>CM053147.1:74376728-75626728 GCA_028571685.1 Heterohyrax brucei
TTCAATGATAGAGATTGAGAAGGATGAATTACACAACTCAATGCGGTTTGAAAATAGTCAGTCATAGACTGATGGTAAGAAGTGAGATAGATATGGTCTGAAGTCCAGTGGTACATAATGAAAAACTAATAAACAATACAAAATAAATTTGATAAAACAATTGAAAAACATACACTGCCCCAAATAAAAATTCTGGTTGAGAAATTAAATTAATTTTTCAGATAATTTTTTTAATAAAATACTTGGTTTATACCTTACCAGACACTGATCAATTGCCTGTTAGAATCATCCTCTGTTAGTAACTAAAAAAGAAGTAAAAATATGGTTTCAACCAAACACAGTCTTCTTGACTTGGCTAACTAATGATGGAAAACATCTGCTGTGACAGGAAATTACTTAAAATGGAAACTAGATTTGTTCAAAAAAGAAGCAAGAAAAAAATTTAATTTTGACTGAGTTATAACTGTTAATCTGTGATTAATTCAACTCTGCTTTTTTCATTTAAGTAGCCTGAACTACATTTTTCAGTGGTGCATAAATATCACAAGCGTACATTGGTTTAAACTGGATATTTGATATTTTATGACTCCACAGCTTGAAAGTTCTAATTTGCTCTCAAGTAATCTTCCCAAAATTGAACATAAACTATCAGAACTGCAGTTTTAGGTCAGTCTTCCTTGACATGCATATTTCATACCACAAGAACTACCTGTTTAGTCATGGTTGTGTTATACAAAGGAAGACAAGATTCAAGTCACATACATTTTACTGTTTGTTCATTTCTAGGGTTTCTGTTAGCATATTTATTAAACAAAGTAAATTAAATTACATTAAGGCAGGCTTTCTTCCTTCTTTTCTTGCTATCCAGTCCAACTGTAGAGAAATAAAATGCCTTTTGTTTACATATATTCCAACTAGGAGAAACTACTGAAAACTTCTTAATTAGTATCATGATTTTTCTTTTATAACCCCAAACTCACTGTCACTGAGTTCATTCAGACTCGTAGTGACCCCATAGGACAGAGTGAAACTGCCCCATAGGTTTCCCAAGGCTCAGCTGGTGTGTCTGAACTGCCGGCCTTATGTTTAGCACCTAAGCTGTCAACTACTCTGCCACCAGGGCTCAGATATTTTATACACATGTCAAATTCTCCACTGACTGTGTTATGTTCAGTTAGGTTTTCTTCTATCTCCAGCTGTATCAGATATGATGCATTGATTCTCTGTTCAATTTTATTTATTGGAATTCCCTCTGAATTCTCTGAACTCAATACTTAAACATTTAAAATTGTTACTAGAGTCTCCTTTGGCTTTGCTCTATGACCTCTAATACATGACAAGCCAATACATAGATTAACATTATAAGTACAGTACTTCAAAGATGTTTGGAGTCACTGACTTCTTGATATTTCTTCAAATAGATTTTTTAAGAGCTATAGTTTATCATTTGTCAGAAACAATACATCTTCCTGTACCACAAAGATAAATACAAAGTATGGAAAGAATGGCATGCAAGGCAGGTCCAGAGCAGTGGCAAAGACAGCAGAGCTTGGGTTAAAAGGACTGAATGTGAGTTTCAGCTCTTTCATTTTATGACTGGAAAATTCCAAATTTATGTCTCTTTTTCAAGTGAATGGAGATTTTATTATGTGACTCACTGAAATGTTGGCAAGGATAAAGAAAAAATATACGTTAAAATACTAGTCATTGATGAAAATGAAAACAAAAATTTCCTTAGTTGATTCAAGTAGTAAAAATTATGAGGTGTTAAAATAATTATTGCTAAGGTAACTGAGGCACAGACAGATGAAATAACTTTCCTAAACTTATCCAGCTATCAGAGTGTTAATAGTTGCTTTAATACTAGTTATTTATTGACGGGCACTGACAGTGAAAATAATCAATTGATGCTTAGGAACTAAATACTCTTTATGAATCTACATAATAGGGGAACAAAATGCAATGACTCTGTAATTTCAGTTAAAGGGAAAAAGTAGACATGTTAAGGAGACAAGTGAAGAGAAAATGCTTTATAGGAAAACAGATATAATTTGCAACATTGGATATTAAGGCTGGAAAGATGAGACGAGTCACAGACTATGCATGCAGACAAGCAAGGCATATATTAAAACTACTATAGTTTTTGTTGCCATCTAGTTAGCTCTAACTCATGGCAAAGTTTTATAAAACAAAAATAAAAATATTACCTGGTTCTGAGCCATCTTCTTGATGACTGGCATGTTTAAGTCTGTTGTTGTAGCTTTTAGGTCAATCCATCTCACTGAAGACTTCTCCCATTTTTGTTGACAATTCATTTTACTGAACACCATGTCCTTTTCCAGTGATTGGGCTTTCCTGATGACACGTGCAAAGTCAATGAGTTTAAGTCTTGCCATCTTCACTTCTGAAGAACTTACTGGTTGTATTTCTTCTAAGACTGATTTGTTTGTTCTTCCGACACTATAAAATTCCTGAGAGATATAGAGCAAGGATGATCCTCAATTTGATTTCAAAGCCTACGTGAAAAAAGGAAAGTTTCAAGAATGGGAAGTATAAGACAGTAGTTAGTACAGTAGAACATAATTTGTTGTATCACAAGAATCTCCAGCTAGCAGCAATCATTACAAAGGGTAAAGGGCAAATGGTATAGAGATCGTAAAGGAATTAAAAGTCCTATCCTATACTCCAGCACAAGTGGGATAATGGAGAATGAGTAACATTACCTCAAGTATTCTGTCAGAATGCATTATCTTTAGGGAAATCCAAATGTCAGTCAAAATCATGAGATAAAATTAGTTTTATCAATAGGCTAAGGCTCTGTGAAAATTTGTTGTGACATAAGAATTCAGAAAGCACAGTGGTAGTGAGAAATCTTAGAGTGACAAATCAGATTCAAAGCCCAAAGGCATATGAGGATGAGAATTAATGAGCAGATAGTAGCTTGACAGGCATATTTTGATCATGAGGTAAGGCAGATTGGTATTAACGTAATAGGCTTCAGGTCATTAGTGGCTGAGACAAGTTGTCTCAGCTTACTTTTAGGATTCTATATTATGTATTTCTATCTGAAAAAAAGTATGCTTCTTATACTAAAATGAACATTTGAATTTAACTACTTTTTTGTCATTCACACTGAATTTTAAAAAGTGCATTGATTTTAACTGAACATAATGAAGTTGTTATCAGAAAAAAAAATCTAGGAATCTGGACAGGCTAAGCTCTCTCTGTGTCTCTCTCTCCCTCTCTCTCTTTATTCTTTATACTATTTTAATGTTTCTCATTTCTCAAAGAGCACCCTCAGGCAAAGTCTTGTATCTGTTACAGAGACTTTAAAAGAAAAAAAAAAAGAAGACAAGCTCTATTCCCATAAAGACATTTGCACAATTTACGAGGGAGTCTATTTTGCATTTCATTATTATCATCAATGAACAGAATGAAAAGGATGGCAGAAAAGATAATGTAATTAACTAATGCATATTAAATACACTGTATTTTACTTTATCCTATGCTTAAAGACAAAAAAAAAAACCTCAAAACTTTCTTACTTGTAATTTTCTTGTTCCATATGCTGTAAGATAAGTGGACCTTATAGTACTAATGTTTTGGTTGAAAGAGTCTTTCATGCTAACAAACCCATAGGAAGTAATGTTGATGAAGTTAACCCATGCATAATTCTAAGTTTTCAACTTCATAACTTACCTCATTTCAAGACTCGTACTTCTATTCTTAGTGGCTTGAATGAAAAATACATTAATGTTTGTGTGCTTAGGTATTTTTATGCTTGCTGTCAAGACATTGTATCTACTTTAGAAATGAATCCATCATGTACTCATTGATCCTTATTTATCTACTTTTATACCTTCAGCCAGAAGAGTGAGAAGCCTGAGCAAACTGCAGCTGCAACGAGCAAATGGCTGTGACCATGGAGACTATCAGAGCTGATGATCTTCAGAGGCTTCAGGCACCTTACTTTGAAAAGAATGATTATTTTAGTTTTTAAATTATAACACAAATTCAAAGTACGAAATGCTTACTTCCTTACTGAATTAAGACAATTAGTACTCTGTCTACCTGTCAGAAACAAATATTAACCCCTTTTGAAATATTAAAAAAAATAGAGACAATTGTCTTTTCCACAGTAGTTAAAAAATAAATAAATAACTGTGGAGGCATGGCCAATACGGTAGATTTGTTGCATGCCTCCTTGATCCTCTGTGAGAATGAAAGCCTAGAAAAATAATTGAATGAAAAATACTTAGGAGCCCCAAGATCAGGTATAGGGTTGCAAAATCAGTCTAGGCTACAAGAAGGGAAGACTACATTTGTCAGAGATGAGACAGCAGTGCAGGGAGTCCAGCTTCTGCCAGTGCAGTGGCTAAGAGGCTTACAGGTACAGACGCCTTTTTTGTTAACCAAGAGACTGAGATGGGGACTGCTGAGACTGAGAGCCTGGCACAGTTCAGCTACTGTGTTGAGCTGCAATGCCTAAGCAACCAGCATCTTCTGCAGCAGAGAAGCTGTGCTTCGGAGAGTCACATCTAAAGATGGCAGCAGCAGCTGGCAACCAAGGGCACCAGTGACCTTCCTCTCTCCTCTTTGAGCTGGGCCATAGATACTGCCAACTCAGAGCAGGAGACATGGCTCAGGTGGGATGCTACTTGGTCAGCTGAGAGGTGGAGTCAACTATGCCTGAGAGTTCAGCTGGCACTAGCTTCCACAGTGAGCAACAGTGCCTGTCTGGACAGTATTTTTCTCAGCAGAAAAACTGTTTTTAAGGCAAGCATACCTAGAGAACAAAGTGGTGGCTGGTGACTGAGTGAGGTGGTGCCCTCATCCCTCCCTTTTTTTAAGCCACATCACAGAGCCTGATGATGATCCCCAAGAGGGGCAAGGAGACAAGACAGACCTGCCACCCTGAGGGCCCAGCTACTGTTGGCTGATGCTGGACAACACCTCTCTCAGTATAAAAACAGTTTTTAGTACAAGTGAATCTAGAGAATGCAGTAGTGACTGGCAGCTGAATGTGGTAGCTCCATTTCCATCACGTTTCAATGAGCCACAGCATAACATCTGCTAACAGGCCCCCAAGAGACTCCACAAGTAGGATACTATCTTCATCAGACAGGAGGTGGGGGCTGCCACTCCTGAAAGCCTGGCTGCTATCAGTTGCTGCCAGCTAGCACCCTTCCCAGCAGTTTTTAAATTAAGCATATCTAGAGAACGCAGTGGTCACTGGCAGCATAGTGTGGTGGCATCCTTCTCTCATCTCTTTCCTGAGCTACACCATAGCATCAACTGGCTTGATGCTGCAGAGTTAGCACATGTAGATCACTACTTTTATTAGCCAAGAGGAGGCACTAGTTGGGGCCTACCACCAAACCAAGCAGTATCATGGGACTTAACGGGATCTCTATTACCAGAGAAGCTGTGCGTAAGTCAGCTGCAGCTAGAGAATGCAGTGGTGACTGGCAGCCAAGTCTAGGAGTGCCCTTAACCATTCTTAGAGCTAGGACACAGCTCCCATTGGTGTAACACCAGAGAAACTGAACAGCTTTTTGATGGTGCAATGACAACAATCAATATATAACCATTTAAAGAAGCAGACCACCAGACTTCTAGAAAACTCCCAAAATAAAGAATCAAAAAACTTCCCAGATAAAGAAGACTTTCTGAAATTATTGGAGGTAGAATAAAAAAAAAATTATATATAGAATCCTTCTAGAGATTAAACAAAGTGCAGCTAAACAAAAAAAAAAATTAAGAAAGCTATATGAACTGCTAGAATATCAACAATCTGAAATCTAGTAGATCAATAATAAAATTACAGAGTTAGACAATTCAATGCAGCAAAAAGAACATAATTGAGGAAATGAAATGCAGAATTAGAGAGACTGAAGATAAAGCAACTGACACCAGCATTTATGAGAAGAAATCAGATTAAAGAAACAAGAAAAATGAAGCAGTCAGAAGCATGTGGAACTCTGTCAAGAGAAATAAATTATGAATAATTGGAGTTCATGAAAAGGGAAGGATAGCAGAAAATACAGAGAAAATTGTTGAAGAGTTGCTAACAGAAAACTTCTCTGACATCATGAAAGAAGATAACATAGCTATTCAAGATGCTTATCAAACCCCACAAAAGGTAGACCCCAAAAGAAAGTCATTAAAACACATAATCAAGCTTAATAAAATGAAACATAAAGAGAGGTTCCTAGATGTAGCTAGGATTAAAACAAAATGAACATACAAAGGGAAGTCCTGTAGGCTTTCGACTGACTTCTTAGCAGAAGCTATCTTAGCAAGAAGGCAATGGGATAACACATAAAAAGCCTTGAAGGAAAAAAATCTTCCAACCAAGAATTATGTATCCTGCAAAACTGTCTCTCAAGTATGACAGTTAAATTAAGATATTCTAAGACAAACAGAAGCTTAAAGACTTTGCAAAAACTGAACCAAAATTACAAGAAGTATTGAAAGAAGCTTTTTGTTTGGAAAATCCATAATGTCAGATGTATACACAAAGACGCAATGTAGAATACAGTATCCCGAATCCTACTCAAGGAAGTCACGAAGCTCAATCAAAACTAAAATACTAAAACTAGGCAACAGAAATCTTAAAACATAAATTATGACATCATCACACTATAAAGGGACATATTACACTAGTTATAACCCTTTCAGATGGAGAGGACATTAAGGAGCTATACAGAAGTGAAAGATTGTTTCAAACTTAGAAAATTAAGGTGGAGCCAAGGCATAGCCAAAGAAGAAACTAACAATACTACCAGTAACAAGTTGTATCAAAAAACATGATCTGTCTATATGTTGCTTAGAAGAAACATACCTTAAAATCAAAGGTATGAACAAACTGTAAATCAAAGGATGAAGAAATATATCCCAAGCTAGCAAATACAAATAAAAGCAGGAGTGGCAATACTAATCTCACATAAAATAGACTTTAATATAAAAAGCTTATGGAATCAAATGAGAATGAAAATACATCCTACCACAACCTATGGGGCATAGCAAAAAAAGCACTCAGAGGTCAATGTATCTCTATAAATGGACACATCTGAAATGAAGAAAGGATCCAGACCAAAGAATTAACACTACAGCTTGAACAAGTAGAAAGAGAACAACGTAAGAACTCATCAGGCACCAGAAGAAAACAGAAAATAAAAATTAGAACAGCACTACATAAGTTAGAGAATAGAAAAAATTGAAAGAGGTAACAAACCCAAACCATATTTTTTTAAAAGATCAACAAAATTGATAAAGCACTGCCTAAACTCACAGAGGAAGAACGGAAGAGGAAACACATAACTTGAATAAGGAATGAGACAGGACATGTCACAACAGATACAACTGAAATAAAAAGTATCATAAGAGACTACTATGAAAAATTGTACTCTAATAGATTTGAAAAGCTAGAGGAAATGGACAAATTTCTTGACTCACATCACCTACCAAAATTATAACAAGGAGAAGAAGTACAACTTAATAAACCAGTGACAAATGAAGAGATTGAAAAAGTCATAAAAAAACTACCAACCAAAAAAAGTCCTGGCCCCAATGACTTCACTGGAGAATTCTACCAAATTTCTAGAAAAGAGTTAACTCCACTATTCTGGAGGCTATTTCAAACATAGAAAAGGAAATAATTCATATTTTGAAGCCACCACACCCCTGATACCAAAGCCAAGGAAAGATTTCATAAAAATGGAAATTACAGATCAATGTCACTCATGAAACTAGATGCAATAATCTTCAACAAAATTCTAGCTAATAGAATTCAACAACATATCCCAAAAATAATTCTTCCTGATCAAATTGGAGTCATACATGGGATGCAGGGTTGGTTCAACATCAGAAAGACAACTATTTATGTGATCATCCACATAAATAACACAAAGGACTTTTGCCCATTGATGCAGAAAGTCATCTGACAAACTCCAACACCGATTCATGTCAAAAAGTCTCAGAAAAATAGGAAGAGAGGGGAAGTTCCTCAATGCAATAATGGGCATCTATGCAAAGCCAACTGCCTACATCATTCTGAATGGAGAGACTGAAAGAATTCTCCCTGAGAATGGGAACTTGACAAAGATGCCCAATCTTACCACTTTTATTCAGCATTGTGCTAAAAGTTCTTGCTGGAGCAATCAGACAAGACAAAGAAATAAAGAACACCCACATCAGTAAAGAAGTAGTAAAAATATCCCTACTTGCAGAAGACATGATTGTATACACAGAGAACCCTAAGGAATCTATAAATAAACTTCTGAAGCTAATAGAAGAGTTCAGTGAAGTATAAGAATATAAGATAAAGGTAAGTAAATCAGTAGGATTCCTTTACACCACAAAGAGATCATCAAAGCAGAAATCACCAAATTAATACCATTTGCTTAGATCCCCAAGAAGATAAATAACTAGGAATAAGTCTAACCAGAGAAGAGACCAATACAGAGAAAATTACAAGACTCTATTGCAAGAAACCAAAAGAAACTTACGCAAGTGGGGAAATCTAACTTGCTCATGGATAGGAAGACTGAAAACGTCTATTTTACCCAAAGCAATCTACATATGCATTGCAATCTCAATACAAATTCCAGTGTCATTTTTTTTAAGAAGCCAAGCCAAGTGCCGTCAAGTCAGATCCAACTCATGGCGATCTTTAAGAAGATGCAGAAACAAGTAATCTACATTGTCTGGAAAGGGGAGTAATCCCAGATAAATAAAGCACTACTAAAGAAGAAGAACACAATGGGAGGCCTCACATTACCCCACCTTAGAACCTACTACATTGCTACGGTAGTCAAAACAGCCTGGCACTGGTACAAAAAGAGACATATAGACAAAAAGAGACTCCAGAAATTTCACCATCCTCTTATGAGCAGTTGATATCCCACAAAAGCCCAAAGGTTGGAAACTGGGGCTCTTTAACAAACAGTGTTGACAAAATTGGATATCTATCTGCAAAAGACTGAAACAAGAGCCATATCTCACACCTTACACAGCAACTAACTCAAAATGCATCAAAAACCTAGATATCAAACCTAAAATGCAAAGATCATGCAAGAAAATTTAGGGACAACAATGGAAGTTCTAATACAAGACTTAGACTACAAAATCTGAACAACAATGCATAAACTACAGGAAAGAAAATAGATAAATGGGAACTGTTAAAAATCATACACTCATGCTCTTCCAAAGCCTTTTCCAAGAGAGTTAAAAGACTACTTGCACAATGGGAAAAAATATTTGGCAACTACATATAGGAAGACATCTGATTTCCATAATCTACAAGGTACTACAAAATATCAACAAGAAAAGGTAAATAACCGCATTAAGCAATGGGCAAAGGAGATGGACAAACACTTCACCAAAGACGACATTCAGGTAGCCAAAAGACACCTGAGGAAATGCTCACAATCATTAGCTATCAGAGAAATCCAAATCAAAACTACAATGAGATACCATCTGACCCCAACAAGGTTGGCCGTGAGCCAAAAGCACTAAACAACAAGTGCTGGACATGCTGTGGAGAAACTGGAACTCTCCTACATTTCTGGTAGGATTACCATATGGTACAACCTCTTTAGAAAGTAACTGTCACTTCCTTAAAAAGCTGGAAATAGATTAACCATTTGATACAGTAGTCTCACTTCTCAGAATATATCCTACAGAATCAAGGGCAGTCACATGAACAGATAGATTTATGCCCACAAATGTTTATTGCAGCACAGTCCACAATAACAAAAAGATGCAATCAATCCAGATGCCCAACAACACAAAAAGGATAAACAAACTACTCATAAACTCAGTGAAACACCATGCAATGATAAGGAACAGTGATGAATTCAGGAAGCATCTCATAACCCGGTTTCAAATGGAAGACATGCTGAGTGAAATCAATCAGCAGCGAAAGGACAAATATTGTATGAGACTTCAGCTATAAGGACTTAAAAATAGGCTTATGTACAGAAGAAAAGACTCTTTGATGGCTACAAGGGTGGGGAGGGATGGAGAGGGCAGGTCATAGATTAGATAGCTGATAGAAATTTGGTTGGGTAAAATTAGTGACAGCACACAGCAGAAAGAAGATCAATTTAACGTGACTTCAACATAAACTGAAAACTCTTCTAACCTGAACCCAATATTGAAAGGATAGAGTAGCAGGGGCAGGGTTCTGTGCAGGGCAGGGACTGTGCTCTCAGGGGACACTGAGGCCAAATGACACTAGCCTATTGCTTGGGGATTCTTCTGCACCCTATATTGGTGAGTTGCATCTGGGATCTTAAAAACTAGCCAGCTGCCATCTGAGGTATTCCAAATGGTCCCAACTCATCTGGAACAGACAATCACCAAGAACAAGAAAGACATGAGGAAAAAAAGACCTCAAGAGACAGATGGACCCATGTGAATGGATGACTGTATCAACATGTGACCAGAAGAACCAAATGGTGTCCAGCCACCACCAAAAACAGCCGTTATGGGGCAAACAGTGTTGAGTCCTAGCAGCAACATGAGAAAAGAGGGATGCAGTTCAAGAACCCCACTAAAAGACCTAAATTGATGGTCTGGCGGACTGGGGGTTACACTGGGAACATGATATCTAGATCTGCTGCTGCCCCTGACCATCAAACATTACTGAGGTTAACCCTTTGGACAAGACTGGAATGGACTTGGGGACACAATGTGACCATATGCTATGTGTATTTTACAGTTCAATGTATTTATAGGATGCTGTCTTCCTGGCCTTTTACTAGAATGGAGACAAGAGGGTGGAGAGGAGGGGATGGGAAACTGTTTAAGAGGATACAACATACGTAGAATGAAAAGGAGGAGCATGCTGTCACAGGGCAGAGAGAGCAGCAGGAGCTGCAGGTAGGCAGGCATGCAAATTTGATTTAGATTGTATACTTTCACTTAATCAGTATAAAAAAATAATTTAAAGTTCTAATTCCACATTTTTCTGTCAGGATCAAGACATTGTGTCCTTAATCAAAATATTCCATAGTGGTAGCCAGGAATCACTCATTTTTCCTGATCTTGATGCAAAGGAAACAGTGGTTTGTGTGGACAATTAAGTGTGTAGTCTGGTTCCTTCTCTGATTCTTTGGTTTCCTTCTTTTTCTTTTTTTCCCAAATGAGTAGAGACCAATTTGTATCTTAAATAGTTGCTTATAAGCTTATAAGATCTCAGATATTGCTCACAGTCCTGGGAGGTAAAACACAAACTTTAAGAACTGTATTGTGCCAAATTGACCAGACAGTCCAATGAGATATGACCCTAAACCCTCAAACAGAAGGAACTAAACTTGTGAAGTAATTGATTACATCTAATCAGTATCAGCACCTGTAACACCCCTCACACCTCTTGTTTTTGGTTGTGCTGTTGTTGTGAATTTATATACAACATAACATTTGCTAGTTCATCTGATTTTTCTTGTGTATGGCTTATTTATACTAATTGTTTTCACCCACCTTTGGTGCCAACTTCCCTATTACTAAACAACAACAACAACAAGACTACTACTTAGGAAATGCTTCCCTCTTTCTCCACCCGAACAGCCATTAATAAACATTGTTGTTATTAGGTGCCACCAAGTCATTTCTGACTCATGGGGACCTTAGACACAGAATGAAACACTGCCTGTTTTGTTGCTATGCTTAAGCCTGTATTGTTGCTATGCTTAAGCCTATGTTTGCAGGCACTGTGGCAACCCATCTTGTTGAGGGATCTTCTCCAGGAATCGATTCCTCCTGGTAACATCTTCAAAGTATGTGAGATGATTCTCCCCACCCTTTCATCTAAGGATTTTTCTGCTCATACTTTGTCCAAGACAGATTTATTTTAGTTGTTCATAGTATAGTCAATGTTCTTCCCCAGCACTACAATTCGGAGGCATCAATTCTTCTTCTGTCTTCTTTAGTCATTGTCCAGTCTTTGCATGCATATGAGGCTATTGAAAACAACGTGGCTTGAGTTAAGTGGACCTTAGTCTTCAAGGTGACGTCTTTGCTTTTCAAAGCTTTCAAGAAACCTTTTGAAGCATATTTGCCCAAGGCAATGAGTCTTTTGATTTCTTGACTGCTGTTTCCATGAAGGTTCATTGTGAATCCAAGTAAAATTAAATTCTTGGAAACTTCTATCTTTTCCTTGATTATCGTGATGTTGCTTATTGATTTAGTTGTGAGAATTTTTGTTTTCTTTATATTCAAGTACAATCCATGCTGAAGTCTGTGGGTTTTGATCTTCATCAGAAGTGCTTCAGGTCCTTTTCACTTTCAGCAAGGATGGTTGTGTCATTTACATAATGCTGGTTGTTAATGAATCTTTGTCCAATCCTAATGCCTGTTATTTTTCATATATTTCAACTTCTTGGATTATTTACTTATCATATAAACTGAATAGATATGGTGAAAGGATAGACTACTGACACACATGTTTTGTGATTTTAAAGCTCACAATATCCCCTCGTACTTTTTCGAAGGACTGTTCCTTGATCTGCATACAGTTTCCTCATAGGCATAATTAAGTAGTTTTCTGGAATTTCCAGACTTCAATATGCCAACCATAATTCGTTACAATCCACACACTCAAATGTCTTTGCATAGTCCATAAAAACAGATAAACATATTCCTGGTGTTCTCTGCTTTCAACCATGACCTACCGACATCAACAATGATATCTCTGGTTCCATGTCTTCTCCTGAATTGGTCTTGAATTTCTAGAAGTTCCCTGTTTATGTACTACTAGTGCCACTTTTGAGTGATCTTCAGGAAAATTTTACTTGCATGAGATATTAATAATATTGTTTGATAGTTCCTGCATTCAGCTGGATCACTTTTCATGGAAATAGGCATAAATAGGCATCTCTTCTGTTCAGTTGTCCAGGTAACTATCTTCCAGATTTGTTGGTGTCAGGGAGGGAGCAATTCCAGTGCTGCATCTGTTTATTGAAACATCACAATTGGTATCTTGTTAGCTCCTGGACTCTTGTTTTTTGCCAATGCTTTCAGTGGGTCTTGGATATCTTCCTTGTTTACCATCAATTCCTGATCATGTGCCACCTCCTGCAATAGTTGACTGTCAGCTGGTTCTTTTTGGTACAGTGGCTGTATTTCTTCCGTCTTGTTTCAATGTTTCGTGCATCATTTAATATTTTTCTCACAGCATATTTCACTCAGAGACTTGAATTTTCTTTTCAGTTCTTTTAGCTTGAGAAATGCAGAATGTGTTCTTCCCTTTTGTTTTTCTATCTCGAGTTCTTTTCACGTCATTGTATTACATTACTTCGTGTTCATGAGCTGTCCTTTGAAATCTTCAGTTCTTTACTTCATCATTTCTTTCTTCTGCTTTAGCTACTTGAAGTTCAAAGGCAAATTTCAGAGTCTTTTTTCATCTGTTTTGACCTTTTCTTCTTTCTTGTCTTTTTAGTGACCTATTGCATTCTTGATGCATGAGTTCTTGATGTCATTCCTCAACTCATCTGGTCTTCAGTCATTAGTGTTTAACATATCAGATCTATTGTTGAGATGATCTCTAAATTCTAGTGGAACATACTTAAGGTCCTAGTTTGGCTCTCAGGGACTTGTTTGAATTTTTTTTCAGTTTTATCTTGAAGTTACATATGAGGAATTTATGGTCTGTTCTGCAATCAGCACCATATTGATGATATTGAGCATTTCCACTGCCTGTTTGCTCTGATTTGATTCTGTCTCATGAGGTCCATGTGTATATTGCCATTTTTTTGTTGGTGAAAAAAGATACTTGCAAAGAAGAAGTCTGAAAATGGGCACCAACTTCTGCAGTCTGAAACCGATGGAACAATCAGAATGCATTGATAATTAATGGTGACTAAAACAGAAAAGATGAAAACAAAGAAAGATCACTTGTTGAAAACTATGAACTTGGAGATAGAAAAGATGCTGGAAATCACATGATATGAATGAATTTAATGTGTACTTGATCTTATCAAATTAAGTTGAATTCATGAATTGTTGAACTAGTCTATTTCTAATATACAGCCCAGAGGAACCCTTACATATGTACAACATTGTCCACACAAACTTATCAGTAAAAGCACTGTACAAGATATATTTCTATCTGCAAGGTAACATTTTTCTTATTCCTCTTCTTTTCATAAATTTAGCATATAATTATAACAATGAAAAGTGAATAATCCCAAGCTACATGTATAAAGATGAATGATTTCCAAAATGCTGAAAGAAAATGAAATGACACAAAAACAAAACACAAGACACAGAATATAGACAGATGGCAGTTGTTTTAGTCAGCTAGGGCTGCTCTAACAGAAATACCACAGAGTGTATGGCTTTAACAAAGGAAGGTTTATTCTTACATAGTACTGTAGGCTACGAGTCCATATTCAGGATGTCAGCTCCAGGGGAAGACTTTCCCCTTGTCAGCTCTGGAGGAAAGTCCGGTACTGCATTAGTCTTCATCCAGGGAGCATCTTGGCACAGGAACCTCAGGTCTGAAGGATGTGCTCTTCTCCAGATGCTGCTTTCTCAATGATATGAGGTTCCCAACTCTCTGCTTGCTTCTCTTTCCTTTTATCTCTTGCAGGATGAAAGGAGTAAGGGTGGGGCAAACCACACTCCAGGGAAACTCCCTTTACAGTGGAGCAGGGAGGTGATCCCCCGAAGGGATTTACAACCCCACCCTAATCCTCTAACATACAGCATAGGAAAACCACAGAATGGAGGACAGTCACAAGATACGGGGAATCATAGTCCAGCCACACGGCTACACCTATCTTTGGGGGAACACAATTCAATCTAAATTATACAATTTATACAAACTATAAAAAATGACATTATCTATTGTTCATAAGTGCAGAAATACATAGTAACAGCATAATGAAATGCATAGGAAATGAAACTCTAAATTTAGCATAAAGCTTATTATTTATGGGAAAGACGAGAGATTATAATAGGATAAAGAAGGAACTTCTAATTATGTGTGCACTATTTTTGAAAACTAGACGGTAGAGGCATGAATTATTGGTTTTTTGTTATTTTTTTTCATTTTCTATGTCAAATACTGCATTTAAAGATTTTGAGAAGAACATCTAAAATAGAAAGGAAGACTTGAAACTTATAGAAAGAAATCATATATTGTGTTATTACCAATTATTTTTATTAAAAAATTGTTTAGGCAGTACAGATATCAATCTCAAGGCATGTTTAGGTCCTGTGTCTCCTGACATCATTCCAAAAGGGACTATTAAAAAGCACTATAAGTAATGGTATTGCATAGTTATAGTTTTTGTCTCTGAAATTTGTGCCAAAGTATTAGAAGGATATATATATATGTACACGTACACGTACACACACACACACACACACACACACACACACGCACACACATACACACACACCAAGCTAACAATACACAAAGAAGAGCAGGTGTGGTGATACTAATCTAGATAAAACAGATTTTAATGTAAAATCCACCATCATAGACAAGGATGGTCACTATTTACTGCTGAAAGGTTCAATAGACAAACAGGACTTAATATTAAACAGTTATGCACCCAATAACAGAGCATCTAAATACATCGAAGAAACACTGACTACACTGAAAAAAAGAGATAGATCTCTCCACATTAATACTTGAAGACTTCAACACTACACTTTCAGTAATGGACAGATCAACTAGAAAAAAGCTCAGTATAGATACTGAAGATCTTATGGTGACAATTAACCAACTAGACCTCATTGACTTATACAGAACTTTTTATCCATCAACAGAGAAGTGTACCTTTTTCTCCAATACACATGAAACATTTTCCAGAATTCAGCATGTGTTAGGACATAGGGGAAGTCTCAACAAAATCCAAACCTCTGAATTGTTGCAAAGCTACTTCTTGTACCATAAAGTCATAAAAGTTGAAATCAATGGCAGAAGAAACATAGGTAGAAATTTGAACTCATGGAAACTGAACAACATCTTGCTCAAAAAGCCATGGGTTATACAAGAAATCTAGAACAAAATAAAGAAATTTATGGAATCAAATAAGAATGAAAACACATCCTACCACAACCTATGGGACACAGTAAAAGCAGTGCTCAGAGGTCAATTTATCTCTATAAATGTACACACCCAGGAATAAGAAAGGACCCAAACCAAAGAATCAACCCTATAGCTTGAACAAGTAAAAAGACAGCAACAAAGGAACCCCTCAGACAGTAAGAGAAAATAGGCAAAAGAGATTAGAGCTGAACTAAATGAATTAGAGAATATAAGAACAATTGAAAAAACTACCAAAACCAAAAGTTGTTTTTTTTTTTTTTTTTTGAAAAGATCAACAAATTGCTAAACCACTGGCCAAGCTTATAAAAGAAAAAGAGGAGAGGAAACAAATAACTCAAGAAGGAAATGAGATGGGAGATGTCACAACAGACACAACTGAAATCAAAAGTAACATAAAAGAAACCTGTGAAAGACTATACTCTAACAATCATCACAAGAAGTAGAATAACAATAAACCCATCACAAAGGAAGAGACTGAAAAAGTCATCAAAAACTATCAACCAAAAAAAGGCCTGTCACAGATGACTTCACTGGAGAATTCTACCAAACTTCTACAGAGGAGTTAATTCCAATACTACTGAGGCTATTTCACAGCATAGAAAGGGATGTAATTCCCTGAAATTCATTCTATGAAACCAGGATAACCCTGATCCCAAAGTCAGGGAAAGTTCCCACTAAAAAAGAAAATTAAAGACCAATATCACTCATGAAGTTAGATGAAAAAAAAATTTTTTTTAAATCCAAGCAATAGAATTCAACAATATATCAAAAAAATAATACATCGTGACCAAATTGGATTCATACCAGAGATGTAAGGCTGGTTCAGTATCAAAAAAACAGTTAATGTGATCAACCACACAAATAGCACAAAGGATAGGAATCACCTAATTTTGTCAATTGATGCAGAAAAGGCATTTGGTAACATCCATTCATGCTAAAAACTCTCAGCAAAATAGGAATAGAAGGGAAATTCCTCAACACAATAAGGGACATCCACGCAAAGCCAACTGCCTTCATCATCTGGAGCACTGAAAGAATGGAAATTAGACAAGGATGCCCATGCTCACCACTTCAATTCAACATTGTCCTAGCCAGAGCAGTTAGACAAGAAGAAGAAATAAAGGGCATCCACAACAGCAAAGAAGTAATAATCTCCCTGTTTGCAGATGATATGATTTTATGTGCAGAGAATTTAAAAGAATCCTTTAGTAAACATTTGGAACTAATAAAAGAGCTCAGCAAAGTGTCAGAATATAAACATATACATAAGTAAATCACTAGGATTCCTTTATGCCAACAAAAAGATCATCAAAAAAGAAATCAGCAAATCAATATCATTCACTATAAGCCCCCTCAAAGATAAAATACCTAAGAATAAATCTAACAAGAGAAATAAGAGATCTATACAGAGAGAATTACAAGAGCTTACTGGAAGAAATCGAAGAGACTTACATAAATGCAGAAACCTACCCTGCTCATGGACAAGAAGATTCAACATTGTAAAAATGTCTATTTTACCTAAAATTATCTGCATAGACAATGCAATGTCTATACAAATTCTAGTATTGTTTATAATGAGATCAATAAATAAATCACCAACTTTGTCTGGAAAGGGAAGAAACCCTCGACACGTAAAGCACTACTGAAGAAAAGGAACACAGTGGGAGGCCTCACACTGCCCAAACTTAGAACCTATTACACTGCCACAGTAGTCAAGACAGCCTGGTACTGGTGCAAAAAGAGACAGAAGACCAATGGGACAGAGCTGAGACCCCAGAGATGCCACCATCCTCTTACAGAACAGTTGATATTCAGAAAAGGCCCTAAGGTTTTAACTGGAGTATAAATAGTCTCCTTAAAAAACAATGCTGGCAAAATTGGATATTCATCTGCAAACAACAGAAACAAGACCCATTTCGCACATCTTACAGAAAAACTAACTCAAATTGGATCAAAGACCTAAACATCAAAGCCAAAACGATAAAGACCAAGCAAGAAAGCATAGGGTTAACAAAGTTCTAATACATGGCTTAGACAGACTAGAACAACTGAGAAACAAAGCGTGATCGACAGAAGAGAAAATAGATAAATGCTAACTACTAAAAATCAAACCCTTCTGCTTATCCAAAGACTTTATCAAAAGAGTTAAAAGACTACCTACAGAATGGGAGAAAGTATTTGGTAACCACATGTCTGACCAACACGTGATCTCTATAAACTACAAAGTACTGCAAAATATCAACAAGAACAAGGTAAATAACCCAACAAAGTGATGGGCAAAGGAGATAGCCACATCACCAAAGATGACACCCAGGCATCCAAAAGACACATGAGGACATTCTCACGGTCATTCACTATTAGAGAAATCCAGATAAAAACTACAGTGAGATACCATCTTACCCCAACATGGCTGGCCACAATCCCCAAATCACAAAACAGCAAATGCTGTAGAGGTTGTGGAGAGACCAAAACTGTCCTACACTACTGGTGGGATTTCAAGACGGTACAATCTCTTTGGGAAACAATCTGGCACTTTCCAAAGATACAAAGACTGTCACACAAACAGACACATGCACATGAATATTTATTGCAGCACAGTCCACAATAGCAGAAAGATGGACTCAACCCAGCTGCCCAACAACAGATGAGTGGATAAATAAACTATGGTACATATATTTGAAGGAACACTATGCAATGATAAAGAACAATGATGATTTTAGGAAGCATCTCATAACCTGATTTCAATTGCAAGACATTATGCTGAGTGAAATCTGTCAGTGGAAAAAGGACTAATATTGTATGAAACCCCTTCTATATGAACTTAAAAAACAGACTCTTGCACAGAAGAAAATACTTTTTGATGGCTACAATGGTGGGGAGTGTGAGAGAGGGTTGTTCATAGATTAGATAGTTGATAGAAGCTTGGTTATGTGAAAGCAGTGACAGTACACAGCTGAAAGAAGATCAGCTTAACTGGACTTTACCATAAACTGGAAGCTCTTCTAATCTCAACCCAGTGTTGCAAGGATAGAGAAGCAGGGTTGGGGTTCTGGGAACCATGCTTTCAGGGGACATTGTGGCTAATTGGCATAAGTAGCCTATTGCTAAGAGAATCTTCTGTACCCCATATTGGTGTGTAGCATTTGGGGTCTTAAAAGCTAGCAAGCTGCCACCTGAACACCAAGTGGTCCCAATTCATCTGGAACAGGTGACCACCAAGAACAACAAAGACACAAGGATAAAAGAGCTCAGGAGACACATGGACCCATGTGAATCGGAGATTGTGTCAACAAGTGACCAGAAGAACAAGATGGTGCCTGGCCACCACCAAAAACAGCCATGATGCGGCATGCAACACACAATCCCCGCGGCAACATGGGAAAAAGAGGGGTGCAGCTCAAGAACTCTACTAAAAGACCACAACTGATGGTCTGATGGCATGGAGGATCACCTAGGAGCATGACTCCTAGACCTGCTCCTGCCTCTGACCAGAAAACACAACTGAGGTCAACTCTATGGAAAACAATAGACTGGATTTGAAGATACAATGTGACCTTATGGTATGTGTATTCAGCTGTTCTGTGTGGTCCTACTGGTCTCTTTACACATTAAAGAGAAGAGAGGAGAGAGGAGAGAACAGAAGCTTGTTAAGAGGATACTACAAGTGTAGAATGAAAAGGAGGAGTGTGCTGTCACTCAACAAGGAGAGCAGAAGTAGCTGCAGATAGACAAGCATGCAAAATTGATTTAGATTGTATACTTTCACTTATTCACAATTAAAAAAACAAACTGTGGTATTCGATTTATCTTCCACAGGAGGCCGAGACTCTGTGGATTACATGATGTTGACAATATTATATTCCAAAGTACATCTTAAATCAACTATTCCCTCCTCAACAGAACTGAATATGATCAGCTTTTAGTTATACCAAGAAGTACTGGACTAACGTGATTAATTTTACTAATAGTTGTTTTCCTCATTTAAAAGATCCACATGTTCATTATCAAGTGATTGAAGAATAAATTAAAAACAGAAAAGAGGAAAAAAAGAAAAAAAACACTTGTATGGCTTCTACTTGGAGCCAGCCAATGACAGCAGGGAGCACACAGACTCTATTTTGATACATACATATATGATCATGATGCTACAGTCTTTAAAAAGAATATAAATCAATTTTAGTCTTCTATAATTATAAAAAAGGCATATAGATATCATAGAACATCAACAAAACACAGAACTCTGTGAAGAAGGACATGAAGGTCACCTTTGAGCAGATATTGCTGGCAGCCAGTTCAGTTCCCATTCTCCTTCTTTTTATTGTTGTTCTCCTCAAGCGGCATCGGATCACCTCTATAGCTGCGTGGGTGGATATTCTTAACTGGGGAGCATGTGGATGCTGTTCTCACTTGTCTGTCCACCTGCTATCCTTGTTGCCAATAGGTTAGGGGATTTCTACTAATGTTAATGCCAATTAACAGAATTAAGCATGTATTGGTTGACCATTAGTAGAAATAGAACACATTATAGAAATTAGAAAACATTGGACTCAAGATTACAATTCAAGTTACAAAGTGCACTAAGATTTAACAGACAAGTTCTGGGATGTTTTTAGAATATGTACAATATTCCATTAAGAGACATGAAAGGAAAATTTTGTTAAGAGTTATGGTTGTTTAAAAAAAATAGCATCTGAAGTTTATCTTCTATGGGCTCCTTAAAGAAATAAGGACAAGACCAAGACAAATGTCTTAGTATTTTTAACTATCTCAACGAGAAGAGCAAAAGATTAAAACAGCGTACTACTTTTTGATTTAGTTTAACTAGTCTGAGTACAGTTTATTTCTAACAACTTCCAATTAAACCACCTCAACGGTTGTTTCAAAAGTTGGCACAGAGAAAAGAAACCAAAGGAGGGGAGAGAGAAGTAAAAAAAAAAAGAAAATCAGCCGACCTGTTTTCCCATCATCCTTTGCGTAACTGCCGTCTAACTCTCGTTTCATTAGCAATTTAGTGTTTAGCATGTTGGTTACAGTAGCTAAGTGTTAATTGGCTATTTGGCATGTTACGCCAAGATGAGCCTGATTAATTAGAACAGGAAGCACTATCGTGTGAGCAACATGACTGGGGCACTGATATTGACGCCTCGGGTTTGGGGTATAATGAAACTTGTAGCTTCCGGCAAAGAGAAGCTGCATGCTCTCGGCGCCTGGCACAGCCCTGAATTAAGCATGAGCTCTCTGGTGGACTCCTGCTATCAGCAACCTTGCTATTACTCTACCGACCCTGATGTGCATAAGCAATATTTTCATCCTCTTCCCAAGAGATTTATCTGGCTGTTGAAGTAGAAAATGAATATTTTACAGTTCACTTGTCTGATCAATTACCTACAAGCTGCTGCAGTATTTTATAGCCAGTGGGAGAGCTGTGTAGGTGATGATAGAGAAATCTGGAGGGAATCTCTTAGCCAACTACACAAAGGGGGATAGAACTGTGAATGAGCCATCAGTAACAGCTCTTTGTTCATACCGGTCTAGTCAGAAATTACAGTGTAACCAACTAATGTACTTAAATGATAATCAACAGAATGTGAATTCTAGAGGTGAGGAAAATGACTGCTTGATTGGAGGATAACGAAGTATAGAATGATTCAAAACCAAGTTATCTCGGGGCAACAACTCCCTTCCTGTTCTTAATAGGTACCGTCAAGTCGGTTCCGACTCATAGGACCCCGTGTACAACACAATGAAACAACTCCCTTAGTCTTGCCATTTTTGTCCTCAGTTATTGAAGGAAAATCATTTTCAGTGACACTTTGTAAAATGAAAATAAATACAGAAAGAGTGAAAATAAGCTCACTGTGCAGCCTGAGGAAACTTTTGGTTCCAATCTCAAATGGAGGCACGTTTTCTTTGTCAGCTTTCATGGAAATTTGTCTGAAAACGAATGTTTTGTGTAACGTTTATAATTGAATACTATTTAGTATGATCTTGACTGAGTGTCTTAAAATGACCATCTCAATAGAAAGAGTATCTAGAGCATGACTACTTTACTCCTGAAAGAAACAGTCTAAAAAAAATCTTGGATATATTAAACTTAGCTTAATCTTTAACATTTGGCAATTACTTTCATTCTTTAATATTTACAAATCATTTTAATGAAATGTTATTCATTTTTTTAACAATTTGTCTCCAGTTTTATATAAATACGTGGCTTAAGTATGACAAGAAATATAAAATGATTAAATGTCTGAGATCTGTTATCTGTTTAACAAAGTCCACTGTTGAGAATTCAAAGGTAGTTTTGACCTATAGACTGAAAAATTGTACATTGCCCTGTAACTTCTGAAAAAATGATGTGAGTTCATTTTGTTTAACAGAAAGGAAGTCAAATAGATTGTATTTCAGTATCATGGTGATAATAGACATTTTTCAGTAACTAAATGAAACAATGGTCCTAAGGGAAGAAATGCAAGTGTTTTCTTAAACACATCTTAGTTTGAGATAATTTAGTTGTACTGAGAAAAATATGCAAGTAAAATTTTTAATAAAGAGATTTTACTTTACTTACCTAATAAAATATTGTTTTACAAGGTAAGAACCTGAAAATTAAAAAAACAAAGAAATTAAGTTTCATACTCAGAGAATTTGAGTGAATGGGTGGCTGTGTATTTCTGAGTGGTTGTGTGTGTTTGTGTGTGTGTGTGTGTGTGCACATAATTGTGTATTAAAACATTAGAGTCAATGTAAAGTTTGGCAGTTTTTACTTTGTCCCATTACAGTTTTTCCTTCATTATCTTTTTTCTTCCATCATAGCTATTGAATGACAAAACAAATTTGTGTCAAAAAGTAGAAACTTTAGCCTCTTATTAATATATTGAAGGAAACCCTGGTGACATAGTGGTTAAGTGCTACATCTGCTGACCAAAAGGTCAGCAGTTCAAATATGCCAGGCATCCTTGGAAGCTCTGTGGGGCAGCTCTGATCTGACCTATAGGATTGCTATGAGTTGGAATGGGTTTGATGTCAGCAGGTTTAGTGATGTATCAAAAGTTACCCTGAGTATTTAAAATTTAAGGTGTATTTTTAAATATTGTTTGTGCTTTCAGTTGTACTAAAACATTCTTCCATTATGTAAGGCTTGAAATACACAAACTACCGTGGTATGAATTCTCTTACATAAAAGTTTAAATTTGACAACCCAGATTAACCTACACTATAGATTACTAAGTGAGAGTAATACTGGTTGATGTAAGATGTATGAAAAACAGAAATATAACTATCTTAAACTGTGGTTATAATGGGCCCAACTCCTAAGTATTTAAGTAATCGCAGCAATTATGAGATTTTTTTTTAAATAAAATGTTTCAAAATAATTCTATCAGTTTATTTCTTTTAGTTTTATTTTTAATCTACCTACTCAATTATTTCCTTGGGCAATGAGCAAAATAAGAGTCTATCAATCTGTACTGATTTGGTAGCTAGGCATGTTTGTCTCATTAATTTTTGCCATCTTTTGAGTCATTCTATTCTGTGTATTTGGCATGTGTTAAGTCCCTCTATTTCCACTTAAATTTTTAAATATTCTCTCTTTTTTTCTTGTCAATAATAGAATAATAATGAATTTATTGTAGAATAACTTATTACTGTTCACATGGGAGTGTGCAACAAGAATAGAAAGCCTTAAATTTAGATTTTCTTAGAACTGTTTAGCATTAAACCTACAAAAACATACATTATAAAATTAATACCAGGTAGGTATTCTAGAATTTCATGTCATGTGCTCATTAGATAGCTTTTCTAAACAAAATTTCATTTCTCCCATTAAAGAATGGTTGAAAGGCAGAACACGTAGCACAGTCACTAAGTATCCAGTTTTGAAGATCACCTGCTTGATACAAGCCGTGGTTCTGTGTTTTACCAGTTTTACATAAGAAAAGAAATAGTACCTATCTTATATGTTGTTTTAGGAATAAATCAATCAGCACATGAAAATATTTAGGAAATCATCTGGCAGGTATATAAGTGCTATATAAAAAGGAACAATTAGAATTGTAATACATTTTAACTTCATTTTAACTTGATATGCTTTATGGTATAGAAACTTTATTTAAGATAGTTTTTCACTAATGTTTCTTTAAGAAGGTGAAGATTAGCCTTCCCTTTTGGTGATTTGACATTATAGAGCACACGAACTTTGTCTTAGGAGGATTCTGTAGAGAAGTAAAACAAAGCCAAGCCAAGTGCTGCAGAAACCAGCAAAGCATTTAAGTATATATAAAGAGGTAGATTTATTATTAAGGAAATTTCTCACTCAGTTGTAAAATCTGGAACATCTCAAATACCTAGGTCAGGATGGATGCTTCTGATTCATGTAGCCACAGGGTCTGGTAAACCCAAGACTGACGGATCAGAGAGCAGACCAACTGTTACTACCACATCACCAGGGCTTCAAAACCCATCTGGAGGCTAAAAGTCAAATTAAGGACTCAGCTGCATCTATTTCTTCTTGTCATTAGTTCCAGGCATTTCTTGTGTTTCTGGAGTGCCTTAACTCGTAGACTAGCCTCAAATGATGTTTATGTTCTCCTGTATGTGTGTCTATTATGGTCCTTATATAACACAAATGATTTAATTATGGTATGAACTCATTAACACAGCAAAAGAAAACCCCTATTTCCAAACTCAACCACATCCACAGGTGTAAAGACCAAAAATTCAACACGTATTCTGGGAGGGGACACAATTTAATCCATAATACATACACTTCCTGAAATGTAAAATAAAATCTATAGCTAATGAAGAGTATATCATTGAAGAGAATAGTTTCTAGCACATTTTATATCACAAATTCTTCAATTTTAGCTTTATTATTACTACATTGAACTAGTATGATTCTCTATATAATTCATTATGTTTCCCTTTCTCTTGGTTGTGAGGATTCCTGGAATTACATTTAATTTTTAATTTGAAAGTATTCAATCTAAATTTTTGGAAAAACTATCCGATTTTTAATTTATTTTTCATACTTTGATAACAATGCTTTTGTTGTGATTTTTGTATATAAGGATGATATGAATAAAATAAAGCAATAAATAGAGTATAAAAGTGAAAAGGGAATTTTTTCTCTTCTCAGATGGTAGTGAGAAAGTAAATACACTATCTCTTAAATAACTTTGCAAGAAAGAAGCAATATGTAAATATAAATTACAGCAGATATAAGAACAATAAAAATAATTTTTTATTTTCAATTATCTTCTGTCTATTATTAACGAAAATTTACCCACACAAAAAGGAGACTTTACATCTACTCCAAGTTAGAACATTAAGAAATCATAATTATATTAATACGATGTTTGAGATTAGAGGCTTTTCATACAAAGTATTACTTTAGTATGATTTTTAATAGCTTCTTGACCTGGTTGATAAAAATGTCATGAAGCTCCATAAATGCAATTTTTGTTTGAGGGCTTTTCATCAAGCTAATTGTAGAAGCGTTTTGGAATCTAGCACCAGAAGAATAACAGGTAACAGTGCTACCATATAAATAATACATTGAAATAAGAAGAAAGCTTTAAAAAAAAAAACTGGCCTTTATTTATGAAAACAAAAATGCTTTTCATTTCACTTTTCTGTTAGCTATTGTGAAAAAGAGAAAAACTGTTTTAAAAAGTAGATAAAGCACAGAAAACCTTAATGCCAGAAAGCTCCCATGAGAATATTATGATTTTTGTTTTCACTGGAAGGCAGATCCTACTTTCAGTACACTGATACACTTGGGTACAAAGAAGCCTGCAAAGCTAGGTGGGATTTTAAGATTATGATATTACTGATCAAGGATATTATCTCTTCTTATACAGTAAAGCACATATTATAAGATAAAATAGCTACTTTTTACACAAAGCACCTTTAGTAGGCAATTTAACTTTCACCAGCTAAAATGAATTTTGGAGAAAGCCCAAAGAAACTTTTACAGATGGAAAAAATGGCAATTTATTGGTAAATGACATTGAAGTACATAATTTTTCTCTGTAAAATAGAGCCATTGTTATATTATTTTTCAAGATACATCTATTTTGAATACAAAAACTAACTTCCTTGATTGCAGAAATTATCATAGTGACTCACAGAAACACTATCAACAGAGCAGGAGGGTTCCACTGGGTTTTCTAGACTATGATCTTCTTGAAAGCAGATCATCAACTCTTTCTCCCACAGAGACCATCAACTTTTTGGTTAGCAGCTGAGTGTTTACCTGTTGCACCACCAAAGCTACTTTATAATAGGGTAAAGTGTTCATTATTGGAACCAGTGTTTTGTTTTGCTGTAATTTTGAAAATGAGAAGCAGAAAAGTAGTTGAATGACTTTGTCACAGTCATAACTCCTTTTATTTCACATACCATGATTGGCACAAATACATTTTGTATTTTGGTTTGTTTCTCTCACCAAATATTCTGGATGAAACTAAATATGTATGATAGTTCTTAGAGGACAAAAATCATTGTCTTCGTTTATATAGAGAGACCTAAGTTCCACTGTACGAAACAGAGGGTGACATTTAAATTTCTTAGGCAAAAATTTTATTTTATGCAGTTGAATGTTGAACACACAAATCAAAGAAATGATTTTTACTGATGGATTAATTCTGTCAGAAAACAGTTTTCTAGAATTTCAGGACTTGAACAATTTAATTCTCAAGGCAGAGAGTCAGAGAAATAAACATTTTACTCCATCTCATTATAATTGTCCTGCACAATGAAAAATCAACTCTTAGCAATGCTTTTTTGTTTGCGTGTGCCTGTAGGTCAAAGTCATTGTTATTGAATTCAAGTTTTAAAAATAGATGAAACTAGTGGTTTTATTTTCTGGATTTCTTAACTTCATCTCAATTTTTTAATTATTTTATTTTGAGATAGTTATAGCTTAATATGTAATAGTAGGAAATAATATAGAGAAATTCCATTGCACTCTTTACCTAACTTACTTGAATGGTAAAATCTTGCAGAACTATTGGGCAACATCACAGCCAGGACACTGGCTAGTCAAAATAAAAAAAGAGCTTCATTGCTGATGATATGATTGTATACACAGAGAATCCCAAAGAATCTATAAGTGAACTATTCAAACTGATAGAAGGGTTCAGCAAAGTCTCAGGATACAAGATAAACATAAGTAAATCAGTAGGATTCCTTTATACTAACAACAAGAATGTTAACGAAGAAATCATCAAATCAATACCATTTGTTATAGTCACTAAGAAGATAAAGTACCTAGGAATTAATCTAACCAGAGAAATAACAGACCTTTACAAAAAGAACTACAAGCCCTTACTACAAGAAACCAAGAGAGACTTAGATAAATGGAAAAACCTACCCTGCTCATGGATAGGAAGACTTAACATTGTAAAAATGTCTATTTTACCCAAAGCAATCTACTTATATAATGCAATCCCAATACAAGTTCCAGTGACATTTTTAATGAGGTGGAGAAACAAATCACCAATTTCGTTTGGAAAGGGAAGAAGCCCTGGTTAAGTGAAGTATTACTAAAGAAGAAGAACACACTGGAAGGCTTCTCATTACCCGACTTTAGAACCTATTACACTACCACTGTGGTCAAGACAGCCTGGTACTGATACAAGAACAGACAGATCGATCAACAGAATCGAATTGAGACCCCAGAGATGACACCATCTGCCTGTGAACAGGTGATATTCGACAAAAGACCTAAGACATTACCTGGGGTAAAAACAATCTCTTCAACAAATGGTGCTGGCAAAATTGGATATCGCTCTGCAATAAATTGAAAGAAGATCCATATCTTACACTTTATACAAAAACTAACACAAAATGGATAAAAGACCTAAATATCAAATCTAAAATGACAAAGCTCATCCAAGAAAAAGTAGGGCCAACAATGGAAGCTTTAAGACACAACGTAGACAGACTTGAAAATCTGTCAAACAAACTGCAATCAACAGAAGAGAAAATAGATAAATGGGAACTACTGTGAATCAGTCACTTTTGCTCATCCGAAGACTTTGTTAATAGAATTAAAAGGACACCTACAGAATGGGAAAAAATACTTGGCAGCTATATGTCAGACCAACGCCTGATCTCCATAATCTATAAGGTACTACAAAAAATCAATAAGAAGAAGATAAATCATCCAATTAAGCAATGGGCACAGGAGATAGACAGACATTTCTCTAAAGAGGAGATCCAGGCAGCCAAAAACACATGTGGACATATTCACGATCTTTAGTTATTAAAGAAATTCAAATCAAAACTACAATGAGATAACCTCTCACCCTAACAAGGTTGGCCATGCTCCAAAAAACACAAAACAACAAATGCTGGAGAGGCTGTGGAGAAACTGGAACCCTCCAACACTGTTGGTGGGGTTTCAAAATGGTCCAGCCTCTTTGGAAAGCAATCTGGCGCTTCCTTAAAAAAACGGATATCGATATACCATTTGACCCAGTAATTCCACTGCTTGGAGTATATCCTACAGTGCCCCGGCCCACGGGGCAAATCAACGGAGGGCGGGAGGAACCTGTGAAAAGGAAAACGGGGCAAGAGATGAGAAGAAATGGAGGCAAGACAAGATTCTGATCAAGCCTCAAAAATTTTTTATCTTAGCAGTGGATATATATATACAGCGGGAAGGGGAAGGATTTAGAATTGGGTGATATCTGGTGTGAGGCACTTGGCGTTTTATAATTGGCTAGGCAGTATGCCTGGACAGTGATGCTTGGCAGTGACGCGCGGGTAGTTTTCGCACGCGCGCGCTTTCAGGGGCTTTCCAGACTTCCTGTTTTTTGGGGCCTGAAGCTTTTCATGGTCCCCGACATCTCCTCCTTTTTTGTTTTGTTTTGGGAGGTGGGCTTTAACTGGGAGAGGGAGTAGTGACCTGGCTCCTCCTGTTATAGTATTTGGCTCTTGGTATCTTTTGGGGAGGAGAGGCAGACCCATTTTAATGTTTTAGGATAGATACCAACCTCTATGCAAGCCAGGTATGCTCCAGGGAAATGTAGAGGAGTTAACGATAACTTCCTCTTGCAATGCTTTGCTTCGCACTCATCCCAATACCCATACCTCTCTTCCCAAGTTGGCAAGGAGGTAAGCATGCCTCTACTTCTCATGCTGTCCCCTTGGGGAGGAAGTTGGAGTATCCACTGTCAGCAGCGCTGGACACAGGTGGACTTTACAGCCTACAAGAGAGAAGAATGTTTCTCAGGGGCACTTTCCCTGGAAATGGGGTTGTCATTGATGGGTTTGACAAGGCGTTTGGGCAGCCACCGAGGGGCTCCCTCAGGAGTATCATACACACAGGCGTGGCCCTGCACCTATATGAGAACGGGATCAGGACCATGCCATTTATGGGTTATTGGATCTTTCCACATAACCTTGGTGTACTGATTTTTGGTCTCTTGGTGCCAAAGGCAATCTGCTGCAGACTTTTTATTAAGATCTAGTTGTAAGAAATTAAGGATAAATAATGCATGGTTTAAGATGTTATGAGGGGATCCCTTAGTGGGGTAGACAGTGTTTGTTTTGAGTTTGGATATGGTATTTTTAAGGGTCTGGTGAGCTCATTCTATTATGCCCTGTCCCTGAGGATTATAGGGAATGCCTGTGACATGTTTGATTTGGAATTGACCACAGAAGTTTTTGAAGGTTTGTGATGTATAACCTGGCCCATTGTCTGTTTTGATTTTTTGAGGTTTTCCCATGATGGCAATACATTGGAGAACATGTGCTATGACATTTTTAGAGGCCTCACCACTGTGGAGGGTGGCATGGAGGAACCCACTATAGGTGTCAATGGTTACATGGGTATATTTGAGGTTACCAAATTCAGGAATGTGGGTAACATCCATTTGCCAGATTTCACTGGGGAGTAGGCCCCTTGGGTTAACCCCCAGATGGGGGAGTGGCAAAAGAGTAACACATGCTGGACAGTCTTTAACAATTTGTCTAGCCTGTTCTCTGGAAATCTTAAACATAAGGCGGAGTGTACGGGCATTGAGATGATGAAGGGCATGGCTTTGTGTAGCCCTAGTGATGGGATTGGTGGTAATTGAGAGGACAAGGCGAGTTTGTTTGTCTGCAAGGTCATTACCCTTCGAAAGTGGACCAGGGAGGTCCACGTGGGCTCGCAAATGTCCAATAAAGAAAGGGGTATGCCTTTTTAAAATGAGGGATTGAAGTTGTTGAAAAAGAGATACAGCATTGGAAAATGGTTTGATATAAGGGACTGTTTCTAACATAGGGACCGAGAGAGCTATGTAAGCGCTGTCGGTATAAAGATTGAAGGGGACATCATGTAGCATTGTGAAGACCTGTAAGATAGCAAAAAGTTCCACAAGCTGAGCTGACTTAAAGGGAGATTGGATACTGTAAGGTTGTGAATTTATAACCCATGCCACAATGCCAGAGGAGGATCCATCTGAGAAGACCAGAGAGGCTTCTTTCAAAGGACTTGATGAGGTTATTTTGGGGAAAGTAAAAGGATGCAGTCGCGCGAATTGGAGGAGCTTATGGGACGGATAGTGATTATCAACCGTACTCGGAAATGTAGACAGGGTTATTATCCAATCATCATCATTCTGGGAAAGCCAGTCCATCTGTTCTTTGGTGTAAGGGATAATAAGTTGGTCAGGGTCTTTGCCGAAATGTTGGCGACTCCTTTCTCGGCCTAGTCTTATAAGTTTGGCCACTAGGGAGGGGTAGGTGAGAAGAACCTTAGTTGGGGTGGAAGATAGATGTATCCACAAGAGGGGACCATCTTGCCACAAAACCCCAGTGGGCGCATGAGGTGTAGCACAGATAATAAGAGCAAAAGGCCGTTCATAGGCTATGAAGGTAATCTGTTGTTGTTGTATAGCTATTTCAATAGTGTGAAGAGCCTCTTTTGCTTCAGGAGTGAGGTAACGGGAAGAGAGGGAGCTGGAATCTCCTTGAAGGATGTCAAACAGCGGTTTTAAGTCTCCCGTTGTAAGTTTGAGATATGGTCTAAGCCAATTAATATCTCCTAGGAGCTTTTGAAAATCGTTGAGCGTATGCAGATGAGAGGTTTTTAGATTGAGTTTTTGAGTGGTAATTTGATTATTATTTAATTCAAAACCGAGGTAATAATAAGGGTCGGTAAGCTGTATTTTGTTTGGGGCAATCTGAAGTCCGAGGGAAGTTAGTTGGCAAGTTAGGTCCTGGCTGCACCTAAGTACCTCAGAGCTGGAGGCCCCTGCCAGCAGAATGTCGTCCATGTAATGAGTGATATAAATGGAAGACCACCGATGCCTAAGAGGGTCTACAGCCTGAGCAACAAATTTTTGGCACAGAGTGGGACTATTGGCCATGCCCTGAGGGAGAACTTTCCACTGATAGCGCTGCATTGGTCCTTTAAAATTAATAACTGGGAGGCTAAACGCAAAGCGCTCTCTATCAAGTGGGTGAAGAGGGATGGTAAAGAAGCAATCTTTGAGATCAATAATGATTTTAAAATAGTTAGCTGGAATGGCAATGGGGGAGGGAAGTCCAGGTAGGAGAGCCCCCATTGTAAACATGGTTTTATTAATTTCTCTGAGGTCCTGAAGGAGTTGCCATGACCCATTTTTCTTTTTGATCACAAATATAGGAGTATTCCAGGGAGAGGTGGTTGGTTCTAAATGTCCAGCAGCCAGTTGTTCCTGCACTAACGCTGTGGCAGCTGCGAGTTTTTGTTCAGTCAAGGGCCATTGATCTACCCACACTGGAGACTCAGATTTCCACTTAATCTTATCCATGTGGGGTGCAGGGGAGTCAATGACCGCTAAGGAAAATTTTCACTTCCCAAGCCTGAACAATTATTTTTAGGCGTTACAGGAAGAGGCTGCTTTATACATTGATTATTTTTTCCCAGTCCTTGTCCCAGTAGGAAACCTAGGTTAAGCATCTGTTGGGTAATTATTTCATTTGGACTACACATGATGACCCCTAGTTGGGATAAGACATCACGACCCCATAGGTGGACAGGTAAACCCAGAACAATGAAAGGTTGAATCTGTCCTGAGTTACCCTCAGAGTCCTTCCAAGTAAGAATTTTTGAGCTTTGTTTAGGGTTGACAGACTGGCCAATGCCTTCAAGATGAGTTATTGAGGCTTCACAGGGCCAGTTGGAAGGCCAATATTTAGCTGATATTACCGTGGCATCTGCCCCTGTATCCACTATCTCTTCAAAGGCCTTACCATCTAATTGGAGGGTGAGTCTTGGCCTATCAGGGGTTACTGGTTGCACCCAATAGGTGTCGGAAGACCCAAAGGCAGAATTCAATCTAGTGGACTGTATGTGTTTGGTGGGAGTGGAATCTAAGGGGAGCAATATAAGTTGTGCTATTCCTTTTCCTTTTGGAACAGACAGGGGCCCCAACGGAGCCGAGGCCAAAAGAGTGATTTTTCCTGTGTAGTCATTATCAATGACCCCAGGGGTGACATGAAGGCTGGCCAACGAGGAGCTGCCACGTCCTAAGATCAAACCAAACATTCCCGGGGGCAGTGGCCCATAAACCCCTGTAGGGATGAGCTGAACACCCTGATCGGGCACTAATATTGTATTGGTGGCGGAACAGAGGTCCAGCCCTGTGCTTCCGGGGGTGGCACGGCAGAGGGAGCTGATACTTGTCCTTGTGTCTGCTTCTGGGGGATGAACCTGACTGCCCCTAGGTTCTGTCCCAAAGGCGGGGCCAGGGGCTGGCCCCGCTGGGAGTTTCCCTGCTTTGAGGGGAGGGGCTGACCGTTGATATCAGTTTTAGAATAACAGTCAGCAGCCCAGTGTTTACCTCTTTTGCATCGGGGGCATACTGAAGTAGGAGGTCCCCGATGCTGCTTATTTATGGGACACTTGCGTGCCAAGTGTCCAAGCTGTTTGCAATTAAAGCAGGTATTTTGTTGTTTATTTTGATCAAAGCCTTTAAGAGTGGCTCCTATGGCTATTCCAATGGCATGTGAGGTTCCCATACCCAAACAAAGTTTAACATAATCAGAAAGGCTACCACTGCGGTGGGGTCTTAGAGCTTCTTGACAAGAAGGATTAGCATTGTCAAAAGCAAGATGCTTGATGAAGGCGCTATCGGTCTCTCCCTCTCCGACCAGACGCTCAGCAGCGTCGGTCAGGCTGCTGACGAAGTCACTGTAGGACTCATCAGGGCCCTGGAGGATTTTGGCCAAAGAGGTAGTGGCTGAGCCCTTTGGGGGAAGATGCCTCCATGCCTTGAGGCCGACATTTTGTATTTGTGCCAGCAAACCAGGGGGAAAATTTGCCTGTTTCTCATTAGTGTCATAGGGGGTCCGCCCCAGGAGTTTATCTCTCGTCCAAGAGCGAGATGTTTTGCTTTCACTATTGTGCTGGGTGGTTTCTCGGCAATTTTCTGTAAAATCGGTGCACCAGAGGACAAAATCGCCCCCAGATAATGTGGCCCGTGCCAGAAAATGCCAATCATTAGGGGTTAGCCATCGATCGCTTAGGCTTTCAAGTATGGCCAGGCTGTAGGGGGCAGTAGGGCCATAATTATTAACAGCCGCCTTTAAGTCTTTTAAATGTTTGAGGTTTAGGCGGCGGTATTTTTGTTTGTCTGAACTACTTTCATCTGGGGTAGGATTTTCCTCATCAGAGGCCTCTCCCCCCGAGCTTGAGCCCTCATCAGGATTGCTGGCCACCTCCTCTTCCTCCACCTCAGGTTGAGGCCTTTGACTACGGGTCACAGGAAATGTGAAGAGGGGGTCTTTGGGACTTGAGCCCTTAGGGGTTTTCTTTGAAACCTGGTTGAGCGTTGTGGAAGCAAGCTCAGCCTCAAGGGCTCGGATTTCTTTAATAAGCTGTAAGTGTTCACGTTTCTGAGTCAGAAGTTCTCTTAAGGAGGAGACTTCTTGAGTGAGGGAGATTTTAGCCTGCCGAATGGGGTTTGAAACCATGATTGCGCTGTGCTCTAGGTTAAAGGGTGAGGTGAGTGGAGCTGAGGGACCCTGGGGATATGGAGGAGGTTTTAGAGTTTCATTAGGGGGACCGCGGAAGGCAGGGGCGGTGAAAGCCTAACGGTCACTGCTACCCTGGTATTGCGCAGCCTGGTTTTCTAATATCTCCCGGTCTTCGGGGGACAACTGACCTGCATCGGGATTGTTCCTAAAGGGTTTTAAAGATGGGTAAATCAGGCCAGGTGGGCCAGGATTTGTTTGAGGGATTTCTTTTATATCAACTGTCTGAGGCTCCTCTGAAATATTTATAGAAACCAATGGGCAAGCGGAGGGAGGGCAAGAGCTATTTCGAAGGACCGTCTCCCCAATGTGAGCAAGTTTTTGAACATCTGGGTCTTTAAGGGAGCTTTGCAACACATCATTAATCAAACTCCAATATGAAAAGGCGGTTACAGGGACCTTCTCAGGTCCAAAAGTTCTATAATAATCACTTAAGCAATCCCCAACCCTCTTCTAACACTTAGAGTCTATTGTCCCCTCCTGGGGAAACCAAGGACAGACATCAGACAAAAATGTAAAGAAATGTGCTAAATCTTTTTTCTTAGCCTTACTTCTTCGCAACTTGAAGGAATCCTTGATTCCTGTAAGGAAGAGCTCATGGGAGCTCAATTCTTGCCCCATTGTCACTCACCTGCCTTCCTCAGATCAGTCTCGCAGGTCGGCTACTTCTGCGGTGATCAGGTCCGAGTCTGACTTGCAGGTCGCTACCTCGTGGAGACTCAAGCTGAGCCTGGCTCACACCTTGTGTGGAGGCTCGAGAATCACCCAACCGGGGCTTTTCAGGTGGTTCTCTTCAGCAGCTCCGTACCCCGGGCCCCACGCTGGGCGCCAAAAAATGCCCCGGCCCGCGGACCAAATCAACGGAGGGCGGGGAGGAACCTGTGAAAAGGAAAACGGGGCAAGAGATGAGAAGAAATGGAGGCAAGACAAGATTCTGATCAAGCCTCAAAAATTTTTTATCTTAGCAGTGGATATATATATACAGCGGCAAGGGGAAGGATTTAGAATTGGGTGATATCTGGTGTGAGGCACTTGGCGTTTTATAATTGGTTAGGCAGTATGCCTGGACAGTGACGCTGGGCAGTGACGCGCAGGTAGTTTTCGCACGCGCGCGTTTTCAGGGGCTTTCCAGACTTCCTGTTTTTTGGGGCCTGAAGCTTTTCATGGCCCCCGACACTACAGAATCAAGACCTTTCACACCAACTGATGCATGCACACAAATGTTCATCACAGCACAGTCCACGATAGCAAAAAGGTGGAATCAACCTAGATGCCTAAGCAACAGAGGAATGGATAGGTAAACTATGGTATATGTACTCAATGGAGCACTATGCAATGATAAAGAACAATGACGATTCTAGAAAACATCTCATAATATGGTTTCAACTGAAAGACATTATGTTGAGTGAAAGTAGTCAGCAACAAAAGGACAAATATTGTATGAGACCCCTATGATAATAACTCAAAAACAGACTTATGCGTAGAAGAAAAGACTCTTTGACAGCTGCAAGGGAGGGGAGGCAGGGAGGGGATGGGAGAGGGTTTAGATTAGATAGTTGGTAGAAATTTGGTTGGGTGAAATCGGTAATAGCACACATTAGAAATAAAACAACATTAAGTGGACTTCAACATAACTTGAGCACTCCTTCCATCTTAACCCAATATTGCAAGGACGGAGTAGCTGGGACAGGGGGCAGGGGACCATGCTGTTAGGTGAAATCAAGGCCAATTGGCACAACTAGTGTTTTCCTAAGAGGGCTTTCTGCACCCCACATTGGTGAGTTGCATCTGGGGTCTTAAAAGCTATCAAGCTGCCATCCGAGGGCACAGCAAGTGGTCCCAACTCAGCAGGAATGGGTGCTCACCGAGGACCAAAATGACATGGGGGAATGACAACCCAGAAGACAGAGTGACCCACATGAGTGGGTGCCTGCATTGACTTGGGACCAGAAAAACCAGATGGTGCCTGGCCACCACCAGTGATAGCCATGATGGAGCTCACAAAGTTGAGTCTTACTGGCAACACAAGAATAAAAAGGGGTGCACCCTGAGATCTTCACTAAAAGACTGCAAATGGTGTTCCAGCAGCTTCAGGATTCCTCTGGGAGCATGGCCCCTGTCCTTGATGTTGCCCTTGCCCATTAATCATAATGAAGGTACACTCTTTGGACAGGAATGCATTCGATTTTGTGACGCAGTGTGACCATATATTGGATGCACTTTATGGTTCTATGCATCTATAGGATATCATCCTGCTGACCTCTGGCTGGAGGAAGGGGAGTAGGTGGAGAGGAGGGGAAAGGAGACTGTTAGGAGGATAAGTCATGTATGGAGTAGAGAGGAATAGTGTGCTGTCACCGGGCAGGGAGAGCAGTGGAAGCTGCATATAGGTGGGCATGCCAATTTATATGGGAGTGTACATTTTCACTCAGTCATAATAATAAAACAAAAAGAGTTCCATCACCACAACTTTGACCTTTCGTCGGCACAAACACTTTCTTCCTGCTCACGTATAAGCTGTGTAACTGGCTTTTTCCACAGTGCACAATTCTCTAAAAATATATCCAGGCTGTCACTCACATAAATAGTTTGTTACATTTTATTGTTGAGAAGTATTCAATAATATGAATGTGCCAGTTTGTCCCATTGAAAGACATCTGAATTGTTTCCAGCTTTTAGCTGTTATGAATAAAAATGCTATTAACATTTGGGAACACAATTTTTCATTTTTCTGAAATAAAAGCCAAGAATGTAATTGCTAGGTGGTTTGGTAATCATATTTAGTTATATATGAAATTTTCCAATTTTGCACTCCCACCAGAAAAGTTTGAATGATCCAATTTTTCCACATCTTCTCCAGAATTGGATTGTCACTTTTTTTATTTAAGCCATTGTGACAGTGCTAGTTCAAAATGCTTTAATTTGCATTTGCCTAATGCTTCATGAACAGCATGTCATGTGCTTATTTGCCATCTGTATGTCCCCTTTAGTTAAACACCTCTTCATTTCTTTTGTTTTCTAAGTGGAGTGTTTGATTTGTAATTTTGAGTTCTGAGACTTCTTTATATATTTTAGAGACTAGCCCTTTGTTGGATATGTGGCTGACAATCTTTTCTTATAGTTTGTTACTTGTCTTTCCAATTCTGTTAACAGGGTCTTTGCCAGAGCAAAGTTCATTGTTGCTGATATTGTTTGGTTTGAATAAGCCCATTTTTTGGTTTCTGCTTTTTTGGATTATGCTTGTGTTCTCAAGTCTAAAAACTCTTCTCTAGTCTAAGATCCCAGTATTTTCTACTGATTCTCTTCCTCCCTCCTAAAAGTTTTGTTATTCAATATTTTACATTAAGTTTGTGAACCATTTTGAGTGTGAGGGATTTTTTTTTTTTGATCTATGAATGTCTAATCACTCCAGCATCATTACAGAAAAGGTTTTCTTTCTTCCATTGAAGGCTTTTAGACCTTTGCCAACAATAAGTGGGCATATGTGTGGGTCTGTTTCTGAATTCTTTCTTTTATTCCATTGATAAATGTGTCTACTTCTTTGCTAACAACACACAGACTTGAGTACTGTAGTTATATAAGTGTTGAAATTGGGTAGGCTGGTTTCTCCAATTTTATTCTTTTGGCCCCCCACTTGTCTGTCAGTTTTTCATGTTGTAAGGGCTTGCAGGCTACAGAAATGCTCGAAGTAGTGACACTGGTATTCAGAAACTAGCAGAGTCTCCTGTGGCAAACAGATTTCAGTTGAGCTTCCAGGGTAAGACAGACTAGGAAGAAGGACCCACAAGTCTACTTTCAAAAAGAAACAGATAGTGAAAATCTTGCGAATATAAGCAGAACATTGTCTGATATAACACTAGACGACGAGCTCCCCCAACTCTGCAGGTTGGAAGGCACTCAAAAGAAGACATGCAACCCTAAACGTCTCTTTTGTTTGTTTATTTAAGTGTTGATATTAAAGCAGTATTGATTTCCCTGAAGTAGGAAAGTAGAATAAAATGAAATAAGCTGACAGTAAACCAAAAAAAGTAAGCCTTTAAAAAAAAAAGAAAGAAGACAACTGGAAAAGAGCTGCCTCGTGAAAGTAGAGTTGACCTTAATGACATGGATGGAGTTAAGCTTTTGGGGCCTTCCATTGCTGATGTGGCACGACTCAAAATGAGAAGAAACACTGCAAACATTCATTAATAATCAGAACATGGAATGTATGAAGTATGAATCTAGTAAACTTGGAAATTGTCAAAAATGAAATGGAACACATAAGCATCGATACCCTAGGCATTAAGAACCTGAAATGCACTGACATTGGTCATTTTGAATTAGACCATCATATGACCTACTGTGCTTGGAATGACAACTTAATAAGGAATAGTGTTGCATTCATCATCAAAAAGAACATATTAAGATCCATCTTGAAATACAAAGCTGTCAGAGATAGGATAATATCCATATACATACAAACAAGACTAGTTTATATGACTGTTATTAAAGTTTATGCACCAACATTCAGGCCAAAGATGAAGAAATTAAATATTTTTAACAGTTTTTACAGTCTGAAATTTATCTGACATGCAATTGATAATTACTGGTGGTTGGAATGCAAAAGCTGAAAACAAAGAAACAGAGTTGGTAGTTGAAGCATATAGCTTTGGTGACAGAAATGATCCCAGAGATAGCATGATAGGATTTTGCAAGACAAACAACTTCTTCATCGCAAATAATATTTTTTCACCACCATAAATGGTGACTATACACATGGACCTACCCAGGAATCAAATTGACTCTATCTGTGCAAAGAGAAGATAAGCCAGCCAGCCAAGTGCCGTCGAGTTGGATCTGACCAATACCATCAGTCAGAACAAGTCTAGGTGCTTGTCACAGCACAGACCATCCATTGCTCGTAATCAAGTTCAAAGAGAAACTGAAGAAAACTAGAAAAAGTCTACAAGAGCCATCTGAATGTATCCCACCTGAGTTTAGACATCATCACAAGAATATATTTGACTCATTGAACACTAAAGACTGAAGGCTAGATGAGTTGTATAATGACATCACATTCTTATTATTAGTGAATGTTTAAAAACGTAGGAAAGAAAGGAAAAAACAAGTTGGATATCAGAAGAGACTCTGAAACTTGCTCTGGAATATGAAGTGGATAAAGCAAAAGGAACAAATAATGAAGTAAAAGAACAGAAGATTTCAAAGGGTGGCTTGGGAAGACAAAGTGAAATATTATAATTACATTTGCAGATGGCGAGCTAGAATACCAGAAGGGAAGAATATACTCGGCATTTCTTACATTGAAAGAACTGAAGAAAAAATTCAAGCCCAGAGTTGCAATACTGAAGGATTCTACAGGGAGAATATTAAGCCACGTACTAAGCATCAAAAGATGAAACAAGTGTACAGAGTCATTCTATCAAAAAGAACTGGTCGACATTCACCCACTTCAAGAGACAGTATATGATCAAGAACTAATGGTATTCAATCATGTGAAACATAACAAACTATGGGTAACATTCAGGAAAATGGAAATTCCATAACAATTATTGTGCTCATAAGGAATCTGTACATGGATCAAGAGGCAGTTATTTGAATAGAGCAAGGGGATACTGCATGGTTTAAATTTAGGACAGGCTTGCATCAGAGTTGTATTGTTTTACTATACCTTCCCAATTCACATGTGGGCTATGTAAAGAACAGGGCATCGGGTTTGTAGGAAGATTTCTTAACAACTTGTGCTATACAGATGATACAACTTTATGCACTAAAATTGAGGACTTAAAACACCTAGTGATGAAAATCAAAGACAGCAGCCTTCAGTATGGATTACAACTCAACATAAAATAAGAATCTTCACAACTGGAGCAGTAAGCGACATCATGACAAATGGAGAAAAAAATGAAGTTGCCAAGGATTTCACTTTACTTGAATCTCCAGTCAACACCCGTGGAAACACTAGTCCAGAAATCAAAAGATTCATTCCGTTGAGCAACTCTACTGCACAAGACTACTTAAAAGTGTTGAAAAGCAAAGATGTCACCTTGAAGACTAAGTTGTGCCTGCCCCAAGCTATGGTGTTTTCAATTGCATCATATGCGTGTGAAAGCTAGACAATGAATAAGAAAGACAGAAGAACTGATGTCTTTAAATTGTGGTGTTAGTGAAGAATATTGAATGTACCATGAACTCCCAAAAGAATAAACAGATCTGTTCTGTAAGAAATATAACCAGAGTGTTCAGGCTTACAATGTTTTCATGTAAGGTAGACTAATGTTTTCTAATTTGCTTCCTGTTGTCTTTTTTATGCTGTCAAGCATCTTCTTCTATGTCCTTGGATCTAACTCTACATTGAGACTGTTAGAATTTGTTGGCAGTCTGGAAACAAATATGTAGAGTTGATAACTGTTTTCTCCCACTCAATCCATACTATGTTTTCTATTACTTACAGGGTCAATCAGATCATAAAGAAGTCTAGACTAGCAGTTCATGTACCATGTTATCCTTTATTCTTTTCAGTAATTGTGTATAAGAAAAGTTTTAAACTTTTGGGTCAGCTTCAGGTATAATTTGTATTTTTATAACATGTTTAAATATTTTAAAACTTTGTAAGTAACCATATGCAAAAATGTGGCATGTCTCATCCAAATTGCAAGTCAGTATTCTTTTATGACAGTCATGAAGTAAGTTTAATTAAATGCCAAACAAAGCTATATGCATATTCTTAATAGGTACAGAGTAACAAGTGAATATGTAACTAAATCTTCATAATTCTGTGTTACACATTTTAAGTGGTTTAAAAGCTTATTGTACCTTTAGGGTATCTAAATTTTATGTTTTTGATAAACTTTTTATCTATATTTTTGCACTTACTGTTTTTTTTTGCTATTTCCAATATTTCACATCTGCTCAAAAGTCACTTTTTAAGAGACTTGTCTCTGTCTATCCCCTATATTTCTTTCTCTATATACACAGAAATTACCAGTGTCAAATCATATAACCTATTGCTGTCGAGTCAATTCAAGTGACCCTGTAGGATAGAGTGGAACTGCTCCATAAGTTTTCCAAGAAGCAGCTGGTGAAGTTGAACTGCTGACCTCTTTTTAGCAACCAAATGCTTAACCACCGTGCTACCAGGGCTGCAAGCATATATACGCTGGTTTAAAAGTTTATTTTCTGTTCCTTCCACAGGTTCCATGAGGGCAGGCACTTTGTCTTTTTTATTCTGAAGACCCAGAGAAGATGTCAGCACTTAGTAGGTGTGCAGATATATCATTTATATATATTTATGATATTTAAAGATATATTTGGAATTATTTTTTCACTAGTGCTTCCTGTTATTGCATAGGATCTCAAACACACCATCTTTCTCAAACATGATTGTGTAACATATGGCTTGTTGACTGAATGGATGACTATTTCATGAACTGTAGACCTACTAAAACTTAGATTTGATATTTTTTAAAGAAGTTTACATAATAAAGCAAAGCTTTCTCTTCATAAACTTAAAAAAAAAGATTACCTAAGGCAGGAATTATAAATAAAGAAGAAATGACAGGGGCAGAGGTAAGTGTATTGGCAAGAGGAATCCTGAGTGAGCTCTAAGTCCTGTGCTGACTTTTAAGGCATCAGGAAGTTACTAAATAGGCAAAATAAGACAGTGGTCCTCAGATTGTGGAAAATCTCACTTCCTCAAGCACCTTGCTGGACAGGCCACATAACTTTACATAAACATCCTGGTTTCCTTTCCTAAACTGCCACCTAGAACTAGATGAAACCAGTTTAGGTACCACACAGACATCCTGAGTAAGCATCTGGCTTATTAAGTGCCTCATGCCTAGTAACTTCCCAGTCTTTCGGGTGGTGACAGACTGCCATTTTTCAACATGCAGTGTATGAAGCTCCATGTTACCCTTAGCTTTCCTAGCATGATTAAAAATGTTCACACAATTTACATGATCTCCTCACTTGTAAGCTGTATAAATAAATCAACATCTCTAACCCTTATCTGTGAGCAGCTTTCGAAGCACCAGACACAATTCTTTCTTTCCTTGTACAACAAAATAAAGTTACTTTTCTGATCTCCCACCTCAGCTTTTCACTTACTAGCTAGGATGAGTCTTGCCAAATAAGACCTGAAGTTTCCAGCAACAAAATGGCTGTTGGGAGCTGTGATTTGGTATATAAGACTATAGATTCTCATTTGGAAATTCTCATGCTTTCCTGGCCAATGCATGCCTACACTTTGGAGGCCTGGTTGTGCAGTGGTTAAGATCTGTGGTGTGCAATGGCTGCTAACCAAAAAGGTCAACAGATCGAATGCACCAGGTGCTTTTTAGAAAGCCTATGAGGTGGTTCTACCCTGTCCTATAAGGTTACTATAAATCAGTATCAAATTCACAGGCATGGACTTTTTCAAGAGATTTACCAGGGATGAAGGTAGCAGGCCTCACAGAACTGAGAAGAGAAATGGAATATTTAAGCATTTATTAATAAAGTTAAAGGAAAAGAAGTGGCATTCCCAACACCTAGGAAGGCACAAGCTCACTGAAACCTTGTTATAGCTTTGGAGAAAGCAAGAAATAATTAAATAACAGAAAAAGTTACTTCTGCTCTAGTAAGTGGGGGTTAGAATAAGAAATTGTTAGATTAAATTTTCATACACCTTTGGAACTTGAATTTGTGGGCTCAGATTTATAACTGCCACATTTACAGTTAAATTGAATGAAAATATATGTATTTCTGATTCTCATTTGCCTGTTTTATACTGTACATGCAAGTGAATGTGAAGAGGATGTGTTAATTTAAACACTTGACACAGAATACAGGGGAATTTTTGTGTTTGCATTGGTTTTTAGCACACTATAAAGGATGTTGGCAAAAACATACTGACATCTGTACAGACAATGTGAAAGCACTGAGGTCAACAACTGTTGAGATGACAAGAAGAAATCTATCACCAAAACATGCTCAAGTCAGCACCACATGTTGCAAAGAAATTATAGAAGCCAGCATCTTTCAAAAAACAGTTTGGGGGTATGTCACCAAATTGTCAAATTTAATAACAATCTTATTAAATAATAGACTTTTCCAGAAGTATTTATAATGGTCAAGAATCAAGGTGGAGACTTGCTTACATCATAAAAGACAAACTCATATTTTTGCTGACATGCAAAGTCCATTTGGGTAATGTCTGAACCACACAGTCTCTCTCAAACATGTCTGTGAAGGAGGTTTCAAGCCTGTTAGATATTTTTCATTCATTTGATAAGCTGAAAGGGCTAAATTTGGCAGTGGGGATTTGTATTGTTGAAGTGTACACTACAGCAGATTACAAGATAGGGAATGGAATTTGAATTCAACTTGACAAACAGAATAAATGTTGAGCATCTTAAAAATTTAAGTGACTATCTGAAATGAACACAGCTGACATAACTGAAATTTTTAGAAGCATGTAATCACTCATCCAACTCAACAGCACTTGGCTTGGTTTGGCCATCACTCAATTTGTGATATTTTAAGATACATTTAAAAACTTTTTCTTCATCAAAAATACATTTCTGGGGGCAGAGTCAAGCTGGCAGACTAAGCACACTTCTTCCTAAATCCCTCTGGAAACCAAGACCTGAAATGATAATCAAAAAGAGCCTTCTGGTCACCTAGTGAGCCCCAGGACACAGTACAGGGCTGTTACTTTGGACTTCATACCACTGAATAAAAAACCTCCTCTCTTTCACTGACTCCTGCTCCTGGCTAGCCCTGACTCTCACAGACTGAAGGTAACTCACCATTTTGACTTTTTTTCTGTTTTGGCCAGCAGGTGGAGCCGGGTCTTGCCTAGCGGCTTTTCTCAGATGCACTGTTGGTGGGATAGGCAGGCAAAATTGCCATATTTTGAGAGCCAGCCTTAGATCTCTGTGCATCTTGCCACTTTTGGCCGGTCTCTCTGCCTTTGCCACAGTACAGTTTGTACAGAAATTGCAGCACCCTCATGCGGGACACCATCTTGAACATGGAGATTGTAGCTGGATCTAATCTCAACCTGAAAGCCAGTGCCTGCCTACAGGAGAATGCATTTCCAACAGAAAAGCAGTAGTTTGCACAGTGTCATCTACGGGCAGGGGCTTGTCAGCAGAGACCAACAGGGAAGTAGTATTGCGGTATTTTGAACTAGTTCATATCATCTGGGGTTGGATATAGAGGTGCTTATTTTGCCAGTTGGGAAGAGGGACCTCTACACCTGAAAACTGGACTGACTTAGGAAGTGGTCAGATACTTTTTATTTTTCATTTTAAGACGGCCTAGAGAAACATCTGTGGCCCATCCTCACAGTATCCCTCTCAGCTCTTATTGATTCACATGAAGCCCAAAAAACAACAGACCTTGAGAAGACAGTAAACAGGAAATAACCCATGGCTTCAGAGGGCCCCCAAATGGAACAACCAAGGAGCTTTCCAAGCGAGGAAACTTTCCTGAAATTATTGGAAGGTGAATAAAAAGGATTATATACAGAGCCCTTCTAGACCTTATACAAAATGCAGCAGAGAAAAATGGAAAATTAAACAAGGTGTTTGATCTGATGGAACATCAGTACTCGGAAATCCAACAGATCAATAACCAAATTAACGACATTGAAACTTCAGTTCAAAGCCAAGAAAACTCAATGGAATAAATGGAAAAAAAGAATTTCTCACTTGGAAGACAGAGCTACTGACTCCAGCATCCATGACAAGAAATCAGAAGAAACAAACAAGCAAAATGAAGAAGCATTAAGAAGCATGTGGGACTCTATTAAGAGGAATATACTACAATTAATTGGAGTCCTTGAACAGGGTGAGACACCTTAGAACACAGAGAGTATTGTTGCTGAGCTGCTGACAGAAAACTTCTCAGAAATAATGAAAGAAGAGAATGTAGACATCCAAGATGAGTGTCGTACACCACTCAATATAGATCTCAAAAGAATGACTGCAAGACGTGGTATAATCAAGCTTAACAAAACAAAACATAAGCAGAAACTCTTAAAGGCAATAAGACTCAAAGCAAACCTAACATTCAGAGGGGAACATTGTAGGCTTTCGTCAGATTTCTCAGCAGAACCCACGCTGGCACAGAGACAGTGGCATGACACATTCAAAGCCTTGAAGGAGAAGAACTTCCAACCAAGAATTATACGTCCTACAAAACTATCTTTCAAATATGAAAATGAGATTAAGACATTCCCAGATAAACAGAAACTCAGAGACTTTGTAAAAACCAAACCAAAGCTAAAAGAAATAGTGAATCTCTTGGCTTTGGCTTAGAAGAACAAAACCACTAATTTTATATTTTAGAAGGATCATCTTCCAGAATCCTAGTCACTTAGTGAAGGCTCCAAACTCAAGCAAAGCTTTAATACTGAAAGAAATAATCCAGTGATTATCATGAAAATTATGATGTTACCATATGAAAAAGAGGGATGTACTATAGTCGTTATAATCCTTCCAGATGGAGAGGAAGTTGAGAAGACTGGTAGTAATTAAAATCAGATTTATATGTAGTTTATTAAAGGGGATCATTGGGGCAGCCAGAAAGCACAACAAAGATGCAACATACCATATAAAGAAATGTAACACAGGAGTCTCCAGAACCACAAAACTAACTTTGAAAAAGGTGAGAACTCAACTCACAAAAAAGAATGTCCCAGAACAGATTAATAAGAACAACAGAGAAAGCATCAACACAAAAATAAACATATCACAATGGCAGCATTGAACACATACCTATCAATAATGATGTTGAATGTGAATGGACTGAATGCCGCAGTAAAGAGACATTGAGTGACATCTTGGATCAAAAGACATGACCCATCCATATGTTGGCTACAAGAAATTCACCTTAGACATAAAGATAGGAACAAACTGAAAATTAAAAGATGGAAGAATATATACCAAACTAACAGTGAACAAAGAAGAGAAGGTGTGGCAACTCTAATCTCAGATAAAGTAGATTTTTACGTAAAATCCACCATAATGGACAAGGATAGACACTATTTATTGCTGAAAGGTTCAGTGCACAAGCAAGACTTAACTATATTAAATATTTATACACCTAGTTTTAGAGCACCTAAATACATCAGAAAAACACTGATTTCACTCACAAAGGAAATAGATCACTCCACAGTAATAGTCAGAGACTTCAACACGCCACTCTCAATATTGGCCATATCATCTAGAACAAAGCTGAGTAAAGATGTACAAGACGTTATTGCCACAATTAACCAAGTAGAACTCATTGACATATACAGAACTTTCTACCCATCAGTGGACAACTACACCTTCTTCTCCAGTGCACATGGAACGTTATCCAGAATAGACTATGTGTTAGGACATAAAGCAATTCTCAACAAAATCCATACCATTGAATTAATGCAAAGCATCTTCTGGGATCATAAAGCCATAAAAGTAAAATCAGTAGCAGAAAAAAACATAGATAGACAGTGGAATTCTTGGAAATTGAACAACATCTTGCTCTAAAAACCATGGGTTATAGAAGAAATCAAGTGTGAAATAAAGAAATTCACAGATTCCAATGAAAACAAAAACACTTCCCATGAGAATGTATGGGATACAGTCAAAGCAGTGCTAAGAGATCAGTTTATCCACATAAATGTACATATCTGGAAAGAAGAAAGAGACCAAATCAAAGGACTAACCCTACAGATTGAACAAGTAGGGAGAAAACAACAGAGGAACCCCACAGTCACTAGAAGAAAACAGATCATAAAGATTAGAGCAGAACTAAATGAATTAGAGAATAGAAAGTCAACTGAAAAAATTGAAAACACCAAAAACCGGTTTTTTGAAAAGATCAACAAAATTGACAAACCATTGTCTAAACTTACTAAAAAAAGAGAGAGAGAGAGAGAAAAGAAACAAATAACCCAAATAAGAAAGGATAAGGGAGTTGTCACAACAGAACCAACAGAAATCAAAAATATCATAACAGAATACTATGAAAGACTGTACTCTAACAAATTTGAAAACCTAAAGGAAATGGACACATGCCTTGATTCATGTCACCTACCCAAGTTATCATATCGTGAAGCAGAACAACTTAATAAACCCATCACAAAGGAAGAGATTGAAAAGATCATCAAAAAACTGCCAACCAAGAAAAGCGTGGGCCCAGATGGCTTCAGTACAGAGTTCTACCAAGTCTTTAGAGAAGAGTTATCTCCAATACTACTGAGACTATTTCACAGGATAGAAAGGCATAGAATACTCCCAAATTCACTCTACAAAGCCAGCATAACCCTGATACCAAAATCAGGGAAAGACCCAATAAAAAAGGAGAACTACAGACCAATTTCACTCATGAATCTAGATGTAAAAATCTTCAACAAAGTTCTTGCCAATAGAATACAACAACATATCAAAAATAATAATCCATCATGACCTAGTTGGATTCATACCAAGGATGTAAGGCTGGTTCCGCATGAGAAAAGCAATTAATGTTATTAATCATATAAATATCACAAAAGACAAGAATCACCTGATTTTGTCCATTTATGCAGAAAATGCATTTGATAAAGTCAAAACCCATTCATGCTAAAAACTCTCAGCAAAACAGGCATACACAGAAAATTCCTCAATTCAATAAGGGCCATTTGTACAAAGCCAACTGTCTACATCATCCTGAGTGGACAGAGACTGAAACAGTTTCTCTTAAGAACAGGAACTAGACAAGGGTGCTCCCTCTCACCTCTCTTATTCAACATTGTACTGGAAGTTCTAGCCAGAGCAATTAGACAAGCCCAAGAAATAAAGGGCATCTGCATTGGCAAAAAATGAGTCAAAATCTCTCTGTCTGCAGATGATGTGACTGTATAGGCAGAGAATCCTGTAGAATCCATAAGAAAAATACTCAGACTGATAGAAGAGTTCAGCAAAGTCTCAAGACACAAGTTAAACACAGGTAAATCAGTAGAATTCCTTTATACCAACAATGAGATTATCAATACCATTGACTATAGCCCCTAAGAAGATAAAGTATCTAGGAATTAATCTAACCAGAGAAATAACAGACCTATACAAAGAGAAACACAAACCCTTACTAGAAGAAACCAAGAGAGACTTACATAAATGGAGAAACCTACTCTGCTCGTGGATAGGAAGAGTCAACACTGTGAAAATGTCTACTTTACCCAAAGCAAACTACTTACACAATGCAATCGCAATATAAGTTCCAGTGACATTTTTTAATATGATGGAGAAACAAATCACCAATTTTGCTTGGAAAGGGAAGAAGCCCTGGATAAGTAAAGCACTACTAAAGAAGAAGAACACACTGGGAGGACTCTCATTACCTGAGTTTAGAACCCATTACACTGTCACAGTAGTCAAAACAGCCTGATACTGTTAAAAAAAAGAGACAGGTAGATCAATGGAACAGAATCAAGACCCCAGAGATGACACCATCTGCCTATCAACAGTTGATATTAGATGAAGGCTCTAAGACATTAAACAGGGATAAAAACAATATTTTCAACAAATGGTGCTGGCAAAATTGGATATCCATCTGCAATAAACTGAAAGGAGACAATATCTTATGTCTTATAAAAAAACCAACTCAAACTGGCTAAAAGACCTGAATATCAAATCTAAAATGGTAAAGCTCATCCAAGAAAAAGTAGGCCCAACAAGGGAAGCTTTAATACACAACATAGACAGACTTGAAAATCTGTCAAACAAAACACAATCAACAGAGGAGAAAATAGGTAAATGGGAACTATTAAGAATTAAACACTTTTGGTTACCCAAAGACTTCACTAATAGAATTAAAAGGCCATCTATAGAATGGGAAAAAATATTTGGCAACTGTATATCAGATTGATGCCTGATCTCCATAATCTATAAGGTACTGCAAAATATCAATAAGAAGATAAATCATCCAATTAAGCAATAGACAAAGGAGATGGACAGACACTTCTCTAAAGAGGAGATCCAGGCAGCGAAAAAACACATGTGGACATGCTCATGACCTTTGCTATCAAAGAAATTCAAATGAAAACTACAATGAGATACCATCTCATCCCAACAAGGTTGGCCGTGATCCAAAAAACACAAAACAACAAATGCTGGAGAGGCTGTGGAGAAAGTGAAACTCTCCTACACTGTTAGTGGGATTGTAAAATGCTCCAACTTCTTTGGAAAGCAATCTGGCACTCCCTTAAAAAAGTGGATATAGATATACCATTTGATCCAGTAATTCCACTGCTTGGAATATATCCTACAGAATAAAGGCCTTTCACACCAACTGATACATGCACACGAATGTTTATCACAGCACAGTCCACAATAGCAAACAGATGGAATCAACCCAGATGCCCAACAACAGAGGAATGGATAGGTAAACTATGGTATATATACTCAATGGAACACTGTGCAATGATAAAGAACAACAGTGATTTCAGGAAACATCTCATAAATGGTTTCAACTGGAGGACATTATGTTGAGTGAAAGCAGTCAGCGACAAAAGGACAAATATTGTATGAGACCCTTACAATAAAAACTCAAAAATAGACTTATGCATAAAAGAAAAGACTCTTTGATGGCTGCAAGGGAGGGGAAAGCAGGAGGGCGGAGGGGGGTTAGGTTAGATAGTTCATAAAAAATTTGGTTGGGTGAAATTGTCTCAGCACACATTAGAAAGAAGAATAATATTAAGTGGACTTCAACATAACTTGAATACTCCTTCCACCTTAATCCAGTATTGCAAGGACAGAGTAGCTGGGGCAGGGGGCTGGGTACAATTAGCATTTTGCTAAGAAGGGTCTCTGCACCCTGTGATGGTGAGTGGTATCTGGGTTCTTAAAAGCTGCCAAGTTGCCGTCTTAGGGTATCACAAATGGTCCCAACTCAGCAGGAATGGATGATCACTGAGGACCAAAGTGACATGGGGAAAGAGAACCCAGAGGACACAGAGACACACATCAGTGGGTGTCTACATCGACTCATGAAGGGAAAAACCAGACGGTGCCTGGCCGCCACCAGTGATAGCCACAGTGGAGCTCACAAAGTTCAATCTCACTGGTAACACAAGAATAAAAAGGGGTGCACCCTGAGATCTCCACTAAAAGACAGCAAATGATGGTCCAGGGGCTTTGGGGTTCCACTAGGAGCATGGCCTCTGGCCCTGATGCTGCCCTTGCCCACAAATCATAATGGAGATCCACTTTTCGGACAGAAATGGATTGGACTTGGTAACGCAGAGTGACCACATCATGTGTGCACTCTATGGTTTTGTGCGTCTATAAGACATCATCCTGCTGACCTCTTACTGGAGAAAGGGGAGTGGGTGGAAAGGAGGGGAAAGGAAATTGTCGGGTGGATGGGACATGTATGGGGTACAGAGGAAGAGTGTGCTGTTACCGGGCAGGGAGAGCAGTGGAAGCTGCATATAGGTGGGCATGAAAATTTATATAGGAATGTGCATTGCCATTCAATCAAAATAAAAAAAAGTTCTAAGCTGGCTGAGGAGCCCAGTCTTACACATATTTTAAATCTTTCATCAATTGGGAGACTTAAGCAGCTAAAAGATTATTATCGATTCAACTCTGGGGGGAAAAATAATCTTTTTACTCTCATCTAGGATTCTGCTACAATTTAACCGAGAGCATCTGGTGAATAGAATTGTAGCTATGGTTGTTTTATTGTAGCTGCCTACCTTTGTACAGCTGGATCTTTTTCCTCTGTTCAACTGACCAAAACAAAAATGAGGAATAAAATGGATGCTACAATTTATTTGTGATTGAAATTTTTCATGCATGTAAAATCCCCTAAACAATTTTTTTTTGCTAATATTTAATTTGGCAAATATTTTACTGGAATATTTTGTAATTTCTGAAATATGTGCCTTTTTTTAATCTGCTGTATTTATGTTACATAAATGTCATAAAATTCAACTTAATGTATATCATCAGGATGCTATCTTTATTTTGCTTTATCTTCTAGGGTTTTGTGTCCAATTGTATTTTGAATGAAATATTTCTGCTGCTAGAATAATTTATATATTGTGAGCATATTTCTCATTTTATCAATTCTCTTTTGGAATTTTGTTCTAGGTATTGTGATAAGTTTTGGGAAACTAATGATGAGGGAAAAAATGATACTAACACTGCCTTTTCGGAATTTACAGTCTCGTGGTGAGTCTATTATCAAACTAATGGGTATAAAATCGCAACTTTGCAAAGTGCTGTGGAGGAAGGCACATGATGCTATGGGAACCTGTCAAGGATTGAATGGTATACCTTCACAAATGTATATCACAGTTTTCCTAGGCCATGATTCTCAATATTTAGTGAATGTCCTCCATTTTGTGAGTTTCCTATGCTGTGAATACTAATCTCTGCTTGTGGTTAACAGATTGGATTATGTTAAAGAGGATTAGGGCAGGACTTTAACACCCGTTTTGGGTTACCTCCCTTGTCCAGTGTAAAAAGAGTTGCCCTAGAGTGTGGCCTGAACAATCTTTTATACTTTTATCCTACAAGAGATGAAAGGAAAGGACAGCAAGCGGAGAGGTGGGGGCTTCATATAGTGAAGACCATAGCACCGGGAGCAGAGAACATCTTTCAGACCCGAGGTTCCTGTGCCGAGGTGCTCTCAGACCAAAGAAAGGCTGATTCAACACAAGGACTTCCCTTCAGAGTGGACAGGTGTGGGCCCCCACACCTTGACTTCGGGCTACCAGGCCACTGGACTGTCTAAGAATGAACTTTTCTTTGCTAGGACATCCATTTACGGTATTTCTGTTGTAGCATCGCTCAGTGACTAAGACAGAGCCTGTGACAAGTTTTCCTTTCTGATTTTAACAAGTCAGAAAGTTAGAGAAGGCTTGTTTCATGGAGCTACCCCAGAGCTGACGTTTGCAGGGGTAACTAACGAGAATGGTGCAAGGAACAGGTTCCAGAGTAGCGAGCATGCGCAGTCGCTGCGCGTCTGCACGGCGGAGATCCATGGGGCAGAACTGGAGACAGGAGCTGACGGGTGACTCAGCCAGAATTCCCACTAGGAAACTTGGTCTTCAGTCAAAGACCAATGCAACACCATGGAAGCCACCAGTTTGATCACATATAAACATCAAAGAAGTCACTCTGACTTTATGTGGTGAACAATTTAGAGAAAATAAGAGAGGGCGTTGGAAGATAAGGTAGGGAGGCTATTGGAAGAAAATGGTATTTTGGGTTATGGGTATTGGAAAGAAGAGAGTAAGTGGATTTGAGATTTTTGGTTTTTTTTAAGAAGCAAACTACCAGGAACTACTATTTCATTTTGTGAAAGTGCAAGGATTGATATTTAAAGTTGTATTAAGGTATAACGTCAACAACTTACTGTTGAAGGACTCCGATTAAATCAGCTTACCCTTAATATTTTATCAAATGAGACTATTTTTCCTTTAGTCTTTCTTCAGTGTATTATCTAGGGAGTAAAAAAAATGAGCTCTAAGTATAAATTTTACTGGTTAAAGTTAAAATGGATTTCCATTGAAGTTACTTATTTTCGAAAAAAATCAAATATAGGCTGAAAGATATTTCAACCTTTAAGTTTCTTTGAGCTGTTGTATCATTTCTTGGCTATCTAGTGCACTGCCTACTTCTTTGAAAAGTTTGGAGTTCTTCAGCTATAGGAACCCACCTGAGGCAAAAACAACCTATAAAAGCTTCTAAACTTACTCATTTTGCTCTAGTAACCCTTTGAAGAGTTGAAATTATTGATCAATATTTGCTTGTAGCTTTGTGAATGATGGCATTTGCATAGTTAGAGTATATACTTTATACTGTATGTTTTACTTGTGGAATGTACTCATACTCAGCCACGATGTTTGCCCTTACAGTAATTATAACGTTGACCATGGAAAATGAGAAAGGTTAAGTCTTGGTGATAGGCATATTATCATTTTTCCCACTGTAGTTTTAAATACAGCATGAAAATAAAGCTGGACATAGTTATAATCTCCTTAATACCTTCTAGAAATGTACTTTTCATTCTGAATTCCAAACTCATTTCTCTCAAATGATACTTGCAAACATAAAAAAAAAAACAAAAATATGACAATGTATGGAATACATTTTAACTTAGTTTGCTATTCTTCTATAAAGATGATCACATCATTAGGATTGCATTTATGTACTTTGTAAAATATGGATGATCTCATCTTTGCTTCACTGTGTTCCATGTTAAATCTTATAAATAACATAAGATAGATATTCTGCAAATTCTCTTATGCCTAAAGAGAAACTGGCAACTACCAATCTATAAGCTGAATTCTCCATGATGAGTTTTCTACTTCCCCAGTTTAAGATAGCTTTTGCCTCACCCTAAATAACCGTGGTTTATATAGTCTATCAGCCAAAAATCTACTGCCGTGGAATCCATTCCAACTTTTGATGGCCCAATGTGTATCATATGGAACTGTACTTTATAGAGCTTTCAATGGTTGATTTTTCTAAAATAGATCACCAGGGTGAACTTAACCTCCACCTTTCATATAGCAGCCAAATGCATTATTGTTTGCACCATTCAGGGACTGCATTATGTCCTCTTACAGATGCTTTTCTGAGCTGTTTCTAAAGAAAGAGGACTATAAACAGGAAATTTACTAGGTAAGGAATAGAATCTACAAGTTAACTTTGATGGATGTAAGTTCCTTGAGTTTTAATTCCCCATAAAATAAACAGATATGCTATTATCTTTCCAGTTTACCTTATAGAATTGTTTTTAGAATTAAATGAGGTAATTTAGAAGCAGTATAAAAACTGAAGTACTATAAAATCATTTCTGTTGAGTTGAATCCTACTCATATCACCCTGTAGGATAGAGTAGGCTAGCCCCATGGAGTTTCCAAGGTTACAGTGTCCTTAGGGAGCCCTGATAGCATAGTGATTAAGAGCCTGGCTCTTAGTTAACTGAATCCACTAGCTGCTCTTTGGTCAGAATCTACCCAAAGGCAACAAGTATGCATGTATGTATAATCTTTACAAAAGCAAACTCACACATCATTCTCCCTTAGAGAAGATAGTGGGTTCTATTTACCAATCTTTTGGAACTAAACACTTAACCACTTGTGCCACTAGGGCTTCTGTAAACTACTATATCAAGGAAATACATCACTAGGTTTTTTTTTTTTTTTTTTTACCAGAAAGTGTTTTATTGTATAAACATCTTATTACTTCTATCATTTTGTAATTATGGTGATACTGATTGTTATTAGTTTCCTAAGGCTTCTCTAGCAAATTACTACAGATTTTGTGGCTTAAAACAACACAAATTTATCCTTTTACAATTCAGGAAAACAGAAGTCCAAACTCATTTTAACTGGCCCCAAATCAAGGGGTCATCAGGATTAGTTCTTTTTGTAAGCTCTAGGGACAGCCCATTTCTTTGCCTTTTCTAGCTCTTGGATGCCTTTACTTCCTTTGCTCATGACTTATTCATGATGTCGCTCCAACATATTGCCTTCTCCTCTTCTGAAGTAAAAAATCCACTGTCTTCCTTTTATGAAGATACTTGTGATTACATATAGGTCCCATCTGGATACTCCAGAATTATTTTTTTCATCCTAAAATCATAGTAACATTTGCGAAGTTTCTTTTGCCATATAAGGTAACATTCACAAATTCCCAGGACTATGATCTGGATTTTTCTGACTGTGCATTATTGAGCTAGTGTTAAAGAACTATCACTGCTGCCAAGTACCTGCAAGAAAAGGGAAAAGTGAATGTGATAGTTACTATTTACTGAAGAATTCTCCTGAACTGCATTGCCCTAGAACAGAGAAAGGCTTCCAGACTGCAGACTAAAAAATTCCTGGAGTGTACTGAACAAGTTCTTCAATTAAAAAAAAAAAATCCATCAATCAATAGACACTCAATGTATCATTCCACAGGTAAGCAAGGTATGCATGGGTTTACTTATGATTACTTACTGTCAGTCTATACAGCACAGTTTTACACAGGTTTCGGTAATCTTTGATGTGGGGGAAAACAGACGAAATTGTGCACTGTGGATTAGTAAGTGTAAGTACGTCCGTGTTGTACCTTGCTTATAGGGTAATCCATCCCTGGTATCATATCTGCAATATGGGCATTCCTGAAGTGTTTTGAAATTAAAATAGCCGTCAGGTTAGAAAGGATAGAAGGGGCTGAGCCCTATCAGGAGTGACTAGGGTCAAATGATTGAGAGTATCAAAGGTACCAAGGCTCATTTTAACTATAGAAATAAGAGTATTGTCTGTTTTATGAATTCAACTTCATGTATGCTTTTGGTTAATAAAGAATATTGGAGTTATTTTTTAAAAATGTGTGAAAATGTCTGTTCCAAAACACTATGATTTTTAATACCTTGAGAATCTTTAAGAGTGAGGATCTTGTTTACAGATACTCAAAGCCTGTTGCCATAAAGTCAATTCAGACTCGTAGTGATCCTATAAGACACAGTAGAACTATCCCATAGAGTTTCCAGAAGCATCCACTGGATTTTAAATGTCAGCCTTTTGGTTAGCAGCCATAGCTCTTAATGATTATGCCACCAGAGTTTCTGTCTTTTCATATAGAAATCATTCATGGTTACAACGCTGTCTTAAAGAGAACAGTATACTAAATCAGGGTTACTGTCTCCCACGTGTAATAAGTCTAATTCTTTTCTATAAAACCACTGACTACTGAGAGAGGGTTTTTTTTTTTTTCCTTAACTTGACTGTTTCTTAGTAAGTGATCAATTATGATAATGGGTCTTCTTAGAATTTGAGGGTAAATAGAAATGTTGAGCAAATTACACTTGTTTGTAATTGCTAAATTCCTAAATGAATTCTCATATGTTTAGGCCTACTCTGGAAAAACAATATTAATTTTAATTAAGTAACTTAAAACTAATTAACACAACTTTTTTTATTGCAGGCACCTTCCACTGACAATTCTTAAGCACAACCTAAATTTGTTTAGTACTTAGATTGGGTTATAGGTAAAATAATAGCCATTAGGCAGTTTTTCAATTTGTAGATAAGTTATGTAACCTTCATTTTAAACAAAGTTCATGAAATCTTAATGCATGAATTAGAAAAACTGGATTAGGTTAATACAGTTCAAATGCTTGCCTTTTCTTTTTATTTATATTTATATTTATGCATACGTGTGTGATTATTAGTTGGAGAAGTAGAACAGAAAATTGTTCATTGTAAGATATCTAGCCATTGCAATTTGTGTTTTGGTAAGAGGATTTACTTCAAGCATTGTCTCTTTAACAGATAGGTCATGAAGAAGCAATTCAATACAGTACAGAATATCCAACTTTTTCTCTTCCTTTGTCCTTTGTTCACAAGCCAGTATCTTATCTCTGACATCCAGTTCCTCATTGCTGTTGGGCATTCTCAACATGACTTCACATAACCCCTTTCCACACCTATCTCCACATTTAACTGTAGTTATAGATGTTATCATACTTCTCCTGGGTTTTAGAACTATGGACATCACAATAATTTTCCTTGTTCTTTATCCCAATGTGTTAAACCAATTAATTAAATAAATACATGATAGATAATAGACAGATCATAGATAGATAGATAGACAGACAGAGGAACAAAAAAAAAAACACATAAATGTAGGAATAAACAAAAACAAACCCACTGTTGTCGAGTTAACTTCAGCTCACAGCAACCCTGTAGGTCAGAGTAGAACTGTCCCACAGAGTGTCCAAGAAGTGCTTGACCAACCTGAACTACTGACCTTTTTGGTTAGCAGATGTAACACTTAACCACAATACCACCAGAGTTTCCAGTGTTCTAGTAAGCAACAAATACTCTATTATTCATTCTAAATATCCTTTGCTGTCACTTTGGGCAGATTCCTTGGCACTACTAACTTTGATGTCTTCAGCAGCTACTTTATCTCCTAGGTTTAACGCTTAGCTCTCTATCTTATTTTCACTTAGATTGTCCTTAAATACTAATTTGATATTTTACTCACATTTTTTTTTTTTTGTAAAAAGCCTTGATAGTTCTTCCTCAAGTTCTTTGCTGCTTTTCATTTTGAGACCTCACTTCAGTGTTTAAGTGCTACAGCTGCTAACCAAAAGGTCAGCACTTCAAATCTACTAGGTGTTCCTTGGAAACTTGATGGGGCAGTTCCTGTAGGCTATGAGTTGGACTCAATTTGAGAGCAATTGGTTTGGTTTTGGTAGAGCAACTTTACTAAAATCTTACAGCTCATGAAATGCTTCCTCAGCCACAGGAGCTAATTGCCAACTGTCAGAATTCATTCCTACATTGACAGGGGAAAGATGTTGGACTAGACACACATCTCCTGAATTCCCTCTGGGAAATAAGGCCTGGAATGATGACTGAATGGCGTATCATGGACATCTAGGGAGCCCTAGGATCTGGCATAGTGTAGTCAGATTGGACTATGTGCCAGCAATAGGGTAACAACCTCTCTCAAGGATGAGACAGCAGAATACTGCATTCTGCTTCTGCTGACTCACTGTTAGGGAGGACTGCAATTACTGATGCCTTCTTCATTTTCCAGGAGGTGAGAAATGGGCATGAGCCAGTTAATAGCTGAACTGCAGTGTTTAAGTAAACAGTGTATAGTGCAGCAGAGAGACTGTGCCTGTTACAGTCACATATTGAGACCCTTGCTGCTAACTAAGTGCACCACTGCTCTTCCACCCTCTCTTCTCTGAACTGCACCATAAATTCTGCTGTTTCCAGGAAGAAAGGGCAGTTCAGGTGGGATGTCATCTTGGTTAGCTGGGAGACAGAAGCACTAACCCGGAGGTCTTAGCTGGGGCTAATTAGCAGCCCCTGTCTGGAAAGTACTTCTCCAGGAGTAAAGTTGTGTTTAGGATGGTAATGCCTAGAGATATGCATGGGGCCTGACAGAGAATTGCAGCAAGGCCGTAACAGCTCCCTACTTTGAACCATGTCATAGCATCTGGGGATGGCCTATGAGGTGCATTTGTTGTAGGCCTGAAGGCAGGGCCAGACATACCTGAGGGCCTGACTGATTTCATCAGCTCTTGGACAGCTCCTCAGTTTAGCAATAACGTACCTTTTTAAAATAAGACCACCTGAAGAACAGACTACTGAGAAGGCTGGCAGCATCTCCTCTACCCTTCACTGATCCGGATCATAGCATTGACTGGTGGCCCTCCAGTGACTCCTGTCTTTGCCAGCCAGGAGACAGAGCCTGCCACCACAGAAAGTCCATTTGGGGCCAGTCACTAGAGTACGTAAGCAGAGGTGGCTGGTAACCAACTTCCCTCATAGAACTATGCCTCAGCTCCTATTGAGGAAACACCAGAGAAACTGCACAGCTTCAGTAACTACCCACTTAAAGAAACTGTCCACCACGGCTCTGGAAAACTCTCAAACTAAAGAATCAAAAAACTTCCCAGATGAAGAAGTTATTATGAAACTATCAGAAATCGAGTACAAAAGAGTTGGATATATAGCCCTCCTTTAGCTCAAACAAAGTGCAACAGAACAAAACAAAAAATTAAGCAAGATATTTGAACTGATGGAACATCAGCAATATGAAATCTAGAAGGTTAATAATAAAATTACAGAATTAGGCAACTCGATCCAAAGCCAAAAGAGCAGGACTGAGGAGTTGAAAGCCAGTATTAGTGAGTTTGAGGATAGAGCGTTTATGAGGAGAAATCAGAGAAAAGAAAAATGAAAAATGAAGAAGCCAGAAGATATGTGTGGGACTCTACTAAAAGGAATAACCTGTGAATAACTGAAGTACCTGAACAGGGAGAGATAGCTGAAAATACAGAGAATATTGTTGCAGTGTTGCTGACAGAAAACTTCCCTGAAATTATGAAAGAAGAGAACTTAGATTTCCAAGATGTGTATCAAACATCATTAAAATGAGACCTCAAAAGAAAGAAATCAAGGCATATTATAATCAAGCTTAATAAAACAGGATGGAAACAGCCGAAAGGCGGAGAGGCTTAAAGAAAAGCTAACATTCAGAGGCAAGCCCTGCAGGCTTTTGTACAACTTCTTGGCAGAAACAATGTTGGCAAGAAGACAGTGAGACCACACATTCAAATCCTTGAAGGAGAAAACCTTCCAAACATGAATTATATGTCCTAAAAACTTGTCTCTCAAATATGAAGATGAAATTAAGACATTCCAAGGTAAACAAAAGCTTAGAGACTTCGTAAAACCTAAACCAGGACTACAAGAAGTACTGAAAGAAGCACTTTGCTTAGATAAACAAAAACATCAAGTATATACTTAGGGAGGCAATGCAGGACACAGTATGCAGAATCCTACTGAGTTAGGGAAGTCACCAAGCTCAATGAAAACTACAGTATTTAAAGAAGGGAATCAGTGCTCATATCACAAAAATTATGACATATCACACTAAAAAGAGGGATATATTACAGTAGCTATACCCCTTTCAAGTGAAGAAGAAATTAAAAAGATATGCAAAAGTTAAAGTCTGGTTTAAACTTAGAATAGTAAGGGAGATCACAGGGGTAACAACAAAGCAAAATTACAATGTGATATATCAAAATAAGAAACATAATTCAGGAGCCTCAGGAAACACAAAAACAACCCTGAAAAAGATGAAAAGTCAACCCATAAAGACTGACCCAGAAGAGAATGTTAAGAGCAACAGAAAACATGAATGACACAAGAATAAGTACATCACAACGACAGCACTAAACGCATACCTATCAATAATTACACTAAATGTGAGTGGATGGAACACTCTGAAAAAGAGAAAGAGTGACAGCCTGGATCAAAAGACACGATCCGTCTATATATTGCTTACAAGAAACATACCTTAGACTCAAGCATGGGAACAAACTGAAAATTAAAGAATGAAAAAGCATATACCAACCCAACAACAGACAAAGAAGAGCAGGAATGGAAAGACTAATCTCAGATAAAATAGACTTTAATGTAAAATCTGCCACATGGACAAGGGTGTTCACTATTGCTGAAAAGTACAAGACATAAGCGGGACATAACAATATTAAATATTTATGCACCCAATATCAAAGCATCTAAATACATCAAAGAAATACTGACTACACTCAAAAATGTGATAGATCACTCTACAATAATAGTCATCAAAAGCTACTAGCCAAAAAAGTATTGGCCCACATGGCTTCACCAGAGAATTCTACCAAACTTTTAGAGAAGAGTTAACTCTCAATACTAGTGAGGCTGTTTCACAGCATAGGAAGGGATGGAATACCCCCAAATTCACTGTATGAAACCAGCATAACATTGATACCAAAGCCAGGGAAGGATCCCACTAAAAAAGAAAGTTACAGACCAGTATCACTCATGAACCTAGATGCAAAACTATGTTCAACAAAATTCTAGCCAATAGAATTAGACAACATATCCAACAAAACAATTCATCATAACCAAGTCAGATTCATACCAGGGATAAAAGGCTGGTTCCACATCAGAAAAACAATATGATTAACCACATAAATAGCACAAAGGATAAGAATCACCTGATTTTGTCAACTGATGCAGAAAGGAGTTTGAGAAAGTCCAACAGCCATTCATGGTAAAAACTCTCAGCAGAATAGGAAGAGAGGGGAAATTTCTAGACGCCATAGGGACGACTACACAAAGCCAACCATGTACATCATCTGAATGGAGAGAGATTGAAAGAATTCCCCTTGAGAACAGAAGCTAAATAAGGATGCCCACTTCACCACTTCTGTTCCACATTGTACTAGAGGTTCTAGCCAGAGCAGTTAGAGAAAACAAAGAAATAAAGGGCATCAGCATCAGCAAAGAAATGAAAATCTCGATGTGTGCAGATGACATGACTGCATATACAGAGAATCTGAAATAACTCGTTAGTAAACTACCAGAACTAATAGACAAGTTCAAAAAAGCATCAGGATATCAGATAAACATAAGTCAATCAGTAGGATTCCTTTATACTAACAAAGAGATCGTCAAAGAAGAAATCACCAAATCGGTACCACTTACTATAGCTCCCAGGAAGATAAAATACCTAGGAATAAATCTAACCAGAGAACTAGGAGACCTATACAGAGAGAACTATAAGACCTTAATGCAAGAAACCAAGAGAGATTTACATAAATGAAGAAACCTATCCTGCTCATAGATAGCAAGACTTAACACAGTGAAAATGTCTATTTTACCCAAAGCAATCTACATATACAATGCAATCCCAAAGCATATTCCAGTGTCATTTTTTAATGAAGTGGAGAAACAAATCACCAACTTTGTTTGGAAAGGGAAGAAACCCTGGATAAGTAAAGCACTACTGAAGAAGAGGAACATAGTGGGAGATCTCATACTACCCAACTTTAGAATCTATTACACTGCTACAGTAGTTAAACAGCCTGGTACCTGTACAAAAAGAGGCATATAGACCAGTGGAACAGAGTTGAGACCCCAGAGATGCCACCATCCTCTTACAAAGAGTTGATATTTGACAAAGGCCCTAATATTATAAACTGGGGTAATAACAGTCTCTTTAACAAATGATGTTGGCAAAATTGGATATCTATCTGCAACAAGACCCATACCTCACACCTTACCCAAAAACTAACTGAAAGCGGATCAAAGACCTAAATATCAAAACTAAAACGATAAAGATTATACAAGAAATAATAGGGTCGACAATGTAAGTTCTAATACACGACCTTTAAAATCTGACAAAGCATGATCAACAGGAAAGAAAATAGATAAATGGAAACTTCTAGGATCAAACACTTTTGCTCATCCAAAGACTTTATCAAAAGAGTTAACAGACCACCCATGGAATGGGAAAAAATATTTGGCTACTGCATGTCAGACCAATGTCTGATCTCCATAATCTACAAACCCAAAACCCACTCTGCAAAATGTCAACAAGAAAAAAGTAAATAACCCAGTAAATGATGGGCAAAGGAGATGCACAGACACTTCACCAAAGAGGACATCTAGGCAACCAAAAGACACCTGAGGAAATGCTCAAGATCATTAGCTGTTAAAGAAATAGAAATCAGAATTGCAATGAAATACCATCTCACCCCAACAAGGCTGGCCATGACCTAAAAAACACGAAACAACAAATGCTGGAGAGGCTGTAGAGAGATCAGAACTGTCCCACACTGCTGGTGGGATTGCAATAATACGACTTCTTTGAAAAGCAATTTGACGCTTCCTTAAAAAGCTGGAATAGATAATACCATTCGATACAGTAATCCTACTGCTCAGAATATATCCTGCAGAAGCAAAGGCAGTCACAGGAACAATACATGTACACGAATATTCATTGTACCACAATCCACAATAGCAAAAAGATGGGATCAACCTAGATGCCCATTAACAGATGAGTGGATAAACACACTATGGTACATGTACTCAGTGGAACACTATGTAATGATAAAGAACAATGATGAGTTTAGGAAGCATTTCATAATGTTATGCTGAGTGAAATCAGTCAATGGCAAAAGGACAAATATTGTGCAAGACCCTTAACATAAGGACTTAAAAACAGACTTATTTATAAAAGAAAAGACTCTGATAGCTATAAATGTGGGGAGGGAAGGAAGGTTAGTCATAAATTAGATAGTTGAAAGAAATTTGGTTTAGTGAAAGCAGTGACAGACACGGTAGAAAGTAGATCAGCTTAACTAGATTTCACCATAAACTGATAGTTCTTCTAATGCAAACCCAATATTGCAAGGATAGAGTAGCAGGGGCAGTAATCTCTGGACCATGTTTTCAGGGGACAGCAAGGCCAGTTGGCATAACTAGCCTATTTCTAGTCTTCTGCACCCCATATTGATGAGTGGCATTAGTGGTCTTAAAACCCAGCAAGCTGCCATCTGAGGTAAAACTGAGTGGTCCCAACTCATCTGAAACAGGTGATGACTGAGAACACCAAAGACACAAAGGAAAAAGAGCCCAGGCATCAGAAGGACCTATGCAAATGGCAGACTGTATCAACATGTGACCAGAAGAACTAGATGGTGCCCGGCCATCACCAAAAATAGCCATGATGGGGTACACAATGTTGAGTCCCTGTGGCAATGTGAGAAATAGAGGAGTGCAGTTCAAGACCCTACTAAAACACCACAATTGATGGTCCATCGGCCTGGAGGATACCCTGGGAACATGGCCCCTAGACCTGCTGCTGTCCCTGACCAGAAAACACTACTGAGGTCAACTCTTCAGACAAAAGTGGACTGGACTCAGGAACATAATGTGACCACATGGTTTGTGTACTTTATGGTTCTGTGTATTTATATGATGCTGTCCTACTGGTCTCTTTCTAGATGGGAGAGAAGAGGGTGAAGATTAGGGGACAGGAGATTGTAACGTTGATACAAGCATAGAATGAAAAGGAGGAGTGTGCTTTCACTGCACAAGAGAGCAGTAGGAGCTGTGGATAGGCAGGCATACAGAATTAATTTGGATAGTATATTTTCACTTAATCACAATAAAAAAAAATTCCTCCGTTTATGTCACTTCATTTTGTTACTTCATTCTGTCTTCTTTTATATTAAAATTCTGCAGGTATTCAGATTATCATCTGTAGCTTTTTTCCTCTTTTTTTTTTTCTTATGTCTGCAGTATTTCATGCAAACATAAAAACATTACTATGACTTTCAAGACTAAGGGAGATCAGCCAGAAGGCTACTGAAGTGTTATAGGTAAGAGGTAACTGAGTCCTTCAACCTAGGAAGTAATGCTCTTTCTTTGTATATGTCAGACAAGTTATTAAAAGAGATCAATTTGACTCGTTTTGCTGATAATAATCATTTAATTTCAGGACTTTTTTTTGTCTGAGATCTAGACAGACAAATATATATGTTATATATTACGTATAACATATTCACATATGCATATATTAAAATGTCTGTTTATTTATATGTATCTGTCTATAGAGATGATTTCATTTTCTTCCAAAAGTAATTTAAATGCAACCAAAGGATTTAGACAGACACCGCTTTGCACAGCACTCCTAAGTCCTCATTTGATGAGATTAATTTTACTTCATAGTTTTAACATTTTTTGGTATCACTAAAATTGATGTTAAAAAATTTATTTGCTCAGTAACAACAGTAACATTTTAGTGAATAAAAAAAGGGTCAAAAATAAGTGGAGATACCATCTGATTTTTTCAATGTCATGGATTGAATTGTGTCCCACCAAAATAGGTGTAGCCATGTAACCATGATTCCCTGTATTCTTTGATTGTCCTCCTTTGTGATTTTGCTGTACTGTATGTTAAAGGATTAGGGTGGGACTGTAAATCCCTTTATAAGATTACCATGCTGCTCCACCATAAAGGGAATTTCCCGGGAGTATGTCTTGCCCCACCCTTAATCTTTTCATCCTTCAAGATATAAAAGGAAAGGGGAGCAGGCAGAGAAGTGGAACTTCACATGGTCAAGAAGGCAGCACCTGGAGAAGAGCTAGTCTTTCAAACCTGAGGTTCCTGCGCCAAGATGCTCCCTGGACAAAGACTGATACAACACCGGACTTTCCTCCAGAGCCTATAAGGGAGCTAGCCCTCCCCTGGAGCGGACACTCTGAATTGGACTTCTAGCCTACCAGTCTGTGTAAGAATAAACTTTCCTGTGTTAAAGCCATCCACGCTGTGGTATTTCTGTTAGAGCAGCACTAGCTGACTAAAACACTCAACATCTAGAATCATCAAGAAAAAATAATAAAACTGAATTTGCAAATATTGAAGCCTGGGAAATGAGTTTTAAGCTACAGCATGTTTTTACTGTAAAGCCTGTAGACTTTAATGTTTCAAATATTCCTCCAATAATTTCCTAAAGAAAACAAGCCAACTTCTTGAGTATACATTATATAAATACCACAGTTATTAAATGGGTATTCTATCCCCTCTATAACCATATCCTATCATTAAGGTCAGTAAAACTGAGATTGTTTTGAAAGATGCAAGCAGTTATACTTGAAATTTACAGAATTGCTTCCAAACTGCACCTCTTCTTCTCCAGATTATCTCCTCTGATAGATTTTTCCACAGTGGTAGTCTTTTTCTGCTTCTTCAAGCTGTAATTAGTCATTGAAAATTGTCTCTGTGCATGCCTGCAGGACACTATAAAATCTAGTAGTATTTTTTTCTCCTTGTTAAGAAAAGCCTTTCTCTGAATGACACAATCTCAGTAATCTAATGACCAGAAAGTAATTCGGCAACATCATGACCACTATTCTTCTTTACCAGGCGGTAGCAGGAGCACAGGTACAAAATTACTGGTACTTTGTCCTCTCACAGATAGTTGAACATTAGAAATACTGATAGTAAACTCAGAACAGAAACTTGACTAATTGTTGACATTTTAGTGAACAGAAAAAAAAAACCCTTATTTGAATAAAAAGATTAGGACTATATGCAGTTCAAAACCTAATATAATACAAGATTAGATAAAATCAGTCATTCAAAATGTATTTGCAGTTACATTGTAGCTCATTTCTAGTCTCAGGCTAAACTAGCATTTAAATGCTAGAAATTTGATAGCTACAATTTTGAGTGGAAGTGCTGAATTGGTTTAAAATAGTTTGAAATATGTGGATACTATGTGGGAATTAATTGGCATGAACAAGAAGGAAAATTGCTGGAATGATTTACATTTACCTGTTTATAAAACCTACTGGGTTTCACAATAAGCACTTAATGCTAAGTTGCAACCTTGGGTGTTTTTTCATTAATGAGAACCAGAACAACAAAAATACAAAAGTTCTGACACTAGCAAATATGGCATTTTCCTCATTTTTTTTCTATGCTATTCTGATAGCAAAAAGACACAAACTTCCTTTACATTGGTTTAGGGAGTTGAGTTTAGTAAAGGCGTTACAGTCCTACCCTAGTCTTCTTCAACATAAGCCAATTTTGGCCCATTAACCACAGGCAGAGATTAGAATTTACAATGCATATGAAAGTTGCAATCACAAAAATAGTGGACAATCACACAACGCGGTCCGGCCAAATTGCTACACATTTTTAGGGACATAACTCAGTTCAAGACAGCCAGTAAGTCACTAAATAATGAGAATCAGTGTGCTCAGAATGAAGGTAACTTTCTTCAGTAATTCCAACTCTTAATACAAGATTTTCTGTTCCTTCTTCTGAGATACAGTCTTTTCTAAAGCTAAGTGCTTGAGAATTTTCTGTCAACCTTTTACTCTGTAATTACTGAATGCTGAGGAATTTCAAATTGTTTTCAAGGCTCAGTCTGGGCCACACATAGTAGGAACTAATTTGCATGTAATATGTGATATCTCATAAATTGCCCAGGGGTTATGATCACCAAGTACCTAACTATAGTCCAGAAAGTTTGTCATTTGAACTCAGCATCTCCACAGCAAATAAGACCTGGTGGTCTACTCCCATAAATAAACCCTATGACTCGATGGCAAACAAGAACGTGGGATATCTCTCCCTGACGAGAAATCAAACTCTTCATTTGATTGTGTATTTCTACCTTGTGTGTAGTACAGTCCTCTGCAATCAATTATTTCTAATAAAAATTAAGTGATGATAAACAAAAACTCAGCTCTGCCAAAGTAATCTTTTCAAAGTGATCTTCATTTTTCTCTTTTTAAAAATCATCAAATGTGTAATGCATACTGTTTCATGTTTTAAAGAAAGTTAACTGAATAGTAACCAGGATAGTGCTCCTATCTAATTACCTGTTAATGATAGTTTTTAATGACTTGTCATCTGAAGGGACTGCATGGACGTATACTTAAAAATCAAGACCGAATTGGAGTGGAGGGTGAGAACTAACACCCGAAGTGTCGTGGTATCAACCTAAGAAAGAGGAGAAATAAAAGGAACTAATAAGTGGCATAGTGGTTGACAGCTACAGCTGTTAACCGAAAGGTCAGCAGTTTGTATCCACCAGACACTCCTTGGAAACTCTATGGGGCAGCTCTACACTGTCCTATAGAGTCACTGTGTGTTGGGATAGACTTGATGGCAATTTAAAAAAACAAAATACAACATTTAGTAACTGTTCATTTGTACTTCGTTTACACCGTGAGTACTAACAATATACATACAAGGCAGATATCAATCAACTGAGCAACTTAACACTGAGGACAATTAGATTCAGCAAGAGTTACCCAAGTTTACATGGCTAGTCAACTTCAAAAATTCTGAACATTTGGACAATACAGTAGTGAATTTGGGGGTGAAATGATTACTCCTATATATTGAAAGTGGAAGTAGAAACTGGCACTGCTTGTGAGAATGGTAATTTGGCAGTACTTATCAAAACTTGGAAGCCCAGGTGGTGTACTGGGTTAAGTGCTACATCTGCTAACCAGAAGGTCAGCTATTCAAATCCACCAGGCGCTCCTTGGAAACTCTGTGGGGCAGTTCTCCTCTGACCTACAGGGTTGCTATGAGTTGGAATCAACTTGATAGCAGTTGGTTTTGGGAGTGGGTATCAAAACTTATAATATATACAAGGTCAATTTAGTAGAAATTTTATTCTTCATATATATTAAAGGACAGACAAAACTATTTATATACAGATAGTCTTGTAAATAATGGTTGTATTAGCAAAAGATTGGAAACAACATAAATACCCACCAATAATTAAATGGTTAAATTAATTATTATGTATTTACAGAGTGGAATGTTTCACAGTTAATTTTTAAAAAGTGACAGTATTTTATGTTCTAATGCAAAACAGTCCCCAAGATGTTATTCTGTTCATAACATTTCAGCCTGGCTTCTAACTGCATCATTCTGCTGGTAATGTTCTTATCAAAGTCACCATAGGTTTTCATGTTGCCAAAATCAATGGATCCTTTCTTGTCATCAGCTTAGTCCACCTATAAATGGCCTTATCTGGCAATTTACCACTGCTAGTTACTTTTACACTCCAGGCTGAAATTCTGTGACATCTGCTATTGCCATTTTTTCCTATACCGTATAATTTCCCTCACTCTACAGATTTCTCCTCCATTCAGCCTCGAAATGCTGGAAAATCTCAGGACTCAGTTCTGATCCCTGTAGTTGTTGCTATATGCTCTCTAATTAAGAGATCATATTCATTACTCCAAGTTGAAATCACAATTGTAACATGTCATTTCCACGGCAAATTTTTTTCTTTAATGTCCGACTACAATTAGAAGATAAAAAAGTTTTGCATGGCCTGTCAAATGCAAAATTATTTAAACTCTTCTTAATCTCCTCTGTTTTCCCCTCCCCTCATTTATGACGATCCAGCAATATTGGCTTTTGGCCAGTTTCTAGGACATAACATATTCTAACATCAGACCAGTTGCAGTTATTACTGTCCACTCCTGGAATACCCTTTGTGTGGTTTCCCTGCAACCCTTCAGGACTCCTGAGAAAAAGGATTCTTACCATGCTAAGTGAAGCATTGCTTTAGACTCTGATGTGGGATATGTATACATGATAGAAAACATAAGAGGAATGATCCATTGGAATATAGGGAAAAAAATAGTAGATTGCCCACATTTGTTTGTTTCAAATCCTTTCAAATATCTACTTATGTATGTTTTATATTATTTAAAGTGATACAACAGTTGTGTGTGTGTGTATTTCTATATATACTTTGTGCTTACACATGCATACACATGTGCACTTAAATGAGGAGTATCTCTAATTTTTAATTAATACGTGTACTTAATCAAGTATGTTTAAAGATCACTGTGCTTGAATCACCCTGTATCATATCCCACTCAAATGGGTCGCAATTTGACTGGACCATGATTCCCAGTGTTGTGCGGTGGTGTCCATTTTTGTGATTGTAATTTTCATATATGTTGTAAATCTTAATTCCTGCCTGGAGCTAATGGGACAATATTGGACTATGTTAAAGAGGATTAGGGTGGGACTGTAACACCTTTACTAAAGTCACCTCTGAGATCCAACGTAAAGGGAGATTCCCTGGAGTATGGCTTGAACCATTTTTTATCCTACAAGAAATAAAAGGAAAGGGTAGCATGCAGAGAGTTGGAAACCTCATACCAGCCAGAAAGCAGCTCTGGGAGCAGGGGTGTCCTTTAGACTGGAAGTTCATGTGCTGAGATGCTCCCAGACCAAGGGAAGACCGATCTGTCACAAAGTCCTTCCTCTAGAACCCACACAGAGAGAAATCTTTTTCTCAGAGAATTTGGACTTGCAGCCTACTGGACAGTGAGAAAATAAACTTTTCTTTGTTGAAGCCACTTAAGTGTGGTTTTTCTGTTATAACAGCATGAGATGACTAAGATACACTGTTTCCTTTGTTACTTGATCATGAGCTGTAATTATTTTCAATGTATTTGTCTATTTTTCCCGAATAAAGAATCCCATAAAATGTTCAGAATCATATGAAATCATAATTACTGTGTTTACAGTTACATCCTCAATGCTCAGCAATTACTTGAGTAATTAAGTGAATGAATGAACTATAAAACACCAAAATCACACCCATTTTCCATTAATTCTGACTCGTATCAAGCGTACAGGGCAGAGCAGGCAAAGCTAGTGGATCTGAACTGCTGAACTGGCAAACTTTTGGTTAGAGCTGAGCTCTAACCAAAATGAACTGTAAATATATATAACTTAATTTCAATATAATATGTACAATATTAAATATAACAAAATACTACATAATGTGAGCATAATGTAGTATAATGTTTACATTAGCAAGAAAACTTCAGTTATGAATTTTAACACAAAATTTACAATACCTGTGAGATTTAAAAAATGTAAAATTTTATTTTAGGGGCTTAAAACAAATCTTTGCTGAGTAGAAAGTATTATTATTTTCCTAGCTTATACAACTTAAAAAATAATAAAATGTCAATATTTCTCTTACAGTATATGAAGTTGGGAGAGTTTCCTTTTAGCGTCCTAATTATTCCTCAGACTAAGCTGAATAATTCTGAATTTTACTGGAAAATAGTTACTAAGAAAGCTTTAGAAAACTAAAACAGAATTTGTAAATGCTTCTAGAAGATACAATTTTGAGCACATATGTAGCTAAGAGATACCTAAGAGATTAATGCTCACACTCAGTGGTTAACCACTAAGCTGCCAACTGCAAAGTTGGCGGTTCAAATCTACTAGCTACTACAGGGGAGAAAGATGTGGCATAGCATCTGTGAAGATGACCTTAGAAACCTTATGGGGCAGTGCTGTTCTGTCTTATAGGGTAACTATGGTAACTCTATAGAAATGAGCTTTTTTGTTACTCTTTTATGTTAATGTCAAAAAAAGGAAACTTCCATAGTGGAAATTGACTAACTGCATCTACTATAGCAGACTAATTACTAGTATATATTCCTTTTTAAAAAATGTATTTTATTGTGCTTTAAGTAAAAGTTTTCCATCCAGCTCAATGTGTCATACAGAACTTTGCACATACACCGCTATGTAACTCGAGCTGCTCTCCCTACCCTGTGACAGTGTACTCCTCCTCTCCACCCTGTATTTCCCATGTCCATTCAACCAGTTCCTATCCCTCTCCCTGCTCTCAACTCCCCCTGCACAGGAGCTAATCAGTTAGCCTCAAGCATATACTTAAGTGAAGAAGCATACTCTTTGCCAGTATCATTTGCCTTACAGTCTAGTGCAATCTTCATCTGAAAAGTTGGCTTCAGTACTAGTGCCAAGTTCTGTGTTAACAGACAGTCCAGGGGACATGTTTTTGAGGGACTCTCCAGTTGTATTTTTATCGTTGCATACTATTCCTTTATGTGACTATAACATAGTTTGTTTACCCATTCATCTGTTGATGAACACCAATGTTGGTTCCATCTTTTTTCTATTGTGGACAGTGCTGTAGTCAACATTGGTGTGCTGCATATTTGGGCTCCCAGAAGTGCACCTATTTTTTCTTCCATGACTTTTATAATTTTAGATTTGATATTTAGATGCTTGATCCATTTTGAGTTACTTTTTGTGCGTAGTGTAAGATATGATTCTTTCATATTTTGCAGATAATACCCAGTTATGCTTACACAGTTTGTTAAAGTGACTATCTTTTCCCATTTACAGACTTGGGACCTTTGTTAAGTCTCAGTTGCCCATAGGTGGATGATGATGTATCTGGACTCTCATTCTGTCCCATTGGTCTGTGTACGTGCTTTTGTACTAGTACCAGGCTGTTTGACTACTGTGGCCACATAATAGTTTCTAACATCACATAGTGTGAGGCCTCCCACTTTGTTCTTCTTCTTCACTAATGCTTTACTTACCTAGATCTTCTTCCCATTCCATATGAAGCTGGTGATTTTTTTTCTTCATCTCATTTAAAAATGACATTGGAATTTATATTGGGATTCCACATATCTGTAGATCACTTTTATAGAACAGATACTTTCATGATGTTGAGTCTTCTAATGCATGAGCAAGACAGAATTCTCCACTTAGATGGGTCTCTTTTGTTTCTGGTATTAGTCATGTAATTTTCTTTGAGCAAGTCTTTAACATCTCTGGTTAGATTTAATTCTAAATATTTTATATTCTTGGAAGCTATTGTAAATTGTATTGACTCAGTGATTTCTGCTTTCATGGTCTGTTTGTTGGTGTCAAGGAATCCAACTGATTTATATCCTATATCTTGGTATTTTGCTGAACTCTTCTTTTAGTTCCAGTAGTTATTTCAGTTGACTCTTTAGGGTTTTCTGTGTATAAGATCATATCATCTGCAAAAGAGATGTTTTTAATTCATCCCTGTCAATTTGGATGCACTTTATTTCTTTGCCTTACCTGCTTGCTCTGGCTAGAACCTCCAGCACAATGTTGAATGAAAGTGGTGACAAAGGGCATCCTTGTCTAGTTCCCATTCTCAAGGGAAATGTTTTCAGACTCTCTCCATTTAGGATGATGTTGTCTGTAGGTTTTGTATAAATGCCCTTTATTATCTTGAGAAATTTCCCTTCTATTCCTATTTTGCTGAGAATTTTTAACATGAATGGGTGTGGGACTTTGTCAAATGCCTTTTCTGAATTGCTTGATAAAATCAAGTGTTTCTTCTCTTTTGTTTTATTTATGTGTTTGATTATATTGATTGTTTTTCTAATGTATCCCTGGCATGTTCATGGTGAATAATTTTTTTTGATATGTTGTTAAATTCTGTTGGCTAGAATTTTGTCAAGAATTTTTGCGTCAAAGTCCATGAGTGATGTTGGTCTATAATTTTCCTTTTTTGTGCTATTTTTACTTGAGATTAGTATCAAGGTTATGCTGACTTCATAGAGTGAATTTGGGGATGTTCCTCCCTTTTCTAAGTTCTGAAATACCTTTAGTAATAGTGGTGTTAATTCTTCTCTAAAAGTTTAGGAAAAAATTCCAGTAAAGCTGCCAGGAGCAGGGAGTTTTTCGGTTAGGAGTTTTTTAACTATCTTTTCCACCTCCTTTTGTAATGAGTCTATTTAGTTGTTCTACTTCTGTTTGTGTTAGCTTATGTAGGTAGTATGTTTCTAGAAATATTTTGTCTAGGTTTTCAAATTTATTAGAGTACAATTTTTAATAGCATTCTGTTATATTTTTAATTTCATTTGGGTGGGTTGTGATATTACTCATATGATCTCTTACTCAGGTTATTGGCTTCCGGTCCTCTTCTTCTTTTGTCAGTTTGGCCAGTGGTTTATCAATTTGTTGAACTCTTCAAAAGCCAGCTTTTGGTCTTGCTAAATTGTTAATTTATTAATTACTTTTATATTCTCAAACTCATTTAGTTCTGGTCTAATCTGAATTATTTGTTTTCTTCTGGTGTCCAAGGGCTTCTTTTGTTGCTCCCTGTCTACTTTTCCTAGTGGTAAGATTAATTCTTTGATTTGGGCCCTTTCTTCTTTTTGGATGTATGCTTTAATAGAGATAACTTGACTTCTGAGAATTGCTTTTGCTCTGTCCAAAAGGTTCTTGTAGGATGTGTTTTCATTCCCATCTGATTCTATAAGTTTCTTTATTCCATCTTTCATTCATTCTATAACCCATTAACTTTAGTGCAAGGTGTTATTCAGTTTCCATGTGCTTAATTATTTTGTTGTTTCCTTTTTCTGTTATTCATTTCTACTTTTATGGTTTTATGGTCTGAAAAGATGCTTTGTAATATTTCAATACTTGGAATTTTTTTTTAAGAACTCTGTTTTAGTTGGCTAGTGCTGCTTGCTTGATGGTGTGAGGTTCTCAGTTCTCAGCCTGCTTCTCTTTCCTTTTATCTCTTGCAGAATAAAAGGATTAAGAGTGGGGCAAGCCATACTCCATGGAAACTCCCTTTACAGTGGAGCAGGGAGGTGATCCTACGAAGGGATTTACAGCTCCAGCCTAATCCTTTAACATACAGCATAGGAAAACCACAAAATAAAGGACAGTCACAAGATACATGTGGCTAGAACTATTTGGGGGGGGGACACAATTCAATCCATGACATCCCACCCTTTGGCACCCCAAACATCACATATGTGTGTGTAACATGTATATGTAACATACATATGTAACACATTCATCCTATATGAGAGAAGTCATAAATCAGTTTCAAGTCTAAAATACAAAGTCTCTTCTACATCTGTGAAACCTAAACTACAAGCTATCTGCTTCTAAAGGTACAATGGCAGAACAGACACAAGTCAGACATTCCATTACAAATGGGAGAAACTGCAGGAAAAGAAGACATTAACAGGCAACAGGCAAGTCAGTAGAACATACTACATTAGCCCTCAAAGCTTTGGAAAAATTCTTTCATTTTCTGAGATGTTCTACACAATGGCTCTGCCTTCCAGACTCTAGGTATTGGCCACAGTTTCTGGATTCTGAGTAGAGACTCCTGCCCTGTGCTACAACTCTGCCTTCGAGGCCCACTTGGACAGAAACTCTGCCCCATCAGCTTTAGGTGCACCCTAAGCCCAACTGAGTGGCAGTTCCACTCTGACAAAACACAGAAAGCCCTGGCTCCACCCTTTCAAACCCTTGAGGTCATGGGCATACCTTTTGAGACTGAGGCAGCTCAGCTTCTCATGCTGTTTGTCTCTTCAGTTTCAGCTTCCTATAGCCGCATAGCCCAGCCCTCAGGCCCACATTTGCCCTGCTGTGGCAAGTGTTTCAAAGCTCTGTAGCTCCACTGATTCAAGTGCTCAGAGGCACCGCACTCTTGCTGGAAAGCATCCTGCTCAAAGGCACTCAGGTCTCCTGCTCTGTGAGTCAGCAAGGCCAGCTCCACCAATTTAAGTGCCAAGAAGAACCCCAATCGATGAGGAAAGCTGTGTGCAAGCACTCAGCTCTCTCTCTCCATGGATCAGCTCCAGCACTGCCTCTGGCTCTGCTGCTGCCACCAGTCCTCTGTTGCTTCTCACCATCTGTACCTTCTTCGTTCCTTCTGAATCTTCTGTCCATTCACAGTTTCAAAATGGCTTCCACATTTTAGATATTTGCTAGAGCAGCACCCCACTCTCATGGTACCAAATTCTGTTTTAGTCAGCTGGTGCTGGTGTAACAGAAATACCACAAACTGGATGGCTTTAACAAAGGAAGGTTTATTCTTACACAGTCTGGTAGGCTACAAGTCCATATTCAGGATGTCCTCTCCAGGGGAAGGCTTTCCCCTATGTTGGCTCTGGAGGAAAGTCCGGTATTGCATCAGTTTTTGTCCAGGGAGCATCTTGGTGCAGGAACCTCAGGTATGAAGGACATGCTCTTTTCCAGGTACTGCTTGCTTGATGGTGTGAGGTTCCCCATTCTCTGCTTGCTTCTCTTTCCTTTTATCTTTTATGGGATGAAAAGATTAAGGGTGAGGCAAGCCACACTCCAGTGAAACTCCCTTTACAGTAGAGCAGGGAGGTGATCTTATAAAGAGATTTACAGTCCCACCCTAATCCGTTAACATAGCATAGGAAAACCACAAAATAGAGAACAGTAACAAGATACTGGGAATCATGGCCCAGCCATGTGGCTACACCTATTTTTGGAGGGACACAATTCAACCCATGACACCCCACCCTTCGGCATCCCAAAAAAGCACATCATTGAAATATGTAACCCATTGATCCTATATGATAGAAGTCTTAAATCAGTTCCAAGTCCAAAATTCAAAAATTCCTTTACGTCTGTGAAACCTAAAATACAAGCTGTCTGTTTCCAAAGCTACAGTGGCAGAACAGGCACAGTTATACACAGCTACACCTTCTTTTGGTGGGGACACATTTCAATCCATAACAGACTCCTTTGTGGCCTAATATGTGCTCAATTCTGGAGAATGCTATGCATGGGAAAAGAAAATATGGTTGGTTGCTATTGGGTAGAGTGGCCTGTATATGTCTGTGAGGTCAAACTGATTGATTGTGGCATTTAGATCTTCTGTGTCTTTACTGAGCTTTTTTCTGGATGTTCTGTCCTTCACTGAAAGTGATGTATTGAAGTCTCCTACTATTTTGGTGGAGCTATTTCTCTTTCCAATGCAGTCAGAGTTTGATGTATTTTGAAGTCTTGTCATTGGATGTGTAAATATTGACCGTGATCCTGGTATATTAACACTTTAATCATTATATAGTGTTCTTCCTTAGCCAATGTGATGGATTTTACTTTAAATGCTGTTTTATCAGAGTTTAATATTGCCACTTCTGGTACTCTGTATCTCTTTTTGGTGCGTTTAATCCATTTATGTTCAGTGTGACTATTAATAGGTATAAGTTTAGCACTGTCATTTTGATGTCTTTTTTCTGCATTGTAGACAATTCCTTTGTTCCTTTTAATTTTCTGTGGTGAGTCTTTCTTCTTTGTGTGTTTTCTTTTCATCTTTTTCAATGTTGGTAGTTTTGTGTTTGCTAAGACTTCGTGTTTTTCTTATTTGTTGGTTGGTTTTTTGATGCATAGCACTGAGTTTCCTTTGTGGTTACCTGAATATTTACCCGTATTTTTTTAAATTTAAACTAGTCTTCAGTTTCTTTATATTGCCTTGGCTTCCTCTCTATATGAAAGATCTGTAAGTACATTTTCTTTTTAGTCTGTTTTTTTTTTCTTACAAATTTTACATTATGACATCTCTGTTTCCCTATATTCAGTGTTTTGTCCATAATTTATTTCTATAACTCCCCTCTTTGGTTTGATATCAAGTTGCTTTGTTTTTACCCTGATCTTGGGTTATTACTCAATATTATTGATTTCTTAACCAAAATACTTCATTTTGGATTTTAGTTTGGTTTTTGCAAATTCCCTAAATTTCTGTTTATCTGGAAATGCCCTAATTTCATCATCGTATTTTAGTAGATATATAATTCTGCTAGTGTATTATTTTGCCGGATAGATAATTCTGGCTGGTAATTGTTTTCCTTCGGGGCTTGGTACATGTCATCCTTTGCTTTCTTGCCAGCATGGTCTCTGCTAAGTACTCTGAGCTTAGATTTACTGATTGTTCTTTGTATGTTATTTTTCATTTATCCCAGACACTTTTTAAAGTGACTCTTTAGTTTTGGTAAGTTTGATTATAACACGCCTTGGTGCCTTTCTTTCGTATCTGCCCTGTGTGGAATTTGATGAACATCCTGAATAGATATCTTGTCATCTTTGATAATATCGAGGAAGTTCTCTGTCAGCAAATGTTCAACAATTCTCTGTATTCTCTATTATTCCTCTTGTTCTTAAACTCCAATCACTCAGAGACCTTTTTCTGTTCATACAGTCCCACATAATTCTTAGTATCCATCTTAGTCACTTGGTACTGCTCTAACAGAAATACCACAAATAGATGGCTTTAACAAGGAAGAGTTTTTTCTTACACAGTCCACTAGACTACATGTCTGAATTCAGGTTGCCACCTCCAGGGGAACACATACTCTCTCTCTGTCAGCTTGGGAGGAAGGTGGCCAGAGCTGTTACTAGGCATTCAGGCCCAGAAGTCCATTTACTTTTCTTTCATGAATTCAGCTCAGGTGTTCAGGTAGTTAGTCACCAAGTGCATGGTGCAGGATCTCTTTTGTCCTAGATGGGCAGGGATGATTGGTGTAGGCACTGATATGTGGCTGCAGTTGCTGAGAAAGGCAGTGGGTTAACAGCTTCCAGAATGTATGTGAGGATGACATGTCCCTTTATGTCCGATTCTCAGTGAAGGCATTTTTTCCACCCTAAATTTCTTGTTTAGGTGAATTGGCAGACGTTTTTCTCTCCCTTCCCAGTTGTGTTATATTTTTACCTCTCTGAGTCCTGGAAAATGGCTCAGGTGGACTTACAGAGTCCTACTCTCAGCTCAGTTAATGGCACCAGACTCTGGGGCCAGATATAGTGCAGAGAGAGGGAGAGGGAAGTGCTGAGGAAAAAGAAGAGAGGTTTATCCTTGGGAAAGATTTAGATTTGTGCATGCAATAGGTAGATGTCAGTCATTTAGCTTTGGTCACTCCAGCGCCATTTGTCCCTTGTTCACAAAGCTCAAGTGTAGTTTCTATTGTTCTTTACTGCTGAGGAAGATTCCCTCCAAATGCCTCTGCTCTGCTAAATACACTGGACTTGGCAGATTCCTTGCAGGTCAGGCTTGCTCAGCCCTAGGCACTTCTCGACCTACTCTCCCTTCTTTGTTGCTCAGTCCACTTTTCATCTTTCTCTTCCATGCACAAGACTCCTGGGATATCATATGTAATTGACTCATTTGTTCTTTTGTATCTTTCTTGTTAGAGGGATCACAGGAAGCATCTGACTACTCTGTAATCTAGTATACATTTTTTGATCATTATGTTTAAAAAAGTGATAGTGGTCTGGTTTTCAAATGGTCTTGGTTTAAAAGTACCAAAGTAGACAACAACATCATTTCTATTTTTTTTTTTTAAACCAATGATGTTCCAGTGATAAAATAAATCAAGGGATGGAAGAGTAGTATCCAAATTTCTGGACAAGAGTATACACTGATTTCAAAATGACATTTAAGGTTATATTTTAATGTTTGAAAATGGAAGTAAACTACTTTTTTCAAAAAACAAACTGTAGAATGTGAAAATTAACAAAATTCTTATCATGGGAATAAGGGTAAACTATGTAGGTTTTTTTATTATTTGTTTACTTTAATCAAAGAAAACTTGGATTAAGTCTCTCAGAAAAATTAAATAGTTCATTCACACTGGAGAAGTACTGAGTGTTTTAAGCAACTTACTCATTATTCTAAATATTATCTCTCTCTCTCTCTCACACACACACACACAATACACATGCATCTCCTTATGTGTGTATATGTATCAAACAAAACAAAACAAATCTAACTAATGATGACCCTATAAGGCAGAGTAGAACTGCTCTGTGGTGTTTCCAAGATGATAATCTTTATGGAAGACTTTTACCACATCTTCTTTTAAGGTGTGGCTGGTAGGCTCAAATTGCCAACCTTTCAGTTAGCAGCCGTTGTTTAACCATTGTGTCACCAGGGATTTGTACACACACACACATACACGCACACACAGTAGGTGTTATGGAGTTGGTTCCAACCCATAAAGACTTTATGTAAAACAGAAAGAAAAACTCATGTCTCCCCCTGTCATGGGTTGACTTGTGTGCCCCCCAAAATAGGTGTAGCCATGTGGCTAGACCATGACTCCCAGTATCTTGTGACTGTCCTCCACTTTGAGGGTTTTCCTATGCTGTATGTTAAAGGATTAGGGTGAGGCTGTAAATCCCTTTATAAGATCACCTCTCTACTCCACTGTAAAGGGAGTTTTCCTGGAGTATGATTTGCCCTACACTTAATCTTTTCACCCTGCAAGAGATAAAAGGAAAGACAAGCAAGCAGAGATTTGGGAACCACTTAGCATCAAGAAAGCAGCACCCGGAGAAGGGTGCATCCTTCAGACCTGAGGATCCTGTGCCAAGATGCTCCCTGGACAAAGACTGATGTCATACTGGACTTTCCTCTGGAGCTGACAAAGGGGAAAGCCTTCTCCTGGAGTGGACAACCTGAATATGTACTTGTAACCTACCAGACTGTGTAAGAATAAACCTTCTTTTGTTAAAGCCATCCACTCTGTGGTATTTCTGTTATAGCAGCCCTAGCTGACTAAAACACCCCCTGTCCCTGACCTAGAGTGCAAGAAAATTTATCTTATTGATACATATATATACACATATATATATCCAAGTAGACTATACTGAACATCTTAAAGCAGAGATAAAAGAGCAATGTTGGGTACAGATCACTGAAAGATTAAATATAAAGAAAATTCCCATTAGATATCTTTCTTCTCCAAAGTCCCTCCTGGCCAGTCTGGCATCATGCTGTGTGCATACATGGTGCTTTTCAAACTGATCCTCTGTTTAAGTAGCATAGATCCTCAATGGTTGCCCTCAGTCTCTCTCACCAAATTGCACCATCCACCCTTCTTAATTTCTAAGTTACTGAAAAGTAGTTATTCCACTTTAACTTCTAAACCCAAACTTGCATATCCAAATCACCAAAGTGATCATCAAAAGCAAATCTTCAAGATTTTAAGACATGTCTTCCTTAAATCATGACAGTAACCATTATAAAAAAATACATACTTTAGATGCTCTTCATCCCTCTATCTCCCTCACATCCAGCTTCACAGATGCGTGACTTCTATAGTGTCATAGTGTCCTGTGCTCAGAAAGTCCCCATTCTTGGTTTAATCCTCTACTGTCATCTTAAAATTCTTAACAATTTTTTAGCAAGGAGCCCTGGATTTTTATTTTGCCCTGGGTGCCACAAATTAACTAGCTTGTTCTGCTTTCTCTCCTCTCCTCCCCTCCATTCCATTCTACTCCACTCCATTCCATTCCATTATCTCTTCCAAACATACCTCCTGCATGTGTACACAAACACACACACACACACTCAAAGAGGATTTGGTAGACTGCAAATTCATAGTTAACAGTTGCACTAAGAGAAATGTACACATCACATAGAACAGTCTTTTTTTTAGGAGAAGTAGTATAAGATGAATACCTATTTAATCATGTTTCAGATTTCACTAAAGACTGAGCTCTGAAATAAAAGATTTTAAAAGGAATAATAGAAACAGAAATATTTAACAAAACTTCAGAAACCTTGGTATGACAATTTTATACCTATTGTGAAGTTGAGCTTTATCAATCCTAAGATTTGGGAAATATACCAGTTGGAATTAATGCAAAACATTTGAGTTCCTTTACTAAAGACTGATTAATATTGATTTTATGTCTTGAATTCATAAATTATTTATTTTGCCTTAGTCACTTGCACTTTTTGTATCCTCAAGTCTCCTGTGAACTAGCTCTATGTAGAAATGAAATTATTGCTCCAAGTATGCAAACTTTGGAGAGTCTGAGTCATCCTTCATTGTGCTTGATTTCCAGTTAGTCTGTCTTTTTCATATTGTTGCTAAGTGCTTTTCCATCTAAGTGTGTAGAGACTGATTTATTTAAAAACCTCTGTTTAGAGTTGAGCTTTGTTCTGCCCACTCTGGATATCATTCTGGCATTATTTTCCTCTTGTCATTGTTTGATAGAGCATGACTCACCACAAGCATTTTGTGATTCAATTATTCTTCCCCTCTACTCACGTAAGTAAGTCATATTACCCTTTGGCTCCATATGGATGTTTTTAACAGCTGCTTTGAAGTGTTCACAATACAAGAAAGAAGTGGCACTTGAACAGCTATGTTACTAACCCTTACACATAAAATAGTTAAAGGCAATTAAGAGACAGCAGTAATTAAAATGGAAATAGACAGCATATGCATTTCAGGAACAACAGGATAACTGTAAGTGGCATCCTATTGCATTTCATGAACTTACATGGCAGTTTATATCATGAAAAAAGTCCATGCTTTTTTGACAGTTCACCTAATACTTTATAGCTATATGCATTTAGGCTGCTGATAATTTCACCTCAAGAAATATAAAGCACAAAATAGAAATAAAGGTAACATTATGCCATATTAAAAATGATACACAATGAAAGGCAAAATAAAAATCTTTTAATAGTATTTCCTGAAGTTCTACTTTTTTAGAGGCTTTTATGCATTAAGTCTCTCTCAGCATAGGAATAAAAGAGAAAAACAAAATCCACTAAAAATAGTCAAAGAAAACAATTGCTAGGTTCAACCTAGAACCTAAATATATTTGTTGATGAACAAGATAAATGAGGAAAGAAAATAAGATACATATTTCACTTTTTAATATTAAGGCATGTAAATTCCATCAATATGGTTATTGTTTCAGGGCACTAGTATGTGTTTTACTGAATGTTTTCCTTCGTCTGCATATTTATTTACAGACATTTGAATACAAACATATAAAATTGTTATCTTGAGAACATTATTGTTATAATAAAATTACTAGTTTCATAAAAAGGAAAATTTGGGCAAAGTATACAACTGTGAAATAAAACAGAAGTCTAATAGGTACCACAAATCAATTTTTAATATATGGTAATCTACCTGAACCTGATGAGTTATCTGGTATCAGACCAGCTTCCCACCTGAGAACTATGAAAGGTGGATTGAATATAAAATAGAGTTATTTGAAATAATTTGAAAGCAACTCCGTCAAGCAGAGCTTCAATGGCAAAATTCCTGGAGAGACCAATAGCACGTTGAGTAAGATACACAATGGACAGCCCACTTTTCCTTAGGGCTTCAGCTGATAACGGGCATGAGGCATGCGGCTGAAAACAAAAGAAGTCTCTGGAATTTGTGGCTCTGTCAGTGGGCTAAAGAAAGAAAACTGAGCTAGTTTATCACAAGTAGATTCCAACTGTGACTTCATGTTTTGCAGAGTAGAACTGCACACCACTGGGTCTTTCAAGGTTGTGACCTTTTTGTGCCTTCTTGTGAGGTGCTCTGGGTAGATTCCTGCTGTCAATGCTTAGCTTAGTAGTGCAGCACTTAACAGTGTGCACCACCCAGGGATTCCTTCTCAGCAGTCTAGGGAGATGATCATTGGAATTCAGGATAATCAGAACAGCAAGAATATGAAGAACCAAGATCTCCAGAGTAACATGGAAATTTAGAAGTGTGGGAGTGGCACGTTACGGTACCCTCCCCTTTTTTGTTACATATCTATCACAGTAAACAAAAAAGTATAACTTTCAAAATAATCTACCCTCAGGCATTAGCTAAGTTCTAGATTGTGCACTTAAAAAACAAAATTCTGAAAAGCCAGGCAGAAAGCAGCTTCTGAGATACTAGAAACCTAAGCATAATTGTAGCAGTTTTGCGACATAGGAGGATATGAAATTTAGAGTTTAGAAAAACCTCAAACCTTCAGTGAGGTCCCTGAATGGGCAACATCGACACTGTAGAAGCAAATGGGAAGTAGGTCACTCTCAGTTGAAACAAGGAGATTGCCTGTTTTTACTGACCTGCAAGAGGTAGTAAAGTAACATAGATTACAGACTAAAAGAGAAAACTCAAATCTTATGAAGGATGTCTACAAAATAATCTACAATGGACCTCATAGTTGATAATCTTACTGGAAACTAGAAAAGGATGCCTGCTACATTATTTTCATCCCACATTGTACAAAAGAGCTTAGCCATTGTAATGAAGCACATAAAAAAGCAGAGCTTAAGGATTTAATAGGAGAAATATGGCAATCATATGAGGATTCAATAATTCTGAACACAGTTTAAACAATTGTTGAGTTGATTATGACAGTGACGAATTATGGAGGGTAATCCACTTTACTTAAACTGGGCACCATACCCTAGCACAGATGGCACATAAAGTCAACTATCACGATACAATTAAGACTATTACGAGTGTTCTAATGTCTAATATCTGTAGTTTTGCCATCTGTCTTATTTTTGACATCAGTAATTTGTAACATGCATGTTTCTGTCCTGATCAGTCCTGTTTCTGTCTGCTAATTTGGAAACCCTGGTGGTGTAGTGACTAAGAGCTCCCACTGCTAATGGAAAGATCAGCAGTTTGAATCTGCCAGGCGCTCCTTGGAAGCCATATGGTATAGTTCTAGTCTGTCTTGGATAGTCGCTGTGTGTTGGAGTTGACTCAACTGCAATGGGTTGGATTTTGTTTTTTGTTTTTTAGTTCTAGAATATATGCCAATTCTAAGTAAGTTTTTAAGTAATCAGCTTTTCTTCTAGTTGGAGATCATGTTTGCCTGCATCTTTCCTGGATGTTTTTTAGTTGGATGCCAGAATTTCAGCTTTTCAGATGCTATATGTTTCTATATTTATTTCTATAAATATTCCTGAGTATTTTCTTTAGATGCAGGCAAATTACTTGGAAACAGATTTGAGTCTTGCTTTTGTTTCAGGTGTGACTGATGCAGTGTTTAGTTTGTGGAGGAAAGACCTCCATCCAGTGCCTGGTAAGTCTCAAGATTTTCCAATCTGATTATTGGGATCCAGCAGTATTCCAGGCCCTGTGGAAAATGTTGGGCACCATTTTCCCAAACTTTTGGAAAATGTTAGGCACTGTCTTCTCAAACTCTTGAGGTGTTTTTTACTTCCAGCCTCAGATAGTTTCCTCAAACACTGACCAGTGCTCAACTGAATATTTGAGTAGGATTCTCCTTATATCCCCGGAGTTCTCTTTGTATGAAACTCTCTCCACTCTTCCATTTCTTGATAAGCTCACCTGTTTTGAGCTCCCCAGACTCTGAACTCCATCTCTTGATTCAGCACATCTTGGGCTGAAACCCACTCAAGACATAATCATAGCAAAAAAATCATGTATTCCCTGTATCCCCCAAGTTACTGTCTGTCATTCATTGCCCATTGTCCAGTGTCACAAACACTGTCGTTTTCTCTCACAGTCATTTTGTCATGGAAGATAAATCAAGTCCTTGTTATTCCATCTTGGTTGCAATCACTTTTAAAAACAATTGTAGCTATTTTAAGTGATGGAAATATATATTAACTTACAGTCAATAGAATCACAGTCCTGTCTAACATTCGGTGAAAATACGTTTTTCAATTTATAGAGAATAAGGTAAATCAATCTATTGTTATCCTCTTGAGAGACTGTGCTTTTCTTATCAAGGAGCTGAGGAAACCATCTGTGCATCTATCTAAAGATTTTCACAGTTATGCAATATCCTGGGGAACACCTGGTTAATTGTGTGCTACTTTTGGAGGCAAGGTTGTGTAATTACTGACCGACTCTGGAAGGCAGTCTTACGTAATGAGCTATCTGTGAGTGATGAAACGCCCTCCTGATGAACACTGAGTGGCAAGGCCCTTTACAGACAGGCCAGAATCTATAGAGCAAAATGCCCACTCTTCACCAGCCTATCTCATAGGCAAACTCAAATACATTTGCTTGGAAGAAATTCTTTTTGTTGACCAGATGCATGGTGGAATTACGGGACTATGATTTCCTTTTGATAGTCTCAGTTGCTCATGGTAATTCTATTTTTGAAAGTTTGGGTTCTTGAGACTTCTACAAACTGCTATCACTATTTTACCTATCATTAGTTTAAGGGATTATGCAGTTAAGAAAGGGAATATTTAAATAGGGATTGTTTTTGTCTGTGACCATTGCAACAATTTATCCAAGTGCCTCACTCTAAACAGTGATGATAGCAATGCAGACCATTTTCCCAGAGCTGAGATAACTAAGATGAGAAAATATATATAAAGAAATTAAATCTCTAAATGAAATAGCAAAAACAAGAGCCAAGACATGATAACTTGATAGCCACAGGAAAAAAAATCTTAAATAATTGATACTACACTTTCCTTTTGAATTTTACTCTGAAAACTCCATCTCAGTTATATTTTTCCACATATTCTTCCTTATCCAGGACATATTTTGGCAAGTATAATTTGTTCTATGTTTAATGATTGCCTTATTTAACTTCTCTCCAAATCAGACACTGAGACTAGTATTTGTGTGTGAGTAGCTTATTTGGGATATGATTCTAAGAGTCACTGGTGGAGAGTAAAGAAATGAGTCAGGAAGAGAAACCAAGTTAGTATAGGCTATATAAATGAGCAGTTTTCTGTTTTAAACAAGTGGATTTATTCCTGTTAAGGGCCTTTAAACTTTAGTAAAGTGACTTAGAGTTTTAAGAGCAATATATCTACAAGACAGATTAATTATCAAATACAAAATGTATGTGGCAAACTGATGAATTTTTAAGTGTGTATGTGGTGGTGATCTGTTTTCAAATTGTCACAGCTTTGGAAACCTTCTGGAGCTTTCTACTTGGCACACATGGGCTCATCATGGATTGGAACTCACTTGAGGGAAACTAACAAAAACAAAATGTATGGTGAAGAGGAGTTCATATTATTTTGTGTTCATATAGTTAGTCCTTGTCAGGGATTGAATTGTGTCCCCCCAAAAATATGTGTAGTTATGTGGCTGGGCCATGATTCCCAGTATCTTGTGACAGTCCTCCACTTTGTGGTTTTCCTATGCTGTATGTTAAAAGATTAGAGTGAGGCTGTAAATCCCTTCATAGGATCACCTCCCTGCTCCACTGTAAAGGGAGTTTCCTTGGAGTATGGCTTGCCCCACCCTTAATCCTTTCATTTTACAAGAGATAAAAGGAAAGGGAAGCAAGCAGCATCAAGAAAGCAGCGCTGGAAGAAGAGTGCATCCCTCAAACCTGAGGTTCCTGTGCCAAGATGCTCCCTGGACAAAGACTGATAAAATACTGGACTTTCCACCACAGCCGATAAGGGGAAAGGTCTTCCCCTGGAGTGAACATTCTGAATTGAACTTGTAACCTATTGGACTGTGTAAGAATAAACTTTGTTAAAGCCATCCACTCTGTGGTATTTCTGTTAGAGCAGCACTAGCTGACTAAAATAGTCCTTCCTGGGGGGGGGGGGGGGAACAATGTAGAACTGAGTTATTTCAAGGCCTTGATAATTTGACTTTTGTTTCAAGAGAACTTTGACTAAAGGTGAAACACTAATTTTTTTCCAAAAACTTCCATGTGAAAACAGCTTTCACATTTCCTATAAAATTGTTTATGAGGAACTATTGCTCCCTATATAATGTTCTACAGTGGAAATATTTTTATATTTGTCCATAAATACAATGTATTCCTTAGGTAATTATTTACGCCTTTCTAATAGCTTGCTGTTCGTCTTGATTTCTGGAAGACTTGGAGTCAAATTTTAACATTCAATTTCAGGAAGAATGTTAATCTTAGTGGTTGTGTGTTTATTTTTTCCTTCTTTTCTTTTGCTTCAAAATCTGTTATTATTATTTTTTAAATATTTTATTATACTTTAAGTGAGAGTTTACAATCCAAGTGAATTTGTCATGTAAAAACTTACACACACATTACTATGTTAACTGTAGCTGCTCTCACTCTGCTGTGACACCATATGCATCCTTTTCACCCTGCATTTCCTGTAGCCATTCAACTAGCTCTTGTCTGTCTCTGACCTCTCATCTTCCCTTCCTGCAGGAGCTGCCAAGTTGTCTCATGTAACTACTTAAGCCAAGAAGAACACTCTTCGCCAGTAGCATACCCAAGTCCAATCTTTGCAGAGCAGTTTACTTGGGGAACAGATTCAGTTCTGGGCTCACAGAGAGTCCAAGGGCCATGTCTTCCACGGCCCTCCAGTCTATTAGATCATCAAGTCTGGGCTCTTTAAAAGAGTTCAAGTTCTGAACTATACTTTTCTCCCACTAGGGACTCTCCCTTGAATTCCCTGTCAGGGAAGTCATTGGTGGTGGTCAGGCACCATCTAATTCTTCTGGTTTCATGCTAATACAGTTTCTGGATTATGTAGCCCTTTATGTTTCTTGTCCTTCATTCTCCTCTGAGCTAGGTGAGGTGGAACCTGCTGATGCTGCTAATATGGCCAATTGCTAGCTTTTAAGACCCCAGACACAGAACAGTTTCTTAAAAAAAACTTGAGGATTTGGGAACAAGATGGGAGACTAGACAAACATTTCTTCAATAACCTCTGAGGACTAAGACCTGGAATGGTAACTGAATGGAGCAGTGGACATCCATAGAGCCCTACGATCTGGCATAGCATAGTCAGATTTGGCTAAGCCAAGCCAGCCAAGTGCCATTGAGTTGGATCCAACCCATGGTGACCCTAGGGGCCAGGGTAGAACTGACTCCCAGAGTATTCAAGGAGAGCCTAGTGGATTTGAACTGCTGATCTTGTGGTTAGCAGTGGTAGCAGATTTGGCTAGGCATCAGTAATGGATTAAACTACCCCTCTCAAAGATGAGCCAGTGGCCACTGAATACCACTCCTGCTGACTCACCATTTCAGAGGACTGCAGGTACCAATGCCTTCTTTGTTATCTGAGAAGTGGGGACTGGGTATGAGCTGGCAGATAAGCCATACTGTGGCACTTAAGTAAATAGCGTATAGTGCAACAGAGAGACAGTACATGGGATAGCCACATATTGAGAGCTCATCTGCTGACTGAGGGCACCACTGCCCCTCCACACTATCTTTTCTGAGTTGTGCCACAGACTCTGTGGTTCCATGGCAGGAACAGCAGCTCAGCCAGAAGCCATCTTAGTTGGCTGGGAGGCAGAGTGACACCCACTTAGGTGCCTTAGCTGTGGCTGATTTTCAAGGGGAGCAGCAGCCAGTCTGGCAAGTGCTCCTCTAACAGAAAAGCAGCATTTGATATTCTTGGGTGTGGCCTGGCAGAGGATGGTAAGAAGGCCTTAACCTCTCCCTACTTTGAAACACATCGTAGCATTTGCGGGTGGCCTATAAGGTAATTTTGTTGTCATCTGGAAGGCAGAGCCTGCCGCATCTGCAGGCCTGACTGCTGGACATTTGGACAGCTACCTGATTAGAAGTGCCCTTTTAAATAAGACCACTTGGAAACCTGATGAGAGGCGTGGCAGCATCTCCTCCACCCTTCACTGCCCCATATCACAGAGAGTCAGCTGACACTCCCCCAGTGACTCCATAAGTAGGTCACCATCTCTGCCAGCCAAGAAGCAGAATCTGCCACCCCAGAGAGTCCACCTGGGGCGAGACACCAGAGTACATTGAGACAGCTTGTGACTAACACCCCTTTTAGAACTACACCTGAGCTCCTGTCGAGGTAACACTAGAGAAATCAAATAGTTTCTAGATAGCATGCAGACAGGAGACCATATCTAATCATTTAAAGAAGCAGTCTACCATGGCTCCAGAAAACTCCCAAAATAGAATCAAAAAACTTCCCAGATGAGGAAGTCATTATGAAACTACCAGAGGTTGAGTACAAAGAATTATACAGAGAGCCCTCCTAGACAGGAAAAATGGAAAAATTAAGTAGGCTATATGAACTGATACAACATCAACAATCTGAAATTCAGCAGATCAATAGCAAAATTACAGAATTAGACAATTCAATCCAAAGCAAAAAGAGCAGAATTGAGGAGATAGAACTCAGACTTAATGACCTGGAGGACAGAGCAACTGATGCCAGCATTTATGAGGTGAAATCAGAGAAAAGAAACAAGAAAAATGAAGAAGCATTAAGAAACATGTGGGACTCTATTAAGAGGAATAATGTATGAATAATTGGAGTTTCTGAACAAGGAAGGATAGATGAAAATACAAAGAACATTGCTGCAAAGTTGCTGACAGAAAACTTCCCTGATGAAAGAAGAGAACATTGACATCCAATATGCTTGTTGAATGCCACAAAAGCTGGACTCAAAAGAAAGACAAGAAGGCATATTATAATCAAGGTTAGTAAATTGAAACATAAAGAGAGGTTCTTAAAGGCAGTGAGGCTCAAAGCAAAGCTACCAATCAGAGGGGATCCCTATAGGCTTTTATCTGACTTCTCTGCAGAAACGATGTTGGCAAGAAAGCGGTGGGATGACACATTCAAAGCCCTGAAGGAGAAACACTTCCAAACAAGAATTATATATCCTACAATTTTTTTTCTCAAATATGATGGTGAAATTGAGTCATTCACAGATAAACAAAAGCTTAGAGGCTATGTAAAATACAAACTAAAACCACAAGAAACACTGTAGGAAGTTCTTTGCTTAGAAAAACAAAAACACTAAGCATATACTTAAGGAGGCAATGCAGGGCACAGCACTGAGAATCCTACTTACTTACAGATGTCATGGACAAGGATGGCCACTATTATTGCTCAAAGTTACAACACATAAGCAGGACATAAAAATACTAAATATTTATGCACCCAATACCAGAGCATCTAAATACATTGAACAATAGGTCACTCTACAGTAATAGTTGGAAACTTCAAGATTCCACTTTCACTAACGGACAGATCATCCAGAAAAAAGTTCAGTAAAGATACAGAACAATCAACCAACTAGACCTTAAAAACATATACAGAACTTTTCACCTATCGACAGATAAGTACACCTTCTTCTCCAATGCACATGTAACATTTTTCAGAATAGATGATGTGTTAAGACATAAACCAAGTCTCAACAAAATTCAAACCATTGAATTGCAAAGCATTTTCTCAGACCATAAAGTCATAAAAGTTGAAATCAACAGTAGAAAAATCATAGGTATAAATTTAAAACCATGGAAACTTAACAAATCCTTGCTCAAAAATCCATGAGTTATAAAAGAAATCAAAGACAAAATAAAGAGATTTATGGAATCAAATGAGAATGAAAACACATCCTACCAGAACCTATGGGACACAGCAAAAGCAGTGTTCAGAGATCAGTTTATCTTTATAAATGCACACACCCATAATGAAGAAAGTAGCCAAACCAAAGAATTAACCCTACAGCTTGAACAAGTATAAAGATCATTACAGAAGAACCCTTCAGGCACCAGAAGAAAACAGATCATAAAGAATAGAGCAGAACTAATTGGAGAATAGAAGAACAATTCAAAAAATCAGCGAAACCAAAAGCTTGTTCTTTGAAAAGATCAACAAACTGACAAACCATTGGCTAAACTTACAAAAGAAAAACAGGAGAGGAAACAAATAACCCAAATAAGAAATGAGTTGATAGATATTATAACAGAACCAACTGAAATCAAAAGTATCATAACATAGTAATATGAAAGACAGTACTCTAATAGATTTGAAAACATAGAGGAAATGGAAAAATTTCTTGATTCATATCACCTACAAAAATTATCACAAGGAGAAGTAGAACAACTTAATAAACCCATTACAAAGGAAGATATTGAAAAAGCCTTCAAAAAGCTACCAACCCAAAAGAGTCCTGGCCTAGATGGTTTCACCAGAGAATTCTACCAAACTTGTAGAGAAGAGTTAACTCTAATACTACTGAGGCTATTTCACAGCATAGAAAGAGGTAGAATACTCCCAAATTCATTCTGTGATGCCAGCATAACTCTGATACCAAAGCCAGGGAAAGATCCCACTACAAAAGAAAATTACAGGCCAGTATCACTCATGAACCTAGGTGTAAAAATCTTCAACAAAATCCTAGCCAATAGAATTCAACAGCATATCAAAAAAAAAAAAATTCACCGTGACTAAGTTCGATTCATACCAAGGATGCAATGTTGTTTCAACATCAGGAAAACAATTAATGTGATCAACCACATAAATAGCACAAAGGATAATAACCACCTGATTTTGTCAATTGATGCAGAAAAGGCATTTGGGTAAACCCAACATCCATTCATGGTAAAAAACTCTCAGGAAAGTAGGAACAGAGAGGAAATTCTGCAAGGCAATAACAGTCATCTACGCAAAGCCAGCCACCTAAATGATCCTGAATGGTGAGAGACTGAAAGGATTACCCTCAAGAAGAGGAATTAAACGAGGATGCCCACTCTCATCAATTCTATTCAACATTGTACTAAAGGTTCTAACCAGAGCACTTAGACAAGACAAAGACATAAAGGGCATCCACATCAGAAGAGAAGAAGTAGAAAATCTCTGTTCACAGATGATATGATTATATATGCAAAGAAAAGGTAAGCAAACTACTGGAACTAATAGAGGAGTTCAGCAAAGTATCTGGATACAAGATAAATATAAGTAAATCAGTAAGATTCCTTTATGCTAACAAAGAGATCATCAAAGTAGAAATCACCAAATCAATACAATTTACTATAGCCTCTAAGAAGATAAAATACCTAGTATTAAACCTCTAACTAGAGAAATAAGAGATCTATATACAAACAGATCTACAAGACTTTACTGCGAGAAACCAAAGAGACTTACATAAATTTAGAAACCTACCCTGCTCGTGGATAGGAAGACTTAATATTGTGAAAATGTCTGTTTTACACAAAGTGATCTACTTAGCAATGCAATCCCAATGCAAATTCCAGTGACATTTTAAAAGAGAAGGAGAAACAAATCACCAACTTTGTTTGGAAAGGGAAGAAATCCTGGATAACTAAAACATTACAAAAGAAGAGGAACACAGTGGGAGGCCTCATATTACCTGACCTTAGAAACTGTTACACTGCCACAGTCATCAGAACAGTCAGATACTGGCACAAAAAGAGACATGTAGACAAATGGAACAGAGTTGAGACCCCAGAGATGCCACCATTCACTTACGAACAGTTGATATTCAACAAAGGCCCTAAGATTGTAAACTGGGGTAAAAACAGTCTCTTTAACAAATAGTGTTAGCAAAATTGGATACCCATATGCAAAAAAACTGAAACAAGACCTGTATCTCACACCTTACACAAAAACTAACTGAAAGTGGATCGAAGACCTAAACATCAAATCTAAAATGACAAAGATCATGCAAGAAAAAATAGGGTCAACAATGGAAGCTCTAATACACAGTTTAGGCAGACTTCAAAATCTGACAAAGCATGATCAACAGAAGAGAACCTAGATAAATGGGGACTAAATAGGAATGATCAGTCCCTGAAAAAGGACATCATGCTTGCTAGAGTGGTGGGTCAGCGAAAAAGAGGAAGAGCCTCAGTGAGATGGATTGACAATAGGCTTAAGCATCAAAATGATTGTGGACATGGTGCAAGACTGGGCAGTGCTTCATTCTGGTGTTCATAGGGTCGCCGTGAGTCCTCGACTCAAGGGCACCTACCAACAACAATTGCTAAGTGATCATGAGCATTTTCTCATGTATCTGCTGGCCTCCTGAATGTCTTCTTTGGTGAAGTGCTTGTTCATATTCTTTGCCTATTTTTAAATTGGGTTGTCTTTTTGTTACTGAGGTTTTGGAGTATCTTGCAGATTTTGGAAACTAGACACGGACTGATGTGTTGTAGTCAAATATTTTTTCCCACTCTGTAGGCTGTCTTTTTATTCTTTTGTTGAAGTCTTTGGATGAATATATAAGTGTTTGATTTTTAGATCCCAGTTACATATTTTCTGGTGTTTGTGCATTGTTAGTACTGTTTTCTATTTTGTTTATCTCATGTATTAGGGCTTCTGCCATTGTCTGTATTTTTTCACCCATGAACTTTATGATTTCTAGATTTGATATTTAGGTCTTTGATCCATTTTGAGTTGATGAATCCACCAGCTGCTAGTTCAAGTCCAGGAATCAGATGTCAGAAGAGAGCAGGAGCTGCTGGCTACATGAACAGACTGGCAGTAGGTGGTGGTAGGTCGAGAGAAGAGAACTGAGGGGCAGAAAGCCATCACAGCCCCTCCCTGCTACTTAATATAGCAGGCTAACATGGAATAGCCAAGTTGACATAATCTCGACCACCACAGATATGTTGATGAATTCTGTTGACTAGAATTTTGTTGAGGATTTTTACGTCTAAGTTCATGAACAGTAGTGGTCAGTAATTTTTCTTTTTTGTGCTGTTTTTGCCTGATTTTGTTATCAGGGTTACGCTGGCTTTATTGAATGAATTTGGGATATTCCATCATTTTCTATACTCTGAAATACCTTTTGCAATAGTAGCTTTAACACTTGTCTAAAAGTTGGGCAGAATTTTCCAGTGAAGTCGTTAATGTCAGGGCCTTTGTGGAGGAGGGGAGTTTAAATATCTCTTTTGTGATAGGTTTGTTTATTCTACTTCTATTTATGTTAGTTTAGATAGGTAGTGTGTTTCCAGAAATTTGTCCATGTCCCCTAGATTTTCAAATTTGTTAGAATATAATTTTTCAAAGTATACTGTTATGGCTTTTTAAATTTTTGACTGAGTCTATTGTGATATCATCTATCTTATTTCTCATTTAGGTTATTTTCTGTTTTTCTTTCATCCATTTGGCTGAAATTTTATCAGTTTTTGTCATATATTCAAAAAACCAGATTTTGGCCTTGTTTACTCTTTCAATCACTGTTATATTCTCTAATTAATTTAAGTTTTACTATTTACTTTCTTCTGGTCCCCAAGGGTTTCTTTTGGTGCTATCATTGTACTTGTTCTAGTTGTATGGTTAATGCTTTGATCTGAGCTCTTTCTTCATTTGGGCGCTATGTGTGCATTTATTGAGAGAAACTGACCCTTAAGAACTGCTTTTGCTGTGTACCAAAGGTTCTGGAAGGATGTGTTTCCATCCACATTTGATTTTATGAATTTCTTTATTTCTTCCTTGATTTGTTCTAGAACACAGTAGTTTTTGATCAAGGTTTTGTTCATTATCCATGTATTTCATTTTTTTTCCCTGTTCTTTGTTACTGATTTCTACTTTTATAGCTTACATTTGTAATATTTCAACTCTCTGAAATTTTTTGATGTTTCGAATTTTGTTAAGGCTTGCTTTATAACCTGGTATGTGGTCTATTCTGGAGAATATTCTATGTGAGTAGGAAAAGAAACTGTATTTGGCGGCTGGTGAGTAGAGTGTTCTATGTATGTTTACAATGTAATGTTGGTTGATTGTGGCATTTAGATATTTTGTGCCTTTACTGAGTGTTTTTCTGAATGTTTCATCATTCACTGAAAGTGATGTACGGAAGTCTCCTACTGTTATTGTGGAGCTATCTATCTCTTTTCAGTGTAGCTAGAGTTTTTGTTTGATTGTTTGCTTTAATGTTATTTTGAAGCCGTACTATCAGGTGTCTGTGAGAAAGACTTATCCCCTGTGCGTGGTTCTAGGTGAAGGAATTATCTGTTTCCTGAATTTCTTGCTAAGGGAAATTAGCAGAATTTTTTTCCTTCCCTTCCCCCTCCGGTTAAATTTTTCCCTCTGTGAGTCTAGGAGAATGTCTCAGTGGCACTTAAGGAATATTGTTTCTGTAAAGGTGTCAAGGGCTCAAGTAATGGCATCAAATTCCAGGGCTGAGTGAAGTGAATAGAAGGGAGAGAGAAGAGCAGGAAAAGAAGAGAGAGGTTTATCCTGAAGGAAAGTTTTAGTTCCACGCCCAGTAGGTTAGACACAAAACACTTAGCTTTTTTGACCATTGGGTACCATTTTTCACTGGTTCTGTAAGTGTGAATGAAGTCTCTGTCACTGTGTCTCTCCTGCTGAGGAGGACACCCTCCTAATACTACTGCTTCATTCAGCAGTCTGGCTGTAGCCAATTCCCTGTGGGTCAGGTCTCACGACTTTATGTACATGTGGACCTACTCTAGTTCCTTCCCCGTCACTCAGTCTAATTTCCCAACTTCCCTCTGATGTTATTGGCTCCTAGAATGTCATATATAATCAATTCATTTGTTTTTTTAGGTCTTTGTTGTTAGAGTGATCACAGGAAGCATGTCACTACTCTGCCTTCTTGGACCCACTCAAATCCATTTTAAAAGGAGTCTTACAGTTCTATATATACACTTCTAACAAAAAGATATTCCAGTGTTTACACAGAGCAGTTTATGCTGTTTGCAAGAGGAAAGTATTTCTAAGCCTGATTCTTTTCCATGTATTAGGGAAAAACACATTTCCTGCTGGTGAACTCTTCTTAGTAGTCTATATCTGAAAGTGGTAAGATGATGATTTTTAGAGACTTTCCACTCAGTCTATAACTAAAGGTTAAAGATAGAGATGATAACCACAAGGAAAAAAAAAAAAAAGAGCAGGCAAAAGATAAATGCCCTTCACAAACTTATTCTTCACCTAACTCATGGAAGATCTATCTCATGACTTGACTATCTGCAGTCTTCCTCCTGAGGAATATATGACTGAGGGAGGAAAATTGCCAATATTTTCTCACAATTTGTTTTGGGAATTTTTTTTCCTTATTCTTTGTGTCAGTGGATTGGTAGAAGAAATTTAGACCCTTTTTCTTGAACTGTTACTGCAGGATTACTCAGAGCCAGGACACAGACCCAAGAAAAGTCATATAAGCTACTCACTAAGCAAATGCATAAAATCAAGATTTAAGACCAGGTTTAGCGATTTTCATTAGGGTCACAGAAACTAGGATATAAGCTAATGAAAACCTGCATTGGCCAAGAACACTGGTTGATTGAAATGGTCTAGACAAAAGGAGAAACATAGGAGCCTTCCGTTACTGTAAATCTTTACCAAAGTAGACTGCTCTGCCTTTCTCCCACAGAGTGTCTAGTAGATTTGAACCTCTGACATGCTTTAGTGTATCACCAAGGCTCCTACTGAACTCCTAGTATCCTTAATCACAACTGGCCTCATGTAAGAGTTGTTTACATTTGAGTGGGCCTCTCTCACTGGAATGTGAGTCCTTACTAGGAAGGCACCACATCTTACTCAGCTAAATAACAACCATTATGCATGCTATCTTAAACATAGTAATGGTCCCCTGAGTGTTTAACTTAATTATGCTGAAGCAAAGGTCATGAAAACCAGCCTACACACATGCATGTAAGAGAAATATTGCCATTCAAATCACAGCTGTGTACATGACTTTAATAAAGCAAGCTTAATTCTTCTAAAAGAAAGGATAAGAAAAGGCTCTTTAACTGTTACTATAATTATTTCACCAGGAAATTGATAACCCAAAAAGCTTATTTGTAACTATGCTGAGGAGCTCTGTGTATCAAATTAAATACTGTTCAATGAGATCATTACTGCAGGCAAATGTATGACTGTCAGCATATTATTTTTAGACGTTTCAAACCCTTCAAAATGCCAACTTCAAGATAGAGAGAAAGAGAGAGAACGCTTCAGGGACTTAGGCTAAATATTCACTACCTCATTCCACTCACATGTTTAAGGGTCATCATTATTCTTTACTTAAAACATGATCTGCAACATCTTAATTGTATCTATTATGTCTCTTAAGTATTAGAGCTTTTTCTGCATAAGGTCAGGTTAAGTGTTTTCAAACATGAAATCATGTGGAATTGAAAGATTTAAGTTATTCTCTTTTAAATGGGACAGTCATTGATATACCCATAAGAACAGTTTAGATTGATTTAAGAAGCTGAATATCTAAAATATAATAATTGCCTTCTGTTTATTTAAAGCTAAATACTTTGTAGTTGATCATACCTGGTTTCCCAAAATAAAATGTTAATGGAAAAATTAGTACAAAATTTACAGTAAGACAATGATTGATATGGGACTACAATACAATCATAATTTCATATTATTCATAGTATCATCATGTTTCCTTGATGAAGATGGCAAAGCTGGGGTTTCGTATGAATGGTCGTATGCCATGATAAAACAAATATCGTATTCCTGTTATACCTTTCCTTAGTTGTAGAACAAATGGGATAGACTGGAATGACATTTTAAATGATTTAAAAACTGATAGTCTAAGCTTTAAATTTATCCCACTGACATTAAGAATTAAACCTCAAAGTGATCATAGTGTGTTTTTGATTTTGAAGATATTGAATTGACCTGGGTCATAGGAAAAAAAAAACTAAGAAGACAAAAACTAACATGTTTTGAGTACATAAAACTTTTAAAATATGTGAAGGATCTAAATTTATTTTGAAATATACAGTAGCATATTTTCAGCTGACCAATTAGATTTTACAATCATAATCAATCAGTATTAGGATATTCAGATTATTGCCAAAAAAATTCAAGTCTAAATAAAACTAAAGAATGTCATTTAAAATAATAAAATACAAGAAGATCCCTCCTAGTATCTCAGGCTAATCACTCCACTGATTCACTTAATCCCATCTTCCCCTGTGTATTCCAGGAATTGCTTGATGAGTCATCTCTTTTCTATGTCTTCAGCCTCTTGTTTTCTACTAAATTATTTTTCCCTTGTCCATCCTTTTATGCCTAAGCCTCTCCCATTTTAGAAATCCTTCCATCAATCTTAAACAAAATGGATTTGCACTGTGTCCTCCTTAAGTTTAGTATCTAGAACAGAAAACTGACATTAGCCAGATAATTACATCAATCAGTGTATTACTGAAATCCATCTAATTTGAAATTATGAGGAATCCTATAAATCAGAATCAATTCAAAGGCAATGGGAATTGTGAAATCAGTAAACTTGTGTGGAAGACAGAAGAATTGAAGCATTTAAACTGCAGTGTGGACAAAGAACATTAAATATACTGGAGACTACCAAGAGAAGAAATGTAAGTCAATATCAAATAGATTGATCTTATAAGAAATACAACCATAATGTTCCTTAAAAGTAAGGATAGTTAGATTTTGACCTGCTTATTTGGACACTTTTTTAACAAAGACTAGTTTCTAGAAAAGGACATCATGTTTGACAAAGCACATGATCAGAGAAAACAAGGAAAACCGTCAATAAGACAAACCGATGCAAAGAATGCCACAGAACTGGGCAGTACTTCATTCTCTTGTGCACAATGTTGCCATGAGTTCACTCTACCTAACAATTGTCAAATTGAATGAATTATCTGCATTACAGTTCTACTTAATCAGAAGTGGTCTACTTCCTTTTCTCCCCCTTCTCCTGATTTCTGTGATAGTCCTTTACACATTTGTGTGTATTTCTCTACATTTTTCTGTAGTGCTTCCTTGCAGGTATTTTTCCCATGAGGATAAGCTTTCCTTCTCTTGTTTGTATCTCTTTGCAGTTCTTGCTACCTTTGCAACTATTTTAACTCCACACACCTGGTTTCAAATAATACCTCCCTTGACCACATTTCAGAGTGTATCCTAATCTACTTCTGCATGGCGTGCTCAGTTTGTTACCTCTCTCGGGTCCCCTCCTTTTCCAGCTGTGCTTCTCATTCTGTCCTCTTCAGTCACATTCAGGTCTCACAGTCTTGTCCCATTTTTTGATTGTTACTACTCAGTTTTCTGTGTTTGTCTCTATCCCTTTCTGTTATTCTCCTTAATTCCCAGGAGTCCCTTTCAGTCACTCTGTTCTTTGTTTCATTCATGTTTCTGGGTAATTCATTTGTTTTCTACGGTTATCACCAGATACTGATGAATTCCAAATCTTTGTCAGTAACCCTGTCACTGAAATTGTCAATAGAAATCTCCATTTGTGAACTAGACATTATAGAACATCTCAAATTTAATTATACCAGGATGGAACTCAGCATGCTATTGACATTGTGGGGATGCTATTTTACAGTAATTACTTCACTGTGTTGGGATCACTGGTTTTCTTGACTTTCCTTTCCAGACAGTGAGCTGTGAATCTCCATCTCCTGAAAGTGTGAGATAGCACTCCGCCTTTATTAAGTGCTCAATAAATATGCAATAATGTAATAAATAATGTATATCCATTGAGGACACAGCTTTACTCCTTAGATATGAAGCCATATTTCACTGAGAGTATATCTGAGTAGGAATGAATAAATCTCTCTTGGCAGAAGTCAGCAAGAATGTTCCTTGGAAGTCAGTTACATCTCAAGTAATTTGGACACGTTATCAGGGGGTACCAGTTTTTGAGAAGGACATCATTCTTTGTAGAGGGTAATTGAATGAGAGGAAGACTCTCAATGAGATGGATTGACAGCGGTGGGCCCAAACATAGAATGGCAAAGGACCAGGCAGTGTTTCATTCTCTTTTGCATAGGGTTGCTATGAGTCAGAACTGACTGAACAGCACCTAATAACAACTTATCTAAGAAGATTAAGTAGAATGTTAAATCGATCTACAGAACCAGTAGAAAGTTCTCTTTGCCATCCCCCAGTATTGTAAAGTAGACCTAAGCTCATTAAAATTTTAAAGCATTTTAAAACTACTAGCTTCTAGCATGAGGAAGGTACCCAGTTTTTTAGATTTTAATTCAATGGAGCAAAATCCATAACAGACCCTAATTCTTCTCTTCATTTATATATTGTGTTTTATTTCTTTAGTTTTCTACTTCTAAGAAATGGATGTCAATCATGCTTTTTAAAACAAACACCCTAAAGATTTCTGCATCCAGATAGGGGGGCATCCTTAAGAAAAGTTAGATCATCTTTGATTTTTAGAATGGAAAAATGAAAGATGCATCAGTTTTTGAAACTGATAAAAACAAACGATCACGGAAACTTTGCAAAAGATAAAACATAAAGTAAATGAGATCAAACCTTGAATCTAAAAACCTCAATAGCAACTTAGTAAAGTTGCTTTTTTTTTTTTCCACTCTCAGCAGTTCAACATAAAAAAAAAATCAAACCAATTGCCGTCAAGTCGATTTCAACTCATAGCGACACTATGGGACAGAGTAGAACTGCCCTCATAGAATTTCCAAGGACCTTCTGGTGAATTTGAACTGCTGGCCTTTTGCTTGACAGTTGTAGCTTTTAACCAGCATGCAGCCAGAGTTTCTTAGTTCAATATAGAGACTGTTGCTATGGACTATCTTTCAATTTCTATAAAATACCTGAAAATACTTTAAAAAGACTTTCAGCTTCATTTCTTTACAAGCAGCAAAGAAAACAGCTGCTTGAGAAACACTGAATGAGAACCGATGAAGCAGTATAAGATTCAAGCATGAAATGTGATCTACGCCTTCTTAATGAAAGAAAAAGTAGAGGCAAAAAAAAATTAAAAAATAGAAGAACTAAACAGCATGGTGAAGATATTATAAAGAAAAAATAAAAGAAATATGTAAACTGAAATCTGACAACTATTTGAAAAAATAAGTCAATTCGTGGATTATTTTCATTCTACATTGCTTCTCTTGCTAATGCATATGATTCTATTATACTGCAACAACATCAGTGTTACCGTCATTTGACATAAAATCCATACAGATGAGAACTTTGTGAAAAACAGACAAGTTTCTAAGGCATAATGTCTTAAATACGTGTAGGAAATGATGACTTTCTCACAAGGAGGTTGCTAGATTCTTTCATCAAGCATCGATCTCACAAGCAGTTTTCAGTGTGGTGTGTGAGGTGATTGAAATATTGATGTGTACTGTTACAAACTGCTTCTCGGCTGGGAATATAAACTTTCTGATAAACTATTGTTCCATATTTTTCCAGCTTATGTTGTGTTCTTAGAATTATTGTTGCAGTGGTGGCTTTTTTTTTTTTTTTAATATCAATCAAATCAGGATATAGAAAATCAAAATTAAGCTGGGACAGAATGTCCTGAAAAGATACATGTTTTCTCAAGCTGTGCAGGATTCTAAGACAATTGACAGGACAATAATATCCTGCATTTATGTTTTACTCTTTACTAAGGTTCTCAGAATATTTCTAAATACAATCATTATCTTGCATCTACACTTTGGGGAATGAATACACATATAAATTATAAAGCAGTCAAGAAATAGGACAAAACAGTAAATCCTTCAAAACATTCATTAACACTCCTTCCCACAATCATATAATTCTCTTCAACTTCATTAATCATACTAGAAATTTTGCTCTCTAAATCTCCTTTATGAATTAATTTATGTACCCCCAAAATATGTAGTGAAACATGCGCCCCTGCACCTGTGCAGGTAATCCTGTTTTAAATAGATTTTTCTTATGTTAATCAGGTCATACCAGAATAGAACTGGTCCTAGATCTAATTACTTTTGAGTGGCAAAAAGCTGAATGGACACAGAGACATCACATAGGAGGACATTAGAAGCCAAGCAAATCCAGGGAACTCCTGGGGCTGCCGGCAAGAAAGGAGCCTGTGCTACAGTTGATACCCTGGTTTGGATTGCTAGCCTGCAGAATGGTTAGAAAATTTCTGTTATTTAAAGCCACACAGTTGTGGTATTTCTGTTCCGGCAATACTAGTTAACTAGGACAATCTGCTTAGGGAAATTTCGGAACTCCATTACTTAGAACTGTAGAATAACATGAAGTTTCAACCCAGAAAATTATTCTAGTAGGTGTGCTTAAAATGACTTAAAGGTTATAGACAATAATACTATTATTGTTGTTGCTGTCCTAGCATTTATGTACTTCAAGATATTTTCATATAGATTCGTTTGTTTCTCCCTGTCAACATCACTGTTTCACTTGTTAGAAAACTGAAAAAGAATTTAATGACCTGCCCCAGCACAAATTAGAAACATCAGTTTTGGGATTAGCTCATGTATCTTTTTCTTTATACCTATGTTGTAAAATTTCCAAAACAGGGTAAAAAAAAAAAGATTAGAGTCAAAGTCAATTTCAAGATAACATATTGAAAAAATTAGTTTGGAAGTATATATAAGCCAGTTAAAACATCATTAATATTATAGTTAATAAAATGTCTTTGGTGTCTATACGTATAAAGGAAATCCACCGTAATAATATTCAAAGAATGAAAATGGATCACTGATATTGATGTCTATTGATTTCAAGCTGCTTCCATACAGTTTTAATGTAGATGTTATTCTTTCCATGTTATATAAGAAATATAAAAGATTATTAAAACAGAACTTTATTTTTCCTTCAAAATCTGGTTATGACTTATATCTCCTTGTCATTGTTAGATGCCATCAAGTTATTTCAGACTCTTAGCAACCCCATGTACAAAAGAATGAAACAATGGCTTATCCCGTGCCATCCTCATGATCATTGTTATGTTTGAGCCTGTTCCTGAAAAATACCTCAGCCCATGTTGTTGAGGAACTTCTTGTTTGCTGGCCCTCTGGTTTACCAGGAAAGATGTCCTTCTCCCGGGACTAAACAACAACAAACCAAACCCATTGCTATCATTCAATTCTGATTCATTGCAACCCTATAACAGAGTAGAACTGCCCCATAGAGTTTCCAAGAAGTATCTGGTGGACTTGAACAGCCAAACTTTTGGTTAGTAGCTGTAGCAGTTAACTACTGTGCAACCAGGATTTCATTCAGGGACTGGTTTCCCCGAAAACATGCCCAAAGTACTTAAGACAAACTCCAGCCATCCTTCAAAGGAGCATTCTGGCTATACTTCTTCCAAGACAGATTCATTCATTCTTCTGGCAGTCTATGGTATATTCAATACTCTTTTCCAACACCATAATTCAATAGTAGCACTTAAACCAAACCCAAATCACTGTCATTGCATGGATTCTGACTCACAGTGACCCTGTATGACAGAGGAGAACCGCATTACATGGTTCCCAGGGAAGGACTGGTAGAAGCAAACTGCTAACTTCTTGGTTAGCAGTAGAACTTTTAACCGTGTAAAATTGGGGCGCTCGATTTTTCTTAGGTCCTCTTTATTCATATTCCTATGAGGCAAATGAAAACACTGTGGCTTGGGTTGGGCCCAACTTAGTCCTCAAAGTGACATCTTTGCTTTTCAACACTGTAAAGAGATTCTTCTGGAGTAGATTTGCTTGGTGCACTACATCATTTGATTTCTTGGCTGCTGCTTTCATGTTCATTGATTATGGATCCAAGTAAAATGAAATCTTTGAAACTCTGGTGACAAAGTGGTTAAGGGCTTAGCTGTTAACTAAAAGATCAGTAGTTCAAATTTACCAGCTGTTCCTTGGAAACCCCATGGGGCATTTCTACTCTGTCCTATAAGGGTATCCATGAGTCGGAATCAACTCAATGACTATAGGTTTTAGGATTTTTGTTGTTGTTGTTGTTGAATTGTAATCAATCCTGAAAGTTATAATCTTTTTATCTTCATCAGCAGATGTTATTAAGTATTCTTTACTTGCTATAAGCAAGGTTGTGTCATCTGTACATTGCAGGTTGTTAATGAGTCTTCCTCCAGTCTTGATGCTGCATTCTTCTTCATATAGCCCAGTTTCTTGGATTATTTACTCAGCATAGAGATTGAACAAGTCTAGTGGAAGTATACAACCCTGATGCACATTTCTTAATTTTAAAATATTTAGTATCCCTTTGTTCTGTTTGAATGACTGCTTCGTGGTCCATGTACAGGTTTCTCATGAGCACATAATTATTCCTGAATTCTCTTTCTTTGTAAAGTTATCCACAATTTGTTATGATCCAAACAATCACATGCTTTTGGGTAGTCAGTGCAACACAAACACCTTTCTGGTGTTATCTGTTTTCGGCCAAGGCTCATCTGATGTCATCAATGATATCCCTCTTCTCATACACTCTTCTGAATCTGGCTTTAATTCCTCCGTTGATGTACTCAACTCTTTTTAAATTATCTTCAGCACAATTTTACTTGCATGTTATATTAATGATGTTGATCTATAATTTCTACTTTCTGTAGGATCATCTTTCTTTGTAATGGGTGCAAATACGGTACTCTTCCAGACAGTTGGACAGGAAGCTGCCTTACAATTTCCTGGCAATGAGAAGTAAGCACTTCCAGCATTGCCTCCTTTTGTTGAAACAGCTCAGCTGGAATTTGTTCAGTTTCTAGAGCTTTGTTTTTCACCAGTGTCTTCAGCGCCCCTTGGCCTTCCTTCAATACCATCAATTTTTGACTATATGCTTTCTTCTGAGATGACTAAATGTTGACCAGTTCTCTTTGGTATAGTAACTCTGTATATTCCTTCCATCTGCTTTTGATGCTTCCTGAATTGTTCAACATTTTGCCCATAGAATTCTGTGGTATGCACCTTGAGTCATTAATTTTTCTTTCAGTTATTTCAGCTTCAGAAATACCGGCTGTGTTCTTCCATTTTGGTTTTTAACTCCAGGTTTTCGCACATCTTGTTATGGAACAAGCAGAGTAAAATAAATGCCTGCATCTTAAGCATAACTTACAACATTCTGTTTCATAATTCTGTCTCCACGCACATATTCCCAAGGATGAGTCTATTGATTCACTTAGCTTCCCTTGGGTTAAAGACTAACCTATGTTCTCTTTAAGATTGTGGAAAAATAAGTGATAGTAATCCAAAAACCATAAAAGAAAAAAGAATTTGCCTTGTGACCAGGAGCTTATATGACAGTTAGACGACCTCAGGGCCCAAATACTAATTGAAAAGTCAACACGTCTGGGATGTCACTGCTATGACCACCTAAGGAAGAACATTCTACAAATTCCTAGGACTCATAAACCATATCCACTTTTTTCCTGTAAAATCACCAGTTCGTCTCCATTTGGGGTTTGCAGTAATACTTGCGACACCTGACTGTTTTCTTGAGCCATTCTTTGAAATCTTCTCTTCAGCTCTTTTCGTTATCACTTTGTCTATTTGCTTTAACTACTCTGTGTTTAAGAGCAAGTCTCAGAGTCTCTTTTGATATCCATTTTGGTCTTTTCTTTCTTTTCTGTCTTTTTAATGACCTTTTGTTTTATTTGTGTATGACGTACTTGATGTTATCCTACAAGTTGGCTGTTCCTCAGTCATTAGTGTTCCATGTAACCCATCTGTTCTTGCTATGGTCTTTAAATTCAGGTGCGATATACTCTAGGCTATTATTTTAGTCAGCTAGGGCTGCTCTAACAGAAATACCACAGAGTGGATGGCTTTAACAAAGGAAGGTTTATTCTTACACAGTCCGGTAGGCTACAAGCCCATATTCAGGATGTCTACTCCAGGGGAAGGCTTACCCCTTGTCGGCTCTGGAGGAAAGTCCAGTATTGCACCAGTCTTTGTCCAGGGAGCATCTTGGCGCAGGAACGTCAGGTCTGAAGGATGTGCTCTTCTCCCAGTGCTGCTTGCTTGGTGGTATGAGGTTCCCAATTCTCAGCCTGCTTCTCCTTCCTTTTATCTCTTGCAGGATGAAAGGATTAAGAGTGGGGCAAGCCATACTTCAGGGAAACTCCCTTAACAGTGGAGCAGGGAGGTGGTCCTATGATGAGATTTACAGCCCCACCCTAATCCTTTAACACACAGCATAGGAAAGCCACAAAAAGGAGGACAGTCACAAGATACTGGGAGTCATGGCCCAGCCACATGGCTACATATATTTTTAGGGGGGAGACAATTCAATCCATGACAGTTGTACTTTGACTCTCATGGAGCTTTTGTTTTGTTTGTTTTTGTTCAGCAGGAAAAGAAGGCATAACAGGCACCAAACAAGTTTATAAAACAAATTACATTAATCCTTGAGGCTTTTGAAAAGCCTCTATTTTCTGAGACATTTTACACAGTGGCCCTGTCTTATAGATTACAGGTATTGGCCACACTCTCCAGATTTTGAGTAGAGGCTCCTTGGCCCTGGCTACTCCACCTCCCAGGCCTAGTGGGACAGTAATTTTGCTCCCTTGGCTTGAGGCTCACCATTGTCCCAGTTCAACCAAGTGGAAAACCTACCACTTTGGCCCAGCAGGCCCCTTCTCCTGCCCCTTGGGCATGGCGGCCCTGCCCTGTCAGCTTTAGGCAGCAGATCTGGTCCTATACTACTGGCACTCATGAATGGTAACCCTACACTCCAGTACGAAATACGTAAAAATCTGATTCTTTGAAACCTAGGAGGCCATGGCTCCACTCTTGAAGTCCCTGAGGCCACACTTAGAAACCCCTGAGATTATGGCCACACCTTTGGAGACTGAGGCAGCTCAGCTTCTCATGCTCCTTGTCTCTTCAGCTTCTGCTTCCTGTGGACTTTTGGCCTGGGCCTCAAGCCCACATATGCCCAGCAGAAGCAAATGTTTCAAAGCTCTGTTACTCCACCAGTAAGTGTCTTGACCCACCCTACTTACTCCCTTTGAGAAAACTTTTTCATCTTACAAAAGAAAGCAAAATATAGTTTGTAGAAGCTAATATGCTTCTGAAAATATTAGTAAATAATAAATAAAAACAAACAAAAAGACTCCATGACAGTCAAAGTACAACCTAGAATGCATCTCACCTGAATTTAAAGACCATAGCAAGAACAGATTGGTTACATGGAACGCTAATAACTGAAGAACAGACAACTTTTTATTAAATTTCATGCCACTGTTTACCGTGCTGTAACTTTATCTCAAACATTATACTCACCAACATAATCCTTTTGGGGTTTCTTCTTGGCAAATGCACAGAAAAAAATCTTTTTTCAATGTGCTTTGCCAACCTGTGTCTGCCTTCCCTGTGCGTTTGTTATAAGTAAGGGCTAAGAAAGGTATTTTCATGCCAGGGAGTTGTTCTGCCCTCAGGGATCAGGTGGGCCACTGTACAGGACAAGTGATAGTTTTGACAGTGATCAGCAATACCTTGTAGTCGAAGAAGCTAACTCAGGTGTGTTTCATGGAGTGACTGTCATGAATTCAGACCTGGCAAATTTAAAATACTAAAAACCAAACCCACTGCTATTGACTTGATTGCCAGCACCCATGAAACAAACTGTCTATAAGACTGTCTGGACAGCAGCCTTACAAATCCTGCTATGGAGTTTCGCATCACAATTAATAAGTTTTAGTTGAAAATATTTTGTCATACTGTGATGCCTTGTGTGTTGCTGTGATACAGGAAGCTTTGTCACTGACATTTCAAATACCTGCAGGGTTACCCAGGTAGATAGGTTTCAGAGGAGCTTCCAGACTAAAACAGACCAGGAAGAATGACCTGGCAGGTCAGTTCTGGAAAAAAAAAAAAAAGGTCAGTAAAACCCTTATGAATAGCAGCAGAACATTGTCTAAAATAGCGCCATGAGATGGGCCCCAAAGGTTGGAAGGCATTCAAGATATAATTGAGAAAGTGCTGCCTATTCAAACTATGTTCAACTTTAATGATGTGGATGGAGTCAAGCTTTTGGAATTTTCACTTTCTGATATAGTGTGACTCAAAGTGAGAAGAAATATCACCCAAATATACCATAATAAGCAGAACATGCAATGTATGAAGTATGAATCTAAGAAAATTGAAAGTCATCAAAAATGAAATGGAGTGGATAAACATTGATATCATAAGCATTAGTGAGCTGAAAAGGACTGATGTCGTCCCTTCTGCATCAAATACTCATATGGTCTACTAAGTCAGGAATGGGGAATTGAAGAGGACGGACATCATACTCATTGCCAAAAACAATATTTCAAGATCTACCCTAAAATACAGTAGCTATAGGATAATATCCATATGCTTACAAGGAAGACAAGTCAATATGACTGATATTCAAATTTATGTACCTACCAAGGCCAAAACTGAAAAGGCTGAAGTTTTTTTTTGAATATGAATTTGTACAGTCTGAAATCAATCAAACATGCAAAAAAAAATCAAACATCCATCACTGGTGTTTGGAATGCAGAAATTGAAAAGATGTGTTGGTGAAGAATATAGACTGTACTGTGGACTTCTAGACGAATAAACAAATCTGTCTTGGAAGGAATTTAGCCAGAGTGCTTTTTGGACGTGAGGATGGAGAGGCTGGGTTTCTAGACGAATAAACAAATCTGTATTGGAAGGAATTTAGCCAGAGTGCTTTTTGCACGTGAGGATGGAGAGACTGCATCACATCTCCTTTGGACATGTTATTAGGAAGCAGCAGTATCTAATGAAGGACGTCATGTTCATAGAGGGTCAATAAAAGACAGAATGACCATCAACAAGGTGGTTGGTGCAGTTGCTACAACAATGGTCTCAAACACAAAAACAATTTTGAAGATTGTGCAGGACTGGTCAATGTTTTGTTCTGTTGTACACAGTGTTGCTATGAATCAGAACCTATCTGACATTGTTTAATGACAACAATATTTTTATGTAATAAGCATGACAGCAGACTCTACGTCTTTTATGTAACCTACTAGTTTTTTCCATACTGTATAATCTTATTGCCAAGGATCTTACAAAATATCAATACAAAAATCTTTTCATAATGTACAATACATTTTAGACACAATGAGTCTGTGAAAATCACATTTTTCCCTGTAGTTTCATTGAAGCTTACGGTACATATTGCTACAGCAATTCTCCAAGGTATTTTTAAAGATTGTCAAGAATAAATATATTTTTCTGTTGTTAACCATTCTACATGCAACAAGATCCTGGAGTGTGCTATTGGCTTTTCAGTGTTGCTCCGATCAACAGTAACCCATGTATATATGATAAAATATCAGGAAGACAATGAGAGTCTTTCAACAAATTGTAACTAAACATAAATGCTACTGAGCTAGCTTTATGCATGAGGTGATTTGTTATTTTAACATAATAGAGCCAGATGAAGAATTGTGACTAGATGAATAGCAAATAATATTTATTTGAGGAACAATGGTAAATTTTCTGGATTACAAAACCACATGGGATCTCCACTGTAATTGTCATTTTAGTCTAATATTATACAATGGAAATTCTACAAATCCTAGGAAAAGTATGTAAATGCAATCTTGCATTAAATATTGACAGAAGACTTTTGAGAAGAGGGAGTAAAGCCATACTGTTTATATTAAATTAATTAAAATAAGTTGAATTTTTATAAATGTACTTAAATTTAAGCAATTACAATCTACACTTTAAAAGGCAAATTTGAAAGCCATTTATAGTGCCTCACTTCATTTTTAGTACTTGTTGCTTTTTTAGGTACCATGGAGTTAGTTTTGACTGATAGCAACCCGATGTACCACAGAAGGAAACATTTCCTGGACCTGTGCCAGTCTCACAATGCATGGTATGGTTGAGACCCATCATTCAGCCACTGTGTCAATGAATCTCGTTGAGGGTCTTCCCCTGTTTTGCTGACTCTCTACCTTACGAAGCCTGATGTGCTTCTCCAAGGATGGATCCCTCCTGATAACATTTCCACCATATGTGCAAAGTCATCTTGCCATCCTTTCTTCTAAAGAGCACTCTGGACTTTAATTTGGAAGAAATATAGCCATAAAGCTATTTCAGAAATCAGTACATCTACAATATTTAAACTGATAAAATTCAGAGTTGCTTTTTACATTAATTTTCTCTGAAGAGTAGATTAAGGCCTAGTCCTTAAAGCCAGCATGCAGTTTTGCTGATTGTGTGTCTATTTTTTGGAAGAAAAACTATCATATAATTTTGTCTACTATAATTTACAAAGTAACTGACTATTGCTACCTACATAGGCTCATGTTAAAAAATGATTAATAATTCTGTGTGTCTGGAAATCATTCTAATGTAGAGAAAAATTATGCTTAGTTCAAAAGGTTCTATTGCCATTCCTACAGCTGGCAGAAAGATCATCAACACATTTTATGTGAGCTCTGCTGAACCAGACTAGCCAAATTTACAGATGAGTCACATTTACAGATTGGATGGGTGTGAAAATCTGAAGTAAAATGAGACAATGACATACAGCATTTAATCATTTTAAATGCTCCTCTTCAAAGTAAAAAGTGGTCTAATGAAGCCAAACAATAAGGTTCCATCTGGCTCTAAAGATGGAGGAGCTTCTGAAAACTAAAATAAGGTAGGTTACACACACACAAAAAAAAAAAAGGAAAAAGAAAAATGATGCAGAGACTGAAATTTAATGATGCATGTAATCAAATGATCATACATAAAAGATATGTAGCTATACTGTTATGCTTCTAAAATGGAATACTATTTAAATAATCTGATGATTTGAAAAAATATGTAAAATATTGTTATATTCAGATATTAACATACAGTTGATATATTTAATAAACAATATAAGATTGAATTATGCTTTCTGTATATAAATAGACAATCATATAGATGTTTTTATAGACCATGTCTAGGAAAATGCTAAAGTTAAGATAAAGAATATTAAGAAATTTTAGTCAACTTAAAATCATGTAAGTTCACTCTTTTTTCTTCCTCAATGAAATAATTTTTGTAGTTCAAATTACGCATTAAAATATCTCAAGAAACAACCAAAGTATTCTGTACAGTGTAATTTGATTTCAAGATATGTTGTGCCACACATTGGAAAATGATATTTTTAACTGGGGAGAGTTTTCAAGACAACAGCATTTGTTTTCACACAGCTCAAGCCATACTAATTTAAACTTCATATGACTTTTTAATGTTATTTTGAGACTGTTATAAACAACTGAAAATAAAGTAAAACCAAATATATTATTGAATTAAAGTTACACTGTCAAGCCTGGTACTGGTACAAAAAGAGACAGATCAATGAAACAGAATTGTTTCATTGATGATTCAGAGATGACACTATCTTCCTTTGAACAGCTGATATTCAACAAAGGCCCTAAGACATTAAGCTGGGATGAAAACAGTCTCTTCAACAAATGGTGCTAGCAAAATTGGATATCCATCTGCAATAAATTGAAACAAAACCCATATCTTACACCATATACAAAAAACAACTCAAACTGGGTAAAAGACTGAAATGTCAAATCTAAAATGATAAAGCTCATCCAAGAAAAAGTAGGAACAACAATGGAAGCTTTAATACACAATGTAAACAACCTTCAAAATCTGTCAAACAAACCACAAGCAACCGAAAATAGATAAATGGGAACTATTAAGAATCAAACACTTTTGCTCATCCAAAGACTTTATTAATAGAATTAAAAGGCCACCTACAGAATGGGAAAAAATATATGGCAACTCTATGTCAGACTGACACCTGATGTCCATAATCTATAAGATACTACAAAATATCAATAATAAGAAGATAAATCATCCAATTAAGTGATGGGCAAAGGAAATGGACAGATATTTCTCTAAAGAGGAGATCCAGGCAGCCAAAAAACACTTGCAGTCATGTTCATGATCTTTAGTTATTAAAGAAATTCAAATCAAGACAACAATGAGATACTATCTCACCCCAGCAAGGTTGGCCATGATCCAAAAAAACACAAAACAACAAATGCTGGAGAGGCTGTGGAGAAAGTGGAACCCTCCTACACTGTTGGTAGGGTTGCAAAATAGTCCAACCTCTTTGGAAAGCAATCTGGCGCTTCCTTAAAAAAATGGATCTAGATATACCATTTGACCCAGTAATTCCACTACTTGGAATATATTCTACAGAATCAAGGCCTTTCACACCAACGGACACATGCACAAGAATGTTTATCGCAGCACAGTCCTTGATAGCAAAAAGATGGAATCAACCCAGATGCCCAACAACAGAACAATGGATAGGTAACCTATGGTATATATACCCAATGGAAAACTATGCAATGATAAACAATAACAATGATTCTAGGACACATCTCATAAACGGATTTCAATTGGAGGACATTATGCTGATTGGAAGTTGTCAGTGACAAAAGGACAAGAGTGTGAGACTCCTACAATAAGAACTTAAAAACAGACTCATGCATAGGAGAAAAGACTTCTTGATGGCTGCAAGTTGGGGAAGCAGGGAGGGGGAGAAGGGAGGGTTTAGATTAGATAGATGATAGAAATTTGGGTGGGTGAAATCTGTGACAGCACACATCAGAAAGAAGATCTATATTAACTGGACATTTACTTAACATGATTACTCCTCCCATCTTATTCCAATATTGGAAGGACAGAGTAGCTAGGGAATGAGGCTGGGGTCCATGCTTTCAGGGGAAATCGAGGCCAATTGGCACAACTAGCATTTTGATAAGAGAACCTTCTGCACACCACATTGGTGACTGGTGTCTGAGGTCTTAAAACCTGCCAAGCTGCAATTTGAATTTACACCAAATGGTCTCAACTCAGCAAGAACTGGTGATCACCAAGGACCAAAACGACATGGGGGAAAGAGAACCTAGAAGACAGAGACACCCATGTGAGTGGATGATGACATTGACTTGTGACCCAAAGAACTGGATGGTGCCAGGCCACCACCAGTGATAGCTGTTATGGAGCTCACACAGTTGAGTCTCACCAGCAACACATGAGTAAAAAGGGGGTGCATCCTCAGATCTAGACTAAAAGACCACAACTGGTGGTCCAGGGGCTTCAGAGGTCCCCTGGGAGCATGGCCTCTGGCCCTGATGCTGCCTCTGTCCATAAACGATAATGGAAGTCAACTTTTTGGACAGGAATGAATTGGACTTGGTGACACAGAGTGACCATATCATGTGTACACTTTATGGTTCCATGCATCTATAGGTTGTCATCCTGCTGACCTCTTACTGGAGGAAGGGGAGTGGGTGGAGAGGAGAGGATAGGAGATTGCTAGGAGGATAAGACATGCATGGAGCGGAGAGCAAGAGTGTGCTGTCACTGGACAGGGAGAGCTAGGGGAGCTGCATATAGGTGGGCACGCAAATTTATATGGGAATGTACGTTTTCATTCAATCATAGTAAAAGATATAAAAAATAAAATAAATACTGTCAACAGAATGGCGATATTTTCTACTGCAAAATAGTGCAGGTGTTGAACTAAAGTATCTTTTTTGCCTATAAAAATATCTGCATTATTCTCCCCTAATGAAACAGCCAGTGTGTATTACATTTTGTGAATTTACCCTGAAGTGTGCAGATACATCATCTAATCCAGGAGAGAAATGTTAAAGCAGTACTGGGAAATCACAAAGCATAATTGCTAATCTTCACTTCTTTTAAAAGAATATTTTGCTTAATGCTGATTGAAAGGAATCCTCAAAGGGTACTAAATTTCATTGAATATTGCAAAAGGTAACCATTTATATTCATTCTGAATATGGTTGAAATTTCCAATAAGGGCTGGTGTCATCTTGCGGAAGCTTACTTTACACTGCTGTTTATTGCATTGTCAATTAAATTTTTGTCCTTCAATCTCTAAATCTCATTATCTCAGTTCAGAAAGAAATAAAATCCAAACAAACAATTAGAATTAGAAGGCAGATCAGTAGATTATGGTTGCTTCAGAGAAATACATTCCCCCAAACAACAATCATTCACACTTCTGAGATTTTCTTGAGTACTTTCAAGATTGGCCTCTTCAAATTTAATGGCACGTTTGGGAAAATTTCATTTTTATGATAAATTTTCTTCCCTTTTTTTGGTTAAAAAGAAAAAGAGATGTAGATGAATAGCTAGAGATCTATATGCAGATATAGCTATATATATATATATATATATGAACAAGGAATGTAGAAAGTGAGAATATCTACATAATATGAGATGCAATGGCCTGTTTAAATAGAAATAGACACTCACATGTTTTAGACTCTTGGGACATGGTATGTAACATCAAAACACTCACTGGTACCTGGGAGATCTAACCTTCATGGAATATTAAAAAACACTGTTATTTATAACACTAAATGTGTTATAAATATTATTAGCAAGAAGGAGAAAACGGTATTGCAGAAGAAAATTGGAAAATGCATCTCATCCAAAACATGCTTTGAGAGACTTTGAAATTTCTAATAAGATAGATGGAGCAGATTTATTCTTGTCCATTCCAAAATCTGCTTGAGGGAGAATAAAATCTGGCTAGGCAAATTTCGACAACTATGTTAAAACTATTTTCTGTGAAAACACTAACTAAACTTAAGTATTAAGTCTAGACATATAAAAAAGAAAGCCAGACTAATCCTAGCTAAGTTAGTGTCAAAGAAAATTCACATTAAAAATAACCTTTATAGGAGGTGGAGACAACATGGCACTACAGACAGAAATACCATTCTGTCCCTCCATAGCAAAGACCAGAAAAACCGGTAAACAGAGATAAATGTCCATCCTGAGCCCTAAATACCAGATGAAGAGGTAAAGAACTCAGTTAAGTACCAAATGGGATAAGTAACTGACAGAGAACAGAGAGCAAAGGGCGACACCAGCAGACATCCCTTATCAGCTACAACATGGATTCATGGTCTTGGAATCCTGATGGAGATTTGTGGATAGGGATTTCTATAAACCAGTAACAATGAAAAGGAAGTCAGGGAAACAATACAATTTATAATACAATACAATACAATTTATAATAGCCCCCCAAAAAATCAACATACTCAGGAATAAGCCTTACGAGCAATGTACAAAGAAAACTATAAACCACTACTTCAGAAAAACAAAAAAGAGTTACATAAATGGAAACACATACCATGTTCATAAATAGGTAGACTTGACATTATGAAAATGATAATTCTACCCAGAACAATTTACAAATACAATGCAAACCTGATCCAAATACCAACAGCATTCTTTAAATATTTAGGAAAGCTAATCATTAACTTTATATGGAAAAGGAAGAGCCCTAGTTAAGCAAAGTACTACTGAAGAAAAAGAGCAAACTAGGAGGACTTGCAGTACCTGACCTCAGAAACTATATACAACCAAGGTCATCAACACAGCCTGGTAGTGGTACTGATACAATAACAAATATGAAGACATTGACCAATGGAACAGAATTGAGAACCCAGATGTAAAACATCTACCTGTCATCAATTGATCTTTTGACAAGAACTCAAAATCCATCAGACTGAGAAAAGACGGATTTCTTAGCAAATGTTACTGGCAAAACTGAATGCTCACCTGCAAAAAAAAAAAAAAAGAAAGAAAGAAATAGAACCCTTTCACACCATACACAAAAATTAGTTCAAAATGGATCAAAGACTTAAATATAAAACCCAAACCTATAAAAATTGTAGAAGAAAAAATAGAATCAACACTAGGGTCCTTAATAAACAGCACTAACAGTATACAAACTATGTGTAACAACACACAAACTCCAGAAAACAAGCTAGATATCCAGAATCTTTGAAAAACTGATCATTTACATGTATCGAAAGATTTCACCAAAGGAGTAAAAAGAAAACCTACAAACTGCAAAGTTTTGGGCTATGATAAATCCAGTAAAGGACTAATCTAGCAAAATCCAACACATCTACAACAAAAAAGACAATTGAATTTAAAGAACAGGCAATGGAAATAAGCAGGCACTTCACTGAAAGAAGACATCCCAGGGGCTAACAAATACACGAGGAAGTGTTTGTGATCACTAGCCATTAGAGAAATGCAAATCAAAACCACAGTGAGATACCATCTCACTCTGGCATTACTGACATGAATGAAAAGAAAGAAAAGTGAACAAATGTTGAAGAGGCTGAGAGAAGACTGGATCTCTTATGCACTGCTGGTGGAAATGCAAAATGTTACAACCATTCTGGAAAATGATACGAATTTGCCTTTAAAAAGCTAGAAATAGAAATACTATATGTTCTAGCAATCCCTCTAGCAAGATTACATCCTAGAGGAAAAAAAAAAAAAGTCATCTCACAAATCGACATATGGGCACTGGTGCTCATTTCCAGCGCTGTTCACAGTAGTAAATCTACGGAAACAACCTAGATGTCCATCAGGAGATGAGCGGATAAACAAACTATGGCATATACACAAAATGGAGTACTATTCAATAATGAATTTGTGAAACATCTTACTTCATGAATGAACTTGGAAGGCATTATGCTAAGTGAAATAGGTCAATCACAAAAGCATAAATTTTGTCTGAGGCTGTTGCCATGAAAACTTAGAAAAAGGTTTACACACAAAAAGAAGCAATCTTTGATGGTTACCAGGGAGGGAAGGGGTTTTGATGGAAAAAAAAACACTAAAGAGACAATACATAAGTGGTAACTCTAGTGAAAGGTAAGATAGTACACAGTATTGGGGAAGCCAGCACAACATATGTAAGCAAAACCATGGACACTACAAAGGCAAGTCAAGTGCCGTCAAGTCAGATCCGACTCATGGTGACCCTAGGGGTCGGGGTAGAACAGATCCCCAGAGTATTCAAGGAGTGCCTGGTGGATTTGAACTACTGACCTTGTGGTTAGCAGTGGTAGCACATAACCCACTACACCACCAAACTCCCTGAGGGACCAAATTACTGGACCGAGAGCTGTGAGGGACCATGGTCTCTGGAAACATCTAGTTCAATTGGCATAGCAGTTTATAGATAATACATTCTACATTCTACTTTTTTGAAAGCCTATGAGTGGCCATCAAAGATACCCTATTGTTCTCACTCCTTCCTGAACGAAGAAGAATGAAGAAAACTAAAGACACAAGGGAAAGATTAGTCCAATGGACTAATGGACCACATCTACAATGGCCTTCATCAGACTGAGTCCAGTAAAAGTGGAGGGTGACCAGCTACCACCACTGTCTGCTCTGACAGGAATCAAAATAGAGGGTCCCAGGCAGAGCTGGAGAAAAATGTAGAACAAAATTCTAATTCACAACATACTGGCCTGACAAAGACCAAAGAAACCCTGAGAATGTGAGGACTGCCCAATAAGTTCACAAATTCATCGTAGAAGAAGTTCTATATACTTCATTGCTGAACATCACCATGGTCACCTTCGAAGAACTCCCCTTGGGAAGCTATGCACTGATGCCAGTGGCTAGTCCACCCTTCTAAGCAGTTTTGGAACTCTTTCTGGAATGGCCATCAGAGCTGTTGTCACGTTATACTTAACTTCCTGAGTGCCCTCGGAATGTCTTCCTTTCAGTATTTTGCTTATCTTCATGTAAAGAAAAAAGTCACTGGGGGCCACGTTAAGTGAGTAGGGAGGGGGTTCCAATACAGTTATTTGTTTACTGGCTAAAAACATCCTCGTAGACAACTATACAATTAAGTTTGTGAACTTCCCACTGTGCTCAGTGGTCATTAACTTCTCAAGGGGAGTACTTCAGAGGTGATTGTAGTGATATTCAGTAACGACCTATGGCCATGGTTGATTCCCAAATGGTCAGGTTTGGACAATCCTTGGTAATTCTGGACCTACTCTCCTTTCCCTATTGCTCAATCTGATTTCTCAGCATTCCCTTTGATGTCCAGGGCTTCTTTTGAGTCTTTATTGTTAGACGACTCACAGGAAGTGTCTGACTAATCTACTATCTTGACCCTGTCGCTACCTCGTATCTACTCTTGAGATGGTCACTAAACTTGGGTGGGATATACCAAGGTGATAATTTGGCTCTTGTGGACTTTTTCTCATTTCTTTCACTTTCAGTTTGAACTTGGATGTGAGCAATTGATAGTCTGCCTCAATGGGCACCTGGCTTTGTTCTGTCTGATGTTATTGAGCTTTTCCATCATCTCTTTCCACACCTGTAGTCAATGTCATTCCTGTGTGTTCCTTCTGCTGAGATCCATGTGTAAAGTCACCATTTTTGACTGGTGAAAAGGGTATTTACAGTGAAGTCATTGGTCTTGCAAAATTCTGTCATGTGATCTCAAGGATAGTTTTTATCACCAAGTCCATGTTTTCCAACTACCAATCCTTCTTCATGTCCAATTCATGTATTTCAATCACTAGTAATTACCAACGCATCCTGAATGCATGTTCCATCAATTGCAGACTGCAGAAGCTAGTAAAAACCTTCAACTTCTTTATCTTTGGCCTTAGTGGTTTGTGCATAAATTTGCATAATAGTCATGTTAACTGATCTTCCTTGTAGGCTTATGGATATTACCCTATCACTGACAGCATTGTACTTCAGTACAAATCTTGAAATGTTCTTTTTGATGATGAACATACACTGTTCCTCTTCCAGTTTTCATTCCTGAAACAGTAGACTATGTGATTGTTGTATATAAAATGGCAAACACCAGTACATTTCAGCTCACTAATTCCTAGGATACTCATGTTTATGTGCTCCATTTCATTTTTTAAAATTTCCAGTCTTTCTAGATTCGTACTTCACACATTTCACATTCCAATTATTAATAGATATTTGCAGCTGTTTCTTCTCCTTTTGAGTTGTGCCATGTTAGTAAGTGATGGTCCCCAAAGCCTGCCTCTATCTGTGTCATGAAGGTCGACTCTTTTAGGAAGCAGCAGCTTCTCCCCCATCATCCTTTGAGTGCCTTCCATCCTGGGAAGCTCATTTTCTGATGCTATTTCAGATAATATTCCATTGCTATTCATAAAATTTTTGCTGGTTAATTCATTTCAGAAGTAGACTGCCAGGTTCTTCTCCCTAGTCTTTCTTAGTCTAGAAGCTCAGCTGAAAAATTGTTTGCCGTGGGAAACCGGGCTGTTATCTGACTACTAGTGGCATTGCTTCCAGCATCGCAGCGAGATACAAGTCCCACAGTACAACAACCTGACAGACACATGAGGGGAGGCAAAATTCGGTTATGTGACAGAGGATGTCCTAGTCATCTTGTAATGCTCTAATAGAAGTACCAAAAGTGGATGGCTTTAAAAAGGAGCTTTATTCTCTCACAGTTCAGTAGGCTACAAATCCAAATTCAGGGTATCTGCTCCAGGGAAAAGCTTCCTCTATTGGTTCTGGAGGAAAGTCTTTGTCATCAATCTTTGCCTGGACTACAAGATTCTGAGGTGCAGGGACCCCAAGGCCCTTTCCAAAAGATCCACTCTGCTCCTAACACTGCTTCTTTCTCAATAGTGTAAGGTCCCCTACTCTGCTTTCTTTTCCTTTATATCCCAAGAGATTGAGTCGTGCCCCAGCAACACAACTGCTGCCCACCTTCACTCATTTACATCATAGAGGCAGGCTTACAGCATATGGGAATATCATACAATACTAGGAATCTTGTCCTAGCCACATGCTACACACATTTTTGGAGAGACACAATTTAATTCATGACAGAGGATTATGGTGGATGCAACACCCTCGCTCAGATTGCAGCCCTGATTTGATGTAGGGAGAGCTTCCCTGGGGTGTGGCCTGCATCACCTTTTATAAAAAGGGGAAGAAGGGAGAAGAGAGAGAGGGACCTCCTTCCATCAAGAAAGAAGATCCAAGACCAGAGAGTATTGTTAGGACCGCAGGTCCTAGATACTCCTAGACTTAGGAGAAGATTGATGACCAGGACATTTCCTAACAGCCGACAGAGAGCGAAAGGATTCTCCTGGAGCTGACACACTAAATTCTGCTTCTAGCCTCATAAACTGTGAGAATAAATTTCTGTTTGTTAAAGCCATCTACTTGTGGTATTTCTGTTATAGAAGCACTAGATAACTATGTAAGACACCAAATTCTCATTATTCCAAAACACAATCTAAATTTGAATAAAGATGGCAAGCATAATAAAGCAGATTTGGATACTTTTTTTTTTTTTTTAAACTTTAACAATCAGTCATTTCACTTTGTTTATCTAGGTTTACCTAAGCATGTAGAAAAATTCAAGTAAAGGTATTTTTGCTTTTATTCAGTGCCTAATTATCAAATTAAGATTGAAAAAAATAAAGACTAGAAGGGACCTCAAACTCCAGAATGTATTTACCTAATCTAATGTATTAACCTAATCTCTTCATATTTATGTGCCCAAATACTTTTTCCTCAAGAGATATGTGACAACATGGCCGTGAGCTATACAGCAGTAGACTGATTCACTTTAAAATATGTTATTCATTCTTTGTCTCAGACAGATTTGCTTCATCTTCATCAAAAACTTCCCTGTAAATTTTTTGTATTCTGTTAATGAAAGTGGTGCTTTGAAAGGGTAAATTCGTCTCATGCTGAAATTCACAATCCCTATCATTGCGATTACAAAAATTGTATCTCTTTTCTCAAACCTTAAGTATTACTACTAAATCATATACATTTGAATGTACTTTCAAAAATATGCTTAGAAGTTCAGAATCCAGTGTTGTAAGTTGAACTGTGTCCTCCAAAAAATATGTTGAAATCCTAACCCCTATACCTGCTGGACTGATAGAGATACCAGATAGAAAATGGATTGACTGGAAATTAGTCTTTAATTGATTTTAATTGCCACACTTTCATGTGAGAGAGGGCAAAATACTGAGTGGTTAGTGCTGTATCGATCATACAAATTAAAATGCTGGATTTGTTTCTCTCCATGTTATTTTTTTTTCCCTAATAGAATTACTAGGTGTAGTTTCCTTATCAACATTTTGGAAATATTTAGTATCTATTGATAGCTAAGACAATACGTTGGCACAATTAAAATAATTCCAATTTATCTGATAATACAGAAGGGGGAATTGCGCATATTTGAACTCTTTCTCACTTAGATAAAACAACTTTGATGTATAATCTGTGAAGCAAGGAATATAGAACAATGTTATAAATCACAGTGAGAAGGGTTTTTTTTGCCTCTGACTGAAGTTCTTACTGTAATTGTAATAACTTCATCAGTCTATTTGAAAGATGTACAATATTCTCTGTTTCCATTCAGATTCTCTGCATTTTAGATTTTCTTCACCTATTGCAAAAAAAAAAAGAAAAAAAGTAATAATGATACTTGACCACAAAAGCATGTCCAGTGTTTGTCTTCTGGCATTTCTGAAATGAATAACTTGTGTAAATATCTTTTTGCTCATACTCAGAATAAATGAAAATGCAGAAATCAGCAGGCTCAAGCTGTAGCAGCATTTCAAAGGGCTTTTTTTAGGATTGAGTAACCTGTGGTTGATGAAGAAGTAGTATACTTTCAATGCCACCATTTATTTCTAAAAAAAGGATTCTTATAAGTGTCAACAGAAGTGTGACTGAATAACTTCATTTGAAATTGCAAGCAGTGTTTCTTCACCAAAACTGAAAAGGAAACTTACTGTTCAAAATGATGTGAGAAAATTTAGCTATTACAGTAAAGAAAAGGAACTGCAACAATTGCTACCCAAAATCTGTTTGGCCAATTTCAATAAGTAATTTAAAGAAAATGGGTACTTGTAGCATGTTGAGTTCAGCTCCTTTCACCCAGCTATGGACCTCAAGCTGTCACTGCCGGAAAAGAAGCATAAAAATTTTGTACTGGGGTTCTAGTGCAGGTTATACTAACTTAAAAGCTGGGGAACTCAAGGAAGAATCATTTTTTTTATATAAACAAGTGGCAGTGCCTGACATATCACTTCTATCTTTCTCTCATCCTCGGCATTACCCTCATCCCACCCTAGTTCCACATGGAGCACTGGCATCTGCATAGATGAAGTGCAGCAACCAGGGTTGTGGAAGGTGCCACCAGCAGGAACATCAGCTCACCAACTGCAGGGATTTTCATTCTTTTGATAAAGTGAGTAACTGCTGTTGATCTTGTTAGGGTCATGATTTCAAGACATGACACACTGTCTCTTTAAAAGTTAAATTTTATTAAAAATGTGCCCAATAGGAAAAAAAAAGGGGCTGGTGCACCAGGGATGCACTCCAAACTACGCAGAGCTGGAGGTGACCCCCAGTTTCCCTAGCGTGCAGCATTTAAACTGTGAAACTGCAAAGCAAGGAGGGGGAGTTGACCTTTGCATTGATTGGCTGAGGCCATATGGAATTTCTGTAAGTTACAAAATATAGTCGTTAGTGAATGTTTCAGCCACATGGAATTCCTGTTAGTTGCAAAATGTGGTCGTTAGCAAATGTTTTAGTAGATTATGGTCAAGGTCTGGGGGTCATTTGTAAGGCTGTCTCCAGGGTTTGTCTTGTGACAGACATGTTTTGTAAGACAAAGGTGAGATTACTCTATGGTATTTTCTGCTATTAAGTTGTTTCCTGGGGCTTTCTACCTTAATACCTTGAATTTTTATTGTGACTTTCCTCAAAATGGAGTCACTTATGTCTCATTTCAACAGTCTTACCAATTGTTAGGAGAGTAAAATGAGTCAAGAAATTCTTCACGTAAGATTTTAGTTTCTTTTCCTGGAAACTACCTTCCCAATCCCAACCCCAACCCTCCCCAACCTACTACTTAGACTGGCATTGTGGCCCTTTTCCTAGACTTAAACACAGATGTACTAATGGGTCTGAAATTTAATAGAAATGAATGAAGCAGACAGATGTGAACTTCAGGGAGTAGGGGGCTCTAACATCTTGGATACTGTAGGTTTCATGAAGAGATAGTAAAATGCAATATTTTTTTAAAAAAGGAAACATGCATAATTAATACCAGTTTTCAAAGCCTGCTTTATATGAATGACCTCTATTTTCAGGTAAAATACATTTGCCCCAAATTTCTTAATTCAAATTATTTAAGAAAGTGAAAGTAATTGGTCAATAACCAGATTATGACTGGGATGTTCTTGAGTCATGTACCTGTTGTGTCCAATCAGTTAACTCAGAATGATTATATCTGTGTGATGCTTACAGTATTTGCTTAATCTTTGCGTGGTCAGGCAAGGCACAGCTCCTCAGCAGAGGCTATGAAAGAACTAAGTGTTTTTGAGGGCTAACCCTCCAGAACGATGATCTTTCCCAGAGACATACAACAGAAACATTTGGAACTCCAAAAGACCTTAAGAATTGTTTAAAGCAGTGCCTCAGGATGAGTTCTCTGTTGTTCTTGCTATTGTTATGTGACATCAAGTCACTTCCGACTCATAGAGGCTCTATGCACAAAAGAATGAAACACTGATGTCCACAATTGTTTTAATGTTCAAGTCTGTTGTTACAGCCATTGTGTAAAAAGAGGTCTTCCTCTTTTTCACTGACCTTTCGGTCTACCCAGCATCCTTCTCCAGGGACTTGTCCCTCCTGACAATGTGACAAAAGTATGTAAGACATACCATCTTGGAGCACTCTGGTTGTACTTCTTCCAGAAGTTCTTCCAGAACAGATCTATTTGTTCTTTTGGCAATGCATGGTGCATTCAACATTCTTTTCCAACACCACAATTCAAAGATGTCCATTCTTTTTCTGTCTTCCTTATTCGTTGTATAGCTTTCACATGCATATGATGCAGTTGAGATTACTATTGCTAGGATCAGGCATACCTTAGCCTTCAAGGTGATATCTTTACTTTTTAACACTTTAAAAGGGTTTTTACTGCAGATTTTTCCAATGCAATGTGTCTTTATTTCTTGACTGCTGTTTCCGTGGGTGTTGATTGTGGACACGAGTAGAAGGAAATTCTTGACAACCTCAACCCTTTCTCCATTTATCAAGATGTTCCTTACTGGCCCAACTGTGATGATTTTTGTTTTCTGATTTTGAAGTGCGATCCGTACTGAAGGATATGGTCTGTGATCTTCATCACTAAGTGTTCCAAATCCTCTTTACTTCCAGCAAGCAGGGTTATGTCAGCTGCATAATGCAGGTTGTTAAGGAGTCATCCCTCAATCCTGATGCCTCATTATTCTTCCTGTAGTCCAGCTTCCCAGATTATTTGCTCAGCATACAAGTTGAAAAGGTATGGTGAAAGTATACAGTCTTGACATACGTCTTTCCTGAATTTAAACCATACAGTGTCTCAATGTTCTGCTCGCACAACTGCCCCTCAATCCATATACAGATTTCTTAAAAGCACAATTAAATGTTCTGGAATTCCCGTTCTCCACAATGGTAGCCATACTTTGTTATGATCCACACAGTTGAATGTCTTTGCATAGCCAATGAAACACAGGTAAACATCTTTCTAGTATTCTCTGCAGCCAGCCAAGATCCACCTGACATCAGCAATGATATCCCTGCTTCCACATCTTCTTCTGAATCCAGCTTGAACTTCTGGCAGTTCTTTGTCAGTAAACTGTTACTGTAGCCTTTGAATGATCTTTAACAAAATTTTACTTGTATGTTATATTAATGACATTGTTTGGTAATTTCCATGTTTTGTTGGATTACCTTTCTTTGGAATGGGCATAAATATGGATTTCTTCCAGTCAGCTGGCCAGGTAGCTGTCCTTGAAATTTCTTGGCATACATGAGTTAGGACTTCCAGTGCTGTATCTCTTTGCTGAAATAACTCAGCTGATATTCCATCAATCCTTGGAGCCTTGTTTCTCACCAATGCTTTCAATGCAGCTTTGACTTCTTCCTTCAGTACCACTAGTTCCTGATCATGTGTTATCTCTTCAATGGTTGATCATCAACCGGTTCTTTCTGGTATAATTACTCTATGTATTCCTTCCATCTTTTTTTGATGAGTTGTAAAATATTTTAATATTTTTCCTTCACTACTGCAACTCAAAGCTTGAACTTTTTCTCCAGTTCTTTCAGCTTGAGAAACACAGCAAGTGTTCTTCCCTTTTGGTTTTCTATTTCCAATTCTTTGCACATGTCCTTATAGTACCTTGTTTTCTCTTCTCAAGCTGCCCTTTGATGTCTTCTGCCCTGTTCTTTTACCTCACCATTCCTTCCTTTTTCTGTAGCTGCTTGATGTTTGAGAGCAAGCTTCAGTGTCTCTTCTGACATCCAATTTGGTCTTTTCTCTCTTTCCTGTCTTCTTAAGGACCTCTTGCTTTCTTCATGGATGATGTCATTCCATAATTCATCTGATCTTCAGTCACTATTGTTCAACATATCAAATCTGTTCCTGCAATGGTCTCTAAATTATTCTCTAGATTGTCTCTAGAGAAGCAAAACCAGCCAAGTGTATAAATATATGAATACCTATAGAGAAAGAATTATATCAAGAAAATGGTTCACTTGCTTATAGAGGTTGAAAAGTCTGAAGTCTGTAAATCCAGGCTAGGGGCTTCTTCTGACCCACATAACTGCAATCTAAAGATTGGCATGTCAGACAGCAGGTATCTGGTTCACAGGCTGTGGAGGCCGACAAATCCCAAGAATGACAGTGAGACAGTACGTGGGCTGCTAGTTCAGTTCCTGAGAACCAGAGTTAGATGAACAGGAGCTAGCTGCAGGATCCAGAGTGAGCAAAAAAGTCTCCTAGCTTTCATAGTAAGTATACCTATATTGGATTCAGGCCACATCCTCAAGGAAACTCCCTAGCAACTAATTGGCTGCTCATAACAGAATTCAACATGGCACTGATTACATTATTTCCAGTCTCATTATGGAGGTGATTGCATCATTACATAGCTGCCAAACTACATCATAACTGACAAACCACTGAAAATCGTGGCCCACCAAAGCTGATGCACAATCTTAACCATCAAAATCTGTATTTGCTTGTAGATAATCTATAAAATGCTGTCCATTAGTACATTTTTAAAAATTTGTTATTTAGATTTAGGAATCTTAACAAATAGCAAAAGACTTATTTAATTCAGAATATCTCAGAACCTTGAGTATGCTAACATACACTGTGAATCTCCAAAAATGAACTGCAATTTGTTTTTCCTAAAGTTTTGTTTATCATTTTACTTTTCTAAATCTTAGAATTCTTCTATCATAGGTATTTCTTAGTATTCCTAGGACTTGTATTTGATAATTACCAACCTAAAATTATTTTTATGGATGAGAAAAGAGAATGTTCTATACTTATTTAGTTAATATTTTTTAAACATCTGCTATATGCCAAATATTTTACTATGAAATATTCCCAAACTTTTTAATCTGTCTAGGCACTATGTGATATTAGACATTGTATACCCAGTGCCTAGCCTTATGACTTCAGTCAGCATTTATTGAATGAATTTTAAGTGAATGAGTTACTGTGTTTGAATCCAGACTGTGAATACACCTATATCTCTTTTTGTGTATGAGCAATTGATGGGCTGTGCCACAGTCAGTACCTGATCTTGTTCTGGCTGCTGATATGGAGATTTTCCATCATCTTTTTCCACACATATAGTCCGCTTGATTTCCGTGTATTCCATCTGGTGAGGTCTATGTATATAGTTGCCATTTATGCTAGTAGACAAAGGTATTTCGAATGAAAAAGTGTTTGATCTTACAAAATTCTGTGATGCAATCTCCAGCATCATTTCTGTCCCCATCATTGTTATTTTCGAACTTCTGATCTTTCTTCTTTGTTTCCAACTTTTGTATTCCAAAAACCTGTAATCATCAGTGCATCCTGACTGCATATTCAATCAATTTTGTACTGCAGAAGCTGGTAAGAATCTTCAGTGTCTTCATCTTTGGCCTTAGTGGTTGATGTGTAATTTGAATAACAGTCGTATCAATTGGGCTTCCTTGTAGGTATACGGACATTATCCTATCAATGACAGCATTGATATTCCAGACAGATCTTGAAATGTTGTTAGATAAGAATATTAAATGTACCATGGAATGCCAAAGAACAAACACCTATTCTGGAACAAGTACAACCAGAGTGCTCCTTGGAAGCAAAGATGGGAAGACTGTATCTTATATACTTTAGACATGTTGTCAGGGGGGATCAGTCCCTGGAGAAGGACATCATGCTTGATAGAGTGGACAGCCAGTAAAAAAGAGGAAGGCTCTCAATGAGATGGATTGACATAGTAGCTGCAATGATGGACTTAAGCATAAAAATGGTTATGAACGTGGTGTGACACCAGGCAGTGTTTCATTCTCTTGTGCATAGGGACGCAATGAGTAGGAACCAACTTGATAGCACCTAACAACAACAACGTATCTTATTTTTAGATTTTAAAAGCCCAGATGCTTCCTAACGCTTCTAAAATTAATGGTCTCACATTTAATAGTTTTCAAATTTGATGGATGATCTAAAGTACAGCCAAGATTTAGAATCTTTCATCTAACAACATGGAGTTTATTAGTGGCACAGTCAGTATTGCAACTGAAGATGACTAAATTCAATTCAATGAGTTGTCTGCTGTTGTTATTTCTGGGTGTCGTCAAATTACTTTTGGCTCACAGCAACCCTATGTAACAGAATACAATGTCCCTTAGGGTTTCTAGGCTATAGTGTTTATGGAAGCAGATTGTTATATCTTTCTCTTGTGGAGCTGCTGAATGGGTACAGACTGCCAACCTTTTGGTTATTAGCAAAGCATTAACCATTGATTCCACCAGGGCTCCCTATTATGTTCATTGAGGACAATGTTGCAGGTAGAATAGAATAATATGCCCTGAGAATAGGAGGAAAACCCCAAACTGGACATAATCAGAGGTCCACGATGGGAAAGAAACTCTGGCTGCCATACAGCTGCTAATCAAATGGTCAGCAGTTCAAATCTACCAGGTGCGGAAACTCCATGAGGCAATTCTACACTGTCCTATCCATTCACTGTAAGACAGAACTGTTTCGACGGCAGTGAGTTTATGACACAGAACTGGGAAAAAATGTATTAGACAGTTAAAGGAAAAGCCAAGTGTCATGGGTTGAATTGTGTTCCCCAAAAAATATGTGTAGCCATGTGGCTGGGACATGATTCCCAGTATCTTGTGACTGTCCTCCATTTTGTGGTTTCACTAAACTGTATGTTAAAGGAGCTGTAAATTCCTGCATAGGATTACTTCCCTGCTCTGCTGTAGGTGGAGTTTCCCTGGAGTATGGCTTGCCCCACCCTTAAGCTTTTCAGCCTGCAAGAGATAAAAGGAAAGAGAAACAAGGAGAATTGGGAACCTCGTTACCATCAAGAAATCAGCACCGGGAGAAGAGCATGTCCTTCAAACCTGAGGTTCCTTTGCCAAGACTCTCCCTGGACAAAGACTGATGCAATACCAGACTTTCCTCCAGAGCCGACAAGGGGGAAAGCCTTCCCCTGGAGCAGACACCCTGAATATGGACTTGCAATCTACCGGATTGTGTAAGAATAAATCTTCCTTTGTTAAAGCCGTCCACTCTATGGTATTTCTGTTAGAGCAGCCCTAGCTGACTAAAACACCAAGAGTCTAGAAAGATAAACCAATGTAAAGTAGAAAGAAGCAAGCTCTACCAAGCAGCCAGCCAGTCAGCAGCCCAAAGCAGAATAAAGTGAAAATTAGGTTTGGACCTAAGAAAAGATGACATAAGCACCTAGCTGCCAGAAGATACTGTTATGATTAATGTTTATTGAGCATGCATAATGTGTTATGAAACATCCTAAGCTATAAAGCTTGGAATATTAATGAACAGAAACTCAGCTGAGTGATTTAAAAAACCAATATATACGTGAACTCCAAACTAAACTTGTTGCTGTTGAGTTGATTCTGACTCATAATGACCACATAGGACAGGGTAGAACTGATCCATAAGATATCTGAGGAACTACTGGTAGATTTGAACTGCTGAACTTTTGGTTAGCAGCCAAACACTTACCAACTTCGTTGTACATTTATACACACATTATGTGTGTGTGTATACATATATGTACATATGTATAAACTTGAAAAAGAAAATTGTTGCCAGAATGTCAGGCCTTTTTGGAAACATGCTGCACTCTTAGAGGATCCAAAGTATCTTTAGAACTCAAAGATGTTTAGAATAGTCTTCAATTCCAACACTACTAGCTTTATGTATTTTCTTAGTTCAACTCTAGGTCAGGATTTTTTAAATTCTAAGCACATTACTAAAATAAGCCCTTCTGAAATCAAGAGATAAAAGCTTACATGTAAAAACTGGTTATTTTCTTATCTGTCTAGATTATTTCCATGAATATTTATCACAAACTTTAGAGAAATTTGATTCATCCTTCGTAGCAGTTGTGCATGTCAAACTTTGTTTTCACTGAAAATACAATCTATAGCATCTCTGCCTAACAAAAGCTATTTGTTTTCATATAGGAAATATGGTTATTCCCTTTGAAACAAGGTCCTTTACTGACAGGAAATGCAATGTTTTGGCTTAACATGAACAAATTGCATATTGAATGTGTACTTTTTTTACTTGCCCATATAGATCCATTGATTTAGTCCAGATGGTATAAACTTTATGTGCAAATTTTATACATTTTTTACTGAGTTAATCTCATAAGCCAAAGCTCACTCTTTATTTTTGCTCTCTCCTCACTCTTTTAAAATGTGATCTCAAACCCCTAGAGTGCTTAATTGCACTGGGAGCTACAAAAACCCCTGGTAGCAAAAATATAGAAATTTGATGTGATAACAGTGTGCTTTAGGGAAGCATGTGGTATTAAAATCCAATCCTGCCTCATTGTCTATTCATGAGGATGGGGCAGTCATTTTGCAACAAGTTCTCAAAGGACCTGCAGAGAATTATTTCTTAAAAATAATAATATAAGGGATGCATTTAAGCATGTTAAAATATTGCAATTCATTGTCCACAATCATACCTTAATTGCTTGTTGTGTATCAGTTACCTCTTGCTGTGTAACAAAGTACCACCAACTTAAAAAAAAACAAAAACAAAAAGACCAAACCCACTGCCGTTGAGTCGATTCTGACTCCTAGAGACGCTATAGACAGAGTAGAACTATGCCATAGAGTTTCCAAGGAGTGCCTGGTGGATTTGAACTGCTGACCTTTTGGTTAGCGGCCATTGCACTTAAATACTGTGGCACCACTGTTTCTACTACAAAGTTACAGAATCAAAGTTCATTGTCACTGAGTCGATTTCCATTCATAGTAACTTTATAGGACAGAGTAGAAATGTCTCCAAGGTTTTTAAGGAGTTGACTGGTAGATACATACTGCCAGTCTTTGTGTTAGCAGCCAAGCTCTTAACCACTGTGCCACCAGGGGATCAGAACAGTACATATTTATTATTTCATAGCTTCTGAGCACAGCTTTTCTGGGTGCACTGCTTAGGACCTGGCAAGGCTGCAATCCAGTCATTAGCCAGGCTGCAATCTTCTCAGGAGGCTTAACTGGGGAAGTATCAGCTTCTAAGCCATGAAAATCAGGAGGCAGCAATAACAGGGTATCACCATAGAGTGTATCTGATACAGGACAGATAGAACAAGGCAGAATGAGTACAGCTTGAAAAGCCCTATAAATATGGATATATTCCTGTCTCCTTCCAAGAACACTGCTCTCTCTGAGCCCTTGTTTTTTCATAAATTTCTGGGCCTTCTATGTTAAAACTTTCTAAACAAATACCTGGAACTCGTCTATTCCCAGTCAGTGAAAGTCTCTGATGAGAGACCTTAGAATCTACCCCTTGTATAATATTTAGACTAGCTTTGAGGAAAACTGAAAACCCTGCTTGTGTAGTGGTTAAGTGTTACATCTGCTAACCAAAAGTTTAACAGTTCAAATACACCCAGGTGCTGCTTGAAAATTCTATGGGGCAGTTCTACTCTGTCATATAGAGTTGTTATGGTTTGGAACCAAGTTGATGGCAGTAGGGTTAGTTGTTTTTGTTTGTTTGTTTGAATGAAACTGACTTCCACCTTCTTATTGATAGGATCAAAATTTCCGTATTTGCAGTGTTTTTTCCTCAGATCTTCTTTAATGTAATTTTTCTCCCCAAGGATTTTCCTAAATTTCAGATCTTTATTAGTATAACAATAACAGAAACAATATGATAACAAAATGAGTTTTCAAAGGGCGTGAACAAACTTAGGATCTTCCAAGGACTCTAAATCTTTAGGAATTCAGGAAGCCCCTCCCTTACCCAATAATATGCTCTGTGGAAAACCACAGGTTACATACATAATTTGAATCTACAAACTGTGTTCTATAGAATGTTATTAGACCATTTTTAACAGGCAAAGAAACATTTGAATTAAAAAACAGGAAGATAAGTTTAAGAATTTCACCAGGCACTAATTCTTTGAAAAGAATAGTCAGCACCAGGAAGAGTCAAAGATTTTTCTGCATCAAAAGAGGCTAAATGTGGTGTCTTCTTTCTATGAAAACACATGATAATACATAACACGAAGTTCATAACTTTGTCAACGGCTGACCTTTTTTCTTTCGACACCAAGCTTACAAATGCCTTTAAAGAATATTTTTCACCTTAAAAGGTGAGTCCAATTGATTATTACTATTTCAAAGTAACTGCTTCAAGCAATCTTTCAGGTCTACAACTTAAAAGAAGTATATGATCTCTGACAACTTCCTTGATTAGAGTATCATTTTTACTATATATTTTTAACAATTCTTTAGATGTTCTCTCTTCTATGGTATGATATTCCTTACATTACCAAGTAGAAAAGTCAATAGGATATTTTTTCCAGAAATTTATTTCCTATCTGTTCATTAGATTCATCTGATTTTTTTCAAGAGTAATCTTTAAAATTTCCTTGCTTTCTAGGTCCCAGAATGCTCTTCTGATAGACTAAACAGAATAAACTTATACTGCTCTGAAGTAATATTCCTTATATTAAGCTTTTTGTGATTCAAATATGTCAATAGAGTATGTATATGTTAGTTTGAACTCCCTGGAGAAACTCATTTTGTATAAGAAAGAGAATGCTATTGTATCTACAAAAAACATCTACTGTATGGTTGCAGAGTGGGAGGTAGGAAGTTTCGGAAATTGAAGGGAGGTCAAGGTGAGGAAAGAACAGATAGAGATGAGTGAGATGAGATAAGACAACTCAGCCTTTATCACAACTTTTGGAATGCAGTGAAATCTTCATTTACCAATCCCCTCAATTTTGTCCAAGCCAGGAAACTAAGATAAATTCTCTAGTACTACCAGTACAAATACCCAAATGACAGGATTGACAGGAATTTTTTTCCTCATGACTTAAAACAAAGAGGAAATTATCTTTCACCTCTCTTAATTCAGATTTGCTTGAGCAGATTTTCTGTCATGAGAATTCTTTTAGCTACTGTCTTAGTGTCTCTGTACCAAGCATGTGCCTTTGTACGAGACTTCCCACACATCCTCCTCAGACCCTCAGCTGAGTATCTGTGAAGCTCTGCGTGATAGTACAACCATTTGGTTAAGGGAATGTTTTAGCTGCAAGAACAACAAAACTATGTGAATTATGATATTCACTGGTATCTTTAGGACTGTTGTTTTCAAATATTTTGTCCTTAAAATTACTCTAGAACCCCAAAGAGATTTTTTTTGTGAGTCTTTAAGATACTTACCATATAAGAAATTTTAATAGATTTTTAAAGGTCCTTAATAGCTCATTATTTTAGACAATAATGAATTCATTATGCATGGATATAAATAGAATATTCTATGAAACATAACTGTATTTTTCAAAACAAACATTAAATTAGAAGAAAAATATGAATATTTTAACTTTTTCAAATCTTTTTAATGCCCGACTTAATTGTAGATTGCTGGATTCTCATAACTACTTCTACAGTCTGTGATGTCATATTACATGAAGCCTGTGGGAAAATCCACCTGTATATTTGTGGGAGAATGACAGCAAAAAAGGAAATTAGCACTTTAAAGTTATTATGACCTTGCAGATCTTTTAAAAGTTTCTTGGGTTGTACTTAGCAGTCTCTATAGTATGTTTTTAAAACCTCTGAGTTAGAATGAGAAAGATAAAACACAGCCTTTACTCAGATAAGAAAAAGGTACAGCTATCATCAGCAACTTAAACAAGGTTGGCAGGCACACCCTCTCTGCCTAGCACCTATACACACAGATGGCACAAGTTAGCACTACACATACTCTTTACATACATTCTTGTTTGTAAATTCAGAAGCATGGAAAAAAGAAAACAATTTTCAAAGATATCTTTTGAAAAGAAAAAATTGTAAGAGTTTTGTAAGATTTTTAAAAATTTGTTCGATGAAGCAAACAAAAATTTCTTACTATTAGGAAATGGGTATTTGATTTCTCATGTGATAAAATAAAACATACACACATTGCTAACTTCAGATTTCAAATAGTTGAGCTGTTCGTACTGATATCAAACCAATATCATAACTGATAATAGACTATAAGATCCATTTGGAATGATGAAATAATTTTACTTAAATCTCACACTAATCAACATTTTCAAATTTCAGAGCTAATTAAGATAATGGGACTTTTGACTTTGGTCAAAATTATCACTTTTTTTTTTGTCAGAACACCCTGTTAGATATTAGAGACCAAAGTTAGTAGACACTAGCTTTATTTAATTAAAGAAGTAAGAGCATTAATAAAGTTCTTTTTTTTTCCAGCTTAAAGACAGATCTAATTTTAAATTTTGTTGCAAAAATACAGTCCCTAAAGAATGGGTTACTATACAAATCCTCTATGATTAAGCTTCACTTTAATTAGAGGAATACAGTTCAATGATACTAGAAGATATATAGTTTTGCACATGGATTAAAAAAAGAGTTATAAACAATTACTAGACTAGTCTTGATATTATAGAACATCAGACTGAAAATATGATTATAAATAATAAAAGTATGAAATACCAGAAAACAAATGCTACCTCATCTTAATTCAGATGCAGGCTCTACATCTCTTCACTTGCTGTCACGTGCTCACCGTTTTATTATAGTATTTATTTTATTGTAATGGCTTATTTATATGTCTGACTCCTTGGGCAGAATGAGAGTTCTCCAAGAGAGTGAGAGCCATGTTTTATTCATTTTTGTAATATAAATATATAACAGAGTGTTTGGAATGGAGTTGGTAATTGATAATTATTTGAGGACTAAGTGAATAAGAACATTCATATTTTTTTAAAGAGGAAGTTACTTTCTTAAACTCCCATACTTAATATGAGATAGAGTTTGCAATCTCTTAAACAGAATCCTTTGCTTTTTAGTGTGTCTTACCCTATTATTAAACAGACGCTTATTTGGGGGCACATTATTTTCCATCTTGTGGCTATTGATGTCTCATATTCGAAAATAAGGATCTGAATTAACTGGTTTCTGACATCTCTTCTAGTTCTAATATTATTATTTTAATATGTATTCTATTCCCAAATGAATATATAGAACTATATTCATTACAATAGGGCAGGGAAAGGTATCACTCTTTGTCCTTGAAAGATGCTCATCAAATTGATAATACACCCCATTGTGTAAAAGAAGTACATGATAAAAATACAAAGAAAATCTTATTATGAAGGATTATCATTTTTCATTTTCTTTAATGGCTGTATTACTATCACTTGCCAGACATAAATTTTGAGATTACTAAACTCAAACTAAGATCCTTGAAATTTGACATTCACCAACAGCGTAATTCAGTGACACTGTATTTATATCCTTTCCTGTCACAGGCTGGTTTGGGCTGTATTCCATATACTCTAAATCTATTTATTAAGACAATTACCTCCTCTAAACATTCTTTCTTCTTTTAAAGCATTGAAATAATCCCATGGCTTGAAAAAATCAATTCAATAAGGATTTTATAATAGGAGTCCTTACTATTTAAATTTTGCACTATTCAATATTGAAAAGAATAGGTATTCATAAAAGAAAATGGGAAAATTGCAAATTACAAAGGTAGTCATGTGACCTGGTATTCATTCATTTTAAAAGCACTGCTTAGGATTTTGTACGAAAGAAAAACGATCAGCCATACTTAGACAAAACACATGAAATATCAAAACACATGGACCTTCCATTACTTTAGAGAATTTTTCTTAGAATATTTTATTGATTTTTTTGAAGAAAATATTTTTGAGAAGTAGCATAGAGCAGTGGTTAAGAACTTAGATTCTAAAGCCAGACTTCCCTGGTTGCACTCCCATCTCTGCCATTTATTAGCCTAGCTTTAGGCTACTTACTTAATTTAGCCTTACTTTAGTTTTCCTGTGTTTAAATAAGCCAGTTACTTAATTTATTCTCCTTTTATTCACACAGATTTCTCTGTATTTAATACATAACTAATAATACCTCTATCATAGTCCTGTTGTAATAATTAAATAAGTTAATAATTGTAAAAGGTTTATAATAAGTCCAGGCATATACTTACTGTGCTTTGAGTGCTTGCTTAATAACATCTGATTACAGTGGTGTTATAGGTTGAATTGTGTCCCTAGAGTATATGTTTTTAACCCTAACCTCTGTGCCTATGGTCATAATCTTATATGAAAATGGAGTATCTCTGTTATGTTAGTGAAGCAAGATTAGTGTAGGGTGTATCACGAGTCAATCTCTTTTGAGATGTAAAAGAGATTAAACAAGTGATCAAAGCAGAAATGGGAGGAGAGATGCCAGTCCATACGAAGACTGACCCGGAACAGAAGCGCACAAGAATCAAGGACCTTCCTTCGCGGCTTACAAAGAGAAATATCCTTCCTTTAGAGCTGGTACCCTGAATTGAGACTTCTAGTCTCTTAAACCGTGAGCAAATAGATATATGTTTTAAATCCATTTACTTTTGGTGTTTTGGTTATAGTAACGTTAGATAACTAAGAATTTGGTAACAAAAGAGTTGGGTGCTGCTCTAACAGACATCTAAAATGTGGAAGTGGTTTTGTAATTAGGTAATGGGTAGAGGCAAAAAGTTTTAAGGTGCTTAAGAGTAAAAGTCTAGATTACTTTGAAGAGACTGAAGGTAGAGTTATAAACATCAAAGGCAATTCTGGTAAGGGCTCAGAAGGAAGTGAGAAGAGCTATAGAGAAAGTGCTTATCACAGCACCAGCAGCAGAGCATTGCTTGAACTGTGGATGTTACACATACTTCTGGTAAAGTTTTAAAAGAAAATGATAAACATATAATTTTACAATGAAGGAAACGTGATACTTTCCATGAAGTGGCAAAGAACCTCTTTGAATTACATTCAAATGTTTGGAGAAGGTAGAACTTATAGGCAATGAACTTGGATATTTGACTGAGGAGATTTCTAAGTAAGATCTTAAAAGGCCAGTTGATTTCTCTTTGTGGCTTATACTAAAATTCAAGAAGAAAGAAATGGACTTAAAAATGAATTATGTAAATTGATGGTCCACCGGCCTCGGGGTTCCCGTGGGAACATGGCCCCTGGCCCTGATGCCGCTCCACTCCATAAATCATAATGGAGGCCAACTCTCGAACAGGAATGGATTGGACTTGGTGACACAGAGTAACCATATCATGTGTACACTTTATGGTCCTATGCCTCTATAGGATGTCATCCTGCTGACCTCTGGCTGGAGGAAGGAGAATGGGTGGAAAAGAGGGGAAAGGAGACTGTTGGGAGGATGAGACATGTACGGAGCAGAGAGAAAGAGTGTGCTGTCACCGGGCAGGGAGAGCAGTGGAAGCTGCATATAGATGGGCATGCAATTTATATGGGAATGTACATTTCCATTCAATCATAAAAAAAAATGAACTGTGCAAAATGAAAACAAAACTTAAAGATTTGGAAAATGCTGTTATACAATGTATGGACATGTGCCCTAGAATGTTCACCAAGAACATGGCTATATAAATTTCTGTTAAAGGGTTTAAACCTATGACTGATGGATCTGACTAACTAGCACCACAGAAAACCAAGCAGCTTAGAGTAAAGGTAATAGAGAAAAAACAAAAGGTGACAGTGTTGTCTGCCTCTTGGAATTCTATTGACATGAGACAGGCCAAGGGAGTTATTCCTGTTATCCTCCAAGAAAAGAGAAAAAGCCATCCCCGGAGCAGCTTGAAGATCAGTAGAACTGTTGGAAGGACCACAAGAAGCAGAACTGCCTGGTTTTCAAAGGGTAGGGCCATGACTTCTGAGGTTTCAAAAGAGTGGGGACACAGCCTTCTACATTATAGAGTCAGATACTCACCAAGTCTTTCCTGACTGTGGGACTGCCATGAAGCTGTGCTTTAGGGATGAGTTCACAGACCAAACAGAAGGGATGGGTCTGCTAGGCCTAAGATGCAAAAAACTGGTGCCCACCAGGGCCAAGGGAGTGGGATAGGGAGTGGAATCACCACTCAGGTGGACTAGGACAATAGCGCTACTCAAAGCCGCTGAGACAACATAGAGACAAAAAGAGAAAAGACAAAACAATCATTTTTGTTTCTCGTATAAAAGACAAGAGAATAGAGTTGCCATCTCAGAGTGTCTGGAAGCAGAAGCATAGGGCAGAGGGAACTCCACATAGATTGCAGAGGATCTGGCCAACTCTCAGAGTTTGGAGGGCAGGGCCATTACCCAGACCATCTCAGAGAACGGAGGACTGATTTCAATAAGTGAAAGCTAATGTTAATTGCTCTGCTGGGTTTTGGACTTGATAGACATCTTTTGCTCCTTCTTCACCTGTAATTTCTCTCATTTGTAATGGAAATGTCCACTTTGTGCCTGTTTCACCATGTGCTTTAAAAACAGATAGCTGTAATCTAGATTTTATAGGTTCATGGATGAAGAATTGTGCTCCAGGATATAATATGCCTAGATTTGTTCAAATACATCATATGTGATTTAGAAGACGAGATTTGGGACTTGGAGTGGATTTAAGACTTTTAAGATGATGTGATGGGGTGAATGCTTTACATGTGTTATGGATTGAATTGTGTTCTCCCCAAAAATGTGGGTGGCCATTTATCTGAGTCGTGATTCCTGGTATTGTGTGACGATCCCTCATGTTGTAAATCCTGCCTCTGTGATGTTAATGAGGGAGAGTACATGTCAGTTGTGGTGGTGGGGCAGGACTCAGTGTATAAGACTGTTTGGCACCTTGAGAGAGTCTCTTGAGATACAAAGAAGCTAGCAGACAGACTTAAGGACCTCACACCATCAAAAAGAAGCAGTGGCTGCATCTGATCACATCCTTTGGAAAGGACTGGGGTTTCTGTACCTCAGAAGCCCGCAGTCTAGGGGAAGATTGACAACAAAAACCTTCCTTCAGATCCAGCAGAGAAAACCTTCTTCTGGAATTGACACCATGAATCTCGACTTTTTGCCTACTAGAACATGACAACATTTCTCTTGCTAAAACTATCCACTTGAGCTATTTCTGTTATAGTAGAACTAGATGATTCTAAAACAACGTGCTACAAGCAGATAAATTTTGGGGGTGTTAGAAGGGCAAAGGGTGGAATGTTATGAGTTGTACTGTATCCCCCAGAAATCTGTGTTTTAGATCCTAACTTCTATGCCTGTGTTTATAATCCCATTTGAGAATGGGGTGTCTTTGTTATGTTCATGAGGCAGATTAGTGTAAGGTATATCTTGAGTCTCTCTTTTTGACATACAAAAGAGATTAAACCAGTGAGCAATGCAAAGAAGCAGGAAGAGAGATGCCAAACCACATGAAGATCCATGAGGTGCAGAAGGTCAAAAGAGATGACAACCTTCCTCCAGAGCTGGCAGAGAAATAAATCCTTCCACTAGAGCTGGCACTGTGAATTTGGACTTCCTAAACTATGAGAAAATAAATCTCTATTAAAACCACCCACTTGTGGTACCTCTGTTACAGCAGCAGTAGGTAACTAAAACAAGAGGTTTCCTAAACCTGAGCTTACTACAAAAAGTTTCAAACCTGTCATGGAAACTAGGGGGATTCTGTAAAACAGAAAGATGGCCAAGTAGGGCCAAGGGAAGATCATGAAAAATACACGGATGAAGACAATAAGACAAAAAAGAGAAGATAGAGGGGAAAAAATTGTCTCATCTGCAGCTAGTATCTAAATATGTAAAGAAAACAGTCTAATTTGCCCTATGTGCACTTGAACAACAATGAATGTTGTCATCTTGATTTAAGTCATAAAATATCCAATTGTTCTAAGACATTCTTTAGGATTCTTGAAAAGAAAAATAAATAACTTATATTATGTTCTAAATGAAACATCAATTAAAATGCTGAAAGAATTCCCTGTTAAAGAAATAATGTATGCTACATTTTCTACCAGGGTAAAAAACAAAGAAGGATTTATGTATTTGGAACACTAAGAAATTTAGGTTTCCATTGAGGTAGGGTAGTTTTATAACGCAGTGAAAAAATGCTAGGCTTGGACAGTTTGCAACCTGTTGTGATTACTTGAGAAAGAACTACTAAGAGAACATTTCTATAAACACAATTTCAGACAAAAGATCATAAACATAGAAAAGCATTTGAAAAGAAAATGAAGGGAAAATAATACTGAACAGGAAGGCGTCTGAGTATTATAGGCAAGTTTGGCAGACAACAAATCAAGAACAATTTGAAGAAATCTACTTGGAAGCCTAAAAACAGGGAAGTTTCAGATTCTAGAAGAAAGATAAAGAGGAAAATACTGAGGAAAAAATGATTAAGAGGACATTGGATTCTAAAATGTTAACATATGTGTAGGAGGGAAAGACGGCAAGAAAGGGCATATATGTGAGCTCTGATATTTAAGTACAGGAACTTAACTGATCTAAGTGCTACGTATCTCATTGCTAAATATCACTATGGTCACCTTTGAAGCACTCCCCTCGGGAAGCTGTGCCCCATGCCGGTGCCTAGTCACCCTTCAAAACAATGTTGGAACTCTTTCTGGAATGGACATTGTGCACGGTGCGCCAGGTGGCAAGTTCACAAACTTAATGTTATAGATGTCTGTGAGAGAGTTTTTAGCCAGTAAACACATAACAGTGTTCGAACGCTCTCCCTACTCACCTGATCTGGCCCCCAATGACTTTTTTCTTTACCCAAAGATAAAGGAAACGTTGAAAAGAAGATGTTTGGATGACAGAACGTCAAGGGTAATATAATGACAGCTCTGATGACCATTCTGGAAAGAGATGGCATCAGTGTATAGCTTCCCAAGGGAAGTACTTCAAAGGCGACCATAGTGATATTCAGCAGTGAGGTATGTAGCACTTTTTCTAGGATGAATTTGTATGTATGTTACAGGGAAGGCAAATAGATGTGCAATAAGAAAAGCATAAATAATAAATGAGAGGCAAATGCGACAAGATAAAATAGTATTAATTTCTAAAAGGATATATCAATTTTTATAAAATAGAACACCAAAACAATTAAACATAGGATCTTAAAACTGAAAAAAATTTAAATATCTCCAATTCAATCTTATCATTTTAGAAATTAGGGAAATAAAGCTCGGAGAAACAATGACTTGCTTAGATTAACAGAACAAGTTAGTAGAAGAGTTAGGACTCAAATCCAGCCTCTTGACTCGTTGGGCTAGTACTCTTTACAATATACCTGCCCAACCTCTCATGGCAGAGGGCTGATTTTCTTTCTCACCAAATTACACTCAGTGGTATTATTGCCATTAACTTAGTCCAGTTAATAGATTCAAAATCACTGTGAATGTGTAGCAACATAAATACAGTGTTGGTTAATTATCTGTTTATTGTTAAGTCACTGAATGTGCTAAACGAGATTGCTAGAAACTAAGAAAGGTAAATATATTCCATCTAAAGATAATTACAACCCCCTCATGTTGTTGTTTATTCATTCAACAAATGTTTATTGAGCATTATTGTATACCAGCAACAGTGTTAGAAATCAAGGATAAATAGTGTTAGGAATCAGAAATAAATACAGACAAGTTTTTTTTTCTGGTAAATGACTGATAATTATCTCTCTAGGGAAAAGGAAGTCCTGCTTTGTAGTGTGTGTCAGTTTCCGTGGTATAAATTACTCCTCACGGCTGCCTTCAAGATACTGATATGACATCATTACACATGAAATTAGGAAGAGCTGTGGACCATCATCATGTGATATGTCCAGACAAAATAACTGACTCTTATAAGCCACTAGGATGTGGCTTCAACCTGCTACTGTATCTTCACAGAGCATCTTCTGTTGGGAGAGAAAGATAACTAAGAAGAAAACTAAAACTTGAAGGAGATAGTACAGATTATTATGTAAGTGTTTTGCAATAAACAGCAGGATTAAGTATTCAGAGTGAGAGGATTTCTTAAGGTGGGTAAACCTGGAAAGCTTGATGAGGAGATGACTTTTGCAATGCAGGATGAAAATGAGCTGGAGGAGGAGCATTCTAGTTAGGAAGAAGCAATATAGTTGAAGGTCATAAAGAGAAGTACACATCAGGAAGCAACCAAAACTTTTTAAATCACTATTAGCTGCAGACGACAGAAGATGGCACAAAACATAATTTACTTTTCTCATTTATTCGGCTTAATTTAAAGTTTGCTCAGACTGGAGCTCGGGACTTATCCTGTTTCCTCCTTCCAATATCACTGGTGTTCTTCCCTTTTCCTGTCCTTTTTCTAGGGTTCTGAATAGGTGGTGTAATATTCTTAAAATTCTGAGTATTCTTCAGACTGCTCTGTAAGACAGGATCCAATACAATATTATAGGAGGCTTTAAATTTTTCAGACTAATCCAGATGGAACATCTGCAAGACAACCAACCTCTAAAACATTTCATGTCATAACACAAAGACCACAAGCTATGAAAATTTCCACAGTCAAGAGAGTAGTGAAAACTAAGCCACAAGACAATCTGGAAAAACGGAAGGTTTTCTATCTTACAGATTTAGTGTATTTTTTAAAAAGATTTTACAAGTTCTAAACAAATGACACAAAATTTGTTCTAAAACTTTTGCTAGAGCCGCTATATGACATTTCCATACTGACTGAATTAACAAACAAAAGTGACTGCTGAGTCTACTGGGCTCCTGGTGACCCATGTGTTTCTGAGTAGAGTGGGGCTCCATGGTGTTTATAATTGGGTTGATCTTTTGGAGGCAGACAGTCAAGACTTTCTTCAGAGTCAATTCTTGTGAATTAAAACTGCCAATCTTTCAGAAAGTATCCTAGTGCTTAATCATTTGCAACACTCAGGGACTCCTTAAATAGAAATAAATAAGTGATTACTTCATCAATTTGGTGCTTAAATTTTTATGAGCAGATTCCTGACTTTCAAGGATGCTTGTTCTTAAAAATATACCTTTTGGGGGTGGGGTCAAAATGTCAGACTAGTCACATGTCTCCTCTATTCCCTCTGAGAACTGAGGCCTAGAAAACAAGTGAACGGAGCAGCTGGGACATTTTGTGAGGCCCAAGATCAGGTAGAGCGTTGTGAGATTGGACTGGGCAACAGCAAGGGGAAAATTACTGCTGCTGGCACAGTGGTGGAGAGGCTTACAGGTGCGGACACCATCTCTGTCAACTGGGAGACTGGGACTGGAGCTGTCGAGCCTGAGAGTCTGGCTGGGTCTGGCTACCATGCTCAGCTGAAGCGCCCAAGTAGGCAATGTCTCTCACAGCAGAGAGGCTGTATTTAAGACATCTAAAGAACCCAGTGGCAGCTGGTGGCTGAAGGTACCAGTGGCCCTCTCCCCCTTTTCTCTGAGCTGTGCCATAAATTCTGCTGTTGCAGCACAGGAGAGGTGGCAGAGGTAGAGTCAGCCATAGCTGAGGGCCTGGCAGGGGCTGGCTGCTCTGCTGAGAAAAAGTACCTGACTGGATAGTGCCTCTCTCAGCAAAAAAGCTGTTTTTAAGGCAGTGGCACCTAGAGAACATGGTGATGGCTGGCCCCAAGTGTGGCGACGCCTATTGCCCCTCCCTTCTTTGAGCCATGCAGTAGTGTCTGCTGACACAGCTTCAGAGAAACTTCACAAGTAAATAGCTATCTTTGTCAGCCAGGAAAAGGACCTGCCACCCCTGAGTACCAGTGAGACTGTCTGCTACTGGACAGCACCTCTCTCAGCAGAAACTCAATTTTAAGACAATCACGCATAGAGAATGCAGTGGAGCTAGTGGCTGAGTATGGCTGTGCCCTTTCTCCCTCCCTTCTCAGAGCCACACCATAGCATCTGCTGAGACAGCACGAAAGAGACTCCACAAATAGGTGGCCATCTTTGTAAGCTGGGAGGCCTGCCACCCCTGAGGGCCCAGAGAATTCAACATGTAAACTATGACAACATTACACTATAAAGAGGGATATATTACAGTGTTCATAGCCCTTTCTGAGGGAGAGGAAGTTAAAGCAATATGAAGAAGTTAAAGGTTGTTGAAACCTAGAATGTTGGGGGGGGTGGGGAAAGGGGTAGCCACAAAGCAAACTCACAATACTACATATCGAAACAAGAAACACAGTGCAGAAGCCTAACCAGACACAAAACCAACACTGAGAAAGATGAAAAGAAAACCCATAAAGAAAAACAACCCAGAACAAAATGTTAAGTGAACAAAGAAAATGCCAACAACACAAAAATTATGGCACCAAAATGACAACATTAGATGCTCCATAATTAAACTGAATGTCAATGGACTGAATGCTCCAATAAAGAGACAGAGGAGAACAAGCTGAATCAAAAAACACAATTCATCAATACGCTGTTTACAAGAAACGTACCTTGTAAGTGAAAATCAAAGGATGGAAAAGTATATATTAAGCTAACAACTTTCAAAGAAGAGCAGGAGTGGCAACATTAATCTCAGATAAAATCAATTTTAAAGTAAAATCCACCATCATGGACAAGGTTGGTCACTATGTATGGTTTAAGTTTAGTGCATAAAGAGGATATAACAATATAAATATTTGTGCACCCAATATCAGAGCATTTAATACACCAAACACTGTCAGCAGTGATAAATGAGATAGATCACTCCACAACAATAGTAGGAGACTTTGATACTCCTCTGTCAGTAAGGGACAGATGATCCAGAAAAAAGCTCAATAAAGATACGGAAGATCTTATTGTCACAATCAATCAACTTAGTCTCACAAATGTATACAGAACATTTTAGTCAACAACAGTCAAGTAAATGTATCTGTTTTTAGGTATCTATTCAACTTCTCTCTTCAGGATAAAATGGCCCCTTCTTTGCAAAGCAGATTGCTTGGCTTTTTGCTGCTGTTGTTAGGTTCCTTCAATTCAGTTGCAACCCATAGTGACCCTACGTACAACAGCAGGAAACATTACTGAGTCCTGTGCCATCCTCACAATCTTTGTTATACTTGAACTCATTGTTGAAGCCACTGTGTTAATCCATCTCGTTGAAGGTTTTCCTCTTTTTCAATGACCCTCTACTTTACCAAGCGTGACATCGTTCTCCAGGGACTGATACTTCCTGAAAACACGTTCAAAATATGTCCTGAAAACATGTCCGAAGTACGTGAGCTGTAGTCATCCTTGCTTCTAAGGAGCATTCTGCTTGTGCTTCTTCTAAAAGAGATGTTTGTTCTTTTGGCAGTCCATTGTATATTTAATATTCATTGTCAAAGCCACAATTCAAGGTGTCATTTCTTCGGCTTTCTTCATTCATCTTCTAGCTTCCTCATCTTGAAATGCTTATTTCAACAATGAACATAACACCATTCCTCTTCAAACTGTCATTCCTAGCATGATAGACTGATTCAAAATGACCAATTGCTCTGCTGGACTCATCAAATGACTCATTATTCTTCAAAGACTCCCTCCAAAACCTCACCTTGCTGTGTTCAACAGTGCTAATAATTATCTTACTAAATTTGATTAGACCCACTCAGTATTCCACGTATCAAGATACGCCTTGAACCAGAATCTCCGAAGTTGTAAATATTCTGCCTTTGGCCTTCTCTTTCAGAGATACTACTAAGATTCAGTCAAGGTAGCATTTGTCCCTTTCTGAAGCATGCAGTGATCTAGACTCCACTTGGGAACTGAGTCATTTGATAATTTTTGCAGGAAGTCAGCAATTAATGGCATGAAAACTCATATAAGCAACAATTCTGAACCATAACTCTTTGCAGGAAGATTTAATAAATTTTGCAAAACTGCCCTATATATCGTCTACTCCAGATATGCTTCTCCTATCCCAATTAGTATTATAAGTGACATTAGAGTTTCCAGTCACACCTAGCTGTCCAAGTTCTCTCCTGAGATTTAATAGAAAACTCACTTACTGCTCCCAGGCTACTATGCTACTTAAATTATCCAACAAAAAAATAAAGATTATCTTCTTACTCTGAAAGACAATCATGACATTTAAATTACAGTAGTCATTAACTACTGTATTATTTTATTCTTAAAAAGATACCGTATACTTCTGAAGGATATACAAATACCAAAAGAGGGAGGAAATGGAAGGCAAAAAAGGACACTTTAAATTGCTATCATCTACCAGTAAAAATGGGAAAATCATAACTAATTATTAAATCAAATCATGTTAAATCAGCACTAGATTGTAGTATCTGCTTAGTAATTTGATAGCCTAGCACAGCAGCCATAACCTAATGATGACAGCTATTTACCCAGATGGAAAGTCACAGGGAGTTGAAACTACTGCCACACGGCATTAATCAAAATAGTCATCAGTAATGGCCCCTTCAGAGTACCAAATCAGTCACGATTAGTTGGGGTGGTTCAAGTTCAAGGGGTTGAGAAGTTAGCCAGCATGCCTCTTGGTCTCAGAACCAGAACTCTGCTGTTCACCCATCTGTCTGCCTCTGAGTTTTATGAGCTGATTAGAACATGGTTCAACACATGAAAAGCTAAGTAGCCTTGTCCTACTCAGCCATCTTTACGTCAAAGTAAAATATTTTGAAATGGCTATTTTTATTTTTAACTCAGCCACACAAAATGCATGTTTCAAAATGTAAAATACATCAATCCTCACTGTCACCTCATTCTTTACCCTAATCCTGATGCTCAAATTATCCCCGGACCTCAAACCATTTCTAACTCACATGCCATCCTAAGCATCATACCAACCACGAACTCAATATAATTCTTCTCTGTCACTTATCTTCTGCAATAAGTCTCAGAGAATAAGACACAACCTCTGTTACACATCTTAAGTAGCCAAAGCCAGCCAAGTGCCGTTGAGTCGGATCCGACTAAGTAATCATAGGGAAAAAAGGCTTAAAACGTTGATGATTTAAGTTTATTTCAAAATATCTTTGAATACAAACATTCTAGGAATTAAAATGCTAAAGCCGGATGACTCATCAAAAAAACAATATGTTCATTAGTGTACGAGATCATTGTTCACAAAGGATCAGATGAAATCTACTACACAACCATGTAAAACACCAAAGATAGACTACTATTGGTGCTTCTGAACTGTTTTAGTCAACGAAAAATAGCACCTTCTCTTTTTAATTAGAGAAGACATGAACAGGTCTCTAAACAGGTTGCCATGACTACAAAAATGATTCAGTCGTCTGTGGCACTGGCAGATAGGGTAAATTAGTATTCATAATCTCTCATCCAGAAGGCTAGAAGTCCCCAGTGAGAAAAATAGGAAAAGGTATAAAGCAGGCCAGTTAGAGATGGCTCATTGGTTCTCTTCAATAAGAAGAAATCCTGCCAGACAGAGTAAATCTTGAGGGCAGAGGTGAGAGGCAACAATTTCACTCAAAAGAGAAAAATTCATACAACAGTTGGTTCTAAGTAACAAATCTTCAGTAGTTGCAGATGGTTTACATGTAAGTAAGAATTAAGAACATCAAAAGAACGTTAAGGATATTGATGCAGGAGCAGAAATCAGGCAAGCTTTACATATTCTTTTATTTTTTGATAAAAAATTATATATTTTTAAAGAAGCAATTTGGGCATTACAAAAAGATGGCAAAATAAAAATATAAAAAATAAACATTTAAAAACTACTCATAATCCCACTAGAAATAAATATGGGAATACACATGTTTGATAACGTGTTCTATGCAAGGACTGCAAATTAAGCTCTCATACTCATCTAGAAAAAGCTCTACACACCTCATCGCTGAATGTCACTATGGTCACCTTTGAAGTACTCTCCTTGGGAATCTATGCACTGATGTCAGCACCTAATCCACCCTTCAAAACAACTTTGGAACTCTTTCTTGAATGGCCATCAAAGCTATAGTCATATTGCCTTTGATGTCCTGAATGTCATCAAAATGTCTTCCTTTCAATATTTCCTTTACTTTGAGTAAAGCAAAAAGTCACTGGGGGCCAGATCAAGAGAATAGGGAGGGTGTTGCAATAGAGTTATTTGTTTACTGGCTAAAACAGACAGCTATACAATTAAGTTCGCAAACTTGCCACCTTGCCACTGTGTACAATGACCATTCTAGAAAGAGTTCCAAAATTGTTTTGAAGTGTGGACTAGGCTCTGGCTTCAGTGTATAGCTTCCCAAGAGGCATGTTTCAAAGGTGACCATAGTGATATTCAACAATAAAGATGTAGCACTCAGGGCAATTAAGTTTTCAGACTTAATTATTAGAACTTGTTAAGTAACTGTTTAAAAATCAGACAATTTTGACTAATGTAACGATGGCACTTGGCTTTGGCAAACTCCACATTGAATCTTTGATCTGTGGGTTAAGAGTTACAACCGTGTGGAAGGCCAAGCACAAGCCACTGAAACTGCTTCCATGTTTGATGAAGTTAGGAAATCAAAACGAATTTGCATCTAGAGTGGAAGGCATGGAGACTAGTTTCATTCTAAAAAGATCTGAAGGGTATAGAAATGGCTATCTCCATCATTACATCTTTTTAACTCACCAGTCCAGTTTCTGCAGAAAGCAAGTGGACCCTGAGAAAAGACAGAGCACTACTTCAAACTACTAAAAATGCCAATTGATCTATTACATTAATAACCACATGGTAATTGGGTCAGATGAGCAAAAAGTGCCTAACATATTGGAGGCCTTGGTAAGATACATGGATTCTAGTAGGTAGGAAATAAACACTACATAAAATTTAGAGTCTAACACATCCATATAGTGTTTAGAGTTTCGGTGGTGATGAGCATGCCAAAACATCTTACCTAAACATCTTGTCATATATCTATATCCACCAGGAAGAAATCATAATACTTGTGCTTTCTGGATTTAGAAAGCACCATTTTCACACCTGAGGATACCGTTCCAATCCAAATACGGAAAGTAATTATGTTGCAGATTCAAACAGCCCTATCTTTTGGCCAATATGACACAGAAGACCTTCTAGTACTGGCATCATTGGTGATGAATTCACAATAGAAGGAACAAAGCCATGCCAACTGCAGTTGAAAAATGTATATACGTGTATATCTATGTATGCCTCTGTTTGTCTAGAAAACTCTATGATACCAAGCCAACACAACCTATTCAAAACTAAGCTCCAGCTCTGCCCTCCTCTATTAGATGATCATAAGGGGTCCTGTATATGGGTGTGATGTGATATGAGGGAGACGTGCTGGTACAACCGTAATGGATGCCAAGCAGGTCTGTGATACCGGCTTGTGCAGTTTACTTCTGCTCTCTCATCGTGTTCAGGCTCAATCTTACTTGTATATTTTGATAGATTGTTGCTGGGCCAGTGCAACCTTAAAATTTCATGAAACTGATAAAACCAGTCAACTCACTATGGGTAGTTACAAGCACGTGAACAATTTGCATCCCATGACTAGGCACTTTGATTTAACCAGGACCCTACAGTACATCTAGAAAACTTGGTGGCATAGTGATTAAGTGCTATGGCTGCTAACCAGAAGCTCAGCAGTTCAAATAGACTAGATGCTCCTTGGAAACTCTATAAGCAGTTTTATGTCCTATATAAGGCCACTATGAGCTGGAATGGACCCAGGGGCAGAGTTCTTTTTTTTCCCCCTCTGGTTTTATAGTACATCCTGTTTTTACCAATGTATTTTCAAGAAGTCATGGACATGCAACTCCAGTCATGTTTCTCATTTTACTACCATTTGTTTTCACTTGACAGGCAAAATTTTATACAGGCATACCTTGAAGATGTTAAAGGCTCAGTTTCAGATCACCACAACAAAACAGACATTGCAATGAAGTAAATCTCAAGTAGTTTTGGTTTCCCAATGCATATGTAAGTTATATTTACAATATACTGTAGTCTGTTAAGCATAGAGTAGCATTATGTCAAGAAATATTGTACATACCTTACTAAAAGTACTTTATTGCTAAGAATTACTCATTATCATACGAGCCCTAAGCGAGCTGCGATGCTTTTGCTAGTGGGGGATCTTGCCTCTGTGTTGATAACTGCTGGCCAGTCAAAGTAGTGCCTGCTGAAGACCACAGTGTCTGTGGCAATTTCTTAAAATAAGACTGCAATGAAGGTTGCCACATGGTGGCATGCAGCTTTTTACCCACAGTAGAACTTTCAAAATTGGAATTGGTCTTCTCAAATCCTGCTGTTTCTTTACGTGATATTCTAAATCCTTTGTTGTCATTCCAACAACATTCACAGCATCTTCTCTGGGAGGGGAGTCCATCTCAAGAAATGATTTTCTTTGTGCCTGCAAAAGAAGCAACTCCTCATCTGTTCAAGTTTTATCACGCGAATGTAGCAATTTAGTCACATGTCCAACCTCCACTTTTAATTTTAGTTCTCTTGTGATTTCCACTGCATCTGCAGTTACTTCCTCCACTGAAGTCTTGAACCTATCAAAGTCACCTGTGAGGATTAGAATCAATTTCTATTGAACTCCTGTTGTTTAATTTTGACTTCCTCTCATGAATTGCAAATACTCTTAATGTATCTAGAATGATGAATCCTTCCCAGAAAGTTTTCAATTTTACTGTGCCCAGAGTCATCAGAGGAATCACTATCTACAGGAGCTATAGCCTTACAAAACATATTTCTTAAATAATAAGACTTGAAAGTCAAAATTATTCCTTGACCCATGAGCTACATAATGGGGACTGTTTTAGCAGATGTAGAAAGAACATTAATCTTCTTGTACATCTCCATTGGAGCTCTTGCATGAACAGATGTATCGTCAAGGAGTAGTATATATATATATATATATAAGGTCAATGAAGAGGGAGAGAGACAGGGACGGCTGAAAGGTGGAGCTGTCAGAACACACATAACCTTTATCGAGTAAGTTCACCATCTTATATGGGCATGGCTTGTGTCATGATGTTACAGCTGTAATATCAAAAATCACTGATCACAGATCGTAAAAGCAGATATAATAATAATGAAATATTTTAAATATTTTGAGAATTACCAGACTGTGACAGAGTCACATAGTGAATACATACTGTTGGAAAAATGACACCAATTAAATTGCTATATTGAATTGCTGGGTATAGAGTTGCAATTAACCTTCAATTTATATAAAACACAGTATCTCTACATTGCAATAAAAACAGTTTTGCCCATAGTTACTAAGAGTGCGGGTTCATTGTTCAAACTGCAGCTCCACTACTCATGAGGTGTTTGGCTTTGGGCCAGTCACTTAACCACTTTATGCCTCCATTTCCTCACCTGTAAAATAAGAATTATAAAACATAACTTAAAGGATTATTTACAAAATGGATAGACTTACTATACACTAAGTACTAAACATGTGGGACTGACACTTATGTCCTCTGTAATACTTAACTGCTACTCAACAATATTCCCAATTCAAAACAAATAATTAACTAAGTAAAATAAACTTACTGAACATCTAGTTTGAGACAGATAATGAACATAGAAAATAAGGAAGTCCTTTCAAGAAGAAGCATACCACTTGTTTCTCTTTATTTCTGAGACAGAGCATGAGTAAACCTACCGAAGAAAGAGAATATTAAAAGAGGAATAGGTATACTCATAAATAGATTCTTACCATATCAACCTTCTTTTATCTGTTGATCCTAAAATAGGGATGTGTTATGGCCTGCAAATTTTGACTTGTGTATTGTATGTATAAAAATCTTTAATAAAATTCCCAATATTGATTATTATAATATAGTAACTGTGGAGATTTAATTCACCCGTTTTCCCGAGGTTGAGATATATAAACATATATATATATTTGAAAGCTGTAGTGGTCTATGTGAATTTTTTCTTTTTTTGTTTTTTGCAAAGAATGTATTCCTTGTTATGTATGGTTAATAAAGTCTCTGTTTTTCTTTTGTGTTCAGCTAATGTTTTGACATAGATTTCCTTGAGCACAGAGGCTTAACAAAACTCACCTTCCTTAGGTTTTACAAGTTTGTTCTGTGAATACTTAGCAAAGCTTATCCTGAGCCTATGCATCTGCATAAAATGAAACCCTGGGATTTTTTTCAGGTCTTTTTTTGAGTATGTGTCTTAATGTAGGCATGCACTCAGCTTTCCCAAGTCCCCTACAGGTGCTCATTTCATGAAGAAACTTGCCTCACATTTCTCTCCCAGACTTCTGCTAATATTTTCTAATTTGCACTACAAGTTTTGCCCTAAGCACCTGTGGCTTGTTTGTTAGCCTTACAATGTTTTTGTGCAATGCTGGCAAATCTTCCTGCCTTAGTTCTGAATTTGGTGAAATAGAGATGAGTGTCTTGCTTTGGTCCATTAGGTAGCTTCCAAACAGATTAGTGCTACCCTAGTTTGTGACTAAGGTCTACTCTGCTCCCTCCAGAACCAGAGACCAGAGTCCCACGTTGAGAATGTGTACTACCATTTTTAAGATGACTACCAAGTCAGTAAAGAGGTAGGTTAAGAGTAAGTTAGAGTACCACAAAATTGACTTATATATATATATATTTGTGTGTGTGTGTGTGTTTCAAATGTAAATTTAATACCTGAGTCAATGTATCATACAAAACCTTGCACATACACTGCTGTGTAGCTCTAGCTGCTTTCCCCGCTCTATGACGGCACACTCCTCCTTTACTGCCTGTATTTCTAGTGTCCATTCAACCAGTTCCTGTCCCCTCTACTTTCTCATATCACCTCCGGTAAGGATCTGCTCAGTCAGCCCCATGTATAGACTTAAGCTAAGAAGCATACCCTTTTCCACTATCAGTATAGTCTTAATCTAAAGAGTTGGCTTTGAGACTGATTTCAGCTTGGGGCTAACAGAGAGTCTATGGGTCAAGTCTTTTCTGGGCCCTCCAGTCTGTAGGACCATCAAATCCGGTCGTTTTATGCACACTCATTCTTCTCCTGATATGTCAGGAACTCAGCACTGTATTCCCTGTCAGGGCAGTCATTGGTGGTGATGAGCACTACGTGTGTAGTTATTCTGTATTGCATTGCCTGAATTCTGCTCCTTTCACTTCCTGTTGAATTGTATAATTCTGCAATTTTATTGTTAATCTACTGAAATTCAGCTCTTTTTTGCAGCCTGTTTAATTTTTCATTGTGCTCTGTTGCACTTTGACTGATTTCCTACGTGATATCTCAAAGAGCTCTAAAATTTAATCATTTGTATTCTACCTGCAATAATTCCAAGAAGTCCTCTTTGTTTGGAAAATTTTTTGATCATTTGTTTTGAGAGTTCTGTGAAGTGATAGTCTTCTGCTTCTTTAAATGATTTGCTGTTGACTGCTGTCTCCAAGCCATCAGAAAGTTGTTATAATTTATCTTACTAATATTTGCTTACTGCCTTATAACTTATATGCATACATAATTTTATTTTGCTTCTAAATGTCCAAATAGGCTAATCTTGTGAGCTAGTTTGATTATTGCAACTTTAGAAATTCTGACATCTTTTTACCAGGTAATTAGAGCTGTTGCTAGGCACATGAGCACTGGCATCAGATTACTTTTCTTATATATATGAGGTATGACAACAAGTTTCATGAACTTGCCACTATGCATTTACACTGGCAATGCTGCATAAACAATTCAGTTAGGTTTCATAACCTTGATACATCAATGTCTCACAGCTGTGTTTGTGTCAGCATGTGTCAGTGTCTTCCTGAGTGGTGTTGTTGCATGTTTTTGTGTGCCATTGCAAGAATGTTGGAGCTTGAATTAGAGCAATGAACAAACATTAAAATTCTTGTTAAACTCGGAAACAATAGAAGTGAAATCAGGGACATGTTCGTCCAAGTTTATGGGGATAATGCTATGAAGAAAATCACAGTGTATAAATGGATTAAAAGGTTTTCTGAGAGGAAAGAAAGCATCCCTGATGAAGGGAGGTATGAGTGGCCATTAACAAGGAGAAATGATGAAAACATTGTAAAAGTTTTTCAAATTGTGTGTCAGAATCATTAGCTGACTGTGAGAAGCGTAGTCGATCAAGTAAACATTAGTAGAGAACCAGTTATGAAAATATTAACTGAAAATCTTGGCATGAGACAAGGGTGTGGAAAAATCATCCCAAAAGAGCTCACCAGTGAAGAAAAGCAAAGGAGAGTTGAAGTTTTCCAAGACGTTTTGGATAGGCAAGGTGAAGTTTGGGGCTGTATTATCACTGGTGATGAAACACGGGTGTACCAATACAACTCCAAAACAAAGCATTAAGGTGCACAATAGAAGTCAGCCAATTCTCCGTGACCAAAAAAGTTTCATTAGTCCAAATGGAGAGTCAAAAAAATGTTGCTAACCTTTTTTGATATCAGAAAGATTGTTCATTGTGAATTTGTATCAATTGGACAAACAACCAAGTTTGTTATTTGGAAGTACTGAAAAGCCTGTGTGAAAAAGTTAGATGAAAACAACCTGAACTTTTCACCAACAACTGAAGGCTCATGCATTAGAACAATATACCAGCACATATGGCACTGTCTGTGAGGGAGTTTTTAGCCAGTAAACAAATAACTGTGTTGGAACACCTTTCCTAGTCATCTGATGTGGCCCCCAGAGCCTTTTACTTTACCCCAAAATAAAGAAGATATTGAAATGAAGACATTTTTCTGACACTCAGGACATCAAGTGTAATATAAAAGAGAGCTCTGATGGCCATTCCAGAAAAAGAGTTCCAAAATTGCTTTGAACGGTGGACTAGGTGCTGGCATTTGGTGCATAGCTTTCTAAGGGAAATACTTCAAAGATGACCATAATGATATTCAGCAAAGAGCTATGCAGCACTTTTTCTAGGGTGAATTCACATACTTAATTGTCAGAACCTGTATTCAGCCTGGGAGCCCAGGTAGTCAGCTTCCAAGTGTGTGGTGTCTGCTCTTTCCAAGAGTTCTAGGTGGAGGAAAGAAGATTAGTGTGGGCAAAGGCTGCTGGTTGCACATACCAAGAAAGGAAGAGGGCTAGCAGAACTTTTATTCCCCATTTGTTAAAATTGTTTCCTCTTCAACTAGGTGAGAATAGCTCAGGGCGTGCATTAGGGGTTCCACTTCCGGCACAGGTGGAGAATCAGAATTTGGCATCGGATGGAGTGCGGAGAAAGAAGGGGTAAGTGCTGGGGAAAGGGAGAGAAGATCAGCCCATAGGAAAGATTCATCCTTACAAGTTCACAAGCACTTAGCTTATGACACTCAGATGGAAGTGCTCTGCAATTACGTAGGTGTGACCATCTACAGCTCAGCTGCCCCCTGAGAAACACACTACACTTGCCACACAGCTGCTCTACTTGCCATGCTTCTGCCGCGTCACCAATCCACTAGCTGCACTGGCAGTACTGGGTCCTGCTTCAGTGTGCAGATTTGCACCCAGCCAATTATGACCAATGTAGTTTCTTCTTAAATTACTCTCACCTCCCTGTCACCCAATCTGATCTCTCCTATTTCCCCCTGATATTCATGGTTCCTAGAATGTCCTATATTATCCATCAAGTTGTTATTCTGGTTCTTTATTGTTAGAAGGATTACAGGATATGTGTAGCTGCTCTGACATCTTAGCCCCTTCCTGCAAAGTTGGTTTTTTTTGTTGTTGTTGTTGTTCTGTTTTCTAGAGTTCTGAAAAAGTTGCTCTTTTTAAATTTTTTGATGAGGTTATCCGCATCAAAACCCATTCTCATTCCTCTGTTCTAGACATAATGATCTTCTCCACAGTGTGTCAGTATTTGTTATTACTATTCTAGTAGTTTTACTTCAATTTACTTAATTTCACTAGCACCTAACCTTCTCATGTATGCTTTATAATAGCTGTGGACTCTTTGGTCTTACATAGGTAATCTTTTTTTAATGCAATACTTAAGGCTGACAGTCTTACCTTTTGTGACAAATTGTTACTAAAGTTTAATGGTGACTTGAGAGAATAGTTACAATTTAAGGTTTGAAGAACATCTCAGGGTCATAGTCTCCATGACTCATTTGGCCTCACTAGGTTCAGTACATCTGAATTCTTTTAAGAATTTGAAGTTCCATTCTGTATTTTTCATCTGTTGTCCTCCTAATCAGAATGCTCAGTATTGATGGCCAGCACCATCTAGTTCTAGAAGAAGCACAACTTCACATAGACAATTACTCCTATAGTCTAATTTCTTCTCTGATTTTTGATTTTCTTTCTTACTTTTTTGTTCTGGATGAATAAAGACCAACAGCTGTGTCTTAGATGCCTTGCCATAAGCTTCTAAGACTCCACATACCACTCACCATATTGAAAAGCAGAATGTAAACTTTAAGAATTCTATTATGCCAGTTGACTGGATTGTACCACATGACCATAACCCTAGGCTCCCAAACTAAAAGAACTGATCTCATGAAGCAATTGGTTGTGTCTAATTAGTGTCAGCATCTGCCATCCACCACTTTTCTAATTTGGTTGTTAATATTGCAGTATCATATACATTCATCCTTTTTGCCTAAGTAAAACTTACTTCCTTCAGTGACATCAGTAATGCTGTGCAAATTTCATCTGTACACAGTTACGCCTTCACTATTTCTATCAACAAAGGGTGACTACTACCTAGGAAGTACCTGTCTCTCTACCCACTGCCCCATCTGTTGCTTTTTGATGCTTCTGTTGGAGGACAGGAGCTTGGGAGTACCTGTACTGTCACTATGTTCCAGGTGTATTCTTTTGACACAGTGGTCAGGCAGAATTTCCTTCCCAGAAATTAGATTTGGGCAGAGTTCAAAAAGAAGAATGGTACCAATTCATATGTTATCTGCATGAATAGGTTTCAAATGAGAAACATCATGTACAATGGTTATAATTAGATGAGTGAATCACCTCAGTTATATGGAAGATTCACCCTTCACAGGCATAAAGAGATGGCAGGAGTCAGCATGCCAAAAGTCACACTGTAAGAGAGAGAACAGGGGCGACTGAAGAGGGGAAAGAGACAAGGTCAGGACTAGGCCAGAGTATATATTTAAAGAAGGTTCTCTCAAGTTTAGCCTCACACCAGGTGTCAATGTTGTTTTCTAATCCAGTTATCACTACAACTCTAGAATACGTATTTAAACTTCTCCACCTACAAAATAGAAAGGATATGATCAGTACTCTGTTTCGTAGATATATTTAAAGAGAAGGAACAAAATACTTAGAGGTTCATGGGGAAAATGAAAGAGTAAGAGTGAATAAAAGAGAGGAACTTATTGCATATTTCAGTTTATGTTTAATACGTTGCAAATTCTACCATCCAATGTCTGATAGAGAACAGTAGACTTGGTACTATCTTTCTTCTAGATACTGTTACATTTCCTAAAGTATTTTCTAGAATTTTAGTAAGTGAAGCATGAATCACTTTATTCTTGGGAACTCAGAGAGAATCATTACCTGGAATTTTAGTTAAATTGATTTAAAAAATTATGGAAGAATTTTTTGAGTATAAATATCTAGGATTCTTTTCTTGAAACTAAGTTCCATTCATTTTTCTTCTTCATATTTTATTATGACAATAATATCACTCAATATTTCCTGATTATATATTACCTCCTGAAATGTTTGACTGTTGGACAGTTGTTTTTGGTCTCTGTGTATTCCTTCCATCTTCTTTCGATGCTTCCTACATTATTCAATATTTTCTCTCAGAATAGTTCATTTTTGCATTGCAAATGTTAAATTTTTTCTTCATTTCTTTCAATGTTAGAAATGCTGACTATATTCATCCCTTTTGGTTTTCTATATGTATGTCTTTGTACATGTTATCATAATACTTTCTCTTTTCAATCTACCCTTTGAAATCTTTGGATCAGCTTTTACTTCATCATCTTTTTTCTTTCCTTTTAGCTACTCAACTTTCAAAAGCATGTTTCAGAGTCTCCTTTTTCACTCATTTGGGTATTTTCTTTCTTTCCTACTTTTTAATGACCTGTTGTTTCCTTCATGTACGATACCCCTGATGTCATTCCACAACTCATCTGGTTTTCGGTCATTAGTGTTCAACATTTCATACGTAGTCTTGAGATGGTGTCTAATGTCGGGTGCAGCCAAATGTGGAAATTATTGAATACCACAAACTTCATGCAAGCAGAACTTTGCTGAAAAACATTCAAAAGTAGTTACAGCAGTATAGTTAGAGTGAGAAATTCAATCAGGAACTGGAAGGGGACAGAGAACCAGGGATATCATTGCTGATGTCAGGTTGATCCCGGCCAAAAGCAGAGAGTACCTGAAAGATGTTCACTTGTGTTTTATTGGCTATGCTAAGATATTCAACTGTGTGGATCGTAATGAATTATGGATAACACTGCAGAGAATGAGAATTCCAGAACACTTAATTGTGCTCATGAAGAATCTGTAGATGGACTAACAGGTAGTCATTTGAACAAAACAAGGGGATACTTCGTGGTTTAAAGTCAGAAAAGGTATACATCAGGGTTGTATAGATTCACCGTATGTATTCAATCTGCATGCCGTGCAAATAACAAGAGATGCTGGACTACATGAAGAGTGAAGCATCAGGACTGGAGAAAGACTCATTAACAAATAGCATTATGCAGATGACATCACCTTCCTGAATGTAAAGAGGATGTGAAACACTTCTGATGAAGGTGAAAGACCATATCCACCAGTATGGATTGCACCTCAACATCAAGTAGACAAAAATCTTCACAACTGGACTAATAAGCAATATCGTGATAAACAGAAAAATTGAGGTTATCAAGAATTTCATTTTACTTGAATCCATAATCAGCATCTATGGAAGCCACAGTCAAGCAATAAAAGATACACTGGACAAACTGGCTACAGGAGATCTCTTCAAAGTATTAGAAAAACAAAGATGTTACCTTGAGGACTAAGCTGCATCTGACCTTAGCTATGGTGTTTTCAACTGCTTCATGTGCATGTGAAAGCTGGACAACGAATGACAAAGACTGAAGAAGAATTATGGCCTTTGAATTATGATCTTGGTGAAGAATATTGACTATACCATGGGCTATCGAAAGAATGAAAAAAATCTGTCTTGGACAAAGAACAACCAGAATACTCCTTAGAACCAAATATGGTGAGACTACATCTCACATACTTTGGACATGTTGGAGAAGGATGTCATGCTTAGTAAAGTGGAGGGCAGGGAAAAAGAGGAACATCCTCCATGAGATGGATTGCCACAGTGGCTAAAACAAGGGGCTTAAATGTAGCCAAAATTGTGAGGATGGTGCAGGCCTGGGCAGTGCTTTGTTCTATTATACGTAGGGTGGCTATGAGCCAGAACTGACTCAATGGCACCTAACGACAACCACATTTCCTTAAGCTCCCAGCCCAAATGGAAGCACTTTGAACACTAATTATATAATTATTACAAGTTGTTGCTACATGTTTATAAGTACAGTGGGAAATATTAAAAAATTAAGGATAAATTAGTTTGAGTGGTCACCATTTGTCTGCCAGTTTGTTGTGCCGCAGTGGCTTATATGTTGCTCTGATGCTAGAAGCTATGCCGCCACTATTTCAGATACCAGCAGGGTTATTCATGGTGGTGGGTTAGTTTTAAGCAGAGCTTCCAGACTAACACAGACAAAGAAGAAGAACTTGATGAGCTACTTCTGGAAAAATTATCCGCTGAAAGTCTTGTAGATAGTAATGGAACATTGTCTGATACAGTACTAGAAGAAAAGATGTGCATCAGAGCAGTATTCTTTCACCATACTTATTCAGTCTGTATGCTGAGTAAATAATCTGAGAAGCTGGTCTGTATGAAGAAGAATGCATCACTGGGATTGGAGGAAGACTGATTAAAAACCTGCAATATGCAGATGAGACAACCTTGCTTGCTGGCATGTATTGAGCAGGGTTCCCCCAAAAATGTGTGTAGCAATTAGGCTAGGCCATGATTTCTGTTATGGTGTGATGTTCCTGTATGTTGTAAATCCTGCATCTAGGTTGTTAATGAGAGAAGCTGGTTGGGGGTTGTGTTGGTGAGGCAGGATTCAATCTATAAGACTGTACTGTGTCTTCAGGCAATGTCTTGGGACATAAAGGAGAAAGAAGCAAGCAGAGAGTTGCAGACCTCATGCCATCAGGAAAGAAGTATCACCAGCAGCAGAGTATATGCTTTAGACCTGGGGTCCCTGCACCTCAGAAGCTGCCATTGTAGGGTAAGACTGCTGACGAGGATCTTCTTCTAGAGCCAACATAGAAAGACTTCCCCTGAAGATGATGCCCTGAATTTGGACTTTTGCATACTTTTCTGTAAGAAAACAAACTTCTCTTTGTTAAAGTCATCCACTTGTAGTGTTTCTGTTACAGCAGCACTAGATAACTAACTAAGACACTTGTCAAAGGTGAAGACTCAAAGTACTTACTGATAAAGGTCAGGGACCACAGCTTTCAGAATGAATTACACCACAATGTAAAGAAAACAAAAATCCTCACAACTAGACCAATAAACATCATGATAAGTGAAAGAGAGAATAAAGTTGCTAAGAATTTTATTTTACTTGGATCTACAACCAAGTCCTGTGAAAACAGCAGTCAAGAAATCAAACAATGCAACGTATTGGGCAAATCTGTTGCAAAATAACATTTTCAAGGTTTTAAAAGCAAAGATGTCACTTTGAGGACTAAGGTACATATGACCCCCAAATGGTATTTTCATTTGTCTCATATATACATGAAATCTGGTCAACAGTGAAGAAATTTGCTGTTGGCAAATAATATTAAACATACCATGGACTATCAGAAGAATGAATAAATCTGTCTTGTAAGAAGTACAGCCAGAATGCTCCTTAAAGAGGGAATGACACTTTTTCTTATATACTTGGGTCATGTTTTCTGGAGAGACCAGTCCCTGGAGAAGTTTGTCAGTGTGTCGGCAAAAAGGAGAAGACCTTTGATGAGATGGACTGACATAGCAGCTACACCAATGAGCTCAAATATCACTGTGATTTTGTGGATGGCACAGGACCTGGCAGCACTTCATTCTGTTGTACACGGAGTTGCTGTGAGTCAGAAGCAATTTCACAGCACCTAGCAACAAGAAGTCTGAGTATGTCCAATTAGACTATCGCTAAAATATGGAAATACTGTAGCTTTATGCAAAATATCTTCAGAAAGATGGTATCCTCTAAAGTGAGAAACAGCTGGTGTTGTGCTTTCTCTGCTTTTACTCACAGATGTACACAGATGTACACAGATGTACACAGATGTACACACAGACACTGAACTGAAAAAAAGAAGTTATGTGTTTTGTACAAGACAGCAAGGTTTAAAATTTAAAAATGTGAACTATAAAATAATAATTCAGTCATGGGGTCACTTGCACGTGAATTAGGAAAGTATGTTCTAATTTCAGTGAATCACAAGATTTTCTAATAGTAATAGCCCTCCTAGTCTTCAAGAGCAGAAACTCTAGTAGTACAATGGTTAAGTGTTATAGCATCTGACCAAAACTGATAGAACACTAGATGCATCAGAAACACTAACAGTTTGATTATCTTTCTAGTTTATCAAATAGCACAGTGCTTTTACTACCAGGCACAAATGCCTCAGACGTCTCCAGGCTCTGTGGTTCCAAATGTATCCTCTCTGTCTTAAGAGGGAAAAAAGCTATGGTCCAGGCACTGTCTCAAACTTTGGAGGTGTTTCCTCAATTTTCAACAATTGCCATAATAGGCATGTCAGTGTTACTCACCCTGTAAATAACTTTCTTTTTGTTCTTATGCAACATAAACTATAGTAGACTAAATCACAGTCTCTCTGTGGTATTTTTCCAAACTGAACAGAGGAAAAGACTTTTTTTGTCTTTCAATTTTTAGGTCTGTGATTATGTGACTACTGTTTTACCCTCATGGAGATAGTAGGCTTGAGCGTAGACTCACAAGGTATCGGAGGAGGGTAAGAAAAAGAATGAAGGAAATTTTGAAGATGCCAGAGTTTCTGTTTTCACCTTCAGACTTACTCTTCCCATCCCTTTAGTTTGATTATATGAGTCAGTTAATCGCTTTCTTAGACTAAATCTAAGTAAAATGGATATTGAGCTTTTCCATTATGTTTCCAAAGATGAAGTGTACTTGATTTCTGTATATTCTACCTGTTAAGGGCTATGTGTATAGTCACTATTTATGTGATTGACAAAAATTATTTGCAATGATGAAGTCATAAGTCTTGTGAAATTCTATTACACACTCTCTAACATTGTTTCTATCACCAAGACTATATTTTCCAACAATCAAGCCTTCTGGTTTCCAACTTTCATCTTCCAATCACCAGTAATTATCAATGCATCTTTATTGTGCATTCATCATGGATTGAACTGTGTCCCCCCAAAAATGTGTGTAGCAGTTTGGCTAGGCTAGGATTCCCGGTAAACTCTGCCTGTAGGAAAGTCAATGCAGGAGAATGGACAGCGCTTGTGTTAGCGGGGCCAGACTCAGTGTGTCACATTATATTGTGCCTTGAGGCAATCTCTTGAGATATAAAAGAAAGAAACTAGCAGAGAGATTTGTGGGTCTCATAATACCAAGAAAGCAGTGCCAGGAGCAGAGCTCACGTTTTGGGCTCAGGGTCCCTGTACCTCAGAATTTCCCAGTCTAGGGAAAATTGTTGACAAGAACTTTCCTCCAGGGTCAGCAGATCAAGACAATCCTGGGAGCTGATGCCCTGCTAAATTTGTGTTTATAACCTATTAGACTGTGACAAAATAAAATGTCTCTTTTTAAAACCACCCATTTATGATATTTCTGTTATAGCAGTCATAGATGACTAAGACAATGTTTAATCAATTTCAGACTGTAGAAGTTGGCAAAAGTCTTCAATTGCTTCATTTTTGGCCTTAGTGGTTGCTGTGTAAATTTGAATAATGGTCCTATTAACTGGTCTTCTTTATAGGTACATGGATGGTACAGCATTGGGTCGTGTTTTGTCCTGTTGCACAGGGTCACTGACAGTCAGAACCATTCGGATAACACCTAATAAACAAAAACAAGTAAAATGTAACTTTCTTCTCACTAATAAAATACAGTGCTATTATATCATGTTATATGACAAAGTTGAAAAGATTTTGCAGATATAACTAAGGTCACTAACCAAATGACCTTAAGTTTTCAAACAACAGTTATCACGGATGAGTATGACCTATTTAAATGGACCCTTTAAAGAATGTCTAAAAATTAGATGCATGTGAACTTAGAAATTATCTATCCTGTTGGCCTTGTTGGATCAAGCCAGCATTAGTTCTATGCCTGCAAGGAACTGGTTTTTGACAGCTGCATGAATGTGGGTGAACACACTGAGCTCCAGAAAAGAATGCAGCCCAGCTAACATCATATTAGTCTTGAGAGACCCTGAGCAGAGGACCCTGTTAAGCTTTGCCAGCATCACTCGCCCATGGAAACTATGAGATAAAAAATACATGTTTTTGTTTTTATACTGCTAAAGTGGTGGTGATTTTTTTATGCACCAGTGTTGTTAGGTACCACCAAGTCAGTTCAGACTCACAGTGTCATCTTCACAATTGTTTCTGTGTTTGAGCCCGTTGTTGCAGATGCTATGTGAATCTCCCTGATTGAAGGCCTTTCTCTTTTTTGCTGATACTCTGCTTTACAAAGGATGATGACTTTCTTTTGGGACTGATAACATGTTCAAAGTACATGAGATGCAGTCTTGCCATCCTTGCCACTATGGAGCACAGAAACTTAAAGCACTAACTTGTATGTTGTTTATGAAAGTGAATGCATTGAAACAGCACTTCTATGTTACAGTGATAAAAGGTTTTACCTGTATACAATGTTATTTATAATATAAAATATTATTTCAGGTAACCAAAACCTGCTATGCCATGGGACTGCTACTTTAGAAGCAAAAGAGCTTCTTGAGGAACTTACAACTCTTTACTTATCAGCACCAAGTCTAGGAAACAGCAAGTTTGATCACCTGTCACAGGATGGGCTTGGTTGCTCATACCGCAATCGTGCTATGGGCGACAACATAAGATGGCTTAATTAATTATAAAGAAAACAGAGATTTACTGAGTGTTTGGTTCTGTGGTATACTCCTTACCACCTCATTCTTATCTTGTAAAACTTTAGGTGAAAAATATTACTAGCTCCATTTTAGAGACAAAGGAGGCCTAAGTTGGTATGAATAGTTGAGCACTTGACTACTGCCTGAAAGGTTAGCATTTTGAACCCACAGGTAGCCTGGAAAATAGGCCTAGCTATCTGCTTCTGAAAGGCCACAGCTTTGAAAACCCAGTGAGACAGTTCTAATCTGCATATATGTGGTTACCACTAGTTGGAATCATCTCAGTAAAAACTAACAACAATTCTAGAGATGTGGAAAATCAATTTTCATCAAATCGTAAAACTGTTATACTATGTAAAGAGGACATTTCCAAATTTGTTTGCACTTGCTGTTAGCCTTTGTAATATTGTTTCATATAGGATACAGGAATATTTTAAATAGTACTCATAAACCAGGCTGAGAAAAATATAAAACTCCGATCAGGTTCTCTTCGGTGAACATTCAGTTAAAATTCTTTCCCAAAAGATCTTTTTACAAACCTGAAGAAATGATATCACATTTCTTTATATTATGATAATTAGGTAATGTTGGGGCTATGGTGTAAAGTCATAAATAGCTACTTTAAAGCAATGTCTACTCATCTTCTAAAGAGCGACCCAGTTTAAACCTCTAGAGTAGAAACAGATTTGTGACATTAGAAATCAGTGCTTGAGACATACATATCAGTGAATAAAAGTTACTCCTTACTGACTGTCTTTTCCTTTAAGCTCCTAGAGTACACATCTCTGTATAGATAATTTGGATAAAAAGTGCCAGAATTTTTTGTCCTTCTGTATTTTTTCATAACGTTCCTTCTACTCTCCAATTCAAATCTGTTTCAGTCTTAGTCCATTAATTGCTAATTCATTGGGATTGTGAATTTTGTTGTTGTTAGGTGTTAGTGAATCAGCTCCAGCTCATAATGACTTTCTGTGTAACAGAATGAAGTAGAGCCTTACCTGGTCCCGCCCAATCATCACAACCTCTGCTAACTTTGAGCCCCTACTGATGCCACTGCGTCAGTTCATCTGTTTAGAGTGTCCGCTTTTTTCACTGACCCTCTACCAAACATATATTTCTCCAGCAACTGGTACTTCTGAGGACACGTCCAAAATACACAGGACAAAGTTTTTATCATCCTTGCTTATAACGAACATGCTGGCTATACTGGCTGTATATGGCTTGAGTCAGATGTACCTTAATTATCAAGACAACATCTTTGCATATTTATGTTTGAAAAGGTCTTTTGCGGCAGATTTGTCCAGTGCAATACATCTTTAATTTTTTGACTGCTGCTTCCATGGGCATTTATTGTGGATGTAAGAATAAAATCTTCAACTTCAGTTTCTTCACCATTTATCATAATGCTGTTTATTAATCTAATTGTAAAAATTTTCATTTGTTTTTATATTCATATATAACCCATACTGAAGAGTGTAGTCTTTGATCTTTATCAATAAGTATTTCAAGTTATCAACACTTTTGGAAGGGAGGTCATGTTCCTCATATTGCAGGTCATTAACGAAATCTTCCTCCAATCCTTCATACAGTCCAGTTTCTCAGATTATTTTTCAGCATACGGATTGCATGTAGCTTGGTTGCACAGTGGTTAAGAGTTTGGCTGTTAATCAAAAGATTGGCAGTTGAAATATACCAGCCACTCCTTGGAAGCCCTATAGGGTGGTTCTACTCTGTCCTGTAGGGTCACTATGAGTTGGAATCTAGTTGACAGCAATGGGTTTTACAGCTTAACTAAGTAAAAGTACACAATCCTACAGCACACCTTTTCTCATTTTAAATCATGCAGTATCACCTTATTTTATTTGAACAATTACCTCTTCATCCATACACAGCCTCTGCATGATCACAGTTTCTGGAATTTCCCTTCTCAATGTTATTCATATAAGCTACCATAGTACAACAAAGTGAGGATGGACAGAGGTTTGTGAATCTAAAAAGAAACCAACTAAACTCACTTTTGTTGAGTTGATTCTGACTGATAGCGACCTTATAAGAAGGAGTAGAACTGCTCCATAGAGTTTCCAAGGAGTGCCTGGTGTATCTGAACTACTGACTTTTTGGTTAGCAGATGTAGCACTTACCCACTATACCAATTCAGGCAGACTCTTCCAAATCAGGTAGACCCTTCAGACTGGAGACATTGTCTATAGGCAGCTGATTTTTATGTATGTACCTTCAGTTACAATCTATTCTCAAATTCTAGTCCTACATTTTAAAATTTGCTGGGCATTGTCTTCTAGATGTGCCACGAGATTTATAACACTACTATCTAAAACTGAAAACTCATCTATCCTGAACTCAATTTATTCAGAATGTCTTCTGATTGAATTATAATTCAGGTTTGAAAACAAAGACACTTTTACTCCCCCATATCAATCATTTGTCTATAGTTTTATTGTTTATAACCTCTCTTATATTAATCTCTTCCTTTCCCAATTTCCACTGTCACTTTTTTTTTTTGTACAAAGCCTTATTAATGGATCACGTTTAAAAGCTTCCAAGTAGGTATCATTGGCTCCAGGCATTCTTTCATGTACGTCATCCTGTATATCTCTAGTAGATTAATTTCTCGAGAAACACTTTGATCATAACACTTTAGGGCTTAAAATTTTGAGCTGGCTTCTCATTTCCAATGCAAAGCTAGATAGACTTTTTACAATTCACTATCCAGGCTAAACTATCACTTAGTTTTCTACCAACTTACTGCTCACATGCTATGTATGCCTCATGGAAATTCTATTGCTCGCTGTACTGTAAACCTATCTTTTATATATAAATTTGTGGAGTGACTGTTATTGTCTTAAAATTTCCAGGATATCTCTGAGTTGCTTAGTAAAGGGCTGACAGGGTCTGAAGTTTTCTCCTCTTCCAGAAAGAGCGACTCCACTTAAATGCCAGCCTCCTTCGGTGTAGTAACCTTCTCCTGCCAGCAGGAGGGGCTGCGATTTCCCACAACCACCAAGGGCCCCAGAAGCTACACAGATGACTTGCCAGCGCTCACAAAAATGACTGACATCTGAGCCTAAACCTTTTGATGGCTGAACCCAGTCTATCTATTTCCCCACTGAGGAAATTGTTCTCATGCTTATACTAAAAGAAAATACCGCAGCACAGGGATGATTTGTGAACACCGGGGATGCGTACAGTAGTTTCTGACACAGAAATACTTAGCATAATGCCACCTTCATTTCCCTGGGACTTCTGGCTCATTAGATCACCCAGTAAGCAGCTTTTCAACATCTGTGTTGTGATATTGTAAGCTTTGCCCTCAATCTTTTCACCACAATGAGCACTTTACATCTAACAGTGTCCTTAAGTTTATGTGTGACTACATTTAACACCTTATAATTGTTCTGCCTTCTCTTACTCAAACTCAAAAGCTGCTTTCTTCATAATGTCTTACTTCCCTTGTTCTCCAGCCAGAAGTCTCCCTTCCTTGAATAGATTTATACTTTTCAAAAAGCCCTTTTCCCATAATGCCTACTATTCTTATGATGGTAGTACTGTTTCCTTCAGGAATCTGAAATACTGAAATTTATTGTCTTTCCTAAATTCATACATATCATGAATATGAAAGTGGCTACCTTGCTAGCTTAAATACAGTTTATTTGCAATGCTATAAAAGTTAACTAAGGAAAATAGCAGAAAAAACATCCTTTCTGAATGAATAAAATTGACATCTATTGGTTCACAATGACTGGAGTAGATTGTTTTTTCCATAAAGAATTGACTGATGATTCCTTGCAACCTCACTTAGTCCAGATGCTTCAGTTCTGCCTAGATTGGTCAAGAAGAAAAAATCATAATTTAGTAGAAAGGATGATTTCTTTTTTTTTTTTTTTTTAATGCTTGTGAGAATGAAAGGCCATTTCATCAGAGACTCGGTTCCTTCTGATAGCCTTCTGTTTGTTTTTAAACGATTAGGGTCTTTAGGACAGAATTTTACAATTCAGAGTCTAAACATATAAGGAAATACTGACTGAGATTAAAAAAGATAACAAAGCAAATGTCTCCACATCATTTTCACGATTCTTCTCATTTAGACAAAAATAAATAAATAAATGGGCTTTCAAATCTTTTGATTATTTTAATAGAATATGGTGAATTTTTGTCTCATTTTATCCTATACATGAAAGAACGAGCAGAAAATCTAAGAGCCAGCCATTTTTACAGAAAAGAGCATAAAAGGCATTTTCTTATGATCTTTCAGAAGGAAATGCACTTGAAATACTGTGAGAAAGGCAGTCTTGTGATATTTCTCATTATAAAAGGTCACTGCTCTGATCATTTATCACTATTTTATGGAAGAAGCAGAGTGGATTGTGTCTGTATGGGAGCAATGTCACCAAGAAGAGTTTAAAAAATTACCTGATGTTAAAAGGGACAGAGAAATTACTCGATGTATTGTAAAGCGGAATTTGGAAATATATTGCTAGTGCTAGAAATGAGAAATATTGTAAGATGAGAGAGGAGAAAGAGAAATCTACATTGACGGGACTATTTTCTTTCCTTGTAAATAACTGCTCTTGCCGTAAAGAAGAATTACTTGTGAATTTAGAGAAAACACCGGCCCCCTTAGTGCACTTAGAATTCAATTCGACATTAAGGATTCGTGGGTAAAAACCTAATTAAAATGGACACTAATATAACAAATCATGTATACTCAATATTTCAGATCAAGTGAAAGATAATTTTATTTTTAATATACATAATTATACACACCTAAATTTATGTAATGCCTTGTTGTATCATTATAAAAGTCTATACCATATAGAATCACTGTGTAATACTATGGCGGATCTGCTTTGTGTCTGTGTAGAAAGAATTCTACAGAGAATATATCATTAAATCCTTTCATCTTAACAAAACCACAAGGAAAATTCTAATATTAGCTCCACTTGTTAGACCAGAAGGTTGAGGTAGCTGCTCACAGATACACATGTGGTGGAACCTAGGTGGTAAGTACCATTAAATCATGCTCTGCTTTCTTATTCAGTAAGGACTTCCTTAAGTAAACAAGCAACAAAAATCACCAGAAAAGTAACATGTGGCAAGATTTAAATTGGAAATTTGAAATCCTGAAAAGAAATTCCAAGTTCAAAAACCATGGGTTACTAATCCTACTATTTTATCAGTTTCTTTGGGATTCATTATTACAGAATTGGAAACTACATGGATTGTGAACGCAGACAAACTTAACAGCAGTTTTAAAACAAAATATAGAAAGCTGTCCTCAGTGCTTGCATGCTTTACAGACCATCTCTTGCTGTACAAAATACTCAGCCTCAGTTTTCATATATTCAAAACCTCCTCATACTACCAACCTTAAATATCACCTCTTTCATAAATCCTTACTAATATCTCAGCGAGAATGAGTACCCTCCATTCTAATTTCCACAGAATTTGAGTTGTATATTAAATTTACCCTGCTTTATCTGCTGCTTACAATGAATACTTTAAAAATGGATGCCATCTAATTCCTGTTTGCTTTTCTTAATCGCTCAACAAACTGTATGGTTTGTTTTACCAAGCAATGTTTTAAATGACCCCAATTCAAGGCTTTGTCTCTTGGCTAAAGTCCAGATGCTAGGTGACTGGCTTCTCCTTTTTACTTAATAATAATTGAACTTATATTTGGATAACCTGATAAAAAAATCAGATTGAGTCATTTTCAGTAACAGCCTTCCAAACCGGTAGAAACTACAAAGTTGACCCAAACAGAAAAGTAGTATCACAGAGATCAGGAAGTTAAAGATCATTTCAATTCAACATTGATTTTTAGCTCTTTCTGGTTATTAGATGTCATAATCTTTAATAATCATGCAACAAACACCACAAAAAATGACAGCTTAATTGAAACAATGACAATCTGTAAAATACTGGAATTCATTTTTGCTGAGGAGTGCAGTATGCCTGGTATAATAAATAATTTTTTTGCTTAAGCAATGTCTTCTCTTAAGTGACAGATGGTTGGGATTGTTACTTCTGCTTCCGGTTGGAGCTCCAGAGAAAAGTTGAATGCTCTGTATATGTTATAGGGTCAGCTATAAAGATTCAGATCCAATATATTTGCTTGTCCATGACTAGAACCTGTTTTGACTTAGCCCTCTGTAAACATTTGAAAAATGGATGTATGAATAAATTTTTAAAATACATGTAGAAATTTCAAAGATGAAACAAGTTGGTGAGGGAGACTTTAGAAAGTGAGTGGATCCTGAAAATCACAGCAGTTTTTAAACAGATTAGTTATTCTACCAGGACATTGAGTTGACTCTGTATCAAGACGGATACAAAGAAAAGTATATTTCAATGCTGTAATTCTTGCTTAGATTTGGCATACTGGGAGCAGAATAGATCAAACAGGGAATCAAAGGAAATAGAGTTTATGAAAGCATTTTGAACACTGACTACCACTACACAAATGCAAGATATCTGTAACTGAAATCAAAGTAGACAGGCCAGGGAAACAATTCCCAATTAGCTTCACTTTGGCAATAGTTTACATGATTCAGTGCTGGATAAATTGTGTGGAAAGTTCCTTAAGAGTCTAGTTTTGACCCAATAACTTGATGAAATTTCTGACATGCTCCATTGTAGACAGCTTTCCTCGTTTATTTTTGCTTTTAAGAAACTTTTCTTACATCAAGACAAACTTTTTGCTCATTTGAAAGCTCCTGTTTTGAAAAACCTGAATTCAGATGATAGAAGTACCAGTACTTTCACTGTAAAAAAAAAGGTAGGACTGGCACCTGGGGCAGTATATGTTATGCAAAGCATTCACTTTAACAGACAAAATGAGAATCCTCGTTTTAATGTAGTTTCCAGAGGCTTAGACTGTGGTTTGAACTGTAATCACCTGCAGGGGAAAATTTAAAGATCAAAAATGTCCATTTGCTTCCTTAACCCAAATCTGGCATTTTCTCTGCAGGAAACTGACTTTGATTTCCTCAAGGAAAATACTTAAGTTTCAGTGTATTGCTTAGCAAGGCTAAGAAAAGTAAGATAGTATAATTTTTTTAAGCCATGCAATTTAAACAACAGTTTATGCATAAGTAGAACTTGTAGTTCTTACAAATTAAAGAGTAATTCTAACTCACTTTTACCTTGGTGTTCTCCTTAAAATGGCTCTTTCAAAAATATGCTTTCAACTTATTTTGTTATTTATTAAATCTGTGAGGATGAGAAATTCTTGGTTTTATAAGCTTTGTGTAGTGTTACTCTAACTTGTTCATAGGAATGTTCTTTTAGACCCCAAATATCAAAAACCTGTCTAAATATCATCTAATCTTAGAGACACTTTTCACATTTGTGTATATGATGTTACTGTATTACAACATGCTTTATGGTGGGCCCTTTGACAGAAAAGTAAGTTCCACTAAATCTGATTCTTATTCTACTACTAATGAATTCCATCTCTAACTGAAACTGTGATAGACGTAATAGGATGATTGAAAATTAAATAAATCCTCCTTGAAAAACATCACTCTCCTTGATTAAAAATGTCTTATTTCTCTATTTATCTTGGCCTTTTTCATCTTTTCTGGGTTAATCTTTTTCTCTTTTGTAAATCCTTCAGTTAACTTTCTAACCTAATATAAAAAGGCCTAGATGTAAGATACTAGGAACAATACAGCATTAATATTTATATGTTCCTTTTATGCTTTTTCTCATTCTAAGTCCTTGCAAAATCTTTCAGTTCTAAAATACCTCTTGGCATTATTACCAAACAAAATAATTACACTGCTAAAGTCAGTGTTTTTATTCCCAAGCCATTTAAATAATGAATAAATAAAACTTTGGCAGAATTGATTGATATTCTACATTACTGCATAGAACGTCAATCAAGTACATAGGTATTGCATAGGCTGTTTAATGAGTAAAGTGTAAGATGAGTAAAGTGTAATGAGAAAGTGTAAGATAATGGTAAATCAAACTTGTAATAAGTATGTTCCAGTTGAAATTGTATCATCTTGTGTCATCCTTTATATCCTGCCTTATAGCTATCTGGGTGCATGCCTGGTTTCACCAACAGATTAAAAGCTCCCAGAGAGCAAAGGCTGTATCTTCTCACACACAGTGACTGACTGACTGACTGCTGGCTGGCTGGCTGACGAAAGGTAGGAGAGATGATTGAATACGGGTAGCATCTGAAGTGTGCAGTAGAACTCTAACATGAGCATTTAAGCGTATAGCGTATTTGACTCAATCTGCCAAGCTTAACCCAGAGTTGTAGAAGTTTCTTTGCCTGAAGGAGGTATCCCTCCTCTTACTTTATATCTTCAAAGAGACATACTTAATGATCAAAGCCACAACTGTTCCACTTATTCTGGGAACAACATTACGCTGAAGTTTGAGCTTAAAAAATGATGAGAAAAAAGTTAGCCATTAGGTCACTACTTCTACGTTTCTAGGAACTAATATGTAAAGGAACATTTTTTTCAGCAGAATATTTTGAACTTCTGAAACTATAGGATTCTATAAGCATCGTAATACCATGGAGGTAACTTAGGGGCTGAAATTGGACAAGAAATTTGCATTATCACTGCCATTTACTAATTACAATTTGAGCAACTAAGTTATTTCCTAACACCTCATTCAAAGAGTCATAAGGGTTAGTTGAAGTCATGTATGTAGATCACCTCATGCTGTGGCACATAGTTATCATAAAAGACCCCCAGAATTTACTTGTTTCAATGGCAGATGTGACAAATATTTTCCTTTTCAAGTATCTCTATTTAAATTCATGACCAGTTAAGACATAGGGCATCTCTGAAAGGCCAGTGTTTTGCAGCAGCTGCAAAACTAAACAGTAATAGAAATACAAAGAAACCACACATGATAATCAGAACAAAATTGATTTAATTTTTTTTCTCAGAGAAAGACACAAGTATGTTTATTTGAAATTTTTAAGAAAGTGTATTATAGATATTTTTAGTAATTTTGAATTAAAGTAATGGAAAAGCCTTTAAAAAGTTTCAGGATGTGGGTCTAAGATGGCAACAAAGATCAAAAAACAAATGAATTGAATGTATACAACATTCTAGGAGACCTGAACATCAAAGGGAAAGTTAGGACATCAGACTGACTGACAAGGAAGGGAGAGTAAGTTCAGAAGTACCAAGGACTGGCCAAACCCAACCTACCAATGTCAGCAACCTGCAGGAGGGTTAGAGGTAACAACTGGTAAGCAAAACGCTGGAGTTTGGTGAGTATCTTCCTCAGCAGGAGAAACTGAACAGCAGAGCATACACTCACATTTCTAAAATCAGTGAAAAACATCATTTGATTGTCAAAACCCAAATTGGCTTGCATCTGAACTGCTGCAGGTGGATCTTTCATATGGCTAAATGTTTCTCCATGTTCCCAATACTTCCCCCTCCCTCCCTTGTGTTTCACCAGGCTGCATAGTGTGCTATACTACTTGCACTACTTTCATGTTCCTTGAGCCATTCTCCCAGACTTGGAGAGGGAACAATTTAACACATGGGAATGAATGAATGAACAAATGAATGAATAAACAAACAAACAAATAAATAAATTATCTATCTGCTGGACCTTCTAAGCTGGAAACAGGGAAGAAACAGATTCTTTGTCTAAACACAGGTATAGGGGGTCCACAGACCTTAAAAGACTTTCAGCACCACATAGAGCATACAGCACCCACTATCCTGCAGCAAAACTCTCTATTTAATTGCATTAAGAAACAGAGAAAATTTCTTTTCACAGACACTCATAGCTGGTTATTATCCCCCCTACATTTTTAAGTGCATGCAGTCAGACACCTGGGCATACACCACTCATCCCTACTCCCATAGAGAGGAGTAGAGGAGAGCCTTCACCACACATTTGGTGACTTATTACTTGAGGACCTGAGCTCAGTAGTCCAGGAAGAATAAACAGACACCTTGGCTCACAAGCCTAGTAACAACTTTAATGCTTATAAGATATTAGAACCTCTTTAAAAGGAAAATAATTGCCATCAAGTTGATTTTTACTCATAGCAACTCTAAAAGGCTGAGTAGAACTTTCTAAGTGGTACCTGGTAGATCTGAACTGCTAACACTTGGATTATCAGCTGTACCTCTTAACCGCTATGCCACCAGGTTCTAAAGCACCAATAAGCAAACTAGTTCATGTGATCAGCCTAATAGGGCATTTTGAAATAAAATAGATAAAGATATTAGAACACTGAAAACAAACTTAAATAAAGAACTTAATGATAGCTTATACACATCAATCAATATCAAATCACTTGAAGAAGTAGACCATAATGTCTTCAGAAAGTTCCCAAAGAACAAAGAAATTTTCCAGATGAAGAGAACTTCCTGAAGTTATTGGAGACAGAGTAGAAAGATAAGTATTCAAAATTATTCAAGAGTTCAGCAAAAATGCAGCAGAGCACAATGACAAACTGAACTGGCTGCAAGAAATTCTTGAGTGGAAATGATCAGAAATTCAACATATTAATAATGTAATTGTAGAATTAGACCACCCAACAGAAGGTCAAAGGAGCAGAACTGAGACAACAGAATGCATAATTAGTGAGACTGAAGATAAAACAATTGACAAAAAAATATTTGAGGAAAAATGAGGTGAAAGAATTTTAACAAATGAAGAAACAAGTTATGTGGGACTATATCAAAAGGGATAATTTACTGATGATGGGAGTATCTGAATGGACAGGATACCAGAAAATATAGAGACAATTGTGGAAGATATGTTTACAGAAACCTTCCTTAATATCATGAAAAATGATACTGTACGTGTCCAAAATACTCACCAAACTCCACACAAAGTAGATCCTAAAAGAAAGAACCAAGAAATGTCAAATCAATTTTACCAAAACTAAATACCAGGAGAGGATTTTAAAAGCACCTAGGATAAACGATACATAATCTACAAAGGAGAATCAATTAGATTAAGTTCAGATTATTCAGGATAAACCATTCCGGCAAGAAGGCAATGAGATAACACATACAAAACCTTGAAGAAAAAAATTACCCTTCAATATTATATATCCAGCAAAACTGTCTCTCATACATGATGGAAAAAATAGGACATTTCCAAATAAACAGTAATTTAAGGAATAGGGGGAAAAAAAGGCAAAATTACAAAAAATACTAAAGGGAGTCCAGTTGGAAAATCAATAACATCACAAAATAACCCAAAACTACAACACAAAAAAAAAACAAAAACAAATAACTCAGTGCCATCTAGTTGACACCAACTCATAACAACACTATATGACAGATTTGAACTGCCCCATAGTTTCCAAGGAGCACCAGGTGGATTTGAACTGCCAACCTTTTGGTTAGCAGCCGTAGCACTTACTCACTATGTCACCAGAGTTTCCACATTACAACATAGGAGAGACCAAATAGATACAAACTCTGATAGGGAAATCACAAAAATAAAATAAATCTAAAACATCAGAGATGTCTGTGTGTAAAAGATAACAACATAACAAAAAAGGAGAATCAAGAAAATCTAGTCATAGATCTTTTATATGGGGAAGTCAAGGCAATCAAAGAAATTAAAAACTGATTTAAATTTAGAAAATAGGGATACATATTAAAATAATCACAATTGAATTAAAAATCCTACACATTAAAATAAAAAAAAAATTCTCAGCAAAAACAAAATCAACAACACTGAAAAATGCAAAAATATATATCAAAAAACAACTCAGTGAAATACATTAAAAGGAACAAAGAAATCAATGATGCACAAAAAAGGAGTCAAAAAACATCAGCACTAAATTCATGCCTATCAATAATTACACTGAATATAAATGGATTACATCTACCAGTAAAGAGACACAGAATGGCAGTTTGGATAAAAAAAACAAGATCAGTAATATGCTGCCTACAAGAGATATACCTTACACCTAGAGACACAAACAAAAATTCAAAGAATGAAAAAAAGAAGCAAACAACATTCAAAAAAGGGCATGAGTGATAATATTAATTTCTGATAAAATAGATTTTAAAGTAAAATCCACCACACTGAATAAGGAACATCACTATATAATGATTATGGGGTCAATACTCCAGAAGGACATAACCATATTAAATATTTACTCACCCAACAACAGGGCTCTAAAACATATAAAACAAACTGTAACTGCACTGAAAACAGAAATACACATCTCTACAGTAATAGTAGGAGACTTCAAGACACTACTTTCAGTGAAGCACAGAATATCTGGAAAAAAATTTCAATAAAGATATGGGAGATTTACATGTCACAATCAACTAGCTTCACTTCATAGACATATACAGAACACAACTTCAAACAGTAGCCAAGTATAATTTCTTTTCCAGTGCAAATGGAACATTCTCCAGAAAAGATCACATATTAGGCCATAAGGCAAGCCATAACAAAATTGAAATATCAAAATATTACAAACCATCTTTTCAGACCATAAAGCCGGAAAAGTAGAAATCAATAACAGAAAAAGGAAGGAAAAAAAATGCTGAGAAACTCAATGACACCTTGCTCAAGAAATTACTAGGTTGTAGAATAAATCAAAGACATAAAAAAGAAATTCACAGAAACAAATGAGAAGGAAAACACACCACTAGAACCTTTGAAACACAGGAAAAGCAGTGCTCAAGAATCAACTTATTTCAGTAAATGAAGACATCCAAAAGCAAGACCAGTCCCAAATGAAAGCATTAACACTAGAATTCAAACAAGTGGAAAAAGTGCAGCAAAAGAACTGCCTGGGCACCCAGAAGAAAGCAAATAATAAAAATTACAGCAGAACTAAATTAATTATAGAATGGAAATAACAATTCAAAGAGTTAACAAGACCAAAAGCTGATTCTTTGAAAAGATGAACAAAATCAATAAACTGTTGGCCAAACCGACAGAGAGAGAAAAACAAACAAACAAAAAACAGAGAGGAAGCAAATAACCCAAAGAAGAAAGGAGATGGGCAATATCACAATGGATTCAACTAAAATTTTAAAAAATTGTAACAAAATACTGTGAAAAATTATACTGCAGCAAATTTGAAAATCTGTAGGAAATGGAGAAATTTCTAGAAACATACTATCTAAACTAACACAAATGGAGGTAGAACAACTAAATAAACCCATCACAAAGGAAGAAATTGAAAAGGTCATTTAAAAACTCCCAACCAGAAAAACTCCAGACCCTGATGGCTTTACAGAAGAATTCTACCAAACTTATAGAGACGAGTTAATACCACTATTACTAAAGGTATTTCAGAGCATAGAAAAAGATGAAATACTCCTCGATTCATTCTATGAAGCCAACATAACCCTGATAACAAAACCAGGTAAAAAAAAAAGCAAAAAAAGAATATTATACACCACTGTCTCCCATAAACTTAAATGCAAACATCCTCAACAAATTCTGTCCAAGAGAATTCAACAATAGATATCAAAAAATAATTCACCACAACCAAGTGAGATTCACATCAGGGTTGGAGGGATGGTTCAATATTAGAGAAACAATGTAGTCTACCACGTAAATAAAAGACAAGAAACACCTGATTTTATCAATTGATGCAGAAATGGCATTTGACAGAGTCCAAAAACAATTCATGTTAAAACACTCTCAGCAAAACAAGCATAGAAGGGAAAATCCTCAACACAATAAGGGACATTTACGAGGACTACAAATTCAGTTTGCAAAGTCATCCTGGAAAGTCACTTCAGCCTCCTTCAAAGCACTCCCCTTGGGAAGGTGTGAACCAACACCAATGCCTAGACCACCCTTCAAAACAATTTTGGAACTTTTTCTGGAATGGCCGTCAGAAGTGTCATCATATTACCCTGGATGTCTTGAATGTCATCAAAATAATTTCTTTTCAGCACTTCCTTTATCTTTGGGTAAAGAAAAATGTCATTGGGCGCCAGATCACATAAGTAACGGGGGCTGTTCCAATACAGTTGTTTACTGGCTAAAAACTCCCCCACAGACAATTATACAATTAAGTTCGTGAACCTGCCACCACCCCACTGTGCACAGTAACCATTCCAGAAAGAGTTCCAAATTTGCTCTGAAGTGTATACAAGTCACTGGCATCAGTGCATAGTTTCCCAAGGACAGTACTTAGAAGGTGATCATAGTTATATTCAGCAGTGAGGTATGAAACATTTAGAACTACTAAGTTTGTGGACTTGTCAGACCTTGTATACAAAGCCAATAGCCAACATCATCCTAAATGGAGAGACTCTGAAAGTATTCCTCTTGAGAATAGGAGCCATACAAGAATATACTTTGTCACCACTTTTATTCAACACTGTTCTGGAGGTACTAGCCATAGCAATCAGGCAAGATAAAAAATAATGTCTAAATTGGTAAGGAGGGAATAAAAGTGTCTCTATTTGCAGATGACACGATCTTATACAGACAAAACCCTAAAGAATTCACAAAATAACTACTTATAGAGAAAGTTTTGGCAGACTATGAGATACAAAAATCATTTGGATTCCTTTACACTAACAAAGAGAACATCAAAGAGGAGATCACTAAATCAATAACAGTTATAATAGCCCCCAAGAAGATTAAATACTTAAGAGTAAATCTAGCCAGATACAAAAAAGACCTATAGAAAAAAAATTACAAGACTCTGCTGCAAGAGACCAAAAGATATCTACATAAGTGGACAAAACGACCTTACTCATGGATAGGAAGACTCTGTTTTGTGAAAATGTCTATTCTACCCAAAGTGATCTATACATAAAGTGCAGTCTCAATACAAATTCCAGTGGTATTTGTTAATATGATGGAGAAACAAATCATCAGCATCGTATGGAAAGAGAAGACTCCCTAGATAAGGAAAGCATTACCTAAGAGGAAAAACAAAGTGGGAGACCTCACACTACCTGACTTTATAATCTACTACACTGCCATGATAGTCAAGACAGCCTGGTACTGGTACAACAACAGATACATAGACAAATGGAACAGAACTGAGAAACCAGACATAAAATCATCCACCTACGAGCCCCCTGATATTTGACAAAGGCCTGAACCCCATAAACTGGGGAAAAAATAGTGTCTTTATCTGCAGAAAAAATAAAAATAGAAAGAGAAAAAGAGGAAACAAGACTCATATGTCACACCATGCACAAAACCAAGTAAAAATTGATCAGAGACCTAAATATAAAATCTAAAACAATAAAGAGTGTGGAAGGAAAAATAGCACTAAGCTGGAAGCCCTAATACATGGTATAAACAGACTGCAAAACATTACTAACAATGCACAAACACCAGAAGAGGAAACAGATAGCTGGGAACTCCTAAAAAGCAAACATATTCATCCAGAGATTTCACCGAAAGAACAAAAGACAAACTACAGACTGGGAAAAAATTTTTTGCTAACACAAATCCAATCAGTGTCTAATCTCTCTTAATCTATAAGATATTGCAAAACCTCAACAAGAAAAGCACAACACGGCACTTGGCTTTGGACTTGGCAATTAAAAAATGGGCAAAGCATATGAAGAGGCACTTCACCAAAGAGGACATCCAGGTAGCTAACTGATATATGAAGAAATGCTCATGATTATTAGCCATTAGAGAAATATACATCAAAAATGTAATAAGAAACTATCTTACCCCAACAACAATAACAAGAAAAACATGCCACTGAGTAGACTCTGAGTCATAGTGACCTTTTGTCACCTGAACAAAGCTAGCATTAATCCAAAAATCTCAAAATAATAAATGCTGGCAAAGTTGTGGAGAGACTGGAACAATTCTACATAGTTGGTGGAAATACAAAATGGTACAAGCAGTTTGGAAATTGATTCGGTGCTTTCTTAAAAGGCTGGAAATAGAAACATGCAATCTGGCAATCCTACTTCTTAGAATATATCCTAAAGAAATAAAGGCTGTTACAAAAATAGATCTACGTACAAAAATGTTTATTGCAACACTATCTACAGTAGTAAAAGATGGAATCAACCTAAGTGGCCATCGAAAGATAAATGAATAAACAATGGTATATGTATGTATTCACAATGGAATACTATGCAATGATAAAAAACAATAATATTGGGAAACATAACAGAGTAATCAGAAAGACATTATGCTGAATGAAGTTAGTTGTAAAACAACAAATATTATATGAAACTACTATTATAAGAACTCAAGAAAAGATTTAAACACAGAAGATAACAGTCTTTAATGGTTACAAGTGTGGGGGAGGTAGGGGGTACTCACTGATTAGATAATAGGAATTGGGATAGGTGAAGGGAGAGACAGTGTGCAGTAGAAGGAAGGCCAGCACAACTGGGCTAAACTAGAAGTTAAGAGGTTTCATAAATATAACCTAACATTTTAAAGTACAGAGTAGCAGGGGCAGAGGTCTGGGAACCATGGTTTCAGGGGACATATAGTTCAGTTGGCATAATGAAATTTTTTTAAAGAAAGTGTTCTGCATCCCATTCTGATTAGTGGTCTATGGGGTCTTAAAAGTTAGCAAGCACTCATCAAAGTATCATCAATTTGTCCCAACCTACCTGGAACAGAGAAGAAGAAAATACTCGAAGATATAAGGAAAATACAAACCCAAGAGACAGAAAGGGCCATAAAATACAGAGACTACATCAGCATGAGACCAACAGAATTAGATGTCACCCAGCCACCACCAATGACATCCCTAACAGGGAATATAACTTAGAATCCCTGACACAGTGGGAGAAAAATGGGTCTGGAGAACTGGAACTCTATTGAAAAGATCAGCCTTGATGGTATAACAGACTGGAGGATCTCCACAAGATATGACCTATGTATTCTCTGCCAGCCCAGAGATGAAACTATTCCCAAAGCCAACTCTTCAGACAAAGATTGGACTACAAGATGCAAAATGATACTGTTCAAGAGTGTGCTTTTTAGCTTAAGCATACAAAAGGCTAACAGGGCAGCTCCTGTCCAGAAGCAAGATTAGAGGGCAGAGGGGGACAGGAGTTGGTTGAATGGACATTGGAAATACAGGGCGGAGAGGAGGCGTGTGCTGTTACAGGATAGAGATCACAGCTAGAGTTATATATTGTTGTTAGGTGCCATCAAGTCAGTTCCAATCCATAGCGACCCTATGAACAACAGAACAAAACACTGGCCAGTCTTGTGCCATGTCCACAATCATTTTTATGCTTAAGCCCATTGTTGTGGCCACTGTGACAATCTATCTCATCGAAGGTCTTCTTCTTTTTCACAGACCCTCCACTCTACCAAGCATGATGCCATTCTCTGGAACTGATCCTTCCTGACAATATGCCCAAAGTACATAAGACATAGTCTTGACATCTTTGCTTCTAAGGAGCACTGTAGATGTACTCCTTCCAGAACAGAGCTATTTGTTCTTTGGGCAGTCCATGGTACACTCAGCATTCTTCTCAAACACCAAATTCAAGGGCATCGATTGTTCTGTCTTCATTGTTCATTGTTCATCTTTTCAAAGCATGTGATGTGATTGAAAATACTATGGCTTGGGCCAGGCACTTTAGTCTTCAAGGTGACATCTTTATTTTTCAATACTTTAAAGAGATCTTTTGCAGCAGATTTACCCAGTGCAATATGTCTTTTGATTTCTTGACTGTTGCTTCTGTGGGCATTGATTGTGAACCAAAGTAAAATGAAATCCTTGACAACCTCAATCTTTTCTCCACTTGTGACAATGTTGCTTACTGGTCCCATTGCAAGGATCTTTGCTTTTCTGATGTTGAGGTGCAATCCATACTGAAGGCTGTGGTCCTTAATCTTCATCAGTGTTTCAAATCTTCTTCACTTCCAGCAAGTAAGGGGGTGTCCTCTGCATAACACAGGTTCTTAATGAGTAATCCACCAATCCTAATTTCTCGTTCTTCTTCATATAATCCAGCTTCTCAGATTACTTCCGTGGCATACAGATTGAACAGGTATGGTGAAAGGATACAACCCTGGCACACACCTTTCCTGACTTGAAAACATGCAGTGTCCCTTTGTTCTGTTAGCTGATAGGAGGAGTAAAGACAGAGTGAGCCATCCCAATTTATCTGTCAGTGAAAGCTTGCTTATTGCTGTGATGCTATAAGCTATGTCACTGGTATTTACACACCATCAGGGTCACCCATGATAGACAGGGTTCAGCTGAGCTTCAAGACTAAGACAGACTAGGAAGAAGGATCTGGCAGTCTATTTCTGAAAAGAATTAGCCATGGAAAACCTTATGAATAATGGGGGAACATTGTCAAGAGTTATATTGCAGTGTGTTATCAAGGATTTATATAACAAATTGACTTGGATTGTAAACTGTCACTTAAAGCACAATGAAGTATTTTTAAAAGAAAGTTTGTAAAAAAAAAAAAAAGACTTACAATTTTAAAAATTGCTGAGGAAACAGAAGAAACTTAACCAAGATATTCCTGTTTCTATGATGGAAAGTAATCCACAGAGAATTCTTGTGAAGGGCTAATCATGCACCTTCTTTCAAGTCATCTTGAAAGACACCAGGAAAATTTGCATACTAATTTTTATTCTTTCTGATTCCTCATAAAATCAGTCAAACCATGTTCATTGTTAGAATTACATAGGTACCTCCACTTTTTGAAAGTTAATTTTACATTCTTTTGCTTTTACAAAATGACCTACGTCAGTCCTTGCTTTTGCTGTCTTAGTCATCCAATGCTACAGTGACAGAAAAACCACAAGTGAATACCTTTAAAAAGAGAAATTTTATTTCTGTCCCCATCCAGTACGGTGAAAACGCAAATTCAGGATGGGAGCTCCAGGGGAAGGCTTTCTCAGCTGACTCTAGAGAAAGGTCCTTGTCGTCAGTCTTCCCCTGGACTGGGAGATTCTGATGTTGAGGTGCAAGCCACACTGAAGGCTGTGGTCTTTGATCTTTATCAGCAGGTGTTTCCAATCTTCTTCACTATCAGCAAGTGAAGTGGTATCCTCTGTGTAACACAGGTTGTCAATGAGTCATCCTCAAATCCAGATGTTACACAGGTACCCCCAGTTTTTGAAAGTTCACCTTACACTGCTTCACTTTTACAAAATGACCTACATCAATACTTATTTTTGTGGTCATCTAGGGTTACTATGACAGAAATACCACAAGTGGATGTCTTTAAAAAGAGAAGGGTCTTTTCTGAAGCATGTACTCTCTTCCTGGCATGGCTTCTTAGTGGTGTGAGGTCCCCAAGAATCTGCCTGCCTCCCTTTCTTTTGTATTCCAAGAGGTCCCGACAAGGCACTTTACAATCCTACATGCTGAGTCCTGCTGCCCATCCTCCCTCATTACCGTCATAGACGCAGGGTTTACAACACACAGCAGCTTCACAATACAGGAAATCATGGTCTAGTTAAATTGCCATGCATGTTTTTGAGGGACACAATTCAATCCATGACACTAACCAAAAGAAACCAAAGAGGATCTTCCCTCTCAAGAAAAAAGTCAAAAAGCATAGATAACATTCAATCTTTGCTTTGCAGAGAGCTACTGAAAAGGCAGCACAAACCCCAGGCGGTGCAAGTGAGCTTAAAAAGCTCCTTCCCAGGGAAAGACATTCAGTATCTAGTTCATATAGAGTGTATTTTTAAGTTATTACTCCTTTTTTTTCTATACATGTGTTATTTTAAGTTTTATATGTTATTTGTTATGATTTGGTAGACTATTCTGGAAGTATGGGACACACAAAAAGTTTTCTCATATAAGTTAACATTAATTGCTTCTTCATCTTACACCGTTTTGACTTCCAAAAGGTTTCATAGGAAAGCTTTGCTTTCAGATGGGGGGTATAGATAACCTGTGGTTTAAAAGCAGGCAGAGAATTCAACTGTAGTGTAGTACTGGCGAAAGTACCAATGTATACTTTGGAAAAGATACAAAATGAGTAACTATAAATCCAGATATGCTTCAGCTCAAAACTGCAAAATAAAATGCTGAGATGTTGTCAGACAATAACTCACATTCACATATAAACATACATACACATACAAGCATACACATTCACACATATTTTTAAGCTCTCACAGCACTTTGGAAACCTGTTGATGCTCATTGCAGACTACTTTACTATACAGTTAAGCATATAGTTTGCATCTTCTTTTTACATTGCAGACTGCTTGAAAATACTGCACCTGGATCATCTTTTCACTGTCCCCTTTCCTGTTATACCAGCATCAAGAATCAGCCCCTAACTTAGCTCAAGAAAAGAAAAATACCAATTTTTTGAGTGTTTACTATGTGCCAGGCACTAAGCTTGATGTTCCTTATAAAATATCTCATGAATTTTGTCACTAAATTTAACTTTGTGAATTGGTGCTGATCTTTTTGGCCTTTTACAAAACCCGTGGTGATGTCCTTTCTGTCTCACCCGAGATTAAGCCTAAATTTCTTCTTAGGCTACAATTTATCCCACAGCGTGGTGGTAAGAAGCCCTGGCTATGCAGCGGTTAAGAGGTTAGACTGCTAACCAAAAGGGTGACAGTTTGAATCCACCAGCTGCTCCTTGGAAACTTTGTGGGGCAGTTCTACTTTGTCCTACAGGGTTGCTATCAGTTAGAGTCAACTTAGCAACAATGGGCTTAGTTTTATTGGTTTTAGTAGTTATAATATTTAATGATACAGTTCTAAATTTTCCTTATTAAAATCTGAACCACAGATCAGCTCACAGCAAAAGTATTCATTCCAATTAAAGAAGTTTCTATTTTCACTTACAAATTAGAATATTTAGCATAAAGGTCATGTTTAAAAAATAAATCTCAATAAACTAATATCTGAGAGTGTCATCATGTGTCAGCTTCCAAATTCCTTTCTAATTTACAAGTTACAAGCAATTATGAAAAAGTAACTTGTGCGACCCTTAGAAGAAAATAAATTAAAATGAGATCGCTACCTGTGTGCAAATCTTATCATAATCCACTAACCTCTTTACCCTTCTTTCTGCTCCTCCTCACCAAAAGGTAATAATTAACCAGAAGAATACATTGAGAGGGTGTACTGAAAACACTGCCTCTTGTGTTTGTAAATATCTGAGAAATAATTTTAAAGGAGTCAGAAAACATTTCCTTGGTAATCTTAACCATGGTCTCAGAAAGTGCAGAACTGGTTTTGTTTTTATTCAGACGTTCATTCACATATAATAAACCAAAGCTGGAAGGGCAAAACTGACACTGGGAAAGGAAAAGTTAAATGCAGGATTCTGGGTTCGGTTGAAACTGGAGAACACCAATGGGGAGACTAAAGCGCCTCTCTTTACTGAAGCAGCAGTTTGAAGTACTCTTGTGTAGTATAATAGAATAATTGACCCAATTAGGGCCCTATTCATCAGAAATTAGATTTCTGCAGGTGCCAAGCACAAAGGCTTTTAAGGGCCTCATCGGCTTCTCACTAGCAACATTGGAAAATTGCAGGCACAACAAAACTGCAAAATCTGCAGTTTAATATCTTTCCTCTAGGTATGTGCTGAACCTCACTTTAGTTTTAAAGTATAACAAAAGGCACACAGTTTAGGGTCTTTTCTTCTGCCAACATGGCCCTTTCCTGTAATCTTACGCCCAGGCATCCTCTTTAACCCAGCTTTAAAGGATTAGTTTCAAAAGTAGCAACTGAAGATTGTGATTGAATATTCACCCTTCACAGACCATTTCATTCTAAAGTCTGCTCCATTCAGGCCATCTTTTCTGAGTTTAATACAGTATTCATCATTTGAGGTCATAGAACACAGAATGGCCTTAACCAAATCCTTTAGATGCTATTTCTTCAGGAGCAAATTCATGTTATATAAAGAATTTTTACAAGCTCTAAAACACTCAGGTCTGGGATTTTTAAAGAGCTATATGGGATGCTGTTGGGAACGTGGGGTAGGAAAGAGGTAAGGAAAACCCTGCTTCAGTATACTGTTGCTGCTGTAACACTCTACACAAACTTGGTGGCTTAAAACACCATAAATGTATAATTTTACAGATCTTGAGATCAGAAGTCTAAAATGTGTCTCATTGGGCTAAAAGTTAGCAGGACAACATTTTTTTTCCAAAAGCTCTGGGGAAAAAATCCTTTCCTTACCTTTTCCAGATCTTACAGACTGCTGACGTTTCTTAGCCTGTGGCCCCTTTATCTACGAGGCCAACAGCAGTAGCATCTCAAATTGCTATCAGACTCCAACTTTCTTCCTCCCCTTTTTCACATTTAAATGACCAGTCCAATTACATAGAAACCCTGGTGGTATAGTTAAGTGCCAGATCTGTTTACTAAATGGTCAGTAGTGCAAATCTGCCTGGCACTCCTTGGAAATTCCATGGAGAAGTTGTACTGTGTTCTACAGGGTTGCTTTGAGTCGGAATTGACTCGACAGCAATAGGTTTGGGTGATGGCTTGTGATTATTGCATTGGGTACACCTAAATAATCCAGGCCTGTTTTCTATCTAAGAACCAAAACCAAACTAAACCTATTGCCACCGAGTCAGTTCTCACTCATAGCAGCCCCATAGGACAGAGTAGAACTGCTCCATAGAGTTTCCAAGGAGTGCCTGGCAGATTTCAAACTGCCAATCTTTTGGTTAGCAGTCTTAACACTTAATCACTATGCCACCATAATTTCCTTCTTATGTCAAAGTCAAGTAATTAGCAAACTTAATTCCACCTGCAACCTTAATTCCCCCTTTTCAAATAATATATTGAGCTCACTTTATACTACTTTCCACTTAAATAGAAAACTTGGTGATGTAGTGATTAAGAGCTTTGAATGCTAATAAGAAAGTTTGCAGTTCAAATCCTCTGGCCATCTTTAGAAATCCTGTAAGGCAGTTCTACTCTGTCCTATAGGGTCACTATGAGTAGGAATCGACTCAACGGCAATGAGTTCTGCTTAAATACCAATATGTTCCAGGACTTTTTCCTTCAAGCCCTTTCAATCTTTATTCTATGTACTCTATCACAGTGATTTATTCTACACCCATATCGTTAGCCAAACATATCCAGAGGTTCTGGGGATTAAGATGCAGAGATTTGGGGGAAGCATTATTCTGCCTACCATACCATAAGCCCCTTCCTGGATGTCAGGGGATTGTTCCATGAATTTCAACTGTTTATTTGCTCTGATAAAACGGTTTCTTTCATTGACAAGATACCTAAAATTTCATTTCCTTGACTTCATTTTCTTTTCTCTGGCAAACACACAACCATTCTATTGTTGTTAGTTGCTGTGGAGTTATTGCCAACTTGGAACAAACTTAAGTGACAGGGTAAAACTATCCTTCAGGTTATTGTTTGGTACAGACTTTATGGAAGCACACTGCCAAGTCTTTCACCCACCATCCCACTGGCCAAATTCAATCTGTCAGATTTGGATTAGAAGCCAATCCGCAACCATTTGTGCCACCAGGCTGGTAATAGCCATTCTAACTTCTTATTACTATTCTCCTTATAACATTTACTATTATTTTAATTACATTACCTATTTCTTTACTTATTTGATTCCTGTGTCTTCCATTTAAATAAATGTTTTAGGGATCAAAGACCTTGTCTCATTTATAATTGTTTTTCCTTTGCCATGAGCCTGGACCTAAGTGTCTGCACATGTAGCTGGAAAACCTAGTCACAGTGTCATGCTGTCGGTCACCACAAAGCCAGATGTAGAGATGGGGAGGGACTGTACTTTATTCACATGGCTGGTGATCTGAGAAGATGATGAATGAGCACCCTAAAAAGCATCTTAACATCTCAGCTCAAGCCAGAGGGTTTTATAAGAAGAAGGGGGAAGGGTTAGATGAATAAAAAAAGGGAGTGTTATTCAGGTGCCTGGGCGAGGAGTCACTAATCACAAGTTGGGTTGTCCAGGAACTGTGATATTATCTAGGCAGTGGTCTCAGCACCCTGGACAAGATCTGAGGTCACAAAAGGGGTGATGTTACCTGGGCAGAATCTTAACATCTCATCTCAAGCCAGAGGGGTTGGAGGTTGTTGGTCACAAGAGTGGGTCACAAGGTTAGCCAGAGCTATGAGTTGGGGGAGGGTATTGTTAGAGGACCTGTGATGTTATCTAGACAGTGATCTGTGTGGTCTGTAGCTTTCTCAGGCCCCTGGGCAAGGTGGGTGATGTTGTCTGGCTCAGGCCCCTGGGAAAGCACTAAAATAAAACTCACAGTCTCCAGGTTAGCCACTGTAAATTTTTCTAGTCAGCCTGACATCTGGCAAGGATTTCTAGTCAATGTTTTACATTTACTAGCCCTTTCATATATGAGATTCTGAAGGCATGTTTCTTGAAGAAATCTGTTTTTCTTCAGAGAATCCAGGCATGACTTAGCTAGATCCTCTGCTCAGGGTTTCATAAGACTACCATTAAAGAGCTAATGAGTCTATGTTCCCTTCTGATCTCGGTGTCCTATGCTAGGCTCATGTGGTTGTTGATAGAATCTAGTTCTTTGTTGTATGACTCCATTGTTTTTAGCTAGCTGTGAACCAGAACCATTCTCTGCCACTAGAGGCTACCATTAGGTCCTTGCCACAAGACTTCATGTCATAACTTGGCAATTTACTACTTTCAGAATCTCTTGAACTCCAGCAAATCTTCTGTCTCTCATTAAATGGCTTACCTGATTAGTTCAGGCTCATTCAGGATAATCTTCCTTTTGATTAACTTAGAATCAACTAATTATGTATTTTAATGACTGCAAAATCTCCTTGCCTTGCCATATAATATAATATAATCATGTGGGTGATGCATCATTGTACTTACAGGTCCTGTCCATACTAAGTGGAGGTGATTACACAAAGTGTTATTGGGGATCATTTTAGAATTCTGTGTGTCTTATCTAGGCACTCTGAAACTGAACAATGAATCTCAATCCTCCGCTTATATCGCTTGGAACGATCTTGGAAGTTGCATACTCATACTGATATTAGAGGGAGCAATCCAAATGAGCTCAGGAGTCTGAGTTGCCTCCAGGCACAGCTTAATTGTGCGACATTGTTTTTAAAGTCTTGTTGTCATTATTTTTTGAAGGCCATACACAGGAGGTCAGGTAAATTATATCAGCTTGTAAGTGTACTAATGGCATTTTCTAAACAAGTATCATTTAATTATCTTTCACTTTAGAGCATGCTTGTTTATCTTGCATCTATATCTGCAACTAGCGTGTAAATCTTGTGAGGCAATGCAAATATTATATTCACTTTTGAATTTCAAATGTCTAGTTCTCAGTATTTAATTGAAGCAGCCCCAGGTAAACAGTTCTTGTTGCTAATGATGCTTAAATTACATCTTTTTCTTTATTTGACTTTTGAGTCTGCCATGTCCCTTAAGAGAGATAGAGACATCAGAAGCACAATTGATGTTTGCCTACAATGTCACACACATGCCTATTTAATTTGGTCCCCAGTCCTTTCTAACAAGTATGTTCTAGCACCTTGGCAGACATAAAAGGAAATATATGATGCCTTCAGCTCTCACAACTCAAAAATGCCTTCCAAATTGCTGTTCCTTCAAAATTCACTGAGGTCAGTGAAATCACAGAGCTATTCCTAAGCAGTTCTACAACTTCAGCAGAATCATGCAAAGGCTAGTGAAGTAATGTTCCTCCTTTGCCAGCAGAAGAAAGCTGAACTTAGTCCTAGAGGGTGAAGGGTTTTGAAGTCTACTGGTCAACTGAGGTGGCCTGAATTTCAAACTGTTCCCAAAGATCATCCTCACTCAGCATAATGCTGGCAAAGGTGCCACATAAGAGCAAACAGAACAGAAAAATCAGAGAACTGACAGTGCCACCGGAGATGCCATCAGTGACACAAGTCCATACAGGCAGTGGCTTAAATATTGAAACTGCCAAATCTTTAGGAAAAACCAAAATACACAAAATAAAACATAGTACAAGGGCAGAGGATGATCAACTAGGGTTGTATTTTTGTCAGATGGAGTCAATTCATTGCTAGAGAAATGTCTTTAAAGATCAAGGTTTTCTCCTAAGGTATGTATATTTGCTTGAGAGTCCAAAGAGACCATGAAATCACAGAAGAAAATCCTCATCAGCCTGTGCGTGTAACACAGATCTCAAATGAGATCTTCTCTGTATGTAATTAACCCATCTAAAAAAACCCCATTGCTGTCAAGTCAATTCTGACTCGTAACAACCCTATAGGACAGAGTAGAACTGCCCCAGAGACTCTGTAAGGAGCACATGATGAATCTGAACTGCTAGCCTTTTGGTTAGCAGACATAGCGTTCAACCAGTGTGGCACCAAGGCTTCTAATGAACCCCTCTGTACCTCCCTGAAAACCTCCTCAGGTGAATCTCAGACAACATTTCTTAGATAACAGAAAGAAACAGTACTATATACTCTCCACTGGTCAGACTGCATCATGAAAAGTTGGAAGAATGAGAAATTTTCAATCTAACAAAGAAAATGGTACAAGGAGATGTATTAACTGGTTCAACGTAAATATCCCCTACCTGGAAAATGGTTTGGCTATTCTTAATTTAGTGTCCCCTGGTAGTGCAAATGATTAATGTGACTGGGTGCTAATCCAAAGGTTGGAGATTTAAATCCATCCAGAGATGCCTCAGAAGAAAGGGCTGGAGATTTACTTCTGAAAAATCAACCGTTGGAACTCCTATGGAAGAGAGTTCTACACTGACACACGTGGAATCCACTGGAAGGCAAATGATTTTAGTTTTTTTTTATTATTTTAAAGCAGAAAGTCTAATAAAGTGACATCACAGAAATGAAGATTTAGTTAACACAGGAACAAATGCTAATACTGAGAACTCCAAGATCAAACAGGTTATTTACGTTAGTATCTTCTCCCTGGTCCTGGAAATATCCATAGAAGCTGTGCGAGTGCCTCTTGTCTCTGATACTGCAAGGAATTTCTGCATGGGATGGAACTTGAACTTCTTTATTTAGAAAATCTTTTTCAGATTAAAATCCTGTGATCTCATAGAGTGTACCTGGACTCTACTCGTTATTCCAAGAAACACATCTGGAAAAAAAACCGTAGTTTCACAATCATAAGATCAAAACTAACCAATCCCTTTGCTATCAAGTCGATTTCTGACTCACGTCAACCCTAGAGCACGGGGTAGAACTGCCTCATAGAGTTTCCAAGGCCGTAAATCTTCACAGAAACAGACTGGCATATTTCCCTCAGAGCACCTGCTGTGTTTGAATTGCTGATTTTTTGATTAGCAGCCAAGTACTTTAACTACTGTGCTACAAAAGTTCCTATGTACAACATACCAACCAAATTAAGTCATCAAGTTGATTCCAATTCATAGCAACTCTAAAGGACAGGGTAGAGCTGCCTAGTAGGGTTTCCAAGGAGCAGTTGGTGGATTAGAACTTTCTATCCTTTCTCAGTTAGCAGCTGAGCTCTTGACCATTACGCCATTGAGCTCCACAAACAACATAACTGTACTTTAGTTAGAAGAGAGGGAGCGTTACAACATGGGTTACCAGACCTGCACTCTGTGTTTCACTCTGCAGCTGACTTTTCATATGACCTTGCAGAAGGTCACACAGCCATGAGCAGTGAAAGGAAGAAAAGCTCCACCTACAGCTTTTGAATATTTTTAAAAGTAAAATTCTTTCAAGTAATGAAAGCACACGAAGCAGCTCAACATATAACAGAAATTCTTGGCTGCTAAACTTTGGTAGGAGTCGTAGTGGATAGTATCCCCACAAAAATTTTTGTATCAGTTTGGCTGGGCCATGATTCCTGGTATGATATGATTTTCTTACATGTTATAAATCCTGCCTATATGATGTTAATGAGGGAGGATGGATAGCGATTGTGTTAGTGAGGCAGAGCTCAGTTTATAAGGTTGTTTTGTGTCTTCAGGCAATCTCCTTAGATATAAGAGATAGAAGCAGCAGAGAAACAGAAGAAACCAACACAGAACAAAATTCAGACTCACTAAGACCAGACTTACTAATCTGGCAGCGACTGCTGGAGAAACCCTGAAAGTATGGCCCATGGACATCCTTTTAACTCTGTATTGAAATCACTCTGAGGTTCACTCTTCAGTCAAAGATTGACAGGCCCATAAAACTAACAATAATACCCAGAGTTCAGCAGTGTGGATGAAACTAAATGGGCACACCAGCCCTGGGGCAAAGACAAGAAGCCTGCAGAGGACAGGAAAGCTGCACAAATAGAAAAAAGGGGCCCAAAGTTAAGAAAGGGAAAGTGTTGACACATCACAGGTTGTCAACCAGTGTCATGAAACAATATGTGTATTAATTGTTTAATGAGAAACTGACTCTGAACATCTTCATTTAAAACATAATAGAGAAAAAAATAAATAGATATAGAGGAACCCAGGTGCATTAAAAACAAATCAACAAGGAGATCCATGTAATGTAAGCCAGCAAGAAGTCGCTGTTTAAAGAGAAACAGTTAAAATATCAAACACGTACAAAAACATTATTTAAGAAATCGGGTGGCAGATGGAATAAAGACACCCAGATCTACTGCTGTTGAGTTGATTCTGATCCATAGCGACCATACAGGACACAGCAGAACTGCTCCATAGAGTTTCCAAGGAGTGCCAGGTAGATTTGAATAGCTAACTGTTCTGTTAGCAGATGTAGCATCTAATCACTATGTTACCAGGGTTTCCAATAAAGATACAGGAGAGGGAAATTTAACAGTACATGGAAAAATAAACAAAGAACTGCTAGAGTGGGAAGAAGGAAATATGTACATTTTATACTGTAAACATTTATGTTAATCTTGTGACTATGCTAAAGAGAAAGAACTAATAGAAAGAGATCGATTGCAATAAGGAATGGGGATAATGAATACAGGGTATCTAAAGAGGCAAAAATGAGACTGGGTGCCGTGTGGGGTGAGACAAGGGCTGTAGCACGAATTTTGAGCGTACCAGTTCACTATGCTTAACATATTGAATTGTGTCTTCCATGCAATAAAGAGACAAGGAGTATTTTTAATTAAGAAATTTAAGAGATTTCACTCATCTTTGTAAATGATAACTTTAGCAGTGGTGGGGAGAATGAATTAGAGAAAATCAGACTGGGACAATAATAATTGAGGAAACCAAAGAAGAGAGAGATGGCTAGAGGGAGTAACTATAGAGCTACTACCCTGGGAAGATTAGGGGGCTTGATAGACTACTGATGAAGGGAGTAGAAAGTGCAGTGGAGAAAGGAGGCTTCTTATGTCTCTAAATTTGCCATCAGACAAAAGCAAGATTAAATTAACTGAGGAATGTATACAGTGTGAGTAAGAAGCTCCATTTTAGATGTTCTTAGTTTTTGCTGACCTTGTAGCACATTTGGTTAGATTCTTGGCTGCTAACTGAAAGGTTAGTGGTTTGAGTCCACTCAGATGCCTGATGGGAGAAAGAACTGATGATCTACTCTAGTTACGATTATAGCCTAGAAAACCCTACAGGGCAGTTCTGCTCTGTCGACATTGACTTGATGGTATGCAGCAGCAAGAACAACATGAAATACTCAGAATCTCTGAGTTGGGGAAATGGTTAACATACTTGGCTGACAGCTGAAAGATTTGAGCTTTGAATTCATGCAGAAGTGCCTCCAAAGAAAGGTCTGACAACCTACTCCTGAAAAATCAGAGTTGGAAACTCTACGAAGTACACATCTACTCTGATTCACATGGAGTTGCCAGGAATTCGAATCAGTTCTATGGTGCCTGTTTTTAATGGACTGTTCAAGTAGGCAAAACATTTTGGGAGTTGACATTGTGGGGGAGCAAACTAAATGGACAACAAAAGCTGAACACAGGGATCTCTGAAGCATAATAACAAGATAAAAAGCTGAAGCCACGGACATGGAGGAGTTTACCTTGTGTGAAGAGGTAGAGAGAGGGTGAAGAGGAAAGCTTGCGTGGAATCTTGAGGACACTAACATTTAGAGACAACTGGCAAAAAGAATGTCAGTTGAAAGAGTGAAAATTAATACTCAGAGGGGTAGAAATCAGAATCATTGAGAAAAGAACTACAAAAAAGATAATATTCTGTTAGACTGTGTTCCAATGCTGGAGCAAAATTTAGTTTTATAACTACATATACAGCAAAAATATCCATTAAATTTGTCACTGGCAAGCCATTTGTGATTTAAAGTGAGAGGATTTTCAGTTTTATGATGACAAAGAACACCTGATTACCAAAGACCGAAGCCTTTATGGGAGGAAGAGCAGACAGAGTACAAGCCGTCTTTTCAAAACATTTGCTAAAAAGGGGAACGAAGGAAAGCACGAGAACCAGCAGGGAATTCCTTTGTTGTGTTAGGTCGTTTCTGAGAAGAGATTTAGATAACTGCAGACGCCCAACCTTACTGTTTTTCCTTAAAACTAGTACTAGGGTTAGAGATGGTGCATGTGCATTTCTCTCTGTTGTTAGGTTTCAAGTTGATTCTGACTCACAGCAACCCTTCATAGGACAGAACGAAACCCTGCCTCGTCCTGCAGTATCTTCACAACTGTTGCTATGTTCGGGTTGTGGTTGTAGCCACTGTGCCAATCCACCTCACTGAGGGTCTTCCTCTTCTTTATTGACCCTCTGCTTTATCAAGCATGATGTCCTTCTCCGGGGACTGATCCTTCCTGACAACATGTCCAAATCCTGTAAGCTATAGTCTTGCTATCCTTGATTCCAAGGAACATTCTGGTTATACTTCGTTCAAGACAGGATCTTAGGATCTATCTTTAAAGAATATGATGATATGGAATTACAGATATTAATGCAATAGCAAATAATCTAGTTCAGTAAGGAAAAATGCCAAAATCTTTTAAATTTTGTCTTAAGACATATTCTAGTTTCTTAGTGGTAAAGATCTGCAACTTTCTTCAGGGCTTTCTTTGTAGTCCCAAAGATGTCTTAATTTGTTCAATCTAAACAAGATTGAGTATTTTAATAAAGCCTTAACTAGTGCTAAGTACACCATGATCATAGCATTTAAGAAATATCAGTTCTATCATGGAGGAAATAAGTGTCCTGCAATTACTTGTTTTTATTGGTATCTTATTTCTACTTTTTGCTTGTTTTCAGCTGTATCTTAATATCTACCTGTATCAATTAGTGGCTTTTTTAGCGTAATACTTCTGTTACTGGGTTACAAGTTAAGGTTTAAAATTTTATTCCATGCCAAGAATTAAAAAAAGTTTATTATCCCAGTATGTATCTGAATGTTACAAATGGAGCTCTCATCTGTGGTCAGGAACCTAACTTTTCTCAGCTAAATTAAATCTTGAAGACATTTGATAACCGCAGTGCAGTAAATTGCTTTTATCTGTCTTTTCTGGCTATTGTCTTGTGACTCTCACAATATATTGCTAGATCTATACAAATAAACTACATAAAACTCTTTCAGAGATTAGGCAGTTTATTACACAAATAAGGTGACTATGACCTACCTAGGGAACTGGACAACTTTTCCATCATTCTAGGCTTAAAAGGGCCAATTCCCTGGAGGTTTAGGGGACCTCACAGCCATCAAGGAGTCCAGAGGGGAGCTTGTCTTTTGGGCTAAAGACATGGGGTCCATGCCCTGGAAATCTTCTAGTCTAAGAAGTAAGAGTGAACACTAAAGACGGCAAGAGACGGCAACTAAAGTGGGCCATGCAGCCCACAGAGCAGGAGCTGAGAGTCTTCAGGTAGCAGACTCTTTAGAAGAACTAAAAGAGCTGTAATACTGGCTTACAGAGAGCAAGAGAGTCCTGAGAGTGCCCAGTGCAGGGGTTGCATACTTCTCCCTCCGGGTAACCGAGGCCCAGGTAGTAAGGCAGCAAGAGAGCCCCTGCAGGCCCAGGTAGTGCCGTGGCAACTGACAGCAGAGACTTCCAAGGACGCAGCAGTAAAGGATCTGGAGATCCTTTCTCAGGGTCTTCTAGCCAGCAGCAAGAGCCAGCAATCCTCAGTGCCAGAACAAAAGCCCCAGAGCAATGTGGAGGTAACAATGACCTGAGCACACACCTGACCTGAACCGTGGTGTGCCTGCCCAGTGACATAGGTAATTTGAGGAAGGGTAAGCATTTTCCTTTTGAGAATCTGTTGTTATTGTTTACTGTTTTATTTCTATAAGTAATAATAGCTTTTACTTTGCCAACAGTGTGTGTCTCATGTGTCCAGCTTGATCATAGATGAATCTAGCATCCATAGAGTGGCTGAAGCCTTTGAGTGTGTCTCATTCCTAGTAGTTACATGGCTATCTGGGAGTTTGATGCATTGCCTGTTACATGTACAATGCAGAGAGACAGACATGTACATACAATACACATTTTGGGTTCCTTTTTAAGATCAGAAGTTTGTCATAGTCAAAATATTACACTAGTCCTATTTTATAGAAGATGTATTTTATACAGATTCTTGAAAACTGGTGATGCCTTCAAATGAAGTTACAATAGCTAAATATACCTCACTAGAATTTACAGTTATTTTAAAAATGATTTTAGATGTGGCATACACACACATATTCAGTTCATGACAAGGTATGTGTGTATGTATCTATACATATACACATTTTCAGGGGATCATAATTCAATCAATGAGTATGTGTGTGTGTGTGTGTGTATATATATATATATGTATGTATATAGAGAGATTGTATTATAATCCCCTGAAAATGTATATAGCAATTTGTCTGGATCATGATTTCCAGTATTGTGCTATTGTCCCACATTTTGTGATTTTACTGTAAATTATCCTATGCTGTAAATCCTAACCTCTGCCTGCGGTTAATAAATTGGATTATGTTAAAAAGGATTAGGGTGGGACTGTAATATACTTACTAAGAGAGTTTCCTGGAAGTGTGGCTTGCATCATCTTTTATCTTACAAGAGACAAAGGGAAAAGGAAGCAAGCAGAGGGTTGAGGACCTCGTACCATCAACAAAGCAGCACTGGGAGCAGAGCGCATCTTTTGGACCTGAGGTTTCTGTAGCAAGATGCTCACAGACCAAACACTGATGCAACACAAGATCTTTCCTCCAGAGCTGACAAAGAGAGGGGATTCCCATGGAGCTGTTGCCCTGAGTTTGGACTTCCAGCCTACTGGACTGTGTAAGAATAAACTTTTGTTAAAGCCATCTACTTGTGGTATTTGTGTTAGAGTTTCACTAGATGACCCAAACATACATGTACACATATGTATATATTTACACTAAATACATTCTTTCATTTATACACACAATATATGCTATGTATGAAACTGCAGGTATTCATACAAGATAGAATGCATGTAGCTACATATCATAGTACATAAAAAGAAAAACTTAGGTCCTATCATGGATTGAATTGTGTTCCCCGAAAAATAGCATGAGCAATTTGGCTAGGCCGTGATTCCCTGTACTGCGTGATGTTCCTGTATGTTGTGGGTCCTGCCTCTGTGATGTCAGTGAGACAGGATGGGCAGAAGTTGTGTTGTTAGGGCAAGACTCACTGTGGAAGACTGTATTATGCCTTGAGGAAATCTAGTGGAATATAAAGGAAAGGTAGTATGTGGAGAGTTGGAGGACCTCATACCGTCAGAAGGGAAGCAGTACCAGAAGCAGAGCACGTCCTTTGGGCCTGAGGTCCCTGAACCTCAGAAGCTTCCCAGTCAGAGAAGACTGAAGAGAAGGACCTTCTTTCTGAGCCAACAGAGATAGACTTTCTCTGGAACTGATGCCCTGAATTTTAGGCTTTTATCCTACCTTTTTGTGAGAAAATAAATTTCTCTTTGTTGAAATTATCTGCTTGTAGTATTTCTATTATGGCAGCACTAGACAACTGAGACAGGTACATTTAATTAAAATGTAAATGGGGGCAATAAAGCAAAAGAACAATTTGCTCTATCATGCCTCTTTGAAAAATATTAAAATCATGCATAAAACAATGCCATTTTCATGCTAAAATCCTTTGACTTAGCTAAATGTTTATGTCAAAAAAGAAGAATTTGTGCTTGGATAAAACAAAATGAATTTCAAATAGAAATTACATATTTAAAGAACATAAATTCCAGATAGAGGTGAACAGTCTTCAGAAGCCACTTAGCTCAAGTGTATTAGCTTGCTTTGAAACTGGACTCCTAAGCACCTAAGAAACCCTGTGAAACCCCTTCAAGGTCTGATCACAAAGAATAAGCTTGGTGCTGTGGAGGCAGGACAGGGAATTTGGTAGATGTCTTAGTCACCTAGTGCTGGAAAACATTTCAAAACAACAAAAAAAGAAGTTACAACACAGTAAGCAAACATGAAATAAATAGAAGAATTTACTGATGGTTCAGAGATAACATTCATTATCAAATAACTTAAAGAAGCAAAATACAATGGCTTCAAAAATCTCCCACAACAAAGAATCAAGAAGTTTTCCAGTTGAATACAAAAGAATAATATTAAGAATTGTTCAAGAGATCAGTAAGGAGATGAGGCAAAATGCAGTAGATCATAATGACAAATTGGATACCCTGCAAGAAAGCATACAAAATCAGCATGAAAAAATTAATAAGATTCATAATAAAATTACAGTAGTCAACTCAAAAAAAAGTCAAAGTAGCAGAATTGAGGCAATAAAATGCAGAATTACTGAAACTGAAGATAAAGCATGTGATATCACCATATTTAAGAAAAAGTCAGATAAAAGAATTAGAAAAAAAATCAAGAAACATTAAAAGTCACATGGGACTTCATTAAGAGAGAAAATTAACAAGTGATTGAAATACTAGGACAGGGAAGGATACGAGAAAATACAGAGAGAACTGATGAAGATTTGTTGCTGGAAAATTTCCCAGATATTGTGAAAGGTGAGAAGATTCCTATCCAGGATGCTTATCAAATGTCATATAATGTAGATCTGCAAATAAAGACACCAAGACATATTATAATCAAAGTAGCCAAAACTAAAGATAGCCAAGCCAAGTGCCATCGAGTCAGATCCAACTCATGGTGACCCTAGAAAATAAGTTTAAAATCAGCTAGGAATAAATAAAAATAATCTACAAAGGAGAGTCAATCAGATTATGTTCAGACTATTCAACAGAAACCATGCAGACAAGAAGGCAACAGGATGACATACAAGAAGCCTTGTAGGAAAAATAAATAAATAAATTGGCAGTCAAATATTATATGTCCAGAAAAACTGTCTCTCATACATGATAGATAAATTAGGACACTTCCAGACAAGCCAAAATTTAAGGACTTTACAAAAACCGAAACAAAATGACAAGACATACTAAAGGGACTCCTTCAAACAGAAAATCAATAGTATTAGACAATAACTCAACACTAGAATGTAGGCAAGAGTAAAGAGATATCCACCCTGATAGTAAATTACAGAAATAAATTAAAGCTAAATCATTGAAAAAGGGAAACACAAATGTCAAAATGCAAAAGAGTGTGACACTATCCTAAAAAAAGAGGAATTAAAAATGTAGTTATAGGGCAGAGTCAAGATGGCAGACTAGACACACATCTCCTTAATTCTCATCAATAACTAAATGGAGCCTTCTGGACACCCATTGAGCCCTAGGACTTGGCATAGGGCTGTCAATTTGCACTACATGTGACTGAATGGGAAACCTCTTCTCTTTCACTGACCCCTGTCCTTGTTGAATGGCCAGCTCTTGCAGACTGAAGGTAACTGGCGGTTTTAACTTTTTTCTTTTTGTTAGCTGGCTGCAGCAACTGGGCTTAACTGGCAGGAAAGTTCAGCTGCAATGCTGACGTGATCAGCTAGCAGAATAGCCACACTTTGAGAGCTCAACTTTGGACTTGGAGCACCAGGGCCCCTCCACTCTCTCTTTTCGAGCCTCCACCATTGATTCGGCTGTTTTGCAACGCTCAGGACAGCTTGCATGGGATGTCATCTTGTTGAACTAGGAGGCAGAATAGCACAAACAGAAGCCTCAGCATAGGCTGATTCCCAGGCTGGGAGGCAGTGCCAGCCCTGGGAGTGCTTTCCTTGCAGAAAAGTTGTGTTTAGCACACTGTAGCCCTACAGGTGGGGCCTGGCAGTAGGTGACAGCAGGATAATAGCCTTTCCATAGTTTGAACTGGATCATGGCATCTGGAGACAGTTATTGCCAGGTGGAAAGAGGAGCTTGCATACCTGACAACCTGACTGATTTTGGAAGCTGTTGGATAGCTTTGACCTTTCAAAATAAGACTACCTAGAGAAGTAACTGATGGCATTTCTTCCAGCCTTGACTGACTCAAAACATAAGGTAAGCTGACAGCTGCACAGTGACTCCATAAGTAGGGCCATGCTTTTGCCAGCAAGGAGTACACAGATGTGACTGGTGATCAACTTCTGCTTCAGCTTCTGTTAAGGCAACACCAGAGAAACTAAACAACCTCTAGATGCCCAAAAAGCAATGGACTTTGGCCAGACACTTAAAGAAAAATCCACCTTTGGCTCCAGAAAGCTCCCAAAAGAAAGAACCAAAGAACTTCCCAGATGAAGAAGGCTTTCTGAAACTTTCGGTGGTTGAGTACAAAAGAATTATATAGACAACCCCTCCTAGAAATTATAGAAAATTCAGATCAAAATGAAAAATTAAGCAAGCTGTTCAAACTGATGGAACACCAGCATTCTGAAATCCAACAGAGCAACAACAAAATTAAAGAATTGGAAAACTTAACTGAAAGCCAAGACAACAGAATGGAACAAATGGAAAACAGACTTTCTGACTCAGAAGACAGAACTACTGACACCGGCATTTTTGAGGAGACACCAGAGAAAAGAAACAAAAAAAAAAAAAAAAAAAGAAGAAGAAGAAGCATTAAGAAACACGTGAGACTCTATCAAGAGGAACAATCTATGATTAACTTGAGTTCCTGAACAGGAGGGGTCACCTGACAACACAGAGAGAATTGTTGTTGAGTTGCTAACATAAAACTTCTCTGAAATTATGAAAGAAGAGAACATAGATATCCAAGATGTGTATTGATCACCACACAACACAGACCCAAAAAGAAAGACACCAAGGCATATTACAATTAAGCGTAACAAAATGAAACATAAGCAGAAACTCTTAAAGGCAGAAAGATTCAAAATAAAGCTAACATTCAGAAGGAAGCCCTGTAGGCTTTCATCTGACTTCTCAGCAAAAACCATGTTGGCACAGAGACAGTGTAATGGCACATTCAGAGCCTTGAAGGAGAAAATTTTCCAACCAAGAATTATATATCTTGCAAAACTGTCTTTCAAATATGAAAATGAAATTAAGACATTCATGGATAAACAGAAACTCAGAGACTCTGTAAAAACCAAACCAAGGCTACAAGAAATACTGAAAGAAGTTCTTGGCTTAGAAGGACACAGTATCCAAACACCTACTTAGATAAGGAAGGCATAAAACCCAACCAAAGCTATAATAGTAAAAGAAGTGATCCAGGGATCATATCATGAAAACCATGATATCATTACATTAAAAAGAAGGATGTACTACAGTAATTACAGTCCTTCCAGATGGAGAGGAAATTAATAAGATACGTAGAAGTTAAAATTGGGTTTCAACATAGATTATTAAGGGGGATCATGGGGTAGCCACCAAGCACAATAAAGATGTGATGTGTCAAAAGAAGAAACACAATACAGGAGTCTCAGTAAATGCCAAACCAACACTGAAAAGGGTGAAAAATCAACCCATAAAGAAAAATGTCTCAGAACAGAACACTAAGAGCAACAGAGGAAACATCAACACAAAAACAAATGCATCAGAGTGACAGCACTAAATGCATACCTATCAATTGACATTGACTATAAATGGGCTGAACACTACAGTAAAAAGACAACGAATGACATCTTGGATCAAAAGACATGACCCATCTATGTGTTGCTTGCAAGAAACTCACCTTAGACTTAAAGATATGAACAAACTCAAAATTAAAGGATGGAAGAATATATACCAAGCTAGCGATAAACAAAGAACAGCAGGTGTGGCAATTCTAAGCTCAGATAAAATAGATTTTAATGTAAAATCCACCATCATGGACAAGGATGGACACTATTTATAGCTGAAAGCTTCAATACACAAGCAGGACTTAACAATATTAAATATTTATGCACCCAATACTAGAGCATCTTAATACATTTAACAAACACTGACTACCTTCAAAAATGAGATAGATCACTCCATAGTAATAGTGGGAGACTTCAACACTCTACTTTCAGCATTGGACAGAAATCCTAGAAAAAAAACTCAATAAAGATCTTATTGTGACAAGTAACCAACTAGACGTCATTGACATATACAGAACTTTCTATCCATCAGCAGATAACTAGACCTTCTTCTCCAGTGCACATGAAACATTCTCCAGAATAGGCAATGTGTTAGGACACAAAGCAAAGCTCAGCAAAATCCAAACCACTGAATTATTGCAAAGCATCTTCTCAGACCACACAGCCATAAAAGTTGAAATCAATAGCAGGAAAAACATAGATTGAAAGTGGAACTCGGGGAAACTGAACGACATCTTGCTCAAAAATCCACGGGTTATAGAAGAAATCGAGGATGAAATAAAGAAGTTTAGGGATTCCAATGAGAATGAAAATGCTTCCAACCAGAACCTATGGGATACAGCCAAAGCAGTGCTCAGGGGTGAGTTTATCTCTTTGAATGCACACTACCAGAAAGAAGAAAGAACCAAAACCAAAGAATTAACCCTACAAATTAAATAGGTAGAAAGAGAGCAACAGAGGAACCCCTCAGATCCAGAAGAAAACAGATCATAAAGATTAGAGCAGAACTAAACAAATTAGAGAATGGAAGAATAATTGAAAAAATTGATAAGACCAAGGCTGGTTTTTGGAAATGACCAACAAAATTGGCAAACCATTGGCTAGACTTACTAAAGAAAACAGGAAAGAAAAAAAAAAACCCAAATAAGAAATGAGATAGGAGATGTCACAACAGATCCAACAAAAATAAAAAATATCATAACATAATATGATGAAAGACTATACTCTAACAGATTTGAAAACCTAGAGGAAATGGTCAAATTCCTAGACTCATATCACCTACAAAAATTATCACAAGCTGAAGTAGAACAACTTAATAAATGTATCACAAAGGAAGAGATTGAAAAAGTCATCCAAAAACTACCAACCAAAAAAAGTCCTGGCCAAGAAGACTTCACCACAAAATTCTACTAAACTTTTAGAGTAGAGTGAACTCCAATACTGCTGAGACTATTTCACAGCATAGAAAGTGATAGAATACTCCCAAATTCATTCTATAAAGCCAGCAGAACCCTGATACCAAAGCCATGGCGAGACTCAACAAAAAAGGAGAACTACAGAACAATATCATTCATGAACCTAGATGCAAAAATCCTCAACAAAATTCTTACCAACACAATTTAACAACATATCAAAAAAATAATTCATGATGACCAAGTTGGGTTCATGCAAGTGATGCAAGGCTGGTTCAACATCAGAAAAGCAATTAATGTGATCAACTACATAAACAACACAAAAGACAAGAATCATGTGATTTTGTCAATTGATGCAGAAAAGGCATTTGATAAAGTTCTACAATGTTTATGGTAAAACCCTCAGCAAAATAAGAATAGACAGCAAATTCATCAACGCAACAAGGGACACTTATACAAAGCCAACTGCTTACATCATCCTGAATGGAGACTGAAACAATTCCCCTTGAGAACAGGAACTAGACAAGAATGCCCACACTCACCTCTCCTGTTCAACATTGTACTTGAAGTTCTGGCCTGAGCAATTAGACAAGATCAAAAAACAAAGGGCATCTGCATCAGCAAAGAAGTGAAAATCTCCCTATTTGTAGATGAAATGATTGTATATACAGAGAATCCTAAAGAATCCACAAGTAAACTCCTGAAACTAATAGGAGCAAAGTCTCAGGATTCAAGATAAACGTAAGTAAATCAGTAGGATTCCTTTATACCAACCAAGAGATTATTAAAGAAGATGTCACCAAGTCAATACCATTTATTATAGCCCCAAAGAAGATAAAATACATAGGAATAAATCTAACTAGAGAAATAAGAGACCTTTACAAAGATAACTACAAGACTTTACTACAAGAAACTAAGAGTGACTTACATTAATGGAGAAACCTACCCTGCTCATGGATTGGAAGACTTAACACTGTAAAAAGGTCTATTTTACCCAAAGCAATTTACGTATACAATGAAACCCCAATATAAACTCTGGTGATGTTCTTTAATGAGATGGAGAAACAAATCACCAATTTTGTTTGGAAAAGGAAGAAGCCACAGATAATAAAGCACTACTCAAGAGGAAGAACACATTGGGAGGCCTCTCAGTACTCAACTTTAGAATCTATTACACTGCCACAGTAGTCAAAACAGCCTGGTCCTGGTACAAAAAGAGACATGTAGACCAATGGAACAGAGTTGAGACCCCAGAGATGCCACCATCCTCCTATGAACAGTTGATATTTGACAAAGGCCCCAAGATTTTAAACTGGGGTAAAAAACATCTCTTTATTAAACGGTGCTGGCAAAACTGGACATCCCTCTGCAAAAAATTGAAATAAGACCCAAATCTCACATCTTATACAAAAACCAACTCAAATTGGATAAAAGATCTAAATATCAAATCTAAGATCATAAAGCTCATCCAAGAAAAAATAGATTAACAATGAAAATTTTAATACATAACGTAGACAGACTTCAAAAACTGATAAACAAAGCACTATCAACAGAAGACAAAATAGATAAATGGGAGCTAGTAAGAATCAAACACTTTTGCTCATCCAAAGATTTGGTCAAAAGAATTAAAAGACCACCTACAGAATGGGAAAAAATATTTGTCAACTATATGTCAGACCAACATTTGATCTCCATAATCTACAAAGTACTACAAAATATCAACAAGAAAAGGATAAATAATCCAATTAAGTGATGGGTGAAGAAGATGGACAGACACTTCTCTAAAGAGGACATCCAGGCAGCCAAAAGCCACAGGCAGAAATTCTCATGATAATTAACTATTAAAGAAATTGAAATCTAAACAACAATGATATATCATCTCTCACCAACAAGGTTGGCCATGATCCAAAAAACACAAAACAGCAATTGCTGGAGAGGCTGTGGAGAGATTGGAACTCTCCTACACTGTTGGTGGGATTGCAAAATGGCCCAACCTCTTTGGAAAGCAATCTGATACTTCCTTAAAAAGCTAGAAATAGACATACCGTTTGAACCAGTAATCCCACTGCTTGGGATATATTCTACAGGTGCAAGGGCAGTCACACGAACAGATACAAGCACACAAATGTTTATTGCAGCACAGTCCACAATAGCAAAAAGATGGAATCGACCCAGATACCTAACAACAGATGATTTGATAAATAAACTACGATATATATACTCAGTGGAACACTGTACAACGATAAAGAACAATTATGATTTCAGGAAGCATCTCACAATCTAGTTCCAACAGGAAGACATATTGAGTGAAACGAGTCAGCAGCACAAGGACAAATATTGTATGAGACCCCTACTATAAGGACGTGAAAACAGACTCATGTACAGAAGAAAAGCCTCTTTGACAACTGCAATGGAGGGTGGGAAGGAGGGAGAGGGTTGGTTATAGATTAGATAGTTGAACAGAAATTTGGTTGGGTGAAAACAGTGACAGCACACATTAGACAGAAAATCAATTTCACTGGACTTCAACATAACCTGAAAACTTTTCGAATCTTAACCCAACATGGCGAGGACACAGTAGCAGGGCAGGGGTCTGGGGAGCATGCTTTCACGGGACATTGAAGCCAATAGGCATAACTAGCCTACTGCTAAGGGAGTCTTATCCACCCCATATAGGTGAGTGGTGTCTGGGTCTTAAAAGCTGGCAAGCTGCCATGTAAGGTACACCAAATGGTCCCAACTCAGCTGGAATGGCTGATCAGCGAGGACAGAAGTGACATGGGGGAAAGAGAACCCAGAAGACAGAGAGATCTATGTGAGTGCATCTCTATATCGATTCATGACCAGAAGAACTGGATGGTGCCCAGCCACCACTACTGATAGCCACGATGGAGCTCACAAAATTGAGTCTCACTGGCAACACAAGAATAAATAGGGGTGCACCCTGAGATCTCTGTTAAAAGACTGCAATTGATGGTCCAGGGGTTTTGGTGTTCTCCTCAGATCATGGCCCCTGGTCCTGATGCTGCCCTTGTCCATAAATCATAATAAAGGTCAACTTTTCGGACAGCATCGGATTGGACCTGGTGAAGCAGAGTGACTGTATCTTCTGGGAACTTTATGTTTCTATGCATCTATAGGATTTTGCCCCGCTGACTTCTTACTGGAGGAAAGGGAGTGGGTGGAGAAAAGGGGATAGGAAACTGTTGGGAGGATAGATCATATATGGAGCAGAGAGGAAGGGTGTGCTGTCACCAGGTAGGGAGAGCAGTGGAACCTGCATATAGGTGAGCATGCAAATTTATATGGGAATGCACATTTTCATTCAATCATAAAAAAAAGAAAAAAGAAAAACAGCTAGGCACAGAAAATTAAGTGGAATGAGGGAATTGTCAGCAATGCACAAAAAAGACATCAAAATGACAGCATCAAATTTATACTTATCAATAATTATGCTATATGTAAATGGATTAAGTGTACAAATAAAGAGACGAAAAATGTATGTATGTAGAATGTATTAAAAAACACAATGTGTCTATTTGGTGTCTACAGGAGACACACCTTAGACTTAAAGACACAAGCAAACTAAAAGTCAAAGGATGGAAAAATGCATACCAAGCAAAAAACATTCAAAAAAGAGCAACAGTGGTAATATTAATTTTTGATAAAATACATTTTATAATAAAATTCACCACAGTCGACAAGGAAGAACAATTTATAACGATTAAAGGGTGAATACATCAGGAGGATATAATCATATTAAATATTTATGCAATGAATGATAGTGTTCCTAATTATATGAAACAAAGTCTAGCAGCATTTAAAAGAAAATTACAAAGCTATACCATACCACTTTTGATAAAGAACAAAATATCCAAAAACAAGCTCAATAAAGATACAGTCGATGTAAAAGCCACAAAACTAACACAATCTCATAGACATATATAGAACACTCCACCCAACAGCTGCCAAGTATACTTTCTTTTGTAACACATATGACTCATTCTCCAGGAAAGACCATGTATTAGGCCATAAAAGAAACCTTAACAAATTTAAAGCATCAAAATATTACAAAGAACCTTTTCAGAACAGTAGACATTAATAACAGAAAAAGCAAAGGAAAAAATCAAATAACATGAATATGAACAAAATCTTGCTCAAGAACTACTGAGTTATAGAAGAAACTAAGGATGGCATAAAAACATTCCCAGAAACAAATGAGAATGAAAGCACATCCTACTAGAACCTCTGGGACACAGCAAAAGCAGTACTCAGAGGTCAGTTTATCTCAATAAATGCACACATTTAAAATGAAGATAGGGCTGTAAGCAAAACATTAACACTGCGACTTGAACAAGTAGAGAGAGAGCAGCCAAACAACCACTCAAGCATCTGAAGAAAGCCAATAATAAAAATTAAAGCAGAACTAAATGAATTAGAGAAGGAAAAATGACTCAAATAGTTAAGAAGACCAAAAGCCGGTTCTTTGCAAAAGACCAAAAACACTAATAAATCATTGGCCACACTGACAAAAGAAAAACAGGATAGAAAGCAAATAACCTAAATAAGAAATAACATGAGCACATCACAACAGACCCAATTAAAATTCAAAAAAAATTCAAAAAATCATAACAGTGTACTATGAAAAATTGTGCTCCAAAAAATTGGAAAACTTGGAGAAAATTAATCAATTTTTACAAACACGCTATCTACCTAAACTAAAACAAAAGAGGTAGAAAAATTACATTAACTCATCACAAAAGAAGAGATTGAAAAATAACTAAAAACCTCCCAACCGAAAAAAGTTCCAGCCCTGATGCTTTACTAGAGAATTCTACCAAAGTTTCAGAGAAGAGTATTTCTGAGTATAGAAAGAATTAAAAAAAAAAAAAAAAAAAAAAGCACTTTATGAAGCTAATGTAACCCTTATGCCCAAACTTGGAAAAACCAAACCCAAACCCATGTCATTGAGTCAATTCTGACCCATAGCAACCACATAGAACAAAGTAGAACTACCCCATGGAGTTTTCAAGGAATAGCAGCTGTAACTTCTAACCACTATGCAAGAGTTTCCAAATCAAGTAATGATACCACAAAGCAAGAAAATTGTAGACCAATATCTTCCATGATCTTATATGCAAAAATCCTCAACAAAATTCTAGCCAATAGAATTCAACAACATAGCAAAATAATAAAAAAAAACAATGATGCACCATGACCAAGGGGGATTCATATCATGTATGCAAGAATGGTTCAACATTAGAAAAACAATGAATGTTATCAGCCACATAAATAAATATGAAAGACAAGAACCATTTGATTTTCTCATCTGATGCAGAAAAGACATTTGACAAAGTCTAATACCCATTCATGTTAAAAACTGTCAGCAAAAGAGAAATAGAAAGAAAATTCCTCTATATAATTGACTGCATCTATATAAATTCGATAGCCAATGTTATACTAAATGAAGACAATCTGAATGCATTCCTCTTGAGAACAAGAACCAGACAAAGATGCTCCTCATCATCACTGTTATTCAAAATTGTGATGGAGGTTCTAGCTAGACCAATAAGGCAAGACAAAGAAATAAATTACATCACAACTGGTAAAAAGGTATCTCTACTTGCAGATGATATTTCATACACAGGAAACCCTAAAGAATACACACACACACACACACACACACACACACACATACACCCTACTGAAACCAGTAGAAATGTTCAGGAAACTATCAAGATAGAAGATAAACATACAAAAATCAGTGGATTCTTTGAAGAGGAAATCACTTAATTAGTGCCATTTACAGCAGGCCCCAAGATGATAAAAAACTTAGGAATAAATATAATCAGAGCTGCAAAAGACATATACAAAGAAAATTACAAGACACTATCACAAGAAACTGAAAGAGATCTGTATAAGTAAGTGGAGAAACCTACTTTGCTCATGCATAGGAAGACTCAAGATTGTGAAAATACCTATTCTACCCAAAGTGATCTATAGACACAATGCAATCCTAATCCAAATTCCAAGTGCATTTTTTAATGAGATAAAGAAACAAATCATCGACTTCATATAGAGAGAGAAGAAACCCCAGGTAAGTAAAGAATTATTAAAGAAGAACAAAGTAGAAGGCCTCACACTACCTGACTTCAGAACTTATTATACTGCCATGGTATTCAAAATAGTCTTGTCCTGGTATAACAACAGACACATAGACCAATGGACCATAATTGAGAATCTAGACATAAAATCATCCACTTACAAGCAGCTGATTTTTGACAGAAGCTCAAAGTTCATAAACTGGGGAAGAGACCGTCTCTTTAACAAACGGTGTTAGCATAACTGGGTATCCATCTGCAAAAAAAATGAAACAAGACCCAAAACTAACTCAAAGTGGATCAAAGGCCTAAATATAAACTCTTTGGATACAGATCGTGGAAGAAAAAATAGAGTCAAGCCTGGGAATCCTAATATAAGGCATAAACAGAATACAAAACATTACTAACAATCCACAAATATCAGAAGAGAAAATTAATACTTGGAACTCTTAAAAATAAAACACTAGTGTTCTTCCAAAGACTTCACTAAAAGAATAAAAAGACAACCTACAGACTGGGAAAAGAATATAACTATGACAAATCCCATCAATGTCTAATCTCTGTAATCTATGAAACACTGCAAAACTTCAACAACAAAAAGACAAATAATCCACTTAAAATAAAATAAAAAAAGGATACGAACAAACACTTCACCAAGGAAATCATTCAGATGGCTAATAAATACATGAGAAAATGATCATAATCTTCAGGCCTTAGAAAAATGTAAATTAAAACTACACTGAGACACTATCTCAACGCCAGCATGGCTAGCATTAATCCAAAAAACACAAAATAATAAATGTTGCTGAGGATGTGGAGAGATTGGATTGCTTACATCCTGCTGCTAGGATTGTAAAATACTACAATCACTTTAGAAATTGATTTTGTGCTTTCTTCAAAAGCTAGAAATAGAAACACAGCAATCCCACTTTTTGGAATATGTCCTAGAGAAGTGAGGTGGCCACACAAACACGCACATGTACACCAATGTTCATCGCAGCATTGTTCATGTTAGCAAAAAGACAGAAACAACGTCAGTGCCCATTGATGGAAAAGTGGATGCACAAACTGTGGTACATTCACATACTGGAATATTATGCAATGATAAAGAACAAAGAAGAATTTGAGAATCATCTTATAATATGAAAGAACCTGGAAGGCATTATGCTAAGTGAAATTAGTCAATGACAAAACAATACATACTGTATGAGACCACCAATGGAAAGACTCAAGAGGTTTAAGCAGAGAACGAAGTATTCTTTGATGATTACAAACAGCGAAGGGGTGGGAAGGAGAGGAGTGTTCACTAATTAGATAATTGACAAAAATTGTTTTAGGTGAAGGGAAAGACATCACACAGTAAAGGAGAAGTTAGCACAAATGGACTGAACCAAAAGCCTAGAAGTATTCAGAATAAAACAGAACACTTCAAAGGACAGAACACCTGGGTTAGGGGTCTGAGGACCACAGTTTCAGGGGGCATTTAGGTTAACTGGCCTAACAAAATTTAGTAAGAAAATGTTCTGTGTTCCACTGTGGTGAGGGACAGCTGGGATCTTAAAAGGCAGCAAGTGGCCATCCAAGAAGCAGCATTGGTTTCAACTCACCTGGAGCAAAGGAGAAAGAATAGCATCAGAAACAAAGAAAATGTGAGTTGTAGAGACAAGACGGGGCACATACACCAGAGACTACAGCAACATGAGAAACCAGAAGAACTAGACAGTGCCTGGTCACCACCAAGGACTACCCTTATAGGGAACCTAAGGAAAAATCCCTGATGGAACAGAAGAAATGGGGGGAGGGGGGTAGAGAGCTCAAACTCTAATAAAAAGATGAGAGTTGATGGTCTGACAGACCGAAGCACCCCCAGAAGACATGGACCCCAACTCTCTGTTAGCCCAGAACTGAACCCATTCTGGAAGCAGAATGGTATATGAACTGATATATGAGACATAAAATGATACCGGTGAAGAATGCACTTCTTGACTTGGGTAGAACTAGGAGACTACCTGAGCATCTTCTGTTGGGAGGTGAGATATGCGTACAGAGGGGGATAGAAATGGTTAAATGGGCATGGGAATTACAAAGTATAGGGGAAAAGTGTGTTGAGACAGTGTCAGGAGAACAGCTAGGGTCACATGGCAGTGTGTGTTAGTTTTTGTATGAGAAATGACTGGAATTGTAAACTTTCACTTAAAACATAATGAAAACCAAAAATTTAAATAAACATAATTTTTAAAAAAATCACTACATTTCCCGTTGTTGCGCCTATCTCCTGGATGCTAACCAGCATGTTAGACCATTGAGAACTTGTATTAACGAGAAACAAATATTTTGAGAACTTTTATAGATTAAATTGTGTGCTCCCTGTCCCCCTACTCCAGTCAAAAAGCATTGGAATCCAAACCCCTGTACCTGTGAAGGTCATCTTGTGTAGAAATCAGGTTTCTTTTCTATGATAAGGCCATATCATCCTACATGGTAGGATGTATCCCAACCTAATCAATTCTGAGTTAGAGAAGAAGTCATCAGACACAAATGAAGGCAGGAAAAGTAGATGCTGTGTGAAGATCACCTACAAGCCAAAGAATTAAAAAAAACCCAAACCTGCCTGACATGACTGAGATTGTGATTTGGAAGTTTAGCCTTTAGAACAGTGAGAAAATAAGTTTCTGTGTATGGAAGCCAATCACCTGTGGTATTTCTGTTACAAAATTGCTAGGAAACATGTATAGCTCCCATAAGGAAATTTAGAGTAACTAATTTGTTGCCCAGTAATCAAGTTTATACACAGAACAGTATGCCATTTAAAAAAAGCATGTGCCATTTAAAAAAAAGAAAAATTGAGATGCAGCATATGAAGTGACTTGTATTTCACATAATGGTTTCATTACTGGCTGAAGATTCAGACTGAGTTTTAGCTTACTAAACCTGGATACTCATTGCTGAAATGTATTCATATTTCAAAATGTACACTTTCAGATGCCAAAAAGCTGGCAGGTTTCTTGTAAGATACACTGTTACTTCATCAATCATATTTTTATGATGTTAATAAAATTGCATAAGCTCTATCAGTAAGTTTTAATACAACATCTACTTACTTGAAATATGCATTCAAAGCCTTTAAAAGCATCACAAGAGAATTATACTCTTGACATGGATTTGTCTGCATCTGTTGCATCATTCACTATTTTAAATAAAATAAACACTGAATCATTCATTAATCTAGCTAAAAAGAGTACATCTGTGACTTTGTCATTTCAAAGAGACAAATCTATTCCTTTTATTTGCTATCAATCCATCCTAGTATAATAGATAGAATGGCACAGGGAAAGAATGCCATTTCTGATATGCTTATTAATGTCTTCTGAGGACTGGAAAAATAATGATCTGCAATAATGATGACTTAAAGTGACTTCCTCCTTTATTTCAGCACTGTGCTTTGTTGGTAGTAGGGCCACACTTAAATGTCTAGTCTCTTTGGTTATATAAACTATATGAGGTTTAAAAGTCTACCTGAATTTTCCCTAAACCTATTTTTTCCTTAAATTTGACTCAACAATTCACAACTCATTTCTTCTTTTGTTTTCTCAGCAATCTGTTTATTTCAGGTCATTCTAAAGTAAGGTTTCGGCCTTGTGGCCTACAAAGATTTAAAAAAGAAAAGGAAAATATTAACAATTTAAAATATTATGATTTCCATTCTTATAGCCCACTTATCATAAAAAGATTCCAGCATATACTTCTTTTCATTTTATTTTTCCACTGCTACATAACAATGTAAAGAAATAAAGTATTAAGTAGAATAATACCACAACACAGAAGGCCATTTCTTAAGAGCGGATGAGACAAAGTGATCAAAATTCATCATGTGTATCTGGTCATTCATGAGTAAAAGTTGGCAACGTAATTCCTGTGCTGGTAGTCCAGATATAAACAAATTGGCCCCAGACAAGCTGGGAAGTACGTGAACATCTAAGCTAAAATTTACAACAGTGTGAAATACATTATGGTCTTGGTAATTAAAAATTATTAGTGAGAAACTCAGCAAGAACAAAAAAATAGGCTGTAGTGCTAGAAAAATAAACATGGGCATTTAAAAGTTGTCATCTTCAGAGGATGTAGTTCCCAAAATGATATATACAGAAAAAAATGGCAGTGAATTACTGGAAAATACAGTACCTTCAGATAAATATCTTATTTAGAAAACATAGAAGCTTCTAGTAAGAAGAAAAAGAAAATCTCTGGGTTCTGGGGCCACTAATAATAATAATAAATTTCAACTTCCTTGATCAAAATGTGAGAGAACTTGAGGTAGCTAACCCTTTAAGAGAGGAAGTCATTTTGTATCGATAAAAATGTCAATCCTTTAGAAAGATTTACTTGCTAAATCTGTGTGTTCTAAAATAGAGCTTCAACACAAAAGGAAAGCTTGACCAAACTATGAGGCATAATAGAAAAATACATCTTTATAATATGAGATTATAACAGACAATTAATATACGTAGATACTGTTCTTGCCAAGCCAAGCCAAGTGCCATCAAGTCACATCCGACACACGGCGACCTATTCTTAGATGCCCTCAAACCTGTGCCGACCCACAGTAACTATATGCCGAACAGAACCAAACACTGCTAAATTCTGTACGATGCCCATAATCATTTTCCTATTTAAGCCCACAGTTAGAGCCACTGTATGAGTCATCTTGTCGAGAGTCTTCCTCTTTTTCACTGATCTTCTGTTTATCAAGCACATTGTCCTTCTCCAGGGATTGATCCTCCCTTAAAGCATATCCAAAATACAAGCCAGCCAAGCCAAAATACAAAGACTGCTAATTAAGTTCTCAAACTCATCCTAGAAAAAGTGCTACATACTTCACTACTGAATATCATTACGGTCACCTTCCAAGTACTCCCCTTGCAAAACTGTGCTCCGACTCCAGGTCCTAGTCCACCCTTCAAAGCAATTTTGAAATTCTTTTCCTGGAATGGTCATCTGAGCTGTTACCGTTATTAACCTTAATGTTCTGAATGACATCAAAAGGTCTTCCTTTCAATGTTTCCTTTATCTTCAGGGAAAGTAAAATGTCATGGGGCCTGATCAGATGAGTTAGGGAGGGTGAGTTATTTGTTTATTGGCTAAAAACTCCCTAACAGATGACTGACTACCCAATTAAGTTCGCTGTCTTTCCACTATGTCATTGTGAGCACTGGCCACTCAGGAAGGAGTTCCAAAATTGCTTTGAAGTGTGGACTAGGCACTGGCGTTGCTGCATAGCTTCCCAAGGGGAGTGCTTCGAAGGTGACCATAGTGATATTCAGCAGTGTGGTAATTAAGTTCATGGACTCAATTGTCGAACCTCATATAATTTGCAGTATGGCCATCCTTCCTTCCAAGGAGCATGCTGTTGTACTTCTTCCAAAACCAATTTGTCAGTTCTTTTGGCAGTCCGTGGTACCTTCAGTATTCTTCTCCAACACCACAATTCAAAGGCATCAATTCTTCTTCTGTCTTCCCTGCTCCTTGTCCAGCTGTCAAGTGCCTATGATGTAATTGAAAATATTATGGCTTGGGTCAGGCATACTTTACTCTTCAAGGTGATCTCTTTATTTTTCAACTTTAAAGAGGTCTTTTTTGGCAGATTTTCCCAGCGCAATGTGTCTTTTGGTTTCTTGACTGCTGCTTCCATGAGCGTTGATTGTGGAACCAAACTCGACACATTCTCCATTTTTGTTGATATTGTTTATTCGTCTAGTTGTATAGATTTTTGTTTTCCTGATGTTGAGGTACAACCCATACTCAAGGCTGTGGTCTTTGATCTTCACGAGTAAATGGTTCAAATCCTCTGAACTTTCAGCAAGCAAGGTTATATCACCCCTGTAACACAGGATGTTAATGAATCTTCCTTCAGTCCCAATGCCTCGCTGTTCTTCATATGGTCCACCTTCTCAGTTACTTGCTTGTCATACAGACTGAAAAGGTACAGTGAAAGGATACAACCATTACATACACCTTTCCTGACTTTAAACCATGCAGTGTCCCCTTGATCTGTTCACATGACTGCTTCTTGATCCATGTACAGATTCCTCATGAGCACAATTAAATGTCATGGAAGTCCCATTCTCCACAATGTCATCCATAATTTGTTAAGATCCACACAGCTGAATGCCTTTGTATAGTCAACAAAACAGGCAAATATCTTTCTGATATTCTATGCTTTTTCCCAAGATCCACCTGACATCAGCAATGGTATCCCTGGTTCCATGTTCTCTTCTGAATTTAGCTTGAATTTCTGGCAGTTCCCTTTCAACATACTGCTGTAGTTGTTTTTGAATGATCTTCAGCATAAGTTTATTTATGTGTGATATTAATGATATTGTCTGATAATTTCTGTGTTTGGTTGGATCAACTTTCTTCGAAACAGGCATAAATACAGATCTCTTCCAGTTTGTTGGTCAGATAGCTGTCCTCCAACTTTCTTGGCATAGATGATTGAACACTTCCAGTGTTCCAACATCCATTTGTTGAACAGTCTCAGTTCCTGGAGCCTAGCTTTTCACCAATGCCATCGATACAACTTTGGCTTCTTCTGTCTGTTCATTGGTTCCTAATCATATGCTACCTCTTGAAATAGTGAAAGGTCAACCCATTCTTTCTTGTATAAAGATTGTGTGTTCCTTTCATATTCTTCTGATGATTCTTGAGCTGTTTACTATTATTCCTGTAAAAATTCCTGTAGAATCCCTCACTATTGCAACTTGAGTATTAAATTATTTCTTCACTTCTTTCAGTTTGAGGAATGCAGGCAGAGTGTGTTCTTCCTTTTGATTTTCTCCCTCCAGCTCTTTGCATATATTATCACAATACTTTATCTCCTTGGGCCACCCTTTGAAATCATCTGTTCAGTTCTTTTACTTCATCATTTCTTACTTTTGCTTTATCTATTCAATGTTCAAGAACAGGTTTTAAGTCTTTTCTGACATTCAATTTGGTCTTTTCCATCTTTTCTTGTCTTTTGAATGACCTCTTACTTTCTTCACATATGGTATCTTTGATATCATTCCATAACTTATCTGGTCTTTGGTGATTAGTGTTCAATGCATCAAATCTGTTCTTGAGATGGCTGCTATATCTATGTCATATTTTGGCTCTCAGGGACTTGTTCTAATTTTCTTCAGTTTCAATTTGACCTTGCATGTGAGCAACTGATGGCCTGCTCCACAACTGTTTTGTTCTCACTGATGGTTGGCTGTATGTAGTTGGAGGTTGATGTAATTGATTTGATTCCCACATATTTCATCTAGCAAAATCCATGTGTATGGTCACCGCTTATATTGGTGAAAGGTATTTTGCAATGAAGAAGTTGTTGGTCTTGCAAAATTCTATCACGCAGTCTCCAGTATCATTTCTATCACCAAGGCTGTATTTTCCAACTACTGATCCTTCTGTGCTTTCAACTTTTGTATTCCAATCACCAGTAGTTTTCAGTGCATTCTGATTGCATGTTCCATTAATTTTGGACTGCAGAAGCTGGTAAAAATCTTCAATTTCCTCACTTTGGGCCTTAGTGATTGGTGTGTAAATTTGAATAATGGTCATATTAGCTGGCCTCCCAGTTAACTGAATTGACATGTGGATGTTATCCTATCACTGACAGCATTGTATTTCAGGGCAGGTTTAGAGATGTTCCTTTTGAGGATGAACACAATGCTATTGCTTTTCAAGTTTTCATTCACAGCAAAGTAGACCATGTCATGGTCCAATTCAAAATGGTCAATACCAGTCCATTTTAGCTCACTGAAGCCTGGAATATTGATGTTTGTATATTCTACTTCCTTTTTGACGATTTCCAGTTTTCCTAGATTTATTCTGTAGGCATTTCACGTTCTGATTACTAAAAGATATTTGCAGCTTTTTCTTCTTATTTTGAGTCATGCCACATTAGCAAATGAAGGTACCAAAAGCTTGACTCCATTCACACCGTTTAAGTTGATCTCACTTGGAGAAGGCAGCTGTTTCCCAGTCTTCTTTTGAGTGTCTTCCAATGGGAGTCGGGGAGGGGCAGTGTCATTTTCTGGGACTATGTCTGACAAAGGTACACTGCTGGGTTCTTCTTCCTATTTTGTCTGAGTCCAGAAACTCAGTTGAATCTCCTCCACCATGAGTGACCCTGTTGGCATCTGAATACCAGTAGCATATCTTCTAGCACTGTAGTAAATGCAAGCCCCCACAGTAGAACAAACTAAGAGACAAGTAGAGGGTATAGATAACTTAAAAACTAAAATCACAATTCTTCGTCTTGTGTTACCCAAACCAAACCCACTGTCATCAAGTCGATTCCAACTCATAGCAACTCAAGTTTGATAATAAAATACATAAATAATAAACTTGGCTAATAAAAGACAAAGAATCCTGATTTCAATTTTCTCTCTCTCTTTTTTTTTTATTTAACATAACTGAGTAAAAATGTACATTCACATGTAAATTTACATGCCCCCCTATATGCAGCTTCCACTGCTCTCCCTGTCCGGTGACTGCACACTAATCCTCTCTGCTCCATACATGTCTCATCCTCCCAACAGTCTCCTTTCCCCTCCTCTCCGTCCACTCCCCTTCCTCCAGCCAGAGGTCAGCATGATGATATCCTATAGATGTATAGAACCATAAAGTGCTTCCAACATATGGTTACTCTGCATTGCCAAGTCCATTCCATTCCTGTCCAAAGAGTGGACCTTTGTTATAATTTATGGGAACGGGTAGCATCAGGGCCGGGGGCCATGCTCTCAGAGGAACCCCCAAACCGCTGGACCATCAGTTGAGGTCTTTTAGAGGAGATCTCATGATGCACCTCTTTTTATTCTTGTGTTGCCAGTGAGGCTCCTCTCTGTGAGCTCCGTCATGGCTATCACTGGTGGTGGCCGGGCACCATCCGGTTCTTCCAGTCCCAGGTCGATGTAGGCACCCACTCTTGTGGGTCTCTCTGTCTTCTCAGTTGTCTTTACCGCATGTCATTTTGGTCCTTGGTGAGCATCCGTTCCTGCTGAGTTGGGACCATTTGCTGTGTCCTCGGATGGCAGCTTGGCAGCTTTTAAGACCCCAGACGCCACTCACCAATATGGGGTGCAGAGAGCTCTTTCAGCAAAACGCTAGTTGTGCCAATTGGCCTGGAATTCACCTAAGAGCATTGTCCCCCACCCCCCGCCCCAGCTACTCTATCCTTGCAGTATTAAGATGGAAGGAGTACTCAAGTTATGCTGAAGTCCACTTAATGTTGTTCTTGTTCCTAATGTGTGCTGTCACCGCTTTCTCCCAACTAGATTTCTAGTAACTACCTAAACTAAACCCTCCCTCCCTTGCCCTTCCTCCCTCCCTCCCCTCCCTTGCAGCTGTCAAAGAGTCTTTTCTTCTATACACAAGTCTGTTTTTGAGATCTTATCGTAGAGGTCTCATGCAGTATTTGTCCTTTTGTCGCTGACTACTCTCACTCAACATAATGTCTTCCAGTTGAAACCAGGTTAGGAGATGTTTCCTGGAATCATCGTTATTCTTTATTGTTGCGTAGTGCTCCATTGAGTATATGTACCACAGTTTACCTATCCATTCTTCTATTGTTGGGCATCTAGGTTGATTCCACCTTTTTGCTATTGTGGACTGTGCCGCGATAAACATTCTGGTGCACGTGTCCGTTGGTGTGAAAGGCGCTGAATCTGTAGGATATATTCCAAGTAGTGGAATTATTGGGTCAAATGGTATATCAATATCCATTTTTGTAAGGAAGCGCCAGATTGCCTTCCAAAGACGCTGGACCATTTTGCAACCCCACCAACAGTGTAGGAGGGTTCCACTTTCTCCACAGCCTCTCCAGCATTTGTTGTTTTGTGTTTTCTAGATCATGGCCAATCTTGTTGGGGTGAGATGGTATCTCATTGTTGTCTTAATTTGAATTTCTTTAATAGCTAAAGATCGTGAACATGTCCGCATGTGTTTTTTGGCTGCCTGGATCTCCTCTTTAGTGAAGTATCTGTCCATCTCCTTTGCCCATCGCTTAATTGGATGGTTTATCTTCTTCTTATTGATATTTTGTAGTATCTTATAGATTATGGAGATCAGGCGTCGATCTGACATACAGTTGCCAAATATTTTTTCCCACTCTGTGGGTGTTCTTTTAATTCTATTAATAAAGTCTTTGGATGAGCAAAAGTGTTTGATTCCTAATAGTTCCCATTTATCTACTTTCTCTTTTGTTGATTGAGTTTTCTTTGACAGATTTTGGAGTCTGTTCTCATTGTGTATTAAAACTTCCATTGTTGTTCCTACCTTTTCTTGGATGAGCTTTATCGTTTTAGGTTTGATATTTAGGTCTTTCATCCAGTTGGAGTTGGTTTTTGTATAAGGTGTAAGGCATGGATCTTGATTCAGTTTATTGCAGATGGATAACCAATTTTGCCAGCACCATTTGTTGAAGATGCTGTTTTTACCCCAGTTTAATGTTTTAGGGCCTTTGTCGAATATCAACTGTTTATAGGCAGACGTGTCATCTCTGGGGTCTCAATTTTGTTCCATTGATCACTCTGTCTGTTCTTGTACCAGTACCAGGCTGTTTTGACCACTGTGGCAGTGTAGTATGTTCTAAGGTCGGGTAATGAGAGGCCTCCCAGTGTGTTCTTCTTCTTTAGTAGTACCTTACTTATCCGGGGCTTCTTCCCTTTCCAAACAAAATTGGTGATTTGTTTCTCCATCTCATTAAAAAATGATTCTGGAACTTGTATTGGGATTGCATTATATAAATAAATTGCTTTGGGTAAAATAGACATTTTCACAATGTTAAGTCTTCCTATCCATGAGCAGGGTAGGTTTCTCCATTTATCTAAGTCTCTCTTAGTTTCTTGTAGTAAGGGCTTGTAGTTCTCTTTGTAAAGGTCTGTTGTTTCTCTGGTTAGATTAATTCCTAGGTACTTTATCTTCTTAGGGGCTATGGTAAATGGTATTGATTTGATAATTTCCTCCTTAACAGTCTCGTTGTTGGTATAAAGGAATCCTACTGATTTACTTATGTTTATCTTGTATCCTGAGACTTTGCTGAACTCTTCTATCAGTTTGAGTAACTTACTTATAGATTCCTTGGGGTTCTCTGCATATACAATCATATCATCTGTGAACAGGGAGATTTTAACTTCCTCTTTGTCGATGCAGATGCCCTTTATTTGTTCGTCTTGTCGAATTGCTCTGGCTAAAACTTCTAGCACAATGTTGAATAGGAGAGGTGACAGTGGGCATCCTTGTCTAGTTCCTGATCTCAGGGGACAGTCTTTCAGTCTCTCTCCATTCAGGATGATGTGGGCAATTGGCCTTGTGGCCCTTATTGTGTTGAGTAATTTGCCGTCTATGCCCATTTTGCTAAGAATTTTTAGCATGAAGGGGTGTTGGACTTTATCAAATGCCTTTTTAGCATCAAGGGACAAAATCAGGTGATCTTTGTCTCTTGTGTTATTTATGTGGTTAATCACATTAATTGTTTTCCTGATGTTGAACCAGCCTTGCATCCCTGGTATGAATCCCACTTGGTCATGATGGATTATTTTCTTGATATATTGTTGTATTCTGTTGGCAAGAATTTTGTTGAAGATTTTTGCATCTAAGTTCATGAGTGATATCGGTCTGTAGTTCTCTGTCTTTGTTGGATCTTTCCCGGGCTTAGGTATCAGGGTTATGCTGGCTTCATAGAATGAGTTTGGGAGTACTTCATCCCTTTCTATACTGTGAAATAGTTTCAATAGTTTTGGGGAAAACACTTCTCTAAATGCTTGGTAGAATTCTGCTGTGAAGCCATCTGGGCCTGGACTTTTTTGGGTTGGCAGTGTTTTGATGACCTTTTCAATCTCTTCCTTTGTGATGGGTTTATTAAGTTGTTCTGCTTCACGTTGTGATAATTTGGGTAGGTGGTATGAGTCAAGGAATTGGTCCATTTCCTATAGGTTTTCAAATTTGTTAGAGTACAGTCTTTCATAGTATTGTGTTATGATGTTTTTGATTTCTGTTGCATCTGTGGTGACAACTCCCTTCTCATTTCTAATTTGGGTTATTTGTTTCCTTTCCTGGTTTTCTTTAGTAAGTTTAGACAGTGGTTTATCAATTTTGTTGATCTTTTCAAAAAACCAGCTTTTGGTCTTTTCAATTTTTTCAGTTGTTTTTCTATTCTCTAATTCATTTAGCTCTGCTCTAATCTTTATGATCTCCTTTCTTCCGGTGCCCGAGGGGTTCCTCTGTTGTTCTCTTTCTACTTGTTCAAGCTGTAGAGTTAGTTCCTTGATTTGGTGTCTTTCTTCCTTCCCGATGTGTGCATTTATGGAGATAAACAGACCTCTGAGCACTGCTTTGGCTGTATCCCGTAGGTTCTGGTAGGAAGTGTTTTCGTTCTCATTGGAATCCATGAATTTCTTTAATTGATCCCTGATTTCCTCTATAACCCATGTTTTTTTGAGCAAGATGTGTTCAGTTTCCAAGAGTTCCACTTTCTATCTCTGTTTTTTCTGCTATTGATTTCAACTTTGATGGCTTTATGATCTGAGAAGATGCTTTGCAATAATTCAATGGTATGGATTTTGTTGAGCATTGTATTATGGCTTATCACGTGGTCAATTCTGGAGAATGTTCCATGTTCACTGGAGAAGAAGGTGTAGTTGTCTGCTGATGGGTGGAAAGTTCTGTATATATCAATGAGGTTTAGTTGGTTAATTGTGTCAATGAGGTCTTCTGTATCTTTACTGAGCTTTTTTCTAGGTGATCTGTCTAGTAATGAGAGTGGAGTGTTAAAGCCTCCCACTATTATTGTGGAGTCATCTAACTCTCTTTTGAGCATAGTCAGTATTTCTTCGACATATTTAGGTGCTCTGACATTAGGTGCATAAATGTTTAATATACTTAAGTCTTGCTTGTGTATTGAACCTTTCAGCAGTAAATAGTGTCCTTCTTTGTCCACGATGGTGGATTTGACATTAAAGTTGTTTTTGTCTGAGATTAGAATTGCCACCCCTGCTCTTCTTTGTTCATTGTTAGCTTGATATATATTCTTCCTACCTTTAATTTTCAGTTTGTTCCTGTCTTTAGGTCTCAAGTGAGTTTCTTGTAGACAACATATGGATGGGTCGTGTCTTTTGATCCAAGATGACACTCGGTGTCTCTTTACTGGAGCATTCAGTCCATTGACATTCAATGTAATTATTGATAGGTATGTGTTCACTGCTGCCATTGTGATATGTTTATTTTTATGTTGATGTTTTCTCTGTTGTTCTTATTAGTCTGTTCTGAGACACTCTTTTTTGTGAGTTGATTTTTCACCTTTTTCAGAGTTGGTTTTATAGTTGTTGAGACTCGTGTGTTAGATTTCTTGAAATGGTATGATACATCTTTGTTGTGCTTTACAGCTGCCCCTATGAACCCCCTTAATAAACTATTTATAAACCCAATTTTAATTACTGCCAGTCTGATCATCTTCCTCTCCATCTGGAAGAACTATAACAACTGTAGTACATCCCTCTTTTATTATGATGACACCATAGTTTTCATGATGATCACTGGATTGCTTCTTTCCAAATCAAAGCCGTGATTGACTTTGGAGCCTTCCCTAAATGAGTATTGAGTAGTGTGTCGTTCTGAAATATAAAGTTAGTGGTTTCATTCTTCTAAGCCAAAGCCAAGAACTTCTTTCAGTATTTCTTATAGTTTGGGTTTGGTTTTTACAAAGTCTCTGAGTTTCTGTTTATCTGGAAATGTCTTAATTTCATTTTCATGTTTGAAAGACAGTTTTGCAGGATATATAATTCTTGGTTGGAAGTTCTTCTCCTTCAAGACTTTGAATGTGTCGTGCCACTGTCTCCGTGCCAGCATGGTTTCTGCTGAGAAATCTGATGAGAGCCTACAGGGTTTCCCTCTGAATGTTAGCCTTGCCTTGAGTCTTGCTGCCTTTAAGAGTTGCTGCTTATGTTTCATTTTGTTAAGCTTGATTATAATATGTCTTGGAGTCTTTCTTTTGAGATCTATATTGGGTGGCGTACGATATGCATCTGAGATGTCTATATTCTCTTCCTTCATGATTTCTGGGAAGTTTTCTTTCAGCAGCTCAGCCACAATACTCTCTGTGTTCTCAGATATCTCACCCTGTTCAGGGACTCCAATTAATCGAAGGTTGTTCCTCTTAATAGAGTCCCACATGCTTCTTAATGTTTCTTCATTTTCCTTGTTTCTTTTTTCTGATTTCTGCTCATAGACACTGGCATCAGTAGCTCTGTCTTCCAAGTCTGAAATTCTTTTTTCCATTTGTTCCATTCTGTTTTCTTGGCTTTGCATGGAAGTTTCTATGTCTTTGATTTTCTTCTTGATCTGTTGGATTTCAGAGTACTGGTGTTCCGTCAGATCACACAACTTGCTTAATTTTTCATTTTGTTCTGCTGCATTTTGTATAAGGTCTAGAAGGGCCCTGTATATAATCAATTTGTATTCACTTCCTGATGCTTTCATAAAAGTTTCTTCATCTGGAAAACTCCTTGGTTGCTTTGTTTGGGAGCCTTCTGAAGCCATGAGTGATTGCTTGTATGCCACAATTGTCTGTTGCTTTTTGGGTCCCATGTGAGTATGTAGAGGCTGGAAGAGGTACTGTGAAGATGGATTGCAAATGTTTCTCTAGGCTGTCTTCAAATGTAAAGCAAAAGGTATCTGACCAGTTCACAAGTCAGTTAGGTTTTCAGGTGTAGAGGTCCCTCTTCCCATCTGACAAAGTAAGCGCCACTATATCCAACCCCAGATGATAACAAACTAGTTCAGAATACAGCACTGCTAGTGCCCTGGTGGCCTCTGCTGACAGGGCCTAGCTTTATCCAACACTGCATCGAGTACTGGTTTTATGATAGAAAAGCGCTCTCTTGTGGGCAGGGTTTGGCTCCCAAGCTAAGAATTAGGTCCAGCTGCGGCCACCGTACCCAAGATGGCGTCCTCCACACAGGAAGCAGACAGGGTGGCTAAAGATGCCCAGAGGCAGTGATTCCTCTGCTTCTGTTGCAGGGCCCCCAATGTAGGCAGCACTATGTAAAATCACTACTTTTCTGATGGAGAAGCGCTGTCCCGTTTGCAGGCGCTGGCTCCCAGGCTAAGAACGAGGTCCCGCTAAAATCTCGGTACCAACATGGTGTCCCTCACTCTGACCACGGAGTTCTGCACAAACCCCACTGAGGCAGCTACAAAACTAAAGGCTCAAAGTGTCTAGATTAACAGAGTCCCGAGCCTGGCTCTCAGAACATGGGAATTTCTCCTGCCTATCCCCCCAGCAGCGTGTCTGAGTCCAGCCGCTAGGCAAGGCCCAGCTCCGCCCGCCAGCCAAGACAGAGGAAAAAAAAAGTCAAACTGGTGCATTTACCTTCCGTCCGTGAGAGCCGGGGCTAGCCAGGAGCGGGAGTCAGCGAGAGAGAGGAGGTTTTTCGCTGAGTGGTATGAAGTCCCAATTAACAGCTCTGTGCCGTGTCCTGAGGCTGATTAGGTGCTCAGAAGGCTCTGTTTGATTGTCAGTTCAGGTCTTGGTTTCCAGAGGGATAGAAAGAGACGTGGACTTAGTCCGCCATCTTGACTCCGCCTCTTCCTGATTTCAATTTTTAAAGTGAACCAAGGTCAATATGTTATTTTGAAATGAAATACATTTCAAAAGTGAAAAACATAAACAGATTTCTCAGAAAGAAAACCAAAGTTTGCATCGTTTATAAACGGAGGCATTAAAAAAAAACTTGTAAAAATGCTTAACATTTACTTAGGGCAGAGGCTATATGTGAGTGCCTGGGATTCATATAAGCAAGCATGTGGGTGTAGCAGAAACCAGTATAGCAGCCCTGGTAGTGCAGTGCTTAAAACATTCAGTTACCAACTAAAACGTTAGCAGTTTAAACCTACAAGGAACTCCACAGGATAAACATGTGGCGATCTGCTTCTATAATGGTTTACAGCCCTGGACATGCTGTGAAGCAGTTCTCCTCTGTCCTGTAGGGTCACTATGAGGCAGAAGCAACAAGATGGCAACGACTTTGGCTTTACTGGGTTTAGAAATCAGGGTTGCTAGAGCAGAAATTTTCCCTCCCACCCCTTCTACTCCACTCCTGTGTACACCCATCACCCTCATTTAATCACTGAACTACGTGAACCCAAAACAAAAGAAAAGCCATTTCTCTCAAGTTGATCTGACTCCTAGCAACCCTATAGGACACAGCAGAACTGACCCATAGAGTTTCCAAGGGGTGCCTAGTGGCCTCAAACAGCTGACCTTCACTATACAGTAACTGTAAAAATAATAGATGCAATAAGACAGAACAAGTATGATGAGCTCAATCTTATTTATATGGCTGTAAGTATATAAGCATGTTCACAAGGAAAAATGTCCATAACAATAACAATAAAAGAAGGCTACATGAGTGGCAAATCAGTTAAGTTTAGTAGATGTTTTCAAAATGTTATTCTGGACATAATTTATATTGAATCTTATGAAGCTGCAGGGTTTTTTTTGTTTGTTTCTTCAGACTACAATGGACAAGTATCAGCTATTTGGATTAACAATATAAGGAGTATATATAATTGCATAACAACCCACTGTACTGCACTATTTAGTTAAAGAAAGCCATATATCTCTCTATACTGAAATGTTTATTTAAAGAAAACCCTTACTTGCATTAAGTAATTCACCCATTGGTTCTATTTATAATACTTATTATGTAAACTTCTCCACGGACAAATTCATTTTTCTCCATTATACTAATGATGATTAGGAATATCATTATTCTACTGAATGTCTCTAAAGACTTAGTTAAATTAAGCTGATTGTTTAGGTTGGGTAAGTTTTGCAGTCTATGGTGGCGTGAAGTACATTTCTGTAGAAACGATTATTAATTAATCTAGTTACAGTGGTTACTTAAATATCTTGAACAAGAAAATACAAGTTAAATCTTAGGAAATGCTGGTTGTCTCTGAGACTGATTACTATCTGAGTCCTGGATGAAACAGGAGTATTTCATAATAACAATAGATCACTGAAAAAAAAAGCACATACAAACATGGAGGCTTGACTGTGCTCAAATAAGGTAGCAATTGATAAAAATACAGAATCATTTAAATTATAAAATTAAAAGAAATATAAGATGAATGAATACATATTTCAGAATACTGCAGTGAATGCCAGGGCATAGATAGGAACATATGCAACATAATAATCACATTGCTTTTTTAAAAAAAGTTATAATTCTATCCAACAACTTAAAGCATTTATTTACCTCTTATTTTCTTATCTTTACTTTACTCAAGTGCCAAGAAACAAAAGGAGTCACTGTATTTTGCAAATGTGACAAGATTAGTAGAAATCGTATTGATTAATACTCAAAACAACATTTCTTCTCAAGGTCAAATGATAACCTTGGTTATGCAAAGTAAATAATAGCCAGCAGTTGCTATTTCCAAACGGACTATTATTTTACCAGGACTCTGGCATTGCTTCATTTTCTAAAAGTGACATTGCAGTTTTAGCCACAATAATCATATAGCAATGACAGATGCTCATATACGACTACTCTTCTTCAAAGGACTTATTTAAAGTCTTGACATGTGTATACAGAGGCACACTCTACCAAGCACTGCCACTATCCTAGCTGTTTTCAAAAATTCATGAAAAAAAAATGACATGTTAATTTATGTTAGAAACAAATGAAGAAAAACATTTCAAATAGCTCTGAGAGAGGTAATAATCTATTAAAATCAAGTAGGAGAAAAAAATTATAAGGTGCCATCAACTCAGCTGTTTATTTATTCAAAGACAGTGTCTAAATGAGCCAGAAATGACACCAGAGGCATCCAGTTACATATTTTAATGTCATATCAAATTTACAGGGCATTCTAAGTGTATAAACAATATATTTGCTCATATTAGTGACAAATGTCATGCTAATACCATAGCAAAATGACTACATGTGGATTTCATAACTTATTTACAGAACAAGGTACCAGAACTCACTTAGAATAGCCAAATAACCAGAGAATTTACAGAAACTCTTAACATTTGGTTAGATAAGTTTTATTTCATAGCAAATGTCACCCTGTATTGGAATCAGTTTGGTGACAATCAATGACATGCCATTTATATTAATATAGTGTAATGAATTCTTAATATCATTCCCACATTTTTTTAGAGTCAGCTTTAGTAAGATTCTTTTCAGTATTTCTGGGTAAAAGCTATTGGCTTTTAGTCTTATTTTTCTGAATGTTATTGTTGTTAGGTGCCGTCGAGTCACTTCTGACTCATAGAGACCCTACACACAACAGAAAGAAACACTGCTTGGTCTTGTGACATGCCTACAATTATTTGATGCCTAAGCCCATTATTGCACCCACTGTGTCAGTCCATCTCGTCAGGGGTCTTCCTCTTTTCCACTGACCTCCCACTTCACCAAGTGTCCTTCTCCAGGGACTCATTCCTCTTGAAAACATGTCCAAAGTATGTAAGACGCAGTCTTGCCATATTACTTTCAAGGAGTGCTCTGGTTATACTTCTTCCAAAACAGATTAGTCTGTTCTTTTGGCATTCCATGGTACACTCAATATTCTTCTCTAACACCACAATTCAAAGGCTCAATTCTTCATCTGTCTTCCTTACTCATTGTCTAGTTTTTCATGCATATGATGTGATTGAAAATACATGGCTTGAGTCAGGCGCATCTTAGTTTTCAGGGTGACATCTTTACTTTTCGGTGCTTTAAAGAGGTCCTTTGCAGTGAATTTTCTTAGTGCAGTCTGTCTCTTAATTTCTTGACTGTTGCTTACGTGGGTGTTGAATTTTTTCTGAATACAACATGTCAATTACTAAAGCTGCTTCTGAACGGATAACCATTTCTCCTTATTAAAATATCTTGTGAAGAAATGTTGGTTACCAGAAATACTTTAATGCTTCCTCTTCTGTATACTTGGGACAAGGCTATCTTTCTTACTTAAGGATAAATAAATTCTTTCTCCTGACCATGCAAGTTTTATTTTATCTGAGCCATTTAAAGATGAGACGCATCAGGGAATCTTGCAACATTGAGCTGCATGTTCTTTCCCCACGAGATGCAGTTTTATAATAAATACCTCCTGTATCATATCCTAGTGCTCTAGTGGTTAAAATTTTGAGTCCTAACCAAAAGGTCTTAGTTTAAATTCACCAGATGCTCCTTGGAGACACTATTGGATAGCTCTACTCTGTCCCTTAGCATTGATACGAGTCATAATCAACTTGATAACAGCAGGTTTGGTTTTGTACCAAACTATTTACCAAATCTTTGAAAGTAAGATATCTTTTGAACCAATGAAAGCACACACAGAATGAAGCTACTCTTAAAAATTTTATTTTATGTGATGTTAAAAGGTATTATGACATTTCAAGGTAATAGGTTTACAAAATTTTTACCTTTATAAAAAAATGTTTACATTGAGTTGATTCTGACTTACAATGATCCTGGTTGAACTGCCCCAAAGTGTTTCCAAGCAGCAGCTGGTGGAATCAAACCACCAACCACTGGTTGGCAGTGAAGTTCTTAATCTCTGTACCACCAGGACTCCTTTACCTTGACAGACAACAAATTCATTATTTTATAAAGCAATCATTTGATTGACTGATTTTTTTCATAACAACAGCAGTCCAGTCCACAAAGAAATGGATTCATTAATTTATACTGAATGTCTCTGTTACATAAAAGTAATTTCGAAGACAGGCTGAAGGATCATCACACACTTTTCTTGAAATAAACTTTGAAGTTAAACTAGATTCTAGGAAATCTCTTGATCCTTACCTTTGTTAGTTATTTGTAACACATGCAGGGTAAAAATATTCTCTCTCTCTTTCTCTTTTTGTCTTATAAGGCAGTTACATTTCTCGAAACTCTGCCTTTCATCTGTGAACTTGTTCACTGACCTCAACCTAAGCTGCCAGTGAAGTCTATGGACAGAGGAACTTGCAATAGCAAACCCCAGCTTCAAATATCACAACTCATGGTTACCCCATTTTTCTGATCAAAATCCATTGCCACTCTCTGGGAGCGGTGAATCAGGACAAATTATGGCATCTGTCCCTTTTCTCTCTGTTCACCAGGTGCTAATCTCTTCAACTTTTAGCCCAGATCCAGTTCATTTGCACCCCACGCATTGGTATGGGCTGTCTAGTACTCTTAACTGCAATGCTGGCAGGAACACCTTCCAGCAGGTCTCTAACTTGTTATGCAAATTATGGCTAAAATATTATAAGAGCTAGTCTTATTAAGTTAAATAAAAGATCCCCTTAAATTTTTCCCTGTTTTGCTTTCATATCACAGAGAAGATCTGTTCCCAGGTGTTTTCCTGACTCTGCTAGTGTGCAGCTAGTGTGCAGCTAGCAGCTTCTTTCTCTAAGAGGGGAGAAAAGAGAAACTTAATCCCTTATATAACTTTTGATCCCTGATGGCTTTGCCCATTATTTAAGTGAATTGTCTAAATAAGTCTCCAGGATCGATGATACTCATAGGACTGAGAAACCTTCAGTTTTTTGTAAAATCGTCAACATAAAAATGATTCAAAGGTATAATGACTAGTCTACACTGTTCCTAAGGTAAAGTCAAATTTGAAACATCACCTTTTCAACATGAAAAGGTAATTCAGACTTCTCCAAGAGCATGAGGGCTACAGATTTTCATGATTTTTTTTCTCAGAGACAAGGGAAATTACACTGTATTACCTAAGATAATATTTTCGAATCTTCTTCAGACATGACTTTTTCCTAAATGTTCACTCTCCCTGGCACTGTTTTGTCTTCCTCTTTTCTGCACCTTTACAGAGCACAGTCGTTAAACACTTGGCTACTGACCAAAAGTTAGCAGTTTAAACCTACCAGTGGTCCTACAAGAGAAAAGATTTGGCAAACTGCTCCCATAAACATTACAGCCAAGAAACTCTGGAGGCAGTTCTGCTACTATCTGGTGTGGTTGCTATAGGTGGGAATAGACTTGACAGCACACGCAGCGTGCCTGCCTCAGCAGTTACATAGACAGTCTTCCTGCCACAGTTGAGATCTGTTCTGCAGGTAAAGACTTTTCTCCATGTGCCACTGCCTTAGTTGTCTTGCCCAGCTGTACCAGAAATACGAGTGGGTGGCTTTAACAAACAGAAATGCATTCTCTCACAGCCAGAGAGGCTGGATGTACAAATACAGGGTGCCAGCTCCAGAGGAAGGCTTTCTCCTGTCAGCTCTAGGTAAAGGCCCATGTCATCAATCTTCCTCTAATCTAAGAGAGTCTCCAGGACTTCAGGCCTAAAGGACGTGCTATGTTCTTAGTGCTTTTTTTTTTTTGGTGGTATGAGGTCCTCAGGTCTCTCGGATCACTTTTCTCTTTTATATCTCAAAAGAGATTGATTTAACCTAATCTTGTAGATTGTGTCTGTCCTGCCCCACTAGTGTGACTGCCACTAATCCCACCTCATTAACCTCATGGAAGTAGGACTTACATCATGTAGGAAAACCAACTCAGATAATAAAAATGACAGATAATCACACAATACTTGAATCACAGCCCTAGCCAAGTTGAGAGATGTCTTGGGGCGGGGGGGGCGGGGAACTCATTCATGAAAGCCACCTTCCTTAGAATGCAGGGAAAGAAATTTATAAAGCATGTGATTTGGCATTTTTCTGTACTCACCATCAACAGAGAAATTAGTTGCTGTGAAGTCTGTTCTGACTCTTGTTCACCCATGTGTGGCAGCGTAGAACCATGCTTCACTCTGTTTTCAATGTCTGTGTCCTTTTGGAAATAGATTATCAGGTCTTTCTTCCAAGGTGACTCTGGGTGGATTCAAACCACGAATCTTTTGGTTGCTCTCTGAGTGCTTAACTGCTTGCACCACCTAGAAAAAGCAGAGATACCTAACGAAAGCAAATGTAATTCGCCTGTTGCCTATGTGATAGTGTAGCTATTCAAATTCTATACATGAAAAATAGGATCCAAGACAAAAATAGCACTTTTGCTTTTGAATATTTGAAATGTAGTGTTGGCAAATTATATAAAGCTCTATAATGTCCTGAGTCACCAGTGACTAAGCACAATAAATGCTATTCAAGCATCTCACGTTGTTAATCTTATTAAATAACTTCACTCATGGGCAGATATTATTGCTAGGAAAAATTATACAAAAATGTATAATCCTACCTTTGTTAAAAGTTCAACCATTAAACATACACACACATTTATTCAATTAAGTAAACTTCTTAGAGAAAATAAATAATAAATTAATTTAGTTACATTGAGATTTTATTTCAGTTAATACTTTCCAAGAATGCCAAGCCAAGCCAAGTGCTGTAGAGTCGGATCTGACTCATAGCATTCTATATAATATACCTACTTGAATATTATTTTAAATTAGGAAAGTTAGATAGATGTTTGATCAATCTATGCAACATTTCTGTTATAGTCTTATGACGCTGACCTAGATTGAAATTAGGGATTCTAACCACGTGTAGAATATCCAGAATTATTTTGTACTGTACTTAACTGTCACTTGCTAAATATATATATATATATACAATATGTCTAAACATATGAACATATAATCAAAAAATTTCAATCATTAAATATCTTTCTTGAGAGTTTTGGTTTGCCAAAGAATCTAGTTACAATTAACATCATTTTCACTTTTTTCAGATTTTGTTCTTATTTTTCATAAGTTACTCCAGGAAGTCATTTCATGATCACACTAGCTCCTAGTTTTTTTAACCTGGGAAATGTGCAGCTGATTTCATAAAGAGTTGGAAACGTAACTCGTTGGGTGAGTCAACAACCTGAGCTCAGGTGGCCAGCTTTCTCAAACTCACTGACAGATACCTCAAGATGAGTGAGGCTGCTACCTGATGTGGAGCACCCTTACTGAGCAGATTTGAAGCAGAAGAGTGCTGAGATGGCAGAATTCCCTTACATTTAGCTTACTGATAATTTCTTTCCAAGCATGTATCAGTGACCTGTACCAGTCAGCTGTAGTTAGAGTCGTAACATTCTTTTCACCTACGATTTATAGTAGTTGATAAAACAAAGAAATTGTTAGGATCACTCTTTCTTTTTTTTTATCATACTGTAGATGAAGGTTTGCAGATCAAACTAGTTTCTCATTAAAGTTAGTATGCATATTATTTTATGACATTGGTTAATTACCCCGTGACAGGTCAACACATTCCATTCTCAACTTTTCTTATTATTAGCTTTCCTGTTTCTGCCTTTTAGTCCTTGCCTCTGAAACTGGCATGTCCCTTTAGTCTCGTTTTGTTTTATGGGCCAGTTGAATTTTTGACTGAAGGGTAAACCTCTGGAGCTGACTTCATTACTGAGCTGCAAGGGTGTCTAATGTCCATATTTTGAGAAATTTTCCAATGTCTATCAAGCTAGCAATTCTGGTTTTCCTTTTTTGGAGTTAGAGTTTTGTTCTACATTTTTCTTCAGCTCTGTCTGGCACCCTCTGTTGTGATCCCTGCCAGAGCTGTCAGTGACAGTAGCCAAGCACTATCCAGTTGTACTGGATTCAGTCTGTGGGAGGCCACCGTAGATGTGGTCCATTAACCCTTTGGACTAATCTTTCCCCTTTGTCTTTAGTTTTCTTCATTATCCCTTGCCCCTGAAGAAGTAATATGTTAAGGTCACTTCTGAAAGAGTACCTTGGTTTGGTGTAAATAGTTAACACACTTCATTACTGATCTAAAGTTTGTAGGTTCCAGTCCACTCAAAGGCATCTCCGAACAAAGTCCTGGCAATCTACTTCTGAAACACCAACCACTGCAAACCCAGTGGAGCAAAATTCTACTGAACTGGAAGTGATTCAACAAACACTGGTTAGCAATATATATGGCACCTCTCAGGACTTGTGAACTCCTGTTTTAGCCTCCTGAATAAATTTAGAGACAGATAATAGCCAACAGGGTAGTGATGCCATAAAAACCAGTGAATTAAATGCTAAAAATTAGCATGTTTTATAAGTAAGCAGGAGACCCTCAGTATGGTTTTCTAGTATGTTTTCTACAATGTCTCAGTAAAACTGGGTGATGTAGGCTTTTTAAGATAGTAAAGTAAAAGAACAATTGTGCATAACACTGTAAGTCAAGTTCAGATCTTATTGCTGTCGAGTGCATTATGGCTCACGGCAACCCCATAGGAAAGAGCATAACCCTGTGGGTTTCCAAAGAGCAGCTGGTAGATTTAAACTGCCATCCTTTTGGTTAGTAGCTAAGCTTTTAACCACTGTGCCACCAGGGCTCCAAAAATAAAAGAAGGTAGCCTTTTACTTTTCTTTTTAACAGATTTATATACTTAAAATCTGACTTGATGGCACTTGGCACTTGGCATATACTTAACACAAAAAAATGAAAACAACGAACACTGAGCTGTTAACAACCACGTGCAAGACTTAAATTCAGAGCTTCAGGAAATTTGCTTGTAAAATAAAATTGGATGAGCAATGCAAATGAACTTAAAAATTCATTAAAGAGCATGAACAAAGCATTACAGAGTTGTGTCTGTCAATGTGAATGGAATTCAAAATTAGAGTCAAAAAAGAATGATAGTCTTATTTAAAATTTGTATTTAAAAACATAAAATAGAAGACCATAATTTTAGTTCAAGTTGCTATATAATACTAATTTTTATGTATTTTACAACTGAAGATGCATGAATAAAACAAATAAAATTATGGAAAAAGTCAGTGTGTAGTATGTTTTATCTTTTGAAGTTCCCGGGAATCTTTAGGATAGAAGATTAAGAAAAGCAATGAATGTAGACAAAGATAGTTATAATAAGTCCTAGTAAGCAAAAGAGTTCTGTTGTCAGTTTAATGCATTCTCCATTATTCTATCTGCTTTGGAACTTCTAAATAAGCCTTAATGGCACAGTGATTAAAATGTTCAGCTGCTAACCAAAAGCTGTGTGGTTCAAATACATCATCACTTAGTGGAACAAAGATATGACAGTCTGCTGTAAAGATTCTGCCTTGTAAATCCTATGGGGCAGTTCTGCTTGCTATCACTGCAGTTTGCCGTTTTCTGAAATTTCTAGATATGGAATCTTCTAGAATTTCTATGGCTGGACTGTAGTATGTAGTTTTTCTTTACATGGCTTCTTACACTCAATAATAATTCTTTGTAGATTCTCACATGTCACACATATCGGTAGTCCATTCTTTTATTTTGAGAAGCTGTATTTCATCGTACGGCAGTACCACAATTTGTTTATGTATTCACCAAATGTTGGACATTTGAGTTTCTTTTTTTCTAAATTCTCACTGTAAGTCTTTTTATATCTCTTATGTTAACACCTAGGAGTGGAATTGCTGGATGAGAGGATAAGTATACCTTTAACTTCATAAGAAATTAACAATCTATTATCCAAAATGGCTCTATCATATGGTGTTTCTAAAAAGCAGTACGTGAGAGTTCCCATTGCTCCATGTGGAATGGCTGGGTTTTTAAAGTTCAGTCATTTTAGATGGGCTTTGGTATTATATTGTGGGTTTAATTTGCATTTCCCTTGTGACAAATGATATTGAATATTTTTTCTGATATTTATTTCCCAATCATACATCTTGTATAGTGAAATTTATGTCCAAACATTTAGCTGAATTTACATTGTATTGTTTTTATTCCCGTCATTGAGTTGTGTGTGCTTCTTCACTTATTTTGGATGTAGGTTTTTCAACTTTTAATTTGATAAATTCCAAGTTACCATTTTTGTATTTTTGATATTTTTATGTTTACTAATTTTTTTTTCCTAACTCAAAGTGACAAAGGTTAGCTCTGTTTACTTTTATAAGATGTTCAGTCTTTTGCTCTTATTTTAGGCTATGAGTCTAGTTTATTTTTGTACAGGTAAAAAGCAAGAATCAAAGATCAGTGTGTGTGTGTGTCTAACTGTTCAGCACTATTGGTTGACGAGATTATTCTGTACACATCAGTTATCTTGGTAATTCTGTCCAAATGAATCGGCCATAAACATGTACTTATATTTCTTTATTTACCATTAGTGTGTGTATCTGTCTTTACAACAGCACATTGTCCTGCTTATTGAAATTTTATAGTAAATGTTAAAGTTAGATAACATTCCTTAAACTTTACTTTTTATTGTAAAGAATTTTTGGTATTTTTCTCTGAATATTAAATATATTGCTTATGAAATAACATTTTTTAATTATAATTTCCAATTGCTCTTTGCTATTATATGAGTAGATTTGATTTTCATATATTAACTTTATATTATGCAACAATTCTAAAGTCCCTTATTAGCCCTAATGCCTTTTTTAGTTTTCTTAGATTTTGTTACTTAGACAATCATAGCATCTATTATGCAATGAACGACATCCAAAAAAGATGAGGTCCGACAGTTAAGCCCACAAGCTTAACTGTTGTAAATGCTATATATCTCATTGCTGTATACCACTATGGTTACCTCTGAAGTACTGTCCTTAGAAAGCTATGCAACAATGCCAGCACCCTAGTCCACTCTTCAAAGCAATTTTGGAACTCTTTCTGGAATGGACACTGCACACAGTGCAAGATGGCAAGTTCACAAACTTAATTGTATAGTTGTCTGTGAAGGAGTTTTCAGCCACTAAACAAGTAACTGTATTGGAACACCTACCCCACTCACTTATCTGGTCTGCAGTGACTTTTTTCTTTATCCAAAGATAAAGAAGATACTGAAAGGAAGACACTGGGATGACATTCAGGACATCATGGGTAATATAGCAACAGCTCTGATGGCCATTCCAGGTAAAGAGTTCCAAAACTGCTTTGAAGGATGGACTAAGGTGCTGGTGTTCGTGCACAGCTTCCCAAGCGCAGTACTTTGAAGGTAACTGTAGTGATATTCAGCAATGGAGTATGCAGCATTTTTTTCTAGGATGAGTTCTTGAACTTAATTGTCAGGTGGCATGTGTGTTTTAAATCCTAACTTTTATGACTGTGGTTATACGCTCATATCAAATACAAAATGTAAAAATGGCAGATACATACAAGCAACCAAGCAGAAATGGAGAAAGATAGATGCCACAGGCCATAAAGATCACCAAGAAGCCAAAGAACAGAAGTTGAAGAGACAAGCACCTTCCCCCGGGACTCACGCAGAAGAAAAGCCTTTAACTTGAGTCAGTACACTGAGTTTGGACTTCTAGCCTGCTGATCATCAATGCTTGATCATCCTGGTTGGATGAACCTTAACCGGCTATTTTTGATACAGTTTCTCTCTATGTTCATTCCTTCTTCTTTTGATACTTTCTGTGTCATTCAATATGTTGTCCACAGAATCCTTCAAAACGGCAACTTCGGGGTGAATTTTTTCTTCAGTTGCTTCAGCTTGAGGAATTCCATGCTTGTTCTTAGTTTTGGGGTTTTCTAACTTCAGGTTTTTGTACCTTTTATTATAATACTCTACTTTGTTTTCTCAAGGTATCATTTGAAATATTTTTTTCAACTCATTTCTGTCATTCGCTTTAGCAACTCTACGTTTAAGAGCAAGTTTCAGAGATTCTTCTGACGTCCATTCTGGTCTTCTCTTCCTTTCCTGTCTTTTTAGTGATGTCTTGATTTCTTCAAGTATGACATCCTCCATGTCTTTCCACAACTCATCTGGTCTTCAGTAGATAGCACTTGATGTGTCAAATCTGTTCTTGGGATGGTCTCAAAATTCAAGTGAGATATACTAAAGGTCATCTTTGACTCTGAGGACCTTGTTTTGATTCCCTGCAGCTTCATCTTGAACTTGCAGTTGATAGTCTGTTCTGCAGTTTAGTCCTTGCTTGATATCATCTGGCTGATGATACTAAGCTTCTCCATCAGCTCTTTCCACAGATGTTGTGAATTTGATTCTTGTGTACTTCATCTGTCAAGGTCCATGTGTATTGTCACTAATCATGTCATTGACATATGTATTTGCAATGAATCAGTTATTGGTCTTGCAAAATCGTATCATGTGATCTCCAATATCTCTTCTGTCTGCAAAAACTTCTCCCACTACTGATTCTTCTTTGTTTCTATCCTTCACATTCCAGTCACAGTTGTCAGTGCATCTCAATTGCATGTTTGATCAATTTCAGATGCAGAGGTTGGTAAGAATCTTCAGTTTCTTCATTTTTGGCATTAGTATATTTCAGGATGAATCTTGAAGTGCTCTTTTTGATGATGAACGGGGCATCATTTCTCTTTAATTTGTCATTCCACCATAATAAATGATAGAGTTGTCCGGTTCATAATGGTCAACAACATTCCATTTCAGCTTACTAACAGGACTAAGGGACAACATCATGATACACAGAGAAAATACTGAAATTGCCAAGAATTTCATTTTTCTTGGATCCATAATCAGTTCTCATAGATACAACAGTTAAGAAATCAAAGAAGCCACTGCATTAGGGAAATCTGCTGTAAAAGATCTTTTTAAAACGTTGAATACAAAGATGTGACTTTGAGGATTGTGGTGTGCCTGACCTGGGCCATCATATTTTCAGTCACCTCGTATGTATATGAAAGCTGAACAATAAATAATGAAGAATTGATGCCTTTGAATCGTGGTACTGGCAAAGAATATTTAGTATCTCGTGGATTGCCAGAAGACTGAACAAATCTGTCTTGGAAGAACTGCAGCTGAAATGTTCCTTAAAAGGGAGGATGGTGAAATTCATCTCAAGTACTTTGGACACATTATCACAAGGGACCAGTCCTTGGAGAAGGATATCATGCTTGGTACAACGGAGGGTCAGCAAAAAAAAAAAAAGGAAGAACATCAACGAGATGGTTTGGCACAGTGGCTATAATATTGGTCTCATATTTATCAACAATTGTGTCATACCCATGTTTTTGGGGAAAATGCAAAAAACCTTGAAAATCTATTGCAGCAAAAACAAAACAGCAATGTAAGAAAGAAGAACATACCTGCACCAAGAAACAATGATGCTGAAGCAGGAATCCAATGACAAAGGAATTCAATTTCACAAAGACAACTGAATAAAATTTACAAAGAAATTGATTGAGAGCACGACAATCAGAATAACATGTTTAACTGTAAAATGTATTTTATTTAATAGAATAGAATTGAAGCACTATGCATCAGAATTGATGACAAGGGTTTTCTTTGGCTTTTGGTGATTAAGTGGTGGGATTCTTCCTGGATGTTTCTTAAAATGTCACATGAAACTCTTGGAATAATAAGAATGCCACAGGAAAAAATCATGCCCAACCTACACAACATCCTAAAACATTGCTTAAGCTCCAGTCATTGACAGAATGTAAGAAATGAGAATCTATTTGACCGAATAGACTGAAGTAGTATTTCTTGAGAAGCAGGGATTTACTGAGGTAGGATTGACAGTATCTTGTTTTCTAAAGGTTCAGTCACACTAATTGGTTCTGCAGTGAATAATACTTTCATATACTTAACACTTCATATTTTTAAATCTTAGAATAAAAATAAAAAACAATGTATGTAAGAAAATTATAATTACAAGAGAGCAATTATAAACATCGCTGCACAGTTGATTCTGCCTCAAAGAGACGCTACTGGATGTGGCAAAACTGTCCCATAAGGTCTCCAAGGAGTAGCTGGTAGAATTGAACTGCCAACCATTTTTGTTAGCAGCCTGAGCTCTTAACTATTATGTCAGCAGTGTTTCCGAAGGAGACTATAACCCACTGCCATCAAGTCAATTCTGACTTACAGTGACCGTATTCGTCAAAGTAAAATTGCCCCATAGAGTTTACAAGGAATGCCTTTAAGGTTTGAACTGCTGACCTTTTGGTTAGCAGCTGTAGCACTTAACTATTATACCACCATGGTACAGAAGTTACTAATTCTGATGTTGTAAATACAATAGTATAGTTGGCAGCTGCTGGGTCTTTGAGGTTGGGGAGAAAAGAGGTACTCAGGCATCAGTTTACATAGATATTTATCAAGAGATTATCTGGTGCTGTTGTAACAAACTTCAGCAGACATTTTAAAACTATAATGAAAGCAAATAAAATAACTAAAACTAATGTGCATTGTAAAATTTAAAAAACAGAATGGAGGTAGAGAGGGAGTGGTTTAAATGACCTAATTCTTCTTTCATGATTACAAATTAATTTGTCTACTTTAGATAAATTAATAATAACAAAAAGAGCTATAGGCATATTATTTGCAATAGTGGTAGCCATGTGGATTGTGTGGACCAAAACCTGAAATGTTCAGTTAAATTTTCAAGTGTCTTTGTAGGAGGTTATAAAAACCCACAGAGGGTCAACCAGTAACATATATAGGAAGTCTCAAGTGAGAAGAAACAGTAAGAAAGACCTAAGACTTCCATCTTAATTCCAAGCACTTATTGCTACCCAGGAGGTGGGTCAGATATTGAAAGACTTTCTAATTATGAAAGCAAACCCGGAAATGAACGTATTTACAAGAAATCTGCAGGTTTTGTGCATCAGAGACTAATTTTAAGAGATGCTTTGGAAGTCAGCATTGTGTGACCCAACAGAACGTGTCTCTGGGCCACAGCTAGCTTACAGATCACCAGTTTTTCACTCAATGGTCTTGCTCCATAGCCAGAAGATAAATGCATTAGGTGGTGCCCCAATTTACTCAAGATTTAGAGCATTTTGCAATTGTTGTATAGTGCTCTGAAATTAACTAGACAGGGAAGTATACCAGTTACAATATGTTGATCAAACAAGTAGTTAAATTCTCAAGCATCTAGTGGTACCTCAGTTTTCTGATTTGAAGGCAGAGATAATCACAGCAGTTCTGTTTATCTCTTGGATTTTTTGGGGAACTCAAATAAGAAAATATATGCAAATTATTTTAAAGTTACCTGTTACTGTACAAATGTAAGAATGATCATTGATGTAATAATGTCCCCTCAAAAAATATTGATTTCCTAGTTAGTGGACCATTTCCTATGTTTGTATATATAAAAATGCAATAAAATGCCTTGAATATGCTGTTGTTGTCATTAGGTGCTACTGAATTTGCTCACCGCATAGTGACTCTGTTTGCAACAGAATTAAACATTGCCCAGTCCTGTGCCGTGCTCACAATTGTTGTGCTTGAGCCCACTGTTGCAGCCACGATGGCAATCCATCTTTTCGAGCGTCTTCCTCTTTTTCACTGCCTTCTGTTTTACCCAGCATGACATCCTTCTCCACGGACTGATCTCTCCTGACAACATCCAAAGTAAGATGTAATCTATCCATCCTTTCTTCTAAGAAGCACTCTTGTACTGTACCTCTTCCAAGATGTTTCTGCCTGTTCTTTTGGTGGTCCATGACAAAGTCAACATTTTCCTCCAACATTCAAAAGCATCAATTCTTCTGCTGTCATTCTTATTCGTTGTCCAGCTTTCACATGCCTATGACACAACTGAAAATATCATGGCTTAGTTAAGGTACACTTTAGGCTTCGAGGAGAAATGTTTTATTTTCAATACCTTAAAGTGATGTTTTGCAGAAGATTTGCACAATTCAGTGTGTCCTTTGATGTTTCGACTGCTGCTCCCACAGGTGTTATTGTGAAGCCAAGTAAAATGAAAACTTTGGCAGCCTCAATCTTTTCTTCATTTATCATGATGTTGCTTATCTGTCCAGTTGTGAGGATTTTAATTTTCTTGATGTTGTGGTATGATCCATACTGAAGGCTGTGGTCTTTGATCTTCACCAGTGTTTCAAGTCCTCTTCACTTTCAGTAAGCAAGGTTGTATCATCTGCATAGCACAGTTTGTCAATGAGCCTTCCTCCAACCCTGATACCCCATTCTTTCTCATATAGCTCAGCTTCTCAGATTATTTGCTCTTCATACAATCTGAATAGGTACCGTGAAGGTTACAACTCTAGCATACACTTTTCCTGACTTTAAACCATGCAGTGTCCCCTTGTTTCTGTTCAAACAACTGCCTCTTGATCCGTATACACATTCTTCATGGTCAAAATTAAGTGTTCTGGAGTTTCCATTCTCCACAATATTATCCATAATTTATTGTGATCCACACAGTAAAATGTCTTTACATAGTCAACAGAACATAAGTGAACATTTTTCTGATATTCTCTACTTTCATCCTGGATCCATCTGACATCAGCAATGATAACCCTGATTTTCCATCCTCTTCTGAATCTGGCCTGAATTTCTGGCAGTACCCTGTCAGTATACTGCTGCAGCACTTTTTGTATGATCTTCAGCAAAAGCTTACTTGAGTATGATATTAATGATATAGAAATAGTAGATGATCAATTAATACATGGCCATTTCCTGCTTTCACTAAAAAAAAAGTGTTATTGCACTCTACATATTTAAAAAAGACACCACACTTCACAGTTGTTTTCTTTCTTATGATCCTAGTTCTTCAGCAAAAGCAGTAAAATCAACTACAACATACTGTGAACAACACTACATGCTCATGGTCAGTGTTTCTTGAATGTACTGTGAAAATTAGTCATACAGCATTATGAAAACATAGTACTTTATAAACTTTGGAAGAGTACACTTTAAAACAATTGAACTGTCTGTGATGTGCAGTGAAAACAGCCCTTTACCAGGATACAGGAAAGCACCTATCGAATGCCAGCTCTGTCACTCACCAGCTATGTGACCCTGGGCAGGTCAGTCCTCACACTCAACTTGTCTTCCTCATATGTAAAATAATGCAGTTTGAAGTGCTACTACTGACTCTTAAATGAAAACACATCAAAATAAACCAAGTTAAACATAAAAAAGAAGGTATGGCTTTAAAAACAATAGTAGCAGGAGGCAAAAAAGAACTTCCACTGTGTTCCCAAATTAACAAGAGCTCAAATACAAGTAAATAAAAAAGAGCTAAGTAAAAGTAAGTAAAATTTAAGTCAATTACCTCTTTCCATTTTCCTTCAGATTCAAAGATAACAGAATTTCTATTACATATACTCAGAACAAAGTAGAGTGTGAAAAAGTGCTTCATCCTTTAAAGGAAGGGCACATCAAATATTACATAACTTAATTTCAAAATATATTCTAAGAAGGTTAAAACTGCAAAGAAGGGGTGGGAGTAGGACACAACAGAGGTGGCCAATACTGTGAACGACAAGAGAAAACAGACAAGAATTGGTAGGGCATTAGTCATCTTCGTGTAATTTGAGAGTTACCTTTTAGAACTAGATTCTTCAGGTACCTAATCTAATCAAGGAAACCCTGGGGGTGTAGTAGTTAAGTGCTACATCTTCTAAATGAAAGACTGACAGTTCAAATCCACCAATTGCTCCTTGGAAACTTTCTAAGGCAGTTCTACTCTGACCTATGAATCAGAATCGAGTCGACTGGCCCTGATTATTTTTGGTAAATCTAATCTAAGAGCTAAAGTATTGGAGAAAACTAAGACTAAGTTTTTTCTCAGTTCCACTAGCCTACCAACACCAATGAAGGCATCTGCATCTCAAGGTCAAGAAATCGTTTTAAATCTTTACACCACTGTACCTCTCTAACCAAAAGAATAAATTAAATTCTTAGACTCAATCATGGTTTCAAGAAACAAAGTGGAAATTAAGGAATTCAGAGTAGGATAATCAGTGATAAGAATGTTCAGAACATGATCTTATCCCTATCCCTCTCAAAGTTACACTTGGAGCTATGGTAAAAGGGTTTATTTCCTTAAACATAGAGTTGAACTCCTTTAAGCTGTTTACATCCTAGGACTTCTTGAGTGATGTAGTTAGTGTGCTCAACTGCTAATTCAAAGGTTGAAGTTTGAGTCCACGCAGTGGTTCCTCAGAAGAAAGGCTTGGGGATCTACTTCCATAGAATCGGCCACTGAAAACCCTACAGAGCACAGTTCTACATGGTACCCATGGCATCCTGATCAGTTGGAATCTACTCAATGGCAACTGGTTACTCACAACTGTAGGATAATGTATGAACAGTACTCATGATTCAAAATCTTTCTTCTTTCCCAAGGGAGAATAAAGCAAAATCAACGAGGGTGGTAAGCAGCAGTGTGGATGACAAAATCTGAAGACATCAAGAGGACAAGGAATGAAGAGAGGAAATAGAGCCAATTTCAATGGCTGCTCTGTGGAAAGCAGCGCAAAGAAAGAACTCGTTTTCACATCACCTCTCCTTATTTTGTTGGGAATTCAGTAATGCTGTAGTCGATGTATGATCCGACTCGACGGCACTTGGCGTGGCATAGTCGATGTATACTGAAATTGATCACTTGCCCAGCAGTATCTGGAGAGAGACTGTCATGGTCATGAGGAGCTCTAAATGTCTACAGGGGGGAAAATATTAGCTATGACTTTCTTGTTAAGCTGCCAAAAGCACACCAGGGCTTTAAAAAATGTCATTGCCTAGCTTTCTATGTACCCTCAGAGACTCCTTAGTGCAGCTAGGAAGGAATATACTGTATCACGTTCATAAGACAGGACTCTTTTCCAACCGCTCTATTCAGGTCTAAAACACCTGAGAAGAAATAGTGATCCTGATTGAGCATTACGGTCGCGCAAGTGCTTGGGAAAATGCAAAGGGCCCACAGAAAGTTGAAAAGGGAGCATTCGTTTTGTGTTCACGGTGGGTCCAAGGAACTTCAATGGTTGCAGTTAATAGTATCTTTAATTTTAACATGGACAAAATTGGTGCACAGACCTGGAAGCATATAAAGTAAAATTTAATTAAATTATCTTTGCTAGGCACCACCTATATATTATAAACCAAACAAAAGTAAATCATTTGCTGCTGTACCCTTGCATGCCTCTGGGTGCAAGTGATAACATGAGTTGGGATGAAAGGTATCAGTTGCAGAGACACTGGAATAATAAATTTTTTAACAAAAAAAAAAGAGCTATGAGCATGTCATATTACAAATAGAAAGAGAAAATAAATATTCTACTACGCACTGAGCACATCAGACCTATTATGAAGCTGTATTTAACCACATCCTCTTATGTTGTTATTTTTCAGGCACAGCACTTCTTCGGAATCCTATTTGATGTCCTGCCCTGTAACATTTGACCACGCTTACAGCACAAGTGTAAAATCAATTTTCTGTTCTCCCATTTATCTCTGTACTGATGTTAGTTGCTGCTCTAATGGAATGACTCTTCTGGAGAGGTAGTTATTTTACTTGAGAGTGGCATTTCAGAAGCCTTTAAATGGGCTGAGGAGACGGCATGTGACCTTTAGGAATATTTTAGCTCTACATTTCTTTGAAAAAGAACTGTTTAACCCTGTGTTTGTTCTGACATCACTGTCGCCTCTTTTGTTCCTCTTTGTAGTCACTATTCTGTGAGAAAGTTTGATTTCATTATGTCAGAATAATGCTGGAAATCTCAAACCTGCAAAACTCAAAATTCATGTCTTTGTTGAAAGGGATAATCTCACAGTTCAGCTATGTGGACTATCATCATCCAATTTCCCCATCTATCTAAGTCTCTCTTAGTTTCTTGTAGTAAGGACTTGTAGTTCTCTTTATAAAGGTCTGCTATTTCTCTGGTTAGATTTATTCCTAGGTACTTTGTCTTCTTAGGGGCTATAGTAAACGGTATGGATTTGGTGATTTCTTCATTAAGAATCTCGTTGGTGGTATAAAGGAATCCTACTGATTTACTTAGTTTATCTTGTATCCTGAGACTGTGCTGAACGCTTCTATCAGTTTGAGTAGTTTACTTACGTATTCTTTAGGATTCTCTGCATATACAACCATATCCTCTGCAAATAGGAAGATTTTTCTTCTTCTTTGTTGATGCAGATGCCCTTTATTTCTTGGTCTTGTCTAATTGCTCTGGCTAGAACTTCTAGTACAATGTTGAATAGGAGAGGTGAGAGTGGGCATCCTTGTCTGGTTCCTGTTCTAAAGGCAAACTGTTTCAGTCTCTCTCCATTCAGGATGATGTAGGCAGTTGGCTTTGTTTAAATGGCCTTGATTGCATCAAGGAATTTGCCATCTATTCCTGTTTTGCTGAGAGTTTTTGGTATAAGTGGGTGTTTGACTTTATCAAGTGCCTTTTCTGCATCAGTAGACAAAGTCAGATAATTCTTGTCTTTTGTGTTATTTATGTGGTTCATCACATTAACTGTTTTTCTGATGTTGAACCAGCCTTGCATCCCTGGTATGAATCCAAGTTGGTCATGATGGATTATTTTTTTGATATGTTGTTGTATTCTATTTGGCAAGAATTTTGTTGAAGACTTTTGTATCTAGATTCATGAATGATATCAGTCTGCTGGTTGGGTCTTTCCCTGGCTTTGGTATCAGTGTTATGCTGGCTTCATAGAATGAAGCCATGAAATAGACTCAGTAGTACTGGAGATAACTCTTCTCTAAAAGCTTGGTAGAATTCTGCGGTGAAGCTATCTGGGCCCAGGCTTTTTTTGTTGTTGTTGTTGTTGGTATTTTTCTGATGACTTTTTCAATCCCTTCCTTTCTGATGGGTTTATTAGGTTGTTCTGCTTCACTTTCTGATAACTTGGGCAGGTGATACGAATCAAGGAATTTATCCATTTCTTCTAGGTTTTCAAATTTTGTTAGAGTATAGTCTGTCATAGTATTCTGTTATGATATTTTTTATTTTGTTGAATCTGTTAGGACAACTCTCTCTCATTTGTTATCTGGGTTATTTGTTTCCTTTCCTGTTTTTCTTGACTCAACAGCACTTGGCTGGCTTGGCTTCCTGTTTTTCTTTAGTAAGTTTAGCCAGTGGTTTGTCAATTTTGTTGATCTTTTCAAAAAACCAGCTTTTGGTCTTTTCGATTTTTCCAATTGTTCTTCTATTCTCTAATTCATTTAGTTCTGCTCTAATCTTTATGATCTGTTTTCTTCTGGTGCCTGAGAGATTCCTCTGTTGTTCTCTGTCTACTTGTTCAAGCTGTAGGGCTAGTTCTTTGATTTGGCTTCTTTCTTCCTTCCAGATGTGTGCATTTATGGAGATAAACTGACCTCTGAGCATTGCTTTGGCTGTATCCCATAGGTTCTGGTATGTAATGTTTTTGTTCTCATTGGAATCCATCAAATTCTTCATTTCATCCTTGATTTCTTCTATAACTCATGGCTTTGTGAGCAATATGTTGTTCAGTTTCCATGAGTACCACTTTCTATTGTTTTCTTCTGCTATTGATTTCGAATTTATGGCTTTAAGATCTGAGAAGATGCTTTGCATTAATTCAGTGGTATGGATTTTGTTGAGAACTGCTTTATGTCCTAACACATGGTCTATTCTGGAGAATGTTCCACATGCACTGGAAAAGAAGGTATAGTTGTCCGCTGATGGAGAGAAAATTCTGTGTATGTTCATGAGGTCCAATTTCCCAGTAATAGTTTCTTTAAATGCTATAGCTTTTCTTTTCCTTGCTTATGATAAACTTATCATGGGTACATATAAATATCAAATAAGGCATATGAAAAGGGGATAGGTTTCAGAATGCCTTACTGCAGCTAATTCGATGTCTTTCGAAGATGTGTCTTAGCTTTCTAGTGCTGCTGTTACAGATACACCACAAGCAGGTAGCTTTAGCAAACAGAAATTGACCTTCTCACAGTTCTGGGCCCTGGAGTCACAGTAGTTAAGAGCTACAGCATACTATGGCTCCTAACCAAAAAGTCAATAATTGGAAACTGTCAGTTGCTCCTCAGAAATTCTGTGGAGTAGTTCTGCTCTGTCCCATAGAGTCACTACAAGTCAAAATTGACTGTTGGCTCTAGGAGAAGGCTCTTGTCTTTTCAGCTTCTGTCTCCTGGTTCCTTAGGGATCCCCTGTGGGTTGGCTTCCATCTTCCCCATCTCTTCTTCTTTCTTTAATCTGTTCCTTTTGTATCTTCTAAGTGATAGGCTTAAAACTTGCTTAAGACATACACTACTCTTACCTAATTAACATAACAAACACAACTCGTTTCCAAATGGGATTATAACTGAAGACATAGATGTTAGGATTTACAACACTTATTTGTGAGAGACAGAATTCAATTCAAATTCATAATATTATAAAAATATGGGGTTGCTAATTTCCACTATTTTTATACAGTTCATGTATTTTCACCTCTTGTATCATATTTTTCTTATGTGAATAGCTGCTTAATTTTATTTACAGTTCATTATTTACAAAGCTTAAGGCATAGGGTCTTACTCTAAAACTTACTCATCTAATTTTTAAAATATCAAAACACTAAATACTAATTTTACCAGTCTTTTTCCACTGAATTTTCCCCATTATTACATATTACCTCTTTTAAATAGAAAATCGTTGTATAAAATTTAAAAATCTACCATAAGCAGTCTCTGAATTTTTTTTTTATCTTCAGAACAAGTAACTGTATTTTCTAAACCTAGCTCCAATACCCCCAAAAGGTGACTTTCAAAAATATGTACCCTTTCATATGGAGGGAGAGAGGCTCTTAGTATCTAACTATAGAATCATACAGCATGCATTTTAGTATGTGAAGCACAACTGTTCACTCCTGCAAAATGTAAACAATTCACTGTGACAAAAGGTATGCAGAACGATGCTTTGCCCCTTTCCCATCTTATACCCCAGCCAAGACATTTAATACAGTTGAAAATCTACCAAAAAGCTTAGGATACTCTAGAGGAAGAGAAGAGATTTCCCAAGTTGGGAAGCTGTTCCGGAGGATGAAATGGGGGAAGACTGTTTATACGGTGATAACAGATGAAACATGTGGTCCTCTGTCCTGAATTTCTCCTTTCCCTTTGCTTGTTTCTGGCAAAGAGTTTCTGAGTGGTGCAAATCATTAAGGCATTTGACTGTTTAATGAAATGTTCAAGGTCCAAATCTACTCAGAGTCACCTCATAAGAAAGGCCTGGCAATGCATGTCTGAAAAATCAGACGTTGAAAATCCTAAAGAGCATAGCTTTACTCTGATGTGTGTGGGGTCGCCATGAGTCAGAATCAATTTGAAATATATATATATATATGTATAAAATTCTGATTTTATCTATTGTCTTAGGCTAAGCTCTATAGAGAAGCAAAATCAGTGAAATGTGTTATGTTAATATATATTTATTCATCTCAAAGAAAATATATATATATATTTGTCTCAATTATGGAGTGTGGCATATCCCCAGTTTGTAAGAAAATATATACATATTTATTTATTTATTTATTTATCTCAGTTATGGAGGGTGGCATGTATCAAATTTGTAAGTCAGGCAGCAAGCTAAGGCTTCTTATCCACATAGTTACAGGGGATGGCAAACCCAGAATCTGTAGGTTAGACAGCAGGCCTCTGGCTCCCAGAGTTACAGGAGCTGGAGAATCCAAAATCTATAGCTCAGTCAACAGGCTGAAGGCATCTCATGTACCAAGAACTGGAGGTCAGACAACAATAAGACAAATGCGGGATGGAGAGAAAGAGATTTGCCAGAATGTCTGTTATATCATGGGTGCAGGTCATGCCACCAAGGAAATTCCCTTTTAACTGAGTGGAAGCTCAGATCAGATCACAAAATGGGAGGTGATTACATAGTGTGTGCCAAACCACTAAAAACATAGCCTAGCCAAGGTGACAGACAACGTTAACCATCACACCTATCCAGGGAAGGATTAATAAATAAGCACAGCATAGACTAGTTTACAATAAGCAAGGTGTGCATGGGGGCTTCATTGTGTTACTTCCTGGTCTGTGGTGCTCTATTTCACATGAATTTCACTACGTCTTTGATATGGTGAAAACCAGGTGGAATTATGCATTACAGATTAAGTAAGCACAATTAAGTCCATGCACGTCTTGCTTATTGAATAATCCATCCCTGCATCTATCTTAAAACTTTATCTTAAAATGTGTAGAATTTCATTTTGTTCTTAATAAGAAGGGCAAATAACTGCCGTCTTTACAAGTGACACCAGTAGTGGGGCAAATCCATTATCTCTGGTCACTGTTTTCCAGACGTCCACCCCAGTAGTAGCAGTCATATTTAACTGTAGATCTTTAGAAGATAGAGCTGGATTTGAGGCTTCAGGCTTAACCTAAAACAATGTTATGGCATACTGTGTTGCATAAATATTGAACCTGAAGGATAAATGTGAAAAGTGGTACATTAAAAAGGTGTATAAGCTGTTAATGATTTTTTTCCTTTTTTTTTAATATACACTATAAGACTAATTTATTCTTTTTCCAGCAGATAGTAGTTATGCTTCTTTCTCTCTCCAGGTTAGTACTGGTCTCTACAGAATGGCAGGTTAACAAAAAAAAAAAAAAAAAACCTTTTGCCATCAAGTAGCTTCCAACTCATATTGCCCCTGTGAGACATAACAGAACTGCCCCATAGGGTTTCCAAAGAGCAGCTCGTGGACTCAACTGAATGACAGACCTTTTGGGTAGCAGCAAACTCTTACCCACTGACCCCACCATTACTTTACCCAAATCTTCCAAATGGATGATCTGAGGTAACCTTTTCTATTGCACTTAAACAAGAGATTACTACTTTACTATGTAAACTGTAGCTTTTAGTTAAACTGAGACAACGAACCTGAAAAGAATTCTGGGGATACCTTGAATACTTTCTCCCATCTAAGTTATGTTCAGCTTATTTGAGCACATTCTAAACTCTGAGGTCAATAGTTGTTTAACACTTGAAATGGCAAAACATAAGACTCATTCCTTCATGGAGGTTTACTCACAAATGAATGTTGAACAAAGCAGACTCAGAAAGTCATACATACAAACAGTAATTTATGCAGGATTTTTTCTAATTCTGTAGAATTCTGAATGCCGGTGTCCTACTAAAGTGTTTCTAAGTGTCTATTTCCCATCACTAGAATGAAGTTCACAATACTATTTGGAAGAAAAGAACTTTGAAAACTATAATAATTACAGTGACTGCTTTCTAAAAGCCATCAATATATTTATTCATGAGGAGATTATATTACTTTTGAACTAAGAGCTTTAGTTCTTAAATAGAAGGATGTTAAAGCATCTCATGGTCAATGAATAAATATTTATAAACAGTGCTATTGCTAGTATTAGAATATCATGAGGTTTTAAAACAAGATGCTTAAAACAGTATCTTTTACTTCAGTGTTTCTAATAGCGAAAGATCATGTTTTCAATCACTGAAAAGAAAAAAAATCCACTGCTGTCAAGTTGATTCTGACTCATAGTGACCTTAAAGGACAGAGTAGAAGTGCCCTGTAGGCTTTCCACGACTGTTATCTTCACAGAAGCAAATTGCCATAACTTTCTCTTGAAGAGCAACTGATGGTTTCAAACTGCTGACCTTTGAGTTAGCAGCTGGGTGCTTAATCCACTGCACCACCAGTGGCACTTTCAGTCCTTGTAACCAGAATCTGTATCACTGAAGACAGCAGAGCCCACTATAAATGAAGTCATTCATTCAAATGATCTCACAAGAAATGCGGCAGGAACTTTGCTCATTGCACTGCCTGCTTCACTCTGAATTCTCAGAAGGGCACTGCACACATAGCAAATGCTCAATAAACGGTCATTAAATAAATGACTATAAAATCTAATGTGACTAATTGAATCATGTTGCCTCATTAGTATTAATGACAAAAATTGTTAGACAAATTATTTAGTGTTTGATTCAACCCAGTAGGATAATCATGACCTCGTGTAAATATCCTATGTATTTCTTTACACAGTCTTCACTATGAAAGACTTGAGGCAGAGTTAATGAGCTGCTTTCAGTTGTAGAGAGAACATGCAGGAAAAACACAGCCTCTAAGAATAAATATCTTCTTCTTTGAATTATTTTATATATTATTACTCAAATCCATCCTCAAAGACATGTAGCTAGCTGCTTCTAACAATTTATATTCCATATTTTCTTTTTTGGTGCAATACATTTAAATATAAAAGTGTCATAGATATTGTCTATCTTTCCTTCACACAGCCCAAAATATGTGAAAATGTCATTTGGTCAAAGCTGTATTTCCAATCCTATTTTTGTTCTGTATACTATATTATATAGCCCTCATGAAGCAAAGAAGCACTGAACAGAAAATTGAAAAATGCTTATCAGTATAACCAAAGCACAAGCCACGGTCTACCAAGTCAGAGACATGTTCTTCTCATTATAAAACAGAGGAAGTCAAGCCTTTACATCATGGAGAAGTGGTTTCTGCTTGTGTAGTCGCTGGAAATCTGAGAAGCTTGGTGACAGAGTAATTCTCTCAGATTCATTCAGCTTTGGATTGTTAGACTAAGCTTGTTTATTGTATCATCATGACCTCCCCACTTCTTGTCGTGTGTGTGTGTGTGTGTGTGTGTGTGTATGTGTGTGTGTGTGTCAGTGTGTCTTCACTTTTTCTTTGGGGATTCAAATAAATCAGAAAGATATTTATTTTCAAATGCCACATTTAAACTTCTTAAGAATGAAACCAAAGGGCAAAATGAAAATATTAGCACTTTGGTGCAACTACATAAAAGAGTAGGCAAAGTCAGACTTTAAGGCCCAGATACAGTATATTTTTACAAGAAGAACATTATTTTGGATGCCTCTCAGCAATCGTAAAAATTGTCCTGTGTTGTTTTCTGTTTAATGGGCCTCAAGAAACTTTTTGTGTTAGACATATGTAACATTCTGTTACATTTTGAATATAAATGTAGGTCTTTAACAGACATAAATGTCACAATATATTTTTTACTAAATTGTAGAATATGGAAGGGTTACAGTAAATTTGGAACGTCTCCATATGGCTTAAATGTACACGCTCACACGTGTGCACAGACACACACACACACACTGTGCAAGGGCAAACTAGATCAACAGAGAAAGAGTAGCTTCATGGAATTCCTTTAATTTGCAAAGTAGAACAATTTTTGTATATGTTTAACTGTTAGGGTAAAGTAGTGAGGGAAAAAATTATATTGCTTTTCTTTGAGTCTTTGGAGCACGTGTCAATAATTCAAAGGAAAATACATTGATGATAATATTTCAGTGTTTCTATTCAGCACAAAATTTGTGTAGCAAATATAAGTTTGATATCCTGAGTATTTCAATTTTCCTGAGGGTCCCAGAAGGGATTTCTGGTAGAACATTAAAAACATAAACTTGGCACTTAGTGGTCCTGAACTAGAGCACTTCACATTCATAATTTTCAGGAAAAGAAAACTTTTTAAATGATGATCTCTTGATGCATCAGAAAATAGATAGATGTTTGTCTCTTGAAAATTCTGCTGTAATTGAAGTTTTCATTTTTTAGCTTGTATGCCTGAGCTCCACTTTGTTGGCCTTTTTGTGTCTGTATGCCTACAGTTTAGATTGAATAAGTTTTTCTAACAGACTCTTTATCATGAACCAGGGTCTTTCAATCCTAGTATAATTGATAGTTTGGGGCTTTGGTGCCACAGTGGTTAAGAACTTCGCTAAAACCGAAAGGTTGGTGGTTGAAATCCACAGCCTGCTCCATGAGAGAAAGATGTGACAGTCTGTTTTTGTAAAAATTTACAACCTATTGAAAGCCTATGGGGCAGTTCTTTTCTATCCTATAGAGTCACTGTGGTTTGGAATCTACCTGATGGCAACAGTGTGGGGATTTTTTAATTCTTTGTTACAGGGTCTTGGTAGTGCAGTGGTTAAGTGCTTGGCTGCTAACTGAAAGGCTGGTAAATCAAATCCCCCAGTCTGCCCTGGGAGAAACATGTGGCAGTCTGCTTCCATAAAGAAACCTTAAAGTTCAGTTCTACTCAGAGGGTTGCTGTGAGTCAGAATTGACTCAACGTCAAGAGGTGGAGTTAAATTCTTTGTTTTCAGAGTTCTATCATGCGTTGTAGAAAGTCTAGCAGCAGTTAGGAAATGAAATGACATTGCATTTGGCAAAAATGTTGCAAAAGTCATTTTTAAAGGGTTAAAAAAAATGAAGCCACTTTGAATACTGAGGTAAACTGATGGATTTGAATTATAATATTGGCAAAGAATACTGAACGGACTACCAGAAGAAGGAACAAATCTTTCTTGGAAGAAAAACAGCTGGAGTGTTTCTTAGAGAACAGGATGGTGAGACTTTGTCTTACATACTTCAACCACATTATCAGGAGGGACCAGGACTTGCAGAAGCACATCATGCTTGAATAAGTAGGGGACTAACAAAAAGAAGTCTCTCAGTTACACATATGGATGCGGTGGGTGCGGCAATGGCCTCAGATACAGTAATAATGTGAGGCTCGTCCAGGACCAGGCAGCGTTTTGTTCCGTTATATGTAGAGTCCCCACGAGTCCTAAAAGACTTGCCTGCACCTAACAAAGCAGCATTGCTGACCTCTACACAATAGGTGCAAGTAGCACCCCCAAACCTCAGCTGTAACAACCAAGAATGTCTCTAGACGTTGTCAAATATTCCCTGGGAAGTTAAACTAACACCTCTTCAGAAGCACTGGTAAGAATCCATAAATTGGGTATTGTTTTAATCAGGTTGGCTGCTCTGACAGAAATACCACAGAGTGGATGGCTTTAACAAAGAAAGATTTATTCTTACACAGTCCGGTAGGTTGCAAGTCCATATTCAGGGTGTCCGCTCCAGGGAAAGACTTTCCCCTTGTCGGCTCTGGAGGAAAGTCTGGTGTTGCATCAGTCTTTGTCCAGGGAGCGTCCTCACGCAAGAACTTCTGGTCTGAAGGACGCGCTCTGCTCCCGGTGCTGCTTGCTTGATGGTAGCAAGGTTCTCAAATTGTCCTTTGTTTCTTTTTCCTTTTATTCCTTGCAAGCTAAAAGCATTAAGGGTGGGGCAAGCCATACTCCAGGGAAACTTCCCCCACAGCAGGAATTCACAGCCCCACCCTAATCCTTTAACATACAGGTTAGCAAAACCACACAATGGAGGACAGTCCCAAGATACTGGGAACCATATCCCAGCCATGTGGCTGCACACATTTTTGGAGAGGCACAATTCCAACCATGACAGGTGTCAAGAGGTATGAAAGTCTAATGGCTCAGAGACTAAAGCGGGTATTAGAGAGCTATTCCTACTGCCATTGGGTTGTGTAACATTGGATGGCGTTGGAGCAAGGATGCTGCTGGATGACTAATTACAGTCTGTCTTCAAATGACCCTGATTTTTTTATAGCTTTTCTCTTAAATATATTGATGTGTTTGCTTTAATTGTGTTAATATGTCCTTGTGATAAAAGGTACATAGAACAAAATCAGCTAATCAATTAATATATAATTATATGTTTTCAAGGGCACAAGAGAGTATACAACAAAAAGACACTCTCCTTAAGAAAAGAAAGCACACTACAGTATCATCACAGATGGTATTGACATTGCGTCTTATTCTGAATTTTACAAACCCCTGTAGTTGTGGTGTGCCCTATTTTTAAATAACAACTAAAATCTAGTCTTGTGTTGTAACCAAATTGAAATCTGTAAGAGAGCACAAAGTAATTTCTTTAAAACGTCCCCAGGGATAAAGAGTAAGAAGCATTAATATACTCAATGCAGCATTACTTCCCAGCCTCCTTCCACAAAAAGAAAATCAGTTAATTGTGTACCTTACATATTTCAATACATTATAATAAATAAATGTGTGTTGTACATATAATTATAAACAAAACTGAATAAAGTAATTTTCTTTTCATAGCAGCGAACAGAGGCACCTATCAATCAGTTTAAATGTATTGTATTTTACACAACCATCATGAAGAATAAAGACTAAGTTTTGTAAGTGTTACGTGATTTTATAGCTTCTCCTGTGATAACCTTCTGGAAACTGCTGCCACCTGTTGGTAACAGATTAAAAGATAGAAGAGTACAGCTTTAGCAGCTAGAGATCCTATGTACCTTATTAGAGATCTGACTGCCACTGTTTGCATTTATCAATGCTTATGAATGTAATTTTATCACTTGAAACACAATCCTATTTTCTTAACATGATCAGGAGGAATGTTACTGCAAAGCTGTCACTTGGTTTAATTTGTAAAATTCCCCCAACACCTATGAGGATTTTGAAGCAGTCAAATTGTACTTGCAATTAGCTGGAATCAAAAAGCAGACAGGTAAAAAGTGGCACAACGGGCGAGGATGTACAATGAGCCTTTGATACTCAATATCAATTTCTAGAGTTGATCTTATTAACTCATCCAACTAAGGACAATACCGTTTCACTAAAGGAAATTGTAGGCAAACTATCAATGGTGTAAAGAGATACAAGACTGTAAACAAATTAGAGATACCAAAGCGAAACAAGAGGGAGGAGCTATGCTTTCCCAAATGAAGAGACACTCTTCACATGCACAGAACACAATAAAAGTTTTATTGGATTATTTACAACACTGCCATGATGCCAAAATAGAATAATTTATAAGAAGAGCTCAAAGAAAAATGATAAATGGCAAACATCGCTTCAGATTTGTTTCTTCTCGGAACTAGAATATTTAATACAAGTTTAGTGAAGCTGAAAGAAGCTCACAAAAGAAGTGATGTCAAAAAGTGATAGCAATGCTGTTCTCTTTTAAAGTTCAACAATTACTCATTTTCCCAGTAAGTATTTTTAAGCAAATAGTATGTGCTATGTAAGAAGGAGTCCTGGATGGAGCAAGGAGCCCTGGTAGCACAAATTTTAAGCTGTCTGCTAACTGCAAGATTAGCAGTTTAAACACACTAGCTGTTTCATGAATGAAAGATATGACAGTTGGTTTCCATAATGATTTAAAGCCTTTGAAATTCAGTGAGGCATTTCTACTCTGTCCTATAGAATCCGACTCGACGGCACTTGGCTTGGCCTATAGAATCACTGTAAGTCAGAATGGACCAGACGGCAATGGGTTGGCTTGGTTTGGGTTTTGAGTTGGTGATACAAATGATTAATTGCTCAATCAGCTACTAGCCAAAAGTTCGACGGTTCAAATCCATTCAGAAGTAATTGGAAGAGAGGCCTGGTAATCTACTTCCAAAATTCACAGCTTTGAAAGCTCTATGGAGCAGCTGTTCTCTGCACACAGAGGTTGCTATTACTCAGAAGCAACTCAGGGACAATTAATAATAACCACGTGTGTAGGGAGGGACCCTGACAGATACTAGAGTCTTGAGGCATTTAACATAGAGAGACATTTCTTTTGTTGAAAGATATGCTTATCCAAATGTGACTCCATTTAAATTGTTAATGGTTTCGATGAAACCACATTTCCTTTCCCCAAGAACTAGTAATTAAAATAATTGTAAAAGCACTGAGCACTGTGGTTTGTCTTGCTGTGGGAGACAGTTGTAAAAGAGTTGAATGGACACTTTCAAATGTTAACACTGTTCTGACAAGTAGAGAGGTTACTGGTGTGAAAAGATGACAGACATGGTTTGTAACAGTACTTTTAAAAATATTCTGTTTGTGGATATAAAACAGAAATCATTTGCTGAAACAAATGATTCCTGAAACCATTCCTTTTATGCAAAGCCCCCTAAATAGTAAGGAATATATTTACAACTACACCCAAGTAGAAAATGCTTTGAGATGAAAAATACATTCCTTCAAGCATTTGGAAAAGATACAAAACTAAAAACTAACTCGATTTTTGTTCATGATCTTTCAAAATTAAGTGCCTTTTGAGTGAAGGGTAAGACAGTACACAGTACTGGGAAAGTCAGCACACTTTGTACAAGGCAAAGTCATAGAAGCTCCGTAGACACACTGAACGTCCCTGAGGGACCAAATGGCTGGGTTTAGGGCTACGGAGACCAAGGTCTCAGGTGACATCTAGCTCAACTGTCATAACATACTTTATAAAGAAAACATCCTGCATTCTGTTTTGGTGAGTACTGTCTACAGCCTTAAAAGCCTCCAAGAGACCATTTAAGCTACTCTACTGTTTTGATCCCTCCAGGATCAAGGAAAATCAAAGAAAATTAAAGATACAAAGGAAACATTAGTTCAAAGGACTATCATGGCCTCCACTAGACCGAGTCCAGCACTACCACGTGGTCCATGGCTACCACCAGTGACTGCTCTGACAGGGATTGCAACAGAGGCCTCAGACAGAAGTGGAGAAAATTATAGAACAAAATGCTAACTCAGAAAGAAACACCAACCTTCTTGGCCTGACAGAGACTGGATAAGCCCTAAGAGTACGGCCTTCAGACAACCTTTTAGTTTAGTAATAAAATCAGGGTTCACCAGTCAGTCAAAGATTAGACAGGCCCATAAAGCAAAACGAGACTGAAGTGGCACACCAGCCCCGGGGCAACAGCTAGAAGGCAGGAGGGGACAGGACAGCTGCTAATAGGGAACCTGAGGGTGAGAAGAGAGAATGTAGACAGGTCGTGGGGTTGTTGACCAATGTCAAAAGACAGTATATGTACTAAATGTTTAATGAGAAACGAGTTTGTTCTGTAAACCTTCCTCTAAAGTGCAATAAAAAAGAAAAGAAAAGCTCTTTTCAATCTAATAAAAAGAAATTTGACAGAAAAAAAAGTAAATGTTAAACAACTATAAAAATTAAAGACCTTTTAATCTTTAGTGGACTCTAATTTTTACATGTGTCATTCCTTACTGCACAGCTTTTTGAATGCAAACAGTCAAGGGAGGAAAGGGTGCACCAAAGTTTATATGTGATTTTTGTTTTTTAAATAAATAGTGGCAGCAAAAGAAAGGGAAATTAAAACAGTATGATGCTCTCATGTTTAAAAAAAAAAAAATGCCATAGGCATAGGTGACTTTACATAGGTATCCATTAGTTGTTACAGAGCTTACAGCTGGTATTTCAGCATTCAGGGTTTGAGTCTACAGTGAATCAAGGAGAATAAAAAGGTTTTCCAAGAAGCATGTTTCACCCATGAGGTAATTTAGGTAGAGTACATATTTGCACTTACAGACTCAATCATTTTAAGAAGCAACATCATTTCCTAATACCGAGGTCACGAGTACATACCAGTGTACGTTTGGGAAGAAATTTCTTCCAAGGTGTTGATGACATAAGTGTAGATAAAGCCAAACCCACTGCCACTGAGTTGACTCTGACTCATAGTGACCCTATGACTAGATTAGAACTGCTCCACAGAGTTTCCCAGAACCACCCAGCAGATCCAAACTGCCAACATCTTGGTTAACTGAGGTAGCTCTTAACCACTATGTTAACCAGGCCTTAGACAGAATAAGCAAAACCATCACTGTAAACAAATTACCCACAAAACTCGTCCTGTAACTTGAAGTGCTTTGAGACGATGGGCTGCAGTCAGTGTAGACAGGCAGGCTGTGTCAGAGCAGCCAAGTACTGACGTGAGTGCACATCCTCAAACACACTCCCGTGAACGAATCATCTGCGGTGTGCCATGGGGCCTTTTACTCTCCCTCCTGTGATAACCTGCGCCTCAAGACTTCCCCGAGGGTGCTCCTCATTGATAAAATCCTGACAATGTCTGCCTGACATAGCATGTAACTAAGGAGAACTCAATTTCCCTAAAAATACAAATAATACCTAACTTTTATTCAAATTCAGTTGATGTGTTTGTCAGCATGGAATCTGTAAAAAGCTTATGAGGCTCTTTCAGTAGCATTTCACTAGATACTGTTCACTCAAGGTGCTTAACTTAAAAATTGGCACTTTTGTGCTTAATTATGCAGCTCACTTTATTAATTCTTAAGTCCCTAAACCTTGAGAATATTTGCTTCCCCCTAATTTTCTCTATGCTCTCTAATTTTTTCTTAATACTCTCCATAAACTTTAATAATTTCAAAATATACCATATAGCACAGAGAATTTGTGTTTCCTTTTTTGCCACCTATATTAAGAGATCCAGAAAATTAATAAAAGAATACACAGAGATGTATAATTTGGGGGGTATTGGATTCTTACAGAGTTTCAAAAGTTATGTTACTGTTTCAGTAAGCCTAGTTTTCTTTTTGACTGTCAATGGATTGAAAGAATTATAACTCAAATGCTGTATTTCTGCTGGGTGAAGAGGTCTGGTATTTCTCAGAGAGAGTTTATGGAGGTGAAGAAGAAGTTTTCTGCTACCCTTTAACCTTTTTTTTTGTTGTTGCTTTCCAGTTCTTTTAAGTCCTCTTCTCTCTAACACTTGAAATATGTTCTCTGAGCCACAGGATGAGAAGAAAGACAAAAGAACATTTTTGACAGTACCAGATCTCTTAGCTAGACATTCCTGACAAAGAAGGGAAAGAGCACAATTCATAAAGCCACTTACACATGAAAGAATTATGGTACATCAAGCAGTTCATTAGACAAAGGGAAAATCCTCCTTCACTAATGAGAGTTTGGGTATCACTTACCAAGCTCGTGGCTTCAGGTTAGTCTGTGCAAACTCTCACACCAACAAGGAGGGCTGCACCACAAGATCTCAGTTGGTTTTTCTCAGCTCCATCTTTTTCTGAAAGAGATAAAAATATGAACACATAAAGATAGTAGTAAATATTTGGAAAAAATAAAATTGCTTAACTTTTTTTTTTTTGTTTTTAGCAACAATAGGCTTAAGTGTAACAATGATTGTGGGCATGGTACAGGACCTGGCAGTGTTTTGTTCTGTTGTACGTAGAGTTGCTGTAAATTGGAACCAACTCAATGGCAGCTAACAACAACAGTAACTTTTATTTTTGAGTATCCGTTGACATATGTTTTGAACTGAAGTTATCAAAAATTTAGAAATAATTTTGCTCACTACATGTTTAAGCCAAATTATACGAGCCATTGAGACCAATGATGCTTGTTATATTCAAGACAATGCTAACGATCATCTTAGTCTCTGATAGTATCTTATGTGTTGAGTAATTCAGTATGTTTTGCAAACTAAGAGCCAAGTTATGTCCTATGCAAACAAACTCCCTACTTCTAAACTGAAAACTTAAGCACAGTATCAAATTTCCTAAACATTAAGATAACATTTCACACAACTGGAAGAGTAAAAGGCTATGAGAAGAAGAGGCAGAGATATGTGGCTTACAAAGAACTATGAAGTCTTAACCTGTTTTATTAAAGAAGCATTTATTTGGTGTCTACTTTGTCCAAGATACTCAGCTAAGCAGGAATGATACAAAGTAGAAAAGGAGTCCTGATGACACAATAGCTAAGAGCTAGGCTGCTGACTAAAAGGTTGGTGGTTCAAACCCATCTAGTGGATTCATAGGAGAAAGACCTGGTAATCTGTTCATGTAAAGATGACAGCCTGGGAAGTCCGGTGGGTGCAGGTCTACTCTGTCACATGGTGTTGCTATGAGCTGAAAGTGACTCAGTGCCACCTAGCAACAGCTATAAGTCACTAGAAAATGAATTCCAGGGAGTTACTTAATGTTCATAGAGTACTTTCAGAGAAGCAAGCACTTAACATATGCCAAGTGCTGCTGAGTCGGATCCGACTCATGACTTTACATATATATCTCATTTAATAAACACAGCAATCCTGTGAGTTGGTTTTATAAGACACAGAAAGACAAGGTATACCAGAGAGACCTCACTCATCATGAGTATGTACAACTAATAAATCACCAAGTCAGGATTTGATTCTGGGCTTTTGTGACCCAAGTCTTTCAAAAGCTCTTTTGTATAATACTGTCAATGGTTTTCAAAGATAATTTAATGGTAGAAATTATCAGAAGATCCCATGGTCGTTTGCTACATTATCATGTTTAGATTCATAGCAATGAATACAGTCAATTATGTTTAGTATTAGGAATACTGGCAGCTCAGTGGTTGAAACACTTGGCTGCTGACCACAAGGTGGGAAGTTCCAACTCACCAGCTGCTCCGTGGGAGAAAGATGTAGCAGTTTGCTTCCATAAAAACATACACCCTTGAAAACTATAGGCAGCTCTACTCTCTCCTGTAGGATCTAAAGAATCAACTTGATGGCAACGGGCTTTGGGGGTTAGCATTATGGAACTGGAGCTTTGGTGATGTAGTGGTTGAGAACTATGACTGCTAATCCAAAGGCAGGCAGTTGGAATCCCCCAGGTGCTTCTTGGAAATCAGTGAGGCAGTCCATCACATACTGTCCTAAATGGCTGCTGTAAGTTGGAATCAACTTGATGGCAAAGGGTACTATGTAACTGGGCAGAAATTTCAAGGATCAGGTAGGATTAGGTTAGCCTGAAAATAAGAGAAAATCTCAAAATAACTATAGTTTTAGTAACATAGAAATTTATTTCTCTTTTAAATAAAGAAAATCTGCAAGAAGACAATCCGGCAATAATGTCAATTTTGCTTGAAGTTTTTAGGGACGTGGGCTCCTTGTAGTTCAATAATTTGTCATCCTTGGGTGAAGTCTTCATTACTGAATATTTCTGCCATAGCTCCAACCATCACAACTGCATTCTAGGCAACAGAATTAAAGAAAAATGGAGTGGAGGAAGGTCCAGACCTCATCTTTAATTGTTTCATTGAACCAGAGGCTAAAACACTTAAAACCTTTTCTGCATACAGTCTAGTAGCTTACTTGTATAGAACTTTATGAGTACTGTAGGGTTGCCATGAGTCGGATCCCACTCGATTGCACTTGGCTTGGCTAGTCTAATTTCTTCCTTTAAAAATGAAGGAACTGAGGTTCAGAGACAGAGACTTGTTCATAAACTGTTTTAGTCATGTTGACATAGAACCTGTTGATCCTTTGCTGTATTATTAAAATATTGACTTTAATTATTCTACATGGCCATTGAGGATACTTATCTAATGCTAGTATACACATAAAAAGAAACTTCAGATTCATTGTCTTTGATTCAATTTTATTTATCCAATTTTGAGTATTTCCTTTAGTAAGACCCAATTGTTTTTATTACTCTGTAGGAAACCCTTTAACAATGAAAGGCTCAAATTCTTATCTAGGAACTACTTGGCCCTATATGGACCAGATGCAGCTTTGGCCTTAGAAACTGGTGGTCATCCTGGGGGTGGATCTGGCCTCCAAATCCATGTCATATCAGTTTTAATCAACTTGACAGGGGTCTCTGAATTAATTTGAAGCTGCACTGCTGTCACTAAAATCATAAATAAATAAAAATTTTTCAGTACGCTAAATATATAGCCTCTTATTTGTAAGTTCTATTCTTGTGCAGAAATCCTGGTGGTATAACGGTTAAGGGCTACATTTGCTAAGCAGACGGTCAGCAGTTCAGATCTACCAGACACTCCTTGGAAACTCGATGGGGCAGTTCTTTTCTGTCCTGTAGGGTCACTATGAGTTAGAATCAACTCAGTGGCCAGCCAAGCCAAGTACCGTCAAGTCAGACCTGAAATGGCAGTGGGAAATATTGATAAGCTATTCAACTAATATACTATGTATATTAGTATATATATTATAAGACATAAAATCTAATATAACTGTAATACTAATATAAAACATTAATTAAAAAACATGCTAAGCAGATTTGCTAGCTTTTTCTTTCTGAACTCCAGTGAAGCCTTTTGTGAAAGTTACCCCACTTTGGAGACTACTGTTTTAGGATACGAAAACTGGTTTTAAAATATCCTCCTTGACCACCCACCCACCCTCCTCTGAACTCGTTCTCCCCTTCAGTTACACTCCTCCCAGCTGCTTCATTTCTATCAGCAGTACCCAGACAGCTGCAGCCATCCACAGCTCTCCACCAGTGTTTCTAAAGGAACACTTTTTTCTTAAAACATTATGACACGTTTGAAACACACACAAAGAGCTTTTAAATGCACACTGATTTCCTCACATTGACCTAAATTCCTCGTAGTGCACTTTAAGGCTTCTGTATCCCAATCTGTCAATGATGGGAGTGGAAAACATCTGCTACCTTCCTATGTGTGTGATTTCTTCAAATAACTTGAATATCATTATTACATGAAATAGCCACTTGTCTAATTACAAGGTATTTATTAATTTTCTTTTGGTGTTCTAGTGCATTTTGCTAGAAGCAGAATGATAGCACCATTAGGACGTAGATCAGCCATGGATATATACCATTTAAGGAAATGAATGGTCTTTGATTGTTTTAGCAATTCAAGTCAAAGCCTGTGAATTCAGTCCGTGTACCCAGCAGGCTCTGCAAAGCTCCGATTTTAGGCAGCCACACGTGCCCATTCAATTCCACTGCAATCGCAAAAACACAAGCATGTTAAAGATTCCAGTGGGATTAGAAAAAGATTAACGATGTGAGCATCCTGTGACTGCTCTGTTATTTAGATCATCCTTGTAATTCAGAGGGCGTACATTCTCCAGACAGTCTGTGGACAGGAAAATGACCCCCTGCAGGATTAGTCGGCTCGGATCTTGTCTTTGAGACAACTCCAGACCAAATTTGTTGTCTTTTCATACCTCAATCCCTTTACACTGTGCCTTCAGTGAAACTTGCAAAGCCTTCTGCTGTTAGAATTTGTAAATTTAGAATCACTTATGATGTTAAAATGGCTTACACAAATTCTATCTGAATGTAGGCAAACTTGGAGAAATTAAATGTCCCAGTTTCTTTCAGGACTAGACAAGAAATTCTGCCAGATAAACGATGTATTATTTTTCTGTGTAAAGGGGATTCGGTTAACAGACACACACACACACACTCACAAACACACACACCTGACTGATTTCAGCAGCCCTTACCAGCACCAGTGAACATGCAACATCTGCTTTGAAAAATTCCTTGAGAGAGATGATACCGATGCTCACCAAGACCAGGCAGGGCAAGAAGACTGTTCAGTGAAGTGAGTAAGGGTGAAAGAAGAATCTCAGATTAAAATCTTGAGTGCCAAGGCAAAATAGTTATATCTTGGTGGGTCCTTCAACTGGTGGAGACCAGCACTTGTTCCTTTGACAGGCCCCTGGAAATCTACAGGACCCCAGAAGAAAATTCGCCATCCACCTGTCAGTTGTACTATGGTGACTTGCATGTTGTTACGCTGCTGGGAAGCTATGCCATCAATGTGTCAAATGCCAGTAAGATCACCTAGACAGGTTTCAGTGGAGCTCCCAGATTGACAAGGAAGGAAGGCCTGCTGATCTACTTCCAAAGATTAGCCAATGAAAACTTATGGATCACAACTAAACAGTGTCTGATCCAGTGTTACAAAATGAGCCCCCTAGGTTAGAAGGCACAGACATAACGCAGTGGCCGCCACAATGGCCTCAAGGCTACCAACAATGGTGAAGATGGTGCAAGACCAGACATGGCTGAGTTCTGTTGTACAGGGGTCATCACGAGCTGAGCCAGTTCCACTGCAATTAAACAACAATAGAAGTAATAGTGCATAGAAATAGAATAATAGAAATAAATAGTGCATCGTAAAGCTAGGAAGTTGAACCCTAGGTTCTCATCACTTAGCTTGGACTGACATTTCACACCCAAGCTTTATTTAAAAGACATACAAGGCCATTTGGACTTGTACAACGATCACTCAGTGGTGACTTAGGATTCTTAGATAGAAATGCTCTGGGATGATCCTTGAATAAACAGATTTTCAAAATAAAACAGAAAAACAGTTTCTTTCCAACCTAGTGTCCAGGTCTGGAGCAGATATCATATAATTTTGAAAACACCAAGTATTACAAGGTGAAATAAAAATTATATATCAATAATAAAATATCAATTTGTATTCAGTTATACTCTGCCTCATTTGAAACTTGATTTAAATAAAATTATTATTAATTTGGTCAGAAGTACCTCTTTTTCTCTCATTTTGTGTTGGTAAAATGTTTACAAAAAAGAGACCAATTCAACTACAGAAATTGTTATTTTTATTATAACAAAGGCTGGCATCCCAAGTGAAGCCAGTCGGGTTTCCCCATACCAATGCTATATAATTGCATGTCATGTACTGGAATGGTCTTAATTTCCTGATATTGTTGGAGTAGAAGGTATTTAGTATAAGTAAACAATTCAAAGAAGTAGACACAGTTATTTTTTCAAATTATGAAATATTTTGGGCATACCAAAAAAAATACAGAATAAGGTAAGTACCCATATACTTATTATAATTAAACTGTTTTACTCCCAAACGCTACCAAATATCATAAATATCTCAGATTTTGGCATTTGGATTTCCATAGTTTTTTTCTAATTAGTTGTATTCAAAAATAATTTTAAAATGTCTTGTGTTTTAAATTCCTGTCTAAATACTATTAGAATATATATACACATATACATGTTTGCCCCATGTTTATGTGTATACAAATATGAGTTTTACATATAAGTATATAATGTAGACATATATGCAACTCACTTTTATTCTCAAAATTACGTTTTTGCAATTTACCCATGTTTATATAAGTAGATCCAGTTCACTCACCCACTGTATATGATTCTATTAGATGAGTATACAATTTACTCATTCTCCAGTTGGTGCAAATTCCTGTCAACTTTAAATTTTCATAGTACAGAAATTTTCTTAAGGAATTCTCACATATATTTCTTGATCAATATGTAACATAAATGTCTCTATGAGAGACTTAAAAATAAAGTTACGATTCCAAAGGACACTGGAGCTCTGACTTTAAAGCTATGACTGCTAATCACAAAGTCAGCAGTTTGAATCCACCAACCATGCCCTGTAAACCCTGTAGAGTAGTTCTACTTTGTTCTACAGGGTCACTATTAATCGAAATCAACTCTATGGCAATGAACACAGGTGTAAGTGTATTAGCATCATATACTAGGCATTGCTAATCTGATTTCCATAGAAGATGTATCGATTTATCATCTACCACCATTAGAATATAAGGATCACGATGCTGAAGTTTTTCCATTTTTCTACATTCTAAACATGTATTATCATCAGGTGTTTAAATACTTGCTGCTCTGAAGGGGAAGTGAAGGTGTTTCCCTGGAGCTTCTGTGAGGTTTCTATTACCGCTGTAACAAATTCAATAAATTTAGTGACTTAAAACAACATACATTTATTATCTTACAGTTACGGAGGTTAAGATTTCAAAGTGGGCCTCACTGTGCCAAAATCAGTTCAGCAAGGCTGTAGTCCTCCTGACAGTTCTAAGGGAGAAGCAGTTTCCCCGCCATGTGTAGCTTCCACAGGCTGCCTTCGTTCCCTGGCTTGTGACTGATTCTGCCGTCTTCAACGCCAGCAGTGCAGCGTCCACAAATCACTCTCTGACTCTGATTCTTTCGTCTCCTTCTGCGGTTTAGAAAGGCCCTTGCGATTGCATGAGACCCACTTGAATAATAATCCTGAAAAATCTCCCCATTCCAAGGTGAGCTGATAAGCAATATCAATTGCATCTCTAATCTTAATTCCTCCTTGCCATGTGACTGTTTCTGAGGACCTCTTTGATGACCATTATCCTGCTACCACAGGGCCTGATTTTGTATTATTCTGATCACCATTGAAGTTGAACATTTTTGCATGCTCATTGCTGATGGTAGATAAGTGCTAAAACTGCTAACCAAAAGTCCAAACCCCCAGTTTATACACCAAATGACTCTCTGCTGCAGTCACACTGTGTCCATTTTCCTCTGTCAGGGAGCTCTTTGCGGTAACTGAGCACAGCAGCAGCACCTGACTCCTTCCCAGCTGGGCATAGTATTTACATTTCAAAGACATTCTCTTGAGCTGTGCTGTGCTTCTGTCTGAGGCTCTTCTGGCCCAATCCTTTTGTTCTTCCTCTTTTCATAGATAGTAGACCTGTCCACCTTTTCTCTCTTTGTCTATAATCTTCTCAGACTGATTCAAAGTTATTATGCAAATATCTCCTTCCCAAAACAGCCTATTGAAAAATGTACCACACCCTATCACCTGAAGTCTTCTTAAAACCAAATAATAGGTCAGCTAACAGTAAAAAAAAGTGTCTGCCTTTTAAGCATTACGTTCTTTTAAGAGGTATCTACATAGGGTCACTATGAGTCAGAAACAAGTCAATGACAGCGGGTTTTGGTTTGGTGTATAGAATCAAATTGACAACAGCCACTTGAAAGACTGGCTAGGATCCAAAAGGGTAGCAGTTCAGATCTACCAGGTGTTCCTTGGGAAGTCTATCAGGCAGTTCTAATCTGTCCTACAGAGTCTTTCTGAGCAGGAACCGACCTGACGGCTGTAGGTTTGGTTAGTATTATTGATTCGGATTTCATTCTTGCAAATTGCAAAGTTTTTGAATGAAGTTTTCTTGTTTGCAAGACTTATGCAACATTTTTGTGTTTTAAGGTTTCTGACACTTTGTAGGAAACCCTTGTGGTATAGTTGTTAAGAGCTGTGACTGCTAACCAAAAGGTCCGCAGTTTGCCTCTACCAGGCAACTTGGAAACTGTGTCCTATAGGGTGGCTATGATTTGGAATCATTCACAGTATGGGGTTTGCTATGGCTTTTTTGGTTAATCCTTTGTAGATTATACATATTTCAAATGACATCTCTATACCTGTGACTTGCCATTTTCCTTTTGTTTTAGAGTCTGTGATGTAGAAGTGTTGTTATTGCTGATGCTGTTGCTGCTGTCCTGTAACCCTCCTCTTTGAATCTCTTCTTAAATCACCATCACAGTGCTCTTGTTCAAGTCTGCATTCGGCCACTTCTCTGGTCAGAACCTTCTAGTCACTTCCCAGTCCGGTCAAAGTGAAAGTTTTACAGTGGCCCATAAAACCATTGATTGTTCCCGTTGACTCTGCCCTCACTCATCTTGTTCTAGCCTCAGCAAAATGCTCATTCATTTCATAAAGCACGTATCTGCCTTCCTGGAAGGCCTTCGTCCTTGCTGTTCCCTCCTCCTGGAAACTGATCGACATCCTCACCTCCTTCAGGCCTGTAGTAGTCATGGAGTTGGTGGTAATACCACTTTCTGGAAGCTTGGGTGACTGGTACCCCCAGCTTCTGTACCTCCTGACCCTTTGCTGGATTTACACTGCGTCCATTCTCTTCGCTCAGACAGCCCTTGGCAGCAACTGAGCACAGTCAGCTGCCGTACCTGAGGGAGCCCTTCCTGCCCACCCGGACGCATCGGTGTGGTGAAAGCATTCTCTAAACTGCACTATGCTGCAGTCCGAGGCTCTTCTGGCCTGATCCCTCCTTCCTTCCTTCTTTCTTTTCACAGATGTAGACCTTCTTACTTTTGTTCCTTTTGTCTATAGTCTTCTCAGATTGACTCAATGTCATCGTTCAAATGTCTTCTTCCCAAAACAGTCCTTTATAAAAATGTACCATGCAGTATCACTGAAGTCTTCTTAAAACCAAATAATAGTTTAGCTCAAGTAACAACAACAACAACAAAGGTCTGCCTTAAGCATTATATTCTTTTAAGAGCTATCTATACAGAGTCAGTATGAGTCAGAAACAATTCAGTGGCAGTGGGTTTAGTTTGGAATGTGAAATCAAATTCACAACAGCAGCTTGAAAGACTGGCTAGGAACACTAGTTAGCAGGAGTTTGTGCCAGGGGAGGAATAACTCAGTAAAGGAGGGTAAGAATGATTGTACAACTCAAGAATACAATCAGTTTTACTGATCTGTGCAGGTAGGTACTGAATTGGTGTAAGGTTTTGCTTTACATATTCTCAAAAACAGCAACAAAATTAATAATTTTTTTAATGTGTCACTCCACATAAACATTTCACATCTCCTTTCCCTAATTTCCCCCCATAGGTCTTATCTCCATTAGCATCTTATGTATTATACCTATTTATTTTATTGTCTTTCCTCTGCCATTAGAATATAGGCCTCACGATGGCAATGATTTTTGTCAATGTTGTTTACGACTGTGTCTCTAGGACCCAGAGAAGCTTCTAGCACATAGCAAGTGACTAAGTAAATGGATAACGTTCATCCCTGAGGGACTTTAACCACCATTTGTTTATACTTTTTGAGTAGCTACCATTAGTATTCCAACTCCTTTCTAACTGAGTTCAAAGTTAAAGGACTTAATGTTAGGCTGAAACCCAAGCACCCTCCCTCAACCATTCCCGGGACTGCCCTGAGTCCTAACGTCTCATCCGCCAGCTATTCCGGAAATTCCATTCAAATGAAGACTAGCTACCGCTTCTTCCCCATAGGCTCAACTAGACCTCTTCTCATCGACAACACCCTCCTATGTTAATTAAGCAACTCTAATTGTCCACAACCCCATTGGCTACTTGCCACCCACAACTCCATTGGCTACTTGCCACCCACAACACCATTGGCTACTTGCCATGGGCACTGTCCTCAGCGCTGTCCTAAACAAGGTCCACTGCCACCCCTTTATAAACCCCCAACCCTCGGGCCAGCATGCTGTTCTACAGACTCCCATCCGAAAACTCTGTACAGCCACCGGGATGCAAATAAACGCTCCTTTTTCTTTCTTTTCCTCTCTCTGGTTTTTCTTTTACCACATAATTTCAATTAAATGAAACCCACTGCATCCAAAAATCTCTAACACTTAACAGTAGTTAAAATATATACACCTGAATGAAAAAATTTGGGATATCCAAGACTTTTTGTTTCTCATTATTTTTCTGGCATAGTTAACTTTACCTGATAGAAAACTTGAGATAAGTGAAGTATCACAATAGTTACTGTTTTCTTATCGTGACTGTTGTGTATAATTAGTATTTCCACTAATCACTACAATTAGTGATTTCTCTCACAGTTAATATTCTAGGTTCTGCTTAATTTTTCCATAGGAAGGTGAAGCAATTGATGGAGAAATGCCAACAACAGACACAAAGTTTTGATGTACAGTGTCATTAACAGCAAAGAACAGAGGGAGATTTTCCTGAGAACCAAATGGAGCTTCATCTTTAGGTTCCCACACTTGCACAGGCCCTTCCAAGGTCCTGAGAGGTGCTAGTGATTCGTTCATGTGATCACATTTTTTTTTAATTGTGATTGAGTGAAAGTGTACAATCCAGTTTAAATTTACATGCCCTCCTATCTGCAGCTCCCTCTGCTTTCCTTGCTCAGTGACGGCACACTCCTCCTTTCCATTCTATACACGTCATATCCTCTTAATCATCTCTGTCCCCTCTTCTCCACCCTCTCCTCTCTCCTGTAGTAAGAGGCCAGTGGGGTGTCATCCTACAGATGCACAGAACCATAAAGTGCACACACGATACGGTCACTCTGAGTCCCCGAGTCCAATCCATTTCTGTGTGAAGGAGTTGACCTCAGTAAAGGTTTATGATCACAGGCAACATCAGGTTTAGAGGCCATGTGCCCAGGGGAAACCCTAGACCTTCTAGCCATCAGTTGTGGTCTTTTAGCGAAGTTCTTAGGGTGTATCCTTTTTTTTCTCATGTTGCCTCTCGAGCAGTCACATTTCTATGCAAAACACAAAATCAAACTATTTGAACTACAAGCGGTTCAGATTACTATGCCTTTTTGCTCCAGCAATGCACATCCCTAACATCTGTGGCCTGAACAAAAACATAAATGGAGTGCACCATTCTGCAAGCTGTCCCTTTTCTATTCCAGGTTTGATGCCACCAAGTAGAGGCCAGGATGTATATAATGCCAGCTCACATATCTATGATCCATCTATACCTCTCCATTCCCAGTCCTGCAAACAACACCGCATTGATCCCAGGGACATCTACAACTAGAGTGAAGAATGAAAGAGTGCTGGGGGCTGGGGGTGTGATTCCTAGTCAGACCTTTGCAGCAGGCTTGTGGCTATGTGGGCACGGAGCTCTAAGGTCCTAGGCATCTGGATCACGGCGGGCTGGGAGTGGGTGAGAGTAGAATTAAGTACAAGCTTTGTGTGGGCACACCTCACGGCTCTCCAGACTTCTTGCCTTACAGAGCGGGTCACAGCAGCAGGAAGATTAAAGGGACACTCTCAGAAACACAGCATCCTGAGTAGAGACCCCAGATTGTCAAGTCTAAGAGTGGTACTGATGCTAAATTTCCCTCTGTCACATCTCCCCTCATATAATTTGGCGGCTGTACTGGCCATAAGAATATGATTAAGAAGTAGTTTGTTCAAACCTATAATATTTCGGATTCAGTGAAATATAAGTTGATGCAGTTTGTAATCTCCTCCAACTACAGCTGCATGATTTCCATCCATTCTGGTGTAGAGGAACCTTAGTGTCCTAATGGTTCAGAGCTCATCTGTTAACCAAAAGGTCAGCAGTTCAAATCTACCAGCCATTCCCTGGAAGCTGTATATTCAGGAATCATCCTTCTGTTCTTTGTAATCACTCATTTATTGAGGAGGTCACATTATGAAATGATGCTCTGGTATCTGGAGTTGGATTCTGTGGCAAGAGGAGACAAGCTTTCAGATGTACAGACACAGAAGCTAGTGAAGGAGAAGGAAAGTCTGAAACGACAGAGCCGTAAGACTGTCCATAGGAACCTCCGCTAGGTCTTACAGTGCATATGTGAATGAATCTTGACAGGGGTTTCTCATATTTGATGACAATTTAAAAAGTGACAAGTTAAAAAGCTAAAATAGTCTTTTTTTTCTTTCCTGAACTATCAACAGTGAATCAGTCAAGGAAAGATAAACTGAAGTTTCCACTCTCTTTAGAAACAATGATACAGAATCATTGCTACATAAAGAGATGATAAAGGGTACATGGGCAAAACTATAGGGAAAAAAGTATCATAAAGTGTTATTTTTCAAAATTTTCATAAATTTATCATTTATTGTAATTAATCTAACTAACTAGTTTTATATTCATAATTTTACATTATTTTCATTAGAATGGCTCCCAAATTGCATAACCCTAGATTCCACAAAAGCAGTATCTACCCTGGCAAAGAAGAAGGAAATACATTAGTTTAAAGGTAAATATTCGAAGCAGGAGTATGTTGTCAGACTAAGAAGACTCTTTCCAAGGGTCTGAAGATCCCCTTTAAGAAGTACACCTGTTTTATAGAGCACCTGCACCCAGAGAGGATTCCGTCACTCCTGAGGAGCTCATCTTGACTATCTACATGAAGAGAAAGCTACATGTTGTCTTCTACCACCTTCACTCAACAGTTGTGGACACTCTGGCTATAAGCCTGTCTGCTGACCAAATTCAAATAACTGGTACAAATCAACACTCTAACCAACACACACTGTGATGGTTATGTGTCAGCTTAGTAGGTCATGATTCTCAGGAGTTTGGCAGATTTATGTAGTCATTCTACATACTGTAATCTGATATGAGCAGTCAGTCAGTTGAAAGGGGAGTTTTCCAGTACATACAGAAGTTTCGGCAAAGCTTACCCTCTCTTACTCCTGCATCCAACTCATCATTACCTGACCTATGGTTCTTGGAAAGTGAACCCACAGCCTGCCACTTGACCTGTAGATTTGGGGATCTGCCTGCTCCTGCAGCCAGCAGTCTGCCATCAGACCTGATTTGGAGTTTGTTAGCAACTGCAGCAACATGAGTCAAGAAAAGCTTCTAGCCTGAAGTCTGAGCCATGGATTTGGGACTTGGCAGCCTCCCCAACTTTGTGAGCTGTTTCCTTGAAATGTCATAAACTTCATTGGTTTTCCTCCTCTAGAGAACCCACTCTAAGACACATACACACACAGAAACAAACACACACAGACACACACACACTCCTCTATTTTTATCACAAAACTTGGTGAATCAGAGCTCTGTTTTTAAGGAGGATCCCCTAGCAGGTTCGGGCTTAGGCCAGTCTGAGGACACTTGGATACATCTACCCACCAATTCCTTCCATTTCAGTGATAAAAAAATCCTCACCATGGAATAAGACCTATAAAAACATTAAATGTCCTATGACTCAACATGTTCTCTAAAAACTTCAAAGAACAGGAACGATATGTGGATTGGTTCTATATGTTAGATTAAACTGAAAAGCAAACACTCTCAATTACTGCCAGCAAACGAAGTAGAAGATTGGAGCACCGTGGTGAGCCTTGTCGTACCATATGCCAACATCACAAAGTTTCTGGAATGAATACATTGTGAACACTGAGATGCCTTGCTCATCTGTTTCATAGGCAAATGGATGAGCCTCAGCATCACACACTTAGACCACTCAAAGATTCAGTTGAAAGACATAGGAATAGGAAGTCTTTTTTTTTTTCTTACAGACTCAGAGCACCTTAAACAGCACGCTGCACTGAACCTGAAATCCCATGCTGATGTCTTAGCTGTCCTCTCAAGGTTTTTTCCATGCCAAATCAGACAAGGCTTGTGGTCATTATTAAATGTGTTTGGAACTGCTAGTGAGAAGCCATTGTGGTAGTCCGGTCTGCTTTTCTCAGCCTCTGCGATAGGAGCTATCACTGTAACTGACAGGAGCCTGTATTCTCTTGCCAGGAGGCAAAACTAGTCTGGGAAGCAGCACTCAGAGTGATTGCACATTCTTTCCTTGGAGCTATGACAAGAGCTGATCAGTGCTGCCAAGGCCACTTATGCAGACCGTCACTGCCCCCTTGTTTCTCAGTAAATGCTGGAAGTCTCAACTTCTTATGAGAGTGCTGAACTCAATCGGCTGCATTAAGTAGAGATGCGCACAGGTTTATTCATTTTATTCTAAGATCCTAGCCAAGTCTTATCTTAGATTGTATCTACTAAATATTATAGAATGAATAAACTCTCCCTCTAGAGATAATTCAGGACAGTGCTTGAAAGTCAATCAACTTTTAAAAAATTACTTAAAAATGACTCAGTTTTATTTTATTTTAGTCTAATCTTTCAAGTCATCATAAAAAGACACTAGCCCATAATTTTATTGTTTATTCCCTTTTTGACTAGGGAAACTGGGGTGGTGTAATGGCTAAATACTACAGCTGCTAACCAAAAGGTCAGCATGTCAAATCCACCAGGCACTTCTTGGAAACCCTATGGAGCAGTTCTACTGTGTCCTGCAGGGTTGTGTGACTTGGGATCAACTCTACATCAAAGATATTTTTATGAGCTGGAATTGACTTGAATGCAATGGGTTTATCTTTCTTTCTTTTTTTCAAACACCCTTGAAGTTAAAGTACTACAATTTCTTATTTAGCTGATTTGTCTAAGACTATTGGAAGGCTAAAGGGAAGAAAATTGCTTGTGCATTGGAGGGCTACCTTACCTTTAGTGTTAAAATGTCACCTGGTGGTATAGTGGTTAAGTGCTATGTCTGCTAACCAGAAGGCTGGCTGTTTGAATACCAGGTGCTCCTTGGAAACTCTATGGAGCAGTTCCAGTCTGTCCTATAAGGTTGCAGTGAGTTGGAATCAACTTGATGGCACTAGGTTTAATTCTGGCTTTTTGGTAATAATGGCAGGAAAAAAAGGTGGAGAGGAAGACACGAATTATTTTATGAATTCTCCACTTAAAAAAAAAAAAAGGAAATGCTGCATAAACTTAGAATATTGCTTAGAAGCTTATTATAATAAATTCCTAATATAAATCAATAAATAAAAATCTAATGAAACTATTACAGCTCCCTTTTCCTTTTATAATATGAATATTTGTTTTGATTCTTTAGGAATATAATTATTTTGAATAACCAGCCAATAATCTTTGATAAGAAATTGCTTTAAAACAGGAAAAATAATTGACTCCATCCAATATTTATTTCCATATAATGGCTCACTTTCAGTCACCATCAAATTCTCTCATATCATATGCAAAGGCATCTAGTCTTCTTAGTAATTAGATATGTTTCGCCCATTGTAACAGTGTATACAACATAGCATCACAAACATGCAAAATTTGAGACTTACTGGATCCTTAGACATCATTCTTTACTTTCAGATGAGAAGACTAAGCTTGAAAGAATTTCACTGATTTGCCCAAAGAAAATTACTTTTTGTAACTGCAGATCAGGACTAGAAAGTAAATCACTTGAGTTTCTGTTCAGTGTTCTTCCTTTATTACAACCCATTCTTACAATAAATACAACAACATCTCATCAGAAATGTAAAAAGGTAAATTTTAAAATATATTCTGAGCTTGAAAAACTGTTAAAGAAATGTTATTTAGCTATATAGCATTGAATTAAAATGTGAGCAAAGTAACCCAGCCCATTGCCATGGCGTTGATTCCTATTCATACTGACCCTGTAAGACAGAGAAGAACTGCCTCGGAGGGTTTCCAGAGAACACTTGGTAGATTCAAAAGGCCAATTTTCTGGTTAGCAGCCATAGCTCTTAATCAGAATTTCTGAGCAAAATAACCACAAAAATTATGCTGGTAATGTTGATGAATGTTCTGAATGACAGAAATTTTACCATAAACGTGAAAGCATTTCAGCTTAAGCAAATTAATTGTTGATGCCAGAAATTAAAGCTACAGTAAAAGAAATTCTGTTAACTCTTGCTTTTAAAAATCTAAAGAAAGACTTTACTTAAAAAGAAAATATACAATATTTGATCCATCATCAATTGAAATGATTTGTGTTTCAGATACTGATGTTTCATTACCTGTCTTTTTTCCACAATGGAGCAAAGTGTGATAAATATGGTGCTGTAAATGATATCTGAGAATAAGGAATGCTTCTTTGAAAAGTGTTATCTATAATGAATTCTAAGTAAAAATATTATGCCCACGAAGGTGACAATTATTTCTTAATTCCTTATACAAAATTTAGCCCAAGAGGATAATCTAAGAAACTCATTCACTCAGTAAAGTATGATTCCTTATTTGAATAATTCACTCTTAGATCTTAGCGCAGATCTGGCAACTTCGTCTTCTCCCATACTGGTTACTATGAAAAGTTATCTGCTTTAAAACAAATTCATATAAGTTTGCTGCAAAATATCTACATCTAAAAAAGACATTATTTAGTAACATAAACCTGATACTTTAAAAATTTTTTCAATATAAGACAATTTAAGATTACTCAGAAGTCATCATTAAAAAGCATTATAAAGAAAACATTACTGCTTCTTTTGAATATCATTAAAATGAATAATTTTATTTAATAACCTTTGATACCTATAATCATCAAAACACATTCAACTTTAAAACTATAATGAAGATTCCAATTTGAAAAACTTTGGTGCAAAACTGAACTTTGTACCTTCAAATCTGCCCTGTCCTTAGCATTTTCCAAATTGCTATATGCAATGATAACGCATACAGGCGCTCACAGCAAGGATTCATTCTAGATCCCTTCCTTTTCCACAGTCCATCAGTAAATATTATCACTTCTCCAAAATAGACATTTAACCCTAAGTTGTACCCTTAATCATTTTTAAGAGAGCTTTAAAATAGTCAGCTGGCCTCTCTGCAGTCACTTTCCACACAGAGGCAAGAATGAGTCTCTAAAATGTGCATTGAATTCTGATATGCATCTAACTAAACACCCTCAAAACCTTTCTATTTCTTTTAGGAGAAAAAAGTCTCAAATAATTGTCCACATCTAATATGGCCCTGCCTGCTTTATAATTATAGATTGCTTCAATCTTATTGACTTATTCCATGTTCCTGTTAGGCATATCTCCTCAGACGTATCACACATTTCCTTTCCTGGCATTCATACATGCTCTGTCTTCTGCAAGGAGTGATCTTTCCTCTCTACATAGTAGCTTCTTTCTCTTTGTTGGCCTCTCAGCTGAAACATCTACTCAATAGAAAACATTTCCCTCTACCCCTATCTAAAACAGGTTATCTGAACCCTACCCCCACCCTGTTATTCTCCATGTCAAGTATTCTATTGTTTAGGTCACTAATTTTTCACCACCATCTGGAATTATTTTTTGTTTATGACTTGGCCTCTCCTTTAGCCTGGTTCTCTAGAGAAGCAAAATGAGTAAAGTACATAAATATAAACAGAAATACATAGCTTTTTGTATGTCAAGGAAATGGTTCATGTGCATGTAAAGGTTGGACCATCCCTAGTCTCTGGATCAGAATAGAGCCTTCTGCTGATACAGGCAATCACGAAGGCCAGCAAACCCAAGATCAGCAGGACAGAGAGCAGTGCTCCTGTTCACAGGCTATGATGATTGATTAACCTAAGAGATTGACAGGCAAGATTGCAGGTGAGCTTCTATCTCAACTCCAAAGAACTGAAGACCAGATGAACAGGAGTCAGCTGCAGGATCCAGAAGAAACAAAAGTCCACAAACCTTGCCAGAATATCTACTTATATTCAGTGCAGGCTATAAAGCTAAGGAAACTCCCTTTCCATTGATTGGCTACTCACAGAAGATTCTATCATGGAAATGATCACATAATACCAAATCTCATCACGGAAATGATCATACTATCACAAGACTTTCAAACCACTGAGAATCACGACTCAGCCAAGTTGACACACAACCTTAACCATCACAGCCACTCTCCCCATCTGGACTGAAACCACTTTGAGTGCAAGACCATATCTCATTAAGTTTCACTAAATACTTTTATTCAATTAATAAATATTAATGAATTTAATGACTAATTCATTATAAATTGTTAGAACTCCCACAGTATGTGATAACTTTCAATACTTATAAAAATAAAAACAAAAATATCTTAATCTTATCAAGTTAAGGCTAAATGGTGTTTATATGGCCAAATAATACTGAAACTGAACAGAAGGCATCCTAAATATTTGTTTTCTCACATCCTGATGACTTCTGGAGGTATTTTTGTTATAATGTTTGTATGTCATTGAAACTAATCAGAAAATTCAAATGAATTATTTTTTAAGTACTCCATATCTTTGTCTATTAGTTACATTTTAAGAATTATTGTACTGATCCTCTTCTAGAGAATAGCAATTTCAAGACAAAACAATAATATATCACCATTGGAGGCTTATTCCTAAAGTGTGGTGGACTTTTTCTGACCTCACCTTTTATAACTTGCACACATTGGTGAGACAGCTGGCTAAAGTGATAGAGCTATCTCAGGCTCTGGAACAGAGGTTTTCCTCAGTATGAAGCTAATTAAACCACACAGGTACTCTAACCCTTGAACTTGCCCTCATTAGCACCATGCTGTAACCAACTCAGCCAACTAGCCAGACAGACTGCAGGCCAAAATACTCCCATTGGCATCCCATGTCTGATTTTCAGCCAGAGGGAAATCAATTTTTAATATTTACCAGAAAGCATGCTATTAAATTCCACTTAAATAGGCATTTCAAGTAGTATGCCAAGGTATCAATTCAAATGCTTTTACACTGTGTACATAGGTTTGTCTTATTTTTCCTTCAACTACATAGTACCTTCCCACTGATAACTTGTGCTTCAGAGTTGGAAAGTTCATGACAAGCTATGCTTCATGTCACACAGATAGAATACTGAATAAAGATAAAGACAATAAAACACACCAAAACGCATTTGATCTTTTAAAGTTAGATAAATAATGTGGTTAATATGGCTGAGTAATTATTTTTCTCTTAAATCTTTTCCTAAGAATTAAACAACTACACAGAGAGAGAGACACACACAGAGAAATTACAGAACATATGATATGTATTTTCACCTACTCACTACTATGATCTCCAAGAAAAAGTGTATAACGGTATTATTAAATGCTTTTAATAAATGATCATTCTATGCTGAGTTTCCGACTCAACGGCACTTGGCTTGGCCATGCTGAGTTTGGGGTAATCCCAAAGAAAAATAATGGAAGGATATTCCAAGTGCTTATGAAATGCTTGTCAAGATTAACTAGATGCTGGACCATAAAAAAGTCTCAACAAATATCAAAGGAATAAAATTGTAAACAATGTATCTTCTGCCTTCCTCAGGAGTAAATTAGAAAAGAATAACAAACATGTATTTGGGAAATGCATAATTATTTTTAAATTAAGCATTACACTTATTAAAAAAAAACTCTACATATCAAAAAAGACATCATAAGAAGAACTACGAAATACTATACACTAGATAATAATGATAGTAACACACATTAGAACATGTGATATGTATGTAGAAGAATGCTTACAGGGAAATTTATATTTTTAAATGGTTATATTTGCAAGAAAGTTTAAAATCAGTGATCTAAAACCTTTCACCCTAAGAATATTAAAAAAGGGAAGAAATTAAACCCAAAATAAGTAGAAGAAAATAAATAATAAAAATAATAGTAGAAATAATTCAAGAACAAACAGGACAAATAATCAACAAAATATAAAGGTGGTCGTTTCACTGCAGAAACACCCAAAAGGTTGGCAGTTTGAATTTACTAGCCACTCTTTGGGAACCTCATGAGACAGTTTTACTCTCACCTACAGAGTCACTATGAGTGGCAATTGACTTGACAACAACAGAGTTTTTGTTTGCTTGTTTGTTTTTAGAATAATCAAGAAAAAAATTGGAAACACACTGATCTGATTACTCATGTTAGGAATGGAAAAAGGGACAAACTTACAGATCCTGTAGATATTAAGTGAATAATGAGGGGATGTTACAAATACCTTTGTACTAATAAATTTGCAAATTTAAAAGAAATGGACATAGAAAGGTACAACTTACTAAAACTTAAGCAAAATAAAGAGGAAATCTGAATATTCTATGTAGCCCTGTATCAGTTAATATTCTGTTTAGAGGGTGAAAAAAAAAAATGTCACAAAGAAAATTCCAGCCCCAGATGACTATGCTGGTACACTCTAACAAGAACTTAAGGGACATACCAATATTACATTTAACTTTCACAAAAATAAAGGAGAAGAGAACATTTTCAAAATCATTTTATAGAGCAACTTACCCACATACTAAAACCAGAAAAGTATACTAAGAGAAAAGAAATATTCCTGGATCAATATCCCTAACAAACATAGGGTTGGCAGTTTGAATCTACCAGTTACTCTTTGGAAACCATACATGGCAGTTCTGCTCTGTCTTGTAGGATCGCTACGAAGCAGAATCAACTTGACAGCAATAAGTATATATCAAAAGAATTGTTGTAGCTACTGTAGATACTACAGTAGACTCAAGCATAACAATGAATGTGGGGGGTGGCACAAGACTGGGCACCACTTCATGCTGTTGTACATAGAGGTGCATGAGTCAGAACCGACTCAATGGCAGCTAAAAACAACAATGAAAAGAATCATGACTAAACAGATATTACCTTAAAATGCAAACGTGTATTAACATTTGAAAATCTATTTAATCCACTCCTCCACATTAAAAAAAGAGAATAATTATATGAAGACCTGAATGTTGTTGCTTTTAGGTGCCCTCAAGTTGGCTCCAAATCATGGCTATCCTACATATTACAAAACAAAATACTGCCCAACCCTTCACCATCCTCACTGTCGTTAGTATGTTCGAGCCCACTGTTGCAGCCAGTGAGTCAAGCCATTTTGTTGAGGGTCTTCCAGGTGGTCGCTGACCCTCTACCAAGTATGATGTCCTCCTCTGGTGACTGATCCATCCTCATAACATTTCCAAAGTACACAAAACAAAGTCTCGCATCTTCACTTCTAAGGAGCATTCTGTTTATACTTCTTCTGAGACAGACTTGTTAATTCCTCTGGGCAGCCCATAGTATACTCATTATTCTTCACCAGCAGCATAATTCAAAGTCATCAATAATTCTTCTATCTTCCTTATTCAGTGTCCAGTTTTTGCATGCATATGAGGTGACCAAAAATAGCATGACTTGGGTCAAGAGCACCTCACTCTTCAAAGTGACATCTTTGCTGTTCAACATTTTAAAGAGATTTCCAGATTTGCCCAATTAAATCCCTCATTTGATTTTTGTAATTGTCGCTTCCATGGATGTTGATTGAAGACCCAAGTAAAATCAAATTCCTGATAACTTTACTATTTTCTCTGTTTATCATGACATGCTTTTTGATCCAGTTTTGAGTACAGTTTTCTTTCTATGGTGGACGTAATCTATACTGACGGCTGTGTGGCCTTTGATCTTCACCGGTATGTGCTTCAAATCCTCTTCACTTTCAACAAGCAAATTTGTGTCATCTGCATAATTCAGGTTATTAATCAGCCTTCCTCTAATCCTGATGCACATTTCTTCATATAGTCTGGCTTCTCAAATTATTTATTCAGCATACAGACTAAATAAGTATGGTCAAAGGATACAATCCTAGTGCACATCTTCCCAAATTTTAAACCATGCAATATCCCTTTGTTCTGTTCAAATAACTGCCTCTTGATCCATGTACACATTCCTCATGAGAACAATTAATTGTTCTGGAATTCTCATCCTTCACAATGTTATGTGCAATCTGTTGTGATCGACATAGTTGAATGTCTTTGCATAGTCAATAAAGTGTGGGTAAACATCTTTCTGGTATTCTCTGCTTTCAGCCAAGGTCCATCTGATATCAGCAGTGACTTCTCTTTTTGTTTGTCCTCTTTGAAATCTGGCTTGAATTTATAGAAGTTCTGCATTTGTTGAGATCACCTTTCTTTGGAATAGACACAAACTATGGATCTTTTCCAGTTAGTTGGTCAAGTAGCTGTTTTCTAAATTTCCTGGGGCAAAACAAGGGAGCACCTCCAGTGCTGCATCCACTCGTTGAAACATCTGAATAGATACTCTGTCAATTCCTGGACCCTTGTTTTTTGGTTTTCTGTTTTTTACCAATGCTTTCACTATAGCTTGGACTTCTTCCTTCAGTACAATCAGTCCTTGATTGTATGTTCCTTCTTGAAATGGCTGAACATCAGTCATTTCTTTTTGGTACAGTGACTTTGTATATTTCGTCTATCCTCTTCTTGAAAATCCTGGAGGTGTAGTGGCTAAGTGCAACAGCTACTAACCAAAAGGTCAGCAGTTCAGATCCACTAGGTGGTATTTGGAAACTCTACGGGGCAGTTCTGCTCTGTCCTATAGGGTCACTATGAGTTGCAATGAACTTGACAACAAGTTTTTCTTCTGCACCTCCCTGAGTCGGTCAGTATTTCACTCACAGAATTCTTCAGAAGGGATCTCATGATTTGATCTTTTTCCTCATCTTTTTCATTTATTACAATTCAACTCCCACTTATGATAGTTTTGCCAAACTAAGGATAAAAGAGCACTTTCTCAAAGTAATAAAGGTTATCTATTTTAAAAAATAATAGCATATTTAATTATGTGAAAGTGAATGCTTTCCCACTAAAATTGGAACTAAATCAAGGATATTCACTCTAATCATTTTTACCTAACCTTGTATCAGTGTGGTAGTTAGTATAATAAGACAAGAAAATAAAACAAATTTTCCAGATTGAAAAGGAAGATGTAAAACTGTCTGCACTCTCCAGTGACATGACAGTGCTCATAGAAAGTACTAAGAAGTCTCATTTAAAAAAATAAAAATAAAAACTTCTAGAAATAATAAGTAAATTTAATGAGGCTGCATGATACAAGATCAATAAACAAAAATAAATTAGATTTATCAATATTCACATAAACAACTGAAAATAAGAACAGAAAATCAATAGAGTAAAAAAACTGAGTGGGATTAATTTAGCAAAACTTTGCAAAATCATTACCCTAACAATGATAAAACATCACTGAGAGAAATTTTAAAAGACTAACAGAGTTGCACCATGTTTACAAACTGGAAAACTCAATGTTATTAAGATGTCAATTCTCCTCAAACTGACATGTAGATCAATACTTACCAGCTAAATTTCAGTAGACATTTTTTTTTTTGTAAAAACTGGCCAGTTAATTTTAAAATTTCTATAGCAATGTCAAAGAATTACAAGAGGTAAAATAATCTTGAAAAAGAAGAACAAAGTTCTAAGAGTTACGATACCTTATTTCAAGGCTTACAATGAACTACCAAACAATAGCTTAGCTTAGCTATTAAAGAGTGCCTTCCATCAATATCTACCTGTATAAGATAAAACTGACAACTGCAGCTCAAAAGGGTAGATAGAAAACTTAAAGTCTGTGAGTTTATGTTAACAGGGGATCAACAGCTAAGGAAAGGAGAATGAGAATATGGTTTCAGAACTTAAAGAATGTAGTCAATGTCACTGAATCTTACGTACAGAAATTTTGAATTGGCACACGTTTTGCTGTGCATGTCCTCAGCAACAATATCAAAATAAAAAAGAAAGCATTTGATAGGGGCATAATGATAAATAAAGAGCTCAGTAGAATAAAAATAAACACAAACTTAGAAGGTGTTTTTGACAAATATGCCGAAGTAGGTTAATGAGGGGAGATAAATTTTTCATAACAAATGGAGCCATATGAACTGGAGAAAAATGAGCCTGACTTGTACTCCACACCGTGCATGAAAAGTAGAATGAATAAAAGACAGATACTTCCTGAAAGAATACATACAAATGGCCAATGAACACACTGAAAAGTGTTTGACATCTTTAGCTATCAAGGAAATAGAAAATAAAACTCTAATAATCTGCTACTACACACCCACCAGTATGGGTAAAATTATAAATATTAGCAGTAACCCTAGATTTTAGCAAAAAGACTGGAACTTCCCTGCATTGATAGGCATAAAATGGCACAACTTAGAACAATGGCTTGGAAAGTTTCTGTAAAGTTACATCTAGTGATCTAGCTATTTCACTCCTGTGTGTTCCTCAAAGTAAATGAAAATATATGTTCATGAAACAACTCGTATGAGAAAGTTTCTGGTAGAGTAGTTCATCACAGTGGAAAGACAAAAAAAAAAAGTCAAGTCTCTATTAACAGATGTATGATATATTTAGACAATTGAGCAACACTCAGCATTAAAAACAATGAATTACTGATACAAAAAACAACATGAATTAATCTCAGAAACATTATGAACGCAAAAAAATAACTAAATCTTTAAGCTTAAAATCCATCAGAAGTTCCCTATCACTTATAGGATAAATTGAAAACTCTTTTGCTCAACAAACAAGGACCTCCATAGCCAAGCTTCAGCTCTGTCTACTCCTCGTCTCAGTACCCCTGAGTCGTAAACAATACTATACATATTTCATGGATTTGTCACCTTTTCAGTAAAGGGTCCGTTCTACTAAAATAGGTAGTAACTATTTTACACTTTGCAGGCTATACGACCTCTGTCACAAGCAACTGTCATTGAACTGCAAAAGCAGTTGTAGACAACACATAAATAAATGAGAGTGGCTGTGTTCCACTAGGAACTCCTGGTGGTCTAGTGGTTAAGGGCTATGGCTGCTAAACAATATGTTGACAAATTTTGTTTGTCAAATTAGTGGATTTTGTCAAATCCACCAGACACTCCTTGAAAATTCTGTGGGGGCAGTTCTAATCTGCCCTATAGCGTTACTAGAAGTCAGAATCAGCATGGCAACAGTGGTTTGTTTAGTGTGTGTGTGTGTGTGTGTGTGTGTGCCAGTAAAACATTATTCACAAGAATAGGCAGCTGGCTAGATTTGGACTGTAGCCCATAGTTGCCAGTGCCTGCTCTAAACCAAACTCAGTGTCATCGAGTAGATTCCAACTCTTGGTAATCCTACAGAACAGAGTGGAACTGCCCCATAATTTCCAAGAAGTGTCTAGGGGTTTGAATTGTCCACTTTTGAGTTAGAAGGCATAACGCTTAACCACACCACCAGGGTTTCCGTTCCTGCTCTAGTACTTGCTAATCTCTTAACATCATGCTGTTTCATACGGAGAGAGTATCTATAATGATTCCATGTTAAAAGAAACAAAACTAATCCACAATAATAGACATCAGGACAGGGATTGGCTCTGAGGGTTCTGCAAGGGATTAGCCCGAAGGGACACAAAGGAACTTTCTGGGATAGAAATTTTCCATCTGATAGGCATATGTCTATGTGGGAGTTTACATTTTTCAAAATTCAGATTATTCCACAGTTACATCAAATCAAAGGCAGAACTAAAAGTTTTATATCATAAAATAAAAATTAATGGTCATATTAATATTTAGAACTTAAAATTTGTGTTCTGTTATACAACTACAGTTACAATCAAGTATTTTAATTAAACACCTTTTAAAAAAATGGAAAACTTCTCTCATGTTTATATAATAATGAGGATGTTGCATGATAATGAAAGCTTATTTTGAAAAAATTACAGAATTAAAAATACTAGGTTGTGTAATGTAATTTTGTCTCTACTGTGGAAGTCAAGGAAATTTCCACGCCGCTAAACCATCATGCAGATTTCCTAGGGACAGGCAAAATTTCACCATTAGAAATGTGGAATTAAATAAAAAAAAAACCTGGAAGAAAAAAACTGCAAAAATTAGTACAACCTGAATTAAATATATGTTTTAAATGGTTTACTACTACATACGTACATATAAATATGTGTACGTGGAAGTGTAACATGCTCCTGAATAACCTGAACTTTGAAGCCTGGCTTTGAATGTGACTTTGCTACTTACAATCTATAAGACTGTGCCAAGTCACTTAAATTTTTAGCTCTTAATGCTCCATCTACAAAGTGCAGGTAATAACTTATCAAACAGGATTTTGTGAAGAATCCATGAGATAAGACCAGAAAAGATTAATAATATGATTAATTAATAATACTTAAGATATAGTGCAGACTCAATAGAAGTCAGTTGTCACTATTCTTACATCAAACATGATCATAGTTAAAGGGATGAATGAATGCCAAATTAAAATGGCATAATACGGATATGGACAGAAGAAAATACTAAACATTTTCAAAATAATTTTTCTCTGAATGTTGGTATTATGGTTACTTTTCGTTACACTTTTCTGTATTTTTCACATTTCCTCAGTAAAAATTTTTATGACAAAAAATCAGATCTTGAAAATTAAAAAAAAATATATAGTTGTCTCTAAAAATCATAAGCAAACATCTCAGTGCCCTCCAAGGTAGTCCAGCTGTCCTTGAGAAACACAAAGACATCTTCCTAAGTGAATTTTGTGCTGTAACTCTGAAAATATCTCCTCAGTAATTAAAGCATTAGCCAGTTGGCCTTTTCCATAAAATCATAAAAGAAATGGCTGATCACCATATTATGTAGGAAATTCTGTATCCCATGGCTGGAGATTAATAGAATGGAATATTCCACTGACATTGTCGTACTAAGCAACAGTGTTCTCTCATGCAGCCGTAGAAGTGGGTATGCTGTTCTGAGCCAATCTAAGGTGATTACCAGGGAAACAGCACTCATTTTACAAACAGCAAGGCATATTATCCTTCATGCATGGTCTAGCATCTAAGTTTAATAAGATTCTGAAAGTGAAGCTGAGGACATTTGGGAGAAGGACCCTAAATCCTGTGTAAAATATTTAGTCACCTCTAATTTGTTTATCACTTGTGTGTCAAATAACCATCTCAATTATGCTAACAAATCAATTTATTAGAAGGGCAAGTAGATGCACCCTAACAGAAAGAAGGCAATGTGATATTACAGATTTGGGAATCTGGTAAAAATAGCAGAAAAATCATCACTCCTCAATGCTATATTCAGTGAAAATAAAAACCAAATACAAATTTATATTAGGAATGCATAGATGAACCAGAAGGTAATCATTTAAATTATAATTCCTGGTGAGTCCAAATGAGTAGCCCAAGATCAGAAAATGATAATGTGTTAAAGAGTATGGGTAGCTTGCCCACTCTAATTTAGCCCATTCCGCTGCCAGAACATTCTTTCTAAAAGACAAACCCTAACTATCCAAAGCCCATCAGAAGCTCCATCAGCACCTACAGAATAAAGTGAAAACTGCTTTGCTTAGCAGTCAAAGGCCTTGTGATCAGCCTTCAGTTGTGTCTGCCTCTACTACTGCCAGCATCTCTGCCACTTTAACAGCGCTGCTGTGCTTGCTGATTCCTTCCCCTAACATCACGCTGTTTTATACACCGATGCTTTAATATACGCTGTTCTTCCTCCGTAAAATGTCCTTTCCCCTTTGTTAGCCTACCTTACTCCTACTTATCCTTTACAGTTCAGTTTTTCAAATTTACAAGTGCCAGGCAGAGTTAGTCATCCTTCCTTTGTGCTTCCCCAAGCCTTGTACATGGATATCACACTATCATAGGGCTCATTGGTACTTGTCTTCCTAGTCAGACTGTGTTCTGTGAGAAGAGGGCAGAGACTGTGTCTTGATTCTATTTGTATCTGTCTGCAAAGTAAGTGGCACATGTTCAGTCAAAATGTATTAAATGTTGACACGTGGATAAATAGGTTAATATAAGGAAAAATGATTGATACCACTGTGTAAATCACAAAATTCAGAAGCAAACTATAGATTAACAAAGGGAAGAACACAAATTGTTTCATAGTTATCAGCTTTATTTTCACAGTATCTCATCAAATTTCCCTCTGCAAGAGAATATTTATTTCTGCCTATAAGCTTTCTAATTATTTGGATGTGACTCACAACAGCATTGCTTCATTGAATCAAGTGATAGCCCAACAGCCTGATAATCACACTAACAATCAGTTTGGAAGGCCAAGGTCAAACACCACTGTTTCTCTCTTCAGTGGTTGGAAGTTATTGACTGGAAGATGTATTTTACTTGCAAACACGCAGGTTTCCATAAACGAGGTCCAATAATTAAGTCTGCAAACTTAATTGTTTTCAGTGCTACATACCTCTGCACTGGCACCAGTGTCTAGTCCACCCTTCAAAGCAATTTTGGAACTCTTTCCGGAATGGCCATTGCACACGGTGGCACGGCAAGGTGGTAAGTTTGCGAACATAATTGCATAATGGTCTGTGAGACACTTTTTAGCCAATAAACAAATACCTCAGTTGGAACATCCTCCTTACTCACCTGATCTGGCCTCCAGTGACTTTTTTCTTTACCTGAAGATAAAGTAAATATTGAAATGAAGACATTTTGATGACATGCAGGACATAAAGCATAATACAGCTACAGCTCTGAAGTTCATTCCAGAAAAGGAGTTCCAAAATTGTTTTGAAGGATTGACTAGATGCTGGCATCAGCATGCAGCTTCCCAAGAGGAGTACTTTGAAGGTATCTGTAGCGATATCCAGCAATGAGTTATGTAGCACTTTTTTCTAGGATGAGTTTGTCAACTTAATTGTCAAACATTGTGTATCCGGTGATTTCTTAAAACAGGGATCATAAAAGGTGTTCCTAAAGTAATTTAACCTGCAATGAAGGTTAGTTTTCCAGTTATCATTATCTGAATGAAATGGTTTTCACACAGTCTTTCTACATTTTTCTGAGTTTTAATGGGAAGTTTTCTGTTTGATATTTTTCCTCAGTGAGTTATTTAATGTTTCTCCATATGTCTGCCCACTACCCTTTTTCCTACTCTTGTCCTAATCAGTTAGAAGAATCTGGAGTATAGATATTTAAGATACTCAGCTCACTCTAATCAACTGCAAATCTCTAGGTTAGCATTTATCAAAATATGCTGTACACAAAACCCCAGTTCCACAAGATGCTAACATTTATTTTGCAAAAAAGTGACTAAATAAGTACAGCAAATAATAATTAGGTTCCTTTACATCAAAACTTCCCAGAGCCTTGAACACCTTAAAGTGTACTGTTGTTAGTTGCTATAGAGTTGATTTCAACTTCTGGCAAGCCCCTGTGTGCTAAGAGAGCAAGGCTGTGAGCTTTCAGAAGCAGAGCACCAGTCCTGTCTCCCAAGGGACCTCTGAGTGGGTCTGAACTTCCATACTTTCAGTTAGTAATCAAGTGCTGAACAATTTGTGCCCCCCCAGGGTTAAGGTGTGTTAACAAAAGAACCCCACTCCTGTCAAGTTGGTTCCAACTCATAGTGAACTTATAGGACAGAAGAGAACTGTCTTTTACGGTTTCCGAGGAGAAGGTTCTGGATTTAGAAAGCTCTACAAAAGGTGGGGAAATATTACACAGGAAATAATGCATGTGACCATGACACATTTTTTTTTTTTCCAGGGCGTCTATCAACGTACTAGTAGTCTATGGAACTTTCTTTGGGAAATCCTATTCTTTCCACAAAAATAGGAATGTAACAGAAGATGAGATATTTTAAGAGAATCACAGCAGTCTAAGTATGACAAGACAGGGAAGAGAAGTGGTCACAGTGGCACTGAGTACCATCACCAAAATAGCGTGTCCCCCAAATAAGAAAGATGTGAGCAGCCAGAGGTTCTTCAATTTTTCAGCATGTTTAAGTGTTTTTCCAATTAAAAAATTAGGAAAATTACAGGTAAAGTACATATCTATACAGGTGTACCTCATTTCACTGAACTTTGCTTTATTGTGCTATGCAGGAGTTGCTTTTCTTTTTTTCACAAATTGAACCCCGCATACAGCAAGTTATTGGTACCATTTTTTCCAACAGCATGTGCTCACTTCATGTCTCTGTGTTAAATTTTTATAAGTCTCACTGTATTTCAAGCTTTGTAATTATTATTATGTCTGTTATGGTAATCTGTGATCTTTGATGTTACTACTGTAATAATTTGGGAGTAACATGAACTTCTGTATAAGTGAGATAAATTCATTGATAAATGTGTGTGTCCTGACTGCTCAACTAACCTGCTGTTCTCCATCTCTCTTCTTCTTCTCAGGCCTCCCTTTTCCTGAGACACAATACTATTGAAACTAGGCCAATTAGTAAACTTAAGGAGGCCTCTAGTTGTTTATGCAAAAGAAAGAGCTGCAGGTCTCTCTCATTAAATCACAGGCTACAAATGATTAAGTTTAGTGAGGAAGATATGTTGAAAATCAAGATCATCCAAAAACTAGGTCTCTTGCCCAATTAGCCAAATTGTGAATGCAAAAAGAAAGATCTTGATAGAAACTAAAAATGCTACTCCAGTGCACATGTAAATAATAAGAAAACAAACAATCCTATTGCTAATATGGAAAAGTTTTAGTGGTCTGGAAAGAAGATCAAACCAGCCACAACATTCCCATAAACCAAAGCATAGCCCGGAGCAAAGCCCTAACTCTCTTCAATCTTATGAAGGCCAAGAAAAGTGAGAAAGTTGCAGAAGAAAAGTTGATGCCAGCAGAGTCTGGTTTAGGAGGCTGAAGGAAAGAAGGTGCCTCTATTAACATGAAAGTGCTGATGTAGAAGCTGAAGCAAGTTAATCAGAAGATCTAGCCAAGCTAATTAAATTAAGGTGGCTACACTTAAAAACAGATTTTCAATGTCAACGAAACAGCCGTACATTAGAAGATGCTATCTATGACTTTCATAGCTAAAGAAGTCCTATACGTGGCTTCAAAGATTCAAAGGACAAGCTGACTCTTGATAGAGGCCAGTACAACTCATGTCTTTAAGATGAAACCAATGCTTAAACCCTAGGGCCTTTAAGAATTAAGCGAAATCTGCTCTCCCTGTGCTTTATAAATGGAACATCAAAACCTGGATGATGGCATATCTTTTTACAACATGAGTTACTGAATGCTTTAAATCTATGGTTCAGATTAACTGCTCAGAAAGGAAGGTGCCTGTCAAAATACTACTGTCCATTGACAATGCATCTGTTCACCCAAGAGCTCTATTGGAGACATACAAGGAAATTAATGCTGTTTTCATGTCTGTGAACACACTCTCCACCATGGAGCTCATGGATCAAGGAGTAATTTTGACTTTCAAGGCATAGTATTTAAGAATTACATTTTGTAAGGCTATAGCTGCCATAGATAGTGATTCCTCTGATGGCCTTCTGGGACAGATTAATCATTCTAGATACATTAAGAACACTTGTGATTCATGAAAGGAGGTCAAAATTCAACGTTAACAGGAGTTTGGAAGAAGCTGATTCCAACCCTCATGGAGGACTTTGAGAGGTTCAAGATTTCAGTTGAGGAAATAACTCCGGATGTGGCTGGAATAGCAAAAGAACTAGCATTAAAAGTGTAGCATAAAGATACAACTGAACTGTTTCAATCTCGTGATAAAACTAATGGATGAGGAGTTGCTTCTTGTGGATGAGCATAGAAAGTGGTTTCTTGAGACGTAATCTGCTCCTAGTGAAGATGCTATGAACATTGTTGAAATAACAACATAGGATTTAGAATATTATGTGAATTTAGTTGATAAAGCAGCAGCGGCAAGGTCAGAGAGAATTAAAAAAGAAGTTTTACTATATAGAAAATGCTAGCAAACAGCTTTGCATGTTACAGAAAATATCTTTTGGGAAATGAAGATTAATCAGTGTGGCAGACTACACTGTTGTCTTTTTAAAAGAAATTTTCACGGCCACCCCAACTTTCAGCAACTACCACCCCAATCAGTCACCAGTCATCAACACGGAGGCGAGACCCTCCACCAACAAAAAGGTTACAACTTGCTGAAGGCTCAGATGAGGGTTAGCGTGGTTAATTATGGAATGAATGTTGTTTCTTCAGACCGAATGCTATTGCACACGTATAGACTACAGAATAGCATAAACATAACTTTTGTATACACTGGGAAACCAAAATTTATGTGACTGGCTTTATAGAATTGGAAAGCTGGTGGTGTCGTGGTTAAGTGCTATGGCGTCTAACCAAAAGGTTGGCAGTTCAGATCTGCTAGGGACTCCTTAGAAACTCTTTAGGACAATTCCATTCTGTCCTGTAGGTTTGCTATGAGTTGGCATCTACCTGACAACAATGGGTTTGGGGAGGATTGTACTGTATTAGCTTGGAATGGAACCCACGACAACTGCAGTGTATGCCTGAATTAATTGAAATAAAAATAGCCAGAATTAGAGAAGTGGAACATACATTGTCTCATCTAAAATTCTGTCTTCGAACATCTTTTTCAAAGATAACAGAGGCTCACCGTGAAAATTCAGTCCTACAAGAGGACTATGAACCTACTAGGGACACTAGAGATTGTGGTAAAAATAAGAAACTCATAGATACATTCCTGAATTTAATTCCATATTTTCCCATGTACTAGATCTGAGACCTTAGGAAAAGTCTTCCATGGAAAACTAACAAAGCTATTGGGACAGTTAAATAAAATATTGGATATAAGTTATCTAGAACTATCTCTGTCACCCCAAAAGGTGTTTTTTTTCTTTCTTCCTTTTTTTAAACATATATTAGTTATATAATTATCACGGGCATATTTCTAGACTATAATTCAGACTGGAATGAAGGCAGAGATGTATCTACAATAACTAACCAGGGGGATTTGAATTGAAAGTCTGAATTGCAAGAAGCTTTTTACCAGAAAGGAGATAAGAGAGAAAACATGATACAGTTTAGATGTCCAAGGGAGAACACTGGACCATGCCCTAAGTCTCAGTCCTAACAGGACTCTCAGGGGTAATTCTTGGTTGCTGTGCTATCATGGACCCACAGACACCCTGATGGCTCCAGGTGAGCACGTGTATCCAACAAATGCTCAGTTTGTTCAGTGTCACTCTTGCTCTCGCTCTCTATCCTGAAGGTATACTCAGGGTCGGCATTTGTGCATTTATCTCTTTAGTGTTATACAACTCACAGTGATGCCACAGAGCTAAGCGCTGTGTAACTTAAGCCTGGAGTTTACCAATGAGCAGCTGGACCAGCTCTGACAAACCAAGTAATAACTCAGTTTTAGTTTCCCAGCCTCCCAAGATGTGGGAATAGCCTGCTTCGAGATTTGAACGGAAACTAGGGCAGGATAGAGGCCAAAATTTGAAGCTACAGGGGATCCAACTGTCTTAGGATGAAGATAGCAAAGTCTGGATAAAGACAAAAGGGTGTTAGACTTGCTAGCCACTTCTTGTTTCATTAGACCTAACTGGTCTTTTATTCAATGACTTTGCACATTAGAGGCCCTGTTGGCTGCTAGTGGAAAGGTCAGTAGTTTGGGTCAACCAGCCATTCCATAGGAGACAGATGTGGCAGTCTGCTTCCGTACGGATTATAGTCCAGGAACCCTGTAGGACAGTTCTACTCTGTCCTATAGTATTGCTCTGAGTTCAAATCAATTCAACGACAATAGGAAGAGATCAACTTTCCTCAGTCTACTTTCACTCATCACACTTCTAACTTAATTTCTGGTACTCAGAGTTGTTAGTTGGACAGAGAATAAATAAGCTTATTTATGGGAGGCCAAAATCATTTGTAGAAGGTAACCCAGAGAATCATTAAGGACAGACAAAAACACAGTTTTCTGAGAACACTGCTCATACCCTAATCTTTTTGTCAGACAAGAAAACATAATTAAGCAATGCAGGATCTGGGTATCTATACATACACATATACTCATTCACTTGAACCTTATCTTTACAGTCTATAGCCTTACAGTCTACTCCTATAACTGTCAGCTCAAATGGAATAATTAATAATGGAAACAACAACTATGAGACTTAGAGAACAGACACCATCTGAAAACATGATACACAATTACATTCCTTTATACAAGCTACGTCAAGGGAAGCAGAATACTTATCCTTCTTTCTTTGCAAATTGTTAAAGTCATTGAATCATTTATGAAGTTTATACTAATTCCAAAAATCAGCCTCTGAATTGCTTTTTCTTTGGTTAAAATCATCCTTTTGACTAACATGCCCCATAAATATATTCCAAGTAATACGAAGAGGTTGCTAAGCCAAAAATTTTGAAGATTCTGAAAACACAAGCTTGACAGAGTCCTAGCCTTGAGGTTCTCAAGTTACAAGAAAATTTATTATACACACGTGTTGTAGTACTGGAATACAGTGTGTGGTGTTAAATCAAAAAAGAGACAGCCAAATATCTACAGTTCAATGCTAGAGTAAAAAGCTGTTACCTAGATAAGGAAAAAATTAAGTACCAAGAAAAAAAATTACTAGAAGAAGTACCAGGGGAATGTTACAAACTATTATTTTTCTAGTCTCTGTGTTTCAGCTGCAAAGAGACCATTAGCTGCCTCAAATGACTTCAATAAATGGAAAATAAAAATTACCAAGGAATACACTGGAACCTTGTTTTACCACTCTGTATGTGTGAGACACAATACAAAGCAAGAAGTAAAACCACATACCTACATAAATACAGTTTGTGACACTTATAGAAGTGACAAATACGTAGTTGGCCCAAGGGGGAAGACATAATTTTGTGTGACAGAGTAGGCCAGGTTGTGCAACCAAGAAGCCACCATGTGGGGAAGCAGTCACAGCAGGTACGGCAGTCAGCTGTAGCATCACGTTCCTCTCTGCACGCAGTGACTCACCTGGCTTTCCCTGGCTGTGAGGAGATGGCTCATTACAAGTCTTAAAAAATGTTGAAGGATCAGGATTTAGATCAACACTGTGAGTAAAAATGAAAAAAAAAAAAACTATAGTAGTACAGATCAAATTTAGTTTATTTCACAAGTAGAGATTTCACTAATGCTGTTTCTTTGTGGTCCAGGAGTTTAATATTTCCCAACCCTGGCCCTGATAGTATAATTCTCAGAAGTGACACCATTGTAACCTGAAGCCATTCATTCTAACCTCAGATACGAAAGACATAATAAGAACAGATAGTTAAGGACTGTTCTTTGTAACATGAACCCAATCAGAATCCCAATTTAGTGCCCAGACACACTGGGAAAAGGAGAAAGAGGAAAGAGAACAGCAGAAAATGCTTAAGTCAAAGCAGCAAATCATCAAAACTTGGCTTTGTGTGCCATGTCTTTCAAATGAGAAACATCTACGGTGACTAAACCATACATTTTATCACTGCATAATGAATAACGATAGAACAAAAATGATATTGGCAGGTATGACTACGGTAGATGAGATGCTTTTAAGTCTTTGGTGTCAGAATACATTGATTCATGTGTTCCTCAAGGATTTTTCCAAGGTCCAAATTAAAAAAAAAAAAATTCTAAATGATAAAAGACAAATAATGTAGTCTAACAAGAAAAAGCTTCAGGCTTCTTCTGAGTTAGGTAATTATTTTTCTTCTCATGTTTCCTAAATAGTGCAGCTGTTATATTATTTTGCTGCACACAGCCTTGCACGGGTGCCTTTGTTAGGGTATCTAATGCTGTGAAGAGAAGAAACAACAACTGGTGTTTACCCAACAATAGCAAAACCCCTATTCACAACTGTAGCAAACACATCATGAATACAACCACGTCCAAACTGTGCCAACTAGATTGTTATGCTGACCCTACTGGACAATTTATTGTATTTGAAAGCAATTATTAGCAGTCTGGGCAAACCAAGTATATTATGGCTTAAATTTTAATTTGGAGCATGCAGCTGGTTCTGTTATTTACTTACAATCTGTTAATCCTTCTTCCTTCCTATTAAAACCTATATACTTTTTTTAGCCCCACCCCACCCCAACATACACACAAACAGCCCAAATGAGCTGTGGGACACAGTACTACTTCCAGTGTTTGTTTCTGAATTGTTGGCTCAACCGTAAGAAGATTCAGTGGAGCTGATGCAAAAGCAGAGAGCTTCTCCTCATCTGGATAACACCCAAACCTAAGCAACAAATGAGACTTTTTATTAAGTCCTAATAGTACAGTGTATTCTGATGTTTTCCCAGACATTTCAAGAGAGTCACGGTAAGGTCCTGTTATAAGGATCTTGCTGTAAAGATGTTCTTACGGTTCTGTTTAGGCTTCCTTAGCCTCACTTAATCCTGACTTTACCAAGTCTTTGAAACACTGATGATATTTCTATTGGTGATTATGAGCCCAATCCCAACCCTGCCCCAGGCTCAACAACTATTGAATTAGCTGCTGTCACAAAGCTAACCTTTGATGAAGTTCATTCAATGACGTTAAACTCATTAGCACTTTTGTTGCTTTTGTCATTTTATATTGGTGCCAGAATTCAAGTTGCTCTGGAAACCATCAGCTTTGAAGATTTTGTCACACGCTCCTTCCAATGAGGCTTCCACTGCTCAAACATTTTTGGATCAACTATGTGGAAATTCAGGGTCTGTTAGAAGCCATAGAAAAAGAATCTGCTGGCCTCTAGACCTGAGGCTGCCCCTGATCATAAATCATAACTCAGGTCAACTGTTCAGACAGCAAAGGATTGGACTCGGGGACACAGAGTAACCATATCATATGTGTACTTTAGCATCTATAGAATGTCATCCTACTGGCCTCTTACTGGAGGAGAGTGGAGAGAGTAGAGAGGAGGGGACAGGAGATTGTTAAGTGGACATGACATGTATATGACGGAAAGGAACAGTGTGCTCTCACTGACAAGGACAGCAGAAGTTATAGATAGGCAGGCATGCAAATTTAAACTGGATTGTACACTTTTACTCAATCACAATTAAAAAAAAAAAAGATAAAGAACCAGCTTGATTATATGCCATGGATAATAAGGTAGCCAGAGCTAGCCACTCACCTTCCCAAGCTACTGTATGGTGATCACTCCTAAATCATGCCATCTGTTTCCTAACAGAATAGAGACAAGTTTTTACATATTGAGAAATGGCAGAAGTTTTCTGTTTCCAAGAATCACTTCCTGTATTTATTTTAAAAAATACAGGAGGCCTGTTTTTTTTTTTTTTAATTAAAAATAAGAGCAGTGATGAATCGCAGTGGAAGATTAATTTACATGTAAAATAATATGACATATAGCTGTTCTAATCTGTCATGGATTGAACTGCATTCCCCCAAAAATCTGAGTAGCAATTTCGCTAGGCTGTGATTCCTGGTGTTGTACGATGCTCCTCCGTGTGGTGAGACCTGCGTCTATGATGCTAACGAGGGTGGGTCAGCAGTGGTTGTGTTGGAGGGGCAGGCCTCAGTGTAGATGACTATCTTGTGCCCTCAGGCCATCTCTTGAGCTATAAAGGGAAGAGGCTAGTAGAGAGATTTTAGGACCTCATACTTCTAAGAAGCTGTTCTGGAAACAGTGCATCCTTTAGAAAGGACCAGTAACCCTGTACCTCAGAAGCTTCCAGTCCGGCAAAGACTGACAACAAGGACCTTCCTCCAGGCCCAGCAGAGAAAGCCTTCCTCTGAAACTACACCCTAAATTTGGACTTTCAGCCTAGAGGACTGCGACAAAATAAAATTTCTCTTTTTGAAGCCATCGTCTTGTGGTATTTTTGTTAAAGCAGCACTAACTGCCTAAAACACAATCTGAGAAGGCAAGACGCAGTTTCATTTTCATTGACTGAAGAAGCACCTTGTTCAAAGGATTGTGCCAGGTACTAGGGTTCCAAAGATAAATAAAGCTTTATTTGCTCTCACTTCTTCCTAAAGGATGTTATAAGAGGAAGATTCAAGACAAGCTGAGATGTGACGAGTCAGGAAAATGCCTTGGGAGTAGATAAAATGTGAGCTGTGCAACTGTATCTCTAAGGAAAAGTAGATGCTGTGTAAGCGGCCTTGGGGAAGGAGTTAAGGTATTTCCAGGCCATTTAATCCCATTGTAGTAATACTGAAGAAGCCTTTTGGCACTATATGCATGTTTATATTCTTATAAAGTATTTATAAAAGTAAAATTAGCAAGTCAAACTATAAATATTTAGTAATTCCTTTTTAGTTATTGGACTTTAGTTGAAGTTTTACAGAATAAACTAGCTTCTCATGAAACAATTAGTACGTACATTGTTTTGTCACATTGGTTACCAACCCAACAACCCGTCAACACTCCCCCTTTTCCACCTTGGTTTCCCTAATGCCAGCTGTTCCTGTCCTCTCCTGCTTTCTTCCAGTCCTTGCCCCGCGCTGGTATGCCCCGTTAGTATTAGTTTGTTTTCTGGGGCTGTCTAATCTTTGGTTGAAAGGTGAACCTCAGAAATGACTTCATTACTGATACCATAACTGAGTTAAAGGGTGGTTGGGGGCCATCCTTTCAGGGTTTATTCATTCTCTGTCAGGCCACTAAGTCTGGTCTTTGTCTGTGAATTACAATTTTGCTCTACATTTTTTTTTCAGCTCTATCCAGAATAGATATATTTCTCTTGTGTTCTGTGTCAGAGCAGATGCTGGTAAACACTAGATACCATCTAGCTGTACTGGACTCAGTCTGGTGGTAGCTGTGGTCCATTAGTCCTTTGGGCTGATATTTCCCTGTGTCTTTAGTTTCCTTCCTTCTCCCTTGTTCCAGGTAGGATATGACCAGTGGAGTAACTTAGACGGCTGCTCACAAGCTTTCACAATCCCAGATGCTGCTCACCAAAGTAGAATGTCGGACCTTTTCTTTCTAAATTATGTTATGCTGATTGAGCTAGATGTTCTCCAAGCTGACTATGATAGAATTTTAATGTGACTTTTATTTTATTTTACTTTGAGATTTTCCAACATTTCCCTGACAATATTTTTTTTTTTTGAGGTAAGTGTCGTGCAGATGTAGTCATATTCACTGAATTTGAAAACATTAACATGGACATCTTTCCTAATAAAACATGTATCTTGTTTATTTTCTGTGACCCTCACTAGAATACCTGTATATGCTTTATGAAGCCATGAATTGCTGTTTTATCTGTCCTTAGTGCCAGGAACTCTGCTGAAGACATAAACCCACTGCTCTTGAATCAAACTCATAGAGGTCAGGGTGGAACTGCCCCGTAGAGTTTCCAAGGAGTGCCTGACAGACTTGAACTGCTAACATTTTGGTTAGTAGACCTAGCACTTAACCCACTACACCACCAGGCTGAATACAAAGATGGACTCAATAGATACCTATTAAATGAATGAATAGTGAGTACATGACCTAGAGCACAGAGCCAGGCGATATGTTCATGGAAAAGGATATGCTTCCAAGCAGCCAGTAGATACAATGATATGTTGCTGGAGAGTCAATCCTAACGCATAATGAGTTTACAGGCTGGAGAAGAACTGGCCCAAAGGGTTTCCAAGGATCAGCTGGTGGATTCCAACTGCCAACCTTTGGGTTAGGAGCTGAAACTCTTAATCATTTTGCAACCAGGGTTCCAACATGCTCAGTGCATTCTGGCTGCACTTCTTCCAGGACAGGTTTGTTCATTCTCCTGACTCTTTGCCAAGCATAATTCAAAAGCATCAATTCTTTAGTCTTCCTTGTTCCTTGTCCAGCTATCACATAAATGTGAGGCAATCGAAAATACCAGGGCTTGGATCAGGAGCACCCTAGTACTTAAATAGCATCTAGACTTTTTAACACTTCAAAGAGGTTGTTTGCAGCAGATTTGATGAGTGCAATACCTTGTTCGATTTCTTGACTGCTGTTAAAAGTTAAAAAAAAAAAAACTGAAAACTTTTCTCTGTTTATCATCATGCCACTTATCAGTGCAGTTGTGAGGATTTTTGTCTAATGTTGAGGCACAATCTATATTGAAGTTTATATATAGTCCTTGATCTTCAAGACTTCTTTGCTTTCAGCATGCAAGTTTGTATCATCTGCTATCGTTAACTGTTAATGAGTCTACTACCTCCAATTCTGATGCTGTGTTCTGCATATAGTTCAGGTTTTCAGATTACTTGTATAGCATACAGTCTGAATAAGTATGGTGAAAGGATAAAATTATGACACTTTTCTTGATTTTAAACTACACAGTACCTCATTGTTTTATGAACTGTCTCTTGGTCTACATACAGGCTCCCTATGAGCACAATTAAGTGTTCTGGAATTCAAGTCTTTGAAATATTATTCGTAATTTGTTACGTTCCACACTGTCAAATGCCTTTGCATAGTCAATGAAACCCAGGTAAATCTCTTCCTGGTATTCTTTGCTTTCAGCCAAAATTCATCTGATATCAGCACTGACATCCCTTGTTCCAAGTCCTCTTCTAAACCCAGCTTGAATTGTTCACAATTTCCTGTCAGTGTACTGCTGCAACCATTTTTGTAGTATCTTTCAGCAAAATTTTACTTGTGTGTGATATTAACAACATTGATAATTTCTGCATTCTGTTAGATTACCTTTCTTTGGAAAGGGCACAAATACAGATCTCTTCCAATCAATTGTCCAGGAAGCTGTCTCCAGATTTCTGGTTGTAGACCAGTGAGTACTACTAGCATTGTATCCATTTGTTAAAACATCTCAGTTGATACTCGATCAATTCCTGTAGCCGCGGTGGTATAGTGATTAAGCTTTTCACTGCTAACTAAAAGTTTAGCAGTTGGACTCTACCAGCTGCTTGTTGGAAACCCTGTGGTGCAATTCTACTCTGTGCTGTAAGGTCACTATGAGTTGGCATTGACTCAAATGCACTTGGTAGTTTTGGTTTGCTTTTTGCCAACATCCTCAGTTCGGCTTTGACTTCTTGCTTTAATACCATAGGTTCTCGATCACGTGCTACCTCCTAAAATCACTAAATGCCAATCAATTTTTTGGTACAGTGGGTTTGTGTGTTATTTCCATGTTTCTTTTGATGGAGGTAATTATCAAAATTCCCACACCATTCAATATTTTGCCCATAATATCCTTCAATATTGCAACTTGAGTCTTCAGTAATTTCAACTTGAGGAATGTCTATTGTGTTCTTGCCTTTGGTTTTCTCCAAGTCTTTTCACATGTTGTAGTACTTTTTCCTCTTGAGCTACCCTTTGAAATCTTCTGTTCAGATTTTTTTTTCATTATGTCTTCCATTCACCTTAGTCACTTTGCATTCAAGGGTAAGTTTTACAAAGTTTTCTGTTACTTATTTTGGTCCTTCCTTTGTTTCCTGCACTTTTAATGACCTCTTGTTTTCTTAATGTATGGTGTCCTTGATGTCATTTCACAGCTCCTCTGATCTTTGATCATTAGTGTTTGATGCTCGAAATCTGTTGTTAAGATGGACTCTAAATTCAGGTAGGATGCACTCAAGGTTTTACGTCAGCTTTTATGGACTTATTTTAATTTTTTTCAACTTCAACATGAAGTTGCATATGAGCTATTGATGCATATGAGAAATTGACTGTCACTTGTCATTTTGATTTTTTTGGTTGAGTTTCTAAATATCTTAGGGAGGAATTTACAAACAATTGCTGAGTATGATATCCTGGTCATTTCACTCATGACACCCAGGGAGATACTAAAGCTAAATTATTCGAGTATATCATTTTAAAATAAAAGGCACAGTTCCTGGGACCTGGAGCCATCATAACAGGATTAAAATCCACAGCTGGGGAAATAGTGACTGACTCGGTGAGGAATTTAAAGAGGTGAAACTGTGTTCCTTGTATTTGGGGGCAGAATTTATATCCAACTGCCTGTGAGGTAAAAACCTGGAAAATAAAAATATATTTCATAAAAAGTATACTAAAATTAATTCAGCTTTTAAACAGGTCAAAAAAAGTAACCTGTAAGAATAAAGTGCTTGGTAAAATCAATCCAAATCTTACTTGATTCCAAGTATGCAGTTCACATATTACTTTTTGCTGCTTGCACTAGATAAAGCTATTAATATCAATAAATTAATCGACTCTCTTGTTTTCTGACAGCTGCAACTTACTTTGTGATTAAGATGTAAGTAGAACAAAATGTGTATGTCCTTTACATTTTCTACACAGTATAGTTGACAAAGATTACATCTTATCCTTTGGATTAAAATTAGCTGTAGTATCCAATCAATTGTTATTAGCTGACATACATAAAACATTTTCCACGTGGCTCCTTTATGTGATCAATATTTAAAGATATATCATGTGTCATATTATGTGGCACTACTCTCTGCTCCTTCCTGAAGTCACTCTTTGTTACAGTAAGGTACTCAGAGGAAGTCTCAAACTATCTAATTAATGTTGTTAATGTTATCCTGGTAAACTTTTTATATATCATTAAACTGAGGCAAGCCAAAGCCAAGTGTCATCCAAATAAAAAACTGCATTTAGCAAATCTGTAACTTGTTACTGAGCTAGATCATTTTGTATGTGTTTTGTCATCTCAGTCTTCATTGTGTAAGGTGGAGATTAGCAGCTATGTTTTATAAATCATGAAGCTGAAGAGTCTTGACTTGCTAAAGATTAAAGAACTGACCTATCCGTTTGACTTTATTGATCCTAGATCTTTAAGTCTAGAGTTTTTTATACTTTCCATAGCAGTCTTCCTAATGAACTTCTCAAAGTTGTCCATTTCTCACGATCCACTTTTACATTTCATATTGTGTACAGTGATCACTCACTGATGATTTTGGAATAAATTTTCCCAAGAGTCAAAAACAAATTAAATTTAATTCACAAATGACAACATCCATGGCATGAAAAATATAATAGCTAGTTCACAAGTATGAAAGACCGTTTTTTCTGAAACACTGCAGTCTGCTCACACAGATAAATGATTCATTTTCCCTCATTTGTATGCAGCTTGTAACTTGTCTGAACCCTTCAGGTTATGACCATGACATTGGGATGTTTTTGATTTTCTTCTTAGTAGAAAATCACATGGTAATGATGACCAAGTTCTGTGTGATGCAATCTCATCATCTCACAGTAGTAATCAATGGCTTCAAAGCTATCTGGCACTAATAGAAGCTCACTCGAATAGCTTTCAGGAGGACACAATCAGTGTCTTCTCTTTTCTAATTTTTTTCCAAGTAATTGTTAGGAGCAATAGAACCAAAAAAAAAAAAAAAAAAAAAAAAAAGTGTCTAGGAGAGAAGATGCAAATTTTTATCTTAGTTTCACTACTTTGTAACTGTGTTACCTTGGGCAAGTCACTTACCCTCTCTAGGCCTCAACTATCACATATATGGGAACTGGGGATAATAATACTTAATCTGTCAGCCTCAACGTGCAGTTGATATAATCTACCGATGTAAGGTGGAACGTAAAGTGTCACGTAAATGTAGAGGTCAGGCAAGAAAGCCTGAAGATTTTCAATCAGGAGCCTGACTTTTATGATTTTGTTCTATTTCTCTTTCTACACAATATTCTGCAACATCAGAGAACAAGACTAGTTGCAAGAACTGTCTTAAAAACGAGTGATGCTGTTCAGCAAGTCTTTTATTTTTGTTAAATAAAGTGTGTTTCTTGGTTTATTTCACATTGTTTCGCTCCTGGTTTCACAAGTTATGTGTGCTTGTCAAGACAATTCTGAAACAATTTATGCAAAAGATAGTGGAGAAAATACCCATAACAAATAAAATACCCATAACCCGTAATATTTTAATTTGTTTATTCCATTCTCTTTCTCTGCACATATGTTTATAAATAAATGTAAGTCTTAATACAAAATTGAATTTGTTTAGAAATTTGCTTTTTAGTTACTGTTTTAGTCAGCTAGGGCTGCTCTGACAGAAATACCATAGAGTGGATGGCTTTGACAAAGGAAGGTTTATTCTTACATAGTCCAGCAGGCTACAAGTCCATAGTCAGGGTGTCTGCTCCAGGAGAAGGCTTTCCCCTTGTTGGCTCTGGAGGAAAGTCTGATATTGCATCAGTCTTGGTCCAGGGAGCGCCTTGGCACGGGAACCTCTGGTCTGAAGGACGCAGTCTTCTCCTGGTGCTGTTTTCTTGATGATAGGAGGTTCCTGATTCTCAGCCTGCTTCCCTTTCCTATTATGTCTTGCAGAATGAAAAGATTAAGGGTGGGGCAAGCCATGCTCCAGGGAAACTCCCTTTACAGTGGAGCAGGGAGGTGATCCTATGAAGGGATTTACAGTCCCACCCTCATCCTTTAACACACAACATAGGAAAACCACAAAATGGAAGGCACAAGTCACTGGGCATCATGGCCCAGCCACGTGGCTACACCTATTTTGGGGGGGACGTAATTCAATCCATGACAGTTACTAAGAGTAGTTTGCCAGTTATTAAGTAGTCTTTGAAAATGTGATATTTTCAACAAAATCTCTATATTCCCCTGAATAAGTTTGAACAAACTTCGAGCGTTCTTCCACCGTAGGACGTTATCAATAATTACATAGTAGTGATCATTACATGTAAATACTTGGCTGGTTCTATCCTGAGCATTGGTTTATGACACAGCCTGCATCAATGAGTATGTAAGAATACTGATTAGCCCAGCAGCCTATTTGAAGTAACAATATGTTAGCAGTTACATTCAAGCCTGTGTATCTTTGCTTCCTGGACAGTTCTGATTAAAAACCCAGAGAAGAAAGTTGACTGAGCTGTTAAACTTACCTAGAAGTGAAACCCCTATGCAACATACTTGTCTAGCTGCCAGAGGGCCTCCTATATCTTCCTCTCACTAAACTACTTTGGCTTCATGGCTCAGAGGACACCGATAACTCCTGATCTAACAAGAGAAGTCTCTCATAGATACTCTGTGGGTTCAAATGACTTGTCAACACACAACAAAAACAAAAAACAAGAGAAGTCACAGTGTTTCCTGAAGTTACAAAATATTCATGACAACTGCACTCTTTCCCAAGAGCCGTCTCCGTTGTTCCAGGGTCAGTGGAATGTCCTGCATGCCCTAGGGTCTCCATGGCCTTGAAGAAGAACCTGAAGCAAAGCTTGCTGAGCCAGGGTAACTCTTCCTTGTGAGTTCTGGGAAAGTCATTTCCAGGCTACACAAGGATGGGCAAGTCTTCAAGAAGATGGGAAACCTCTTAATAAGCCTTCACAGGCTGTAAGCCTCAAGACATCCTTGGAAGAAGTATTTCACGCAAGAGGCTCATTCTCAGTTTGGATCTTTTCGTTCAGGTTGTTTTAGCCTTAGAGATGTCTACCTGAGGGTCTACTAACCTTAAGGGAGCGTCTTGGTCATTCTCTAAGTCTCTCCCAACCATGGACAAACCTAGAGAACAAAATTTCATTTTGTTTTTACAATAGCTTAAGCTCAGTGTTTTCATTTAATGTCTAAGAATATTTTCATAGCATTTATGTTCATTTATTTAGTTTTATTTTGTACCTACTCATTAATGAAAGAATAACACTGTATTCATACTTTGATTTTTGCCCATACACAAAAGAGTCGATTTTTATATGCATCCCTCCTTACGTACCTAATGGCTATTATTCTATTTTTATGTTTTGTGCTGTACGGTAGATTCCAACTCATGGTGACCACAAGGGTTACAGAAGTAGAACGGTTCCACGGGGTTTTCTTGGTTGTAATTTTTACAAAAGCAGATTGCAAGATCTTTCCTTTCACAAAGCAACTGGGTGGATTCAAACTGACAACCTTTCAGTTACCAGCCAAGTGCAAACCATGAGAAGACTTAAAGATCCCTAAATAAGTTTCCAGTATTTTTAAGTTACTTACCTCCTTATCCTAATACATGATTGTATGATGCTATAAAGATGAATTTCTTCCTTAAATATTTAAACTCTCCTAAAAGTATTGAAAAATGAAGACACTGGAATCAAACAAAAGTAGGTTCTACTAATTATAGTTTTTATAAGCTGTATAGTCATGAGCACATGACTTAATCTTGGTTGGTCATTCCCATCATTTGTAAGATACATAAAATATTTCTTGCATTGTTACTATGAGAATTAAATGGAATTACATGTGTGAAATATTTAACAGAGTTCCTGTTAAAAATTTAGTGTTGAACAATAAGTATTCAATACATGGTGTTCGATATTGCAACAAGAGTAGTGGTATTTTTTAGCTAGCATAATTGTATAACTTCCAGAATGCATGCTTCAATACTTTTTTGTTTTCAAGTCTTTCTACAATATATTTTTCATGTAGTATGGAGCTATATTGGACCTCTTCCTTGTGGCCATATTGTATTACAAGGAAAGATATATATTCTACATGGTTGAAGTAGGTGAAGGCTTTACTTCTACATGGCAAAACTACATGGTTGAAGTAGGTGAAGGCTTTACTTCTACATGGCAAAACTCCAGTATCTTAGGAGTAACAGCTTACTGCAGGAGTATTCAGAAACTCAGCCTCTTCCTATAAAATTGAACTCTCAGTGGTCTACTGGAACTTTGTTAGAGAAATTTTTATCAGAATACAGTAGTTTTAAAAGTGTTTTTTTATATTTAATCTTAATAATCTGCATTGTTTTCATTTTGCGTTTCTTTATAAACTTTGGTTAGTTGTTATTTTTACTGTCTTTAATGTTTCTTTTGCTTTGATTTTATTTTCTATTCACAGGAGGAGTGTCAATAACTACTTGATAATTTCTTTGTTGACCCAGAAGTCCACTGAACATGCTTTAATGACTTCCTGTAGGAAAAATGAACACACCTTACGTCAAACATAATTTAAATTTTAGAACTGATATAGAAATGCCATATCAACATAAAACCAAATCAAACCCTTCATTGTAGGGAGGACTCTGACTCACGGTAATGCCGTGCTCTACAGAGCGGTACTACTCCATAGCGTTTTCCTGGTTGTAAGCCTTACAGACGCAGATCTCCAGGACTATATTGCATGGCAGTGCTAGGTGGGTTTAAACTGCCAACCTTTTAGGTTAGCAACAAATACAAACTGCCTGTCCTCCTACCCAGGGACTTTGTATCAACATATACTCTCCAAATGTTAATCTTTTAAAAAAAGAATTAACGATTCACACAGTCTCAATTTATTATTAACTAAAAACCAAACCTATTACTGGCAAGGCAACTCTGACTCATAGTGACCCTATAGAACAGAGGAGAACTGCCCCAGAGGGTTTCCAAGGAGTTACGAGTGAATTAGAACTATTGACTTTCTGGTTAGCAACCAAGCTCTTAACCACTGCCACCAAGGTTCCCAACTTATTGCTAAACTACTTAATTTATTCTAAATCACTATTACTGAATTACTAAATTTATTACTAATTACTAAATTAATTCACTTGTTCAGCATATAAAAAGAACACTTAATTGTCAACTTGAGAGCATGCCTCTGGCATCACCTCTGCCCCACTGAATTGCACCATTTTTGCTCAAATATTTCAGGTTGTTCATTCACATGGCATCTCCAAAAAAGGCATCATAGCCATTAGAGTGAGACAGAACAATAAGTACCTACAATATGTTGAAAGAAGAGAAGGATAGAAATATTTCAGTTGTCTGTTGCTCTGGAAAGCTTGTGAGATTTTTCAAAAAGTGCTCTTTAAGAAATGAGGTACCAACTGGGATATCCTCTCCAAGAAGCTGAACAGAACACATACAAAACAGTTCAGCACACATCACTGAGCAGGCTACACAGGCACACACTGAACAGTAAAATAAAACTTAGTCAGTAAATCTTTAAAAGTTAATGACTTTGCAAATCATTTTATTTCAAGACATCTGTATGAAGAATCAATTATTAACAAGGTCTTTCAGGGACACAAAAATAAGAGACTTAGTCCAGGCTCTCCAAGGATCATACTGGGGATTCAAGAAGGCAATAAAAATATCATAGAAAAAGGACACACCCAACAGTATTCAATATATTGCCAAATAAATGTTTGACACAGAGCAGAGATGGAATTCAATGCAAGATCATAGAAGAAATATGACCAACAGACAGATGGAAGTCTTCACAGAGAACCTGAGGGACACTGTAAATCTAGGTGAGTTCCAAAAACAGTGTACAAAAGATGACAGATATTCCTTGAAAACCAAGATCTATCCAAAGGGATGGAGCAAGTACAGAATGAGTACTTCCCTCAAGTTACAGAGGAAATCTCATGCATGCAAAAGAGTTACCCAGAGAAGCTTCTCTAGTTAATGGAGGTCTTAACAATTTAAACGACAGCTTTGAGTACTTTTGTTTCCTATTTTCAATTAAAAAGACATGCTTAACATCTTAAGAAAATCTTTCTACACAGGTGCCACAGAATGAAATGGCAAATGATGAAGAAAAGAAGAAAGGACATTTAGTCCCTCCCCTTAGCTTTATCAAGCTCTTGAATTCATCCTGGAACAAGTGCTACATACTTCATTGCTGAATATCACTCAAGTCCCCTTCGAAGTCCTCCCCTTGGGAAGCTATGCACTGATGCTTAGTCCATCCTTCAAAGCAATTTTGGAACTCTGTTTTTGGAATGGCCATCAGATCCGTCATCGCATTACTCTTGATGTCCTGCATATCATCAAAATGTCTTCCTTTCAAGACTTCCTTTATCTTTGGGTAGAGAAAAAAGTCAATGAGAGCCAGACCATGTGAGAAGGGAGGATGTCCAATACAGTTATTTGTTTACTGGCTAAAAACTCCCTCAAAGACAATGCTACAGCTAAATTCCTGAACTTATCACTGTGCCACCGTGTGCAGTGGCCATTCCAGAAAGAGTTCCAAAATTGCTTTGAAGGGTGGTCCCGGGGGCTGGCATTGGTGTTTAGCTTCCCAAGGGGAGTGCTTTGAAGGCGACACTAGTGATATTCAGCAGTGAGGTATGTAGCACTTTGAAAAATTCAGTTTGGGGACCTAATTGTCTGGACCTCATATTTCAGGATCTTACTCTTCACTTCCCACCTCCTCCAAGAAACCTTTCCTTGATAATAAAAAATCACTATCATTTTCTATCTTCCTTTATTTTCTATATATATCCCCTTTTGGCAAGTTTGCATGAGCTTATTTCACTATTTATCTTTTTATGACTATTGTTCTCTTAGCCAAAAGTTAATATATCTTGACAGCTGTTAGTACGACTCATATTTGTATGCTTTATCACTATTTTCATTTCAGGTATTAGCTCCCATGTTATGAGACAAATTACATACTCTGGTAGAAAACAAGAGCAATTAACAAGTACCATCTCTTCACTATCTACTGAATAAAGTGAATCGAGGAATAAAAATATATGGGTCTATTTCTACCCAAACCATATACATGCTTTTAAAAAGATCATTCTTTAAATGTTATCTCCAGACTTCTTTAGACTAAAGGAAGCAGACCCATTTTACTACTACCATTTAAATTTAATAGACCAGAGTTTTATAATTACTTTGGAGTGGGTCTGGGGAATAATTATACTACCATTTGGTGAATTTTCTTCTTAAATGACATCACCCTGAGTATTCAAGCCTCAGGGGGCTTTTAATATTGGGTAGTCATCTGAAGTTGCTGTGACAGCTAGCTGTAGAAACTTTATTAACAAAAATTAGACTCCAGTGTAAATCAGTTGAACTATCAGAAATTTCTGGACTCAGCATTCACTGAATAGATATAAAGCAATTTCATATGGAGATCAATTACAAAAGCAAGGAGTGTTTATTAGATTACTTTGGAGGTTTGGGGGGAACATTAAATAAAACTGTTGTTTTTCTTTGACTCAGATAAACCTGTTGTGTTATAAACATAGGGATATTGTAAATAGAAACCAAAATATCTTCAGTTAAAAAAAACTCCTAAGGAAAATTTGAAACTAATCCAAAATTAGAGGGAAAAATACAATGAACCATATGCTCCATTCATATAGCTCCTTCTTGGTTCCACTTGTTCGTCTCTACTCCCATTCAATTTCCCAACCCTTACTGGATTTCTTTCAAACGAATCCTAGACTTAACACCATTTCATCCATAAATAACTCAGTATGTCCAGGCGCTCCTTGGATACTCTATGGGGCAGTTCTACTCTGGACTCTAGGGTCACCATGAGTCAGACCTGATTCGATGGCACTGGGTTTTTTATGTACCAATAAAAAATTAAGAATTATTTGGTAACCTAATTACAATATCATCAAACCAAAGAAAAAATAATAAAAATTATTTAATATCTGTGATAGGCAGCTTTCTAAGGAGGCTCCTGATAAGTCCTCCTTCCTGAGATTCAAGCTCTTGTTATAATCCCCTTCCCTGGACCATATGGGCTAAACCTAGTAAATAATCTGATTTCAAGTGAATAAATTACAACAAACATCATTTGATATCACCCTTAGATTAGGTTTCAAAGAGATCATGGCTTTGGTCTCATGAATCAATCTCTTTCTCTCTTTGTCTCTGTCTCTCTCTTTCTATCTCTTTCTCCCTTTCCTTCTTTCCCTCCCTTCCACATTTTCTCTTTTTTGGAGCCCAGTCAGGTAGAGACAAGCTGCCATATTATAAATAATCCCATGGAGAGGCCAATATGACAAAGAATTAGTGGTTCTGGCCAGCAGTCCAGACAAATGTTAAGACTTATCAACATCCATATAAATGAGCCTGTAAGATCTTCTTTGAGTAAAGCCCCTGTTTTCAGCCTGTGAAAGACTGTGAGGTAAGATTCCAGGTAAGTCATGCTCAGATTTCTGATTCACAGAAATTTGAGATAGTAAATATTTGTTATTTTGACCCTTATATTTTGTGGTAATTTTTCACATGGCATACATAACTAAAACCATGTCAGTAAATATTCAGTTTTCATTCAATTTTTTAAATTTTTATACATGATTTTTAGAATTAGATTGTTTGAATCATGATCTAAACAAGATCTTCACATTGCATTTAGCTATACATCACTTACGTTTTTCCATCCCACATGGGTCTGTCAGTTTGTCATACCACGGAGGCTTCTGCGTTACCGTGATGCTGGAAGATCTGCCATTGGCATTCAGATACCAGCAGGGTCACCCAAGGCAGACAGGTGTTAATTGATCTTTCAGACTCAGACAAACAGGGAAGAAGTGTCTAGCAGTCTGTTTCTGGAAAGAGTTAGTCAGTGAAAACCTTACGAATAGCAATGGAGCATTGTCTATTATAATGCCAGAAGATGAGTGTCGCAGGCTGGATGGCACTCAGAAGACCACTGCCTCCTCAAAGTAGAGTCAACCTTAGTGCTGTGGATGGAGTCAAGCTTTTGAGATCTTCATTTACTGATGTGGCATGACTTAAAATGAGAAGAGAGAGCTACCAACATACATTAATAACTTGAATATGGAATGTGCAAGTATGAATCCGGAAAAATTCGAAAGCATTAAAAATGAAATGAAACACATAAACATTGATATTCTAGGCATCAATCAGCTGACATGGACTGGTATTGGCCAGTCTGAATCAGAGAGACATATGACCTACTACGCCAGGAATGACAACTTGAAGAGGAATGGCACTGCATTCATCACCACAAAGAATGTTTCAAGATCTATCCTGAAGTAAAATTCTGTCAGGGATACAATAATATCCATACGCCTATAAGGCCGAATAGTAAATACAACCATTATTCAAATTTACACAATAACACTAAGGCTAAACTCGTAATTGAAATAATTGAAGATTTTCACCAGCTTCTGCAGTCTGAAATTGAATGAAGATGCACTGATAATTACTGGTGACTGGAATGCAAATGTCGGAAACGAGGGATTGGTAGTTGGAAAATACGGCCATCATGGTAGAAATAATGCTGGAGAGTGCATGATAGAATTTTACAAGGTTAGCAACTTCATTGCAAATATGTCTCTTCACTGACATAAACAGAGAGTATACACAAGGATCTCACTAGATGGAATACATAAGATTCACATCGAGTACCTCTGTAGAAAGAAACAACAGAAAAGCTCAGTATCATCAGTCAGCACAAGACAAGGTGCCATTTGTGGTCAAGACCATCAGTTGTTTATATGCAAGTTCAAATTGAAACTGAAGAAAATTAGACAAAGTTCATGGAGTGTATCCCACCTGAGTTTAGAGGCCATCTCAAGAACAGGCTTGATTCGTTGAACACTAAACACTGAAGAACAGATGAGTTGTGGAATGACATCAAACATGAAGAAAACAAGAAGTCATTAAAAAGAAAGGAAAGAAAGGACCAAATCTGATGTCAGAAGAGATTCTGAAAGTTGCTTTTGAACTTTGAAGAACTAAAGCAAAAGGAAGAAATGATGACGTGGGAAAAAAAAAAAACTGAATGGAAGATTTCAAAGGGCGGCTCAAGAAGACAAAGTAAGTACTATAACAACAAGTGGAAAGAGCTGAAGGTAGAAATCCAAAAGTGAAGCCCATAATTGGCATTTTTCAAGCTGAAAGAATTGAAGAAATATCCAAGCAAATAATTCAAGAATCTGAACTGTGTGAAGAACTCAGCGCCAGGATTGGAGGAAGACTCAATAACAACTTACATTATGTAGATGGCACAACCTTTCTTGTTGAAAGTGAAGAAGAATTCAGTTACTGATGAAGATCAAAGAGCACAGTATTCAGTATGGATCACACCTCAGTATCAAGAAAACAAAAATCTCACAACTGGACCAATAAATGGAGAAAAGATTGACTTTGTCAAGGATTTCATTTTACTTGGTTCCACAATCAGTGCCTGTGGAAGCAGCAGTCAAGAAATCAAAAGACGCATTGCATTGAGAAAATCTCTGCCAAGGACCTCTTTAAGGTATTGAAAATGAAGATGTCACCTTGAAGACTAAGGTACACGTGACCCAAACAGTGACATTTTCAATAACATCGTATGTATGCAAAATCTAGACAATGAGTAAGACAGAAGAAGATCTGACACCTTTGAATTGTGGTGTTGGAGAAGAATATTCACTGTACAATGAACTGTCAAAAGAACAAACAGATCTATCCTGAAAGAAGTGCAAACAGAATGGTCCTTAGAAGCAATGATGGAGAAACTACATCTTGCATACTTTGGAAATGTTGTCAGGAAGGATCAATCCCTGAAAAAGGACATCATGCTTGGTAAAACAGAGGGTTAGTGAAAAAGAGGAAGATGCTCAGTGACACAAAGGCTGCAACAATGGGCTCAACCATGACTATGACAGTGAGCATGGTATAGGACTGGGCAGTGTTTCATCCTGTTGTACATATAGTTGCTATGAGTATGAACTGACTCAGTGGGACTTAAGTTTTTCCATAGAATTATTTTCCACATTTTTTTCTTTCTCATTTTCACTTTTGTTACTGATAAAGCTAATACTGGAGACAGTGGCAAGACATGGAGCTACTGGACTGTCAGATTTTCTTGATACCTCAGGCCACACATATGAATAACCCTCAGGAAAGAAAAGCATAGATTTCCTGAGCAAGCACACTCCCTAGAATTATACCTTAAGCTAGTCTAGTTGAGACATAGCAGAAAAACATCAGTACGTATGATGAATGGGGAATAAATCAACAGCTATTGTAAGATCATTTATAAACTGAAATCAAACTTGTATGAGAGTTATGCAATCAAATGTTTATGTTCTTTTTATCAAAATTAGTATAAAGAACATTTAAAGATCATCTCTTATCCTTATTATCCTTGAAGTGATGAAGTGCCAGCTAAAGACTACCTCTCACTTTGATATTAACTGCTGTCAAGTTGACTTCTACTCCTGGAGACCTTATGAACAACGTAAGGAAATATTTCCCAGTCTTGCATCATCCTCAAAATTGCCATCATGTTCAAGATCATCATTGCAGCTGTTGTGCCAGCCCATTTTACCACGTCTGACTCACCTTTATTGGCCCTCTACTTCATCTACTACGAAGTCATCCTCAAGAGATTAATCTTTCTTGATGTGTTCAAAGCAAGTAAATTGGGCAATGTTCTGTAGAAAACCTTAAGGGTTTTCAAATCCCATTTTCTGATATTGTCCAACTTTCTCACTATAGCTTCATATTATTAATTTCTAATCCAAAGATGTGACTTATGCTAGGTTTAAAACATTTTGTTTGTTAAATAAATAAAGCTGTTAGTTTATTCTGACTCATAGCAACTCTCTAGGACAGAATAAAACTGACCCATAAGGTTTCCTAGGCTGTAATTTTTACAGAGGAGATAGTCACATCTTTCTAGCATGGAGCAAGTGATGGATTCAAACTGTCTTCTTTCAAGTTAGCAGCAAGTGCTTAACCCACTGCACTACCAGGACTCCTTTTATGGTGGTTAGAGCAATGAAATCTTACTGAAAATTAAAGTTTATCATAATAATAGGAGAGGTAAAAAACACTGTCAAAGCAAAATTTGTCATATTTCAATATTACACAGACTAACAAGACTTTTCCTTTAGAGTCTACAATCTGTTGGAAAAGCCAAAATTTAGGTACACGCTACAAAGTGTAAGAGATATATGAATAGAGATGTATTAAGTCATTGAAAGAAAAACTAGATGAGAGCATAAGACAATAGAAATTGCTGTGGTCCATAGTTTTGAGACAGAATCCATGAAAACACAGCAGTTGGCCTGATGCCATGAAAAAAGGATGGTAACCACTAAGGATGATAAGGGAAGGAGTATGGCAAAGTGTGCCGGAGACAGTGAGCAACACATGAAAATTCCTAAGAAAACAAGGAGTTTGACTATGTAGTAAGGAATTTGGCCGTACTCAAAAAGAGGTTGTTGTCTTTGACTCTTGGGAGATAATCTCTAAACGCTTGAAATTTCCATAGTGACTGAATGTCTTTGTGCTCCTTACCATAAACAACACTCCAGTTCATACTTGGTAATTTATGCTAATAAGGCATCTCATTGTAGCCCCTTCCCCATCAAACCACCAAATATCAACTTGACCTCAGGATCTAGATTATGAAGATTAAATTCAGTAACATGGACAATGAATCAATTAATATGTCTACAGGATAATGTCTCAGTTAAAACTATGGACATTGAGGTTTAGGTAAACTTCTGAGAACAGGAATATTCTGTGAATACAGCCATACATAGCTACTATGTGGGTAATACATGAAGGCTTTAAAATTAACAGTTTAGTTGTGTTTGGCTAAATGGATTAAATGTCAAATTTCCAAGAAGTAGCACTGTCACTATTAAACAGTGAAGGTTGTTAATTTGGCATGACTGTTTGTCACAGTTGAATAAACTATAAAGAAAACTTTCATACAAAGAGTTTTATACATCTAACCTCATTAAAGTCCTTCAGAAACACTGAAGGAAGCTACTACAGATAAAGAAAATGCTTTGACTGGATTAAATTACAAGGAGCTTAAAGAGTTTACTATAGAAACTTCTCAGTCTTTCCATTATGACTTAAGTTTCTCTACATCAATAATCTAAAACAAGTTATGCTCTCTCCCTATGTATCAAGATGGTGAGGCTACAAACAGTCGTTATGTAAAAATGGAAGATGACCACATCAGATCACAAAACAGAGGATGACAGCATAATTAAATAACTCTCCAATTACATCATTACACAGCTGCTGAACAGATTCGTAACTGTAACCATCTCAGCCAGCATTTCTCTAGCCTCACACCTCATTATTTGTTATTGCCAGATTTAGGTCATTGTTTTAGTCATCTAGTCCTGCCATAAGAGAAATACCACAAGTGAACACCTTAAACAAAAACAAGTTTTATGCTGTTATAGCCCAACCAACCCCAAACCCACTGCTGTCAGAGTCAATTCTGATTCATAGCAACCCTATGGCACAGAATAGAACTGCTCCATTGTTTCTAAGAAGCACCTGGTAGAACTGAACTGTCAACCTCTTGGTTATCAGCCTTAACAACAACTATGCCACCAGGGTTTCCTTTCACAGTATGCCAGCCAAGCCAAGTGCCCTCGAGTCGGATCAGACTCATGGCAGTAGCCTACAAATCCAAATTTAGGGCTTTAGCTCCATGGGAAGTCTTTCTCTGTTGGCTCTGAAGGAAAGTCCTTCTTGCCAATCTGGGACCAGGAACTCCTGAGGTACAAGGACCCCAGGTCCAGAGGACACGCTCTGCTCCCAGTGCTTCTTTCTTGGTGATATGAGGCCCTGACTCGATACTTACTTCCCTTTGAGCCAGGATTTACCACATAAAGGAACATCGTGATACTAGGAATCATGGCCCAGCCAAATTGCTACACACGTTTTTGGGGGTACATAATTCAATTCAGCATAGTCATTAAAGTGCAAACTAGTTGGGTTGTAGATCTTTTTACTATTGTAATAAATGTGAAATGTGTAGATATATCTACTATTGTAGTAAATGGGAAATGTCAGATAACAAGATAGTCAATAAGTGAGGAAAATGTGTATTTTATAACATTTGGAACAAATGAATGGCTAAGTATATCCTGCTCAATTTTTCTCTCTCCAATTAACCTTGATGGATTTCGGAATAAATGCTATGATTCTTCAGGCTTTAAGAGGAAAAAATACGTTTTAAGCATTTCATGTTGTAAAAGATTTTACTTAGAAGCCATCAAAACAATTAATGAGAAGAGAGGGTGAACCATCAACTATCAAGAACTTAAAGCTGGTTTAGATATGCAAGAACAAGCAAGGAAGCAAGAAGTTGTTTATAATCAAAATAACATCAAAATATAATGTAAAAAATACTGTTGGCATAGCCAGAAGCCACTGATTCAATTCATAAACAATTTTGATCGACAAAATGATTGCTGCATCACTGTAGTGTTCTTTAGAGTCCAACAGTCCTTTAAATTTAAGCTTTGTTTGGTGAGCACGTAAAAGGCTTTTCACATAAATATCTGCATAGTTCTTCTCTTACTTACTTGCTTGAAATATTGTTTCATGCCAATCTCTCTAGTAATTCCATATAAAATTTTTATCACTTTTTTATTTTAATTTTTTTATTTATTTACTCTCTGTCCCCATCCTACCCCAGCGAGAACATGACCTCTTTGAGAACAGAAACTTTGTTTTGTTCCTGATATAGTCCCAATTCCTACTATACAGTAGGGACATAGGAGGTTTTGTTTGTCTGTTTGAATGAATAAATAAATAAAAGAAGTGTAAATATATGACAAAGAAGCTGTGGACAAATTAATTTCATACTGCATGTAACTGAGGTTTATAATACTTCAAGAGAAGTGACATAATATATAATAAAGAGACCTGAAAGTCTAGATAAAAGCTCGGTTATTAGTCTCTAAATTTGCACATTAGGTTAAGTTCTTAATTTTTTATTCATCACTTTTTTCTACTGTAGAAGCCCCTCAGACCATCAATAACACCTGTTGATTAGGATAACTTCATTAGAATTAATTAAAAAACCCATTACTTTCAAGTCAATTCTGACTCATAGAAACCCTAGAAAACTAACTGAAGTAAGAGAAAACTACCATGACAGAATCTTGATAGTATCCGAGATCTAGGATTCCTGGGAAGGTCATCCATAGGACCTGGGATGAGTGTTTTTAAAGCATGTCTTTCAAGGACTGAAACTGCACAAAATTATGGCATAGTATCTTTGGACTGGTGGATTCAATAATGTGTATGCCTTGAAAGGAGTCGTGCTGAACAAGCTGATACTCTTATAGACAATTCTTTTAGTTTTTCCATAATTTTATCTTCTAAAGACAATTGTCAAGTAAACAGGTAAATTATTCCTGGTTTGTTTTCAATATTAGGACAGGAAAATATTCCTGTACCCAGGGTTTCATCAAAATGAGGAACAAGAAATCATATTAGTTTCAGTTCTTAAATATGATAATGACAATTTTTTCCCATCTTGTAGAGTGATAACCAATAAGATATTGCATTTCAAAAGTTATAGAAATAAATGAGTTGAATCCAACTCGATGACCCTTGGCTTGGCATTGCTATAAACACTAATAAAATAAATACTTAGTTAACTTTTACCATGCACAAGATATAGGGTTAGTTCCTAGAAATAATATTGAGATAAGTCAGACATGGTCACTGTCTTCCAGGCATTTACATTTTAATCTGGTGATTAAGGCCAAATACAAACCAAGGGATAAAATTTCGAGCTTTTGTTTGTTGCTGTCATGGATTGAATTGTGTCCTCCCAAAAATATGTGCAGCAATTTGGCAGGGCCAGGATTCTGTGTATTCTGTGGTTGCCCTCCAGTTAGTGCTTTTCTGCTGCTGTAAATCCTAATCTCTGCCTGTGGATAACAGAGTGGATTATGTCAGAGAAGATTAGGGTAGGACTGTAAATGCCCTCCTAGGGTCCCATGTGTGCTCCATTGTAAAGGGAGTTTCCCTAGAGTGTGGCCTGTACCACCTTTTATCCTACACGGGTTAAAGGAAAGGGAAGTATGCAGTGAGTAGGAAACCTCATTCCATCAAGAAAGCAGCACGGGAAGTTCGGATCCTATGCCACGTGGTATTTATGTTATAGTAGCACCAGTTGACTGAAATAGTTGCTGTGCAGTCAGCTCAGATTCATGGCAACCTTATGAATAATAGAAGAAATGTTGCCGTGCCATCTCCATGACTAAAGACATTGAGTCCATTGTTACAGTTATCGTGTATATTCATTTCATTAATAGTTTGTGTCATTTTTGATGGTCTTCTACTGTACCAAATATGATATCTTTTTCAGTGATTGGTCATTCTTGACGAAGTGTCCAAAAAAAGCTAACCAAAATCTTGCCATCCTCAGTTATAAGGCGTATCCTCTTTGTACTTCTTCTAAGACTGATTTGTTCATTCTTCTGGTAGTCCAAGATATATCCAATGCTCTTCGCTAAGACCACACTTATAATGCATTCACTGTTTTTCCATCTCCTCCTTTCATAGCCAAGCTTTTACATACATACAGGGCTACTGAAAGATTATGATGTGTTTTGGGAACACTTTAGGGTATGCATGGAAGAAAGGTACCAAGACTTGGTACAAACATTTAAGCAAGGAGATCTTCTGCTCAAAAGGTTCAAGAAGAGGTTTTGGAAGAATGACATTTGAGATAAAATTTCAAGAAAACAGAATTTTGCTGGATGCTTATGAAAATAAAAAAGTACACTTCATATTAATGAAATGTTGGCACTTAAAAGTACTTCATGATCTAATTTGGGATGGGTGCTCAAAGCTCACCAAGTTTCTTTGTTTCAGGACTTGGCAGACTTTTACATGTGAATATGCATTGTAACATGTCAAGAATGACACAGCCTATGTATCCTGAACATATTTAATCACAATATGGCCATCTGACATATTTTAAAGTATATCATTGGACTAAAAAAACAAACTCATTGCCGACAAGTCAATTCTGGTGCACAACAAACCTATAGGACAGAGTAGAACTGCCCAAAGGGTTTTCAAAGAGTGGGTGGTGGATTTGAACTGCCGACCTTTTGGTTAACAAACACTTAACCACTGCACCACCATGGCCCAAATACAGTCTACTTAACGTTAGAGTAAAGAAAGATAAGAAGGTTGGGGTAAAATGTGGGGAGAGGCAAGATTAGGAAACAGCAAATTGTTTTGTTTTCCTGGAGCTAAGGGTATAATGTGGGGGGTTTGGGGCTTTTTTGTTTTTAAATGTTGAACAGTACAGTGGAAAGTACACACTTAATTCAGTAGGAATGAGGGGAACCATCAACATACACAGAGAATATGACTGAACAAAGATTTACAAAGATTGATCAGCTAGCATTTTGTAAGATACACTCAGACAAAAAAAAACATTTTGTTCACAGCCCCTTAAACAACAAAGGGAAACAGCACCTCTAGATTAATTTCAGTAACAATAAAATGAACTCAAGGCATTATGATGGGAAGATCTATGGAATGTGGTATCTAGTAAGACATAAAAATTAGAGTGTAAGTCAAAGTTGATACTGATGTCTTGAGCTTGGTTTTTGGCAGAATTTTGGTACTAATAACAAGCCAGCCAAGTGCCATCGAGTAGGATCTGACTAATAACAAAGTCAGAAAATAAAGAAAATATTTGTAGGCTGGATGGATAGAAAAGCAGATGAAGGCAGTTTTCAATATGGTAAATTACCTACTTTGCTTTCTTTGAAAAATGTCTTGTGTGTGTAATGTTAACAGTTCTAGACATAGCTATGTAAGGATAATGTTTTCAAGGAATATTTATATTTTCCTGAATATAAAGGTTTTGTGAGTTTTACATTTCCATGATATATCTAGTTCTACTAAGGTGTGTTTTATAGACTAATAGGATTTATTCATTTTAACATAATAGCATTCATTCATTTTTAATTTTAAGAATTTGTTTTATTTTTCATTATGCAGGACATACAGTTATACCTTCTGTGTATTAAATTGTATGTTTTCAGTGTGTCAGAGCAAACACTTGGCATAACCTATCCAAACTAATATTTTATCTTTGAAAGGATAAGTTCAAATCAGTGGAACTACTCTTCAGATGATTACCACTGTGTAAATAACTAAGTATTAGACTGATTAAGAAAGGACAAAGACTGTAAGCTGAGAAAAAAATAGACTCTCAAGTGGGTATTAAAGTCAATATTGTAAAGGAAGCTTTAAATTCTGCTCAAATTGCTAAAATATTCCCCTCCAAATCATCTTGCCTTAAAAATCATCAGTTAATTCAGCCTAGAATGCCTTCACTTCATTTACATAGCATAAGCCTTGTCACAGTAGGACGCTACCTAAAATAGTTATTATGTCTTTGGGCAAAAATTGGCAGACAAAATTGGCAAGGAAAGCACGTGGATGCTTAGGTCCCCTATTGAGACAGAGATTATGTCTGCTTTCCTAACTACCAGAAGCCAGATTGGTTTAAAGCCATGCCATTCAAGAGATTCTCAAATTTAGCTGGGTTCTTATATACCAAATATACCTGATTCTGGGGGGGGGGGGAGGGAAGGGGCAAGGAAATACAATTTTATTTTTCCTTCATTCACTGTAGTAAGAAGCAACATTGTCTGAGTAGATGGCATAAGAAAATGAAATACTTTCTATGACTGTGATCTGGGCAGCTTTCTGTCTCATCTGTCTATTTAACCATCTATAAAAAACATTCATTCAGCTTTGTGGTTTTGTTTAACTGGTAAAGTACTGCAGTGTACTAAATAAAATACACTAGACAGTGAGTATGTTTTCATTATTAAACCAGTGTTGAAATGCCAGTGAAGCAGTGTGGTAAGACCTCCACATCCTGCCAGTCACCACTGGAATGGGCTACCTATAGATCGATTTAGGGCAGAGAGTACAAAAAAGAGAGAAACTCCAGAGAGGATTTAAAGTTATGTGTTTTGAAAAAAGCAAAGAAGGAAGAAAATAAGTAAAATAATAAAATAAAAATAAAATAAATAAATAAAATAATTACTGATCCCTAAAAGGAATACATACAGTACACAGGATTTTCAGGAGAGCCAAATCATTCTCTATTGCATGTAATAGTCTAGATAAGACATTATACATTTTTCAAATCCTGTAGACTGTTACAGGACAAAGGATGACCTTTAATGCATGCAAGATTTTTGTTTTGCTTTATTTCTCCCCCTCGCCACCCCCTGCCAAGGTCTTTTAGGAAATTATGGAATCTCAGGAAGGAAAGCAAACTGTAACAGGAGAATATAACTGTGTCAGTAAGATATGAAACAACTTCACCAAAGGAGGGGAAAAGATTCTGACTTAGTAATTTTGGAAGTTAGTGGAGTCTGTAAAACTAAACACAAAAGGAACTGTACCTAAGCCCTGGATTATTGATAAGATTCTTTCTAATGGGGTTATGGGCTGACAATTCTGATATTACCTCAAATATATAATGAAATGGAATATTTAAGTAAAGGGATGGCAAATGGAGGGAGTATTTGAATTCACAGATAAACAATGATAAATGTGGTAATGGATTAGAGTTAGAGACATCAATATGAACTCATTTTCAGCTTAATATCTACAGTTACATATAGAAACATCATGTGTTACTGTATTTGTAGGTTATACGTACATGGGTTACTATTAACACATTTGAAGCCCTGCTGGTGTAATGGTTAAGAGCTGGGCTGTAACCTACAAAAGTCAGAGTTCAAATGCACCAACCACTCCTTGAAAACCCTGTGGGACAGTTCTACTTTGTCCTATAGGGTCACTATCAGCAGGAACTGACTCAAAGGTATACAACAACAACAAAAACAAAAGCACTTGCATTTTGCTTCCGTTAGCTGAGAAACAGCATCCCCCATAGCAAGGATCAAAACTCATACCGAGATCTTAGTTTCTGATACCAATAAAAGGAAATGGGGATCCTCATACAAATTGCCACTTCTAAGACTCTGGTAGCAAACATTCAGGATGGTCATAGTGCATCTTAGCTGTTCTAGAATGAAAAGGAAGTAATAAATACACACACACACAAACACACACACATGCACACACACATCAATGAAATATGTTAACGTTGTACAGCAGACAAAAGAACTCCTAGTAACAAAAGATGGACAATTTGAGCAATGAAATAAATGAAGTATCCTTTTATTATAATCCAAGGGATAAAATAAATTATCCTTGAGTCCACACTGAAATAAACAATTGAGCAGATAACAAACAGAGAAGAGGCAACAAAGATTCTTACTAGGGAATTCCAAATAATCAATGTAGATACTCTGCCTTCAAGGAGGTACAGACGAACTCCCACTACTTGGGTGTGGGTTTCACATAGTAACTTCCTTCCAAAAAGCACAATATTGAATAGAAGGAAAAAAAATAAATAACTTTATAGCGAAAAAAAAAAAAAAACTTGACAAACAATACTTCAGTCAAGTGATCAATGTCAACATCAACAGTGATGAATCAAGTTGATAGTATGTACCGTTGATATATGTGATGAAAATGGTATTTTACCACTGTGGTCTACTTCCCAATAGCCTATAACTTCACAAATTCCAATAATGGAACTATGTACAAAACATCCTCAAAACTTGTGAAGGTCATCAAAGATATGTCTGAGAAATTGCCACAACTAAGAAGACTCTAAAGTGACATGACAACTGAATGTGTTTTGATGTCTTGGTAAACAAATGAGTGAAATCCAGTGACACAGGGCTTAAGTGTTCAGCTGCTACCTCAAAAGTTGACAATATGCTTCTTTAAAAGATTTACAGCCTTGGAAATGCTATCAGTAGTTCTACCCTATCCTATAAGGAAACTATGAGTCAGAACTGACTCAACAGCAAAGGATTTAGGTTTGATGTTGATTAGTGTCTTAGTTATCTAGAGCTGCTGTAACAGAAATACACAAGTAGATGACTTTACTAAAGAGAAATTTATTCTTTCATGGTCTACAAGGCTAGAAGTCTGAATTTGGCACCACAGTTCCACTGGAAGGCTCTCTCTGTCCATTGGCTCTGGGGGAAGATCCTTGTCATCAATCTTCCTTTGAGTCTAGGAGTTTCTCAGCACAGGGATGCCAGATCCTAAGGATGTACTCTGCTCCTGACTGTTTATTCTTGGTAGTATGAGGTCCTTGTCCTCTGTGCTCATGTTTCTCTTTTAGATCTTAGAAGAGATCAATTCAAGATGCAACATAATCCTGTATACGGTGCCCAACCTCATTAGCCTAACTGCCTCTAATCTTCCCTCATTAACATTCTAGAGAGTAGGGTTTACAACACATAGGAAAATTATATCAAATCGCAAAATGAAGGACAACCACACGATACTGAGTATCATGACTTAGTCAAGTTAACACATATGTTTGGGGACCCAACTCAGTCTATAACAGTTGGCAAGGAAGTGACCTGGTTACATAAAGCTATGCTATGCAGGAAGGCAGGGATCAGATTGCGGAGAGACTTGGCAATGACATGTCAAGGAGTTACAAATTAAAGTGATAATATTTTTCTCTCTGTTCAGGAGATACATGCTTTTATGAAATTTTTATATTTGTATCTCTGCTAAAATTCATCACACAGATGTATAGCCTTGGAAATCCATTTATTTTAATCTAAAAAATATGGTTTCATATTATATTATATATGTCTATTTTAAAGGCTAAACAAGGAAATGTTGCTTAAATATCAAAGCAAATAATGGGTCACAGAAACATACAAAAATATCTTTTAAGGTATGGGTGTTGCCTCTTCATTGATGGGTAACTTTGCTTTTCTAATAGTCTATCATAAATACAACTTTAAACTAACTTTTATCATGCAATCTGAATTTTGTGTTGTGCTAAAAATGCATTAGAAAAAGTATGCACAGCTCCTGGTTTTGCTAAAATCTTCACTAAGTGGTACATTAGTCAGCATGTGCTATGTACACAGGTGTGAGAAGGGAAACACACTGGCATATTTCATTTTGCTGATGCTTTGCAGCTGATTGTTTTTGTTCGGTGTCATCAGGTCAGCTCCAACTCACAGCAGCCCTGTGTAAAATAGAACAAAACAGTGTCCAATCCTGCGCCACCCTCAAGCCGATTGTCGTGTTTGAGCCTATTGCAACCACTGTGTCATCCACATCCTTGAGGCTTTTCTTCTTTTTTGTTAACCCTCTACTTTCCCAAACATGTTGTCCTTCTCCAGGGACTGGTCTCACCTGATAATATGTCCCAAGCTTTGTTAGATGTAGTCTCACCATCCTTTCTTCTCTGAAAGCATTCTGGTTGTAGTTCTTATAACTGATAGCAAGCCATAAATGCAGTTGGAAAGGGACATAGGTCTAGATTCATTCATTCACTCAGTAAGTGAGAATAAGAGCCTACTGGCGATTAGATCTTGTGCTCAATTCTGAGAGAACAACAGCAGAGAAGACAAACTCTGACCTCATGGTGTTTACCGTCTGCTATGGATTGAATGGTTCACACTCCCGCCCCCTCATGCCATAAGATGTATTGACATCCTAACACCCTGCACCTGTGAATGTAACCTTGTTTGGAAAGTAGCTCTTTGAAGATGTCTGTTTCTTGGAGATCACACTGGAGTGTGATGAGCCCTAATCCAATAAGAGTGATAATCTTATAAAAAGAGAAGTGATACAGACAAACACAGAGGAAAAATGACCATGTGATGACAGAGGTAGACAATGGAATTACAAGCCAAGGAACACAAGAATTGCTGACTGTTATCAAAAGCTAGGAGAGAGACAGGAGATAGCTTTTTTTCTCAAATCGTCATAAAGAATCATAATTTCCAACTCCTACTTTCAGAACTATAAAACAGTAAAAGTCTGTTCTTGTAAGTCACTCAATTTTTTGCGCTTTGTTACAGCAGCCCTAGGACACTAACACGCAAGCTAAGCCAATGCTTAGAGGCTCTGGAGTCACCAACATCAGTATAACCTGGGGAAGCTTGGTAAGATTGTAAATTCTGGGACACAACCCCAGACCCAGCAAATCAGGCTCTCTGGAACTGAGATTCTAAAATTTGCACCTTCAAAAAGCCCCATGAATCATTTTAAGCATAATGGTATTGAGGAGCATTTATGTGATATTTAATGAAGGGCCTTCCTTATTAGCCAAAGATGTTTTCATTTTATCCTGAATGTGGAGAGGGAGACACTGAGTTTTAGAAAAGATTGCATCTTACCTAGCAAAAATTGCATAAGTAATATGAGGGTGACATTTAGAGAGAAAGAAGCTAAGAGATATTTGCAAGAATCCTCTTACTTAATCCAAGGCAGGTAATATATTCCTGATCTAAGGCAGTAGCAGGGAATAAAATGAGATAAAAATATGAGGACGATTAAACCTGTGAAATTGATGGAACTTGATTATATATCTTGAAGGTAAGGAACTCGGTGATAACAAACATAACATACAAAGTGTCCTGTTGGATTGAGTTTGTGAATGGTAGTGCCACTTGCTGCAGAGCATAGAATATAGAAAACTATTTCTCCAAGATAATCTTTAAACCTTAAACCAAAAGAATTCCCTGAGGTCTTAAAACTAAACAATAATTTGGTTCGACTAGCAAAGAATGTCTGCCTTTAGAATTATGTTCTTATAAGATCTCTTTCTGTGGGATCAGACAGACAAACAACAGCAGTTGGAAAAATTAGAGAGGAACTTTGGGGGAGTGAGTTATGTAAATTGGGAACACTTCAGAAAAGGAGGATGAAAACAGTTTTGCAACTCAAGGAATGTAATCAATGTCACTGAATTACATATGTATAAACTGTAAAATTGCTGTATGCTTTGCTGTATACTATAGTGGTTAAGAGCTATGGCTGCTAACAAAAGTTGACAGTTTGAATACACCAGGCATTCCTTAGAAACTCTATGAGGCAGTTCTACTCTATCCTGTAGGGTCTCTATGAGTTGGAATAGACCTAAGGTCAGTGGGTTGGGTTTGGTTTTGCTTGCTGTGTACATTTTCAACAACAACAACAAACAAAATAAATTATTTTAAAAAATATGTAGGAAAAGGTATAGCTTTGGGGAGAAAAACTGGTTCAATTTTATTCATTTGTATTTGAGATATCCAAGCAAAAGTCTTTGTATAGGAATATTCAGTGGTAGATCAAGGGAGAAATCCAGGCTGGAAATGAAAATTTACATGGCATTCTCAACTAAATAATATTTGAAAATAAAGAGATAAAATAGATACAAAAATAAAAGGGCAAATAAGAAAAATTCCAAAAGAAGTAACTGTGCCTGGCCATGAGAGGACATCAAAGAGAAGTCATCTTAATTGTCAAATCCATTCATATCTCCTAGGCTAGAAGGATTTCAGTAGCCAAAAGCCTCACAGACATTGGTACAACTGCTGTGTTTTTAATATTAGAACAGCAGCTTTCTTTAGTAATCTATATTTTTCTTTTATAGCAACACACATGGACAACATATAATAAGTTATTGTTGCCTGTGTGAATGATTTTTTTTCTTAAGCTTCAGATTTGAATTTAAAAGTACAGACACATATGTTGAATGGAGCTGTGTTGTATGTCATTTAAGAAAATAATTCTCATTATTGCACCTCATGTATACCTCAGTTATTCAGTTGATGTATTACATCACAGGATAAGATTTAAATATACTAACAGGCAAGTCATCTGTTCCCAAGTAAAACTCCATCTTGAGGTCAAAGCATGCTAAGCTCAGGAAGGACCTGCATAGCCAAAAACAAAGAAGACAAAGCAGTTTCTTGGCTTTCCAGTTTGTAAGTAGGCTTTGAGATTGGAAGAAACAGTAGTTTAGAAAGCCAAAAAAAAATTAAATTTTAACAGCTACACTTTTGGAAAAAGAAAAGGGCTTATATTCCAAAATTTTGATTTGGGGTGGCAAATACAAATACTGATAGAATTAGGCTATAACGTTTAGTATATAAATGCAGGACTGGAAAAGAAGACTAGATAATAACTCATGCTGACTCACTCCCAGAAACTGATCAAGTCTGAAGGTAAAGGTAGACCGGAAAGACAAGAAGAGAGTTGCTGAAGAGATGCCCCATCTACCAAACTGCTAATATAATTGTTGGTAGGGGAAGAGGTAGAGAGATTTGAGATGATAGAACCCACAAAGGAATTTCCTGTACAAATCCCTGGGTGGTAGAAGAAATTATTAAGACAAATAAAATTGAAGGAGAGACAATTTCCTGCAGCCCACAGAGAACTGAGAGTGTTCAAGTTTCCTCTGACTTTATAAAGAGCTAGCCTAACCACAGCAGGCCATAACTACAAAAATTTGTCAGAATCTGAAAAGCTTAAAAAAAAAAAAAAAAAAAACTAAGAAGTGGGAGAAAGTTCTTTAACCAGTTCAGTGAACAGTGACTGAGAGTATCAAAACTAAATTAACAATTTACTCCAGGAAGCCAGTTACAGATCTACCCAATATCATACATAGTCCACATAACACATAAGAAACAATTATAATATGACAGAGCCAGGACCCCTGAGCTAAGAGACCACATTGCTGACAATGAAAAATAAGATAAGCGAGTCATGATCTCAGTTTTTTGTCTTTACTTCAACCAATCATAGTATATAGGTCACTCATAAGTCAGCACCCGACAAAATTATATCTAAAGCATTTATAGACTATACTTCTTTGAATCTGGTCTGTTTAGAGCCTGAAATTTTGCAGCCAATTCTCCCATTTTGTTTTCTGATATGTAAAAATAAAACTTTCCTTGCTGCAGATGACTTTGGTAAAAACTGTTTCTCAAGGGGCAGAGTGAATATGGCAGATTAACACATGTCTCCCTAAATACCTCTGGAAACCAAGACCTGAACTGATAATTAAATGGAGCCTCTGGATACCTAGTGAGCCCTACAACACAGCATAGGGCTATTAATTTGGACTTCATACAACTGAATGGAAAACTTTCTCTCTTTTGCTGACCCCTGCTATTGGAGAGTGGTAGCTTTCATGGGCCAAAGGTAACTCACCATTTTAACTTTTTTTCTCTGTCTTAGCCAGCAGGCAGAGCTGGGACTTGACTAGCAGCTAATCTCATACACACTGCTGGTGGGATTGGCAGGCGAAATTGCCATATTTTGAGAGCCCAGCTTCGGACTCTTGCATCTGGGCACATTTGGCCTCTGTTTCCACCTCTGCCATTGAGTACCCTGTATGAAGCAGGTGGGGAGCTTGTGCAGAACACCACCTACTTCCACTGTGAGGTGCATTACCCATACAGAGGCCCCAGTTGGACCTAATTGCTAGGCTGTGAGGTAGCGCCTGCCTGGAGGAGAGTGTTTCTCCAGAAGAAAAGCAGTATTCTACACAGTGCTGCCTATGGCTGGGGACTGAGAGCAGAGGCCAACATGGCAGTAGCCTTTCTGAATTTTGAGGTAGTTTATAACATCTGGGACTCAATATAGGGGTGCTTTCTTTGCCAGCTGGGAAGAGGGACTATACACCTGAAAATCTGACTGACTTTAGAAGTTGTCAGATACCTTTTACTTTTCATTTTAAGATGGCATAGAGAAACAACTGTGATCCATCCTCACAGCATCTCTCCCAACCTCTATTGACTCACATGATGCCCAAAAAGCAACAAACTCTGGATAGAAGTGTGACCAAGAAATCACCCATGGCTTCAGAAGGCCCCCAAAAGAAAGCACCAAAGAGCTTAACAGAGAAGAAATCTTCCTGAAACTATTGGAAGGTGAGTACAAAAGGATTATGTACAGAAACCTCCTAGACCTTATACAAAACAAAGCAGAGCATAACAAAAAATTAAGCAAGCTGTTCAATTTGATGGAAGATCGGTGCTCGGAATTCCAACAGATCAAGAACAAAATCAAAGAGATAGAAACTTCAGCTCAAATCCAAGAAAACAGAATGGAAAAAATGGAAAAGAGACTTTCTGACTTGGAAGACAGAGCTACTGACTCCAGCATCTATGAGGAGAAATGAGACAAAAGAAACAAGAAAAGTGAAGAAGGATTAACAAGCATGTGAGACTCCATTAAGAGGAACAATCTACAATTAATAGAAGTTTCTGAACAGGGAGAGACAACTGAGAACACAGAGATTATTTTTGCTGAGCTGCTAACAGAAAAATTCCCAGAAATTACAAAAGAGAATATAGATATTCAAGATGTATATCAAATGCCACTCAATATAGATCTCAGAAGAAAGACTCCAAGGCATATTGTAATCAAGCTTAATAAAACAAAACATAAGCAGAAACTCTTAAAGGCAGCAAGACTGAAAGCAAAGCTAACATTCAGAGGGAAACCCTGGAGGCTTTCGTCAGATTTCTCAGCAGAAATGATGCTGGCACAGAGACAGTGGCATGACACATTAAAAGCCTTGAAGGAGAAGAACATCCAACCAAGAATTATATATCCTACTAAACTATCTTTCAAATATGAAAATGAAATGAAGACATTCACAGATAAACAGAAACTCAGAGACTCTATAAAACCAAACCAAAGCTACCAGAAATGCTGAAATAATCTCTTGGCTTAGAAGAATAAAACCAGTAACTTTATGCTTTAGAAGCAAATGCAGGACATATTACCCAGAAATCTATTCAGTTGAGAAGACTCCAAACTCGAAAGCTGTAACAGTGAAAGAAATAATCCAGTTATCATATCATGAAAACTATGATGTCATCATATTAAAAAGAGGGATACATATACTACAGTCATTATAGTCCTTCCAGATGGAAAGGAAGTTGACAAGATTGATAGTAATCAAAATTGGGCTTATACATAGTTTACTAAGGGGGATCGTAGGGGCAGCCGTAAAGCACAATAAAGATGCAACATATCAAATCAAGAAATGTAATACAGGAGTCTCAACAGCCACAAAACCAACCTTGAAAAAGGTGAAAAATCAGCTCACAAAGAAGAGTGTCCCAGAACAGACTAATAAGAACAACTGAGAAAATATCAATACAAAAATAAACATATCACAATGGCAGCACTGAACACATACCTATCAATAATCACATTGAATGTGAATGGACTGAATGCTCCCATAAATGGACACTGAATGACATCTTGGATCAAAAGACACAACCCATCTATATGTTGCCTACAAGAGACTCACCTTAGACTTAAAGGTATGAAAAAACTAAAAATTAAGGGATGGAAAAATATATATCAAGCTAACAATGAACAAAGAAGAACAGGTATGACAATTCTAATCTCAGATAAAATAAATTTTAAGGTAAAATCTACCATCATGGACAAGGTTGGACACTATTTATTGCTGAAAGGTTCAATACACAAGCAGAACTTAACAATATTAAATATTTATGCACCTAATTTTAGAACACCTAAATATGTCAAAGAAATACTGACTACACTCAAAAAGGAGATAGATCACTCCACAATATTAGTGGGAGACTTCAATACTCTACTCTCAATATTAGACAGATCATCTAGAAAAAATCTCAGTAAAGACACAGAAGACCTTATTGCCACAATTAACCAACTAGACCTCATTGACATATACAGGACTTTCTGTCCATCAGTGGACAGCTACACCTTCTTCTCCAGTGCACATGGAACATTCTTCAGAATATACCATGTGTTAGAACATAAAGCAATTCTCAACAAAATCCATACCACTGAATTAATGAAAAGCATCTTCTCAGATCATAAAGCCATAAAAATCAAAATCAATAGCAGAAAAAAAATAGATAGAAAGTGGAACTCATGCAAACTGAACAACATCTTGCTCAAAAAAACCCTGGGTTATAGAAGAAATCAAGGATGAAATAAAGAAATTCATGGATTCCAATGAGAATGAAAACACTTCCTACCAGAATCTGTAGGATACAGCCAAAGCAGTGCTAAGAGGTCAGTTTATCTCCATGAATGCATGCATCTGGAAAGAAGAATGAAATCAAATCAAAGAACTAACCCTACAGCTTGAACAGGCAGAGAGAGAACAAGAGAGGAACCCCTCAGGCACCAGAACAAAACAGATCGTAAAGATTAGAGCAGAACTAAACGAATTAGAGAAGAACAATTGAAAAAATTGAAAAGACCAAAAGCTGTTTTTTTGAAAAGATCAAAAAATTGACAAATTATTGGCTAAACTTACTAAAGAAAAACAGGAAAGAAAACAAATAGCCCAAATAAGAAATGGGAGAGGAGTTGTCATAACAGATCCAACAGAAATAACACATATCATAACCGAATGCCACAAAAGACTGTACTCCAACAAATTTGAAAACCTAGAGGAAATGGGCAAATTCCTTGATTCATATCACCTACCAAAATTATCACAAGCTGAAGCAGAACAACTTAACAAATCCATCATAAAGGAAGACACTGAGAAGATCATCAAATACTACCAATAAAAAACACCCCGGGCCTAGATGGCTTCACCACAGAATTCTACCAAGCTTTTACAGAAGAGTTACCTCCAATACTACTGAGACTATTTCACAGTATAGAAAGGGATGGAATACTTCCAAAGTCATTCTATGAAGCCAACATAACCCTGGTACCAAGGCCAGGAAAGATCCAACCAAAATGTAGAACCACAGATCGATATCATTTATGAATCTAGATGCAAAAATCTTCAACAAAATTCTTGCCAATAGAAAATAAAAAAAAATAATCCATCGTGAACAAGGTGGATTCATATCACGGATGCAAGGCTGGTTCAGCATCAGAAAAACAATTCATGTGTTCAACCACATAAATAACACAAAAGACAAGAATCACCTGATTTTGTCTATTGATGCAGAAAAAACATTTGATAAAGTCCAACACCCATTCATACTAAAAACTCTTAGCAAAATAGGAATAGACACCAATTCCTCAATGTAATAAAGGCCATTTAGACAAAGTCAACTGCCTATGTCATTCTGTATGGAGAGAGACTGAAACAACTTCCCTTGAGAATGGGAACTAGACAAAGATTCCCACTCTCTCCTCTCCTATTTGACATTGTAATAGAAGTTTTAGCCATAACAATTGGACAAGATGAAAAAATAAAGGGCGTCTACATCGGCAAAGAAGAAGTAAAAAATCTCCCTGTTTGCGGATGACCTGATTGTATACACTGAGAATCCAAAGAATACACAAGTAATCTTCTCAAACTGATAGAAGAGTTCAGCAAAGTCTCAGGATACAGGATAAACATAAGTAAATCAGTAGGATTCCTTTTCACCAACAATGAGATTATAGATACCATTGACTATAGCCCCTAAGATAAAGTATCTAGGAATTAATCTAACCAGAGAAATAACAGACCTTTACAAAGAGAACTACAAGCCCTTACTACAAGACACTAAGAAAGACTTACATAGATGGAGAAACCTACCACACTCATGGATTGAAAGACTTCACATTGTGAAAATGTTATTTTATCTAAAGCAATCTACTTACATAATTCAATCCCAATATGAATTCTGGTGACATTTTTTAATGAGATGGAGAAACAGGTTACCAACTTTGTTTGGAAAGGGAAGAAGCCCAGGATAAGCAAAGCCCTACTAAAGAAGAAGAACACAATGGGAGGCCTCTCACTACCAAACTTTAGAATCTATTACACTGTTACAGTACTTAAAACAGCCTGGTACTGGTAAAAAAAAGAGACAGATAGCTCAATGGAACAGAATTGAGACCCCAGAGATGACACCATCTGCCTATGAACAGCTGGTATTCGACAATGGCTCTAAGACATAAAACTGGGGTAAAAACAATCTCTTCAACAAATGCTGCTGGCAAAATTGAATATCCATCTGCAATAAAGTGAAACAAGACTCATATACCAAAACCAACTTAAACTGGATAAAAGTCCTAAATATCAAATCTAAAATGATAAAGCTCATCAAAGAAAAAGTAGGAACAATGGAAGTTTGAAAATACACAACATAGATAGACTTCAACATCTGTCAAACAAACCACAAATAACACAAGAGAAAATAGATAAATGGAAACTACTAAGAATCAAACACTTCTGCTCATCCAGACTTTATTAATAGAATTAAAAAACCAGCTACAGAAAGGGAAAAATTTTTGGTAACTATATGTGAGACTGACACCTGATCTCCATAATCTATAAGGTATTACAAAATATCAATAAGAAAAAGATAAATAATCCTGTTAAGCAGTGGGCAAAGGAGACGGATAAACCCTTCTCTAAAGAGGAGATCCAGGCAGCCAAAACAACACATGTGGACATGTTCAAGATCATTAGCTATTAAAGAAATTCAAATCAAAACTACAATGAGATACCATCTCACCCCAACAAGGTTTGAAATGATCCATAAGACACAAAACAACAAATTCTGGAAAGGCTGTGGAGAAATTGGAACTCTCCTACACTGCTGGTGGGATTGCAAAATGCTGTGACCTCTTTGGAAAGCAATCTGGCACTTATTTAAAAAGCTGGATCTAGAAATACCATTTGACCCAGTAATTCCACTGCTCGGAATATATCCTACAGAATGAAAGCCATTCACACCAACTGATAACATCCACAAGAATGTTTATCACAGCACAGTTCACAATAGCAAAAAGATGGAATCAACCCAGATGCCCAACAACAGAGGAACGGACAGGTAAACTACGGTATATGTACTCAAGAGAACACTATGCAATGACAAAGAACAACGATGATTTTAGGAAACATCTCATACCCTGGTTTCAACTGGAGGACATTACACTGAGTGACAGTAGTCAGCAACAAAAGGATAAATATTGCTTGAGACCTCTATGATAAGAACTTAAAAACAAACTCATGCATTGAAGAAAATATTCTTTGACAGTTGCGAGGCTGGGGAGGGAGGTAGATCAAGGATGGGAGGGTTTAGATAGTTAATAGAAATTTGGTTGGGTGAGATCTGTGATAGCACACATTAGAAAGAAAATCAGTATTAACTGGACTTCAATATGACATGTTTACTCCTCTCATCTGTCATCTTAACCCAATATTACAAGAACAGAGTAGCTGTGGTGGGAAGCTGGGGACCATGTTCTCAGGGGAAATTGAGGCCAACTGGCACAACTAGTGTCTTGCTAAGAGAGCCCTGTGCATCCCATATTGGTGAGTGGCATCTGGGGCCTTAAAAGTTGCCAAACTGCCATCTGAGGGTACAGCAAATGGTCCCATCACAGCAAGAACGGATGATCACCAAGGACCAAAATGACATGCGGGAAACAGAACCCAGAAGACAGACTGACCCACATGAGTGGGTGACTACATCAACTTGTGACTGGAAGAATCAGATGGTACCCGGCCATCACCAGTAGTAGCTGTGATGGAGCTCACAAAGTTGTCTCACTGGCAACACAAGAATAAAAAGCTGTACTGCACCCGGAGATCTCCACTAAAAGACAGCAATTGATGGTCCAGGGGCCCCGGAGTTCCCCTGGGAGCATGGCCCCTGGCCCTGTTGCTGCCCCTGTAGATAAATCATAATGGAGGTCACCTCTCGGACAGGAATGGATTGGACTTGGTGACACAGAGTCACCATATCATGTGTGCACTTCATGGTTCTATGCATTTATAGGATGTCATACTGCTGAACTGGAGGCGGAGGAGTGGTTGAAGAGGAGGGGATAGGAGATTGTTGGGAAGATAAGACATGTATGGAGCAGAGAGGAAGAGTGTGCTGTCACTGGGCAGAGAGAGCAGTGGGACCTGCATATAGGTGGCATGCAAATTTATATGAGAATGTGCATTTTCATTCAATCATCATCATCATGATAATAAAAGCTGTTACTCGACAACAGATACCAAGAGAGGTATAAAACATATGGCAAGAAATTCTTAAAGCATAAAAGCACTTTCTTGTCCAGACTGAAGGCCGAAAAAGTGATGTTGGTCAGTCAAAAAAAAAGCCCACATATTCCAACCAGGATCATTTCAGGAAAGAAAAGGGATGGTTGCTTGATGCTGATATCAAAATGGTTGTCCCGAGAATTACGTTGTCAATTGTTTGTACCCAGAAACTAAATCTTAAAACTCCTGGCATAGTGCTATATGCTAGGTACAAAGTGATCCATCAGTACTCAAATAAAGATTATAACCTTTGTAATATGTATCTTTAATATCTACAGAGTGTGATTTCTATAATGCTGCTATTTCTTAGTATTTATATGAAAATTACATGAGTGCCACAGAATAAACAGCTCTCTGGAGGCCTCCAGGTAGCAACAAACACAGATTTGCAATTCGACACTCAACTGGTGATATGACAAAAGATAGGCACTGTTTACATTAGGATTAAAACCAAGAAAACCCTATGGAGCAACTCTATTTGGGAACACCAGGGGTCACTATCAATCAGAAACTACCCAGTCACAACTAACAACAACTGCCTGCTTGATGGAAAATAGAGAACTTACATCTTCACCCTGCACTAGTGCTGTTCTTGAAAGTATCAAACATGCTTCCAATTTAGGGAACATATATACTACATAAGGACCCTCGAGCCCAGGTGGCATGAAAGTAAAGTGTTTGGCTACTAACTGAAAGGTCAGCAGTTCAACCTACCAGCTTCTCTGTCCAGTAGGGCTGCTTTGTGTCAGAACTGGCTCGATGGCAATGGGTTTGGTTTGCTGGTTCACAAGAGCCTTGGTGACAGTGATTAAATCACTTAGCTAACCAAAAGATCTATGGTTTGAACCCACCAGTGCTGTGTGGAAGAAAGACAGATGAGGCAGTCTGTCTCCCTGAAGATTTACAGCATTGAAAACTCTATGGCTAGTTTTACTCTGTCCTATAGGGTTACTATGAGTTGGAATCAACTCAAAGGCAGTAGGTTTCAGTTTGAATACATTATTTATGTCTTGGAGGCTTGGTGGTGCAGTGATTAAAAGCTTAGCTACTAACTGAAAAGTCAGCAGCTCGAATCCACTAGCTACACCTTGGAAATCCTATGAGATAATTTCACTTTGCCTTATAGGGTCACTGTGAGTTGGAATTGCTTGGATGTTAACATGTTTAGTTTTATTTTGGTTATATATGCTTACTCCTTCAATTTTGAATATTTTATTTCAGATATCTGTAGGTTCTTTTCTTTCTTCAGGTCTCTGCTCCAGTGTCACCTTATCAGGGAGAACTTATCAGATTAGCTTATCTAAAAAGTGGAGATATATATATAGACACACCACATATGTACAGTCACACATATACTTCCAAATAGCTATCCTTCTCATTATCCTGCTTTATTTTTTTTCTATAGCACTCATTACTATCTGATACAGTATATGTGTGTTATCTGTCTCCTGACATTACAAAGAAAAGTCTATGAGCAGAAACTCTGATCTGTTCAATGCTATAACCCCACTTTCTATAACAGTACTTGACATAATTGCTCAATAAACATTTGGAAAATGAAGGAATAAAAATTTCAAGGAATAGCAAAGACTTCTCTGTTCTCGAACTTAATTGTATCAATTATTTTTTGAAATAAGTCTGGTATCAGCTGGAGCATTCTGGTATTTTTTATCATACAGATTTTTGTTGTTAATGTTTTTGTTTTAATGGAATGCGACTTGCTGTAAAATGATCTTCTTTTATATTAATTTTCAGCACACCTGGAAATTGGCCATTTGTTTGTATCTGAGCTAATTGCATTATTTTCTGCACATCGTTTTTTCGTCAAACCCAGGTTGTATAATAATCACTGCACAGAGAAAGTACCTCTCAAATTCAGACTTCAAACAAAATGACTTGGGGTATAACTCTGTTAGAACTAAAAGGAGAAAGTTAACGAGTCTGAACTCTATTGATTCCTAACAAATTGGTATCTCCTGACCAGAAATTTCTTAGCATCTATCTCTAGAAGTCCTCCTCATGTACCAAAGATGAAGCCCACCTTTTTCTGGTGCCTTAGCTTTTCACAGCCGTGTGTCCATCAGAACACACTCTGGGATCCATCAGATGCTGCTCATCCTTCTGGTAATTAATTCTCTTTATTGTCTTTGGCAGTACACCATTGGCACACCTGGAAGTTAGCTTGCCTCAGGCTCTGCTGTCCTTAATTAAACTCTGTGTAAGATTAGAGACTTGAGAACAGCAGAATTACCCAACTAGTTTAGCAAGCTCTTTGCTGGCTTTTCCAGATAGACACCGAAAAACTTGCCAGTAGTTTTCTCTAGAGAAGCCAAGGTCCCCCCAAAGAATGGTCTCAAGTGATGGACTCCCAGTTTTCAAGCTCTGCTGAAAATTGCAGAAGATAAAACTTCTTTGAAATTAGTGCCTATAAAGGGATTAAGCTGCTAGCTGTGGTTCAAAGGAAAGTTTCATGGTGTAAGCCACAGGATTCTTGTTCTGAAAAAATGGAAGATGCTTCTTATTTTGGACCACATAGTGTAAGAGTATCCCCACTAGAGACCAATTAGATTCTTGAGTGGGTGAGGGGAAATACTTTTTAATATAATGCCAGGTTTACAGCAGCTAACAGAAACCCCAAGTTTTTTCCCAAAGCTCCAACAGTAAAAATAATAAAAATAAAATACCTGAGTTTTATATCTTGACACAGAGAGGTACATAGTAAGCAACAGGGAAAGATTCCCTGAAGGTGAATTATATATTCAGGTCTGTTATTTGGTGACTAGATCTTGTCCCAGCAACCAAATATAGTTACTGAACCAAACACTTTTGCCTTAAAACTTGGACTCTTAATGTGAAGCTAAAATAGTCCAAAAGGTGGTAGTGTCTTCAGCACTATCTGCTGGATAGAAATGAATGCAACCATTGTTTGAAAAAAAAAAAAAATTCCTATTTAGATCTTGAGGATTCTTGTAAAGTAATATCAAACACAGGTGACACCACCACGAGAGAGTTCTATCAAACATGCAAGACAATGAACTAGGGTGACAGAGGACCTACAGAGACAACACGCTATTAACTCAGATGTTGCAATGATCAGTATAGACTATTATAATTATGCAGAAATAAGTTTAAAGAAATAAAAGATGGAATCATTGGACAGAACAACAAACATGGGAACGGAAAAAATGGAAAAGTTAGAGAAACAAAACAGAACTTCTAGCATGAAAAATCTGTTTTTTTAAATGAAAACTTTAATTGGTAGTAATAGAATACAATATGAATAACTCATAACAGAATCAATATACTTGTATTGTTTGGGAAGATAGATAAGATTTTAATTAATTTCAGAGATTTTTATGTATGAATGATAACATTTCAAAATGATAGCCATTAAAAACACAAGTAGAGTACATAAATTTTAAACACTAAGGAAATAAAAATAAATTAGGAAAAATAATGTAAAAAAACACAATAAAAAAGGACAAAATAAGAAAAAAATGAAACAAAAGGACAAAAAAGATCATTAAAATAAATCAAAACATTAATAACCACAATACATGTAAATGGATTAAAGAGCCAATTAAAAAGAGGGTTATTTTATTTTTAAAGTATGTAATCCATTGCTGTCACGTGAATTCTGACTCACAGCCACCCTACACATCAGAGAAGAATTGCCCCATAGAATTTCCAAGAAGTCCATTACAGAAAGATAAATTGAAAATTTTCCTTATATTTAGATAACTAAACAAACACCTCAATAAGTCATAGGGCAAGAATAAATCAAGTTGACAATTTTCAATGCTTATGTTCATCAATTAAAATGCTACATACAAAATTTTATGGGACAAACCAAAAATGGTAATTTGAGGAAAATGTATAGCCTTAATTGTTAATGTTCGAAAAGAAGGAAGAATAAAAAGATTAGCTAAACATATAATTTAAGAAGTAACAAAGAAATGTCAAAATAAAGCCAAAGAGAACTTCAGGATGGAAATAAAAATGAGAGCAGAAATTAACTAAGTATAAAACAAACTGTACGAGAAAACATCAGCAAAGCCAATAGCAGTTATTTTAAAAGTGTAATAAAATAGACTTGTTTCTAGTGACACTGATCAAAGAGAAAGGCATAAATAAATAAACAGGCAAACAGATGCAAGAAGGTTTTAACATTCTTATTTAAGAAACTGAATCAATAATATTAATGAAATTCTTGTATTATAATTATTTTATTATTTAACTAGAATAATTACAATGAAAACATCAGGAAAAGATACATTCTGCCAGTACTTCCTTAGAAAAACACTTGTTGAGACTTCTGTTATGAAAAAAAATTAATTTTGAACAATTGTAGAGTAAGAGACAATCAACTAAGAGGTTCATAAAATTAAGCACAGAATTTTTAAACACTGTTATGGGGATGAGGGATGATAACATGGTGCATAAAAGCAAACAACAAAAAGAAGACCAGATAAACAAATTTCTCTTAGGCAAACTTAACTAAACATTTTCATAAAATTTTTAGGAAGGAGACACTAAAGTTAAAAACCAAAACCTTGCTGCTATGTGATATTTATAATTATCATACCCAAACACTGCAACCCTGGTGGTTAAGTGCCACATCTGGCAACCAAAAGGTTAGCACTTCAAATTCACCCGGTGCTGTTTGGAAACTCTCTGAGGCAGTTCTATTCTGTTCTACAAGGTCCCTATGAGTCATCAGCACACAACACAAGCACAGTTTCACAAAGGGGTTCTAGACTTAACTAAAGCAGCCCTGATGGTATAATGGTTAAAGCTAGGCTTGTAACCAAAAAGTGGGTGGTTTGAACCCACCTGTGGCTTCAAGGGAGAAAAGAACTGGCATCTGTTCTAGGAAAAATTAACCAAACTCATTGCTGTGAGTTGATTCCAACTCATAGTGACACTATAAGATAGGGTAGAATCACCCCATAGGATTTCCAAGGCTGTTAATCTTTCTGGAAGCAGACTGCCACATCTTTCTCCCATGAAGCGGCTGCTGGGTTGGAACCACTGACCCTTCAGTTAGCAACTGAGCTCTTAACAGCAGCATCACCAGCATAGATGGATTATCTAATAAGCAAGGTACACATAGGCATGCCTGTGCTTACTTACTAATCGAGAGAACACAATTTCACCTGTTTTCACCACATCACAGACGGTAAGACGTGGTAAAACCTAGCTGAAATTGTGTACTACAGGTTAGTAAGGAAACACAAGTAAACCCGTGAACAGCTGGTTTAATGTAAACCTGTGTGTGCCTTGCTTACTGGGCAGTCCACCTCTGGCTCACCTGGGCTCCTTCCTGTAAAGATTACAGTCTGTGCAACCTGGGCGGAGCGGTGGGGGAAGAGTTCTATTCCAGACTGACTCCACAGCACACAGCAACAACAACATGCTTACCTAGTAACTACACAAACCTATAAGCATTCAGGTTTAATCACGTAATCTACCGATTCTTATTCTACAATGCAGGAATGGTTATCTTCAATTAATCTTTCATCATCTTCATGAACTCCTAAATTGAAAATCTGCTTTAGATCGCTCAGAGGGTCAACTCAGGTGAGCCATGTCTAGCCACTGAGCCAAGATCTCCCAGTTAGGATCTCACTTGTAGAATGCCGTGGCCCTATGGCACATTGCTGTCTGGATAAATGTATACTTAGATGAAATTTTTTTTTTTTTTACCACTCCAACTGCATGCTTAAATGAACATTTTTATTTTTTACCTCTTTCCTCTTTTTCTCTTGTCATTGTTCAGTTATCTTCTGCTATTTAGACCTTTTCAAGAATCTGAGGGGTTTTTTTAAGCTACAGTGATATTCTAATACGTGGCACTGAAACAGCTGATACACTATTGCCGAATCATATATAAGGTAAAAATGTAAGTATGATGCTATTCTCTTAATACTTTCACATACTATCATCAAGAGATACGGGAACATCAATAAATACTACAATCCAATACATTTTAGCACAGCCTCTATAAACCCACAGTAATTTCTGGACTCAGGTCTTCTTATGCCAACAGTGTACCTTCTCTCTGTGCTAAACAGTGTTTTACCTCAAGCAAACAACTCAGCACATCCTGTCGCTGCAGTATTGTCTGTGAGGAATGTTGTGCCTTCTTAAATGCTTTGCCATTCTTCCCAGGTGCAAATTTTATTTCACTCAAATTACATCATAAACCGGAGACAAGATCTTCATCTGGTGGGAATCCTTGTTTTAATAAATAAAAAGCTGATGGTGAGAAAATAATGGTTAAAAGCTTTCTTTGATAGATGTTTCATTTAAAAGCAACTTTCACTGTGTTTAATGGCTGTGAAGTGAAAGACAACTAGTTACTAATGATTTCAGAACTAAACTTCTCATTTCATTGACAGATCAGGAAGGAAAATTAAGAACGTGGATAGTGATTATTTTACTCTTTATCTCACCAAAACTCTATTTCCCCCTTCCTGTTAAAAAAGAATTTGTCACATTCAGACAGCCTGGATAACTCTGGATCACTACTTTGGTCAGGATTTATTTCCTGCTTTTTAACAAAATCATGGTAATGATAAAAATGACGATTGAGTACTTACTACATGTCAAGTAATGTTGTAGGAATTTCCCATGTGTCGTCTCATTTACCCCTCAAGGTACCACTGTAAGAAGGTGCTGTTATCATCTTGAATTTTTAAATGAGGAAACCAAGGCACAGAAAGCTTGAGTGACATTTATCATGTCAGCCAGCAATTGATGGAGCTGGGATTAAAATAAGGAGTTTGATGCTTCATGTCCTTTGGAATACTGAAGTAGAAATATAAAAAATAATGGGTTTTAGAGACGTGTGTGGCAATGGAGTGGCAGAAGATGGCACCAACATGGAGAGAGGCTGCTTGGAAACATAAGCTTTCCTCCGTTTCCCCACATTCTTCTTACTCTCTGTTTCCCTTGGTTCTAATCCTTGAAAGAGAAGCTAGAACTTCCTCTCAAAATAGAATTTGTCACTCAGACAATCCGGACAACAAATGACCTCTCCATAAGGTCATGTGACCAAAGGCTCCCTTGTTCATTTTCCTGAGTTTGAGTGTTTCTGCTCATCATTCAGTCACCAACTTTGCAGTGCTGAGAACTGTCTTAGGCACCATGAAAGAGAAAAAACAAAAGGCATGGTTTCTACTTGCAAAAAGCACACAATAACTGGTTACCAACGGTGTATATACAGGAGAAATATTGACTAGAAAAATGACCAGTGGTGTATGAAAAGATATATCGATATATATCTCAAGAGTGCACACCACACAAAAGAAATGTGAGATGAAGTTGTTATAATGAAATAGCATTAGGGAAAGATTTTCTGGAAAAGAGTGCTTTAAACATATGGCGGGTGTGGAGCGTGGGTAGTCCTCCACGCTCATTATCTTCTGCCTGGGTCATCTGCTCCTATACTGAGGTCAAACTTGTTGTCTACAGCGGGCTGTTACCCTGCCAATAAATCTTGTGGAGTGGCTATTTTGGTGTGTAATGCACAAAGACCTCTATAAGGTGCAGGTGCACCTGATAGGTGCCCCTCTATAACGTGCAATTCTGCTACCAGATATTGTTTTTCTCCATGCCAAGATATCTGAGCGCTGCATCTATATTTTCCATGGGATAGGAACACCTCTGCTTTCTGAAGGCTAATTCTCACAGATACGTTTCATTCCTAGAATGTCTAAAATTTGGAGGGTTTCTTTTGAGCAAAGCAGAGAAATAAAAGTGCCAGCTATCTTTTGTCCCTGCTGTCCAATATCTCTTAAGGAAAAATATTGCATTTGGGACTTTTTCAGGGAGAAATTGAAATTCTAAGAAGCTTTGAGGGGCAGTAGCAGGAATCTTCTTCAGTGAGAATGGAAGTATGAGACAGAGAAAAGAATTTGTAATGCAAACAGGCCAAAAAGAGGGCAAGAGAAGGTTTACATCACAAGTTTAAGGCAGAATCCTATATTTCTACATTTTATGTCCTTCAGAGATCTTTTTTTTAATACATTTAAAGGTAGCACATCAAGCCCAATTCCTTTTTAGCCTTCCAAGCTTTGCTCGTGTTTTCACGAAAGTTTTTGAAAAGTGAAGTAGGTTCCAGTTGAAAGCTGAGGGTCAGAATGAGGGATTTCAGCAGCTGCTGCTCTAAGCTTTGATTTGGGAAGAAGGAGGCCTTGATACCTGGCTCTTCCCCTTACAGACCGGGTTATATGAGCTCTTCTGTCCCTCAACTTTGTAGTTGTGAGAGAACATATGTTTTTTTTCCCCTTCCCTTTCCTGCTTGGCTTTTTTGTTGTTGCTTTGACATCTCAAGAGGAGGTTTAAGGGACGATCTCAGTTACGAGTAGATACATATGAAAATCTGAATAAACAAATGGCCCAACCTTTTCAAAGACATATACCTGTATTCACCCTAATTTCTGTTTCCCTCTCTTTTAGCTTATCTAAATAAACTGTGCAATCCCTATAACTCACCAAAAAGCTGCAAGATTTCTCAAGACAGCCTGCTGGAGATGTGTAAGAAAAGTGATGAGCTCTCGTGTTTACATCTTTTCAAGCAGACAAGAAATTCTTGTTACACCAAAAGATTCACCCAAGCCAAAACACTGCCAGTGGGATTATACCAGTTTTTCTATGTTCTTCGTCTTTCTACTACATCTGCTCTCTAGGTCACTAAAGTAAAAGGAACACCAGCAGCTTTCTGGAGCAAACACATGTGTATTAGTCTTTTCCCAAAATACCAACTGCTACGAAGAATACTATATTTTATTTTGTAGTAGACACAAGGATATCACTTTTCATGCAGAAGATGTCCTTGTTTCACACTTAAGAGGTAGAAGTGCTGTGTTTCTGTAATGTGGCAGGGAAAAAGAAACAAGTTTCTTTAAAGCTCCTTTGGACCTGACATTTTGAAACAGAGGAATAGAACTCCAAATTAGAACAGTACTTCTGCTTTCTTCAGAAATAGAGCTAAAAATCACAAAATAGTGACGATATTGCTAAATCATCATTTAATTAAAATACAAATGATAGTATTAGAGGATTGAGAAGACAACCCTGGGTGATAGACACTCTGTTTAAATTGTACTTTCAAAGAATTAATTGTAACAGCCCTTGTTACACCAGGGGATCAATCAATGACAGCGATTTCTGCTTTGCTTTACGCTCATGTTATGTTCATTAAAAAAGTAATGAGTATTCTGTAAAATACATATATAAATAAGTGTATATGTATATGTGTGCATATGGGTACTTATATATATATATACATACATATATATAGTCTATGGGTTTTGGAATGGAAAGCTACTTTCAAGATTATACTCCCATCTCTTTTCATGAGGCCATAACCTAAAAGTGTCTCCATCTGCTTGTCTCTGCTGCTTTGCCTCAAAGTTAGAGAATGACTCATAGTGTTCTACTGGACTAATTTCTCTTCTAGGATATCAGCAGGAGAATTCAAAGCTAGATATAGATTCCTGTAATTCTCTTGCAAATTTTTGCAAGATTTTTATCAGAGTTAATGATACTGGTCTAATTTAATACCCCAACATGTTCCTCATAAAAGTAGCTGCTCCCATTCACTCAGCAATGTATTACTGTATAATCATATACTAGGTATCATACAAATAGTCTTGTTTTATCTTTACAGCAATTCAATGATATAGGTAGTTTATCCAGCTTCCAGATGACAAATCTAAGCTCTACAGGGTCTGTTAAACAATCAAGAGTCATAAGCTAAAAAGTAGTAGAGCCAGAATACACTATCAGATCTGTTTGACCCTAAAATTCATTTATTCATCTCTTTATATATGAAAAACCCAGAGGAAGGTGGGGCACTTCCCCAGACTGCCCCTCAAACAAACAATTTAGAAATGCTGAAAAATATTTTCTTCTCGACTTGAAAAAACAATGTACAAAGAGACAGATGATGGAAATCACTATTTTCTATAATTAAGAGGCAGCTGTACATTGACTCAACAGTAACAGAATTTTTTTTACAGTTTAACATAGAAGATTTGTGAGCTTCTAAGAATTAAGGGAATTAAGCAGCCTACATATTTTCATTAATCCTTCCAACAAATATCTAGCAAATATTTGTTGAATGCCTATTTATGAGAAACTAGAAATACTATGCTTAATCTTGATTTGATAATCAAAATTTCACAACAGTAATCTATGTTAAAGATAGTGTGGTAGATTGTATTATTATTGGTGATTATTCCTTTATTCTCTCACTGTAAATGAATTTTATATATCCCTGATCTATTAAATTGAGCTTGGACAAGTGACTTTTCTTTGACTATTTGGATGTGAGTATATGTGACAAATTCCATATTCCAAAGAAAAGCTGAAATGTGAATGCATGATTTGACTTAAACTGATTTACCAAGTGATAAAAACTAGCCAAAATAGAATAGTAACACTCATTCTTCTTCCTGCTCAAAACCAAGAGATAGAAATGATACATCCCATCAAGAACAATAGCACTATGATTGTCCATGTGTCGGCAAAGGATAATGCTCCTCCTTTGGGACATATGAGATTCCAACAAACGACTTGAGTATTAAAAAACAAACAAAAAACTTATTTCCCTCAAGAAGTATCCCCAAAAGTGAGTGTGGAATGTTGTATTGCTCTTTATCCTATACTGTGATTTTGCCTTCTGCAGTTGTCCCTTTCTGCAGAAAGACTGTAGAGTCTTACAAAGTTAAATTCAGCAATGCCCAGATGACTTGCTTTAGCTAATAGAATGTAGGAAAAAGTGATAAGCAGCCCTTATAAATGTAAGCTTTAAGACTGGTTTGTCATTCTGCGTATCTCCTTTACCTACATGATAAAATTTTACATGCTTAAAATAGAGTCTACTCATAGGCTCTATCATGAAGAAAATGGGGAACAGAGTCATGGGTGATCAACAAAGACTCATCTTCCTTACATGAGTGAAATACTTGTTATAAGCCACTGAGAAGTAAGGTTCTTTGTCACACAGGCATAGCTAACCTTATTCTTACTATTAAAGGCAATGGGCCTCTATTCTTATAACCACTGATTTTTGGACTTCTTAACACTGAAGCATTCCTCTCTCTACAGTGTTTCTCTCAGTTGCTTTTTCAAAGGTGCTGGAAAATAGTTGGTTCAAGATTTTATTCTAACAAATACTACAGTACATCTACACTAAATGTTTACTTCTTTATTTGTATCGATTTTAGCTTTAATAATGAGTCAAAGTGGGACTAGAACTTATATCATCTTAAGTGAAATAAGGAACGTAATAAAGCTGGTTGCTTGAACAGAAAAGATAAGGCAAACAAATCCATATCCAACACTGTGTAAAAAAAGTAATTGTAGATCTTCCTTGTCAGGAGAAGTGAGCGATAGAATCTCCAGAATTTTGCTTCCAATGCTGAGCCAGTCTAACTCGGAAAATATCTAAGCAGTTATAACTCAGCATACTTAACCCTACAACACTTTTTTTTTTCTCAGTAAAGTACCTATAGGCAGAGTAAAGCACTTTCCACTTTCCTCTTAGAACCTCCGATATTGAGATATATTGTCAAATACATTTCTAGATAGGTAAACGTGGTAACTTGCTGCAAAAGATTATTACTTATAAATTAATTAAGATAGAGGAACACCTAGCTCTGAAGATGACTTTAGTTTTAGAGTAACTACAAACCTTCTTTTTTACTGGATTAGAGATCACAGCTAGGTCTCTATTAAGGTCATTCCTAGGTTATGTACTGAAATGATGCTATCACTATTATAACACAGTTCCTCGTTGACTCTTCACTCTTGAGAATAGAAATCCTTCTAAATTACCTGACCATGGGATAAAAGTACTAAGGAACAAATTACAGGAGGAAAAAAAGGAGATTGTGAACTACAATGCCTCATCTTTATAATCACTTAAGGAATTATTGTCTGAAGCACCAAGAAATCATTCTTACTGATATTTTCTTGGTTAAGATGGTGTCTACATAAGCATTCATAACCTAAGACCTGTTATTGTTGTTTGGTGCCGTGAAGTGAGTTTCAGCGACCGTGTGTACATTAGAATGAAATACAGACTTATCCTGTGCCATCCTCGCAATGATTGCTGTTTGAGCCATTGTTGCAGCCGCTGGGTCAGTTACCTCATTGAAAGGCTTCCTCTTCTGTAAGAACCCTCTCCTAAGCAGGTTGTCTGACTCTTCGTTATACCATGTCTAAAGCCCATGAGGCAAATCCCCTCCTTTCTTATTTATAAGGAGCATTTGGGCTCTGTGCTTTTGAATACACACTGGTTTGCTCTTCTAGCAATCCTTGGTATAATTAGTATTCTTTCCCAACAGTGTAATTCAAACACGTCAATTTTTCTTCCATCTTTCTTGTTGATTATCCAGCTTTTGCATGCATACAGGTGACTAAAAATACCATGGTTTGAGTTATGGATAACTTAGTCCTCAAAGTGACATTTTTGCTTTTTAATGCTTTAAAGAGGTCTTTTTGCAGCAGAGTTGTCCAGTGCAATACATTGTTTGATTTTTTGAATTCTGTCTGCACAGGCATTGATTGTGCATCCCGGTAAAATTATGTCCTTGACACCTTCAATGTCAATGTTTTCTTCATGTATCATGATGTTGCTTATTGGTCCAGTCATGAGAAAATTTATTTTCTTTATGTTGAGGTGCAATCCATACTGAAGACTCATGTGTTTGATGTTTATCAGTAAGTACTTTAAGGCCTCTTTGCTTCCAGCAAGCAAAGCTGTGTCATCTGCATATAGCAGGTTGTTAATGTGTCACCTCCTAATTCTGATGCTGTGTTCTTTTTCATATAGTCCAGTTTCTCAGATTGCTCATTCAGCAAGAAGATGGAAAGTAGTTTCAGTCATACATTGACCGCAAACTTCAAGAAATTTAAGATGATGCAGAAGAGGACGTGAAATGAATGGTATCATTGCTGATGTCAGATGGATCTTTGCTGAAAGCAGAGAATACCAGAAAGATGTTTATTTGTGTTCAATGACTCTAAAAAGCCATATGGCTGTGTGGGTCATAATAAATTGGGTGATGGATAACATTGCAAAGAATGGAAATTCCAGAACACTTGAATTATGCTCACATGGAACCTGTGCGTAGAGTAAGAAGCAGTTGTTCAAACAGAACAAAAGGCACTTTGTGGTTTAAAAAAAGGAAATGTTCATTAGGGTTGTATCCTTTCACCATGCTGATTCAACTTGTGTGCTGAGAAAAGGTCTATACTGACAGCCAAAGAGAGCGAATTTCTGCCCACAAAATCAATAAACCAAAGAAAAGTCATTAAGCTCTATAATATTGTATTATTATTATTATTGTATTATTTCTAAATTATTCTTTGTATTTCATACAAAAGAGATGGATTTATTAGGACTGTGTGGTAGAAGTCACAGGCCTTTTAGAGCTCACTAGCTCCCCCACATGGCACAATGAGCTACGAAGTTCAAGTTTGCAGTTTACCAAGTATAAAAGTAAGCTCCTATTGTAGACTGAGTGTTTCATACTTAAATGTGTCTCTAAGTTAACCAAACTAAAGCATTGCTCTGGACCCAATGGGACAGTATCACATGCATACAGCTAGGGAAGGTAAGCAAGTTAAAAGATTAGAACTCAGCATTTCTAGTGGTCTTTAAATAGTCATGGGGCAGGCAGAAAGACATTTGATGGAACAGCTGTTAGAGTGCTCAGCTGCCAACTGAGAGGTATGTAGTTAGAACCTACCAGCCACACCACGGGAGAAGCATGTGGCAATCTGCTTCTATAAGGATGTACAGCCTTGGAAATCCTATGAGGCAGTTCTAATCTGTCCTGCAGAGTATCTATGAGTCAGAAATGACTCGAGGGCGATAAGTTTGGTCATTTTCTTTTAAGAGGGGAGGTGGCCATGAAATTTTTCCAGGTGGGAGGAGCGGCCATGAAGTTTTTCCCAGGTGGCATTTAGCTATTGATGATTGCATCTCACCGTCATGCCGTTTATTTCTAAACATATTAATTTCAGTTTGACATTTGCTTTATGAACACTTGATTCTCAGAGTTAAGGAAACAGCTTAACTAGGAGAACAGATAGACAAAATTAAAGGTTATTTATGTAATACTAACCCAGAGATGTTTAAGACTCTTGGAACTGCTGTGAAATTTTAGGGCTATGATATCAAGCCATATACTTTGAAAAATTAATTCAAATTAGGCTGAAAATGAACACTTTTATATCCACTGAAAATTTCATTAACAATAGAAAAATGAGGTTATAATCAAAGAAATAGCAGAACACCTTAAAGATGTCTACAGAGGTTAAATTAGGTCTTTTTAAAAATGTCTTTATTAAAGATCTAGAGGTAATAAAGTATAGATAATACAAACGTACAAATATTAAGAGAATATAATAAAGTCATTAGAAAAGAATGATAGGTACTTAAAATTTAAATATAAAAATTAGACTAATTTTAAATTGCAAAGATCTGGAAAACAGACAGATGAAAAAAGAAATAGAATAGAGGATCTAAAAGCAATAATGGAAATAAATACATCTACAGTACTCTTTGGCTTGGCACAGCACTCTTGTAAAATCTCAAAATTATCTGTGTTACATCTGGAAAGGGTGAAGCTGTCCACATCTAGTAAGAATTTAGCTCTGTAGTATTGTGCATTGCCTTATGAAATGTTGTGAAGGTGATTCAATGATTGTTTCACAGAAGGATGACAATATAACGCAACTATAACGCACAGCTTGTTCATTTAGGTCTCTCAATTATTATCAAAAATAGAACACATGACTTTTTAAATTTGGTGGAAAGAAAACCAATCACTCAATATACCGATGTAGGAAAACGGTCCATAAGTTTCCTATTCCATATGCTCATTTCACCCCAACTCATCTCCTCCAATTTAAATCATCCACTCTATGCTGGTTACTGGTGCTTCTAGGGGAGCAGGAGTATAAATTGTCTCTACCTCATCTCCCAGGTAATAAATGTGTCTGTGTCAAAGTCAAGGCCACTGTAACATAACATACACCTTGGAAACCGTGTATCAGCTTTCTTTATCACACAGGGTCACAGTCTGCCAGGAAAGAGATAAAAGAATCATCGGAGACTCTGCTTGAAATGTATCTCCAGAGAAGCAGTCAGAATCTTGAGAACCACTGTTCTGAGGGCTCTTCTTGGTAGACTAACCTAATCACTATGTTGCAGTTTACCAGACACCCTAGCATGGATTAAAACCTACATTTCTAATGTGGTTCAAAAGTGTACACTGGAGAATCCTGAAGAAATGACATTAGAGCAGCATATTTTTTTTCTTCATTAGGGACTGATGGTAAATCTCAAAAGGTATTTATGACTGTCTTTTTTCTTTGAGATAAAATAAAAACAATTAAGAATTAACCCATCTCGTCATTGCATCAGACCAATGTCTTCTTGATCTTTAAACTTGGAGAATATATAGACAGGGGCAACTCTAGTCTCAGCCCAGGAGATGCCCAGCTGATATATGTTCCAACCACATCCCAGCCATTAATACAAGCAAAAGTCAAGGGTGATAAGGACAAAGGGCACCACTGCAATTCTGCCTGGAGAAACTCTTTTCCAGATTTTTCAAATATCACAGGCAGTCTAAAAAGGTTAATGCTAATGACAGTGACCACTGAAAGATGAGCATAGATGCTCCTATACCTGCAGTCTCTCTTTCGGAATAATCATAATAAATAGCTATTCCCTATAGTTAAATATCTGGGAGATGAATAAAACGATTTGCAGTAAACAGACATTTATGACAAAGAAACATAAGACATAAAATGAACTGACATTTCAAAAGTGGTCTTACAGTAGGAATTACAGTGTTCAAGTTAAGAAGAGTTTTGACAAAAAAAAAGCTAGAACAACAAAGATGATCCAACCCAAGATACAGTTTGTTATCTTTCCTGTAAAACTTCTATGAATGATAGTTTTATTTTGTGGTTTTCATTAGCACATTTTAAAATTAATAATTTAATACATAACATTCCCAATTTGCTACGGCAAATGAGCCATCAATAAGTTACTCAAGAAAATACTAGGAAAAATTAGAGGTGTCAAGAGTCATATTTCAAACATGTACAAGAGAGCCAAATAGAATCTACTGTCCCTAAGAAAATTATCATAAGATTTCCTCCCTGTCCCTACCTCCTACAGCCCCCATCCTAGGTTCCATATAACTTCTAAAATTTGTTTCTTTACATAAGTTTCATTTAATTGTATGTTTTTTCTACTAGATTGTGACTACTTCTTTGTAACAGAATTTATCTGCATTTCCTCAGTATCCCTATAACTGGATTATTGCTGATGCTCAAACATGTTTACTGATTGAACAAATTGGAGGTGTCTTGTACTCTGGAACACATCAATCTCATCTTCTCAAGGACTTCAACTTCCACACTACTTCTCTTTTTTGTATCATCAATTTTGTACATATTATTAGATTATGTTTTTCTGTCTCCAACTTCTCTGAAACCTCTTACAACATCATATATCACGCCAGCTATTGCCTCAAATCTTTCTTCCTTGTTACATCAAAGCCATTGACATCAAGTTGATTCCAATTCATAGCAACCCTACAGGACAAAGTAGAACTGTCTCATAGAGTTTCCCAGGCTGTAAATGTTTCTGGAAGCAGACTGCCACTTCTCGGAGCAGGTGGCGTGTTGAAGCCATCAATCTTGTGGTCAGCATCCAAGCACTTAACCACTGAGTCACCAGGTCTCCTTATCACATCAAAATATCACTCAAAAAATATGCTGATGGTTCCTGTCACAGTTTTGTAACCTGGCATTTATTCTTCCATCCACTCTACCCTTCATTACAAAGGCACTTTGCTCAGGTCTTTCATAGATGACATGTTGCAGATTCAGTGGCTGCTCTGTCTTCCTTTTTACCCAACCATCTGATTTCTACACAGCTAATCATTCCCTCTTTCGCTATTTACATTTCTGTTTTAGAATTCAATCTTCAGTTTTTTCTTTCTCTATACTTTCTCTAAATTATCTCATCTAGTTTTAAAACCTCAAATATAATGTTTGAATAATGTAAGAGAATTCTCTGTACTATCTCACAGTTTTTCTTTAAACCTAAAACTACTCCAAAAATGAAGCACATGAAAAACTTTAAAGGAATTCTCTTAACAGCTCAATATTTGTTACATTCTTCTCTAAATTGAAAATTGTCAAAAGCTATTTGTGATCTTGCCTTTGCCAAGCATTATTAATTAAAAATGAAGTTGCTCAAACTATATATTTAATTAGTGTCCAGATAAATGATTCAGAAAAATCTTATGATTAATCAAGACATCACATTAATGGTATTATTTTTCATTATAAGATACAAAATGTGAGATCACCAATATTATTGTTTTGTAATATAAAATTTTATGCTGCTACTCATGTATATGTATTGCTCTTATTACATCTTAACTGTAATGTCTTATTGGAAAAGAAACTATATACCATGTAGTAATAACTTATAAATTTGTATCTTCAGCAGTAAACTCTTCCTGAGCTCTATTTCCATATAGTGAACAATCTACATGGCATCTCTATTTGAAGACCAATAGGTATCCCATAATGAATATGTCCAAAGGAATTGCTTGATTCCCACAACATGACTGCTTCCTCAACTAGTCTCTCCTATCTGAGCAAATAACAGCATTATCCACCCAGTTACTCAAGCCAAAAACCATATGACTTATATTTAACTCCCTAATCTGCCCTTGTAAAATTCACCTGAAAATGTCAGCTCTACCTCCAAAAGCACTTCAAGTCTAGAAACTTTACCCCATTTTTACTGCCTTCACTTTAGTCCATGTCACCACGATTATCAGATTGACTTATCTACATGGTCTGTATTAACATTACCTGTGGTTGTCTTTTTATTACTTTGAATCAACAACTCCTGGCTCTAAGCATGGCTTGTCTCATGGTAGTATAAATTAATCTGTTTATGTATTGCTTGGAACAGTCAAGAAAATCAGTTTACAACTCCTTTATTGATATGATATGATGAAAGTTAAAGAATTTTCTGTTGAAGAAAAGTTTAATACTGTTTTCTCAGGCAACATTGAAGCAAATATATTTCAAAGGTAAGTTTGATGAAAGAACTCTTTTTCATGCTTTCTCTGTGATGCATAGGACCTGCATAAGAATTAATTTATTTAAATCTGTTTCCCACCCTTGACTTTAAGAAACAGGCACCAGGTTATGAAAAACCACTGTTCCATCAGCAACAGCTGATAAAATTAAGGACCAGGTTCCTACAGAGGCCAGCCTGCCCTGCTCTTCAGAGTCTACAAAACTTATCTCCCAGCCCCACCTCCCTGCCATTGCCATTGGCATATACCTAGGGATCCCTGAAGCAGGCCAGGCCTGTAAGGTCACACTGAGTAGAACTTCGTTTAACTTCACTGGCCCTCTCGACATCAGAAGGATTATTGAGATAGAGCTTCTTGTCCCTAGTAAAGAACAGCAAAGAAGGCAGAAAGAAAGCACTACCCTGTTTTCTATTCCAATAACTATGTCCATATTAACGTATTCCAGTTTCAAAAGTTTGAATATCACAAAGTCTTCATTCAATCAACCCCATGTAGACTGCATTAAAAATCCTACTGAAAACTATAAATTTTCATCAGTACTCAGACCCAGCCTGGGGCTGTTCCAAGACACTGAGAAAAAGTTTAAATTATGAATTATTATTAAAGTGAACTTCCACTACTTTTATGCATGTACAATATCTGAAACTAGGCCAACTAAATTCTACCCTGTAGATATCTTACTGAGAGAAATGTAATTAACATTAATTGTATTCATTTGCTCAACAAAACCTGTTCAGTGGCTACTATAATTTTTGGATCAGTGAAAGCCACTAAGGATATAACTGTAAAAAAGATAGTTATTAGTGGTCTAATGGTCGCTAGGAGTCAGAATCAAACTTCAGATAACAGGTTTAATGGTGAACCTATCAATGATGTGTAAACAATTCTTTCAAAGTATTTTAAAATATTGGGAAAAGGTTATAAATTATACAAAGCACTTGAAGATGGCCAAACACTAATGATCAAGGAAATATTTATCCTTTTATCTCTAGATGAGTGTTTTAGTCAGCTAGCGCTGCTCTAACAGAAATACCACCAAGTGGATAGCTTTAACAAAGGAAGGTTTATTCTTACACAGTCCGGTAGGTTGCAAGTCCATATTCAGGGTGTCCGCTCCAGGGGAAGGCTTTCTCCCTTGTCAGCTCTGGAGGAAAGTCCAGTATTGCATCACTCTTTGTCCAGGGAGCGTCTTGGCGCAGGAACCTCAGGTCTGAAGGACATGCTCTTCTTCAGGTGCTGCTTGCTTGATGGTAACGAGGTTCCCAATTCTCTGCTTGCTTCTCTTTCCTTTTATCTCTTGCAGGCTGAAAGGATCAAGGTTGGGGCAAGCCATACTCCAGGGAAACTCCCTTTACAGCAGGGCAGGGAAGTAATCCTATGAAGGAATTTACATCCCCACCCCAATCCTTTGACAGACAGTTTAGGGAAACCACAAAATGGAGGACAGTCACAAGATACTGGGAATCATGTCCCAGCCACATGGCTACACATATTTTTGGGTGGACACAATTCAACCCATGACAATGAGTAAGTAAGACATGGGGAGTCTTCATGTGGTTTATAATCTGATAAGAGAAAAAAACATAAAAATTATAGATGCAGTATATTTGGGCAGCAGGGGTGTGAAATGCTGCATACGACTGAGCATCGAACTAGCCAGTTTCTATTAAGCATAGAATCTAGTTAGTTACCTATGGAATATAGCTAGTCCTCTGTTCTCCTATACCCATCTCCATTGCATTGCACTGAACTTCACACACAATTTTAAATAAATGAATATTGTTTATATTCAGAATTCACATGTGAAGAAGATGATAAGGTGTTTATCATCCTATAACTTACATTCTAGGGCATTATCTAACCGATAATGCCATTATCCAACTGAGGTTATATATAATTTGTTGACAAATGTTGGAATGGAATTTACCCAGACAATACAATGCTTTCTTTCAATGCCTAGTTCAATGACTCCCACAGATGTTAGCCAGCCAAACAGTTGTTAATGCTTAGTGAACATTTCTTGAATAAATAAATTATCTCACTTGAGCCCAAAACAACTCTTTCAGATAAGTGCACCATCAAATATTATTTAAACAGAAAACCTTATGCTAAAATGAAGTCTCAAAGAAGTTAGAAGACTTTATCAAGGCTGTGTACCTAATGGAAACCCTGGTGGTATAACAGTTAAAGTTACAGCTGCTAACTAAAAGGCTGGCAGTTCAAATTCAGCAGCCACTCCTTGGAAACTCTACAGGGCAGTTCTACTCTGTTCTATAGGGTCACCATAAGCTGGAATCACCTCAATGGCAGCATGCTTTTGTTATTTATTTATTATTATTATTATTATTATTATTTTATGTATACCTAGTATAAAATTTAGCTTTCAGTTTTGTTGACAAGACACAAGAAGACAATGAGAGTGAAGGCGCTCTGTAAACCTGAAAGTTAAGGTGTTGAGTTCCAGGTCTTTACAGGAAGGACTTGGAATGGCTTCCAGCAATTATGGCTATCATTTGTCCTTCAGACATAAGCTGCAAGATGTTACCTTTGATTTCTGCCATGTTGAGTTTATCTGCTGCTTTTAAAATTGTCACTAGATTAAATTTCTTTCAAATAATGACTAATAAATAAGTGGACACAATTCCATTACAAAAGAATATCATATATGTAAGTAAGACACAAAGCAAAGAGTATCTTGTTTACCATAAAGATAACTCTAGAGCAGTGTCAAACTATAAATTTGGCAGTGTCAAACTACAAATTATTGTTTCCAATTAGTGTTTCTGAATAAGGTTAATCTTTTTTCTCTCCATTTAAAAGATCACTTTCTCAAGCAAGAAACAAGACAAGAAAGCTCTATGAAAGCCATTAATCTCATGTGATTTGCCGAAATTTGAGTAATTTAAAAAATTAATGGAAAATATACCACTTGAATTAAGACATATAACCTAAATTTACAAAAAGAACTTGTTTCACAGGAAGTTCAAGAACTATATGTGCATAACAGCAGGCCATCGTTGTACCCACAATGCAGTGCCACACCTTCTTCCCTTCCACTGGGCAATTAAAAGAACAGTAGAAATAAATCAAGTCACTTCTTATAGGAAAATGTAAATGAGAAAAAAAATCAAGAAGATGAAATACAATGGGCAATGGTGCATTCAGAAGATGCAGCAGGAACAAAGGAAAAATCAATCTGAATGTCTACAGCCAAGATGCAAATTAATATCACCAAGCTTGAGAAATTTCTCTTTAAATTAACACAATTTGAATATAGAGTACTCAAACATAAACAAGAGGTATTTGTAGCAAGTTTATCCTGATTTCATTGCTCAGACATATTGTAAGCCATTTTTAAATGAAAGTTTATCAACATAAAACTTCTGAAGACAAGCCAACAGGTAAACTAGAGTGCAATTTCTCAGAAATCAGGAAGATGGCAGATGATTAAGCAATACATTACCCATCCTAAGGTGGCAAAAACAGTGATAAGCTGGGAGTGTGATGCGCACAGGAGACATAGGGAAATGTAGAAGAATTTCCTAAATGTTCTCTATTGAATTGAGAGAAGTGGGGCGGGGAGCAGAGTCAAGATGGCAGACTAAACACACATCCTCCTAAGTCCCTGTGGAAACCAAGACCTTAACTCATAATTAAATGGAGACTTCTGGACACTTAGTGAGCCCTATGACGTGGCACAGGGCTGTTAATTTGGACTTCTTACCACCAAATGCAAAACCTCCTCTCTTTCACTGATCTCACTCTCAGTGAGCGTGGGCTTGCATGGACAGAAGGTAACTCACCATTTTAGTTTTTCTTCTCTGTCTTAGCCAGCAGGTGGAACTGGGACTTGACTAACTGCTAATCTCAGATGCACTGCTGGTGGGGTCGGCAAGTGAAATTGCCATATTTTGAGAGCCCAGCTTTGGACTCTGCATCTGGGCAACTTTGGCATCTCTTTCTGCTTCTGCCACACAGTAGGAGGTACCAGGTGGTGGCAAAATTGTGTGATATGCCATGTTGTTCCATTGGGAGGCAGATATACCCATACGGAGGCCACAGCTGGACTTACTTCCCAACCTGGGAGGCCATTCCTGCTTGGGAGAGAGTGCTTTTCAGGCAGAAAAACAGTATTTTACACAGTGTTGCCTAAGGCTGGGGCACAGCAATACAGGCTGTGTATTCTGTGCATCTCAATACCTTTGGCCTCTCATTCCATCCCAGTCAGGTAGCAAGCTTGTACAGGATACCATCTTGTTCCACTGGGAGGTGGATTACCCATATGGAAGCCTCAGCTGGACCAGATTCCTGGACAGGGAGGCAGCGCCTGCCCAGAGGAGAGCACTTCTCCAGAAGAAAATCAGTATTCTACACAGTGTCGCCTACAGCTGGGGCCTGACAGCAGAGATGAGCAGGGCAGTAGCCTTTCTGTATTTTGAGCTAGTTTATAACATCTGGGGTTCAATATAGAGCTGCTTACTTTGCCAGCTGGGAAGAGGGACCAATACACCTGAAAACCTGACTGACTTTGGGAGTTGTCAGATACTTTTTACCTCTGATTTTAAGACGGCCTAGTGAAACAACAGCAGTCCATACTCACAGCATCTCTCTCAGCCTTTATTGACTCACATGATGCCCCAAAGCAACAAACTCTGGAGAAAAGCATAACCAAGAAATCACCCATGGCTTCAGAAGGCACCCAAAAGAAAGCACCTCACAAATTTCCAGACATCGAAGTTTTTCTGAAACTATCAGAAGGTGACTACAAAAGGATTACATATAAAGCTCTCCTAAACCTTGCACAAAATGCAGCAAAGCAAAATGAAAAATTAAGCAAGATGTTGGATCTGATGGAACACCAATGTCTGAAATCCAACAGACCAAGAACAAAATCAAAGAGATAGAAACTTCAATTCAAAGCCAAGAAAACAGAATGGAACAAATGGAAAGGAGACTTTCTGACTTGGAAGGCAGAGCTACTGACTCCAGCATCTATGAAGAGAAATCAGAAAAAAAAGAAACAAGAAAAATGAATAAGCATTAAGAAACATGTGTGACTCTATTAAGAGGAACAACCTATGATTAACTGGAGTTCCTCAATAGGGCGAGACACCTGAAAACACAGAGTATTGTTGCTGAGCTGCTGACAGAAAACTTCCCAGAAATTATGAAAGAAGCAAATACCAAGATGTGTATCAAATGCCTCTCAATATAGATCTCAAAAGAAAGACTCTAAGACATATTATAATCAGCCAAGCCAAGTGCCATCGAGTCAGATCTGACTCATGGCGACCAAGCTTAACAAAATGAAACAGAAGCAGAAACTCTTAAAGGCAGCAAGACTCAAAGCAAAGCTAACACTCAGAGGGAAAACCGGTAGGCTTTTGTCGGATTTCTCAGCAGAAACAACACTGGTACGGAGACAGTGGCATGACACATTCAAAGCCTTGAAGAAGAATTTCCAACCAATAATTATATATCCTGCCAAAGTATCTTTCAAATATTAAAATGAAATGAAGACATTCGCAAATAAACAGAAACTCAGAGACTTTATAAAAACCAAACCAAAGCTACAAGAAATACTGAAAGAATCTCTTGGCTTAGAAGAACAAAACCACTAACTTTATATTTAAAAGCAAATACAGGACACATCACCCAGAAACCTACTCAGTTAAGGAAGGCTTTAAACTCAGTCAAAGCTATAATAATGAAAGAAATAATCCAGTGATCATATCACGGAAACTATGGTGTCATCATATTTAAAAGAGGGATGTTCTACAATTGTTATTGTCCTTTCAGATGGAGAGGAAGTTGATAAGAATGGTAGTAACTGAAATTGGTTTTATACATAGTTTATTAAGGGGGATCTTAAAGGCAGCATTAAAGCACAATAAAGATGCAACATATCAAATCAAGAAACGTAATACAGGAGTCTCAACAACCACGAAACCAACCCTGAAAAAGGTGAAAAATCAACTCACAAAGAACAGATTAATAAGAACAACATCAACACAAAAATAAACACAACACAATGGCAACAATGAACACATACCTATCAATAATCACTTTGAATGTCAATGGACTGAATGCTCTAGTAAAGAGACACTGAGTGACAGCTTGGATCAAAAGACACGACTCATCCATAAGTTGCCTACAAGAAACTCACCTTAGACTTAAAGATAGGAACAAACTGAAAATTAAAGCACGGAAGAATATATACCAAGCTATCAACACACAAAGAAGAGCAAGTGTGGCAATTCTAATCTCAGACAAAATCAATTTTAATGTAAAATCCACCATCATGGACAAAGATACACACTATTTATTGCTGAAAAGTTCAGTACACAAGCAAGACTTAACTATATTAAATATTTATGCACCTAATATCAGAGCACCTAAATACATCAAAGAAACACTGACTACACTCAAAAAGGAGATAGATCACTCCACAATAATAGTAGGAGACTTCAACCCTCTACTCTCAATATTAGACAGATATTCTAGAAAAAAGCTCAGTAAAGACACAGAAGACCTTATTGTTACAGTTAACCAACTAGACCTCATCGACATATACAGAACTTTCTATCTATCAGTGGACTACACTTTCTTCTCCAGTGCACATGGAACATTGTTCAGAATAGACCATGTGTTGGGACGTAAAGCAACTCTCAACAAAATCCAGACCACTGAATTAATGCAAAGCACCTTCTCAGATCATAAAGCTATAAAAGTTGAAATCAATAACAGAAAAAAACATAGATAGAAAGTGGAACTCATCGGAATTGAACAACATCTTGCTAAAAAACCCTGAGTTATAGAAGAAATCAAGGATGAAATAAAGAAATTGATGGATTTCAACAAGAACGAAAACACTTCTACAAGAACATACAGGATACAGCCAAATCAGTGCTAAGAGATCAGTTTATCTCCATAAATGAACACATCTGGAAGGAAAAAAGAAACCAAATCAAAGACCTAACTCTACAGCTTGAACAAGTAGAGAGAGAACAACCAAGGAACGCCAAGGCACCAGAAGAAACCAGATTATAAAGATTAGGGCAGAACTAAATGAATTAGAGAAGAAGAACAATTGAAAAAATTAAAAAGACCAAAAGCTGGTTTTTCGAAAAGATCAACAAAAGTGACAAACCATTGACTAAACTTACTAAAAAAAAACAGGAAAGGAAACAACCCCAATAAGAACTGATAGGGGAGTTGTCATAACAGATCCAACAGAAATCAAATATCATAACTGAGTACTACGAAAGACTGTACTCTAACAACTTTGAAAACCTAGAGGAAATGGACAAATTCCTTGATTCATATCACCTACCAAAATTATCACAAGCTGAAGCAGAACAATTTACTAAACCCATCACAAAGGAAGAGATTGAGAAAGTCATCAAAAACTACCAATGAAAAAAGCCCACGCCCAGATGGCTTCACTACAGAATACTACCAAGCTTTTGGAGAAGAGTTATCTCCAGTACTACTGAGACTATTTCACAGTATATAAAGGGATGGAATACTCCCAAATTCATTCTATGAAGCCAGCATAACCCCAGTACCAAAGCCAGGGAAAGACCAAACCAAAAAGGAGAACTACACACTGATATCACTCATGAATCTAGATGCAAAAATCTTCAACAAAATTCTTGCCAAGAGAATACAACAATATATCCAAAAACTAATGTATCATGACCACATTGGATTCATAACAGGGATGAACTGAGAGAAGCCATCTTTCCTAAAAATATGATCTGAATACTTTCTCCCCATATTAGTCAACAGTTATGAATGATGAAGGCAGTTCATTTTGACTAAGGATTGGAAAATTCAGACAAACCAGAAATGACTTGGCATAAAGAGCACATTGTGACAGATATCAATATATTTCAAAATATTATGTGGCTTTGAAAATTACTGAAAGCTAACAGTGATAAATCAGACTCTTCTATTAAAATGCTACTATTATTTCAACTACTTTTAGAATAGAAGTTTTGACTGTCAAAAAACAGAAATAAGAACCATGACATAGGAAACATATCCTACTAACATTCTATGTCATTTACCTAGAACAGATAAATGTATTGAAATTCAGTTACATGTTAATTCAGTTCAGTGCTTATTTATCAAATTAGTTATAAAAAGCTAAAAGGAAGAACGGTCTAAAACAATTTTTAGATCACAGAATTGTTTATTCTAAGGGTGTTAGCCGAGATCTTAAATCTCAGTATCAATCCCATTTGAAATATCAAATTACTGTAAACAAAATTACAATCCAGAAATTGTAAGATGTATTTCTAATGAATTTTTGATACTGATAGAGTGCTCTCAAAGAGTTACTAATTCAACAAATAAATCATATTTGATAGGGACCTTAGAGGACAGTGAATTTATGGTGATGGGGAGGAAAAACTCAGACAAGCAGGGTGAAAATAGCCATGCACTCAAAGAACGTAATCAACATAACTAAATGGTACTTGCAGAGACTGTTGATTGGTGTATGTTCTGGTATGTATGTTTGCAACAACAAAATCAATAAATAAAATTATATACTTTAAAAAAACACAAACACAATAGTAATACTACAAACATTGTCACGAAGGCATTCATCACATATTCTCCTCCATAACGTGATTTGAATTCTTAACAAATTTTTATGCTAACTCTGTAACAGAATGTTTTTTTTCAATTTGTCTTTCGCTTTCCCTACGGTTAAATATAGAGGACTGGTTTTATTATTTAGTATCTTATTCATGTTTTTTCTTCCTCTATGCAGCATTCAGTGTACTAGCAAAAATCACTGTACTGATATTTGTGTTACTAGGTGCCACAGATTTGGTCTTAGACTCATAGACTTTCTGCTTAGCCCTGCATCGTTATCATAATGGAAAGCAGATGTGACCTGTTGGGTTTTCTTTGGCTGATTTTCAGAAATAGATTTCCAGGCTTTTCTTCCTAGTCCTTCTTAGTTTATAGCCCTACAAGTTCAGTACTTTTTCTACTAAAGAGTCGATATAGAAACCTCACACTGAAACAGTAAGAAAATGTTAGAAACGTAAAAAATTGACCATAGGAAATCAAAGGAAGGAATTTTTTTTTTCCTCAAGGAAGATTTTTCACAGAATAAAGTGCAGTCCTTTGAGCAAACAGAAAACATACTCCATGACTTTCTTTTAGTTATTGTCACCTAGACCCTGTTAAAGTATCAATTCAAGCCAACATATCATGCCATAATTAATCTATATTTATTTGTCTCACTAAAACTTGAGTCTTATTATTTTCAATTTTTATAAAATGCATATATACATAAAGCAATGCATTACTGTTACTGTTTATAATTCTTGTTTAACCTTATGTATGATAACTGTTGATTGTGAAATGGTTAACTGTATATTTTGTTTTCTTTTAAACCTTTGTTTAAACCTCTAGAATTAGAAGGGATCTTTTTTTTTTTTTTTTTTCACAGAGCAAACATCCACGGGGAAAACTTGGGTGTAGAAAGGTGTTAATTACTGTTATGTTTTTAAAATACGTAGCTCACTTTCAAAGTCGGTATTGAGAATCACATAATTTTAAACAAGAGCCTAAATTTATGTTACCTAAACTCTATAAAATATCTTCCTCCACAAAATCCTAAAAGTTACTCTATTTTATCATGAAATTTTTCAGCAGCTCTACGGTAATAAACTCTAGTTTCAGAATGGACAATTCTAATCATTAGAAAGCTCTTCTTTATATCAAGCCAAAAGTAATTTTTTCCGTATAAAGTTCACCAGGTTTTTAAATGAAGTGATCCTTTATCTGATGATGGTTGTGGAGCTCCTTTTTAATTCTATAGTCTTCCTTCCTCAAGGGATAAAAACTCATGTTTTAAAAGATCAGTGTGTAAGTTCACACTTATTTTCACTGAAGTCTCTTTTAAACTGTGAACAGTGCTCACCCTAAATAAGTCTTTAGGGTGGGCAGGCCTAAGCCAGGAGAGGCCACCTGAAGTTACATACAAAGAACAAAAGAGGAGGCAATAGTACAACAAAGAAATCTTGCCCATTTGGTAAAATTGCCTTAAGTAAGTGCTAGGTTTGTTGTTGTTACTGTTGTTTGCTTTGTTTTATCTTCACCAAATCCCTTCTCCTATATTGCTGAATGTAAACAAATCCACTTATAGAAGGACTGTATATACCAATATAAGTTTGGGACTCTCTAGGTTTAAAAAAAAAATAGTGCCATCAAGTAGATTCTGACTCACAACAGTTCTCTAAGGCAGAGTTAAACTGCTCCATAGAGCCTCCAGGGAGTGCCTGGCGAATGTGTACTGCTGACCATTGGGTTAGCAGATGTAACACTTAGTCTTTTAAGCCACTGCATTTTCTATCTCTATGTTAGAAGTATCAAAATTCAATCTTATGTACTTTTGCTTACATTAATTTTTTTAATCATGTACCAATCTCTATTCTTTAATGATAGCATCTTTTCTTTGGTGGAGGAGGGCAAACGTCACTCCACTTTTTCATTTCTGTCTATGTAAGGAGCTAATTTTCAGGGATGGCATATAAGTCAGGAGTAGACAATCATTTTCTCCGGACACAGGATGGGTTCAGTATTGGGTATTTGACCCAAACAGGGAATGAATCTGGGATTATTGCTGACACTGTAGACAGGATAGCATCCTTTTCTACCTTAGACTTAATGTGGGAAATGTATAGAGCTACAGTTAGCCATCCCTACATTTATGAAGTCTGAGAAACAAGTCAATTTGGGAGAAATGAGAGCCAAGAGAAGATGGTGTAGAATAATTTGACCTCAAAGACATCTATACCCTAATCTCCAGAACCTGTGACTATGTCACCTTATGTGGCCAAAAGGAAAAACTTCTGTTTAAGAGCTATGACTGCTAACCCAAGGTTTGGCAGTTCAAATCCACCAGGCAGTCCTTGGAAATCCTATGGGAAGTTCGCTCTGTCCTTTTGGGCTGCTATCAATCAGAATCAACTCAATGGCAACAGGTTTTGTTTTTGATTTTTTTTTTTTTTTTTAGTATGGAAAAAAGGACTTTGTATATATAACTAAAGGATCTTGAGACATGGAAACTACACTGGGTTATCAAGGAGACAAATGTAAACAGAAGGCTCCTTGTAAAAGGAAGGGAGGAGAGTCATTGGAAGAGACAGTAATGATGTGATGATGAAAACAGAGATTGATGAGGCCATGAGCAAACACCATGAGCCGTGTCCAGTCATATGTACTCTCTAGAAGTTGAAAGAGACAAGAAATGAATTCTTCCCTGGAGCGTACAAAAGGAACGAGCCCTACTCACACGTTGATTTTAGCTCTCTAGGACTCATTTTGGATTTTTGACCTCCAGAAACGTAAGAGAATACATTTTTGCTGGTTTTGATCACTAAATTTGTGGATACTTTAATAACAAGCAGTAGTAAGCTAATATAAATGGAGGGACACTGAGTTCCAGCAATCTCCTTAATTCAAATATGCTTAAAACCAGACTTAACCTAAGAAATCTTTAGTTATAGCAATTTGGGTTGGGATTTCTTTTACTTTCCAATATTCTTATATAGGAACCAAATCAGGTTTTAGGAAATAAGTCAGGCTTTAGCTGAGATTGGTTAAAATAATCTCTATCAATTAAACTTCTACTTAATCTTCATATCCAGTGACTTGTCTTTCTTTATTATCTGACTTAAAATGCTTTCCACAAACTTCACCATCTTACTATGATTTTATCATTCAATCTTATCAATGTGTTTTTGATATCTAATTTTCTTTCCAGTGAATTAGCTAACCTCAGCTTTGTGCCACTGATTTAATAAATATAACAAATACCTCTTCCATTATTTAATGTACTTATTATTTAACACATCTCTTCGCCTAAGTAATCACTCCATCTATTAATATACATCCTCCATAAGTAATCAATTACATTATTACCTCTGAATCAAATTTACAATTAAACCATACTTTCCACCTTTCTTCAAGAATATCTAGTGAAACCTACATTTTTTTATAAAATGTGGATACATTTTTTATGTCTGTTTCTGTAGAAGCATTAACTCCAAAAAAGAGACAGAATATACTAGCTTAGTTTGTCTTAAATTCTTCTTACTGTATTTCTTACTTATGTCAATTCCTTTGATCACCATATTTTTATGTTTTGCAATATTTTATTCTTAATAACACACCTTAAGGCACCTTCCACATCAGTAATCATAGTTCTATAGCCTTCTTGTTTTAACTTTATTGAGATATACTCCACATTTCATAAAATTCACCCTTTAAAACACGCAATTCAGTGTTTTTTAGAATATTCATAGGGTTGCGCTACCATCACCACAATCTAATTTTTTGTCATTTTTATTACCCCCCAAATGAGCCCTATGCTCATTAATGTCACTCTCTATTCATCTTTGCACATACCTCCAGCCCTGGCAACCTCTAATCTACTTTCTCTCTACAGCTTTGCCTATTCTAGACTTCACATGTAACAAAATCATACAATAGATTTCATCTGTGACTGCCTTCTTTCACTTAGCATAATGAAGTTTATCAGTGTTACAGTGTATATCAATATGTCACTTTTTTATTGTTGACTACTACTCCATCATATAAACAATTTGTTTAAAGTTTATTCAAAACAAAATAAAATAAACATTAACCTAACTTTTAAAATTTCCAAAACAATATCTTTGTTCTTTCAGAAACTCTAGACAATTTTTGTCTTTATAGAACAGAATCTTTAACTTCTACACACTGAGTATGTCTGTGCCTGTGTGTATGTATATCTTTGTGTATGTGTTAATCTTATTTACCCACTACATGCCTAAATCAAGGTTAAGAGGAACTAATTCTTAGTATTACTATAGAACTAACACATTTGAATAAAATGAACACATGTGGAGTTATCTAATGAACAACTGTTCTTTGACCAGTGGCAAAGTCTGTTGGGATTAGTTATTTGAATTAGAAATGTCAGTTAGTAAGAGCTGAATAAAACTGAAGAAGGAAAAAAAAAATTGTATGGTAGTAAATGAGATAACCTGGATAAAATGGACAAATTCTTAGAAGGACACAATCTACCCAAACTGACAGAAGAGAAAAATAGAAGGTTTCAACAGACCCATTAAAAAAAAGGAAGAAGAAGAAGAGATTGAATCAATGATCATAATTTCCCAATAACAACAACAACAGAAGCCCTGGACCAAATGGTTTCACTGGGAATTTTATCAAACCTTAAGAAGAATTGACAATATTGTTTAAACTCTTCTAAAAGGTAGAGAAGGAAGGAATACTCCAAAATTTGTTCTATGAAGGAAATGTAGCCCTGATAACAAAACAAGACAAAGATACCACAAGAAAAGAAAACTACAGGCCAGTATCTGGAGAGGAAGGACAAGTATTGGTTGAGTGCATACTGAAAGTAAAGAGTGGAAAAGGAGAGTGTGTTGTCACAGGGTGAGAAGAACAGATACAGTTGCAGAGAGATGGGCACTCAGAGTCTTATATGGAAGACTGACTTGGATTATAAACTTTCACTTAAGCACAATAAAAAAAATAAAAAGAATAAAGATGCAAAAATCCTCAACAAAATATTAGTGAACAAAATTCATCAGTATGTTAAAAGAGTCATCATACATTACAACCAAGTGAAATTTATTCTACAAATGAAGGCACAGTTCAACTTTAGAATATCAATTAATGTAATACACCATGCCAATAAAGAAAAAGAACTACATGGCCATCTCTATAAATGCAGAAAAAGTATTTTACAATATCTAATACTCTTTCTTGATGAAAAGCTTAAAAAAGATTGGAATAGAAGGAGATTTCTTCAACATGATTTAGGATATACATGAAAAGCCAGTCATCAGCATTATACTTAATGAAGAGAAACACTGAGAGCTTTCTCCCTTGAAACTGGGAAAAAAGACAAAGGCACCTACTCTCACCACTTCTATTCAAGATTGTATTAGAGGTCCTAGCCAGAGCAATAGGACAAGAAAAAGATATAAATAATATCCAGATTAGAAAAGAAAGAGGAAAATTATTTCTATTCACATATGATCTGATCCTATATACAGAAGATCCCAAAATCTACAAGAAAACTAGAGCTAATAAAGAAATTTAACAAAGTTGTAAGATATGAGTTCCGGCAAACAAAGATCAATTGCATTTCTACACATCAGCAATGAGATATCTGAAAGGGAAATTAGGGAAACAATTCCATTTACAATAGCAACTAAGAGAATAAAGTATTTAAGAGTAAGTCTCACCAGGGATGTGAAGGAGTTATACAACAAAAAACAGAAAGCACTGTTGAAAGATATTTTAAAGAGACTTAACTAAACAGAAAGATGTTCCATGTTCATGAATAGGAGGACTTAACACTGTTAAGGTGTCAGTACCACCCAAAGCAACCTATAGATTCAATGCAATCTTGGCCAAAATCCCAACAGCCTTCTTTACAGGTGGAAACAAAAAGTCCTTAATTTTATATGGCACGGTAAGAGGCCCCAAATAGCTAAAGCAATTTTGATGGAATAAAGTAAGAGGACTCAGCCTTCCTGATTTAAAAACATATTTTACAGCTGTAGTTGTTAAAAAAGCCTAATACTGGTATAACAATAGATGCATAGACCAATGGAAGAGAATTGGAGCCCAGAAATAAGCCTACACATCAATGGTCAACTGATTTTTTAACAACAGTAGCTAAGTGCATTCAACAGCAAAGGAAGAATCTTTTCAATAAACAATGCTGAGATTTTTTTGAAATTTGAATTTCCATGTGCAGAAAAGCAAAACAGGATCCAGGCCTTGCACCATACACAACAACAAATGCAAATTAGATTAAGGACCTAAGAGTGCAAATTAAAACCATAAAATTCTTAGAAGAAAACCAGGGACAATGCTGTCAGGCCTAGCTTTTAACAATCCATAGATCCGACAAAAGACTAATAATCAATATATCTATAAAACTTGGACAACTTAACAAAAAGACAACCCAATCATAAAATGGGCAAAGGGCTTAAATATCAAAAGAAATTCAGATCATTAGCCATCAGAGAGATGTAAATCAAAACCACAGTGTCATGTCATTTCACTTCTACTAGAATGGCTGAGACCAAAACACACACACACACACATAAAAGAAAATAGCAAATGTAAGAGAGGATGTAGAAAAATCAAAATCCCTAACCCATTGGTGGGAAAGAAAAATGATACAGCTGTTGTGGAAAGCAGTGTGGCAGTTCCTCAATAAATAAACAAATAATGAAAAGTAGAACAATTATATGACTCAGCAATTTCATTCATACATATGTACCCAAAAGATCTGAAAGCAGAGGCTCAAGCAGAGACTTATACACCAGTGTTCAGTGTGGCATTATTCACAATAGCCAAAAAAAGTGGAAACAGCCAAAATGTTCATCAGCAGATGAATGGTTAGTATATAGATACATACATATGTACATATGTATATAGATATAAAACATGCCATGTAATACTACTCAGCCAGTAGAAATGAAATCTTGATGCACCTTATAATATAAATGGAGCTGGAATACAGAATTCTGAGTGAAATTAGTCAATCACAAAAAGACAAATATTATGTAATCCCACTTACATAGAAAGGCAAGAAAAGGCAACAGTCTGAAGAACAAAGTTTATTAGAGGTTACCAAGGGTGAGAGAGAAGGGGGACAAAGAGGTTAATGGTGGGGGAAATGCCCCATTCATTAAGATAGGGTTGGACAGATGATTTTTGTAATTGCTGCCAATAAGCTTGACGCCTGTCAAAAGTTGAATTGTCAAAAGATATGTAATAGATATATTTACAACAATGACCAAAAAAAAGGAGCCGCTGAGGCTAGTTGTGTTCAATCAAACACCTCATGGGAGAGGTAAAGAGTCCTGGTTTATGGGGCTTAGTTAACTGACTTAGTAACGTGCTCAGTACTTTGGATCTGCCTCCTAGTTCATTGCATAGTGCTTGGGGCCTTAAAAGTTTTTGAAAGTAGCCACACAGGCATGATAATTGGTCTATATTCCCCTGGAGCAACACAAGAAGGAGAGTCAGGAATAGGAGGAGGACGTGGGAAGCATGGCTAATTGCCTGCATGACTAGCTGCTCCTTTGCCATGACACCAGAAGAATTAGATGGTGCCCAGATGCCATTACTGTATATTTTCATCAAAGATTCTATACAAGAATCTTGATTAAACAAGGGAAAATGCAGAACAGAATTTCAAATTTCCATGCAAGCTGGACTTTTGGAGCCATTAAAGTTGAATGATCTGATGAAACTACTGCCTGAGACAAGTTAATGCTCTGAAATCTTTAAACTGGAAGCCAAAAAGGCGTCTGCAGTATTCTTAAAACCAAGCAACAGTTTAATTTAGCTTTAAAACAAACAAACAAGACTGCCTTAAGCATTATATTCTTTTAAGAATCATCTATATAAGGTCAATTTGACAACAATATCTCTAAAGATTAGATAGGGGACAGTGAGTTTATGTCAGTGAGAGAGGAAAACTCAGAAAATGAGGCAGAGTATGGTTGCACAACTTATTCCATGTCATTAAATGATATTCAATTGATGTATTTTTTGCTGTGTACTTTCTCAAAGACATAATGTTTTTTTTAACTGAAGACAAGAGGAATAAAGCGGGGTACAAAATCTTAGTCAAGAGCACACAAAGAGCTCAGTAACAGATGTGAAAATACAGCTTAACTTTTTCAACAGTCAATGACATGCTTTTGAGGTAAGTCTGGGAGAGTTCAGATAGCCAACATTTTGGTTAAGTCAAGCACCTAACTACTTATGCAGTTTGATACTTTTAGTAGACCATGATACCACAGATAAGATTTATAGAAATGTCACTATTGTTTGAAGTACTATTGCACCCTCTTCTATAGAATTGTTCACCATATTGAAGAGATTTTAAGAAAACTAATAGAAGGAAAAGACCTAAGGAGCTTTTGAGCTCCTCAGAAGAAAGGTATAAATAAAATAAAATTAAGAAATTGCCATTCATTAAATGTGTCAGATTCTTTCAGAAAGATCGCTCGGGGGACTGAAAAGACTAGTATGAGAGGCGGCAAAATATTAAGTCAATTAATATTAAAAAGGGGATATAAGAATTACTGCCACTCAGGAATTTATCTTTCACTAATCAAATCACTAAATCTAAATATTAAAACAATATTCTATGCTTACCAACAAACTCAGAGTTCCCAGATAACCAATAAAGACTCACTCTTGCCTTCAGGCACATGGCAATTTGTCTGTGCATACAATGCCCCATAATCAGAATATAAAGTATTTATAGCTCTGAGACTTCTCATCTGATCTTTTAAATAATCTTAGAAGATGCTATATCAATTATTATTAAGGATGATATATAACACTTCCTGAAATCAAAACTGTGGATTTGGTAAGCACTCCTCCTCCTCTCCCCTCACCCCACCACCAAAGAAACAAACAAATGCAACCCGTTGCTGTTAAGTCTGTTTCAACTCATAGCAACCCTATAGTATAGAAATTTCAAGCAACTATCTGGCATGGTCTCAAAAAAAATGTAAATTGCAAAAGCCAGGCATCTATCCTCTAGCAAAACACTAAACTATTTTAGAAGTTTTTAAATACAGTGTGTCAGTGGTACCAGCTTTAGCATACATTATCCAACATTTAAACTACATGTAAAAAGATTTGTATACTGTTTCCAGCGAGGTACCTTGTGCCTTAAAGAACTAGAATGAATCTGTTTTCAAGTATGTTTGCCCACCCAAGGTATCAAAAAGGCTAGTTAATCCAAATGCAGCTGCAGATTCAAATATCTTAATTAATGGGCATCTGGAGACAGCTATATTATTATGTGCCAACAAAAATTTTAAATTGCTAAAATATTTCAAATTGCTAAGCCAAGTGCAGTCGAGTCAGATTGCTAAAGAAACTTCTAAATTACTACTCAGATTACTTACAAAATGTGTGTATGCTATAGTTCACTTAAAAAAAATAAAACTAAAACCGTAAGAAGGGCTTGCTGCTGTTGCAAAGCAAAGATTTTACGGTATTTGTAGTTCTGTACAAGACTGTACTCCAGAATCGTTTTCTCCCAAATATATCCTATGTCATCCACTCCTTCTGTTTGTCTTTACTAAGATGAGTATCTATTTGTTCAATAAATATCTATTCTACCTTTTATCATGTTCCACCTGGTGTCCTGTTATTTGCTGCCATCAAGTAAACTACTACTAACGGTGATTCCACAATGGGCAGAGTAGACCTGCTCCATAGATTCTCGACGCTGTGAACCTTTGGAAACTGATGACTGGGACAGTTTTCTGAGACATGGTAGGGTTGTTTTGTTAATAGTCCAGCAATTAACCATTTATTCTACTCAGCAATCCCACTGGTGTCCTAACCAAGGGAAAAAAAAAATCAAACTCATTGCCATCAAATGGATTGTGACCTGCAGCATCCTCTTGTAGTTGGGTGTCATCGAGTTGATTCCAACTCATAGCAACCCTATGCACAACAGAACAAAACACTGCCCAGTCTTGTGCTATGCCCATAATTGTTTTTGCACTTGAGCCCATTGTTGCAGCCACTGTGTCAATCCATCTCATCGAGAGTCTTCCTTTTTCACTGACCCTTCACCCTATCAAGCATGATGTCCTTCTCCAGGGACTGATTCTTCCTGACAATATGTCCAAAGATGTAAGACGCAGTCTTGCCATCTTGGCTCCCAAGGAGCAGTCTGGTTATATTTCTTCCAGAACAGATTTGCTTGTTTTTTTGGTGGTCCATGGCACATTCAACATTCTTCACCAACATGACAATTCAAAGGCTTCAGTTCTTCCATCTTCTTTGTTCATTGTCCAGCTTTCACATGCATGTGATGCTATTGAATGGTGCAACCTCTTTGGAAAGCAATTTGGCATTACCTTAAAATAATTAATATATATATACCATTTGATCCAGTAATTCCTCTGCTTGGAATATATCCTACAGCATCGAGGCCAATCATACCAACTGACACATGCACACGAATGTTCATTGCAGCACAGTCCATGATAGCAAAAAGTTGGAATCATCCCAGATGCCCAACAACAGAAGAATGGATGGGTAAACTTTGGTCTATGTACTCAATAGAGTACTACACATTGATAAAGAACAACGATGATAGCAGGAAACATCTCTCAATTTGGTCTCAACTGGAGGACATTATGTTGAATGAAACCAGTCAGTGACAGAAGGACAATTATTATATGAGACCTCTACGATAGAAACTTAGAAGCATACTCATACATAAGAGAAAAGACTCTTTGACAGCTACAAGGGTGAGAAGGGTGGGAGGGTGGGAGGGCCAAGGGCCAAGGGTGATGGTTTAGATTAGATAGTTGTTAGAAATTTGGTTGGGTGAAATTGGTGACAATACACATTAGTAAGAAGATCAATATTAATGGGACTTTGACACAACTTGTGTACTCTTCTTCTCTTAACCCAATATTGTAGGCACAGAGTATACACGATTTCATTTTTTATTTAATAAAAAAACTTCAAAGCCTCCCCCTCCACAAAAAATGAAAATACCATAGTTGGGTCATGTGCACAAAGATGCTTACTGGTCCAGTTGTGAAGATTTTTGTCTTCTTGATGTTGAAGTGCAACCCATACTGAAGGCTGTGGTCTTTGATCTTCATCAGTGTTTCAAATCTTCTTCATTTCCAGCAAGTAAGTTGATGTCATCTATATAACACAGGTTGTTAATGAGTCTTCCTCCAATCCTGATGCCTTGTCTTCTTTGTGTAATCCAGCTTCTTAGATTATTTACTTGGCATACAGATTGAAAAGTTATGGTGAAAAGATACACACATTTCCCAACTTTAAACCATGCAGTCTTCTGTTGGCACAACTGCCTCTTGAACCACAAACAGATTCAGCGATGATATCCCTAGTTCCATGTCCTCTTCTGAGTTAAGCTTCAATTTTTGGCAGTTACTTGTTGATGTATTGTTGCTGTTGCTTTTGAGTGATCTTGAGCAAAATTTTACTTATATGTTGTATTAATGATACTGTTTGGTAATTTTCATATTTGGCTGGATCACCTCTCTTTGGAATGAGCATAAATATAGATCTCTTCCAGTCAGTTGATCAGGTAGCTATCCTCCAAATTTCTTGACATAGACCAGTGAGCACTTTCAGTGCTGCATCTGTTTTTTGAAATATCTCTTGATATTCCATCAATTCCTGGAGCCTTGTTTTTTTTTTTTTTTGTTTTTTTTTTGCCAATGCTTTCAATGCAGCTTCGACTTCTTTTCATACCACCAGTTCTTGATAATATACTACCTTTCAAATGGCTGAACATTGACCAGTTCTTTTTGGTGTAATGACTCTGTACATTCCTTCCATATTCTCCTGATGCTCCCTGAGTGATTTAATATTTTCTGTGTAGAATCCATCACAATTACAACTCAAGACTTGAATTTTCTATTCAGTTCTTGCAGCTTGAGAAATGCATAATGTGTTCTTCCTTCTGGTTTTCCATTTGCAGTTCTTTGTACACGTCATTATAATATTTTATTTTGTCTTTCTGAGCTGCTCTTTGAGATTTTATGTTTAGGTCTTTTACTTTGCCATTCCTTCTTTTTGCTTTAGCTGCTTGATGTTTGAGAGCAAGTTTCAGAGTGTCTTCTAACATCCAATTTGGTCTTTTCTTTCTTTTCTACCTTCTAATGACCTCTCTCTGTCTTCACGGATGATGTCTTTGATGTCATTCGACAATTCATCTGGTCTTTGTCATTAGTGATCAACACATCAAATCTGTTCTTGGGGCAGTCTTTCAGCTCAGGAGAGACATGCTGAGGGTCATACTTTGGCTCTTGTGGACTTGCTTTAATTTTCTTCAATTTCAATTTAAATTTGCATATGAGTAACTGATGATTTGTGCCACAGTCAGCACTTGGTCTTGTTCTGACTGTTGATAAGGAGCTCTTCCACTGTCTTTTTCCACAGATGCAGTTGATTTGGTTCCTGTGTATTCCATCTGATGAGGTCCACCTGTACAGTTGCCATTTGTGTTGGTCAAAAGAGGCATTTTCAGTGAAGAAGTAATCAGTCTTGCAAAATTCTATCACACAATCTCTAGTACTGTTTCTATCACAAAGGCCATATTTTCCAACTACTGATCCTTCTTCCTTTTTTCCAACTTTTGCATTCCAGTCACCAATAATTATCAACGCATCCTGACTGCATGTTCAGTCAATTTCAGACTGTAGAAGCTGGTAAAGATCTTCAGTCTCTTTATCTTTGGCCTTAGTAGTTGGTGAGTAAATTTAAATAACAGTCATATTAACTGGTCTTCCTTGTAGGCATATGGATATTGTCCTACCAATGACATCATTATATGTCAGAACAGATCTCGAAATGTTCTTTTGGATGATGAATGCAACACCATTCCTCTTCAAGTTTTCATGCCCAGCATAGTAGACCACATGATTGTTGGATTAAAAACGGCCAATAGCAGTACATTTCAGCTCACTAATGCCTAGAGTATTGACATTTATGCACGCTGTTCTAGTCAGCTAGTGCTGCTCTAACAGAAATATCACAGCTTGGATGGCTTTAACAAAGGAAAGTTTATTTTTACACAGTCCAGTAGGCTATAAGTCCAAACTTAGTCTCTCTGCTCCACAGGAAGGCTGTCTCCTCTGTCAGCTCTGAAGGAAAGTCCAACATTGCATCAGTCTTTGCCCAGAAAGCATCTTGGCACAGGAACCACAGGTCTGAAGGATGCTCTCTTCTCCTGGTGCTGCTTGCTTGACAGTGTGAGGTTCCCAATTATCTGCTCGCTTTCCCCTCCTTTTATCTCTTGTAGGATGAAAGGATTAACGGTGGTGCAAACCATACACCAGGGGAACTCCCTTTGCAGTGGAGCAGGGAGATGATATCACGAAGGGATTTACAGTCCCACCCTAATCTTTTAACATACAGCATAGGAAAATCACAAACTGAAGGACAATCACAAAATATCGGGAATCATGTCCCAGCCACATGGCTGCCCTGACCCGCGGGACAAATCAATGAAAGGACGAGGGGGACCTGTGAAAATAAAGGTGGGACAGGAAGAGGCGAAGAAATGGAGGCAAGTCAAAGTTCTGATCAAGCCTCAAGGTTTTATTGTTAAAATGAGGTATATTTATAGCAGCGGGAATAGAGGGAGGGATCAAGTGACGTAGGGATGGAGTGACATTTGGAGTGAGGTAGTTGTCGGCTGGGGATTGGATATACATAGGACTAAGGCAGTGACATCAGGCAGGAAGTTTTTCACACGCGCGGGCCTTTTGAATTTCGCGGGTGCGGGCTTTTTCAAACTTGGCGCCCGCGGGCTTTTTCAACCCTACAAGCTTCCTGTATGTCGGGGCCTGGGGGCTCACCCATGGCTCCCGACATCTCCTCCCTTTTTGTTTTAATTCATGGGAGGTGGGCTTTAACTGGGCGAGGGGGTATTGACCAAGGCTCCTCCGCGTGGAATTTACGGCTCTTGGTATCTTTTGAGGAGGAGAGGCAGAGCCGTTTTGATGTTGAGATAGATACCAACCTCTATGCAAGCCAGGTGTGCCCCAGGGAAACGTAGAGGAGTTAGTGTTAACTTTCCCTTGCAATGCTTTGCTTCGCACTCGTCCCAGTACCCATACCTCTCTTGCCGGATTGGTAAGGAGGTAAGCATGCCTCTATTTTTCATGCTGTCCCCGTGGGGAGGAAGCTAGGGTACCCCATTTCAGTGGCATAAGCTTCGTCAACTGCCAGGCGATGGTAGTGAACTTGAATAGGTTTAGCTTATGCAGCATCTATTTGTTGTTTGATGAGGCTTGTTATTCTTCTGAATGCCCAAGGGCCGAAGGTCAGGAACAGTAATATTCCTAAAACAGGGCCAGCAAAACTGAGAAGTAGATTAGTAAGCCATGAAGTTCCGGTAAAGTTAAAATCAAGCGGTCCTGAGCTGCTTCCCCATTCTCGTTGTCTTTGATTTAATCGCTCTCTGAGTTTAGTCATAGTGTCCTTAATGACCCCTGAATGATCTGTCTTTGTTACATGGTTTAGAGGAACTAAATCTTTCGTTTTTATCATAATACTTAGTAAAGGAGAAACTTAAGAGGTCTGAAGAAGGTGTGGACCATTTCCAATTTCCATCACTTGAGGTAACGCAACTCCATTTTGCGCAGAAGTAGGAATCGGTTGTCCCACAGTGAGCGCCTTTATTATAGTTGGGGCAAACATAAAACCCGAAGTTTCGCACGTGTTTAGAGGCGTATTCTTTTATGCGTGGGATGACATCTTTAAGGCAAAAGGAAAGGTCAGGCCACCAAGTGTTTAAGGGTTTGGTGTCACTAGCATTATAGAGTATGTAATTATCATTTAGGTTTATAACAGCCCATTTAAGGCTAAAAGGAGCATGGGGGTTGGTAGGGGCAAATCCTTCATATGTAGGAAAAATGATTAACAAGAAGGTTAAAAAGCTTATCTGTGATGGATTGTTGACTTCCATATCACAGAGTTTTCTCAGCATTTCACTCCAGCAATGCCGGACACAGGTGGCCTTCACAGCCTACAAAAGAGGAGAAGGCTTCTCAGGGGTATTTTCCCTGGAAATGGGGTTATCATTGATGGGCTTAACAAGACGTTCGGGTAGCCACCGAGGGGCCCCTTCTGGAGTATCATACACACATGCGTGGCCTCTTCCCCAGATAAGAACCGGATCAGGACCGTGCCATTTATGGGTTATGGGATTTTTCCACATAACCTTGGCATATTGATTTTTAGTCTCTTGATGCCAAAGACGATCTGCCGCAGATTTTTCATTAATATCTAGTTGTAGGAAATTAAGGATGAATAAGGCATGATTTAGGAGGTTACGAGGAGAAACTTTAGTGGAATAAACAGTGTTTGTCTTAAGTTTGGATATGGTATACTTAAGGGTCTGGTGGGCTCGCTCTATTATGCCCTGTCCCTGAGGATTATAGGGAATGCCAGTTACATGTTTGATCTGGAATTGACTACAGAAATTTTTAAAGGTTTGTGATGTATAGCCTGGTCCATTGTCGGTTTTGATTTGTTGGGGCTTCCCCATGATGGCAATACATTGGAGAACATGTGCTATAACATTTTTAGAGGCCTCACCACTGTGGAGGGTGGCATGGAGGAACCCACTATAGGTGTCAATGGTCATATGGGCATATTTGAGGTTACCAAACTCAGGAATATGGGTAACATCCATTTGCCAGATTTCATTGGGGAGCAGGCCCCTTGGGTTAACTCCTAGGTGGGGGAGAGGCAGAAGAGTTACGCATGCGGGACAGTTTTTAACAATTTGTCTCGCCTGTTCTCTAGTAATCTTAAACATAAGGCGGAGTGTACAAGCATTGAGGTGGTGAAGAGCATGAGCCTGTTGGGCTTTGGTAATGGGCTCTAGGGTAGCTGAGAGGACCAAGTGTGTTTGTTTATCTGCAAGGTTGTTGCCTTCGGAGAGGGGTCCTGGAAGGTCAGTATGGGCACGCAAGTGTCCAATAAAAAAGGGGTATTGTCTTTTTAGGATGAGTGCCTGAAGTTGTTGAAAAAGAGGCACAGCGTTGGAAGATGTTTTGATATAAGGAACAGTTTCCAACACTGGGACTAAGAGAGCTATGTAAGCACTGTCAGTGTAAAGATTGAAGGGAACATCATGTAGTATTGTGAAGACCTGTAAGATAGCGAAAAGCTCTACAAGCTGGGCAGACCTGTAAGGAGACTGGACACTGTTTTCCTGTGAGTCTATAACCCATGCGGCAATACCAGAGGAAGATCCATCTGAAAAAACCAGGGAGGCTCCTTTCAAGGGCTGAGTAGATGTTATTTTGGGGAAGATGAAGGGGTGCCTCTGGGCAAACTGGAGGAGTTTGTGTGAAGGATAATGGTTATCTATAGTACCCTGGAATGTGACTAGGGTAATTGCCCAGTCATCATCATTCTGAGAGAGCCAGTCTGTTTGTTCCTTGGTGTAAGGAAGGATAAGCTGATCAGGGTCCCTGCCAAAATGCTGGCGGCTCTTTTCTCGGCCTAGTCTTATAAGTTTGGCCACTAGGGAGGGATAGGTGAGGAGAACTTTAGTCAGGGTGGAGGATAGGTGTATCCACAGGAGAGGGCCATTCTGCCACAAAACCCCCGTGGGTGTATGTAGTGTGGCACAGACAATAAGGGCAAAGGGCTGTTCATAAGTTATGAAGGTAACCTGTTGTTGCTGTATGGCCTCTTCAACAATGCGAAGGGCCCTTTTTGCCTCCGGATTGAGGTAGCGGGGAGAGAGGGGGCTGGCATCTCCATGAAGAGTATCAAACAATGGTTTTAATTCCCCAGTTGTAAGTTTGAGGTATGGTCGGAGCCAATTAATATCTCCCAGGAACTTTTGGAAATCATTAAGTGTGTGTAGATGAGAGGTTTTTAAGTGAAGCTTTTGAGTGGTGATTTGATTATTATTCAATTCGAAACCGAGGTAATAATAAGGGTCAGCAAGTTGTATTTTGTTCGGGGCAATTTGAAGTCCAAGGGAAGTTAGTTGGCAAGTTAGGTCCTGACTGCACCTAAGTACCTCTAAGCTGGAGGCCTCCGCCAGTAAAATATCATCCATGTAATGAATGATATAAATGGAAGACCACCGACGCCTAAGAGGGTCTACAGCCTGAGCAACAAATTTTTGACACAGAGTGGGACTATTGGCCATGCCCTGAGGGAGAACTTTCCACTGATAGCGCTGCATTGGTCCTTTAAAATTAATAACTGGGAGGCTAAACGCAAAGCGTTCTCTATCAAGTGGGTTAAGAGGGATAGTGAAGAAGCAATCTTTGAGATCAATAATGATTTTAAAGTAATTAGCTGGAATGGCGACGGGGGAGGGGAGTCTAGGTTGGAGAGCCCCCATTGTAAACATGGTTTTATTAATTTCTCTGAGGTCCTGAAGGAGTCGCCATGACCCATTTTTCTTTTTGATCACAAATATAGGAGTATTCCAAGGAGAGGTAGTTGGTTCTAAATGTCCAGCAGCCAGCTGTTCCTGCACTAACTCTGTGGCAGCTGCGAGTTTTTGCTCAGTCAAGGGCCATTGATCTACCCACACTGGAGACTCAGATCTCCACTTAATTTTATCAGCGTGGGGTGCAGGGGAGTCAATGACCGCTAAGGAAAATATTCACTTCCCAAGCCTGAACGATCATTTTTAGGCGTTACAGGAAGAGGCTGCTTCATGCCTTGATTATTTTTTCCCAATCCCTGTCCCGGTAGGAAGCCCAGATTAAGCATCTGTTGAGTAACTATTTCATTTGGGCTACACATGATGATCCCCAGCTGGGATAAGACATCACGACCCCACAGATTAACAGGCAAATCCGGAACAATGTAAGGTTGAACTTGTCCTGAGTTACCCTCAGAGTCCTTCCAAATAAGAATTTTTGAGCCTTGTTTAGGATTGACAGACTGACCAATGCCTTCAAGATGAGTTATTGAGGTCTCACAGGGCCAGTTGGAAGGCCAATATTTAGCTGAAATTACTGTAGCATCAGTTCCTGTGTCCATTATTCCTTCAAAGGCTTTGCCATCTAACTGGAGAGTAAGTCTTGGCCTATCAGGGTTTACTGGTTGTACCCAATATGTTTCTGAGGACCCAAAGGCAGAATTCAACCTAATGGACTGTATGTGTTTGGTGGGTGTGGAATCTAAGGGAAGTAATATAAGTTGTACTATTCTCTTTCCTTTTGGAACAGACAGGGGCCCCAACTGAGCCGAGGCCAAAAGAGTAATTTGTCCTGTGTAGTCATTATCAATGACCCCAGGGATGACATGAAGGCTGGCCAATGAGGAACTGCCACACCCTAAGATTAAACCAAACATTCCCGGGGGCAGTGGCCCATAAACCCCTGTAGGGATGAGTTGAACACCCTGATCGGGCACTAATATTGTATCAGTGGCGGAACACAGGTCTGCGGAGGTCCAACATCAGCCTTGTAGACAAAGTCATGAGCCCCTGCAAATGACGGGCTGAAGCATCTCACCTGTGACATGTTTTTTAGCCTACTGTCCTTGATATTATTTGGCTTCCTAATCAAATTTTCTCCTCTCCTGGCACAAGAATCAGGGGAGATGCCTTCTGAGAGGGGCCCTTTACTACCCCCTTGGTTTATGAAATAATATCGGGAAAACCTGTACAGGAATGTTTGGGGAAAAAAGAGCTCAGAGGAATGATCCCTAACACAGCCAGCACTGAGAGCAGCGAGGCCGGCCCAACCCCTGCTGACTTCCCCCAACTGCACATCAAGAGCAAAGTAGGAACAAATAGAGATCATAAACTTTAGACCCTTCCTCGTGAACCTTTTAACCTTGAGGTATAAGTAGGGCTGATTGAGCTTGAGGCATCCTTAGGCCATTATCTTTAGATAAGCCTTAGCAGTTAAAAGGATCACCCGGTTTCAGTTAACTAATAGCTCATGTGGCAGGGTAAAAAATTACATCACCTCAAGACCACGAGGTTTTGGTTTTAAACTAGCCCATAGATTGTGTGGTCAGTGGGCAGGGTAAAATTCACAAGGTCTCTCCTGTCTCCTTGATTCATTTACCGCCGCGCCTCTCCCTCCCTCCGTGCCTGACCCTGTAAAGTGTTGGGGCTGGCCCCCGGCACAAGTCCAATCCTGTGCTTCCAGGGGTGGCACGGCAGACGGAGCTGATACTTGTCTTTGTGTCTGTTTCTAGGGGACGAACCTGACTGCCCCTAGGTTCTGTCCCAAGGGTGGGGCCGGCCGGGCTGAGATTTTTCAGCGGGTGGGGCGGCGGCTGACGGCCGCCGCCCCTTCTCGGCCCGCGCTAGGAGCTCGGGGCGGCGCGGCGTAGGCCGGGGCCGCGCGAGGAGAGCGCGCGGCGCGCCGAGCCATGAGCGCCGGAGCCCGGTCGCCCTTGTGGCGACCGTGGTTTGGGGAGCCCTCTCGCCTGCCCCCACACACCCCCGAGGAAATTTTTAACGCCCTGTTGCTTCACAGGGGACTTTTTCGGTTCCAAAGGTTCTATAATAATCATTCAGACAGTCTTTAACCCTTTTCCAACACTTAAAGAACTGTACTAAATCTCTCTCTCCTTTTTTTTTTTTTTCAACCGTAATTCTTTACAACTTGAAGGAATCCCTCCTTCTTATCTCTTTGTTAGCCTTAAATCTTCGCCCCTTGAAAGAATCCTTGATTGCGGTTAGCAAGAGTTCATGTGAACTTAATTACCCACTTACCTCTAAACAGATCAGACTCGCAGGGCGGCTACTCCCGTGGTGATCAGGACGAGTTTGACTCACGAGCAGCTCTTCCTGTGGAAACTCCAGTAGAGCCAACTCACACCCGGTGCGGCAGCTCGGGACACCTGGCCAGGACTTCCTTCTCCGTAGTGGGTTCTTTCAGCAGCTCCATACCTCGGGCCCCACGTTGAGGCGCCAGTTTTGCCCCGACCCGCGGGACAAATCAACGAAAGGACGAGGGGGACCTGTGAAAATAAAGGTGGGACAGGAAGAGGTGAAGAAATGGAGGCAAGTCAAAGTTCTGATCAAGCCTCAAGGTTTTATTGTTAAAATGAGGTATATTTATAGCAGCGGGAATAAAGGGAGGGATCAAGTGACGTAGGGATGGAGTGACATTTGGAGTGAGGTAGTTGTCGGCTGGGGATTGGATATACATAGGACTAAGGCAGTGACATCAGGCAGGAAGTTTTTCACGCGCGCGGGCCTTTTGAATTTCGCGGGCGCGGGCTTTTTCAAACTTGGCGCGCGCGGGTTTTTTCAACCCTACAAGCTTCCTGTATGTCGGGGCCTGGGGGCTCACCCATGGCTCCCGACACATGGCTACACACATTTTTCGGGGACATAATTCAATTCATGACATCCCACCCTTTGGCACCACAAAAATCACATCTTTGAAATGTAAAACATTCATCCCATCATAGCAAAATCACGTCCATCTCATACGATAGAAGTCTTAAGTCAGTTCCAAGTCCAAAATTCAAACATTCCTTTATGTCTCTGAAACCTAGAATACAAGCTATCTGCTTCCAAAGGTACAATGGCAGAACAGGCACAAGTTAGACATTTCATTACAAACAGGAGAAGTTTCAGGGAAACAAGGCACTAACAGGCAACAAGCAAGTCAGCAGAACACATTACATTAGCCCTCAAAGTTTTGAAAATAATTCCCCATTTTCTGAGACATTTTACACAATAGCTTTGCCCTCCAGACTCTAGATATTGGCCACACTCTCTGGATTCTGAGTGGAGACCCCCAGCCTTGTGCTACAACTCTGCCTTCAAGGCCCACTTGGACAGAAACTCTGCCCATTGACTTTAGGTGCACCCTAAACCTACCTGAGTAACAATTCTCTCACACAGACAGGACAACATGGTTCTACCCTTTCAAACCCCTGAGGTCATGGCCATACCTTTTGAGATTGAGGCTGTTCAGCTTCTCACACTGCTTGTATCTTCAGCTTCTGCTTCCTATGGCCACATGGCCCAGACCTTAGGTCCACATCTGCCCTGCTGGGGCAAGTGTTTCAAAACCTTGTAGTTCCACTGATTCAAGTGCCTGGAGATGCCCCACTCAGCTACGAAGCCTCCTGCACAAACGCACTCAGCTCTCTTGCTCTATGAGTCAGCAAGGCTAGCTCCACTGATTCAAGTGCCCAGAGGCACCCAGCTTCATCAGGAAATCTGTGTCCACAGGCACTTAGCTCTCTTGCTCCATGGGTTGGTTCCAGCACTGCCTCTGGTTCTGCTGTTGCCACTGCCACTGGTTCTTGGCTGTTTTCACTATCCCTGCCTTCTGCAGTGTTAACAGTTCCCCTTGGTTCCTTCTGAGTCTTCTATCCAGTCATAGCTTCAAAACTGTTTCCACATTGTATGTATTTGCTGGAGAAGCACTGCACTCTCATGGTACCAAATTGTCTTAGACTTGGTTTTCTAGGGACGCAAAACCAGTGACACATATGTGTACAAGGAAAGATTTATATATACAGAAAACAGCTTATGCAATTGTAGAAGCTGAGCATCCCAAGTCCTGGTACAAGCCTCACATGGCCATGGGAGCTGGTGAACTCAAGGTCGGTAGGTCAGAGACCAGAGTTCTAGGTCACCACTCATGTATGTTGGCAGATCCCAAGCTGGCAGCGAGACTGCGAGGTCTCTGCTGGCTCACAGAGCTGCAGAGGCCGGCAAACCCAGGATCGGCAGATCAGGGAACAGGACTCACAAGCACCAGCTGTAAGTGTTGATGAATCGAACAGCTCCTAGTTCGGATACAGGAACCAGACACCAGGAGAGAGCATGAGCTGCTGGCTACATGAGCAGACAAGAAGGAGGTGGTGAAAGGTGGAGAGATGAGAGCTGAGGGGAGAGAAGCCACCACAGGCCCCACACTGTCACTTGACAGAGCAACCAAACATAGAGTAGCCAAGTTGACACAATCCTGACCACCATACATGCCATTTCATTTTTGATGATTTCCAACTTTTCTAGAGTCATACTTTGTACATCCCATGTTCCAGTTATTAATAGATGTTTGCAGCTGTTTCTACTCATTTTGAGTCATGTCACATCAGCAAATGAGGATCCCAAAGGTTTTACTCCACCCACATCATTAAGGTCAACTCTACTTTGAGGAGGCATCTCTTCTCCAAATGTCTTCTGACTGCCTTCCAACCTGGGGGGCTCATTTTTGGGGACCGTATCTGAAAGTGTTCCACTGCTATTCATAAGGTTTTCCCTAGCTAATTCTTTTCAGAAGTAGACTGCCAGGTTCGTTCTCCTAGTGTGTCTTAATCTGAAAGCTCAGCTGAAACCTGTCTACAATGGGTAACCCTGCTGGTACCTAAATACCAGTGGCATAGCTTCCAGAAACACAGCAACAAGCAAGCCTAGGACTCAGCAAAAGGACAGTGAACAGGCAACAGGTTCATTCTCCTCATGGAGTTTACACTCCAGTGAACAGAGACAGAAAAAAACATAGCAAACACATCAACATGTTAATTCAGATTGCTGTGAGCGCTATGAAACAAATAACCAAAAATGAGATAGCAATCAAGGAAGGTAAAACTTTTAAAGGCTGGTTAGGAAAGGGTTTTCCAAGAAGGTAAAATGTCAGAAACAGAAAGGAAAAGGGAGCAGCTCTATGAAGAACACGGAGAGCCAAATTTCTAAGTTCAGGAGAGCAAAGTACAAAGGCCCAAACACAGAAACAACTGTGCACTCAAGAAGCAAAACGGAAGCCAGTGCACCAGCCATGGAGAAGAGGCAGAGGGGAGGTTAACGAGCTGGACAGCAGCCGGACTGCGCAGAGCTGTGAGCAGTCGTGGCTGAACTGAGCGCCCATTCTCAAAGCAATAGGAAACCAGTGAGGAGGTGCGGAAAATGCAAAAATAGAATTAAGTTGTATTTTTGAGGAGAATGAGTGGTTGCAGTTTAGAAGACTACTTTGGGAACAGTGTCTACAGGAAGTCCAAGGTAGAAATACATGGCTGCTTAAAAAAACTGAGTGACATATAGTCTCTGACTTACCAGGGGAATCTGTTCTGAAGACTGTGTTGTCAATTCTGACATACAAGGTCGGACAGTTAAGTTTGTAAACTTAATTGTCCGCAGTACTACACACCTCATTGATGAGTATCACTATGGTCACTTTCACAGTACTCCCCTTGGGAAGCTGTGCACCAATGCCACCCTTCAAAGCAATTTTGGAATTCTTTCTGGAATGGCCATTGCAGACAGTGTGGCAAGGTAGCAACTTCATGAACTTCATCTGTATGGTGGTCTATGTTACATATAGCCATGTTGGAAAGCCCCCCTGCTCCCCTCATCTGTCCTCCATGACTTTCTTCTTTACCTGAAGATAAAGGAAATATTAAAAAGAAAGCAATTCAATGAGATTCAGGACATTAGGATAATATGATGAGCTTTGCCAGCTATTTCATAAAAAGAGTTTCAAAACTGCTATGAAAGGTGAACTAAGCACTGGCGTCAGTGCATAGTTTCCAAAGGGGAGTATTTTGAAGGTGATCATAGTGATATTCTGCAACGAGGTTACGTAGCACATTTTCTAGGATGAGTTCGTGAACTTAATTGGCAGACTTAGTAAGCTGAATGCCTCATTTTATTATCAGTATCTTTATAACCCAATCAGTATTTGCCTTTAGGAGTTAGAAACATCACATGTAAATTTACAGGTATATGTGATATATGACACTTTAAAAATGCACAAGTCATAAAAATTGACTCTGACAATGAAAAAGAGTTGAGCAACTTGGGCATTTTGTCCATTGTGATAACAACTTTGCTTGTGGAAGGTTCTGGATCATCTGGATTATGCTTGGGGATGGGACAACATTTCTAGTTAGAATAATATTGAAAGTTGCCTAGATAGTCCTTTTCTTTTTCTTCTTCTTCTTAACTGTCCGACCTCTTGTGTCAGAACTGACAACATAGTCTTCAGAACAGATTCCCCTCGTAAGTCAGAGACTACATGTAACTCAACTTTTTTAAGCAGCCATGTATTTCCATCTCGGACTTCCTGAAGACACTGTTCCCAAAGTTGTCTTCTAACCTTGCAACCACTCAATTCTCTGTATTTTGAGGTAACATTTGATTGCTTCCAGAATCTATCAACCTTAGCAAAGCAAGAGCATTTGGGTTCACGTTTTCTAGCAACTGAAGACCCTGGTTTAGTTTAGAAAACTAAATCATAAAATTCAACATCTCTGAGTAAATACCCGACAATGATTGCATCCAGAAATTATAAGTATTTTGTGTCATACATAAGATGTCAAAAAAAAAGAATGATCATAAACACAGTTCACTTTATGTCAAATATGTCATAAACAAGGACTATCTATACTTAGGAGAATCTACCTCTTACCAGGTATCATTTCAGGCTTTTGTGTGTGTGTGTGTGCGTGTGTGTGTTTATTCTTACTTAAATCTCCAACAATGTCATGAGGTTAGAGGTACTTCAGATTTGACAGATTAAAAACCTGTTGCTGTCCAGTCATTTCTGACTTACCGTGACCTATAAGACAGAGCAGAGCTGCTCTGTAGGGTTTCCAAGGAACAACCATTGGATTCAAACTGCAACTTATAGTTGTCAGCCAAGCTCTTAATATCTGCACCCCCTCAGGGTTCCTTTTATAGATCAGATAGCTAAATTTTAGAACATCTGACTGGATCACACTTGTAGTTAGCAGCATTCTGTTTACCAAATCAAATCACCTTGTTAGAACTATGATGTGTTTTATTTTTTATGTAGCTTTCAAAATAACAAATATCAAAGACAAATTCTGAAATCAGTATTTTAGAAATGCTAAATTCAAACTTCCTTTTAATAATTAAATACATAGGCATAGAATTTCCCCGTAGATAGCTGTTTTAGTCATCTAGTGCTGCTCTAACACACATACCACAAGAAGGTGGCTTTAACAAAGAAAACTTTATTCTTACACAGTCCAATAGGTTGCAAGTATGCACTCAGGTCTCTGCTCCAAGAGAAGGCCTTTCCCTCTGTCAGCTCTGGAGGAAGGTCCTTGTCTTGTATCAGTCTTTGGTCAGGGAGCATCCTGACACAGGAACCTCAGGTCTGAAGGATGCACCCTACTCCTGGTGATGCTTTCTTGATGATGTTAGGTTCCCACCTCTCTGCTTGCTTCCCTTTTCTTTTATCTCTTGTAGGATAAAAGGTGGGGAAAAACACACTCCAGGGAAATTCTCTTTGCAGTGGAGCAGGAAGGACACCTCAGGAAGGACTTTACAGTGCCACCCTAATCCACTTTAAAAGACAGCATAGGAAAATCACAAAATGGAGGGTAATCACAGAATATAAATAACATGGCCCAGCCCAATTACTATACATATTTGGGGGGGGGACACAATTCAATCCACGACAATATCCAAATAGAAGAGATTTCTTCAATTTTTGGATGTTTTGAGACAAACTAGTATGCACTGATAAGGCCCTCCTCCTTATTTCAAACCCTGTTTTAGTTAGCTAATGCTGCTCTAACAGAGATATCATGAGTGGAAGGCTTCATAAAGAGAAATTTTTTTGTCACAATCTGGTAAGCTACAAATCCCTTCACGAGCTACAAATCCATTCAATAAGAGAAATTATCACAGTCAGGTAGTCTGAACCCAAATTCATTGAGAGCATCTCTGCACAGGAACGTCAGGCCCAAAGGTTGGTCTCTGCACTCAGTGCTGCTTTCTTGGTGGTATGAGGTCCCCAACTTGCTCGGCTCACTTCTCTCCCTTATATCATAGTACACATAGGTATGACTTTGTAATTGTATTCCTTCAGAGACTATGGATGCTAAGGGGAGATGTGTGCAGATATCAAGTTGCCGAGGGGTAGATTATGGTGGTTAAGATTGTGTCGGCTTGGCTGGACAATGATTCTCCATGTTTGACAGCTGTATCACGTGGTGGGGCGGGGCTTGTGGTGGCTTCCCGCCCCTCAGCTCTCATCTCTCTGCCTTCCACAGCCTACTTCCTGTCTGCTCACCTTGCCAGCAGTGCCTGCTCTCCATTTTTTTTGCATCTGGTTCCTGGGACCCGAACTGGCAGATGTTGTATTCATCATCCCTTGCAGTTTGCAAATGACGGTACTGTTTGCTAACCTGCTAATCCTGGGCTTGCTAGCCTCTGAAGCTTCATGACTCAGCAGAGACCTCGCAGTCTTGCCCACCAGCTTGGGATCCACAGACCTATACGGCCTGTGATCTAGAACTCTAGCCTCTGATCTGCCGACCTTGCGTCCACCAGCTCCCACGGCTGTGTGAGGCTTGTACCAGCACTTGGGATGGTTCAGCTTCTTCAATTGCATAAGCTGTTTCCTCTATATAAATCTTTCCTTGTACGTGTACATGTTACTGGTTTTGCTTCCCTAGAAAACCCAGCCTAAGACACACCCCAAAGTCAGAGACAGAACATCAATAAGCTGTACATGGAGCTACACAACTACACTCCTGTCTAACTCAGAGAGTTATGAGTGCACTATTCAGAAAGCCTCTGGTCGTGTTTTCTGGTACTGATTAGTTGTAAACTCATTTCTTTAGTGTTAGTATCCTCTCCCTGCCAACTTTAAATTTCATATTCCCCCATCTGCTTTTGCAGTTCATGTAAGCTAGTTTCCTGTAGTGACAAACCTTTGAAGTTCTATTTTCCAAAAGCTACAAATTTCACCCTTGTCATTGCCACATCTGTAGAAAATACTTGGTGCATAGAATATATTACCCTACACTGAGAATATATCAAGGTGGTACAGCAGCTAAGCTGTCAGCTGCTAACTGAAAGGTCAACTTTTCAAACCCATCAGTTGATCCACAGAAGAAAGAGGTAGCAGTCTGCTTACCTAAAGATTATAGCCTTAGAAGCCCTATGGGGCAGTTCCAGTCTGTTCAATAGGGTCACTGTGAGTTTGAATCAACTCAAATGCCACATGCTTCACAATGTTTTGGAAAATCATCATAATGGAAGACATTAGAAACTCTTGTCTCATTTGAGGGAACAACTAATAATTAATAGGAAGCTTGTAGCTTATTTATAAATAATTGTACTGTAGATGTTATTTTAAATAACCTTACTGGTTTTGCCCTGTATGTCCACAGGTTATTTGAATTTCACAAGGTATAAATATATTACATATTGTAGTTGATTTGCAAAGTTCATTTTAAAACAAATTCTTGCATCTCTCCTAGAGGTAAACAATATAGCCAGAGGAAGAATTTTGTTTTATGTAAGATATGACTTTCTAACCATAACAGTATATAATAATGGCCACTGCTTAACTATTACAGGGCTATTTATTGTAGGATAAAATACAGAGTCAAATGCTACTAACACAATGAACAGACATAGACAATAAACAAAAACTTTACTTTTTTTAATTATTGAATTTGTATGTTCAGTTTATAGTTTCAGAGCTTTTTTTTCACATGTGACATTTCATTCAATCTTCACAAGGTGAACTAAAATCCATGAAAAACTAAAAGAAAGTATCCCTTTACCAATGATATTTTGTTTTTGTGGTGAAATACAACTATAAGTCATTCTGTGTCATGTATGTTATGAAGAAAAATAATGAATTTTCTTCTGATATTCAAAAGGGTCATCAAGATCACAGACTTAACATTTAGCCAGTATAGATTTATGGCTGACCTAGGCTATTATAAATGCATGAACTTTTTCTAAAAGCAACAGTGTTTATTTGCAGTTAATCAAATGAGTTATTTCTTTAAGATAGTGCCCTAGCAACTTCAGACAGAAGTCCGTAGTGATGTTAGAAACAGGCTTGTTTATCACATATTCAGATCTAACTTATGAATATACTTCAATGTGTTGCTTTGATCAAACAACTATCAAAACTTTTCTGTTTTAGAACTAACAAGCCTGTAAGAATCTTCCTGTCACAATTCTTGAATTTGAGGTCCTATAGAATGGTAGATAGCATTTATCATAAACAAGTTTCTTTAAGGAATATTTTAATGACGCTACATCTTTGGAAACCCCACGGAGTGGTTCTACTTTGTCTGAGAGGGACACTGTGAGCAGGAATTGATCCAGCAGCAAAGGGTTTTTTGTTTGTTTTGCCACCACCAAAGTAAGTAGTTTCAGAAAAGAGCAGTTGGGAACTGTGAACAAAAATGTTAGAAGCAAGATGTGAAAAAGTTCAAATAAATCAGAAATGAAAAGGAATACACCACCTTCAACCATTAACAAAATCAGTAGTATTTAGCCTCTGATTAGTGCTGGACACTGGGCTAAATGCTTTACATACATTGTTGTTATTTTTCCTCAAGTTGATTCCAACTCACAGCAACCCTATGTACAATAGAACAAAACACTGCCCAGTCCTACACCATCCTCAAAATCATTGTTATGCTTGAGGCCACTGTTGCAGGCTCTCTGTCAATCAATCTTGTTGAGGGTCTTCATCATTTTTACAGGTCTTCAGCTTTTCCAAGCATGATGTCCCCCTCCAGAGACTGATCCTGTCTGATAACATGCCCAAAGAATACATGATATAGTCTCTCCATCCTTATTTCTAAGCAATATTCTGGCCAGAGTTCTTCAAAGAGAGACTTGTTCATTCTTCTGGCTGTTGTTGTTCTCAAGTTCTGTTGAGTCAATTCTCACTCACAGGAGCTACATGTACAGCAGAATGAAACTCTGCCCAGCCCTGTACTACGCTCACAATTGTTGTTATGCTTAAGCCCATTGTTGCAGCCACTATATCAATCCATCTTGTTGAGGGTCTCCCTCTTTTTCTGCTGACCTCTACTTCACCAAACATGATTTCCTTTTCTAGGAACTGGACCCTCTTAACAACATATCCAAAGTATGTAAGATGTAGTTTCACCATCCTTCCTTCTAGGAACACTCTGGTTGTACTCCTTCCAAGAGAGATCTGTTCTTTCTCTCGGCAGTCCATGATATATTCCTTATTATACTCTAACAGCATAATTCAAAGGAGTCAATTCTCCTTCTGTCTTCCTTATCTTTTGTCCAGCTATTGAAATTACCAATGCTTGGGTCAGGCACACCTTAGTCTTCAAGATAACATCTTTACTTTTCAACACTGAATAAGTCTCTGGCAGCAGATGTTCCCGGCGCAATGATTATTTTGATTTCCTGACTGCTGCTTCCAAGTGTGTTGTTTATGGATCCCAGTAAAATGAAATCCTTGACAACCTTTATCTTCTCTGGTTATCATGATGCTGCTTACTGGTCCAGTTGTGAGAATTTTTGTTTTCTTGATGTTGAGGTATAATCCATACTGAAGGCTGTGGTGTTTGATCTTCACCAGTACGTGTTTCAAGTTCTCTTCAATTTCGGTAGACAGTGGTGTCAATTGCATAATGTAGGTTGTTAAATGAGTCTGCTTCCAATCCTGATATCTCATTCTTTATATACTCCAGCTTCTTGGATTATTTGCTCAGTATACCAATTCAATAGCTGTGGTGAAAAGACACAACCCTGATACATAATTTGCTGCCTTTAAACCATGTGATGTCCCTTGGTTCTATTCGAATGACTGCCTCTTGATTCATGTAGAGATTTCTCATGAGCTCAATTAAGTCATCTGGAATTCCAATTCTCTTTAGTGTTTTTCACAATTCATTACGATCCACATAGCTGAATACCTTTGCAAAGTCAGTCAATAAAACACAAACAAACATCTTCCTGGTGTTATCTACCTTCAGCTGAGATCCATCTGACATCAGGAATGAGATCCCTGATTCCACATACTCTTCTGAATCCAGCCTGAATTTCGGGCAGTTCCCTTGTCAATATACTACTGCAGCCACTTTTGAATGATCTTTAGCAAAATTTTACTTGCATGTGATATTAATGTTACTGATCAATAATTTCTGTGTTTGGCTGGATCACCTGTCTTTGGAATAAGCATAAATATAGATTTTTCCAGTCAGTTGTCCCAGTAGCTATCTTCTAAATTCTTGGCATAGGCAAGTGAGCACTTCCAACACTGCAGCTGTTTATTGAAACACCTCAAATGGTATTCTGTCACTTCCTAGAGCCTTGTTCTTCGTCAGTGCTCTCAGTGTAGCTCAGACTTCTCCTCTCAGTACCATCATATCTTGAAATGGTTGAATGTTAACCAATTATTTTTAGACTAGTGATTTTGTGTATCCTTTCCATCTTTTATTGATGCCTACTATGTTATTTAATTCTTTTCCCATAGAATCCTTCAGTATTTTAACTCGAGACTTGGATTTTTTCCTTCAACTCTTTCAGCTTGAGAAAATGCTGAACATGTTCTTTTCCCTTTTGGTTTTCTAATGCCAGATCTTTGCACATGTCTCTCTTATACTTGTATCCCAAAGCTGTCCTTCAAAATCTTTTCAGCTCTCTGACTTCATCATTTCTTCTTTTGCTTTAGTTACTGATGTTCCAAAGCAAGTTTACAGTCTTTTCTGACATCCAGTTTGGTCCTTTCTCTCTTTCCTGTCTTTTTAATGACTTCTTGCTTTGTTTGTGTATGGTGTCTTTGATGTCATTCCACAACTTGTCTGGTCTTTAGTGTTCAACACATCAAATCTGTTCTTGAGATGTCTCCAAATTCAGTTTGTACTTCTCCTCTTGTGGACTTTTCCTAATTTTCTTCAGCTTCAACTTTAATTTTTGTATGAGAAATTGATGCTCTGTTCTGACGTTGGCCCCTGGTCTTGTTCCGACAGAGGATAATGAGCTTTTCCCTCATCTCTTTCCACAGATGTGGTTGATCTGATTCTGTGTATTCCATCTAGTAAGGTTCATGCACACGGTCATCATTTATAATGGTGAACAAAAGGTATTTGCAATGAGAAAGTCATCTGTCTTACAAAATTCTGTCATTCAGTCTCTGGCATTGTTTCTATCACAAGGCCATATTTTCCAATACCAATGCTTCCTCTTTGTTTCCAACTTTTGCATTCCAATTTCCAATAATTACCAATGCATCCTCATTGCAATGTTTGGTCAATTTCAGACTGCAGAATTTGGTAAAAATCTTTAGTTTCTTCATCTTTGTCTTTAGTGGTTGGTGCATAAATTTGAATAATATTCTTGGTAACTCATCTTCCTTATAGGTATATGTATATTACCCTATCACTGACAGTGTTAGACTTCAGGACAGATTTTGAAATCTTCTTACATGTCTGTCACTTTGTTGTACTGTAAGGGCGTGCATGTTTTTGTAGTGCTGGAAGCTATGGCATAGGTATTCAAATACCAGCAGTCACTCGTAGTGGACAGTTTTCAGTTGAGCATCCAGACCAAGAAACACTAGAAAGAAGCCTCGGTAGTCTGCGTTTGAAAAGAATTAGCCACTGAAAGCCTATGAATAGCAGCAGAACCTTGTCTGACACAGGATCAGAATTTGATCCTCCAGTTTGGAAGGCAAACAAAAGATGACCAGGAAAGAGCTACCTCCTTAAAGTTAACCATAGGGATGTTTTATCAGTCAAGCTTTTGGAACCTTCATTTGCTGATCTGACACAATTCAAAATGAGAAGAAACAGCTGCAAACAGCCTCTAATAATTATAACATGGAAAATACAAAATATGAATCTAGGAAAATTGGGTATCATCAAAAATGAAATGGAATGTATAAACATCAATAGCCTAGGCATCAGTGAGCTGAAATGGACTGATACTAGCCATTTTTAATCAGGCAATCATATGTTCTATCGTGCTGGGGTCATAACTGAAGAGGAAAGATGTTGCATTCATCATCAAAATGAACATTTTATATACACTAGCTCACTTAATTTTTTACAACAAAACTACAAGGTAGAAATTACGATTATGACCAACTTTTACATGAAGAAAATGAAGTTTAGAGGAGTTATAAAATTTGTTCAGAGCTATTCAATAAATGATAATGGTTGCATTCAACCTTCCTGTTGGCACAGCGGTGAAGAACGTAGCTACTAACTGAAAGGTTGACAATTTGAACCTACTAGCCGTGAGCTGGATCCAACTCGACGGCACTTGGCTGACTTTGCTAGCCATACATCAGGAGAAAGATGTAACAGACTGCTTTCATAAATAGCACAGCCTTGGAAACCCTATTGCACAATTCTACTCTGTTATATAGGAACACTATGAGTCGGAATCAACTTGACAGCAATGGGTCTCCATCCTTCCAAGACTGAGCTTACACGGGACGCCTCACAGCCTTCTCTCAGTTAACCTGAATACAGCCATATCGAACATCTCTAGAAAATGTTATATGCCTGGTTCTGGAGCCAGCAAGCCCTATATTAAAAAGGTTTATCATATTATATCACATTCTATTAGAGAAATTTCATTATAGATTTGAAGTTATGGAATATGTCTAATAAACTGAACTTAATTCTCGTTAGCTGGTTTATTTTTATATTCAGAAATGGAAACAATATTTAACTCCCTTGTACCATTTCCTCACATCAGTCATTTAAGTGTTTGTTGAGTGGGACTAATTTTGTCTGCATACAGCAGACTCCCTGAAAATAATAATGATTAAATAAAGTAGACATTTATTTCTTGCTTGAATAGGAAAAGTTCAGGAATACAGTCTAGAGCTGATATGGCAGGCAATTCCACAGCTATCAGAGATGCAAATTTAAGCTTTCTGCCTTTTAATCTTCAGCACTGGCTTTTCCTATCAACACTGTCTTATGTTCCAAGAAGGTTGCTGAGGCTTCAGCCATCTACTTTGAGGCAAAAAAAAAAAAAAGAGGAAGGAAGAGGAAATAGATGCCTTTCCTGGAAGAGTCATAATACTTTAAAGAACTGCTTCTACGAACACCAGAGCCACATCTTGCACTCCTGTATATTTTGCTACTCATATCATTAAGGAAGTTAGAAAAATGTAGTCAGATTTCTGTTAGGAAAATATTGTTATTGTTATATGTCACTGAGTTGATTCCAACTCACAATGACCCTGAAGGACAGAACAGAATTGCTCCATAAGGTTTCCTAGGCTACAATCCTTACAGATGCAGATTGACAGTCTTTTCTTCCTTGGAACAGCTAGCAGGTTCAAATTATAGGCCTTTCAGTTAATGAGCACTTCCATTGCACCACCAGGGGTCCTTATCATTAAAGTAGGAGGTAAAAGGCAAATCTATTGCTGTCGAGTCCACAGGACAGAGTAGAACTGCCCCATCGGGTTTCCAAGGAGCAACAGTGGATTCAAACTACTGACCATTTGGTTAGCAGCCTGAGCTATTAGCCACTGTGCCACTAGAACTCTTGTAAAGTAAAAAGGTGGGGGTGATAAATATCCCATCAACAACAAGCAGTTTCCATAACCAAGGCTGAGAGGCAATTCCCAATGAGACTTTTTAGTACCTTCTTAAGAAACTGCCACCAGCCAAAGCTACTGGATAGAAGATGTCATCTGGTAGAAGGAACACATATTGACTCTGTCAGAAACATGTTAAGGAGTCACAGAGTCATAGTAAACAATCTATTGATGAAATATTACTCTAATCATTTATAAAGTTAATTTCTCACTGTGAAATAGAAATTTGATACAAGCAATAAAGGATTAGTAAGAAAATCCTCAACTACTAAGTAATACATCAGTTGGTTTGTACTACTTCATTTGGCCCATTTTCTGGAAGGATTTCATGAACTTACAGCCGCTGATCTAGTGACCAGTGCCTGTGACTAATGTTTCCAATCTGTGTTTTCTTTGTTTTTTTCCTTAAAGATACATTATCTCAGAGATTTCACCCTCTCTTTTACATCCATTGACCTAAACAGATCAGAAATATATTATGTGGAAGAATATTTAATCTAGCTTACAATTAAATATTCTTTTGTCTCCGATATTGTTAGAAAATCACATATAGTTTTCTATCTCTGCTTCCTCTTCTCAAAATTAACTATGATTTCATAATTTTTTTCAGGTAGTCACACACATATTTGTCTCCCCTTAGTTACATTGTCATGAGTAATATATGAAGAAATATATGAAGAAAAAAAAATGTGTTAAACATTTGATGTTCTTTCATTGTATGGAATGAAAATTTATGGACAGAAGTAATAAAAACCCAAACCAAACCCACTACCCTAGAGTCAACTCTGACTTACAGTGACCCTGTAGGACAGAGCAGAATTGCTCCCTACAGTTTCCAAGGAGCATCTGATAGATTTGAACTGCCAACCTTTTGGTTAGCAGCTGCAGCCCTTAACCATCACATCACCAGGGTTTCCAGTAGAAATGATAAGAAGGCTCATTTAGCCTTTGTTGTTGTTGTTAGGTGTCATCAAGTCAACTGCAACTCGTAGTGACTCATGTGACATAAAGCAGAATTGATCCATAGGAGTACTTTGGCTCTAATGTTTATGGAAGCTTATTGCCAGATTTCTCTCCAGCAGAACCACTGATTGAGTTCAAACTGTTGATCACCCAATTTACAGCCCAGGACTTAATAATTGTGCCTCTAGGGAATCCTTGAGACTTTCCTAAGGTTTGGAGTTACCTTTTGAGATGGAAAAATCCATCTCATAGCAGTGAGTATGAACTACTATAAACAATTAAGCAAAGACAAGATACAAACTAACAGGGATGCTACAAAAGGGATCGCAGCATTCAGTGGTGGGGCAGCTGGTCTCTCATACCCTTTCCAGATAATTTCTTTTGGTAATAATTTAAAGAAAATTGAGTTATAACACAATCCTCCAACAAATGATAGCTAATGAAAGTTCACATTTTATAGGATATTAACTTAGCTAGTGAAATCACACTAGTTCCTCTCCTGGGACAGCCTGTATAAAAGTGTTAGTACTAATTAGACAGTAAATTTTGTTTGTAGCATTGACAGAAGGTGCAGAAGCAAAGAAGATTATTAAACAGAGGTAATAATCATACTGCTTTTTATTGCTTCAAGTGGAACTCAAAACTTAATCAGCTCTTCAAGTGTCTCCTTGTTTATATTGTGGCAAAGGATTAAACATTGAGGGAAAATATCAAGAACTTTAAGGAAAGCTAAGTAAAATGCATCCATTATCATTGTTAACTGTGCTAAATCTAGTTAAGTAATGCCAGTAAGCAATATATACAATAATTGCATTGTTCAAAACTACTGCAAAAAATTAGCATAATATATATTAGCATAATATATATAATTTCAAACTGTACCAAGATTAAAAATTTCTATTTTCACATGTAAATATTTTTTATTTCTAAGCTTAATCTATTATTATTATTATTATTTTAATTTTTAAAGATATCACCAAGTACTTTACGGTCATCCCAAGACTGCCCTCTCAAATTTTAAATAATTGCATTTCCATAGAACAATGAATTTAAAGAGTGTCAAAAACCTCTTTAGAGTTAATACTACACAATGCACAAAGCAGAGTTTGAATGGAGAAAATGTATATCAAGGTATATGTTCCATTACACACCTATCTTTTGATCTCCCTGTCACTTTAATAAGAAATGATGTATTTTTCCCTAAAGTAACCTGCATTTTCCTGATAAAGCAGGTGAGGTTAAGGAGAAGGCAATTATGGCCTAGAACTCCTAAAAGTGATGTTGAAAAAGACAGTAACTCGCAAAGGAATTTGTTGATTTTAATTTATGAAACAAATTAGGGGAACATGAGGTGCTGAATGTTGAATCAATTTCATCTTCAAATTGGAAAATAGCAATATTAACATAGTTATTAGGAAAAAAAATAGCTTCCTTGTGTAATTGCAAAACATTCTAACAAATAACCTGATATGATGTTTAATATGAAAATTGCCTGTGCTTTCAGTTTTGGGGGATACTTTACATTAATTGATTTCTTAAATGGTTTCATCTTTACTGCATTAATTTGCTGTGGAAATCTCCAAACTAATGTCTTCAAAGGAACACACTGCAATTATATGCACAGTAAAGCAAACCACTGAGAACTCAGTCTACACATCCTGTATGACAGGAATACAGCAGAGAGTAGTGGGAAGACCTGTAAGTTTATAAGTTAAGATATTAATTTAGTATAACCTGTCACTACAAAAAACTGCCAAGTTAGTCTTCAAAAACTTGGGTAAAGGAATGTCAAAAATAAATAATACTGAATACCTATTGCTTCTGAGTCCATTCCAACTTATAGTGACTCTATAGGACAAAGTAGAACTGCCCCATAGGGTTTCCAAGGCGCATCTGTTGTATTTGAACTGCTGACCTTTTCGTATGGTATGCTACCCATTAAACCTGTTGCTGTCTAGATGATACCCACTCATACCCGGCAAACCAAACCCACTGCTGTCAAGTTAATTCTGACTCATCATGACTCTATAGGACAGAGTAAAACTGTCCATAGAGTTTCCAAGGAGTGCCTGGCAGATTTGAAATGCCAACCTCTTGGTTAACAGATGTATCACTTCACTAGTACACCACTCAGGGTTTCCTCCAAATGACAAGGGCTCCCTAAAATAATACTAGTCTGGCTGTGTGTTTCACCTCCCCATGTACCCAACAGAATACAAGAAGTACACACAGTAGAAACTCAATAACTGACAGTCATCTGCCCAGCTTTCCTTTTGTTACTGCCCCACAGTAGGAGTCGGACCTTCAGTAAATGGAGGATTAGTTGTTGTTGTTTCTCCTTTGCTCTCTGTTTGAGTGTTTTAATTTGCTTCTGGCAAAAATGTGCAAAGCCAATTAGGCTCCCATTTAACAGTTTCTGTACATATCATTCAGTGACACTGGTTACAGTCTCACATTCTGCCAATATTCTCATTATTTCCATTCTGGTTCTGAGTCTCTGCATCTGGCTTCCCTGCTCCACCCAGACTTTCTTATCGTCACTTTAGGGTAAATATTGATCTCATATAGATGATTTTTTAAAAAAAAGAACAAAAAACTAGAATTATGTTACATGGGTAACATTATTTTACGAGTCAGTCTGTTACTTAGCTGAAAGGTGACCTCGGGGAGTGGTTTCAGTTCACAATTTAAAGGGTATCTTACAGCAATAGTTTTTGAGGTTCATCTAATCTCTACTGATCAGTTAAGCTGGATCTTTTTTAAAAAAAGAATCTGAGGGCTTTTTTTTTCTGTAATTTTCTGCCGTTCAGTCCATTATGATCTATTGTGTCCCTAGTTGGAACAATCAGTAGAGGTACTTGGGTGCTATCTAGTTCTTCTGGTCTCAGGATAGAAAAGACTGTGATTTATGTAGGCAATTAGTCCTAGAAATTAGTTTGTTCTTTGACTCTTTAGTTTCCTTCCTTCTCTTTTGTTCCGGATGGGTAGAGGGGTAGAGATCAATCACTGTGTTAAGTGGTCACTCTCACGCTTTTAGGATCCTCCTCCTACTTACAAAGTAGGATGTAGAACTTCAACTTTACAGACTATGTTGTGCCAATTGACACTGTTATCCCTTGAGACTGTGGTCCTTAGACTAAGACTTTCCTTTTCCCATCTGATGGACTTTGGTCCCTCACTGAAGATCAGGTGACTATAGGTGGATAGATTAACATTTGGGTTCTCAATTCTATTCCACTGGTCAATATACAAGTCTGACAACTAAGTTTGTGAATGTAATTGTTCTAAGTGCTACATACCTCTTTGCTGAATATTACTGTGGTCACCTTTGAAGTACTCCCCTTGGAAACTACGCAGCAACACCAGTGCCTAGTCCACCCTTTGAAACAATTTTGGAACTCTTTCTGGAAAGGCTGTCACACATGGTGGCATGGTGCCAAGCTCATGAGCTTAATTTTATATCTGTCTGTGAAGGAGATTTTAGCCAATAAACAAATGACTGCATTGGAACACCATCTCTACTCACCTGATCTGGTCCCCAATCACTTTTTTTCTTTAACCAAAGATAAAGGAAATATTGAAAGGAAGACATTTTGAAGACCTTCAGGATGTCAAGGATAATGTGACAACAATGCTGATGGCCATTAGAGAAAAAGAGCTCCAAAATCGCTTTGAAGGATGGACTAGGCACTGGCATCATGCATAGCTTTCCAGGGAAGGTACTTCAGAGGTGACCACAGTGATAGTCATCAATAAAGTATGTAGCACTTTTTCTAGGTTGAGCTCACAGTCTCACCTGGCAGTCCTTGTATCGATCACTGTTCTCGTACCAGGCATCTTTGTTTCTAAGACACGTCTCTTGTAAACAGCATATCGATGAACTCTGTTTTTCTTGTTGTTTTCTTTGTTTTTTACCATTCTGTCACTCTATCTCTTTAGAGGTACATTTAGGCCACTTGTATTCAGCTATGAGTTTTATTTCTGTCATTTTATAATGCCATCTTTTTGTGGTGCTGACATTTTCTTTGTTCCTCTTACCATCCTGTGCTGAATTCTTCTGGTTTCCGGATTTCTTCTTCATTTATTTTGTTTTTGTAGATTTTTTTTTATTGAGACTTTATGTTTTCCTTATTCTTATTTTGATGTTGACTATTTTTTGTGTGTTTACCTTTAAGTTTACCCTTACTTGTGCAAGCTTGCTGAGCCTCCCTTATTTTTTTATTTTCTTTTTCTTTTTTCTTTGCCTCTCCTCCCCTCCCCACCTGCCCATCCCCACTCCTCTGCCAAAAAGAGTACTTTAACACCACAGTCATTTACCTAGCCCCACTCTCATCAGATAGAGGGCCTGATGGACACCTGATTGCCATCACTGTCCTTCCCCAGCCTCAGAGAGTGTCTGTACAATCACTGGCCACCCTGCCCATGCCTCCCCGCTAGAGGAAGTATCCATTCTTATATATCAAAGCAAAATAAAAATCACAAATAAATAAAAAATAATACTTTAATGCCTCAGAGACAGTATACAATATCAACTTATGTGAAGAAACAAGACAAGAAGGCTCAATCAACTGATCAAATAAAATGACAAAAAATCTTCTTGGGAAATAGATGGTAATAAAACTGCCAGATAAGAAATTTAAAAAGCTCATATATAAGGTCCTCAAAGAGATCAAGGAAAACACAGACTAAACTGATGAAAACACAGACAAAACCCTGGAGGAATTTGGGAAAACAATACAAGAACAAAATGACGAATTAAACAGACAACAATCAAATAGAAACAGCAACTAGAAATACAGAAGATTAACAATAAAATATCAGAAATAGATAACTCAGTTGAGGACATCAGAGTAAAGTTGAAGCAATGGAATAAACAGCATCTTGCTACCAATTTGTTTGAAGAATAGTTGGAAAAAGAAAGAGCAAAAAAAAAAAAGAAATGAAGAAAGCCTAAGAGTTATATGAGGCACTATGAAGAATAATTTATATGTAATTAGAATCCCAGAACAAGGAAAAAAGAGAGAGAGAGATAATTTCTGAAGGTCTATTGGAAAGAAACTTACCAATATCACGAAAGATGAGATTTTCATTCAAGAAGCTAAACCAACGATACACAGTTCAGACCCCAAAAGTCACCAAAGCTTATTATAATTGACCTTCCCCAATGATCCAAGAGAACGTTATGCTGAGCGAAATAAATCAGTCACAAAATTATCAATATTCTATGAGACAACTATTAAGAAAAGTCAAGAAGATTTTCACACAAACAGAAACATTCTTTGATTGTTATCAGGGATGAGAGCAGGAGGGAAAAAAGCCACTAACTAGACTTTGCTGTTGTTGGGTGTCACTGCGTCAGTTCCGACTCATAGCAACCCTATGAATAACAGAACACAAAACTGCCTGGACGTGTACTGTGTCCACAACCGTTTTTACGCTTAAACTCATCACTGCAGCCACTGTGTCAATCCATCTCATCGAGGGTCTTTCTCTTTTTTGCCAACCCTCCACTCTATCAAGCATGATGGACTTCTCCAGGGCCTGATCCTTCCTCACAACATATGTAAGATGCAGTCTTTCCATCTTTGCTTCAAAGGAGCACTTTGATTTTACTTCTTCCAGAACAGATCTCTTTGTTCCTTTGGCAGTCCATGGTACGTTCGATGTTCTTCTCTAACACCACAGTTCAAAGCGTCAATTCTCCTTCTGTCTTCCTTGTTCACTGTCCAGCTGTCTCATGCATGTGATGAGAAACACGATGGCTTGGATCAGGCACACTTCAGTCTTCAAGGTGACATCTTTACTTTTCAATATTTTAAAGTGATCCTTTGCAGCATATTTTCCCAATGCTGTGTGTTTTTTGGTTTTTTGACTGCTGCTTCCATGGGTGTTGACTATGGACCCAAGTAAAATGCAATCCTTGACAACCCCAGTCCTTTCTCAATTTATGATAACGCTGGTCCACTTGTGAGGACATTTGTTTTCTTGATCTTGAAGTACAATCCATAGTAAAGGACGTGGCCTTTGATCTTCATCAGTGTTTCAAGTCTTCTTCACTTCCAGCAAGTGAGGTAGTGTCATCTGTGTGACACGGTTGTTAATGAGTTGTCCCCTAATCCTGGTGCCTCATTCTTCTTCATATAATCCAGGTTCTCAGATTGTTTGCTTGGCATACTGATTGAAGGGCTGCAGTGAAAGGATACAATGCTGACACACCTCTGTCCTGAATAAACTGTGCACTGTCCCCTTGTTCTGTTCTCACGACTGCCTCTTGGTCCATATACAGATTCCTTAAAAGTATAATTAAGTGTTCTGGAATGCCTATTTTATGCAATGTTAACTATAATTTGTTATGATCCACATAGCTGAATAGCTTCGCAGAGTCAATGAAACACAGGTAAACATCTTTCTGGTATTCTCTGCTTTCAGCTAAGATCCATCTGATATCACCCTACTCTGAATCCAGCTTAAGTTTGTGGCAGTTCATGGTTGGTATACTCTTACAGGCATTTTTGAATAATCTTGAGCAAAATTTTACTTTCGTATGATATTAGTGATATTATTTCCATATTCACTTGGATCACTTTTCTTTGGAATGGGCATAAATGTGGATCTCTTCCATTCAGTTGGCCACTTAGCTATCCTCCAAATTTCTTGGCATTCACGAGTGAACACTCCCAGTGTGGCATCTATTTGCTGAAATGTCTCAATTGATGTTCCATCAATTCCTGGAGTCTTGTTTTATGTCACTGCAGGCTAGGAAGATTGAGTAAAGGGGGAGGGAACAGGCTAGGAAGACTGAGCGAAGAGAGAACGGGCAGTCCCCACTTGTCTGTCGGTGGAGGCTTGCTTGTTGCTGTGATGCGGGAAGCTAAGCCGCTGGTGTTTAGGTACCAGCAGGCTCACACACGGTGGACAGGTTTCTCCCGAGCTTCCAAACTAAGACTGACTAGGAAGAAGGACCCGGCAGTACACTTCTGAAAAGAATCAGCCAGTGAAAACCTCATGAATAGCAGCAGAACTAACTAGATAAAAGATACACACTAACTTCTGTAAAAGAAGAGATAATATACGGTATAGGGCAAGTCAGCACAATATAATCAAGGTAAAGGAAGACACTGAAAGGTACACAAGAGTGAAAGGCAACAACAATAAACGCTAGTACATATATAATCCTGAAAACAGCAGTAATAACAAACAATAGTGTGCAAATGGGTATACAGGTAGACATGTAAGCTGAACAGGGGCAGGAGAGTGTGTGGAAGTACATCCACATATGTATATGTGTGTACATACCCTAAATATGCCCATGTACACAATAACATGCACGGGGGGACACAGTCATTAAAACCTAGCCACAACTATACTCACCTCAGCACTAAGATACTGTTGTTTAGGGCCAGGGACCTTAGTCTTAGGGGACATCTAGGTCAACTGGCATTTCATAATCTATATAGACAATGTTATAGATCCTACCTTGGTGAGTAGCAACTGGGGTCTTAAAATCTTGCATGTAGCCATCTAAAATACAATAATTAGTCTTTTCCTTTCTGGAGCAAAGGAAAGTTAAAACAAACAAACAAAAAATACTCAAGGTAACAATTAGTCCAAAGGACTAATGGATCACATGAACCATGGCCTCTACTAAGCTGAGACCAGAAGAATCAAATGGTGCCTACACACTACTATTGACCTCTATGACCAGTATCACAAGAGTAGGTCATGGACAGAGATAGAGAGAAAGACAGAACAAAGTTCAAAGTCATAAATAATACCAGACTTACTTGTCCAGTAGGGATTGGTGAAGCCACCTGGGACTGTGGTCCTTAGACACCCTTCAAACTTAGAACTGCAGTCATTCCATGAGATTACATTATAGCCATATGATAGACAGAGCTATAAAATGAATAGTAACACCAGTGAAGAATGTACACCTCAGAGCAGTCAACTATACAAAACCTAAAGGGCAGCACTTGCCCAAAAGTGAAGTTCAGAAGAACAGTAGGGACAGGAAAGCTTGGCAAATGGAACCAGGGAACCCAGTGCTGATACATTCAGGAGTTTGTAACTGTTGTCATGAAATAAGCTGTACGTAAATTGTTGAATAGGAATTTAATTTGCTCTGTAAACTTTCACCTATACAATGATAAAAAGTTCAAAGAAACAAAACAAAATGGAACATCCAAGAACTTTAGGACAATTTCAAATAGTGTAGTATAATTTAAAAAAATCACTCTGATTGTAGTGCTGAGATTAGAGTATAAGTGGGCAAGGGTAATCTTTGCAGTTAAGTTGATTTCAAATCATAGAAACCCTGTGTTCCAGGGTAGACCTGCTCAACATGGTTTACTTGAATGTGACCTTCACAAAGGCAGATTGCCAGGCCTTTCTTCTGCAGTGCCTCTGAGTTGGTTTGAACCTCTACCTCCTCAGTTAGTAGATTAGCACAAACCATATGCGTCACCCAGGGACCCATTTTGGGGAAGGGTAGAAACCAAAAAAGGACTAGAAAGCAATTTCAAGATTCTAGGAGACAGATTAAGATGATTACAGCCAAGGTAATAATAGAAGAGCTGATGAAAAGTAGTCAAATTCTGGATATATTTTTAAATCCTATTGACAATTTCTTCAAAATATAATGAATTGTTTATTTTTTGCATCACGAGTGACAGTTTGCCTGCATCATTGGATTTACACCTTCAAAGATCTCTGAAACGATGTCAAATATTTTCCTGCACACAAAACTGAGGCTTATGAAAAAATAACAAATCAGGTCTTTGATACCATGACTAGTCTATTGTTTGGCACAGAAATTTCAAGGCTAATATGGATCCTTTTGGTAGCCCCCAGAGAAAGTGTTATTACTTGGAATATGCACAAGTATACCACAGTCTCATACTTAATATAGACACTAGTTGCACCACAGAAACCTTCTAAATTTGTCAGAACTCACAAGTCAAGTGCATCTACTTGGAAACATGACAGACACACATTTTAAAACAGGAATCATTCTCTATTAATAACTAGAGTACATGCATTCAGGAAAAAGCCACAGTAGAGAAAGGCTATGTAATAGCTTTGTTTCTTTTCACATACACACAACCTATGGGGAGAAACATATTACCTGTGATTTCATTAACATGAAAATTTTAAATGTGCTAATCATGTTGGATAGTAGCACTGTTATAATTAATAGTAGGATAATACATATTGCTGTCACATTATTATAATGCAAGGCCAACACGCTAGTCACTTCTTCCAATAATATTTCCTCCTCTTTTCGTAACTCCTCTCATCTGTGGCTCTTAGATAGTTTTACAAACATTAATTAAGACTTACATCACCCGTGTGAGATGGCAACTACCATAGTCATCATCTGGATGTGAAACTACAGATTAAACCATGTTATTAGAAGCACAAAAGTGGTGCTAGGATTAAAGCTCATCACAATATTTCAAACCTGAACTTTGAAATAGTGTTAACAAATAACCTTTCCATCAACTTGTATTTGCTTTCTATCAAACCTAGATATTTTGTAGCAAATATTCTTAACTTTCCAGAAATTGTCCACACTGACTGCAAGACTTTTCAAGTCAAAGGGTACCTGCTTTGAATAGCTGCATCTCAACATTTTTAAAGGCTGAAATTCTGTCAATAGCTCACCATTTCAGTCATCCAGTGCTGCTCTAACAGAGATACCGCAAAGTGGATGGCTTTAAAAAGAGAAATGTTTATTCATACACAGTCTGGTAGGCTACAAGCCCAAATTCAGGGTGTCCTCTCCAGGGAAAGGCTTTCCCTTTTGTGGGCTCTGGAGAAAAGCCCTTGTGTTGCACCAGTCTTTGTTCAGGGAGTATCTTCGTGCAGGAACTGCAGGTCTGAAGGACCCACTCTACTGCTGCTTCTTTCTTGATGGTGTGAACATCCCAACTCTCTGCTTACTTCCCTTTCTCTTTATCCCTTGTGGGATAAAAGGATGAAATGTGGTGCAAGCTACACTCAAGGGAAACTCCCTTTACAGTGAAGCAGGTAGGTGACCTTATGAAGGGATTCACAGTCCCGCCCTAAGCCTCTCCAGCATAATCCACTCTGTTAACCACAGACAGAGATTAGGATTTACAGAAAGCAATTTAAGAAAATTTAAGTAATTTAAGAAAATCGTAAAATGGAGGACAAATACAGAATACAGGGAATCCTGACCCAGCCAAGTTATTGCACATATTTTGGGGGGGACACAATTCAATCCATGACAGTCACCTTGATTGTAATTTTATATATTCCTTTACAGCTGTTTAGAGAAAGGAAGTCAAGCTTCCAGAACAGTATTCCCAACACCCAGGATTACGTGGCAACTTTGTTACAGCATCTGGTTCGAACATCTGACCCTCTAACTTTTCATTTGATTTGCTGTGCTGAGGCATGCTGCATTGCACTGAACCAGAGCACACTAAGAATTTGAATTACTTTGGAAGGTCAGCTTCACTGGGAGATTGCTGTTCTTTTCTTCTCCATTAAAAATAAAAGAAAAATAAAAAGTCTATGTTCTGAAAAATCACATTATGTCTTCCACACTCTAAAGTGAAGGTGAGGAAGTCTGCAAAGTTGTTACTGGATCACTTGGAAGAAACTTCCTGTTTTCTCACAAATTATCTTTCTTTTCATTAAGCATTCAGTTAAAACTCAGATAAACATGTAAAAGCATTTACTCTTTTATTCTCTGTCTGAAGTTTTGTTATTACTTCCAAAATATCAACATTTAATCTCAGGTCATTTTGGTGGCTTGTAAACATGAGCCTAATCATTTGACTTAATTATGTATAGTTCTACACTGTAGGCCACCTTTACAAAAGCAGTTTTCTATATAAATTCAGAAGCAAATTGCTTGACTTTGGAATTTTTGTCCATCTAGTCTAAGCAATTTTGCATAGGCAGAATGAAACAGTAGTCAAACAATAAACAGAGGTCGAATTTGTCTTTTAATTACTTCTGCAATATGAGGAAGAAGGTGCAAATATTGCCTCCTTTAGCTATTAAAATGGACAGAAGCCACACTTCAAAGACAACGTGGACTTATTCTAATCTTGTCTTCAGGATTAAATTGTTGTCTACCACTATGGGCTGCTGAGAGTACCACCAAAAAACAGGATCCTTATACAAAGGAAACTTGACTAATTCTCTAGCTCAAAATGTTAATACAGATGTTTACTTTTTTTAGCAAAAAGACCTTAATTTGGAGGCATACAATAAAATTCAGTGGAGATGGTGAGTTTCTAAATTATTCTAGGTACTAATTTTTCAGGGATAGTCGACATAAAAGATAAAAAAATTGATTACGGGGGCAGAGTCAAGGTGGCGGACTAAGCCCACGTCTGCTTATATCCCTCTGGAAATCAAGACCTGAATTGATAATGAAACAGAGCCTTCTGGTCACCTAATCAGCCTCAGGACACAGCACAGGACTGTTAATCAGGACTTCATACTACTGAGCGAAAAACCTCCTCTCTTTCACTGACTCCAGCTCCTGGCTAGCCATGGCTCTCATGGACGGAAGGTAAATGCACCATTTTAACTTTTTTTTTCTCTGTCTTGGCCGGCGGGCAGAGCTGGGTCTTGCCCAGCGGCTAGACTCAGACGTGCTGCTGCGGAGTAGGCAGGCAAAATTCCCATATTTTGAGAGCCAGGCTTAGGACTCTGTGAATCTAGCCACGTTGAGCCTGTCTTTTTATATCTCCCTCAGCGGGGTTTGTACAGAATTCCGCAGTCAGTGTGCAGGATGCCATGTTGGTACCCAGACTTTAGTGGGACCTAATTCTTAGCCTGGGAGCCAGCGCCTGCAAATGGGACAGCGCTTCTCCAGCAGAAAAGCAGTAATTTTCCCAGTGCCACCTACATTGCAGGCCCTGCAACACAAGCAGAGGAATCACTACCTCTCGGCACCTTTAGCCCCTTCGATCTGCTGCCTGTGTGGAGGACACCATGTTGGATACAGTGGCTGCAGCTGGACCTAATTCTTAGCTTGGGAACTAGACCTCACCCACAAGGGAGCGCTTTTCTATCACAAAAGCAGAACTCGATGCAGTGTGGCCTAAGGCTAGGCCCTGTCAGCAGAAGCAAACAGAGCAGTAGCATTGCTGTATTCTGAACTAGTTTGTTATCATCAGGGGTTGGATATAGTGGTGCTTACTTTGTCAGATGAGAAAAGGGACCTCTGTACCTGAAAGCCTAACTGACTTGTGAACTGGTCAGATACCTTTTGCTGTACATTTTAAGACAGCCTAGAGAAACATTTGCAATTCATCCTCACAGTACCTCTTCCAGCCTCTACATACTCACATGGGACCCAAAAAGCAACAGACAATTGTGGCTTACAAGCAATCACTCATGGCTTCAGAAGGCTCCCAAACAAAACAACCAAGGAGTTTTCCAGATGAAGAAACTTTTATGAAAGCATCAGGAAGTGAATACAAATTGATTCTATACAGAGCCCTTCTAGACCTTACACAAAATGCAGCAGAACAAAGTGAAAAATTAAGCAAGTTGTTCGATCTGATGGAACACCAGTACTCCGAAATCCAACAGATCAAGAACAAAATCAAAGACATAGAAACTTCCATGCAAAGCCACGAAAACAGAATGGAACAAATAGAAAAAAGAATTTCTGCCTTGGAAGACAGAGCTACTGATGCCAGCATCTATGAGCAGAAATTAGAAACAAGAAAAATGAAGAAACATTAAGAAGCATGTGGGACTCTATTAAGAGGAACAACCTTCGATTAACTGGAGTCCCTGAACAGGGTGAGAGCTGCTGAAAGAAAACTTCCCAGAAATCATAAAGGAAGAGAATACAGACATCTCAGATGCATATCATATGCCACCCAATATAGATCTCAAAAGAAAGACTCCAAGACATATTATAATCAAGCTTAACAAAATGAAACATAAGCAGCAACTCTTAAAGGCAGCAAGACTCAAGGCAAAGCTAACATTCAGAGGGAAACCCTGTAGGCTGTCGTCAGATTTCTCAGCAGAAACCATGCTGGCACGGAGACAGTGGCACAATACATTCAAAGTCTTGAAGGAGAAGAACTTCCAACCAAGAATTATATATCCTGAAAAACTGTCTTTCAAATACGAAAATGAAATTAAGACATTCCCAGATAAACAGAAACTCAGAGACTTTGTAAAAACCAAACCCAAACTACAAGAAATACTGAAAGAAGTTCTTGGCTTTGGCTTAGAAGAACGAAACCACTAACTTTATATTTTAGAATGACACACCACTCAATACTCTACTCTTTTAGGAAAAGCTCCAAAGTCAATCACAGCTTTGATACAGAAAGAAGCAATCCAGTGATCATCATGAAAACTATGGTGTCATCATAATAAAAAGAGGGATGTACTACAGTTGAAACAGTCCTTCCAGATGGACAGGAAGATGACAAGACTGGTAGTAATTAAAATTGGGTTTATATATGGTTTATTAAAGGGGATCAAAGGGGCAGCTGTGAAGCACAACAAAGATTTATCATACCATTTCAAGAAATCTAACACACGAGTCTCAACAACTATAAAACCAGCTCTGAAAAAGGTGAAAAATCAACTCACAAAAAAGAGTGTCCCAGAACTGACTAATAAGAACAACAGAGAAAACACCAACATAAAAATAAACATACCACAATGGCAGCAGTGAACACATACCTATCAATAATTACATTGAATGTGAATTGACTGAATGCTCCAGTAAAGAAACACCGAGTGTCATCTTGGATCAAAAGACACGACCCATCCATATTTTGTCTACAAGAAACTCACTTGAGACCTAAAGACAGGAACAAACTGAAAATTAAAGGATGGAAGAATATATATCAAGCTAACAATGAAGAAAGAAGAGCAAGGGTGGCAATTCTAATCTCAGACAAAATCAATTTTAATGTCAAATCCACCATCGTGGACAAAGATGGACACTATTTATTGCTGAAAGATTCAGTACCCAAGCATGACTTAACTATATTAAATATTTATGCACCTAATATCAGAGCACCTAAATACGTCGAAGAAACACTGACTATGCTCAAAAGAGAGTTAGATGACTCCACAATAATAGTGGGAAACTTTAACACTCCACTCTCATTACTAGACAGATCATCTAGAAAAAAGCTCAGTAAAGATACAGAAGACCTCATTGACACAATGAACCAAGTAAACCTCATTGATATATACAGAACTTTCCACCCATCAGCAGACAACTACACCTCCTTCTCCAGTGCACATGGAACATTCTCCAGAATTGACCATGTGGTAGGCAATAATGCAATGCTCAACAAAATTCATACCATTGAATTACTGCAAAGCATCTTCTCAGATCATAAAGCCATAAAAGTTGAAATTAATAGCAGAAAAAAGATAGATAGAATGTGGAACTCTTGGAAACTGAACAACATCTTGTTCAAAAAAACATGAGTTATAGAGGAAATCAAGGATGAAATAAAGAAATTCATGGATCCCAATGAGAACGAAAACACTTCCTAACAGAATCTATGGGATACAGCCAAAGCAGTGCTCAGAGGTCAGTTTATCTCCGTAAATGCACACATCTGGAAGGAAAAAAGAAACCAAATCAAGGAACTAACTCTACATCTTGAACAAGTAGAAAAAGAACAACAGAGGAACCCCTCAGGCACCACAAGAAATGAGATCATAAGGATTGGAGCAGAGATAAATGAATTAGAGAATAGAAAAACAACTGAAAAAATTGAAAAGACCAAAAGCTGGTTTTTTGAAAAGATCAACCAAATTAACAAACCACTGGCTAAACTTACTAAAGAAAAACAGGAAAGGAAACAAATAACCCGAATTAGAAATCAGAGGGGAGTTGTCGCCACAGATCCAACAGAAATAAAAAATATCATAACAGAATACTATGGAAGACTATAACAAATTTGAAAACCTAGAGGAAATGGAGAAATTCCTTGACTCATACCACCTACCCAAATTATCACAACATGAAGCAGAACAACTTAATAAACTCATCACAAAGGAAGAGATTGAAAAGGTCATCAAAACACTGCCAACCAAAAAAAGTCCGGGCCCAGATGGCTTCACTGCATAATTCTACCAAGCATGTAGAGAAGAGTTATCTCCAATACTAGTGAGACTATTTCACAGTATAGAAAGGGATGGAGTACTCCCAAACTCATTCTATGAAGCCAGCATAACCCTGATACCTAAGCCAGAGAAAGACACAACAAAGAAAGAGAACTACAGACCGATATCACTCATGAATCTAGATGCAAAAATCTTCAACAAAATTCTTGCCAATAGAATACAACAACATATCAAGAAAATAATCCATCATGATCAAGTGGGATTCATACCAGGGATGCAAGGCTGGTTCAACATCAGAAAAACAATGTGATTAACCACATAAATAACACAAAAGACAAGGATCACCTGATTTTGTCCATTGATGCAGAAAAGGCATTTGATAAAGTCCAACACCAATTCATGCTAAAAACTCTTAGCAAAATGGGCATAGATGGCAAATTCCTCAACACAATAAGGGCCTTTTATACAAAACCAATTGCCCACATCATCCTGAATGGAGAAAGAATGAAAGACTTTCCATTGAGATCAGGAACTAGACAAGGATGCCCAGTCTCACCTCTCCTATTCAACCTTGTGCTAGAACTTCTAGCCAGAGCAATTAGACGAGACAAAGAAATAAACGGCGTCTGCATCGGCAAAGAGGAATTTAAAATCTCCCTGTTTGCAGATGATATGATTGTGTATGCAAAGAACCCCAAGGAATCTATAAGTAAGCTACTCAAACTGATAAGAAGAGTTCAGCAAAGTCTCAAGATACAAGATAAACATAAGTAAATCAGTAGGATTCCTTCATACCAACAACGAGACTGTTAAGGAAGAAATTATCAAATCAATACCATTTACGATAGCCCCTAAGAAGATAAGGTACCTAGGAATTAATCTAACCAGAGAAACGACAGACCTTTACAAAGAGAACTACAAGCCCTTACTACAAGAAACTAAGAGAGACTTAGAGAAATGGAAAAACCTACGCTGCTCACGGATAGGAAGACTTAACATTGTGAAAATGTCTATTTTACCCAAAGCAATTTATTCATATAATGCAATCACAATACAAGTTCCAGCATCATTTTTTAATGAGATGGAGAAACAAATCACCAATTTTGTTTGGAAAGGGAAGAAGTCCCAGATAAGTAAGGTACTACAAAGAAGAAGAACACACTGGGAGGCCTCTCATTACTCGACCTTAGAACATACTACACTGCCACAGTGGTCAAAACAGCCTGGTACTGGTACAAGAACAGACAGATGGATCAATGGAACAGAATTGAGACCCCAGAGATGACACCATCTGCCTATGAACAGTTGATATTCGACAAAGGCCCTAAGACATTAAACTGGGGTAAAAACAGTCTCTTCAGCAAATGGTGCTGGCAAAATTGGTTATCCATCTGCAATAAACTGAATCAAGATCCATATCTTACACTTTATACAAAAACCAACTCCAACTGGATAAAAGACCTAAATATCAAACCTAAAATGATAAAGCTCATCCAAGAAAAGGTAGGAACAACAATGGAAGTTTTAATACACAATGAGGACAGACTCCAAAATCTGTCAAAGAAACCACAATCAACAAAAAATTTGATTACTTTGAAGTGTTTTTGAAATATGAAGGAAGATCCTTGCACTATATTTTTTTAAAGAGCTACTGAAAAGCCTCTGGCTAACTGAATAACAGGAAATATAATCACTACTTTTGCATTATACATTTTTAATATAAATGCTACAATTATGTGAATATGAATATATTTTTAAGAAGATTGAATTGTTTAACGTAAAAGTCTACTATTATTTAGTGCCATTATTGAATTCGAAAACTTTTGAAAAGACTAAAATTTAAAGAACTGACTTAAAAAGGATGTTATCTTTTATAAAAAATTTGTTCCACCGCTTTTTGATTATAATTTGGTAAAATATTATGGAAATATCTTGAAAACTCTTGAGAGCAAAGAGCTTTTAGATATTATTTAAATAAGTTATCTATTGCCTTTATTTATTTGCAGAGGACTTCTTTCATCTGAAAAATTAATGCATTAAAATTATACTGAATTCTAGTTGGAATTCTAGTTAATATTGTGGCACATGTTAAACTATAGAATCATTATTCCTACAGTAATAGAATCATTTAATACTACAGAAACAGAATATTCTGTTTAAGTAAAAGAAGTAAAAGCTCCTGAACTAGAACTTAGCCAAAATCCCATTTTAACATTGCAAAGCTGAGACTATTTTACCTATAAAATTAAAGCAATAATATCGAAGTGTAAACAGTTGTCTTTGGAAAACAAAAACAATATTCAGAATTACTCTTGTTTCTCAAGCATCAGTGGTCCCAAACTGCCTGCCTATAGAGTTTATCCCGAGGTAATTTAACAATTAATACAAAATGGAAATGCTGTTCTCCTCAGGTGCCAATAAATCAGTTCCCACTGATAGCAACCCTGTAGGAAGAATAGAACTGCCCCATAGGGTTTCCAAGGAGTGGCTGTTGGATTTGAAATGCCCATCTTTTAGTCAGAAGCCAAGCTCTTAACCACTATGACATCACAGATCCCAAAAGTTAAAATTGTTTAATGTTGTTCATTTGAATTTTCAAGAATGTCTGTTCTCTGCAATTAGAATATAATATAAGTACTTCCCAGCTTACAATGGGTTCCATCCAATGACTCCATCATAACTCAGTTGTGGACTTAAGATGAATATCTCATTTTTTCAGTTTCCATTATTATTGCCTTTTATTTCAGTACTTTATAAATCTGATCCGTATTTGGCTTTGGGGTTAGAAACATTACAGGTAAACTTAAAGATACATTTTAGTACATACATTTGTTTAGAAAATACAGAAATCATAAAAAGTCACTCCAAAATGAACTAAAGACACAAGGAGGGAGATTGCTCCAAAAGACTAATGGACTACAACTCACAGCCCCCACCAGACTGAGTCCAGGAAACCAGATGGTACCCAGCTACCACCATTGACTGCCCTAACAGGAGCACAACAGAAGGCCCACAGCTGAGCTGAAGGAAAATGTGGAATAAAATTCTAACACAAAAAAAGACCAGATTACTGGCCTGACAGAGACTGGAGAAACTCCAAGAGCATGGCCCCAGATTCTCTTTTAGCTCAGTCATGAAGTTATTCCTAAGGCTCACCTTTTAGGCAAAGATTAGACAGTCTCCCAGAATAAAGCTAAAGGGACACATCAGTGCAGGAACAAGGGCTAGAATGCACGACAGGACAGGAAAGAAGATCAAAGGGAACTCAGAGCTGAGAAGGGAGAGTGCTGACATATCATGGAGTTGTTAACCTATGTTATGAAGCAATACATGCACCGACTGTTTAGTGAGAAGCTAGTTTGTTCTGTAAACCTTCATCTAAAACACAATAACCAAAAAAAACCTTACTGCAACAATGAAATCTGGCTGAATGACACTGGCATTTTGTCAGTTGCGGTAGTTAACTCCACTTGTGGAAGTTCTGCATCATCTAGATTATCCCTGGGTACAGGGACAGCATTTCTAGTCAGACAATTAGTGACAGTTGTCTGTAAGATCCCTTTCTCTTTCTTTTTTTTTTTCTCATGGTAACATCTAGTTCTTCCTAGAACTGCCTATAGACTTGAGCGAAGAGATCAGTGTTTCGGTCCAGTGTTTTCAAGCAACTGAAGCCCTTAATTTAGTTTAGTAAAGTAAATCTATATATACCATCCAGTGCTTTGGACAGTAAATAATACAATTGTATGTCTTCAAGTGAACACCTAAGAATAACAACATCAGTAAATTATGTGCAATAATACTACTGTGTATGTAGTACATATTATTAATGATAGGATGTACAAAAAAATAAATAGAACAACACACAGTTGTGAGGGTGCCTTGTCATAACTAGAAATCTGTCATGAGTTAGGAACTACCTGTACTCTGTTGAACTTGGTTGATATGTTGATCATGTTCTTCTCCTGGCCATGTCTACTTCTTTCATGTTATCGGTACGAGAAGTAGTAGACTAGTCTCTTGTTTCCTATCTTGGGGAGTGTTCATCTACATCATCTGCTATTCATCATCAAGGTATCAAGACATAGTTAAAGAGGTGGCCTGAGACATAGTTTTACATCAACTGGGAGTTACACTGATGAATCACGAAATACCAACCAACTGATTATCAAAGTATTTGATTTGTAAGGAAACTCTGTTGATTCATTTTCAACATATACAAGTAGTCTTATAGCTGATATCTGCCAAAGTCCAGTGAGACAAAAGAATGTTGTAAATATTTTTTCCTAAACATTTCCAGCGTTGTTCATCAATATCTTCACCCACAGAACAGAAATCACAATGATACCTGACTTATCTTTTGACAAGGATCATGTAACAACTGTGGTAATCAGTCAAAAGTTCTCTACTTGTTTTGGTCTCTCATCTCTTCCTTTTGCCCACCTTTAAGATAGAAATAATGCTTTTTTCCTCCTCAGGGAAATGTTGAAAGCTTAACTTACTTTTAAAATAATCAGTCACCTCTTATTTGTAAAATTTACTCACTTGAACACATATTTTTGTTTGCATACTTCATATAATACTAGATAACATCCTGATGTGAGAATTGAACATGCTTCCTTATTTTATAAAGGATGAGGAAGTACTAGCTCCATGCGGAGGCCAAACATATGACTTGTCACCCTAAGACAGTTCTCTATGGTCAAGCATATGACTTGTCACCCTAAGACAGTTCTCTGTGGTCTCATTCTTTGTATAACACAATTTTCACTGAAATAAGTTAGATTTATCAAACCACATGCCCTGGTAGCTGCCTCAGAGAACTAAGTCATGCTGTCTGAAATATTAATAGCTATTAGGTACATAAATCAGACATTCATATGCACATAACTAAAATACTGTACCTTCATCCTTCCATATGTGAATGGCTTTCCTGTTTTAAAAGCTTCTCTTTTTTTAATAAAATTATCCCATAATAAGGAGGTCAACTCTTCAGACAGGAATGGAGTGGACTTGGTAACAGAGTCACAATATCACTTGTGCACTTTATGGTCCTGTGCATCCATAGGATGTCGTCCCGCTGCCGTCTTACTGGAGATGGGGGAGTGGGTGGAGAGGAGGGGAAAGGAGGCTGTTGGGAGGATGAGACATGTATGGAGCTGAGAGGAAGAGTGTGCTGTCACCAGGCAGGGAGAGCAGTGGGAGCTGCATATAGGTGGACATGTAACTTTATATGGGAATGTACATTTTCAGTCAATCGTAATAAAAAAAATTACCCCATAATAAAATCCAGTCATCTACCTGACGCAGAGGAGGAAAAACACAGGTGCAGATTTAGAGTTGTCTTAAAGGATCAGACTTGATGGTCCAACATCCTGGAGGGTCACCCAAGAGCACAGCCCCTGGTCTCGCTCCTACCTCAGAGATGAAACTAGCCCCGAAGACAACACCTGAGACTAAAACTGGGCCTGACTGTAAGATACGAGGCTGCTGGAGCAGCTCCCCAATAGCAATGAGAGTGAAGAGTAGAGAAGGGGAGACACGACCAGGTTTAACCAATATGGGAAATACAGAGTGGAAGGGACGAGTGTGCTGTCACAGGGTTGGGACAGCAGATGGAGTTGCACAGAGGTTTCTGTATGGGATTTGATACAATAAATTCACTGTGTCCGTAAATTTTCACTTAACTATAATAAAATATTATAAAAAACAAAACAATGATCTATACTTACAGACTAACACTGACAAATCAGGCAAAATAGCCAGTGAATGCCTTCTGTCCATTCCTTTCTACTCTATTGGCAAACTTCCTCTATCTAAATAAATAACTGGCTCCATCAGAGATTAAACCTCTCATTTTCCTGCTTGCACATCTATTCAGAACTTCTAAGTGACTATGTCAGCTGTTAAAGCTTCAAAATCTAAGAACTCTCAGTTAATTTCTTTCTAAGAATTATTTAGTAACGTTTATCTTTACTGTGAGTTTTTCCTCATCTTTTATTCACTTTCTGGTAAAACAAGGTTTTTCAACACCAGCACTACTGACAGAGTAAGTTGGGTGATTTCCTGCTGAAGTAAGAGGCACCCTGTGTGCTGTAAGATATTTAACAGCATCCCTGGTCTCTGTCTACTAGCTGACAGCAGTAATTCCCCAACAGTTGTAACAGGAGAGCAGAGCACAAAAATAACACACACACACACACACACACACACACACACACACACACACAATGAGAACCACTGTCATAAAGCTTATATTTTTTCATTATAGCACTTCCACTTCTGCCTAAAACAGAATTTATTTTCTTTAATCTGTGTTAGTGGTTCTACGTGGATTAGGGAATTTTTTTCTCTCTCTCTATTAAAGCCTCTACTTGCTCCCTTCTTTCAGTTACAATAATAAAAATTATTAAATTACAATGAACTTTCAAGAGGAATAAACATAAAATGATTAAACAAGTGAATACAATTTAACCAAGCAATTCTACTTCTTTAAACACATCCTAAGAAAATAAACAAAAACCACGATGTTTACATGTTTTAGCCATCTAGTGCTGCTATAACAGAAATACCACAAGTGGATGGCCTTAATAAAGATAAATTTATTTTTTTCACAGAAAAGTAAGCTAAGAGTCCCAATTAAAGGCATGACCTCCAGGTAAAGGCCCTCTGTGTTGGCTCTGTAGGAAAGTGTTTGTCATCAACGTTCCCCTGGACCAGGAGCCTCTCAGGCACAGGGACCACAAGTCCAAAAGATGCACTCTGCTCTCAGTGCTTCTTTCTTGGTAGAATGAGGTCCCTGTGTCTCTCTGCTCACTTCTCGCTTTTGTTTTCCAAGAGATCACATCAAGACAGAATCCAAGCCTCCAGACTGAGTCCCTTCTCACTAAAGCAACTGCCACCTATCCTCTGTCATTAATATCATAGAGGCAGGATTTACAACATATAGGAAAATCACATGATACTTGGAATCATGGCCCAGCCAAAGTGATACACATTGAGATAATGAGATACCATCTCACCCCAACAAGATTGGCCAGGATCCAAAAAACACACAACACTAAATGCTGGAGAGGCTGTGAAGAGACTGGAACTCTCCTGCACTGTTGCTGGGACTGCAGAATGGTGCAACCTCTTTGGAAAGCAATTTGACATTACCTTAAAATAATGGATATAGATATACCATTTGACCCAGTAATTCCTCTGGTCGGAGTATATCCTACAGAATCAAGGCCATTCATGTCAACTGACACATGCACACGAATGTTCACTGCAGCACAGTCCATGATAGCAAAAAGTTGGAATCAACCCAGATGCTCAACAACAGAAGAATGGATGGGTAAACTTTGGTATATGTACTCAATGGAGTACTAGACATTGATAAAGAACAATGATGATAGCAGGAAACATCTCTCGGTTTGGTCTCAAATGGAGGACATTATGTTGAGTGAAACCACTCAGCGACAGAAGGACAATTATTATATGAGACCCCTACGATAAAAGCTTAAAAGCCTACTCACACATAACAGAAAAGACTCTTTGATGGCTACAAGGGTGGGAGAGTGGGAGGGTGGGAAGGCGAGGGGCGAGGGTTTAGATTAGTTGTTAGAAATTTAGTTGAGTGAAATTGGTGACAATAACACACTAGTAAGAAGATCAATATTAGCGGAACTTCGACACAACTTGTGTACTCCTCCTATCTTAACCCAATATTGTAAACACAAAGTATGTACACTTTCACTTTTTATTTAATAAATAAATAAATAAAATTGATACACATTATGGGGGGGACAATTCAACAAATGATAATGCAGAACTAGATTTTGACAGGAACAAGTTGGAAACAACAAAATTCTCTAACAATATGAAAACTGTTAAGTAAACTATGTTACAGGCATATTGGAAAATATTATACAACAATTTTTTAAAATTTTCAAGAGTAATATTTATGAGTGGAGAAAGTAATCAGAATCTATTGTAGGAAAAAAAAATAACCATAGAACAGTATGCACATTATAGTGCCATTCTATAAATTATAAAACATACATAGAAAAAAATTTTTAAGTACAGACAGCAAATTATCAACAATAGATATCTTGGGGGCTTGGATATTAAGTGATTTGTTATATTCCTTCGAGGTTTTCTATATTTACATACTAAATATGTACTACTTTTACAAGCAGCAAAAAAGGTTATTTAAAATGAGTGTTTTCAGCTATTAAATTGTCAGTTAAAAATTATTGGTCATGTGGCGTTGGTTATACATCTGTGTTTTCTGCAAACTCACTGAATTATGCACTAAAAGCTGTAATTTTTACTGTTTGTGAATTATTTGGATATTTCAAACTGAGATTACATTTCTGATCCATAAGCTTCTAAATTTAGCAAGAAATATTGTATTTACCATGATGCTGTATTTCACCAAATTTAGAATTTGTACTGCAAATAATAATAATAATTTTAATGTAAAACTTTTAAATTAGATTTTTAAAGCATTCACAACACTAGATATTTTGCTCTTAACTGAACAAAATGTTGAAATCTTCATTTTAGCTCTATAAATTAAATATAAAAAAGAGAAAAAATATTTGAGTTAACTAGTTAATGAATTTTTTAAGGAAGCATGTTATACTATCAATACAAATTTGGTATCATTTAACTATACCTGAAGTTCTTTTTTGTTAACATAACCAAGGTCGCCATGAGTTGGATCCGACTCGATGGCACTTAGCTTGGCTAACCAAAACATTAACAGTTTTCACGTTGGTTTTCAAATATGCACAAGGAAACCTAGATTTCAAACTGCCCAAAATTAATTGAGAAAGACCCATTTAATCTAAATAAAATTCATGCTTCAAAGAGTGATATGTGAGTACACTGTCTTGCAGCTGCTTTGGTTAAATCATCACCTTTGAGAAAATTTTCTGAAACACTACTAATTTTGGAGGTAGATAGTGATGATTGTCCACAGAATTTTGTCTTGTGGTTTTCATTTGGCTAGTAATATCACCAAAATCCCAATGCCAGATGGTAAATGTCCAGAAATATTTTATAAAAGTTAGATGTTCCTGATCAGCAGAAATGCAGCACTTCATTTATCATTAAATCTATACATTATTTGTTAAGCTCACTGCTGCACAAAATTATGAGCTTTTTTTTCAAATAAAAAAATATTGTAAAACAATGAAATAAATTGCTTTAGTTTCACACCATAAAATAACTGATAATAAAGTCATGGCTGCCAGAGCATTCATCAGAGCCCAGATTAGGATAAGGTGAATAAGGCACTGTCCTTCATCACAAAATTGAGACGCTAATATAAAACTCAGTAATCAAAATAAAATATATTAATGTAATTGTTTTTAAATCAAAATTAATATAAAAGTCTATGATCAACAGACGTTTCAATACATGTTTGTTCCTGTTTTTTGGCCCTGTTTTGTTGTATAGCAGGAACGAACGTTTCAACCAGTTTATGTCACTCTGAGAACCACTCAGGGCCGTAGCATCCCTTAGGAGGGTGGGTTAATCCGGGTTGACAATGATAAGAAAACATGGACAATGTGGGCCCTTATATATAGTCATTTAAAACACATATATAGTGTTTGCATTAAATTTTTTTCCGTTCAATTCAAAACATGAGACGACAATTTGGTAAGTGTACATAGGCTGTTGTTAGGTGCCCACGAGTTGGTTCTGACTCGTAGGGACCCTAGGTACAACAGAACAAAACACTGCCTGTTCCATCGACATCCTCACAAATGTCACTGTGCTGCAACCTGTCACTGATGCCACTGCCTCCTTTTGCGTTAGGGTTCAATATGGTTCTCCAAGATCCTGACATTCAGAGCCGTCTGATCTACAGAAGGACGGCTGACCTCTATTTCCTGCACGTGTTTCATTCATTCCTTACCTATAGTTTCACGTTTCCCACTGCCTCTGCTGACTAGTATCCTGGTAAGTACGTGCATCTTGCAGGTCTTGGCATAGGGTACTGGTATACCCCAGCCGTAAAGAACAGTGGGAGGAAATAACTTTATAATACATACTCAAATTCCAAAGCTATCTGTGCAGACTTGGGTTTATCTGTCAATACTCTAAATACTATCTCACTATGGCAAGTGGTGGTTAACCTGTCTCTGGAAATTGTTAGTAAAAAATGACAGGTAATTGTTGGTAATCTTATAGAAGTAGACTCATGTTTAAGGGTGAGCTCTGTTCACCACACATTAATCTTACTAATCTTAAATGAGACTGTAGCAGAAGCTGGAAGCACGTGGTGTACTTCCTAAACCAGTGGTTCTCATTCAGACCAAGTTTGCCCCACAGGGACATTTAGCACTGTCTGGAGTTTTCTGGCATCTAGGGAGTGCAGTCCTGGGACGCTGCCAAACATTTTACAATGCAGCCCCCTCACACAACAAAGACTTATGGTGTCCAAAATGTCAATAGTGGGGCTATTGAGAAGCCCTCTACTAAAACCAGCTTGGCATATTTAACGATGACACTATTAATAAAATTACTTCAGCAAAAATGAACAATCTTGGAAGAATGCCAAACTGGATAGGATGCTGGATCAACAGGCATAAATCCAGAGATATAAACTCCCTACATATGAATATTAAATACCTGTGAATATAGTAGTAAATTCAAAACTGTTTATAATCAGTGAAATACATTTGCCTGTGTTTATTGATATACTTACTTTGCCTAGGTAAAATCAAAGTTATTTCAGTCATTTTCAAATGCTTAATGTATACATATTTAAGAAATGCTATTTTTGTGTATAATAATGCTTACCATGGAAAGATTATCTGTGGCTGAACACTCAAATGCCATATCTCCCTTTTCCCTCATAACATGATTCTCTTCCACAGAATGGACCCTCTGGCTGCACAGTAGTTAATTCCTATGGTGGCTTACCAAAAAGTTGGCAGTTTGAATCCACCAGATGCTCCTTGGAAACTATATGGGGCAGTTCTACTCTGTCCTATAGGGTTGCTATGAGTCAGAATGCCTAAATGGCAGTGGATTTTTGTTTTGCCCTTGTTTTTCCCACAGAATGAATGCCTGTCAACCAAAGATATCTACAGACCAAAAGGTACTAGAAAATTAAAGCAATCCTGTACAATTGGTACCATTCAGACATATTTTAAAATTTGAAACATATGACAAGTGCCATCAAGACCCTTACACTTAATACATACTCTAGAACATTATCATAATATTTAAAAAAAAAAATCTCGTATTAAAATACACTTATTCCCCCTAAAAATAGTTGTTACTAAGTCAATTCTGACTCATCTAAGCAGAACTATCTCACAGCATTTCCAAGGAGCACCCGGTAGATTCCAACTGCTGGTTAGCAGCTGTAGCTCACTGTTGCTCTTAATCACTGAGACACCAAGGCATGCATTGAAAGGAATCTTCTCTAATCTGATTCCTGAAGTAAAGTGTGGTGAGAATAGTTCATCAACCACAGATCATAATGAAGTACCCTAAGAACTGTGAGGAACACTGTTCTCTATACTAAGTCCTCAGCACACTTTACCTCTGTTCCAGGTCAGCAAGGCAGCACCTTAAACAATTAATGCTGGTTGGTGACTAACCAAACATACATTAAAGTGTCTGTATATTAAAATATGGACTCATTAACTCAAATGTCACACAATTAATGAAACGTAAATCAGTGTAATCAAGCTAAATAAAATAGAGGTATGGAGATTGTATTTTCAGTATTACTTTGAAAACAAGCATATATTTTGAATCACATAAGACAGTTTTAATTCCATAAAATTTTCAAGGGCCTCTCTTTCTTTTCCACAAGTATTTATGTCACAAGAGTAACAAAGATTCCAACACAATGTTTTTGGGTTAATGGTTGGCACTGGTGAACAGGACAGAAATAAGAAGTTCAGTCATTTGTGTCCTCACCTATAGAAAATACAAGAGTAATACAGATCTACCCTTAAAACTCTACATGGCGTTAAACCCTTCTCTTCAGAATAATTGCTTCTGTGATTCTTAAACTGTCTGCATTCCATTTGTTATTTCCATTGTGTAGACAATGGAAGTAAAAATAGGGTCAACATTGGAAGCCTTACTACCAGGCACTAACACCAGAAGAGAAAATAGATAACTGGAAACTCCTAAAAATCAAATATTTATATCATCCAAAGCCTTCACCAAAAGGGTAAAAAGACAACCTACACACCGGGAAAGAATTTTTGGCTATGACAAATCTGATAAGCATCTACTCTCCAAAATCTACAAGATACTTCAAAACCTCAACAACAAAAAGATAAAGAATATGAACAGACACTTCACCAAAGAAGACATTCAGGGTGCTAACAGATACAGGAAGAAATATACATTAAAACTACTTGAAGGTATCTGTGAGAATTAAGCCCTATCACATGAATATATACGTGCACACCAATGTTTATTGCGGCACTGTTCGTAACAGCAAAATGATGGACTCAATCTAGGTACTCATCAAAAGACAAGTGGATAAACTATGGGATTTTCATACAACGGAACCCTACACAATGATAAAGAACAATGATGAACTTCAGAAACACCTCATAACATGGAGGAATCTGGCAGGTGTTATGCTGAGTGAAATCTACCAGTTGCAAAAGGACAAATACTGTATGACAACACCATTATAAGCATCCCCTCCTGAAAAAAAGATTTAAACACAGAAGAAAAGTCTTCTATGGTTACCAGGGTGGGAAGAGAAGGAGAGAAGAAGGGAGAGGGGTATTTCTTAATTAGATAGTAGATAAGAATTAAGTTAGTTGAAGGAAGGGACAATACACAGTAGACCAGAAGTCAGCACAACTGGACTAAATCAAAAGCTAAGGTGTTTCCTACCTATAAGCCACTTTCAAGGATAAAGTAGCAGAGGCAGGGGTCTGGAGATAATGTTTTCAGTGGTCATCTAGGTCAAATGGCATAACAAAGCTTTTTAAGAAAATGTCAACATTCAACTTTGGAGAATGGCATTTGGGTCTTAAACATAAGCAAGTGGCCATCTAAGAAGCATCAGTTGGTCCCAACACACTTGGCAGAAGAAGAAAAAAAAAAAAATCAAAGACCTAAGGAAAATATGAGCCCAAGAGACAGACAGGACCAAATAATCCAGAGACTATATCAGCACGAGACCAGAAGAACTAGATAGTACCAGCCACCACCAATAACTGCATTGACAGGGAATACAACAGAGTCCCTGATGAAGTGGGAGAAAAATGGGGTGCAGAACTCAAACCCTATAAAAAGACCATTCTCTCTGTGAGCCTAAAACTGAAACCATGCCCCAAACCGAGTCTTAAGACAAAGGTTACACTGGACTATAAGACATAAAAAGATGCTGTTGAAGAGTGTATGTCTTGGCTTCAGTACATACATGAGACTAACCTGGCAGCTCCTGCCCAGTAAGACAATGGGACAGAGGGAAATAAGAGCTAATGGAATGCACGTGGGAAATAGAGGATGAAAGGAGAAATGTGCTGTCACAGTGTGGAGAGAGCAGCTTGAGTGACACAGCAACGTATGCATAAGTTTTTATAAGACAAATTGATTTGGATTGTAAACTTGTACTTAAAGCACAGTAAAATATTTCAGAAGACAAAAACAGGTAAAGGAAATGGACAGACACTTCACCAAAGATGACATTCAACAGACACGTGACTTTCACTAGCCATTAGAGAAATGCAAATCAAAATCACAATGAGATATCATTTCACTTCAGCATTACTGTCACAATAAACACAATAAACTGAAACAATAAATGGTGGAGTGGCCACAGGAAGATGTGAACTCTTGCAGACTGCTGGTGGGAACACAAGATGATACAACCATTTTGGAGGATAATATGGCCCTTCCTTAGCCAGCCAAGCCAAGTGCCGTTGAATCGGATCTGACTCATGGCGACCCTAGGGGCCAGGGTAGAACTGACCCCCAGAGTATTCAAGGAGTGCCTGGTGGCACTTCCTTAGAAAGCTAAAAATAGAAATAGCATATGATTCAATAGTCCCGTGCTTAGGAATACATCTTAGAGAAGTGAGAATCACCACGTAAACAGACACATGCACATCCTTGTTCACTGCAGCATAGTTAATGACAGCAAAAATTTGAAAACAACTTATGTACGTGTCAACTGATGAATGGATGAACAAACTGTGGTACATACACACAAAGGAGTATTGTGCAACCGTACAGAGCAAGGATGAATCTGGAGATCATCTTACAACACGGAAGAAACTGGAGGGCATTATGCTCGGTAAAATAAGTCAATCACAAATCCACAAATATTGCATAAGATCATTATTGTAAAAATTCATAAAAAGGTGTTACATAAAAAGAAATAATCTTTAATAGTTACCAGGTTACTCCATATGGAAATACAAGAACACTAAATAGGGAGTAGATACAAGGTAACTTTGCTGAATGGTAAGACAGTACACAATACTGGGAAAACCAGCACGTGCTGACCAAGGCAAGGTTATGGAAGCTCTGTAGACATATACAAAGCCCCTGAGTGACAGAATTTCTGGATCCAGGGCTGTGGGGACTAGTGTCTCAGGGAACATCTACCTCACTTGGCATAACAAATCTGGTAAAGAAAATCTCTGTTTCACTTGGTTGAGTAGCATCTGAGGTCTTAAAAGCCCATGCAAGACCATCTAGGATACTCCACTGGTCTTACCCTTCAACAACAAAGAAGAATGATGAAAACTAAAGAAACTAGGGAATGATTAGCCCAAAGACTAATGGGCCACATCTACAATGCCTCCAGCAGACTGAATCCAGGACAACTAGATGTTGCCCAGCTACCGCCCCTGACTGCTCTGATGGGGATCACGACAGATGGAACTGGACAGAGCTGGGCAAAAGTGTAGAACAAAACTCTAATTCAAAAAGGAAAAAAAAAAATAATAATTGCTGACTTGATAGAGACTGGAGAAACCCTGAGAACATGGCCCCCAGACATTCTTTCGGCTCAGTGATGAAGTCAAGCCTACGGTTCATCCTTCAGTCAAAGAGTGAACAGGCCTGCTAAACAAAACAAGACCTAAAGGGCATGCCAGCCCAGAGGCAAGCACTAGAAGGCAGGCCAAGCCAAGCCAAATGCCTTCGAGTCGGATCAGGAGGGGTCAGCAAGCCTGGTAACAGGGAACCCAAGATTGAGAAGGGAGAGTGCTGACCTGTTGTAGGGTTGTTAACCAATGTGCTAAAGTGATATGTCCATTATCATTTCAGTTGTTCTGTAAACTGTCATCTAAAGTTTAATGAGAAACTAGTTTGTTTGGTAAACTTTCTTCTAAAGTATGATTTAAAAAAAGAATTAAATCAATTTGAATTACACTGTAGTTCTAGAATGCAATGAAAGTAATTAATCATGTAACACGCAAATAATAGTACTAAAGATCATATTTTCAGAAACACTAAAACATGTATATATTCTATATAAGTAAGTTTCTAATGCATATCGATTTACCTGTTTTCTGCTAAGAAATTATTTTTGAAACAGTATGTATATATACAGTCTTGACAGAATATGAAAATATTTATGCTATAGAAAAAATATATTAATATATCTCCAGCCCACAGTCCTCAAGGAATGAGAAAAGGACAATTATAGATACTGAAATTGTTCCATTTAGTCGTAAAATGAAGTACTATTTTCGACGAGCCCTTCTTACAGTAAAATTGCATTTTTGAAGCACTGCCACTTAATTATATCTGAAATCTAATCAGGTCACTTATTTAAGGAAAGAGATTGTAGGATCCCATTAAACACTAAGCCAAGAAACAATTGAACTCTGGAGTTTATTTATTTTTGTATCTGTATAGGAAGTAATCGAGAAATATTACTTCAATTAGAGTTCTTTGTGTTAGCTTTTCTCCTCCTTTAAATGTTAAAATAAATATTTTTATATCTGAATAATCTAGAGAACTGTTTTTATTCCCCAAGGCAGAGTAACTGCTATTTTTCTAAGGCCTGTTTCTCTTGGATTAAAACTTCTATTGGGTCCATTATGAGTGAAATATCAATAAGGAGATAAGAGCTAGCATAAAGCCATCATGTTCTACAGATGGCACAGATTAGATGCAAATCGATTCCAGGAGATGGTCTCCCAGTCCTCATATATTATCTCTCCTCTACTACACCTTCAAAAAGCCCTTCCATGTAACCTCAAATAATTGGTAGCACTGGTTTTATGCAGAGAAGACTTGTCTTTAAAGAAATCAATGATACCCTGCCTTTTGTAATTGTTTTATTTTCTAATCCTTGTATGATTAGACTGCATAAAAAGAGCACGTCAAGATCTCTTAAAGTATGACCCTTCAAATCTTGGCCCATCAGTTCTGTGGCAGTTCAGTCAATACAAGATAGTCATCAAAAATCTATTTCCTGTCCCTGAAAAGAGAAAGAGGCCCACAAGATTATCTGTTCTGAATGGCAAATGCAAACTCCATACTATCTCAGGCTGCCAACTACTCTTTCCTACCTCCACACAATTACTGGAATCATGATCAAAGACAGGTCCTTTTAGTTACATAAAAGTAACTTTTAATTGTGATTGAAGTGTTGTGAAAGGTAAACCACCAAAGCACCTCAAGTGACCAAAATGCTCAAATTGTTTCCTGTCAGTTGCTTCATTCACTCTAATCTGCTGAAACTACTGTTTTAAACATTATTTCCTTCAAATGACCATCAAAAATGGAACTAATGTTGCAAACAGTACCTCAGTTTTGTATGCACAAAACTGTCAGGCACAGTTGACTCACAAAAGGAAGCACAAAACCCATCAGCTTTCCACTTCGTTTAAAAAAGAAAAAGAATATTTAAAATGCAGACATTTACTGTGATCATTAACTAAAATACTCAAAGCAGTAAATACTTAAAATTCACATACGGTATCAAAATTTCTGCTGATAATCTCCATTTATTTCACTTTTGTTACATGTAATTTTTTCTAATAATAATAAAAAAAAAAAACCTGTGGCAAGTCTTGGAAAAAAATAGTAATACCTAGCTAACACTTTGCACTTATTTTGCAGTAAATCCATTAATCTATATCATCCTTGAAACAAATTTTCATGGCAATTCTTGTTAGGTTGTTAGGTATCTTGGAGTGTTCCAGTTCATAGCCATCTTAGTACAATGGAATGAAACACTGCCTGCCTGGACCATGCCCACAATCATTGGCATGCTTGAGCCCACTGTTGCAGACACTGTGTCAATCCATCTCACTGAGGGTCTTCTTTTTCTCTGACCGCCGGCTTTACTAAGCGTGATGTCCTTCTCCTGGGATCAGCTCCTTCTGACAATGTGTCCAAATTATGTAAGACATAGCCTCACTGTTCTTGCTTCTACAGAGTACTCTGGTTGTACTTCTTTCCAGACAGGCCTATTGGTCTTTTTGGAAGTCCACAATATATTCAATATTTGAATATTTGTCAATTCAAAGGCATGAGTTCTTCTTCTGCCTTCCTTGTTCATTGTCTAGCTTTCACATGCATATGATGCTATTGGAAATACCATTGCTCGGGTCAAGCACACTTAGTCTTTAAGATGATATCTTTCCTTTTTCAATGCTTTCAATGATTCTTTGGCAGTGGATCTGCCTAATACAACCTGTCCTTTTATTTCTTGACACCTGCTTTGATGGGTGTTGGTTGTGGATCCAAGCAAAACAAAATCTTTGACAATCTCAGACTTTTCTCCATTTATTGTGATACTGTTGATTGATCCAATTGCGAGGATTTTTGTTTTCTTGACATGGAGGTACAATCCAGACTGAAGACTGTGGCCTTGTATCTTCATCAGTAAGTGTTTCAAGTGTTCCCCACTTTCAATAAGCAAAGTTGTATCATCTGCATAGCACAGGTTGTTAATGAGTCTTCCTCCAATCCTGACGCTGCACTCTTCTTCATATAGTCCAGCTTCTCAAATCATCTGCTCTACATACAGACTCAATAAGTACGGTAAAGGTTGTAACCCTGACACACACTTTTCCTGACTTTGAACCATTCTGTGTCCCCTTGTTCTGCTCAGTCAACTGCCTCTTGATCCGTGTAGACATTCATTACGAGTGCAATTAAGTTTCTGGATTGCCAGTCTTCACAGGGTTGTCCTTCACTTGTTATCATCCACATAGCTGAATGCCTTTGCATGGTATTCCTTGGTTCCAGTCAGGATCCACCTGACATCAGCAGTAACATCCCTGATACCATATCCTTTTCTGAATCCAGCATGAACTTCTGGCAGTTCCTTGTCTATGTACTGTTGCAACCACTTTTGAGTGATTTTCAGTAAAGTTTACTTGTATGTGATGTTAATGAGATTGTTTGATAATTTCCACATTCACTTGGATCACATTTCTTGGAAAGAGGCACAAATATGCATTTCTTTCAGTCAGTTATCCAGGTAGCTATCTTCTAAATTTCTTGCCATAAATGAGTAAGCATTTCCATCAGTGCACCCACTTGTTGAAACTCCTCAAGTGACATTCTGTAAATTCCTGTAGCCTGGCTTTTTGCAATGCCTTCAGCACAATTTCGATTCTTTCTACGGTACCCTGGTTCCTGATCATATGTTACCTCTTGAAATGGCTGAACATCAACCACTTGTTTTTGGTATAATTTGTATATTCCTTCCATCTTTTGACGCTTCCTGAGCTGTTTAATATTTTCCTGGAGAATCCTTCACTATTACAACACAAGGCTTGAATTTTTTCTTCGGTTTTTTCAGCTTGAAAAACACTAAGTATGTTCCTCTATTCTGGTTTTCTATTTCTAGCTCTTTGCACATGTCATGATACTTCACTTTGTCTTGTCCAGCTGCCCTTTGAAATACTTAGTTCTTTTACTGCGTTATTTCTTCCTTTTTCTTTAGTTACTCAGTGTTCAAAGGTTAGTTTCAGAGCCTTCTGACATCCATTCTGGTCTTTTCTTTCTTCCCTGCCTTTTTAATGGCCTCCTGCTTTCTTCACGTATGATGTCCTTGGTCAATCCACAACTTACCCAGTCTTTGATCATTAATGTTGATCACGTCAAATCTGCTCTTAAGATGGTCTCTAAACTCAGGTGGAACATACTCAAGGTCACACTTTGGCCCTCACGGACTTTTTCTGATTTTCTTTAATTTCAATTTGAACTTGTGTATGAGCAACTGATGGTCTGTGCCACAGTTAGCAGCTGGCTTTCACTGATGATATTGAGCTTTTCCATTGTCTCTTTCACAGACGTAGTCAGTGTGATTCCTGTGTACCCCATCTTGTGAGGTCTATCTGTGTAGTCTCCGTTTATGTTGGTGATAAGAGGTGTTTGCAATGAAGAAGTCATGTATCCTACAAAATTCTATCATATGATCTCTGGCATCATTTCTATCACCACGGCCGTATTTTCCAACCACTTATCCATCTTTATTTCCAGCCTTTGCATTCCAATAACCAGTGATTATCAATGCATCCCAATTGTGTGTTCTGTCAATTTCAGACTGCAGAAGCTGGTTACAATCTTCAGTTTCTTCATCTTTGGCCGTAGTGGCTGAAGCCACATCATTAAGACTGACTCTACTTGAGTAGGTAGCTCTTCCCCAGTCATATTTTGAGTGCTTTCAAACTTCTGGCACTATATCAGACAACGTATGGCTGCTGGTCATAAGGTTTACACTGACTAATTCTCTGCAGATGTAAAGTGCCAAGGCTGTCTTCCTAGTCTGTCTTAGTCTGAAAGCTCAGCTGAAACCTATCAGCCATGGGTGACCTTGCTTATATCTGAATACCAAGAGCAGTGGCATAGTTTCCAGCACCACAGCAACATGCAGGCCTCCACATTATGACAAACTGAGAGACACATGGGGGAGATATTAAGGTTTAAGCTCCATCTCTCGGGTTTATACACACACACACACACACACACACACACACACACACACACACACACACTCACACACACAACTTGGGCTCCTCTACAGAATTACTATCTTTGCTTCTTGTCAGCTGACAGTTGTTCCAGATTAGTGATTCTCAGACTCCAAGGACATCAGTAACACCTGAGAGCTTCTTAAAGCATCGATTACTGAACCCACTCCAGGATCCCTAATGCTGTGGGGGGCCGACTTTTAGCAGCCCAATGAGGTCCCCAATCAGTTCAGGTGCTGCCATTTGTTGACCTCACTTAGAGAACCACTGCTCTGAGATGTGCTGCTCAAAATGTGACATGTGATCCAGGAGCTGAGGCTTGTTTTAGAAATGCAGAGTCTAAAGCCTCACCCAGACCCATCCTATAAGAACCTGTATCATATCCAGGTAATGCAAATACACTTCAAAGTTTAAGCAATACTGTTGGAGGATGCACCCTACTTCTTCCTCATCTTGTAACCCTCGATACTACCCTCTCTTTCCAGACAATATAACTTATGCCTTAGCTGGTACGTAGACAAAGCTACAAAACACAAGAAAAAAAAGTTTTAGAAACATAATCCCCAATACTTGTGATAAACTATTCTCATAATTTCTGTTACCAATAAAAAAAAATTCACCTTAACTGGCTATGAAATGTTGTTCTCTATCTTAAATCAATCAAGTTTTAGGGGCACTCTTTTAGCACAGATATGGAACCACAATTTTGTTCTCTAGTTTATTAAAAGTTTGATTTTATGTGCTTGAGTAAAGTGTTTTAGTATTCTTTATATTTGTCCAGCCTATACTTTCTTATTAATTCTTAGATCATTTATTTTTTCCGTTGCTGTTTGAGTAGATCTTTTTTCATTGTTTCCAGTCATTCTCTAGTGATATGTTGTTACTGTTTTTTTTTAAGTCATTAGTTTTATTTCTTTTTAGTAATTTTGTAAGAAATACTTAATGAAGTAATTCTAATGTAGACCATTCCTTATTGATAATCCATGTATACTAGTACTAATCAAAATTTTATTTACTCTACTTTTTTGTTGATTTAATTAGTGCAATTAACAGATGAAAATAGAATTTTTTTCTTTCAAAGGACTATCACTAATTTTTTTTTTTTTCTGATCCTGTGTTTTAATTTGTTAATTTCAGGATTCATTTGTATTATTTCTTTGCTTCTACCTTCCTAGGAGTTTGTTTCAGGCTAATATTTCTAACATACTTTATGTTAACGGCATAATGTTTATTTTTTTTTCCTTGATGTATCTTTCACTGGTCTCTAGATTTTAAGCATCCTATGTTATTTGTTTTAAGCACGATAAAGCATTGTTGGTTTGTTTTTGTTTCATTGATCAAACTTGAGCTTTCATAAAACTTTCGTCATGGGATTTCAGTCTATTTGTATTGTTATCCGCAGTTTAAGTTTAGTGTTAAAAGATTATCTTATTTTTTACTTTCTTTCTTAATGTTAAACCTTGATTGTCTTTGTTTTCTCCTTTAATCTATGTAAACCATATTTGGTTTCTTTTCCTTTGGCCATTTGAAAATTACATGCTTTTATTTGAGGAGTGATCAATTTGTATTTTTAAAGATGTTGTTTAGATCTATATTCCTATAAATATCAGCCTTAAAGATACAATTGTGGTTATTCTCACCTACATCAAAGAAGAAAATCAGCTTTTTTTTTCCAATTGCTTTCTGGTTTTTATTGCTGAGAACTTTTTATTCAGAGAATTTTTAATCAGAATGTCATTTTAACTTCTCTTCTAAGAATTAAAACTGAAAATTAGAATAATTATAATTGTAGATGTTAAAAAAGTAAACAGTTAAAATTATGATAAAACCAAATGGGATGCTAGAGGGATAAGAAGCAAGAATGTTTGTTAGTAAGACAACAGAATCATATGGAAAGAGAGGTAAATCCCCATCTTCCCTAGATGATAGTTAAAATAGCTAATAGATAATTCCTGAAAATGGAAAAAAAAAAAAAAAGAAGCAGCAATTTACAGTGTTTAGAGATGCAGACACAAATGTCAAAAAAATAAAGTTAGAAATGTGCTTGATAGAAGGTCACCAAAGAAAAGGAGGACCCTCGGTAAGACAGGCTGATACAGTGTCTGCAACAACAGCTCAGACACAGAAACAACTGTGAAGATGGTGTAGGACTTGAGTGTCTCACTCTGTTTTACTTAAGGTCACTGAGTCAGAGCCACCTCCACTGCACCTAGCAACTACGAAACCAAAACCAAATCCCTTGCCACTGCATCAGTTCTGACTCACAGAGACCCTATAGGACAGAACAGAACTATCCCACAGAACATGCAAGGCTGTAATTCTTTGCTGAAGCAAACTGCCACGTCTTCACCTTTGGAGCAGGTGCTGAGGTTGAACTTCCAACCTTTCGGTTAGCATCTGAACACTTAGAGATTGCATCACTAGGGTTTTCTCAGAAATCTAAATGGAATGTGAAGCAGGGGAAAGCTCACAGAACTTCAGCATTTCATGACAAGAACTTTTAAGTTCCTTTGATTCTAAACTATGTGAATGCTTTTCTTTATTTTAAAAATTAAATTTAAAGTAGTGTTGCCTGATTTGGGTTCACACCCTGGACAAGTTGAGCCAATAAAACATACTCCAAGTTCGAAAGAGGAACAAGGTTTATTAGGAGGTATGAGACCACTGGAGACTTGACAGCAATGCAGGCTGTTCTCCACAGAGTCTCAAAAGACAATTTTCATGTCAGAGTTTATATATCACTTCAACAAGAAATGGTTCATATTTTTAAGCATGTAGCCCACAGATAACTGTATACATCACAAAATAGTCACAAGAAATCCTCTTCTGAACTCTAGTCAGTTTGTTTATAGCAGGCAAAGGACAAAACTTATGAACAAATTCCTCAGCTAGTGAAACTACCTTTCTGAGCTCACTCTGAGATAAAGAGCAAGAAAGAAAGTTGTGGATACACAAAATGCCAGTCAGCCTTCCTAGTTGCTGTTTTCCAGGCTAAAGATCAGCTCTTAGGGGAGCAAGAAAGAGGGGAGAGACCAAGGTCACAGAGGCTGAGGGGGCTCTGCATTCCTTTGGAAAGAGGCCAGTGCAGAGACCAGAGTAGCTGGTGCAGTAAAAAACACTTACAGATTACTTACAGTATCATTGTGACATTAGTTACGTGAAGCTCTCAATTATACATTTTGAAAAGGGGAGAATATGTTGCAAGGTATTAGGGTTACAGCAGGGAAAAAAAAAAAAAAACAAAACATACATTTTGCAGGTTACTGAAGTACCAGAATACTAAAACTATTATTTCCTTCACTGTATTTTCTTTGAATCTCTATTATTACATAGGTGAAGAAAATGCTTTCTAAGATTTGTTTCTGCTTTTTGTTGTGTGTGCCATAAAGTCTTGTTATAAGAATATTCTTTACCTGCATCTTGAGTGCTATGTTCACTCTCATTAACACTGCCAAAAATTTAATTTGCACAATTTTGTTACGTGTCTTTGTACTTAGTCATTCTTGAGCAAAGCTCTCTCCAAGTCTAGAATTAAATCAGGGACACAGGTGACTGGCTCTCTTTTATTTTCCTCATTTTCCACTTTGCTATCTTAGAATTCTTTCAACAGGTGATGAGCCAAAATTTCAGTAAACATAAATTGATATAATTATTTCAATAATTCAGCAGTCTGTGGGGAGAGGCAAGAACATGAGATCCTGGAATTCTCAGCACTACCATCACTGGAACCTAATGTTCACACATTTTCTGTATATAGTGAAGCCACTGTATTGAAATGTAACTTTCTTCTGGTTTGGTTCCATTTCTGTGTTCTGTACAGTGTCAGCTGTACTTCTTATTGGCACTTTGTAAAACTGTGAGCTACCTTGGTGGAAGCAAGCCTCTACCTGCTGCTGGCTTTCTGCTTGTGATATCCAGTATGAAAAACTTGGGACTTACTACTGGGCCTCTCAGGCTGTTGATACATAAAAAAAGAGATTGCCCAGTGTTGACTCCAAACCTCAATTGCGGTGCCTCATGCCTGACGTCTCGCATTTTTTCAGGGCACAGATGCTGTGAAGAAGAGCTTCTAATTAATCCCCACAGACTTCCTTTGATTAAAGAAGATTTATGAGTCTCCTTTAACTAAAGTTATTTAACTGTAAAAAGGTCTAAAACTCACTATCATTGTATGACAGAGTAAAAGATTATTAACGTGTGACAATTCAAAACAGCCCTCAAACTTACACTGACTAGTCCCTAAGAGGCAAGACACCGACATCTGGGGTGGGCTCCTGGGTTGACTTTTACTATGCAGAGTCTGATCAACGGGTTGAAGAGAAAGTGGGACGAGCAAAATAAGAAGACAAAGTCAAATGATATCGCTAAGAAATAGTGTTGATCATAAAAAGAACTACATGGCTTTGTAGTGAACCTTCTGGGATTGGGATTTGAGAAGGCAGAGACAGTTCTGAGAAATGACTGGCATCACTGTGTAGAATACAAGGTGACAGTGATGAGGAAGAGGGCCCTGGTGGCACAGTGGTTCAGCGCGCAGTTACTCACCAAAAAGTTGGCTATTAGGACCTACCAGCTGCTCCCTGTGGGCAAGATGTGGCAGTCTGCTTCCTTAAAGATTACAGCCTTGGAAATCCTAAAAGGGCACTTCTACTCCGTCCTACAGGGTCGCTATGAATCAGAATTGATTCAATGGAGGTAGGTTTTTTTTAATTTGTTTTAGTGATGGAGAGGAAGGATTTTATATTAATTGCTGTAATAGGCTAAATGGTGACCCCAATATGATAGCAGAAGTTAAAGTGTTTATTTTATATGGTAGTAAGAGGTATGGCTGATATTCTTGGAATGTGTGGTAAAATTTTCTGAGATTCACAGGCAAGGGTCCTTGAAGAAATAGTGGAATTCTATGAAATTATATAAAGTTCAAAATAGCCTAGGCCAAGGCATAATGAACACACCCAAATCAGATTAGACCAAGTCACATGAAACTGTTTTGCTTCTGCACAGCAAGGCCACAAGCGCTATCTGTGACAAGTCAGACTTTCATTCCATCCAATTTGATCTAGTTCCTACAGCCACAGGCTGAGTCACTTCTAACATACAAACCAATTTATTACAATACTGTACAAGGAGAACCCTGAAGCCCAGCATTCTGTAAAACATTGAAACACGTTTTTTACTTTCATAAAAAAATATATAAATATAGAAAAATGTTGAGAAGGCTATGAAATTATCTACAGCCAATAATCTTTCTAAAAGAGGTAAAGCGATTGCATGATTCCTACCTAGTAAATAAGTTCATAAATGCAAGGCCTAGTCTGTAAATTTAAGTTATTCCACGGAATCCCAATCATATTACTTTGGCATCTTTAGGACTTTTCCTAGATTTTTAAAAATATGAACAGATGATATCAAAGTTTTCTTTAGAACAGAGTGACTATAAAGGCACTTAATGTATACCAAATTGTAACTCAGAAACAGAAATAGGTTGAATTTGTTTATTTTTTAACCAGCTTGCAAATTATTAGTCTTCTTTACTTGTGTTTGCTGCTTAGAAGCATAATGGGCACCAAACAAATAGAAGTAAAGATTGTCTTGACTGTAGGCTTGTAATTGGGCCATTAATAAGAACTAAGTGCCAGTGTGCACTTTTCCTGAGAAAATACGATAAGAGTGGCACAGAAAATCTGGCATCCTTACAGTCCCATTATCAAGGCCAGAAAAATCTTGGCTGAACTGAAGCAGAAAAACAATTTACCACATCACCAGCTGAAACAGGATGTTCCAGCTCATCTAAAGTCTACTTACTATACATTTGACTCTCTTCTCCAAGAGGCTTAGAAATCACTCATGGTCAGGTACCTAGTTATCCAAAGATAGAGCAGCAGGCACAATGTAGGCAACGTAGAGGCTTGTAGTGACTTAAGTCCAGCCTATCATCATCAGGCTACTCAACTTCTAAGGGAGGAAAGATAAAGTGATGTGGACCAGAAACTGAATTACACATTAAAAAAGAGTGAGCTTGAGGCATAAAAATTCCTCTCTTTATATACACCACCCTCTCAAAATATTTTTAATAATTTTGGAAGGGATATGTCTTTTCTCCTAAAATGCAACAAGCTAAAGTATCTAGAACACATACTCCTTGGACATCACTTATTAAGACACATTGGTTTATTGTTTTATGAAGGTTAAAATACTTTATATCTGTGTTGGATAGTCTACTTAATCCTAATAAATCAAAGAATGTTAGCAATTAAATACTGAAGCAAAAGGAAGTAGAATCTGAACACTTGGTCTTTACTCGAAAGGCTTTCTGAAGAGGTTGATCAATGGAAAGATATTCAAGCATGGAAATCAATCCAGCTGTCAGGAGTGTTTCACCTTTGTCCTTTAGAAAAGGTTAATAAGAATTTACTATTAATGGGCCTGAACTTATGGTTCCAAATGAAATGTGAGTGATAGTAGTAAGCCAGGTACGTCATTTGAGAAGCAAAGGGACGGCACAAGGTTATTTCCAGGGCAGTAAATGACTATTACCTCATTCTCGTGCAACGCAAAAGTGGCAACATTTTCCTCACCTGGTGTAAGAAAGTCAAACCATAGTTTCTCCAAAATAATCGCCAGGCACTAAGCTTCTCTGCCTTATGAGTGGGCTTCTAGACACATGCAGAGCAACAGACCAGCATCTAAGACCTTCCTACCAGGTTACTACTTTGATGTACCATAGCCAGCTGATGGGCCAAATTTTACAGTCCTGTCTTATTCCAAGCACTTCAGTTTATTTGTGCTCACAAGTTACATTTTTCTGAGTACTCATTCTTAACACATCTATGGATTTACAGAATAAAAAGAATACTATGTAATTTTCTATGACTTCTTTCCTATCCAAATCACATACCTCAAAAACTGTATTTCCTACCCAGTGCTGTTGAGCTTATTTGCACTTATAGTGACCCTCTGGGACAGAGAAGAACTGCCTCATCGTTTCCAAGCAGCACCTGGTAGAATTGAACCATTAAATTTGTGGTTAGTAGCCATAGCACTTAACCATTAAGCCACCGGAGTTTCCATACCATCTTAGTGTCATCACATATGAGATTTTGTAGTAGTTAATTTACAAACCTGTTACATGGCTAGTCATTACTTTTATTTTTTAAATAATCAATGTGGAAAATGATATGTGGTTTCAGATGAAGGATTTGCAGTTAAATGCATATTTTATCTCTTGCTTCCCCTGCCTACATTTGCGTTATTTATCACAACTGAAACAAAAGGAATAATATTCCAAGGAAAGAAACAGAGTCACTCGAAATTACAAATTAAATAAAGAATTCTTACAAACTTTTGAACTTCCTCTATCCAGAGAGTTAACATCTCTTAATATTAAGTTTTTTGGAAGAAAAACAGCTAGAGCCCTACTTGGAAGCCAAGATAACAGCATTTCATCTCATGCACTTGGACACATTACGCGGAGGGACTGTCTTGGGAGAATGACACCACACTTAGCAAGGTATGCCGGTCACTGGAAAACAGGAAGACCTTTCACAAGAGGGGCTGACACAGTAGTTGCAACAATTAGCTCAAACATAGCAAGAATTAGGAGGTTGTCACAGGACCGGGCCGTAAGAGCGGGAAGCCACTGGACAGCACCTAACAACATTAAGCTATGTTCTTCCACACTGAGTTGCCTTACTAGTAAAAGAATGTCATATTTAGGAAATAGTGCTTCTTAAAAAGTAAAACAGTTCTCTTTAAACCAAAAAACACGACTGCTCAATCTGTTTTAACTTGCTTCTTTGGACAAGCTGTAAAGTATGTAAGTAGTAAGGTAAAGAAAACCCCAGCCAGTAGTATATATATAAATTCTTTGTCTTTGAAAAACAGCAGCCTCTGAAATTCGGTATGTGAATTTTAAAATGTTATTTTTCATCATGTACAGAATTACAGATTGTAAATAAGTCTAATTTCCCATGCTTGTATCAGCTCAGAAACCCTGATGGAATAGTGGTAAAGTGCTACGTCTGCTAATCAAAAGGTCAGCAGTTCGAATTCCCCAGATGCTCCTTGGAAACTCTATGGAGCGGTCCTACTCTGTCCTACAAGATTGCTATGAGTCAAAATTGACTCAACAGAAGTGGTTTTATTTTAGTTTATATCAGCTCAGTTAACAGAAACTTCCTGAAGTGTTGATTTGACAAGTTCTCTAAAGCAACAATGTACCTGCTTACTGCTGTCTGTAGAGAGATCTTCCAAAGTCACTTGTGCTCAGGAAACACAGAGCCTTGTCAGGATGTACTGTTACCCTAAACCCGAAAAGCAAACCCGCTGCTTTCGAGTCAAGTTCCATTCCAACTTACAAAGACTCCATACGTTACAAAGTAGAATGATTCCAAAGAGTTTTCTTTGTTGTAATCTTTTTTTTTTTATTTAACATGACTGAGTGAAAATGTACATTCCTGTATAAATTTACATGCCCACCTATATGCAGCTTCCACTGCTCTCCCTGCCCAGTGACAGCGCACTATTCCTCTCTGCTCCATACATGTCTCATTCTCCCAGCAGTCTCCTTTCCCTTCCTTTCCACCCACTCCCCTTCCTCCAGCCAGAGGTCAGCAGGATGATATCCTATAGATGCATAAAACCATAAAGTGCATCCAACATATGGCCACTCTGCATCGCCAAGTCCAATCCATTCGTGTCCAAAGAGTGGACCTCGGTTATGATTTATGGGCAAGGGCAGCATCAGAGCCAGGGGCCATGCTCCCAGGGGAACCTCAAAAGGGATTCAGATAGCCAGGCCTTTCTTCCGTGATTTTACTGGTTATTCTTGAACCGACAACATAGATCCCAGTAAAATGAAATCCTTTACAACTTCATTATTTTCTCCATTGTGAGAATTTTTGTTTTCTTCATGTTTAAGTGTAATCTGTACTGAAGGCTGCAGTCTTTGATCTTCATTGGTGAGTGCATCAAGTCCTCTTCACCTGAATAATCCAAGATAATATCCCCATCTCAAGGTTTGAAACCTTACTCAAATCTGCAAAGTTTTAGCATACAACGAAACAACATCTTCATAAGTTCCAAGGATTAGAGTGTGGACATCTCCGTGGGTCATTATGATCTGTACCATACCACACTAACTGCCCATAAGCCCGCTCGTCTCTTCTCCTTTCCCTTATTACCTGGTTTAGTTGTCATAGCACATCAATAACAGGGCTTCAGAACATTTAGTTCCAGCTCAAGCCCCTGCTAACAATTTGTGTTTCTAATAAGTTACCTACTGAGAATTTGCATTTCTACTCCAGATGTACTGAATCAGAATCTACATTTTAAAAAGATTCCTAGGGGATTCTTGTGTATAACTTCCTGGAAACTTCCTAGAAATACACATTCTCAGCCAAGTTTCAAACCAAAAGTAACTGGTTCAAGGACCTGATCAATACAGCTCTTCCTTTGCAAAATTCTTTAGTCACTTTACCTCTTTTCTTGTTTATCTGGAAAAATCCTAATCCTATCTAAACCCAATTATACTCTAATTTCACACCTACACCCAACAAATTGAACATCACTGAGGCAAAATGTAATAGGATTAGTAGTGTATATCTCATTATGTTTTCCAACTCTGCCATCAGTCTTCTCTGTGTTAGTAAAACAGTTTTCCACTCTTCACTGTTTCACATTTTTTCAACTCTCCTCAAATTGTCAATACCCTCTTGCGCAGTTCCTTCTCAGATGCTCATTTCTAATTTCAATGGAAAAACAGAGGCAATCTAAAGGAAATACCTCTTTCCGTCTCACAGTGCCATATTTAATCTATAGTCCAGCTATTTTAATTCCATTGTAGGTGATGAAATTTCTCTTCTCCTTCCACTCTATAAACTGAGGCTAACCTCTCCACTAATGTACTGGATCAAAGTCCCACATATTTTTCCAAGGAAACAGCCCCTGCTATTGTCAACCCCTTTCCTACATTATCCAGTTTTCCCATTCTTCTGTACCATAGCAGTCAGAATATAAGCATGGTGTATTATCTTCCATTTTAACATCATTGTTCTTTTCAGTTGCCACTGAGTCAATTCCAACTCTGGGTGACCCCATGTGTGCAGAGTAGGACTATCCCATAAGGTTTTCAATCCTGTGAACTTCCAGAAGCAGATTGCCAGGTCTCTGGGTGGATTTCGACCACCAACCTTTCACCTAATAGTTCAAGGTTTAACCATTTGTGCCACCCAGGGACTTTTCATTTTAACAACACCTACCCTGGTTGAATAAGCACCACATCTGCTAACCAAAAGATTAGCAGTTCAAATTTGCAAGGCACTCCTTGGAAACTCTATGGGGCAGTTCTACTCTGTCCTATAGTGTCACTATGAGTCAGAAGCACCTCGAGAGCAGTGGGTTTGCTTTTGGGGGTTTTCACTTAATACTCCCATTTCCTTCCTACCACTTAAAGACAAATAATTTCAAAAGAAATTTTAATACCTCATATCTCCCCATCTCTTCTTATTTTACCATAATTAGGCTGTTGATTCTTCTTGTTTCATTGAAACCACTCTTGTCTTGGCCACCAGTAACTTCTATTTTGCTCAACCCAATGGTCAATTCTCTGCCTGCACTGTCTCCATCTGTTTGGCAGCAGCTGACACAGTCGGCCATTCTCTCCTTCCTGAAACTGAGTTTAGCTGTCAAGATACCACTTTCCACAGTTCTCTTTATGTTGAACCTGACTAGTCTTTTGTCTCATGGTTTGGGTCCTTCTTCTCTTCCTAACCTCTAACTATTGAAATGTTTCACATCCCAGTCTTGGTTCTCTACAAGCTATTTTTCTGATAAATATCATTCAGCTACATCATTTCAAATAGCATCTAAATGTGATAAATCCCAAATGTGTATCTCCAACCTTTGTTTTCCCTAATTGAAGATCTAAGTACCTCATACCCTCTCTATCTAGATCTAATTTTTGACAGAAACAACTAGGAGTTCCTAAATACTCATTGTCTCCTTTTCCTTAATAAGAAAAACTTCTGATGTGCAACTGGGTTTATGGCTACCTAGAAAAAGAGTAATTTCTCAGCCTTCCTTGAAGTTACATGTTTTCATGTCACTAGGGTTGGTACAACAACATGTAAGTAGAAATGTCACATTGAACTTCTGAAAAATGTCATACACAACTTCTAAAAAGTGTTATTAGAGGAAAGGACATTGTCCTTGGCTATGCTAACCTTCAAAAGATGACACTTATCTTCCCATGAAAAGAATTTTATTTACAGCTGGGCTGTACTGCCACCTGGAGGGGCAGTTAACCCTTGAGAATAATCCCTTGATGTGAATAAACTCTCATGGGCATTGCGAGCAAGGCTTAACAACTATTCATTGAGTTGTACCCCTTATTTCATCTCCACTAGCAATAACCTGTTAAGCTGGACTAAATAGAAAGTACATTACTTTTTTATAATGTAAAATAGGAAAAAAAAATTTTAATTGTGATTAAGTGAAAGTATACCATCCAAATTAAATTTGTATGCCTGCCTATCTGCAGCTTCTTCTGCTCTTCTTGCCAGGTGACAGCACACTCCTCCTTTTCATTCTACATATGTCATATGCTCTCAACAATCTCCTGTCCCCTCCTCTCCACCCTCTCCTCTCCCTTCTAGTAAGAGGCCAGTAGAACAGTGTCCTGTAGATGCATAAACCCATAAGTACACACATCGTATGGTCACACTGTGTCCCCAGGTCCAGCCCATTCCTGTCCGAAGAGGTGACCTGAGTAATGTGTTCTGGTCAGGGCAGCAGCAGGTCTAGGGGCCATGCTTTCAGGAGAACCCCCAGGCCACCAGACCATCGGTTATAGTCATTTAGTGAAGTTCTTGAGGTGCACCCCTCTTTTTTCTCACATTGCTAGTGGGACTCGACATTGTGTGCCCCATCATGGCTGTCTTCAGTGGTGGCCAGCCACCATCTGGTTCTTCTGGTCACATGTTGATACAGTCACCTACTCATGTGGGTCCTTCTGTCTCCTGGGCTCTTATTCCCTCACGTCTTTGTTGTTCTTGGGGATCGGCTGCTCCAGAGTACCTCAGATGGCAGCTTGCTAGCTTTTAAGACCTCAGATGCCACACACCAATACAGGGTGCAGACGGCTCTTAGCAATAGGCTAGTTACGCCATTTGGCCTCGATGTCCCCTGAGAGCATGGTCCACAGACCCCTGGTCATGGTACTCTGTCTTTGCAATATTAGGTTAAGATTAGAAGAGTTTTCAGTTTATGTAGAAGTCAAGTTGATCTTTTTTCTACTGTGTGCTGTCACTGCTTTCACCCAAACAAATTTCTATCAACTTTTTAATCTATGACCAGCCCTGTTCCTCCTTTCCCTCCCTTGCATCTGTCAAAGAGTCTTTTCTTCTGTACATGAGTTTGTTTTTAAGTCCTCATAGTAGGGGTCTCATAAAGTATTTGTCTTTTTCCTGCTGACTGATTTCACTCAGTATAACATCTTCCAGTTGAAACCAGGTTATGAAATGCTTCCTACAATCATCATTGTCCTTTATCATTGCATAGTGTTCTGTTGAGTATATGTATCATAGTTTGTTTATTTATTCATCTGTTGTTGGGCATCTGGGTTGATTCTGTTTTTTAGCTACTGTGAACTGTGCTGAAATAAACATTCACGTGCATGTATCTGTTAGTGTGACTGCTCTTGCTTCTGTAGGATATATTCCAAGCAGTGGGATTACCAGATCAAATGGTATATCTACTTCCAGCTTTTTAAAGAAGCACCAGATTGCTTTCCCAAGAGGTTGTACCATTTTGCAATCCCACCAGCAGTGTAGGAGAGTTCCGATCTCTCCACAGCCTCTCCAGCATTTGTTGTTATGTGTTTTTTGGATCACAGCCAACCTCGTCGGGATCAGATAGTATCTCACTGTAGTACTGATTTGGATTTCTCTAATAGCTAATGATCATGAGCATTTCTTCACGTGACTTTTGGCTACCTGGATGTCCTCTTTGGTGAAGTATCTGTCCATCTCCTTTGCCCATCACTTAATTTAGGTTATTTACCTTTTTCCTGCTATTTTGCAGTACCTTGTAGATTATGGAAATCAGGTGTCATCTGTGTCATCTGATATACAGTTGCCAGATATTTTGTCCCATTCTGTAGATGATCTTTAAATTGTTTTGATGAAGTCTTCAAGTGAGCAAGAGTGTTGAATTCTTAGTAATTCTCATTTATCTATTTTCTCTTCTGTTGATGGTGCTTTGTCAGCTTTGAAGTCTGTCTATGCTGTGTATTAAAGCTTCCATTGTTGATCCTTTTTTTTGCATAATCTTTATCATTTTACATTCGATATTTAGGTCTTTGATCCATTTTGAATTAGTTTTTCTGCAAAGTGTGAGATATGGGTCTTGTTTCAGTTTTTGCAGATGGAAACCCAAGTTTGCCAGCACCATTTGTTAAAGAGACTGTTTTTATCCCACTTTACAATCTTAGGGGCTTTGTCAAGTATCAACTATTCATAAGAGGATGGTGGCATCTCTGAGGTCTCAACTCTGTTCCATTAGTCCATATGTCTCTTTTTGTATGAGTACCAGGCTGTTTTGACTTCTGTGTCAGTGTAATAGGTTCTAAGGTTTGGTAGTATGAGGCCTCTTCTTCAGTAGTACTTTTCTTGTCCAGAGTTTTTTCTCTTTACAAACAAAGTTGGTGATTTGTTTCTCCCTTTCATTAAAAAATGTCACTACAGTTTGTATTGGGATTCCATCGTATATGTAGATCACTTCGGGAAAAACAAGCTATTTTCACAATCTTAAGTCTTCCTATCCATGAGCAGGGTATGTTTTTCCATTTATGTAAGTCTGTCTTGGTTTCTTACAGTAAGTTCTTATAGTTCTCTTTGTACAAGTCTCTTATTTCTCTACCTAGATTTATTGCTAGGTATTTTAACTTCATGGGAGCTATCTGAAATGCTATTGACTTGGTGATTTTGTCGTTGATGATCTCTTTGTTGATGTAAAGGAATCCTCCTGATTTATTTACATTTATTTTATATCTTTATACTATACTTAGGAATTCTTTAGGATTCTCTGCATATACAATCATATTGCCTGCAAATGAGGAGATTTTGACTTCTTCTTTGCTGATGTGGATGCCTTTATTTCTTTATCTTGTCTAATTGCTCTGGCCAGAACTTCTAGTACAATGCTAAATAGTAGTGGTGAAAGTGGGCACTCTTGTGTAGTTCCCATTCACAAGGGGAATTCTTCAGTTTCTATCCATTCAGGGTGATATTAGCTGTTGACTTTGCATACACGTCCTTTATTATGTTTATCACATTAATTATTTTTCTGGTGTTGAACCAGCCTTGCATCCCTAGTGTGAATCCAACTTGGTCACGAGAAATTATTTTTTTGATATGTTGTTAAATTCTGTTGGTAAGGATTTTGTTGAAGATTTTTCATCTAAGTTCATAAGCGATATTGGTCTGCAATTTTCCTTTTGGCAGGATCTTTCCCTGACTTTAGTATCACTATTATGCTGGCTTCATAGAATCTGTTTATGTTTCATCTTGATTATAATACACCTCAGTGGTTTTCTTTTGGGTTCTAGTTTTTGTGTCATATGATACCCATCCTGCATACCTGTGTTCTCTTCTTTCATAATTTCAGGGAAGTTTTCTGTTAGAAACTCAACAACAATACTCTGTGTATTTTCAGCTATCCCTACCTATTCAGGAACTCCAATTATCATAGATTATTCCTCTTACTTGGCTTGGCTAGAGTTCCACATGTTTTTTAATGCTTCTTGTTTTTGTTTTTTTTTTTTTAAATTCCTTTCTATGATTTCTCCTCATGAATACTGATGTCAGTTGCTCTGTCTTCAAGGTCACTAAGTCTGACTTACATCTCTTCAATTCTGTTCTTTTGGCTTTAAACAGAATTGTCTAATTCTGTCATTTTGTTACTGATCTGTTGGAATTCAGATCATTGATGCTTCACCACTTCAAATAGCTTGCTTAATTTTTTATTTTGCTTTACTGAATTTTGTTTAATCTCTAGGAGGTTCTATATATAATTCTTTTGTACTCAGCCTCTGAGAGTTTCAGAAAGCCTTCCTCATCTGGGAAGTTTTTTGATTCTTTGTTTTGAGAGTTCTCCAGAGCTGTGGTGAACTGTTTCTTTAAATGGTTAGAGATGGTTTCTGGACTTTGGGCCACCTATAGGCTGTTTAGTTTCTCTGGTGTTACCTCAACAAGAGCTGAGGATTAGTTTCTGAGAAGGAAGTTGGTCACCAGCTACCTCTGTGTACTGTAGTGATTGGTCCTAGTGAACTCTCTGGGGTGGCAGACTCCACTTCTCTGACAAAAGCAGCATCCTACTTATAGAGTCACTTGGGGGGGAGGGTCAACTGACCCCATGATGCAAGTCAGTAAAGCCTGGAAGAGATGCTACAGGGTCACTCAGCAGTTATTTCTCCAGGCAGTTCAAAAATTTAGGAGCTATCTGACAGCTGCCAAAATCAGTCAGGCTATCAGGTGTGGCAGGCCCTGCTGACAACAGAAGCATATCTTCAGCTTTTGCCAGATGTTATGATGTAGTTCAAAGTAGTGGGGGTTACGGTCTTACTGCCATCCTCAGCCAGGCCCTGCCCTTTAAGAACAGTGTGCTAAACACAGCCTTTCTGCTGGAAAAGTGCTTTCTGGACTGACATTGATTCTCAGCTTCGGAATTAGCCTCCACTGAGGCCTCTGGTTGGGTGACTCTGTCTCCCAGCTGACCAAGATGGCATCCAGGCCAAGCTGCCCTTCCCACCATGAAACAGTGGAATCTATAGAGGAGCTCAGAAAAGAAAGGGTAGGGAGCCAGTGGAACCAGGAACCAGGCTTTCAAACTGTGGCTGTTCTACACACTGTCTTTCTGCTGTGCTATATGCTGTTTATTTTAGCACTGCAGTTCTGTGTATTTGCATGCCCCACCTCTAGGATAACAGAAGAAACAATAGAAAAAACTATCAGTACCTGAGGCTCAACATGCTCTGCCTTGTCAAAGAGAGAGGTAGTGATCCCTCTAGTGGTATATAATCCAATCTGATAACCCTATGGTGTACCCTAGGGTGCACTGGCTATCCAGAGTGCTCCCTTCAATTATCAATCCAGGCCTTAGTTTTCAGAGGAAATTGAGAAGACACGTGTTTAGTCTACCATCTTGGCTCCACCCCCTCAAAAGTAGGAATTTTTAAGTAAAAATACAACCGTAATCCCACTGTAGCTCAATGTTTCACTCCACCCCATCAGTCTATTATTCTGTAAATTCTCAGGAAGGTCATCATGTGCAAAACACTGGTGTAGGTACAGCCCCCTTACCCGAGTGGGTATGCTGGAGTAGATGAGCAAGCAATGGAGGCTTCTAATCTAGAAGTAACAAGAGTATGCCAGCCAGCCAAGTGCCGTCGAGATACATGTATCTATCTGTCTGGATGTAGTCTTGAATTAAGTAGCTAAACAACCTCTGGATGCTCAAGCAAGCTATCCCACATGCTAATCCCAATACGTATGTATAAATTTGAACATTTCAAAGTAACTCTTCCACATCACTGGGATATAGAAGAAAATTGGAATTTTTTTGTGTGTGTAGATCATATAAAACACGCAACTGATCATATTTACTTTTTGTTAGTAAGAAATTCATCAACATTATAGGATTATAAATGTACATTTGTATGTGTTAATCTTATCCTTCCATTTATTATATTGTTATCTCTTTTACATAGCTCATATTCTCAATTACTGGTTGTATACCTTTGTATCTATGTGTGTGTCTGTGTCTGTGTCTGTGTCTGTGTCTGTGTCTGTGTCTGTGCATGTGTACCACCTGGAATCCTTTCTGGAACAGGGCTGGGCTAATAACACTAAGAGAAAAGAAATCTTGTGTCTGCAGTGGCCTAACATGGCTTCCAAAGTACTTAGCAAGAAATAGAAGCATCAATTCAGTGCTGACAATATATTTTTAGGTGAATATTTGGCCTTCTTCACCACACAAATAAAATACCCTAGTTTCAGAAATGTTCCTATTTACTTAACATATACTGGAGTATTGTCACCTTTTTATATTAATCTCTGCTTTTTAAACTATGTTTTCAGATGCAGGGCTGATTGTATCATTGTGACAGAGACCTACTATCTGGAATAGGCAATTCATAAACCAATCACTACTAGACTTTCCAGATCATCAACCTTCATTTTCTCATATAGAAAAGCAAACAAGCTTTACCAAAGCCTTTCTTAAGTAAAGATTGAAATTATTCAGAACAGATGAAGTTCAACTGGAATAGGCAGCATAAACAGAATAAATCTGGAGGAAGGTTAAGGAATCAGCTGGGAGGATATGAGATGACTGTCCTATTATCTAATAGAATAGAAATTATTGACTAGAAACTATGCAATAAATGTTAACACTTAGTTTTCCACATAGGTTGAGTTATTGGTGAGAACGGGCAGTTTATATCTTTGAGGGTGACTTTTACACACTACTTGAGTGCAAAGAAATGTGAACAAGCAAGAAAGGGCTATTCATGTCTCCTTTTCCCTCAAAGCTAGTGTTACCAAAAATAAAATTAAAAAATACTGTCATCCATCATTCTTTTCTTTTTTATACAATGTTGTCATTGTTAGCAGCCTTTGAGGTGGTTCCTACTCACAGCGACCATATGTTCAAGACAACAAAACACGGCACCAACCTCAAAACTCTTGCTATGCTTGAGCTTGTTGTTGCAGCCACTAAGTCAGTCTATCTTGTTGAGGGTGTGTTTTAGTCAGCTAGGGCTGCTCTAACAGAAATATCATAGAGTGGATGGCTTTAATAAAGCAAAGTTTATTCTTACATAGTCTGGTAGCCTGCAAGTCCATATTCAGGGTGTCTGCTCCAGGGCAAGGCTTTCCGCTTGTCGGCTCAGGAGGAAAGCCCGGTATTGCATCAGTCTTTGTCCAGGGAGCATCTTGGCACAGGAACCTCAGATCTGAAGGACACGCTCTTCTCCTGTTGCTGCTTTCTTGATGGCACGAGGTTCCCAATTCTCTGCCTGATCCCCTTTCCTTTTATCTCCTACAGGATGTAAGGATTAGGGGTGGGGCAAGGCATACTCCAGGGAAACTCCCTTTACAGTGGAGCAGGGAGGTAATCCTATGAAGGAATTTACAGTCCCACCCTAATCTTCAACATACAGCACAGGAAAGCCACCAAATGGAGGACAGTCCCCAGATACTGGGAATCATGGCCCATATGATGTAACTGAAAACATCATAGCCTGGGTCATGTGCATTTCAGTCCTCAAAGTAACATCTTTGCTCTTTAATACTTTAAAAAGAGCTCTTTTGCAGCCCATTTGCCCTGCACAATGTCTCCTGTGATTTTTTCCTGCTGCTTCCATGGGTGTTGATTGTGGATCCCAGTTAAGTGAAATCCTTAACAACTTCAATAGTTTCTGTATTTACCGTGATGTTGCTAACTACACCAGTTGTGAGAATTTTTGTTTTCTTTAGATCGAGGTATAATCATGTCAAAGTCTGTGGTCTTCGACCTTCTTCAGTAAGAACTTAAAGTCCCCTTCACTTTCAGCAAGCAAAGATGTGTCATCTGCTAATGTTGGTTATTAATGAGTCTTCCTCCGATCCTGATGCCCTGTTCTTCATATACTCCAGCTGCTCAGATTATTAGCTTGACAAACAGACTGAGTAAGTCTGGTCAAAGAATATGACCCTGACACCCACCTTTCCTGATGTTAAACAATGCATTAACCCCTTTTTCTATCTGAACACATGTCTTTTGGTCTAAACATAGATTCTTCGTGAGCATAATTAGGTGCTCTGGAATTCTCATTCTTCTAAATGTTATCCATAATTTATTATGATTCACACAGTCAAACATCTTTGCACAGCCAGTGAAATACAGGTAAACATCACTTCTGTATTCTCCGCCTTCAACCAGGATCCATCTCACATTAGCAGTGATATTTCCTTTTATGCATCTTCTTCTGAACACAGCTTGAATTTCTGGCAACTCATTGTCACTGTACTGCTGCAACTTCTTTTTATTGACATTACATTGTCACAATTTTCACACATTTCAAAGATTATGCATTAATATTACATAACAGTAATACATGATATTTTCACAGTATTAGTGTTCTCTCAGATAATAAAAAGTCAAGCATGGAGTCTACATTTTGTAAATACAATGCTACCTGACATAGGAGAGCAGTATAATCATGACCTCATTCATATGGTAAATTTTACACGATACAGAAACTTTCCAGGGTAGCTCAAAATCCACTAACTCAGAATGATTATGTAATAAAAATATACCTGCAGGTACATCATCATTTCAAAAACAGAATGCATAATCTCTGAAAGAACTCAATGCCTGTTGTAAGTATTAGGAGATAAAAATTTTAACTGTTTATGTGAAATTGTTCTTCCCATTATAAACAGCAGTTCAGATCACGTGGTAGTTTTGTTTTGTGTCAGCTTGGTTAATCTGAACTACAGCTCCCAGAATTCCCTCTTCTACATATTTCTCATTAGGGTAAGTCACTGTAGGTAGCTCTTGTGGGAAATTTGATGGCAGAAGTGAAGTACAGCCATTCTGAAGCTCATTCACATTATTGTTGTCTGGCTGACTCATCTTGTTGACGTAGTTACCAGGTAGGCCTGTAATTGTTGTGCCTTGCCCTGAGTCCTCTCAGTCTCTCCAACTCATGGGTTAAGTATGTGTGTTTAGCACCTTGACAAAGGGTCTCAGCTGTTGTAGGACTCCCAAACTACCAAGTTCAGACACAACCAGAACTGACATACATGTCAGTCCATTCTCTTGGATTGCCACTCATGCTTGTGGGTTTCAACCTGCTCTTGACTTATGCCTCCTTCTCCTCCCCATGCCATCCCCCACCTACCCAATCCCCCGCCATTGCATCCATTTTCCCTTCCAAGCTGTGGGCCTTGGGAATTTCAAGCTTCTGGGTCATATGGGAAAACAGCAACCTTCCAGAAATTGACTAACTAGCTCTAATGTCTAAAACAAATACCAATAAACTGGTTTCCATGGAGCTGGTTCCCACTCATGGTGTTCTGACATGTATCAGAATAGAACCGTGTTCCTTATGGTTTTCAGTGAATGATTTTTCAGAAGTAGATTGCCAGGACTTACTTCCAAGATGACTCTAGGTAGATTCAAACTGCCAACTGTTATATTAGCAGTTGAGTGGATTAACTGGTTGGCACTACTCAAGGACTCCACTTACACCCTTTCTTATTTATCTGAAACACTTGATTCTCCCCATGGAAATCCTAGTGGTGTAGTGGTTAAGTGCTATAGCTGCTACCAAAAGGTCAGCATTTCAAATCTGCCAGATACTCCTTAGAAACTCTATGGGGCAGTTCTACCCTGTCCTATAGGTTCGCTATGAGTCAGAATTGGCTTGATGGCCATACATTTGGTTATTATTAGTGTGCATACAAACCTTAGTGGCATAGTGGTTAAATACTACATTTGGTAACCAAAAGGTCAGCAGTTCAAATTCACCAGACACTGCTTGGTAACTCAATGGGGCAGTTATACTCTGTCCAGTAGGGTCCCTATGAGTCAGAATCAACTTGATGGCAGTGGGTTGGGTCTGGGTTTTCATACCCTGTCTGTCGTGGATTGAATCGTGTCCCCCCAAAAATAGGTGTAGCCATATGACCATGATGGCCTACATTCTACGATTATCCTCCAATTTGCGATTTTACTGTCCTGTATGTTAAAAGATTAGGGTGGAACTGTAAATTCCTTCATAGGATTACCTCTCTGCTCCACTGTAAAGCCAGTTTCCCTGGAGTATGGCTGGCCCCACCCTTAATCTTTTCATGCCACAAGAGATAAAAGGAAAGAGAAGCAAGCAGGGAATTTTGAACCTCACACCACCAAGAAAGCATCACCGGGAGAAGACCATGTCCTTTAGACCTGAGGTTCCTGTGCCAAGACGCTCCCTGGACAAAGACTGATGAACTATGGACTTTCCTCCAGAGCTGATAAGGGGGAAAGCCTTCCCCTGGAGCAGACACCCTGACTATGGACTTGTAGCCTACCAGACTGTACAAGAATAAACCTTCCTTTTTTAAAGCCATCCACTCTGTAGTAGTTCTGTTAGACCAGCACTAGCTAACTAAAACACCATCTTTCTACCTCCTCACAGTTCAACAGGAGTACTGGGTAAAACCACCCACCTATTTTGCTGAAGCCTAAGAACAATGAAATGGAATAACATTCATTTGGGAGGGCATCCAACATTCAATTCCCTGCTTGCTTCTCTTTCCTTTTATCTCTTGTAGCATGAAAGGATTAAGGGTGGGACTAGCTATACTCCAGGGAAACTGCCTTTACAGTGGAGCAGAGAGGTAATCCTATGAAGGAATTTACAGTTCCACCCTAATCTTTTAACATACAGGCAGTAAAATCGCAAATTGGAGGATAATCGTAGAATGTAGGCCATCATGGTCATGTGGCTACACCTATTTTTGGGGGGACACAATTCAATCCACGACAGATAGATATGTTTTATTCCTCTGAGAGGCCATCAATGTTTCATACTCATGCCCAGTCTCCCAGTGAGAGGCTTATCTCACTCTCATGGGCTTCAGCTTGTTCTCCTAACACCATGACATTTGGCCTTTCTAATGAACATTGATTCTTAAGAGTAGACCAGGTTGTTTACTTTCAAATGTTTTTCTCTGCCATTTTAGCAGACAGCTTACTCACTGTAAAAGGTCACTTTTTTCCACATTGTGCCATTAGTAAAATTTTTCTGTTTTGTCATTTATACTTCTACCTTTCATACTCTTCAGTGGCAGCAGAGTTGGGTTTTTACTTTGTATTTATATGTGTGTGTGTGTGTATATATGCATACGCATGTACATACATATATGTATATATATGCTTCTTTATATTCATTCAAAGAACAAATAAGGAAGACAGAGAAAGAATTGATGTACTTGAATTATGGCATTGGCAAAGAATATTGAATGTCTCCTGGACTGCCAGAAGAATAAATCTGTCTCAGACAAAGTACAACCAGAAAGAATGCTCCTTGGAAACAAAGATAGTGAGACTTTGTTTCATATACTTTGGACATGTTATCAGGAGGGACCAGTCCCTAGAGAAAGGCGTCATGCTTGGTAACATAAGGGATCAGTGAAAAAGAGGAAAACCATGAACAAGACGGTGTGACACAGTGGCAGCAAAAATGGTCTCAAGCAAAGCAAGAATTGTGAGGATAGCACAGGATGACGTGCTGTTTCATTCTTTGTACCTCAGGTTACTGTGACTCAGAACCAATTCAATAGTACCTGACAGCTTAATATATTTTATTTTTATATGTAAATATACAACATAAGTATATAAATTATAACTTTATAAAGTATAAGACTGAGATAGATTTTAGTTATATGCGCACCAGTTCATCATACATGCGTCATGGATGTCGACACTGTAAGTGTATGTTATACATGGTTATGCACACACACCACATTTCTCCATTGTTCTCAGCGAACTGAAACCCAGAAGTATAAAACTCTTCACAAGCCTGAAAAGCTGCACCTGTCACTTCAGTTGTGTAGTTACCGCTTACAAGATTGTTGACAATCTCACGATTCCTAACTAGGTAACTGATAACACAGGAAACAAATGTTCACTGTTGGAGAGGCCTAAAACTCACACAAAATTATGATGAACTGTTCTAGGAAGCTAGCTTAAGGCAGAGGAGATTTTGAAACCTGCTCAGGTCTTTTTCCTTTGTTCTCTTAGCCAAAAGCTTTCATGATGAATAGCACATTCTCTGAGGTTTAATGCTTCTTAGGCTTTCTGTGTCCCCCTGCTTGAAAGGCATTTATATTGGAGAGCCCTTCACGTTCTGCCTTCCCTCCACACACTTACTTATTTTCATTTTCAAAGCAGGGCTTCTGGAGATCCTTCCTTTCAACAGGAAGAGTTTTGTATTAGTAGCTTATTTTGTGGTTAACCAAAAACCAAACCAAAACCACTGCCATCAAGTTGGTTCTGTCTCATAGTGACTCAATATTTTGTGGTTAAAAAGACAGCAGATTACCTTCCTTCTCCTATCTACTGCGAAGAGTTTATTTAATTCAGTTTTTGATATAAAATTGGTCTAAGCTATGATAGGGCAAATAAGGGTTAAGGAGTCTTGCTGGGTACCTGCAAGTTAGAATCTTCTCGAATCACAAGTAGGAGAAGCACTTCAAATGGAATTCCAGTAGGAAACATCAAAAGCTCACTCTTTTTTTCTCTTTCAGTGGCTTTTGACTGCAAGGTGCTGTAGGCTTATACAATAAAAGAATTAAATTGGGAAGAGTTTTAGGAAAACATTATCATGTGGACATGAAATAGCACACAAACTATCTTTGACATTTTTCTTTTTGGATCAGACCTGAGTTGTTACATTGCCTCTTAGTGCATTGTCTCAGCTCCAAAACAAAACCAACTCACCACCGCCACATTGTTTCTGACTCATAGGAGCCCTGCGGACAGAGCAGAACTGCCCCATAGAGTTTCAGATGAGTGCCTGGCAGATTTGAACCGTGACCTTTCAGTTAGCAGCCATAGCATTTAACCACTATACCACCAGGATTTCTGTTTCAGCTGCACAGTATAAAAATTATCCTTAGGACCATAGAGAAGTTTTCATAAAAGTCAGTGTGATGGTTAATTTTATGTGTCAGCTTGCTAGTCTATAATATCTATTTGTTAAATCAAGCACTAATTTAGCTATTGCTATACAAGAATTTTGTAAATGTAGTTAACATCTATGATCAATTAAGGGAGCTAACTCTCAGACATGGGTGGATCTCACCAAAACAGCTGAAGGTCTGGAGCAAAAACAGATTTCACAGGAGAATGAATTCTGCCTCAAGACAAACACGGGAAGCCTACATCACTTTCCAGATTGTCAACATGTCCTGCAGATTTCCGAGTTGCCAGAAACCCAACTATGAGCCAATTTCTTAATATATGTATTACAATATGTACTTTCTTAATATAGATTACAATATATACATACTTATGTGTATATGATAATACACAGATATGCTATACAATTCCTTAATATATATGTATATGTAAACTGATCCAACTCGACAGCACTTGGCTTGGCTTGCTTGGCATTTACAGATGAATCATACTTCAAAAGAAAACAAAAAATTCTCACAACTGGACCAATAAGCAACACCATGGTAAATGAAGAAAATAGTGAAGTTGTCAAAACTTTCATTTTACTTGGATCTACAATCAATGCCCATGGAAGCAGCAGTCAAAGAATCAAATGGCATATTCCACTGGACAGATCTACTGAAAAGGACCTCTTTAAAGTATTTAAGAGTAAAGATGTCACTTTGAGGACTAAGGTGCAGCTGACTTAAGCCTTAGCATTTTCAGTCGCCTCAGATGCCTGTGAAAGCTGGATGGTGAATAAGGAATACTGAAAAAGAATTGATATATGTCATATACATCACGGTCTGCCAGAAGAAAAAATAAACTTGTCTTGGAAGAAGTACAGTTAAAATGTTCCTTAGAAACAAGACGGCAGGACTTTGTCTCACATACTTTGGAGATGTTATCAGCAGGGACTAGTCCCTGGAAGAGGATACAATGCTTGATGAAGTATGGGGTCAATGAAAAAGACGAAGATCCTTGAGGATCAACACGGACTGACACAGTAGCTGCAACAACAGGTTCGACCACAGCAGAACTGAATACCATTTCGTTCTGTTTTTCAGAGGGTCACTATACAAAATTTTTCTGCTTTAAACTTTAGCACTCAGAATACTTTGTCAGTCTGAAGACCCTGTCTTTTAAGATCTACCTTATGATCATTTAATATTTTCTACTATTCATGTATGTATTTTAAGCCTTGGTTATTAACCATGGTTATCTGTTTTATCAGTGTCTACAGAAGATTTTTGACTTACGTGAGAAAGGGAAAAGTCTCTACTGATCATAGTGTCAAAGTCTTGTAGAATCAGGAAGCAAATTTTAAAAAATCAGGAAGTAAATTTTTAAAAAAGTAAATTAATTCAAAATCATATTTAGCCTCTGACTAAAAGCAGAACTGTGTTTCTTTGTCGTCAATTTAGGTGAGAATGTTGATAAAGAAAAACTTGGCATTGACTCCCCTGTTGAAAAAAAAAAAATTGAATTCAGCTATTTCTTGAAAGAGATTGCATTTATTAAGGTGAAAACTTTTTTTCCTAATAATTTGACACAATTGGGCAATTTACACATTTAGCCAGTTGAAAACTATGAGTTTGAATATATCTCCTAATGACAATTATCTCTTACTAAATTTCTAAGCAGCCTTAGAATAAAAACTAACCAGGAAATTCGGAACCATAGTATCTCTTTTATACTCAACCATGAACCAGGAGAAGCACCTAAAGTATTCAAGAGATTCAAAGTTATCAACTGCTACTTTCATTAGATTTATATTATTGCTATACTGAATTTTGTTCATGACTCCTATATGGAAAGAATTTTCTTTTTAAAGCTTAATGTAGTCAACTAAGATTTTCTTTTGACTTTGTTTTACTTGATTTCAGTTTATATTTTATAAATCTCTCATTATAAAACTTTAATAGATTATACTGGTTTTAAAAGATAGCTGTAGATTATAAAACAGTCCAAAAAAAAAAAAAAATTCTACAGAAAAAAGCACCCAATGGTGTTTATTATTTGAGCATAACAGCATGAAATAAAATGTGTGATTCTTTCAGTTCAATGTTAATTAAGTCTTACACAGAGTTCATAGACATCTGAGAGAAGGAAACAGACCAACCAAAGAGTATTATTTATATAACGAAAGATGTATGGAAAAAATAACTGAATTAATGGATTTTAAGCCTAAGATTAGCCCTGTGGTTTTATAGAATCCCACAGGGGGTCTTTAAAATATTACGCAGAATTAGAAGAATTGTGATTATTAATAAGCTGACATTCAAAAGGCATTGTTTAAATTTCTATAACAGAGTGATTATCTGGAGCTGTGGGATAGTAAATGTTCATGAATTTCCATTGAGTTCTCAAGTAATACAACTTACTTCTTACCAGGAACCCACTGGGGAGAATTCCAGTGTCTGGTAGGATACCTGTTTATATTCAGTGAGAAGGAAATAGGAAGTTCCCCATGAAATAATTAATTCATCACTTATGTTCTAAGATACTCTGTTTTCACAATACTTGAATTAATCATCTCTTATAATACTTGGTCAGAGCGGTTAAGAGCTACAGTTACTAACCCTGTGGTCAGCAGCCTGTATTCACCAGTTGATCCTTGGAAACCCTGTGGAGCAGTTCTGCTCTGTCTTATAGAGTCTCTATAACTGGAATCTATTTGACAGCAGTGGATTTGGGTTTTTGATTTTACAGCACTTGGTCATCGAATTCTTTTCAGGATTACAATAACTCTATAATTTCTACTGCTTTTATTTCATATTAGTAATATAGTTTAATGGATCTATCAAATTAATTACATGAATTATACTAGTTTATGATGAAGGTGATATTTATATACATGTTAATCTACAAATATTTGGACTATCATGCTATTAATAGAGGTAGGTGTAGTAACTGATTGTAGAATCTCTCGTTCTGTCCAGTTGATGCAATAATCATCCCAAAATGCAATATATGGAAAATGTGAGGAAAAGTTAAAGTTTTTTTTCCCCCCATGTCCTTGACCTCTTTCATTCTTTGGCGTCATTACCCTTCATCTCTTCCTTAAAACTATTCTTCTTTGAATTCCGTTATGATTTTGTACTGATCGGTTTTCCTAATATTTTTTTACTTTCTCTGTCTCTTTCACTGTCTTTTTCTCCCATATTCCTAAATACAGTATCTTTGTAGCTTAGCCCCTGGCCTTATATAGACATCAATGAAAAAAGCTAAGAGCCAAATTACTAAAGCATCAAGTATCCTTTCAGGGCCAATGATTTCCAAACCTGTGACCTAAACTCAGTCTCAATCAAATTGACAGTATCATTTGATTAAACTATTGTACCAGTTATGATTCCACTATAGCAAGTTACCCCAAAATTTAACAGCCTAAAACAATAAACTTGCATTATTTTATAGTTTCTGTGTGCCAGGAATCTGAGGGAAGCTCAGCTGATTGCGTCTAGCCCAAGATCTCTCATGAGATCATATTCAAGCTAAAGCTACGTTGCCTAAGGTTGATCTCATCTAAATGCTCAACAGGAAGGGTGGGTAAACAGTCTGCTCCCAAACTCACTCAGTCTGGCATTTCTTGGCTCCTTGGTGTATTTTGTCTCCATAGACTCTAGCATCCTCCAATGTGAGAGAGCAAACAAGAGTACACGTGAGGGAAACCTAAGAGTTTTCATTAGCTAATTTTAGAGGTGACATACCATCTCTCTGCTATATCCAATTCATTAGAAAAAAATCACTAAATCTAATTTATATACAACGGGAGAGTACACAAGGACATGAATGCCAGGAGGTAGGGATTACAGGGGCCACCACAGAAGCTGCCTACCACAGCTACTATTCTCATGTCTAAAATATCTCATGTCTGAACATGTGATATCCTCATCCCACAAGAATGTTCCTTCTTGCTTCTCTATAATATCACCCTTCTTGCCATCCAGGGTCAAAGTCTGAATGAAACTCCTACTGAAACTCTGATATGTCTCATTAATAGTCATTTTTTCCTTCACTTTGAGCTGGATATGTCTTTCTCATGACATCTTAATTCAGATCTCATCATCCTTTTCTTGGTCTGTTTAACAATCTTTGTATCCTGAATCTGTATCTCAAACACTACCAGAATAACTTTCCTACAACAAAATTTTATCAGGTGTTCTCACTAAATATTTCAGTTCTCCATCGTCTCAGGACAGAGTCCAAGCAGCTTGACTTGACTTTAACTTTCTTTTCTATTTCTCCCATACCATTTCTCTGTTGGAAACCTTGGTGGAGTAGTGGGTTAAGTTCTACAGCTGTTAACTAAAAGATAGGCAGTTTGAATCCACCAGGTGCTCATTGGAAACTCTATGGGACAGTTCTACCAAACCAAACCAAACCAAACCCACTGCCTTAGAGTTGGGTCCGACTCACAGTGAACCTAGAGATCAGAGCAGAACTGCCCGATAGAATTTCCAGAGAGTGCCTGGTGGATTTAAACTGCCACGCTTTGGGTTAGTACATGGAGAATTTAACCCACTACTCCACCAGGGTTTCCACAGTACAGTTCTACTCTACATCAATTTTATATCTTGGCCAAGGTGACCTCTTCACTATGTCCCATAATATGTCTTTCAAGCTTCTAATGTGACAGCTATGTTTATACAATTCTCTCTAACTTGAATTTAATAAACTTTCAACAATTCCAAATCCCAGTTTCCTTTAAGATCCATTCAAGTTCAATATGGTCTCGATTCATTCATTTACCCACTTATTCATTCATTCTTGGAAAAAAAAAACTGCTTTCTGCATACCAAGGACTGTATCTATGAATGATAATTGAATGTTTATTGTTGTAAGTCACTTAGTTATGGTGTGCCTATTACACAAAATTATTGATCCAGTGATTGATTGCCTGATATCAGATCTAAACCTATATGTCCAATAGACAGAAATATAATCAAGGATATAGCACAGAAGTTTACATTATAAACCATCCCTTATTACTTTAGCTTCAAATGATTTTACTCCCTCTGAATTCTCATATACTTTGTGACAAGTATTCTTATGTGACAATTATCATGCTCAGTCTCATATTCTGAATTATCCTTATATAGTCATCAATTTTTGTCCAACTTAAATTGTAAACTTACTGTGCTTTGTGGGTTTTTTTGTGCTTTGTATACACAGGCACTCAAGAAAAACATATGAGATTGATGGTTAGATCATCCAGGGGAAATAAATTATTTTAGTATAAATTACATTGTCAATTAAGGCTGTGAAGCTCTTCCTGTTTTGTGCTATTTTAAAAAACATATTTTTCAATTATCATATCCCAGTGACTTTATCAATAAATACTTGAATTTCTTTTTCCTCTAGAATGGATTGCCTGGTCTAGTTGTTATCACTTTAATAAAAAATAAACATTTAAAAGATTTATTCTTGGAACTTAAGTATGTATTATAAAACATGATATAATATACTTTTAAATGAAAAAGAATTTAGTGGTATCTATCATTCACTGATCAAAGTATATCAAGGCTTTGTCCACTTGAAGTCTATAATCAATGTCAAGGGATTAAATTTATAAACTTGAAAGACTGCGGCAGTCAGTGTGGCTACCTATCCAACCACCATCCTCTGTACACTCTCCTTTCTTCCTTAACAGTAGAATGCAGAATTTGTCCATGTATACTGTAAAAAAGTTCACAAACTCAGAATTTAGAAAAAAGATCACAGACTCAAAATTCAGAAATTTAGAATTTAGACTTCACTAATTATAAGAAATGCAAAAAGAAATGGAGGGATATTTCACCAGCCAGGGGCTGAGAACTCAGCTCTCCTAGTTCACTAAGGCATCTCAATCATAGCTTTTTTCTTATATTTGAAAATTTCCAAAATCATCTTTAAGATTTGCCTTGTAGTCAACTAGGACTTTGATATTCAGGTAGGGGAAAATGAAACTTTAGGATGCTCAGCAGGGAAGGGAGAAGAAACTTTTAGGGTCTAAATATGCAAGCTTCAAAACAGTTATTTGAAAGGCTACAGATATAATATATTTGAAAGCAGTTAAAGTATCTGTTAAAGCACATGGGAATTATTAACACATTTGTTCAGAAGAATAAAATATTAAAGAAGTACAAAGAGGGCACACTGTTCATTCCAGGGAATAAAAATTAAGAATCTCTTGGTTAAGTAAGATCTTTATCTTTTAGAATACATGGCATGAAGTTCTGTTTGTAACTGATTTTGGTGTCATGAATAAGCATACTCTGAGATTAGTGGAAGCTCAGCCTTCTACGAAGGCTGCCACAGTGAAATAATCAATCTAAGTTAGTCACAGAGAACATTAAATATTGCCATTGATTGGTTTAGGGATGAACAATGTAAATAAGCCTTCATTATTAAAAATTAATTTTGGGATGAGCTTGAGGTCACCTTTCATACTGAGAAAAAAACTACCAATACATACAACTCGACAGCACTTGGCTTGGCTTGGCAAGTTAAGTTTGGTTTCCAAAAATTAAAATTCACTTCATTAAAGCTACATTGTTAAGAAATCAATTCTTCATAAGGTTTCAGCTTATAGATTTAATTATAATTCTATTAATGAATCAAGTAAGTTTTAGTAATCAGTTTTAAAGGCCTTTTTGATTATCATTCAACTCCTTTTAACTTAGCTAAATAACTTCAAATAGGCACATTTTAGATTGTATTGATAAATGTAGTGTATTCAACTTTTACTCTACTTAACAAAATAAATTTTTGCAATTCTAAAATAACTCCAAATTTAGCTTGTTAGTATGATGAATCATGTGTTCTCATAAATGTTTCCAACATTACATATAAACCTAGTATGATTTCAACTTAACCACAGGTCAAAATTAATGATTCAATTATACTTTTTTCCTTTTTTTTTTTATTATGAATGAAAATGTATATTCCCATATAAATCTGCATGCCCAGCTATATGCAGCTCCCACCGCTCTCCCTGCCCGTTGAAGCACACTATTCCTCTCTGCTCCATACATGTCTTATCTTCCCAACAAACTCCTATCCCCTCCTTTCTACCCGCTCCCATTCCTACAGTAAGAGGTCAGCAGGATGGCATCCTATAGATGCATAGAACCATAAAGTGTGCACAGGATATGGTCACTCTGTGTCACCAAGTCCAATTCATTCCTGTCCGAGAGTCAACTTCCATTATGATTTACGGAGAGAGGCAGCATCAGGGCCAGGGGCCATGCTCCAAGGGGAACTCTGAGGCCCCTGGACCATCAATTGCAGTCTTTTAGTGGAGATGTCAGGGTGCACTCTTTTTTATTCTTGTGTTGCCAGCGAGATTCAACTTAGGGAGCTCCATCACGGCTACCACTGGTGGTGGTTGGGCACAATCCAGTTCTACCGGTCACAAGTCAGTGTAATCACCCACTCACGTGGGTCTCTCTGTCATCTTGGTTCTCTTTCCTCAATGTCGTTTTGGTCCTTGGTGATCACCTGTTCCTGCTTAGATGGCACCATCTGCTGTACTCTCAGATGTCAGCTTGACAGCTTTTAAGACCCCAGACGCCACTCACCAATGTGGGGTGCAGAGGGCTCTCTTAGCAAAATGCTGTTTGTGCCAATTGGCTCTGGTTTCCCCTGAGAGCATGGTCTCCTGCCCCCTGCCCCAGCTACTCTGTCCTTGTAATATTCGGTTAAGATGGGAGGAGTAATGATGTTATGTTGTAGTCCTGTTAACATCGATCTTCTTTCTAATGTGTGCTGTCACAGATTTCACCCAACCAAATTTCTATCAACTACCTAATCTAAACCCTCCCCCTCTCACCCTCCCTGCCTCTCAACCATTGCTGCCGTCAAAGAGTCTTTTGTTCTATGCATGAGTCTGTTCTTAAGTTCTTATTGTAGGAGTCTCATACAATGTTTGTCCTTTTGTAGCTGACTACTTTCACTCAACATAATGTCCTCCAACTGGAACTAGGTTATGAGATGTTTCCTAAAGTCATTATTGTTCTTTGTCATTGCATAGTGTTCCATTCAATATATATACCATAGTTTACCTACCCATTCCTCCGTTGTTGGGCATCTGGGTTGATTCCATCATTTTGCTATTGTGGAATGTGCTGCGATAAACATTCGTGTGCATATATCAGTTGGTGTGAATGGCCTTGATTCTGTAGCATATATTCCTAGCAGTGGAATTACTGGGTCAAATGGTATATCTAGATCCAGCTTTTTAAGGAAGTGCCAGATTGCTTTCCAAAGATATTTCACCATTTTGCAATCCAACCAGCAGTGTAGGAGAGTTCCAATTTCTCCACAGCCTCTCCAGCATTTCTTGTTTTGTATTTTTTGAATCATGGCTAATCTTGTTGGGGTGAGATGGTATCTCATTGTAGTTTTGATTTAATTTCTTTAATAGCTAATGATCATGAACATGTCTGCATGTGTTTTTTGGCTGACTGGACCTCCTCTTTAGGGAAGTGTCTGTTCATGTCCTTTGCCCAACACTTAACTGGATGATTTATCTTTTTCCTATTGATATTTTGTAGTACCTTATAGATTATGGAGATCAGATTTTGGTCTGACATATAGTTCCCACATATTTTTCCAGTTCTGTAGGTGGCCTTTTAATTCTATTAATAAAATATTTGGATGAGCACAACTGTTTGATTATAAATAGTTCCTACTTAACTATTTTTCCTTCTGTTGTTTGTGGTTTGTTTCACAGACTTTGAAATCTGTCTACGTTGTGTATTAAAGCCTCCATTGTTGTTCCTACTTTTTCTTGGATGAGCTTTATCGTTTTTCATTTTAGGTTTATACCTTTTATCCATTTTGAGTTGGTTTTTGTATAAGGTGTAAGATATGGATCTTGTTTCAGTTTACTGCAGACAGATAATCCAATTTTGCCAGCACTATTTGTTAAAGAGATTTTTTTTTTCCCCAGTTTAAGGTCTTAGGACCTTTGCTGAATATCAACTGTTCATAGGAAGATGATGTCATCTCTGAAATCTCAATTCTGTTCTGTTGATCTATCTGTCTCTTTTTGTACCAGTACCAGGCTGTTTTGACTACTGTGGCAGTGTAATAGGTTCTAAAGTCAGGTAGTGAGAGGCCTCCCAGTATGTTCTTCTTCAGTAGTGCTTTACTTATCTGGGGCTTCTTTCCTTTCCAAAGTTGGTATTTGTTCCTCTATCTCATTAAAAAATGTCACTGGAATTTGTTTTGGGATTGAATTATATAAGTAGATTGCTTTGGGCAAAATAAACATTTTCACAATGTTAAGTCTTCCTATCCATGAGCAGGGTAGGTTTATCTATTTATGTAAGTCTCTCTTAGTTTCTTGTAGCAAGGACTTCTAGTTCTCTTTGCAGAGGTCTGTTATTTCTTGGACTAGATTTATTCCTAGGTACTTTATCTTCTTAAGGGCTAAAGTAAATGGCATTGATATGGTAATTTCTTTCTTAAGAATCTTATTGTTGGTATAAAGGAATCCTACTGATTTACTTACGTTTATCTTGTACCCTGAGACTTTGCTGAACTCTTCTGTCAGTTTGAATAGTTTACTTATGGATTCTTTAGGATTCTCTTCAAATACAATCATATCATCTGCAAATAGGGAGATTTTGACTTCTTCTTTGCTGATGCAGATGCCCTGTATTTCTTGGTCTTGTATAATTGCTCTGACCAGAACTTCTAGTACAATGTTGGATAGGAGAGGTGAGAGTGGGCATCCTTGTCTAGTTTCTGTTCTCAAAGGAAGCTGTTTCTGTCTCTCTGGATTCAGGATGATGTAGGCAGTTGGCTTTGTCTAAACGGTTTTTATTGCACTGAGGAATTGGCTGTCTATTCCAGTTTTGCTGAGAGTTTTTAGCATGAATGGGTGTTGGACTTTATCAAATGCCTTTTCTGCAATGATAGACAAAATCAGATAATTCTTATCTTTTGTGGTTGATCACATTAATTGTTTTTCTGACGTTTAACCAGCTTTGCATCCCTGGTATGAACCCAACTTGGTCATGATGGATTATTTTTTGGATATTTTGTTGCATTCTATTGACAAGAATTTTGTTGAAGATTTTTGCATCTAGATTCATGAGTGATAACGGTCTGTAGTTTTCCTTTTTGGTTTGGACTTTCTCTGGCTTTGGTATCAGGATTATGTTGGCTTCATAGAATGAATTGAGGACTACTCCATCCCTTTCTGTACTGTGAAATAGTTTCAGTAGTATTGGAGACAACTCTTCTCTAAAAGCTTAGTAGAATTCTGTGGTGAAGCCATCTAGCCTGGGCTTTTTCTCATTGGTAGTTTTTGGATGACTTTCTCAATCTCCTCCTTTGTAATGGGTTTGTTAAATTTTTCTGCTTCAGTTTGTGATAATTTTGGTAGGTGATATGAATCAAGGAATTTGTCCATTTCCTCTAGTTTTTCAAATTTGTTAGAGTACAGACTTTCATAGTATCCTATTACAATATTTTTTATTTCTGTTGGATCTGTTATGACAACTCCCCTCCTATTTCTTATTTGGGCTATTTGTTTCCTCTCCCGTTTTTCTTTAGTAAGTTTAGCCAGTGATTTGTCAATTTTGTTGATGTTTTCAAAAAAAACCAGCTATTGGTCTTTTTGATTTGTTCAGTTATTCTTCTATTCTCTAATTTGTTTAGTTGTGCTCTAATGTTTACGATCTGTTTTCTTCTGGTGCCTGAGGGGTTCCTCTGTTGTACTGTCTCTAGTTGTTAAAGTTGTAAGGTTAGTTCTTTGATTTGGCTTCTGTCTTCGTTCCAGATGTATGCATATATGGAGATAAACTGACCTCTGAGCCCCACTTTGGTTGTATTGCATAGGTTCTAGTAGGAAGTGTTTTCATTCTCATTGAAATGCATCAATTTCTTTATTTCATCCTTAATTTCTTCTATAACCCATGGCTTTTTGAACAAGATGTTGTTCAGTTTACATGAGTTCCACTTTCTATCAATGTTTTTTCTCCTACTGATTTCTACTTCTATGGTTTTATGATCTGAGAAGATGCTTTGTATTAATTCAGTGGTATAGATTTGGTTGAGAATTGCTTTATGTCGTAACACATGGTCTATTCTGGAGAATGTACCACGTATACTGGAGAAGAAGGTGTAGTTGTCCACTGATGGATGGAAAGTTCTGTATATGTTAATGATGTCTACTTGGTTAGTTGTGGCAATAAGGTCTTCTACTGAGCTTTTTTCTAGACCATCTGTCCAATACTGAGAGTGGAGTGTTGAAGTCTCCCACTATTATTGTGGAGTGATACATCATACATTTTGGGATACATTTTTGAGTGTAGCCAGTGTTGTTTCAATTTGTTTAGGTGCTCTAACATTAGGTGGATAAATATTTAATATTGTTAAGTCCTATTTGTGTATTGAACTTTTCAGCAATAGTGTCCATCCTTGTCCACTATGGTGGATTTTACTTTAAAATCAATTTTATCTGACATTAGAATTGCCACACCTGCCCTTCTTTGTTCATTGTTAGCTTGATATATATGCTTCCATTCCTTAATTTTCAGTTTGTTCATATCTTTAAGTGAAGGGGAGTTTCTTGTAGGCAATATGTGGATGGGTCGTGTCTTTTGATCCAAGATGTTACTCGATATCTCTTTATGAGAGCATTCAGTCCATTCACATTGAATGTGATTATTCATAGGTATGTGTTCAGTGCTGTCATTGTGATATGTTTATTTTTGTGTTGATGTTTTCTCTTTTGTTCTTATTAATCTGTTCTGGGACATTCTTCTTTGTGAATTCATTTTTCACAATTTTCAGGATTGGTTTTGTGGTTGTTGAGTCTCCTGTATTACGTTTATTGATTGATATGTTGTATCTTTATTGTGTTTTATGGCTGCCCCTGTGATCCCCCTTAAGAAACTATGTATAAACCCAATTTGAATTACTACCATTCTCATCAACTTCCTCTCCATCTGGGAGGACTATAACGACTGTAGTACATCCATCTTTTAAATATGATGACATCATAGTTTTCATGATGTGGACACTGGATTATTTCTTTCACTATTAGAGCTTTGATTGAGTTTGGAGCTTTTCCTAACTGAGTTGGATTCTGGGTGATGTGTTCTGTATTTGCTTCTAAAGTATAAAGTTAGTGGTTTTGTTCTTCTTAGCCAAGATATTCTTTCAGTATTTCTTGTAGCTTTGGTTTGGCTTTTACAAAGTCTACGAGTTTCTGCTTATCTATGAATGTCTTCATTTCATTTTAATATTTGAAAGATAGTTTGGCAAGACATATAATTCTTGGTTGGAAGTTCTTCTCCTTCAAGGCTTTAAATATGTCATTCCACTTTCTCCAGGCCAGCACTGTTTCTGTTGAGAAAGCCAACAAAAGTCTACAGGGTTTCCCTCTGAATGTTAGCTTTGCATTGAGTCTTGATGCCTTTAAGAGTTTATTCTTCTGTTTCATTTTGTTAAGCTTCATTATAATATGGCTTGGAGCCCTTCTTTTGAGATCTATATTGAACAGCATTCAATATGCATCTTGGATATCTACATTCTCTTCTTTCATGATTTCTGGGAAGTTTTCTGTCAGCAGCTCAGCAACAATACTCTCTGTGGTCCCAGGTGTCTCGCCCTGTTCAGGAACTCCAATTAATCATAGGTTGTTCTTCTTAATAGAGTCCTTCATGCTTCTTAATGCTTATTCATTTTTCTTGTTTCTTTTTTCTGATTTCTCCTCGTAGATGCTGGAGTCAGTGGCTCTGTCTTACAAATCAGAAAGTCTCTTTTTCATTTGTTCCATTCTGTTTTCTTGACTTTGAATTGAAATTTGTATGTCTTTGATTTTGTTCTTGATCTGTTGGATTTCAGAGTACTGGTGTTTTATCAGATCAAATAGCTTGCTTAATTTTTCATTTTGCTCTCTTGCATTTTGTATAAGGTCTAGGAGGGCTGTCTATATACTTCTTTTGCATTCACCTTGTGATCGTTTCAGAAAAGCTTCTTCGTCTGGGAAGTTGTGAGGTGTTTCCTTTGGGGGGGCATCTGAAGCCATGGGTGAGTTTTTGGTTACAGTTTTCTCCAGAGTTTGTTCCTTTTGGGGCATCATGTGAATTAATAGAGGCTGAGAGAGATGCTGTGAAGATAAACTGCAGTTATTTCTCTAAGCTCTCTCAAAAAGAGAGGTAAAAAGTATCTGACAACTTTCAAAGTCTGTCATGTTTTCAGGTTTATAGGTCCCTCTTCCTAGCTGGCAAAGTAAGCACCTCTATATTGAACCCCAGATGCTATAAAGTAGCTCAAAATACAGAAAGGATACTGGCTGGCTGGCCTCTGTTGGGCCCCAGCTGTAGGTGACACTGTGTAAAATACTGCTTTTCTGTGGGAAAAGTGCTATCCTCTGAGCAGGTGCTGCCTCCCAACCCAGGAATTAGGTCCAGCTGAGGCTTCCATATGGGTATATCTACCTCCCAGTGGAACACAAGGTTGTCCCGCACAAGCTCGCCACTTGGCTGGGACCAAAAGAAAGGCCAGAAGTGCCGAGATAGACAGAGTCCACAACCTCTGTTACCAATCACCAGTAGTAGGCAACACTGTAAAATATTGCTTTTGTGCCATAAAAGTGCTCTCCCCTGGTCAGGTGTTGCCTCCCAACTTAGGAACTAAGTCCATCTGGGACACCCATCTGAGTGTCTCTGCCTCCCAATGGAACAAGATGGCATCCCACACAAGCTTGCCACTGCCTCAGTACTGGCTCCTATATGGCAGAGGCAGAAGGAGATGCAAACATTTTGAGATGCACAGAGTCCAAAGCCAGGCTCTCAAAATATGGCAGTTTCACTTGCTGATCCCACTAGCAGTGTGTCTGAAATTAGCAGCTTGTAAAGTACCAGTTCCACCCACCAGCTAAGGCAGAGAAAAAAGTATTAAAATGATGAGTTACCTTCAGTCTGTGTAAGCCTGCACTCATCAAGAGAGGGGTCAACAAAAGAGAGGAGGTTTTGCTTTCAGTGGTATGAAGTCCAAATTAACAGCCCTATGCCACATCCCAGGGCTTGCTAGGTGTCCAGAAGGCTCTGTTTAGTGATCCATTCAGGGCTTGGTTTCAAGAGGGATTTAGGAAGATGTGTGTTTAGTCTACCATCTTGACTCCACCTCTCTCAATTTTACATTTTAAATGATGTAACAAAAACTTATTTGTAACTCTGCTGGACCCAATTCCTTAAAAATCACAAGTATATAAAACACCAAGTATGAATGTTAACATCATAGTTTGATGATGTTAAAATTTTGTACACTGAATTTTCAGCTTCTTGGGGTTGAAAAGTACCTAACTGTTAAGATAATAATTGTGTCATAGCAGGCAACTTCAAGGAATAACTTCTTCATCAGTTGTGATTACTTAACAGCCAGATATTTCAGTTGAGTGACTAAATGAATTTTTTTCAAACCCTGCTAGAGTATTCTGATTAGTTTTTATATTCCAAGCCAAGGGTTTTGTCACTATGAAAACAGTTGGTCTTTGTGCCTATGAGTTTCAAATGTCTGTCTTCTTTTATATGAACATTAATCACATGATTGCATTTTGCATTTTTTGCTTTTAAGATATGAAAATGCATTTCCTATCTAACCCTAAAGATGATTAAACTTGACATAATTTGACCTTATCTGCATGAGCTTCCTGACTCTTAGGACCACATAACTTTGATAGTACAAAATGATTTCTAATGGGATTCTGAAGATCCCCCATAGTGTTGCCTGACTATTCAGACCCAGCTTCTAGGATCATTTAAATGACATTGACCCATGGTGCCAGAGGGAATGTCTGCTATGGGCCTCTACAAAATTAAGAAAGACATTTTGAAGGAAAGTCATTCTTTAGCTGGATGTTTTCATTCTTGTACATGTTATTTAGAACACAAGAGTACTTTGAGGCTGCAAGTACAGAGCCAACAACAAACCTAGGTTGTCAAAGCCAAGACTGGTAGAATCCCACTTACCCCTAAGCTTCTTATTACATGAGATTATACATGTCCTTTTTGTTTAGCATCTTTCAGTTTGACTTTCTGTCACTTGCAGCTCTAATCACTGCAACTAACACAATGAGCTATCAAAATTTCTACATGATCAACACAATGAGAGGTTCTACCTATATGAACTATGTAAACTGGATATAGAATATAGAGAACCATACTGGCTAAACTCAGCTATCAAATAATACTACTGAAATCCCACATACGTAGCAATATAGCCAATGTAAAGGATATATATAGAACAGATCCTAGACAAAAAGACTTCAGTACATTTGTTATTTAGTAGTTACTCAAGATTAAAGAAAACAATGTTAAGAATAGTCAGAAGCTAATTAAAAAACCAAACCTGTTGCTGTTGATTCTGACTTATAGGGATTAGCTCATATAAATAATATCTCAGCCTAAATACATGAGCAAATGGTCAGGTGGGTTACTACGTACTCTAGTCATCTATGGCTGCATACCAAACCAATACAAAAGTGCAGTGGCTTATGACATTGACAACAGTTATTTCACTTATGAATATGGAGTCTGAAAAGTTCATTAAGGACAGTTTGTCTCTATTATACTCTGCATCAGCAGAGACTGCTTGAAAGTGAGGAGCTGGATAGAACGATCCAATGGTTTGCCCTCAAGGAGAACTCAAACAGCTAGGGGCTAGAAACACTGGGGTTCCTCAAGCATTTCTTTCCATCTCCATGAGGTCTTTCTATAAGATGTCCTTAACATAATGATATCAACTAGCTGGGCTTCTTCACACTGGTTCAGGGTTTCCAATGCAAATGTCCTAAGGACAGAGAGCCAGGCAGAAGCTCTATTACTATTATGATCAAGGCTGGGAAATCACACGTGTTCACTTCCACCTCATTCTATTCATTGAGGCAGACATGGGGCCTTGCCTGAGTTCAAGAAGATAGAAACAGACTCTACCTCTTGACAGTGGGGAGAGTTTGACAAAAAAAAAAGCAGGTGGAAGCAGACACAGTAACACAGCCATTTTTTATACAATCTCCCAAGTATGATGTCGTATTTCTCAGTTAAATCAAAGAATTCTTTAAAAAACAAAACTGATTTTTAGTCAAATCTCAGTTAAACTAAGCATTTGTAGAACCTGAACTATCACACTCAGTATGTATGTGTATTTTAAGAAAATGCATTTTTAAAGTAGCCATTTCTTAAATATATACTGTTTATATCAAGAAGCGAAGAAATAGCTCTAGATATTTTCATTGACTTCACTATTGTGATTTACAAATGATAAAAATCTCCTTATCTACATGTGCAAAATAATCTTAAGAGCAAACACTTGGGAAGTTTTTTATGATACAGGAAGCCTTGTTGGCATCATGGTTAAGAGCTACACCTGTTAACCAAAAAAGTTGACAGTTCAAATCCACCAAGTGCTCCTGGAAACTCTGGGGCAGTTCTACTCTGTCCTATAGGGTCACTGTGAGTCAGAACTGATTCAACAGCAATAAATTTTGAATGGTTTATGACAGAGAATTTGACTAAATAAACACAAATATCTGTAACTTTTTCAACATTGCCTCAAATTTAGATATTAGCTTGGAGATAAATTCCAGTAAGTTTTAATACAGAACAAAAATTAGCCTTAACATTCTTGCTTTTAACTAAAATGCAAGCACCTTGCATCTAGAACTTCTGTCCCTTGTGTTGATTATTTCATTGTCCTCATCATTTCTAGAGCACTACTTTGAAAATAATGAATGCATGAATAAATCAAACTAATACATATGATGCTTTATAGTTTATATGAAGCTTTATAGTTCATAAAATGATTACATATGCTTCACCTGACAAGAACCTATAACTTAAATATTATTATGTCCCATTTGATAACATAGGAAAGTGTAAAATCAGTAAGTGAATTTCCCAGACGTAACATAAACAACACAGTGTAAGAAACAAAAACAGAAATTCAAATCCGTGTCTTATTAAAAAATTCACACACTTGCCTCTGATTGTTGACACATTTTCTGTTTTCCTCAGAGTATTACTTTCTGGCATGGGTTTTTTGCTTTGCCTGACCCTCGCAAACACCTGGAAGTAATGATCCTATATAAATCTGTCATCCTTGTATGCTGCTGCTCTGCTATCCTGACTATTGTAAATTTTCAAATTCCTACATGCATAATCTCTCACCTACTCATCTTCCGTTTTAATTATTGAACACTTCTAATAGAGCCTCAGTGATTTTTTTTAATCACTAATCATTACAATGTAACTAAAATTTATTTTCAACTAAAAATAGTTACAATGAGCAGATGATGCAGATTTCACAGTGTTAAGTTCAGGGAAAAAATGTAAAAGGGTCAATAATTGGTTGTAGAATGTTCACTTATGATAAATATTTAAACGATGAGTAATGATAAATATTTAAGACATGGAAATATCTAGTAACAGAAACCAATTCTGTTACAAGAAAGGGCATATCTACATGTAAGACAAAACTATAATTAGAGTATATTTGCATATTACCTTGGGTAACTTTTTTCTGGCAACCTAATTTGCATTCTGACCCAGAACTCTCTGAAGACATGTATATAAAGAAAAATGGAAGTATTTTTCTAAATTTTTGTATATCAAAGTTTATGAACTCTGTGGCTCTTACCTTTCTCATCTATTAATGATGGTTTAAAAAATCAAATTGGATAAAGTGCTCATAACAAGAAACAGACATCATCCTGCTGACCTCTGGCTGGAGGAAGGAGAGTGGGGGTAGAGGAGGGGAAAGGAGACTGTTGGGAGGATGAGACGTATGGAGCAGAGAGGAAGAGTGTGCAGTCACCGGGCAGGGAGAGCAGTGGAAGCTGCATAGAGGTGGGCGTGTAAATTTATACAGGAATCTACATTTTCACTCGGTCATATTAAATTAAAAAAAAAAAAAGATAGGCTATTACCCTCTTTACCATCCTCTAAGAACAGAACATCTGCATCAGATGCAGGGCTCAATAGAAGTTACTTCATAGCTGAGATTTCCCGGTATAGGCAGAGAGAGGGGAAGAGGGAGGAAAAAGACATAGTGTATCTAGGAGATAACTTTGAAAAAAGTGTTTCCAAACATTTCTATTTGGGGAATGGTGAACACAAGAATTTACTTTAGTATCACACGCCCTGTCTTTACAGGAAAACCACCGAAGGCCTGAATGTTACACAAACATAAAGTAAACCTTGTGGTTTGTGATGAAGCCGGTGGTAGGCGAGCAGATAAAGACATGACCACTCCAGAGCCCGTGAAGCTGCTTCCAATCCCAAAGCTGACCAGAGTCCCGACGACGCATTCCTGGACGTAACTCTGCTGGCACAAGGAGTAGGAAGCCAAGGAACCTAACATCCTTTATGGGAGAAAAATAACATCCTTGAAAGAGCCTGGATCCAGTTGATAACATTTGGAAATTTTACTCTTGAGGAAAGTGGAGTCGCATGACTAACGCATGTTAATCCAGTGCTGTTGATTCTGACTCATAATGATCCTGTCAGACAGAGTAGAACTGCTCCATAGAGTTTCCAAGAAACACCTAGCAGATTCAAACTGCTGACTTTTTGGTTAACAGCCATAGCATTTAACCACTAAGCCACCAAGGTTCCTCTATAATTGCAGAAGCTTGGGGCGGTAGCGTGGAGATCTGTGGAGATCTACTTACCCTGTTATCACCCAGGACCTTGCCTTTTCTATAAATTTTCCCCATAATAAATCTTGACTGAGTATTCAACCTGCAGTGGTCTGCCTGTTTCTTCCATCTGTCCTTACTTCAAAGACGGCACCACAACAGGAACTCCATAAAGTTCAACCTGGAAACACTTCAACTAGAAGTCTTAGCAGAACCCCCGCTATGTGCTGCCTTTGGAAGCAGCTGTTCAGAACAAGGACCCAGACACTTAACTGGACTCTCTAGGTTCTGAGGATCAAAGAAATAACTCTTCACGATGGAAGGAATGGTAAGAGAAAGGAGAGACCATAAACACTTCACCTGGTACTAACACAGAGACATGAGGATGACGAAGTTAAGGAACTAGGAACTAGAACAAGATACTATCTGTGCAGAAACCTGGGAGAAGGAAGATGTGTGATAAAGTCACAGAAGCAAAGCAAGAACAGCTTCAGGACGCTGGCACAAGCACAAGCTTTAAGTGAGTTTGAGCCATCAAAACACTACCCTAGATGCCTTTGGAAACTCTGGTGGTGTAGTGGTTAAGTGCTACAGCTGCTAACCAAAAGACTGGTAGTTCAAATCCGCAAGGGGCTCCTTGGAAACTTTATGGGACAGTTCTACTTTGACCTATAGGGTTGCTACTAGTCGGCATCGACTTGACAGCAGTAGATTTGATTTTGATTTGATGACTTTAGCTTACTCTTCATCAAACAGCTGTATTCGCAAAGCCTGAAGCAGAGCACAGTCTGTAAATGGGGCTCAAGTGTCCTTAGCAAGAGGGGCCTACAGGGATGTACATGTACATACACAATGGATCACTCCAAATGTCCTAATCTGTCTCTCAGATGAATGATCAGGACACCTTTATCAAGGCTACCACTTGACAACTGCCCCCGCTGAATGAAAGCAGCCACTGGAAGCTGAATCCAGGTCACTGAGAGCCACTGCTGGCAGGAATAGCTTCCAACCAGGGTCCCAGGGAAGGAGCAGCTGCTGGAGACTCACACTGCGAATAGCCGCTGAGGCAGATCCCAAAAAGAACTCCCACCATGTGAGACTGATTAGAGCAGCGGGTAGTATCAGGCTGGCTGACATCTTCTTGTTCAAAGATCTTCTGCTATGACTACTTTTGAAAGAAAGTTGTTGTCCCATCTTAGGGGAGGATGGAAATTACAAATTTTTTTTTATTGTATTTCCTACTGGAGATAAAGAATAGCTGTTCATGCTGATAAAAAACGCCTAAACATCATCTGACTCTGTGGTGTAAAGCCTAAATTTAAGGCTCAATATTTGTGTTGGCTTCACATGTGACAAAATCGAGAAGGCCACAAATGACCTAACTGCAAGTTCCTGTCTTCATTCTGCTCCCACAGATAAGGTACCGTGGCCAAACAGTCCTCCTTATCAAACAGACCAGGTCCAGTTATTGCTTGTACCTGAGTAGCAGGTTTCAGTTTGATGCCAACCCACAGAATTATTCAAATAAACTAATCATAATCTCCCACAGAAATCAGGAGATACTCCACCCTCTTGATAATACAAAGCTTGCCTTCCACAGCCCCTGGTTGTTGACTCTGTTCCCAAGGGTAACTCTGTGTGACCCTGTGTGACCTGTGGTATCCTTCACCCCAGAGCTATTAGTGTATGTGACTACCATTGCTGTCGACATCATCTGTCCACTGTTGACTGTCCTGTCCCATCATCCCCATAACCCCAGGCAAGAATCCCCCTCTCCCAGCGGGGTAAGTAGGAAGTAGTTAAAACCATCCCTAGTATTTCCTGTCAGAAGGAAGAAAGCCAGAGAAAGGGAGTTACATACCTGATATGTTCTATGAGGAACAAAGGAAGAACAGGCTTTGGAAAGCCTGGTACTGGGGGTATGTGTGTTTGTTTATTACCATGTTTTCTCTATGCTTCTAGACTAAAGTCACTTGTATTTAATTCTGGAGAACACAGAAATTAATTCTCAACATTTTTCAAACGTTTTTCCTTTCATTTTTTTCTTTCCTTTGTAGTTGTTAAAGGCTAATTAATCCTGTCCTATTTCTATGAATAATTGCTTATTTTTCTCTACAGGTTTTAAAAAACAGACTTTGTTTTCTCTTTTAAAGAGTCCTACTTTTGTTAAGACTAAAACACCTTAGACAAACTACAATAAAACTTTTGTAGGTTTTAAGCACGTGCCTACTCTGTGCAGACTCTAACCCAGATTAGGAATTTTTGCTGAACTTCCTTCCAGTGAACACAGGGTTTTAACACTGTCATAGCCAACAAACAAGAAAATCTAACACTATTACTCAATTTCCTGAAAAATATGACCAAGAATATTTCTTAAAGCAAGAAAGATGAACAAATAACTTATGGGCAAGACATATGTTAGCGTTAGGACTAATAATCTGAATATTCCCCACATGAAAGCTTGTAGCATAACTCTAAGGAATTAAGTCTAGTCAGTATCCCCACATATAAAAGAAAGTATTAATAAGTGCTTTGAAGTACACATTATGGTGGGCTATTTAAAGTAAAATAAGAGCTACCTGATTGAAATACATTCTCTACCCAGGTCAAAGTCAGGGTTTGATAAAGGGTGTGGGTATATAGCACTTTAGAGACATCACTGAGTTTTCTTTTGCCTTATTATTTTTCTTCTCAGTCCTACTTGCAGGAGCTAATAAAACTTTAGAAGGAGGCATGGGCAAGGAGGTTGTGTATTTCTTGAATATTTGTTGATAGTCACTGGCTTCAGGTATCATGCTTAAACCTTGCTGTAAGATCAACATTGTTAGTCATTCCACCATGCTAATATATTCAATAAAATTAAGGCTGTCTACTCATAGTCACTGTATTTAAAAGCCCCCTTTCGTTAACCCTTAGATGCTATTTGAGATGAGAATACGTAAAGTCAAATCTGATGTGAGCTCTCGTGTAATATAGTTACACGTGGGTTGTAAGATGCCTTTGATAGGTCCAAGTAATAACTTCAACCATAAAATAACTTGGGTGCTCAAGGAAACACAACATACTTGAAGTGGTGACAGCAAGAACAGCAAAGTCTCCCAGATGTGCTTATACAATGCAGTATTACATATTTTCTTTTAAGTTTTTATTTTTCAAATTTTAAACAATTGCTATGTATCATGTTAGGCTCATAGAATCATACAGTTATTTAAAATATAAAAGTTGCATTGTCAAATAAATGAATTAGCCACTGAAGTGAAATTTTACACTTAAATCTAAAAGAAGTCAATCTCTACCATGGATAGGAGAGAGAAAATTCTGCTAATGTCATTGTTTCTTCTTGCCTCATGGTGTGACAATGAAACTGTGTCATTCCTTTGGTCGGCTCTGCCATCGAGGCGGGTGACTATACAGCAGCAGTAGTAAGGGTCCCATCCGTGGACTCCAAGCAACTACTTATCCAATTATGATCACAGTCCTAGCCATTGTTCCTTGAACAGCTTCTAGATTCAACCATAAACTGTGCTAGAACCTGGTCTCGCCTAGTCATCTTAGTTCCTATGTCATTTCAACCTACCTCTTTCCTGCCAATAGGATACTGAACTTCACATTGCCAGAGCTTCCTAGGAGCATCAGTTCAAATAAGACTTGTGGGATCCAAACTAAAACTAACCCACACCTTTCTGGTCAGAATTACATAAAGATCTCAGGGGAAAAAAAAAAAACTGCCTTAAGCAAGTCACCAAAAGTTCAGTAGCATCTTCTTCTCAGGAATATGTTTGCCTCTAGATTCAAATAACTATATAGTGTCACTGAAGCACTCTTTTTTCAATAACCAAGTCTATGCTCAGTAACTTGGAACCTATCCAAGGCTTTGGAGACATTAGCACTTTTGGTGCTCTTAAAAGGGACATCAGGGACATCCTTTTTAGTCTCAATCACAGAGGTAATTCTACTACATTTACTTTCCAAACACTTAGCAAGTTAGTAACTTGAATTCTTACTAGGACCAGATTTCATATTTCCTAAATAAGTCTAGTGTTTCCCATTTCAAGACAGTTTATTTAATTCTCTCCTTCAGTTCTAATGTGTTGTCAGAAGACAAAACTCCACTGTTACCCCATCATGTCCCAAATGTCTATACTTGCCTTTCCCATGACAGGCTCAAGGATCTGGCCACCATCAGTTCGGAAGTATTTTGAAGGTACGTGGGTGAGACTATCATTCTGTACACTGCACGAATGGCTTTTATGCAGTGTTGACTGTCTTTCAAATGTGTACTAAAAATTGGAAATGTGAATAATCTATTCCATGAAGGGTAATCTCATTCTGACAATTTTCTTAAGTGATGAAAGTATGGGATGAAAATGTTTTTATCTGTATATGCTTCAGTAAGGTATCATCCTCCTTGTGGACCCAGCAAGTACTTCCCATGCACACAAGAATTTGGGGCGTTCTGTTTCACATGGATGGTTTACTTAAGAGAGATAAGCATTTCTTTAAAAAACACACAAACAAAGAGGGGAAGGGTGATATGAATGAAAAAGAAAGCATAAAGGAAAAGTCCCATGAGGTCCACAGTGGGTACGTGAAAGGGAGGGTAAAAGATAATAGAAAAGATAAGGGAAAAATTGAAAGAAAATATCAGGTAAAAAGGGTGCCAAGTAGGAAGTGCTTTTATCTCCTTTTTTTTTTTTTTTTCCAGAAGTGGAAAAAGTTTCAAGAAGAGGGACATAAAATCCTGATATAGCTCACCAGCTAAAAATAAGAACACATTTAGGGTAAAGCAACTGCTGCTGGAATGAGTAAGAAAGCACTCAGCCAGAAGCTGACATCAGAGCAGCATCCTACTGAGAACAGAATAATAACAGCAAACATTTACTGAGCACTTGCTATGTGCCAGGCACAGCCATAAACACTTTAAATGTGTTAACTTGCTTAATCCTGTTAATAACTCTATGAAGAACTGAGGCCAAAGAAAATCTAGAGACAGAGTAATAGATGTAAGACAGAAAATCTCACCCAGTTTCTTAAAGACTATGATTGATTTGGTGTCATATGCAACATGGAATTCCATGGGCCAGCCATTGTGGAATTCTCAGTCACCTTCTGCAGGCTGCAAATCCATTGTTTTCTGTGTGTTTTTTTAAAAATATCCTTAATGAGGAGTGTTAAACAAAGAGCACTGGGAAATCTAGTGTATTTTTCAGGAGCTGACTAAAGCTGAGTATAATGTCAGGGAAAATTCCAGTAAAGACTTTTATTGATAATCAATAAGCAATGACTGAGTCATCCTTGTGTACAGAGGAAAGAATCTGTTCAACCAAATTAATATATATAAGCAATCCACATGACAGAGCCACATTCCTGAAAAAGACAGAATCCAATGATAGTTTTATTTGGATTTTTTTTTCTTTATTTAAGTTTTAATGACAATATTGACCTTAAAATATGGAGAGGATGAAGTAGAATAAAATACATAAAGAAATAACAACAGAAAGTACAATCTGAAGAGATACTGGTCATATCTGTTTTCACCAGATCTTCACGAATTTTGAGTTTCCAATTAGATGACCAAGAACTACACAAAAAATATGTTTAAAAGCCAATTTTCTAGTAACTAATAATGATAATCTAACCACTTCATAAAGTATGCTTTTTCTTTTTTTTTACCTTTTCAGTTGTATGCAAAAATCTCTCTCTGCTCTCTCAACAGTATTCCTTGCCTCTTTAAATTTTGAAGCTCCATTCTGAAAGCTGTTTTATGATTCTTTTCAAAGACTTCTGGTAAAGTATTGGACTGCAAGTATGTGTGTATGTGCATGCACACATGCAAAAACACGCACACACACACAAAGTGCATTCATGTGCGTTTCTAACAGTAAAAATAAGCAACTATCTTTCCATTTGGGTTAGAACTGAGATGAAATGAGGAATGGCTGCCACCAAATAGAAAATGTGCTCACTTTATGTGTGCCAGTTAATTACGACACTTCAGAGTCGCTTCCGAAAGGATAAGGCAAGCTGCATAAATTTAGCTGTAATCCAGGCAGGCAAAACTAATTTGCAGGGGATGCCCTTATCTAGCCGCTGCAGCTTTCTCAGAAAATTAACCTTGGATATTTGGGCCCAATTCAGAAAGTGTTTGATTTTTTTTTCCTTTCCCTGCTCAGCATAAGAGAATTTTTGAATTCAACACAATACCTGACTTTTAAGAGGTACGATGAATGCTGTAGGCAGTTCAGAGTTATTACTGACAAGCAAAAATATATATTTTATATATACATATAGATGATTGTCCTTCATGCCCATTATCCTGCCTTCTTACATGTGCATCACAGGGTTTATCAGTGTAGGTATAGGGGGTTTCTCAGATTAAAAGAAGAATGCAACTCATTTTTAATGTACTTAGAAAAATTCATCAAAGTTCGTTGCAGAATAAGTCATGCATACTGACTTGTTCATTCCAGTGGAAATGAAGAAATCCCCATAAAAATAGAAGTTTAATGAAGTGTTGGAGCCAAGTCTTGCCTGTCATTGCAGTTATCACTGATTTAGCCCCTTCCTTGATCTCCTACTGTTAATTAATCTCATATGATACAGTTAAAAGTTTGCCTTATTTTTTATCACATAATCAATCATCCATTCAATCAACATTTACTGAAATCAGCATGATTCTCATACAGTTTCTCATTTAATTCTTATAATAATCCTGTTTGTAGTTCATTCACTGTATTCTCCAGTGCAAGAAGCAAAGATTTCATAATATTTTCAAATCATTTTAAATTTTCCCCAAATAATGGCAATCCATAAGCACAGAAATAACAATGGTATTTAGACTATGATTTAAGGGCTTTTTTCTAAACATTTTTCTTTTAGCTTTAATAGTATCTTTAGAATGCAACTGTAACTACTTTCTATTTCTCTAAATTTTAAATATAAGCTGATTTTTATCAGCCAGTTTTAATAGCAAATTCGTAATAGCCCCACATGACCACATATTGTAACTGAGATGAACTTTAAAGAAAAAGTTTTTTAAAAAAAATCCATCTAAAATATAATCATTGTTTCAATCATTTCAAACCATACTAGTTACTTATTTTAAAGCATCATGAACTCAGTCAGTAATTAATTGTTCTTGAGGATATCATAATTAGGTAGAAAAAAGCATAGTTATATAATGAAAGAGTCATTTTTAAAACAGAGATTGCACACCAAATCAAGAAATGTGAAGCAATGACTTGTATTGGGATCTGAATTTTTCTCATGCTTGTTCAATAGCTGGGGATAAATGTTATGGCTATTTATAGCTATACCCTGGGGTGGAATGAGGGGGCAAATTAGATGTCATAAAGAATCATACATAATACATGAAGACTTAAACTATATTTTATGAGAACTGAAAATTTAAGAAACTCTGGCTGAAATACGGAAATGTCGTGCCAAGCAGAACTCCTTCCGACACATTATTATTAGTAAAGATTTAATAGATGAGAACACAGTAAGCCCTCAAACCACTGGGGTCTTATATGTATTTCTCCTACATATATTTTAATGAGAGATGTGAATAAATACACTGAGGCAAAGTTTGAAGGTCACTTGAAAAGAAGACATCACTATAGATAACAGGAACTTAAGTAACTGCTGCCCCTGGAATCAAAACTACAAAATAACTAACAGGTGCTTGATTGTACACTCCTACCTACCCAATAAACCATTTCATATTAATTTTTTAAAGACATTTTCTATTCTAGCAAATTTTTAAAATATTGATTAACTTAATTCTAGAGAGTCAATTCACCATAATAACACAAGTAGAACAAGTTTCTATGATAGATTCCACCTTGCAATAATCACACAACATTATTGGCACTTTGGGGTCAGGGATCCTACACAACACTAATTACCTAGGACACAGTGACTATAATTTAAAAGTCATACAATAAAATCTAGTCAAATAAATATGTGATTGAATACATACATGAATGCTGGATGGATAGAAGGATGAATTGATGGATGTATGAATGAATATCTAACCTAGCAAAATCAGCTAAATGATTAATTTATAGGAAGAGTTCTGTGCTTTATTATCTCAGTACTTTGAGAAGCTCTGAGGTTTTCTTGCTGGTTGGTGGCAGAAAGACAAAAGATCTGAAACTTCACCCACTAGATGCTACATCCTGCTTTTACTCCCATATCCAGACCTTTCCTTCAGCCCCACAAACACCACTCCACACCTTTATAGCCAGAGCAACTCTAATTTTAAAAGTTTGTAAAATAGGGGGGTGGAGTGAAGACGGCAGACTAAACACATATTGTCCTATATCCCTCTGGAAACCAACACCTGAACTAATAATTAAATGGAGACTTCTAGACACTTAGTGACCCCCAAGTTGCAGCATTAATTTGGACTTCATACCACTGAATACAAAACCTTGTCTCTTTCACTGACCCCACTTTTGGTGAGCACGGGCTTGCAGGGACCCAAAGTAACTCACCATTTTAATTTTTTTTTTTTTCTGTCTTAGCTAGGGAGTGGAGATGGGACTTGCCTGGCCACTAATCTCAGACACACTGCTGATGGGATCAGCAAGCAAAATTGCCATATTTTGAGAGTCCAGCTTTGGACTCTGTGTATCTTGACACATTCAGCCTCTCTTTCTGCCTTCACCATAGAGTAGCCTGGACCTAGCCAGGCAGTGAGTTTGTGTGGGACAACATCTTGTTCCACTGGGAGGTAAAGAGAATCATGTGGAAACCTCAGCTGGACCAAATTCCTGGGCTGGGAGGCAGTGCCTGCCAGGAGGAGAGTGCTTTCCTGGTAGAAAAGCAATATTCTACACAGTGTTGCCTACAGCTGGGGCCCGACTGGAGAGGCTAGCAGGTCAGTAGCCTTTCTGTATTTGAGCTAGTTTATAATATGTACGGTTTGATATAGCGGTGCTTATATTGTCAGCTTGGGAGAGGAATCTATACACCTGAAAATGTGACTGACTTTGGAAGTTGTCAGGTACTTTTTACCTCTCATTTTAAGATGGCCTAGAGAAACAACTGCAGCCTACCCTCATAGAATCTCTCTCAGCCACTGCTGATTCACATGATGCCCCAAAACCAACAAACTCTGGAGAAAACTGTAACCAAGAAATCACCCATGGCTTCAGAAGGCCCCCAAAAGAAAGCACCTCACAACTTTGCAGACAAAGAAGCTTTTCTGAAACTATCACAAGGTGAATACAAAAGAAGTATATACAGAGCCCTCCTAGACTTTATACAAAATGCAGCAGAGCAAAATGAAAAATTAAACTAGCTGTATGATCTGATAGAACACCAGTACTCTGAAATCCAACAGATTAAGAACAAAATCAAACTTCAATTCAAAACCAAGAAAACAGAATGGAACAAATGGAAAATAGACTTTCTGATTTGGAAGACAGAGCCACTGACTCCAGCATCTACGAGGAGAAATCAGAAAAAATAAACAAGAAAAATGAAGAAACATTAAGAAGCATGAGGGACTCTATTAAGAGGAACAGACTACAATTAATTGGAGTTTCTGAACAGGGCGAGACACCTGGGAACACAGAGAGTATTGTTACTGAGCTGCTAACAGAAAAATTCTCAGAAATTACAAAAGAAGAGAATAGATATTCAAGATACATATCAAACACCACTCAATATAGATCTCAAAAGAAAGACTCCAAGACATGTTATAATCAAGCTTAACAAAATGAAACAGAAGTATAAACTCTTAAAGTCATCAAGACTCAAAGCAAAACTAACATTCAGAGGGAAACCCTGTAGGCTTTTGTTAGATTTCTCAGAAGAAAAAATGGTGGCATGGAGACAGTGGCAGGACACATTCAAAGCCTTGAAGGAGAAGAACTTCCAAGCAAGAGTTATATATCCTGCAAACTATCTTTCAAATATTAAAATGAAATGAAGACATTTGCAGATAAACAGAAACTCAGAGGCTTTGTAAAAACCAAACCAAAACTACAAGACTCCCTTGACTAAGAAGAACAAAACCATTGACTTTATACTTTAGAAGCAAAACAGGACACATCACCTAGAATCCTACTCAGTTAGGGAAGTCTCCAAACTCAATCAAACCTCTAATAGTGAAAGAAATAATCCAGTGATCATATCATGAAAACTATGATGTCATCATATTTAAAAAAGGGATGTGCTACAGTTGTTACAGTCCTTCCAGATGGACAGGAAGTTGATAAGAATGGTAGCAATTCAAATTGGGTTTATACATAGTTTCTTACGGGGGATCACAGGGGCAGCCATAAAACACAATAAAGATGTAACATAACAAATCAAGAAACGTAATACAGGAGTCTCAACAACCGCAAAACTAACCCTGAAAATGGTGAAAAACCAACTCACAAAGAAGAATGTCCCAGAACAGATTAATAAGAACAACAGAGAAAACATCAACACAAAAATGAACATATCACAATGACAGCACTGAACACATATCTATCAATAAACACATTGAATGTGAATGTACTGAATGCTCTCATAAAGTGACATCGAGTGACATCTTGGATCCAAAGACACAACCCATCCATATGTCGCCTACAAGAAACTCCCCTTCACTTAAACATATGAACAAACTGAAATTTAAAGGATGGAAGCATATATATCAAGCTAACAATACACAAAGAAGTGCAGGTGTGGCAATTCTAATCTCAGATAAAATCGATTTTAATGTAAAGTCCACTATCATGGACAAGGATGGACAGTATTTATTGCTGAAAGGTTCAATACACAAACAGGAGTTAACAATATTAAATATTTATGCACCTAATATTAGAGCACCTAAATACATTGAAGAAACACTGGCTACACTCAAAAATGAGATACATTGCTCCACAGTAATAGTGGGAGACCTCAACACTCCACTCTCAATACTGGACAGGTAGTCTAGAAAAAAGCTCAATAAAGACACAGAACACCTTATTGACACAATTAACCAATTAGATCTCATCAACACATAGAGAACTTTGTATCCATCAGTGGACAACTACACCTTCTTCTTCAGTGTACATGGAACATTCTCCAAAATAGACCATGTGTTATGACATAAAGCAATTCTCAACCAAATCCATATCACAGAATTAATATAAAGCATCTTCTCAGATCATAAAGCCATAAAAGTTGAAATCAATAGCAGAAAAAAACACAGACAGAAAGTGCAACTCATGGAAACTCAACAACATCTTGCTCAAAAAACTATGGGTTATAGAAGAAATCAAGGATTTAATAAAGAAATTCATGGGTTCCAATGAGAATGAAAACATTTCCTACCAGAATCAGCAGTGCTCACAGGTCAGTTTATCTCCATAAATGCACACATCTGGAAGAAAGAAAGAAACCAAATCAAAGAACTGACCCTACAGCTTGAACAAGTAGAGAGTACAACAGAGGAACCCCTCAGGCAACAGAAGAAAACAGATCATAAAGATTGCCAAGCCAAGTGCCGTCGAAGATTACAGCAGAATTAAATCAATTACAGAATAGAAGAACAATTGAAAAAATTGAAAAGACCAAAAGCTGGTTTTTTTGAAAAGATCAACAAAATTGACAAATCATTGTCTAAACTTACTAAAGAAAAACAGGAAAAGAAACAAAAAACCCAAATAAGAAATAGGAGGGGAGTTGTCATAACAGATCCAACAGAAATCAAAAATATTGTAACAGAATATTATGAAAGTCTGTATTCTAACAAATTTGAAAACCTAGAGGAAATGGAGAAATTCCTAATATGTCACCTACCAAAATTATCACTAGCTGAAGCAGAACAGCTGAACAAACCCAACACAGAGGAAGAGATTAAGAAAGATATCCAAAAACTACCAATGAAAAAAGGCCCAGACCCAGATGCCTTCACCACAGAATTCTATCAAGCATTTAGAGAAGAGTTGTCTCCAATACTACTGAGACTATTTCACAGTTAGAAAGGGCCAGAATACTCTCGAATTCATCCTATGAAGCCAGCATAATCCTGATACCAAAGCCAGGGAAAGACCAAACCAAAAAGGAGAACTACAGACTGATATCACCCATGAATCCAGATGCAAAAATCTTCAACAAAGTTCTTGCCAATAGAATACAAGAACATATCAAAAAAATAATCCATCAGGACCGATTTGGATTCATACCAGGGATGCAAGTCTGGTTCAGCATCAGAAAAACAATTAATGTGATCAACTACATAAATAACATGAAAGATAAGAGTCACCAGATTCTGTCTATTGATGCAGAAAAGGCATTTGATGATGTTCAACACCCATTCATGCTAAAAACTCTCAGCAAAAATTGGAATAGATGAGAAAGTCCTCAATGCAATAAGGGCCATTTAGACAAAGCCAACTGCCTTCATTATCCTGAATCGAGAGACACTGAATCAGTTTCCCTTGATAACAGGAACTAGAAATGATGCCCACTCTCACAGCTCCTATTCAACACTGTACTAGAAGTTTAAACCAGAGCAATGAGAGAAGCCCAAGACATAAAAGGGCATCTGCATCAGCAAAGAAGAAGTAAAAATCTCCCTGTTTGCTGATCATATGATTGTATATGAAGAGAATCCCAAAGAAGCTATAAGTAAACTACTCAATCTGATAGAAGAGTTCAGCAGAACCTCAGGATACAAGATAAACTTAAGCAAATCAGTAGGATTCCTTTATATACCAATGAGATTATTAATGAAGAAATCACCAAATCAATACCATTGACTATAGCCCCAACAGGATAAAGTACCTAGGAATTAATCTAACCTGAAAAATAACAGACCTTTACAAAAAGAACTACAAGTCCTTACTACAAGAAACTAAAAGAGACTTACATAAATGGAGAAACCTACCTTGTTCATAGAGAGGAAAACTTAACATTGTGAAAATGTCTGTTTTGCCCAAAGCAAACTACTTACACAATGCAATCCCAATACAAATTCCAGTGACATTTTTTAATGAGATGGAGAAACAAATTACCAACTTTCTTTGGAAACAGAAGAAGCCCCAGATAAGTAAAGCACCAGTGAAGAAGAAAAACACACTGGGAAGCCTCTCACTACCCAACTTTAGAACCTATCACACTGCCACAGTAGTCAAAATAGCCTGGTACTAGTACAAAAAGAGACAGATAGATCAATGGAACAGAATTGAGATTCCAGAGATGACACCATCTTCCTATGAACAGTTGATATTCAACAAAGGCCCTGAGACATTAAACCGGGGAAAAATCAATCTGTTCAACAAATGGTGCCAGCAAAATTGGATATGCATCTGCAATAAATTGAAACAAGACCCATATCCTACATGTTATACAAAAACCAACTCAAACTGGATAAAAGATCTAAATGTCAAATCTAAGACAATAAATCTCATCCAAGAAAAAGTAGGAACAACAATGGAGGGTTTAATATACAATGTAGACAGACTTCAAAGTTTGTCAAACAAACCACAAACAACAGAAGAGAAAATAGATAAATGGGAACTATTAAGAATCAAACACTTTTGCTCACCCAAAAACTTTATTAATAGAATTAAAAGGCCACCTAGAGACTGGAAAAAATATTTGGCAACTATATTTCAAACTGATACCTGATCTCCATAATCTATAGCCAAGCCAACCAACTGCTGTCATGTTCGATCCATGAGTCAGATCCATAATCTCTAAGGTACTACAAAGTATCAATAAGAAAAAGATAAATCATCCAATTAAGCATCAGGCAAAGGAGATGGACAGATACTTCTCTAAAGAGGAGATCCAGGCATCCAAAAAATAGATGTGGACATGCTCACGATCATTAACTACTAAAGAAATTCAAATCAAAACTACAATGAGATAGGATTTCTCCCCAACAAGGTTGGCCATGATCCAAAAAATATAAAACAACAAATGCTGGAGAGGCTGTGGAGAAATTGGAACTCTCCTACACTGTTGGTGGGATTGTAAAATGGTGCAACCTCCTTGGAAAGCAATCTGGCGCTTCCTTAAAAAGCTGGATCTAGATATACCATTTGACCCAGTAACTCCACTACTTAGAATATATCCTACAGAATCAAGGCCATTCACACCAAATGACACATGCACACGAATGTTTATTGCAGCATAGTCCACAATAGCAAAAAGATGGAATCAACCCAGATGCCCAACAACAGTGGAATGGATAGGTAAACTGTGGTATATATACTCAATGGAACACTATGCCATGATAAAGAACAACGACGATTTTAGGAAACTTCTCATAACCTGGTTTCAATTGCAGGACATTATGTTGAGTGAAAGTAGTCAGTGACAAAAGCACAAAGATTGTATGAGACCCCTACAATAAGAACTTAAAAACAGACTCATGCATAGAAGAAAAGACTCTTTGATGGCTGCAAGGGTTGGGAGGGAGGGAGGGCAAAGGAGGAGAGTTTAGATTAGATAGTTGATAGAAGTTTGGTTGAGGGAAATCTGTGACAGCACGCATGAGAAAGAAGATCAGTGTTAACTGGACTTCAGCATAACGTGATTACTCCTCCCATCTTAATCCAATATTACAAGGACAGAGTAGCTGGGCTGGCGGGTCAGGGACCATGTTCACATGGGAAATTGAGGCCAACTGGCACAACTAGCATTTTGCTAAGAGAGCCCTCTGCACCCCACAATGGTGAATGATGTATGGGGTCTTAAAAGCTGCCAAGCTGCCATCTGAGGGTCCACCACATGGTCCCAATTCAGCAGGAACAGATGATCACCAAGGGCCAAAACGACATGGGAGAAAGAGAATCCAGAAGACAGACAGACCAACGTGAGTGGGTGACTACATCAACTTGTGACCAGAAAAACCAGATGGTGCCCGATCACCACCAGTGATAGCCGTGATGAAGCTCCCAAATTAGAGTTTCACTGGTAACACAAGAATAAAAAGGGGTGCACCCTGAGGTCCCTGTTAAAAAACTGCAATTGATGGTCCAGGAGCCTCTGAGTTCCCCTGGGAGCACGGCCCCGGGCCCGGATGCTGCCCCGTCCATAAATCACAATGGGGGTCAACTCTCGGAGACTGGACTTTGTGACAGTGTGACCATATCATGTGCATTTTATGATTCTATACATCTACAGGATGTTGTCCTGCTGACCTCTCACACGATGAAGGGAATGGATGGAGAGAAGGGAATAGGGGACTGTTGGGAGGATAAGATATGTATGGAACAGAGAAGAAGGGTATGCTTCACCATATGGGGAGAGCAGTGGGAGCTGCATATAAGCGGGCATGCAAATTTATATGGGAATGTACATTTTCATTCAATCATAAGGAAAAAAAAAAGTTTGTAAAACATGTTCTTGACTTGAAAAGTTCATGGAACAGCCTGTTGTACCCGAAAATTTCCAGAAACACTTCAAAGACATAAAATAAAGTGTGTATGATTTCTATTTGTTCAGTCTTTCTAAAAGGACACATTAATCTTATCATGTCACATTCACTATACAAAATTTTTGTTTTAATGTGATTTTAGCAAATAAGTATATGTACTTTCATAGTTGAAAAAATTATTTCTTTCTTCTAGTCTGTAGTATCTCCATTATTCCCCTTAAAGAGAATCTCTTATAATTTACCTACATTTCTTAAGCTAATCTCATAACTCTTCCTTGATGGCCAAAGATTTTCAGGAATTTATAAACAAAATCAACACAACATATTTTCTCTTTTATTCAACAAGTATTCTTAAATTGTCTGCTACATAGACTGCTATAGACTGGTGAGCTGCATGACACTTTAAAACCAAACTAAAGTCCCTGACATGGATTTGACTGCAACCCATAGCAACCCTATAGAACAGAGTAGAACTGCCCCATCGAGCATCAAAGGAGCACCTGATGGATTCGAACTGCCGAAGTTTGTATAGCAGCCATAGCTTTTAACTACTACTGGGTATATAAAAATAACTGCTCTTACACATCCAGTGATAGTCATTAAAAATCCTGAAGAATTTTTATAAATATTCTGGCATTGCAAGCATCAATATTTTCTAACAACCATGCCAGTTACAATTTTGTAAATACATTTTCGAATCTATGTTATTATTGTTAGGTAGCATCAAGTCAATTGTCAACTCATACTGATGTTGTGTGACAAAGCAGAGATGTTTGATAGGATTTTCCAGGCTGCAATCCTTACAGGGAATCTAGGCTGTCATCTTTACAGGGAAACCTTGGCATATAGTGATTAAGAGCTTGGCTGCTTACCGAAAGGTCAGCAGTTGGAATCCACTGGACACTCCTCAGAAATTCTGTAGGGCAGTTCTGTAGGGTCATTACGAGTTGGAATCCACTCAGTGGCAATGGTTTTGGATGTTTGGAAACCTTTACAGGAACATGTTGCCAGGTTTTTCTTTTCATCCTTGCCTCACTTTACAGAGACAGTAGAAGTCACTACGGGTTGTGAACAGTAGCAATCAGGTTGAGTACTTTAAAAGAAGCACACTAAGTTAAGAAATTATCCTTTTCAAAAACAGGATCTAAAACTCACAAATACAGACATATATTTAAGTATTTGTATAGACAATCATACATCTTTTAAAAAGCCTATCCCTACATCTTGCATTCTTTTGGGACACATATCCTCTTTCACTCCTTCTAGAACTTCACGTATAGTCTATCATGATATTGAAGGACATGGTTCCAAACTGTCTGATCCTCTATTTAACATGGAGAAATACCCTCCAGATCTGGGTACACATTTTTCAGGATGTGTCTAAGATGATTAATTCTTTGGGGTACAAGAATACCACTATTAGTATTTCAAAATATAATTGTGTTTCTCAAAATAAAGCTTGTTGTCATTAGTTGCCATTGAGCTCATCCTGACTCACAATTTCCTTAGGTGGCAGGGCTGAACTGCCCCATAGGATTTTCTAGGCTGCAATATTTACAGGAGAATATCACTAGGTCTTTTCTCCCATATCGCTGCTGGGTGGGTTGAAACAGCCAACTATTTGGCTAGCAGCAGAATACTTAACCATTGCACCACCACAGCTCCTAATTAAAATTTACTTATCATTAATATAAAGAAGTCCTGGTGATGCAATGCTTAAGCACTGACTGCTAGCTGAAATGTTTGTGATGCAGACCCAGCCAGTAACTCTTTTGAGAAAAGACTCGGCTCTTTGTTCCTGTAAAGATTACAGCCTAGAAAACCCCATAGAGTAGTTCCACCCTACTCATATTGGGTTGCTATGAGCTGAAAGTTGACTTGATGGCACCTAACAACAACCATTAATATACTGATTGGCCCTGATACCTTCCCTTGGTGCACATAACAGAAGGATAGGTACCACCCTGTGAGTTATGTATCCTGAGGAAGCCACGAAGAGGAGGAGTTGGTAAAACTATCTTCCATTTTTCAATCCTTTTCACCATGTTGTGACATATTATATCTTACATATGCCTTGTTACAGTAATTTATTGATTCCATTTTATAGCCTAGAACAATCAATCATCATGAAACGCATACATGTATTAAAAAGACTTATACAAATCATCCTAGACTATAACTGCAAGTGAACAGCAATAGGTTGAGCTGACATCTGAAACTCCCCATGCACGCTCTCCATCCGTCACATTACAAGGCCAAAACAAAGAGAAACACTTCTCCCAATGTCAGCCTAAAACATCTAGTCTCCTAAACAGTTTGAATGATGTTTATATCCACTCTAGTCAGCTTGTTCCGTGAAACCAAATAAAGCAAACAGTAATTTTCAAATCATCATTTGAACTTTATATTTATTTTTACTTTCCATTTTAAGGTATACTTTATGTGCATAAAATAGTTCACGCATACGACTTATACATAAATAAATACTAGCAGGACCCATACTCAGAATTTATTTTTTTACTAATAGAGTTACACAACACTGCGGAGTTCAATGACCCAAAAGTTGAGCTCTGCTATCAGGTGTTTAAAGAGACAACACAAATGTCTTTACTCATCTTTACTGGAATCCTGATATTCCCCTATATCCGATTGCAAAGGATCTTCAGTGTTGTTAGAGAATTCAGACTTTGTTGTAAGATATTTTAGAGAAACATCACAGATTTTTAATTATTATAGTGGTTAGATTTTGTTCTTAGAAACAGCTTTTCTAGGCATCTGCTTCTAATTAACTTTGTAGTGGCTAACACCTCCACGTCCTACACAGGACAATGAAACACACTGGAGCTCTAAATTCTAGTTTCCCACTCTATACTCCATCCAATCTTAGCCTTGGCTTATATTAAATATGCATTTTTTTTCTAAATTAAATCATTGAGAGTTGATCCAAGTACTTTTATATAATTATATAAATTGTATAATTATTTACCATTGTCAATTACATACATGTATGTGCATAGAGATACGTATACGTGTGTATAGTTGGATGAAGTATTTAATCAAGACAATCTTTGAGTTTCCTATCATTCAAAATCAAAGATTTATAATACTTTAGGGACCCTAAATAGTTGAAATTTCTGTAAAGAGAAACAAAGCACATTTTTTTTGATCCTGGTAATTTTGGAAAGCAACTTAAGAGCAAACTTCTAACTTATTTTTTGTTCTAGAACTTCATAAAATTATAATGAAGCCAATTCCCCTTTTACACTTTGAAGGTGAAGATATGTGTCTTTACAGATAGGAAGAAGAATTATCCAGTTGCAGTAGAACAGCTCTGGCTGCAACATAGCTGTTAAGGGAGGAAGTTTCTAAGTTGATGTTCAGTACATAGAGTTTCAAGCATAAAGAACTTGTAGAAGGTGGAATCAACACAGCAGAAATAGTTGACTCACTCCTGAAACTGTTTATGGTCTTGTCCTCTTCTTTGCAATTCCTTATCCTCCCCTTCAGTGCCCACTAAGACACCCATCATCAGTTATCATCAGGCTGACTTAAGAGAAAAATCAATTTATAGATAATACTCTACTCCTCTGTGTTTCTTTTCTGCATTTTTAACATACGAAGTTTAGCCAGAGAAATGATTAAAAATGTGCTCTACAATTGCTTTTAAAGCAGCAAAAGCACAAGTTACAGACACCAAGAAGCCTCTTCTAGTTAACTAATTGTTAACAAATTCTACACACACTACCTGGAAGCATTAATGTTGAAAATATTATTTTCCCAAAGTAACTTCTGTGTTTTTCACTTTTCCAAGCAAGGCTGTGCAGAGATTACTTTTCTAGAATTTAGCCATGATGGCATATAGTAAAGTAACTTCTGCTAATGAGATGTCAAAACAAGTGAGTATTTTTAATTTAGCCCAAGGTAGAATTCTGTAGCTTAAAGTCAGTGATGCATTGTGAAATTCAATTTCCCAACTACTTAATTAATTCATATATACAATTTAATAATATTTAATATGGTATGCACATTCAATATGCAATAAGCTTCCAAATAAAATCCAGGACAGGATTCCAAAAATACCTCAGATTGTTTTTTTTTTTCTGGAGATAATCAGTGAGTTTAAAAAATTAACTTTGTTTTGCTAATTATGAAGTATGCTTCCTTAAAAGATCAAAAGTAGTCAGGTATTCACTTGTAAAATATAAAAATGAACAGACTCAACTACTCTTTTTTTCTCTGTGTTTCTAGCTGCTAGTGCAGCTACTTACTGAGAATACGACTAAAATAAACCTGTTTCAATTCAGAAAATCCTTGAAACATAAGTAAATGTCTACTTGTCTTTCTCAATGATGAATTGAGTTCATATCTCATTTGCTCATACTGTGGGATTTTGGGTGGACCATAGGTTGAACACTGGTTAAGTGTTATTGTTGCAAATCAAAGCAGTTCAAATCCACCAGGCACTCCTTGGAAACTTTATGGATCAGTTCTACTGTGTCCTACAGGGTCACTAAGAGTTGGAATCGACTCAGCAGCATGGTTTGGTTTTAGTTTTTCGTTTAGGTCAGAGACCAATTCCCTGTTGAAAGGGTCAAGACCAAATGTTTACAAGGGCATCTGAATTTTAGTTCCAAAACAGACAACACCAGAAAAAGTCAAAGGTGTAGAAGTAGGGATGAAATTTCATTTTCTACCACATAAACATGATTAATTGGTGTTTCTTTAAGGGATGGTTCTTGGCACGTGTATAATTTTTATAAGAGTAACTTAAGTAGGACCAATATTCATTTCCAAAGGGCTTCCATAACAATTTATCACCAGGTTGGTGGCTTAAAACAATAGAGTTGTATTTGCTTACATACTGGAGACCAGAGTCCAAAATCAAGGTCCAAGACCTTGTTCCCTCCAAAGACTCTTGGGGAGAATCCTTCCCTTTTACTTTCAGCTTCTGGTAGTTCCCGGCATTCCTTGAATTGTGGCAGTATAATTCCACTATTTGTCTTCTTGCCAGTGTCTCTCTATGTGTCAAATCTCCCTTTCCTTTCTTCTACTGGGAAACCAGTCATAGAATATACGACCTACTCTAAATTCAGTATAATCTCTCGTCAACCTCCTTAACTTATTTGCATTTGCAAAGATCCTATTTCCAACTAAGGTCACTTTCACAGTTACAGGCCCCAAACACGGTCCTTACCAAATGCGAGAGATGTATAGAGAGCACTTACACAGGATCAGACCTACAGACACATCTTATGCTACCTAGACAGTTTTAGGGTTCCTGAGTGGTACAAATGGCTAACTGACATAGCTTCTAACCAAGAAGTTGAAGGTTTGAGCCCACTCACAGCTGCCGTGGAAGAAAATCCTAGCGATCTATTTCCAAAAACCCAGTCTTGAAAACCCTATAGAACACAGCTTTACTCTGACACATGAAGTTAGCATGAGTCTGATTCAACTCGGTGGCAACTGTTTTAGTTGTTCTTATTGCTTTACTCATATACATCTCCAACAATAAAAATCAGGAACTTTCTCATAACAATCCAGCTGATACTTTCTCTTGAAATAACATGTCACACTCTGGTAACAGTGGGCCTGCATTCCTGCATTGCAACTGCCAGTAGGAGGCAAGTTGGTTTTCTCCCTTGTAAGAGGCACAGGCAGCTTATCACGGGCCCTGTGAAGCCATTTCACACATTTATGTTCACAAATTTTTGCCATTTATTAATTGTCTGACAAAACACATTATTAAAAGAAATAACACTAGACACACTCTTGGTGAGCACACTAAAGTTACACACACACACAAAAACTCATATTGTCAGCTGGGTGACAAAAAAAATCACTTCAGACTGTAGAGGACTGTGTACAGTAGGAAAAAAATTCTTTTGTGGTATTCTCTGATGTTTTGTTTTCTTGACAATGATAAATGTATACTATTTAAAAACACATTTTAAAAATAGTGTTGTTAAAAAGAACATAACAATTATAACATTGTATTTATATTTTATAAATTATAAATTTTTTTAGTGGCAAGATTACAGATTTTAAGATTGTCATGGATTGAATTGTATTACCAAAAAAAATGTGTGTAGTGTAGAAATTCGCCTGGGCCACAAACCCAAAACACAAAAACTCAGTGCCATCGAGTCAATGCCGACTCATAACAATGCTATAGGACAGAGTAGAACTGCTCCATAGAGTTTCCAAGGAACACCTGGCAGATTTGAACAGCTGCCCTCTTGGTTACCAGACATGAAACTTAACCACTAAGCCATGGTTCCTGGTGTTGTGTTGTGTTTATCAATGTTGTGAACCATGCCTACATGATGTTAGTGAGGGAGGATATACAGGAGTTGTGTTGGTTGGACAGGACTCATTGTGTAAGATTGTTTTGTGCCTTGGGGCAGTCTCTTGAGATAGAAGGGAAAGAAGCTAGCAGAGGGTTTGGCTGACTTCATACCACCGAGGAACAGTGCCAGGAACAGAGTGCATCCTTCAGAAAGGACTACCAGTCCCTGCACCTCAAAAACTCCCAGTCCAGGGGAAGACTGATGACCAGGACCTTCCTCCAGAGCCAGCAGAGAAAGCCTCCTCCTGGAGCTGACACCCTGAAATTGGACTTTTAGCTTACTAGACTGTGACAAATAAAATTTCTTTTTTTACAGCCATCCGTTCATGGTACTTCTGTTAGAACTGTACCAGATGACTAAGACTAGTACGAGCTAAGCCCAGGCTCACACCCTCACTCCATCACTTATATGTGTAAACTTCAGTTTCTTCATCTGGAAAACATACACTCATTTATTCATTGGCTCATTTAACAAATATTCACCCATCAACCACGTGAGCAAAGTACTATTTAAGGCCCTGGAGACACAACATGCGCAAAACATCTGTTCTCCAGTGGCTTACTTTGTAGCTGGGAAAACAAATATTAGAGAACTAATTACACAAATATATGTTTAATTGTCCTTGTGGCAACTCTGAAGGAAATACATTTTACAGAGAATCTTGACTTAATTTAGAGGGTCAAGGGAGGATCCCAGAAGGAGCCGAAAGAATCTCTGCTTCCTCAAAGAAGTGGAAGAGCGCTGTGAGGGAAGTTCAGAGAAGAAGGAAGTGATAGAAGATGAGGCTGGTTAGTGTCGGGGGACAACTAACTAGTTTGATAAGTACTCTAGTCTATGTTTTAAGGGCAACAAGAGGCTACTGGCCTGATTTAAGCAGAAAAGTGCCTTGAGAGCTTTGACTTTTTTTGAAAAGATTATTCTGGCTATAATGAAGGAATGGATTCAAAAAAGAAAACAGTAAAGTAGAAGTAGAGGAAAATAAGAAAGAAAATCTTTGCAGTAGTCTAGCTGGAAATAATTATACAGGGGATTGAATAAATCAAATAACAGAACCCATTTCTGTCAAATCAATTTTGTCTCAGAGCTACCCCATAGGACATGGTAGAACCGCCCGCCGAGTTCCCAAGGTGTACCTAGTAGATTTGAACTGTCAGTCTTTGTTTTTTGATTAGCAGCCATAGAACTTGAAATGTCAGAATTTGACATTATTTGAAAATAGGGTCTTTGTGGATATAATTAGTTAATATGAGGTTACACTGGATAGGGTGTCCTTATAAGAACAGAAAAATTTGGACAGAGTGACACAAACACACACAGACAGAAGACACTCATAGGAATGCACACTCAGAGACTGAAGTTATGTTGCCATAAACCAAAAAACCAAGAATTTATGAGTACCACCAGAAGCCACAAAGAGGCAAGGAAGGATCCTTTCTTAGGGTCTGCAGTGAGAGCATGGCCTGGCTGACAGCTTGATTTCAGAACTTTAGCTTCTAGAACTGTGAGACAATAAATTTCTGTGTTTTTCAGGCACATAGTTTGTGGTACCTTGCAGCAGAAACCCTAGGTAATGAATATAAATGGTATTTGTAATTTGTAATATTTTTATTAGGACTGTGTCAATGGCTATACAGCAAATTCAAGAAATTCAAGAAACAGTCAGAAATTAACTTTGTCAAGATGTGGATAAGAAAATTCAGGTGGGTGGGGTTAGTTTGGGACAACTCAGTCCAGAATGCCTATGAGATATCTAAGTAGAAATACTCAGTAGACAGTGGTTATATAGATACAGAGCTCATGGAAGAAGTCTGAGCTATGTATATGGATGTAGGCAATAATATTACTTCATATATTTGTTGGAGATATTTAATGTAAAAAGTGCCTGACAATGCCTAAACACAGTAGATATTCAACCCTCTTTGAAGCAACTGCCTCTTCTACTTGGTGAATTTTTTTTTCCTAAAGCCCCAGATCATTCTGGATCACATTTCTCAACTCCTAACATGGGTAAATTAGCAGAAGTAATTGCTTTGATTCCTCATAGTCTTTAGGTCCTTTCAAACGACCTCTATTCTAACTCTAAAGTCTGCTCGCAAACTGAAAGAGACGAGGAGGTATATTACAGCAATACCCAGCTTTGCCAGCACAGACCAGGCATACCCACCTTAAGGACCCCTAATCACTCTCAGATTTCCTAGGTGGTAATTACACCTGTAGTTTAACACAACTCTTTCAGAAAACACATCATTTGGAGAAAATAAGGTTCAGTAACAAGATGCTACTTGCCACAATCGTTAGGTTCAAGTCTACTCCCAAGCCAAACATATATAGACAACAGCAAGGAGGAAGAGTAGCTATAAAAATTAGCAGCTCTCCCTGATCCAAGCACCAGATCAAACAAAGTTTTCTTTTCTTTTCTTTTCTTTTTTCCTCCAGAGCAGGTTATAATTAATTTTGAGAAATTCAGTAGGTAAGTATATATTATCTACGTTCAGATACGTGACATGTGTCTAAACTAGGTTCATCTGAGATTTTAAAAGGATCCTGAGGAACACCATTCTTGTCACTCGGCTAGTAAATGTCTATACACAGTTCAAAGCACAATTAGTTGCTAGGTAGATAAATAGACCACGATATTCCATATGTAAAACATTTAAATTTTGTTTGAGTAAGTCAAACCAAGATCATCTCTTTTTTCTAGTACATGAAATTCAGACTTCCACTGAGTCCACATACAATTGCATCAATTAAATTTTTATGAAACTCCAAAACTCAGAACTATAGTAACGTATCATCTCACCACAGTATTATTGGCACAAATTAAAAAAAAAAAGAAAGAAAGAAAGAAAAGAAAAGAACAAATGTTTAAGAGGCTTCAGGGAGATTGCAACTCTTATGCACTGCTGCTGGGAATGCAAAATGATGTAACAATCTAGGAAAGCCATATGGCACTTTCTTAGAAAGCCAGAAATAGAAATATTATACAGTCCAGCAATCTCATTCCTAGAAATACCTCCTAGTGAAATAGGAGTCATCACATGAGTAGACATATCCATGATCAATGCAGCATTAATCACAATAGGAAAAACATAGAAACCACCTGAGTGCTATAAACAGATGAACGGATAAACAAACTATGGTACGTGCACACAGTGAAATACTACATAATGATAAAGAACAATGAATCTGTGAAACATCTCACAACACAGATAAATCTGGAGGACATTATGCTGAGTGAAGTAAGTCAAATACAAAAGGCAAACACAGTACAAGACCACTACCATAAAAACTCTTGAAAAGATTTACACACAAAACGAAACAATCTTGGGTGGCTACAAGGGAGGAGAGAAATGGAGAGAGGAAATCACTACATAGACAAGTGCTAACTTTGGGGAAGGGAAAGATAGTGCACAGTACTGGGGAAGTCAGCACAACTTGTGCAAAGTAAGGTCATGGAAGTTTCATAGACACATCCAAACTCCTTGAGTGACCAAACTACTGGGCTCAAGTCCAGGGATCATGGTCTTGGGAGATATCTAGATAACTTGGTAAAATAGAGTTTATAAAGAAAATGCTCTCCATCCTGCTTCAGAGGGTAGCACCTGAAGTCTTAAAAGATTTTGAGCAGCCCTCTAAGATACTCCACTGATCCCACCCCATCGGGAACAAGAAAGAATGAAGAAAACCAAGGACACAATGGAAAGAAGAGTCCAAAGGACCCAAGAACCGTGACTACCACAGTCTCCACTAGGCTGAGTTCAGCACAACTAGACGGTGCCCAGCTACCACCATCATCTACTTCGACAGGGATCATAACAGAGGGTCCCAGACAGAGAAAACCATAGAAAAAAATTATAATTCACAAGCAAAGACGAGGCTTTCTGGTCCTGGGAGGTTGGAAAAACTTTGAGAATACGGTCCCTGGACATTCTTTTAACTCAGCATAGAAGTCACTCCAGAGGTTCACCCTTCAGTAAAAGATTAGACAGGCCCATAAAACAAAACAAGACTACATGGGCATATCCGCCTAGATCCAAGTATGAGACAGCAGGAGGGGATAGGAAAGCTGGTAATGGAGAACCAAGGTCGGTAAGAGGAGAGTGTTGACATGTCACGAGGTTGGCAACTTATGTCACAAGATCGTAATGTGTATTACTCATTTAATGAGAAACTAATTTGCGCTGTAAACCATCTAAACACAATTAAAAAAAAACTTCCATGAAACACAAAATACTCAGAAACATAAGGACAGAGCATAGTGTAAGTAAATTTTTCATTATGTCTTATGAAAAATTTAAACTGAACTAGAAGCACAATCCATTAACTTTACATTAGAGCTTACACATTCTTCAAGATCAAGACCAATGAAGACTTGTGGTTCATGCAAAGCAGTGCAGAATATTAGCAAGACTACATACTGTCAGCCTGTAGGCATGTTACTGAATTTATGAGAGCCTGTTTTGCCACATACACAAAATTAAATGAAACTCATTGCTGTTGAGTTTATCTGACTCATAGCAACCCGGAAGGACACAATAGAACTGCCCCATAGAGCTGTCATGTCTATATCTACACCAAACTGAAACCAAACTCAGTGCTGTTGAGTCGATTTTGACTCGTAGCAACCCAAATCTATAAGAAGTTGCAATTCTTATTAGGCACAACTGTTCAAGGATTAAGCTGTTGTATGTTGAGCTACCATCACATGATAAATATTCATAAGTGAGGACCATTATTATCATGAGTATTACTGATCCAAACATGATTTTAAGAAAACTTAAGCTTGCCATTTCTTACCCGACATCTAGTTATCACAGGAAACAAGAATATTCATTGTCAGAGCCCTTAGTAAAAATATTTATGAACTAATAAGTAAGATAGATTGTTTTCTATTAAAACTGTAAATTTTAAAGCATTTCTATCAAAATGTCATACTGAACCTCAGCAAGATTAGTCAGATCATCAGCTGTCAAATTGCTGCATTCTGTCACGTTACTGTTCTAACTTAAGTATTTTACTTTTTAATCTGAAGATGGTTTCAACTTTTTCTTGCTGGTCCCTTACAAGGAGAACCAATTAAGAGTTTCCATTTTCTATTTTATGATCTAGCTGGAGAAATCATTCTGACTTGTAGCAGTATGTACAAAGCCGTAATTTGTACTAAATCATTATATAAACAATGTGTTGAAAAAAAATTGGTTAAAATCCTGGAGTAATTTTCTGAGAAGAAGAGGATACAACTTGTCCAACCTTGACAGAAACCAAGCAACTGGAGTAAATTAATGGGCTATGATAGAAACATTATAAAAATTAAATACTTTATTTAAATTGACTACTTTCTTCCTCTTAGTTTTAGTGTGTAAAATTAAATTCTTCAAAGTGTGTGATACTGTCATATAGCGAATGTGAATGCTTTAAAATTTACTACAAAAGATTTTTTTAATATTAAAACTTTGTTGCTATCCCACATGCTGTATCTCCATGAAAATTATAAATTTCAGATAAATACCTACAGAACATCCTTCTGCTTTGTGGCAAAATATTGATATTGGAAACATCAATAAAGTTAAATGAAAAAAAGATAAATTAAAAGAAAATTTTGTTTCTCCTCTAGCTGTTTTATACCTTTTAGATGAAAAATTACTATTTTAATATGAATATGTAAGCTCAAGAGGAAAAAAATATACACATCTCATTTAACACCACGAAAGTAAAATTCAGTTGGAAAGAAAGTTTCAATTTCTGTAAATGGTCATGTATATCTATTTCCACTTCAATTATACTTTAAACAGCCCAGCTGTAGATACATGCTTCCTCTTGCCTTTTATCCGTATTTCCTGCCTAAGAATCTTTTCCCCTCTTCCCACTGACAGGACCTACAAGGTCAAACACAAAAGCTGAGCTCTGCTTACATGCAATCTTGCCCAAGTTATCACTGATTTTCATTGCCTACCAGACGAATTTCAGATGTAACAGCTTTGACAACCTAACCCTACAATTCTTTGCCTTAATATTTAAACTGCTTCCTAAAATAGTTCTTCCCAAAGCCTATCCTTCAAACATTTGTCTGGTGAGCTAGCCCTCAAAAACTTAACGAAATAAGTTGGGAAGCATTGCATGCAAGCACATCTCCTATTTCTAGATAATTTAGTTTGCAAGGAAATAATAAGTTCTATAGTAAAGAAGGAAATTCTGGTGGCGTAGAAATGAAGTGCTACGGTTGCTAATCAAGAAATCAACAAGTCAAATCCCCCAGATGCTTCTTGGAAACTCTGTGGGGCAGTTCTACTTTGACCTATCGGGTTGCTATGAAGTGGAAACGACTGATAGCACCCAACTACAATAGTAAAGAAACATGTTTTCTTTCTTTCAATCTAGCATGTTAGTATTTTCATTATTTGACGACAGAAATAAACACACTCTCTTTTTCTAAAATATTTATTACCATATGTTCTACAAGTACCCTTTGAGAAATGCTGCCCTTAAATTTGCTCTGTCCTCTAGGAAAACGGCACTACTGCCCATTCTCTTATTGCTTTGACCTCTCTTGTGATTTGACCCTACAAATGTTGTCTCTTCTACCTAGAATGACTTAACTTCTCATCTCCATCTGGTGACTTGTGCATGTGTCTTATTTCTCCTCCTGTGTTACAAGCTTTTTAAGTACCAGATTGAATCTACCATTTTTTTTAAATCTTTCACGAAATCTTATAAACAGCAGGAATTTAATTTAATATTTGTAACCTTAATTAAATAAACTTTTGAACACATATAAGCCAGCCAAGTGCCATATAAGGCAATTGAAAATAATACAGCTGGGGTCAGGCCCACATTAGTCCTCAAAGCCACATCTTTGCTTTTGAATACTTTAAAGAAGTCGGTTGTAGCACATTTGCCTAACGCAACATGTAGTTTTATTTCTTGACTGCTGCTTCCATCACATCCTTGACAACTTCAGTCTTTTCTCCATTTGTTACAATCTTGCTTATTGATCCACTTGTGAGGACTTTTATTTCTTTATGTTGAAGTCTAATCCTTATTGGAAGCTGTAATTTCTGCTCTTCATTAGTAAGTGCTTCAAGCGTTCTTTGCTTTCAGTAAGCAAGGTTATGTCATCTGCTTATTGCACGTTGTTAATGAGTCTTCCTCCAATGCTGATGCTGTGTTCTTTTTTATATAGTCTAGCTTTTCACGTTATTTGCTCAGATTATATACCCAAGTCATGGTGTTTTCAATCATCTCTTACATATGCCAAACTAGACAAGGAATAAAGAAGACCAAAAGGAATTGATGGCTTTGAATTACGGTGTCAGTGAAGAATATTGTATACACCATGGACTGCCAGAAAAACAGACAAATCCATCTTGGAAGAAGCACAGACTGACAAAATGCTCATTCTAAGCAAGTATGGCAAGACTTCATCTCAGGTACTTCCGATATGCTATCAGCAGGTATCAGTCACTAGAAAAGGACACCATGCTGAGCTAAGTGGCACAAGAGTAAGATTCTCCTCAAGATGTACTAACACAGTGCCTGCAACAATCGTGAGGATGGAGTAGCTCTGCAGGGTTTCACTTCGTTGTACAGAGGGTTGCTGTAATTCAGAACCAACTCAGTAGTACCTGATAATAATAATAACCTAATGAGCATGTAGTTATAAATTTCATGACAAATATTCTCAGGGAGGAAAGAAGGGAGTTAGGGCAATGTATGAGGGACAGCGAGTAGTCGTGGTAGAAGACAGAAACCCTTCCAGCCTATGTGTGGTCAGAAGAAGTCTATGCATATTGCCAATGGCAACAGGAGAATCAAGTGGTGTTTCTTTGCTTGCAACACAAAGAAAAGAGAAAAACTAACAAAAGAACTATAGCTTGGATCAGGGTTTTCAAACTGGGTATTTAGGCTTTGCACAACAATACATTTCAAAAGATCCCTTTCCCAATCCTTGACTTCTACATCGGTGTGTTATCTGAAACTTGACCCGCTTGTGGGACCATTAAGGCACAAGTTCTTCTTTCCCCTTTTCTTCTCACAGTCTCTAGAAAGTCACAATTCTGTCATGGTTGTTAACGAGTCTTCCTCCAATGTTGATCTTGTGTTCTTTTTCACATAGTCTAGCTTCTCAGATTATTTGCTCAAATTATATACTCAAGTCATGGAATTTTTGCATGCCCCTCAAATTATAATTCTTTCCCTGCAGCAAAGAAATAATTGTGCTACTTCTCTAATCAAGTCACCATAGTCAACCCCAACCCATCCATATAATTTTGCATTTAATAATTATGCAGAAAAACTGTAATATATTTATATCATTTTACTGAATTGTGTGTTAATGTTTATAATGATAAGACGGAAAAAAGCTTTAATACTGAATGCTTTTGGTTATGGAAAAGGAAATAATTTATAAATGATTTTGTTGTTGAGAAATACAATAGGGTGATCAATAAAATTCTTTTAAGCATGGAAGTATATTACCAAAAAATTAGAAAAAATATCAAACTCACTGCCGTGAGTTGGGTCCAACTCATGACAACCGTGTAGGTGAGAGCAGAACTGCCCCATGGAGTTTCAAAGGAGCACCTGGTAGGTTTGAACTGCCGACATTCCGGTTAGCAGAGATAGCACTTAATCCGCCACACCACCAGGACTTCTGGAATTCTATTACATCACTCATGGCCGACTCGATGGCACTTGGCTCCAGGCTTGGCATGACATCACAGTAAAATTATTTCCAAGAATTGGAGTGAAAGTGTAACTTTGAACAGATGAACTAATGTAAAATTTCCAACTATTTAATGAAGATGTGTGTGTATATACACATACGTACATGCAGACTTTCCAGTGAATGTTGCTGGGCATCAAATCACTATGGTTTTTCTAATATCATTTAGAATAAAGCTACAACAGGAGATGGAAATTTTCTAAATGTGAATATTTAAAATATACTGAAATTCATATCTTTTCTATTTCAAATGTTTTTCAATTTATTGTGAAAAATTTAATATTTACCTGAAAATGCATAAATTATACATCCTTAAAAACTATCTCTAGAGACATACAAGCAAAAAAAAAATGTTTAAGGTTAACAAGAAGAGATTTGAGGCTACTGGTTACCATTCTACCTCTAGACTAGAAAGGAAATGATGCAAAGACACTAGCTGCTCACATTTCTTGGGTATACACACACATACACACACCGTCTTCCCGCTTATTACACCTAGCTTCCCACCTTTGCTGTCTCCTGCACAAGCTTCACCACTGACAAACCTGGTGACTAAATCCAGGCTAAGAATCTGTCAATGGAACCGTAAGTTTCCTTAGAACAGTGACCTCTGGGTGGCACCCTATCACTACCCTGGGCTGGGGCACACCGCTGTAGCCAGAGGAAACCACAGGGAATGGAGGCCCTCAAGGCAGTGGCAGAGCCCAAGTGGCACAGCAGGTAAGAATTTCACTGCTAACTAAGGGATCACAGTTCCACTCCGCCAGCTGCTTCTTGCAAACCCCACAGGGCAGGTCTGCTCTCACCTGTAGGATCGCTACGAGGCAACATGGACTCAACGGCAATGGGTTTGGGTTTTAAGGCAGTGGCAGCAGGGCCAGTATGAAGGGGAGGCCCATGGAAGCGGGCTTCTAGTTTAGAAGGATGAAAGCGGACAGGAACAACTTCAGGCAGCCCCTTTAGAAACAGAGACACCCTGGAGGCAAAGCCGTGAATGGATGTAGTGAGGAGTTGCACATAACGCCTTAAAGATGCCACTGTCGTAGACGGATGTCTAGAGCAAACTAGTGAGCCCTTCTGACCGTTGTCGGCAGGGAGAGACGCTGATTCAGTGATTAAGAGCAGGGCTGTGAATCAGAGGACACGATGCAAGGGCCCCAAAGGTGGTGCCTGTGTTCCCTGACTCTTAACCTCTAGAGCTGAGGACCTCTGTGTTTGTGTCAGCCACACTTAGCTCATTTTGTTCCGGGAGCTTTGGAAATCCCCCTTGGAATTGCTCTCACTCTCCTCTCTTCAATCATAGTGTCAAAATCCTGCAAAATGGCTTAGAAAATATTTCCTTAATTAAGGTTTAAACGGCACAATTGGAGAAAAAAATAGCTTGAGAAGCTAAAATTTTTCATGTTGATTTTCCACATTAATCAAATTCTACAGATAATTACTTAATCTTCTAGTTCATTTACCTGTGTAGATCAAGCTGCCTCCATTTGAAGGGAACTCCAGACAGCGACACATCACCTGACCCGCAGATGCCGGCCTGTCAGGCAGCCTTGGTGGGCAGGAACAATGGGTGGTGTGACCTAAGTGTTTAATATCACAAAAACATGTCAGAAAAGCAGCTTTTCTTCCTTACCCACACTCAGATGCACACGCCTTCATGTATTTGCCAAATGCAAATTCACTAAGGACGGTAGGTGACTAATACTCTACAGACAATAGCCAAGCAAGTGAGCTTTTGCAATTTATTTCTGACTGAAGGAAAGACCCCTGGAGCTCCTCCAGATAAATCTTTGTCCATACCTGGGAACTGTGTGCTGCGATTTGAAGAAATGAGCATTCCTTTGGAGGCAGATAACCTCAATTCTGACCTAGCTCCATCATTTATTATTTGTGTGACCTTACTACCTCAGCTACTCCCTCTGTAAAGTGAAGATAAGTGTCTGACTAAGCCAAAAGGGATTGTTAAATAAGAATATAGGTAAAATTGCATTCAATGTTCATCTTTTTGACACTTGAAAGGTGGCATCACAGCATAAAGTGCTTGGACTTGAATTGCTCTTCATCTGAGAGAAAAAGAACAATGCAACAAAGTAGAAACATAAAAGGCTAAAAATACTTTTTTTATGAGTTCAACAAATAGCAGAAAAGTGCAAATGACATGAATCCAGGTTAATTGTTCGGAAGCTATTTCTGGTTCCAGTGAGCACTTAGAAACGTAAATCACTTTCACTCATGAATATTAAATCAAATACATCTAATTTGGTCCAAACTGATCTCCCAACATAAATAAATGAGTCACCTAATGAGTCATATGAGAACATTAACTTTTTAAAGAAAAACAAAAAATAGCAGAAGATAATTTGGCTTAAAGGAATCAGTTTTGTTTTTCGATAAGCAACTAAAAACTATAAACAAGTCAGTGGAAAGTATTTGGACTAATAATAAGGATAATGATAATAGTGATAATTAGCTAGGGCTTACTGATACTGACTATGTTCCAGGCACTAACTGAGTTCTTAAGGTATTGATGGAGGAGTTTTATGTATATTAACTCCCTTCAGCCTCACAAGATAAGTGTCTTCCATGAAGTAGGAATTATCATTGTTATTGTCATTCCCACTATGGAGACGAGGAGCATGAGGCAAAGAGATGTGGTCCAGCTAGAATGTGGAGTAGTTAGGAAAAACCCCAAACTCTGCAGGCATAGCCAAAAAGCTGCTAGTAATCCTAGAAATAGTCTGTGCAAGATGAGGAACCAGAAAGTAAAATTAGCCATCAAAGGGATTTTTCCTCTGATCTTCTTCTCTCTTCAAGTCTCGTGGAGCTGATATAATAAGTAAACAGAGCTGTTAGGTCTGTTTTTGCTGTACAATTTGAAATATGTATTAACATAAAGGGACCCTAGTTGCTAGCCCAAAGATCCGACAGGTGGAATCTACCAGCTGTTCTTGGAAACTCTCTTGGGCAGTTCTACTCTATCCTATAGGAATGCTGTGAGTCAGAATCAACTTGACAGCTACAAGTTTTTGTTTCCTTAATGGAAAAGAACATTAGGAAGTTTTGGGTTTTTGTTTTTTTGTTCTCTGTTTTTTTTGTTGTTGTTGTTATTTCTTAACATAAAAGAAATCTGAGATTTTTTTTCCTTAATGAGAAAAACAATACCAATGAAACACAAATATATTTGAGAAATTTAAAGCATGCAGCTATTTTTTATTTTATTTTGCTAAATAAACCCTTTAGCACATTACAAAGTACATGGTAGAATAATAGATTCCCTTTTACCACATCAGTGCTTGAAATAGTAACAATTTTCTATAATACTCAGTATACAAAAAAAGTAGAAATATGATGAACAAACACCTAGCTTTTATCATTATTATTATTATTATTTCTGTATCAGAATTTGGGACACATTTCTCAAAAAAAAACTGCAGCCTGTTAAAGAAAGCCTTATTTGCCATGGGCAAAACAATCATCTCTAATCCAGACCTAAAATTTCAGCAAGATCATCAGTTGTTCAGTGACACTTTAAAAATTCATCTTGCATGACTGTCAAATGCCATCCTCATGCCTGAGAGTCCTCTCTAATTTCCAGTGTCATTTGCAGCTCTCAAGCTACCGTGAACTCCTAGCTTCCTAAAAAAGAGTGACAAAGGGTAATTAGTTATATCTGGAAAAATGAAAGCAAAACTCAAAATAATATAAGCCCTATTATATAGTGTAGAAACCCTGGCAGCATAGTAGTGAAGTGTTACAGCTGCTGACCAAACAGTCCAGTGGTTCAAATCCACCAGGTGCTTCTTGGAAATTCTATGGGGACAATTCGACTCTACCTGTAGGGTTGTTATGAGTCAGAATCAACTCAGTGGCCCTGGATTTGGAGGGTTATTAGAAGGTGTAATCTAGCAGTATCAGCAGCTATCTAAATTCAAGAAGACTAATGAGAACCACCATCAGCTCCAACTTGATTACTGAGGTGGAGGTCAGATGTACTGCTACTCTCCTTTTTTTTTTTTTTTTAACAATTACATCTCCAGCTGCCCTTCCCATGGCACTCTCTACTTCTCTGCTGGGTTCAATAATACATTGCAGTACACACATAGAACTCACAGACCATGCTCACAGTTATGAGGTTTATTAAGAAAGTAAAAGGCTACAACTTATAAGAAGGACCAACACAGAAGTAACAAGATACAACTCAAGAAATGGGACACAATTCTTCTCTCAGAACAGCTTCCAGTCAAGACATCTCTCAGCTTTTTCTCAACCATGCCCACAGGCAGGTGAGCCTTCTTCTGGCCATGCCTGCTGCTGGGCTATGCCTTTGACTGTGCCCACCTTTGGGCTTTATCTTGGTCATGCCCATTTAGTCAAAGGATACAACCCTTAGTCAACAGTGTCTGGAGGCATCCCACCCTGTAAGCAAGCCTCCCCATGTAAGGCACTCAGCCCTTTCACTCCATGGGTCAGTAAGCTCATTACAGCTGCCCTGCTCTGTGGACAAGGAAGCCCTTCACAGCCATCTAGCATTGGTCTTTGGGTTCCCACCACTTATTCTCCTGCCTCTCACACTGCTGAGCCTGTCTTTTGCCATCTCCACTGTTACAGCTCTCTCTTCTGCATCTAGGAGGTTCTCAGCAGTGGGACCCTAGATCCTGAGGTCACACTCCACTCTAGATATTCTACTCTTGATAATAATGAGATCCCCCTCAACTTCTGTGGGACTGACTCTTTATAAGCCTACTCCTCCCACTAAAACCACAAAAATGACCAATGGTCTCAGGACATTACGGTCACCTAATTTACACAGAAATCAACCAATCTCCAAAAGAGTTTTATACATCTTATTTGCATAGTAAATGGCCCAATACTTTTGCAAGATCGTGATTAAGCCAATCTATCTTAGCAGTGCTACAAACTCTGGGCCAGAAAGGCCATATATAAAAAGAAACACATTGCATTACACAAGAAATCAATTTAATCCTTTCCATGCAAGGCCTTTTGCCCTTGGGCAAACTAGCAACTCAACATGATCTTGCATATATTATGCAAGTTTCTTACAGCTATTTTAAAATGATTTTACACTCAAACAAATGTATACGAATAATATATTTTAACATTTTCTATATTTCTACATCTTACAAAACAAAATCTTTGAAATATTATATTCTGATTGTTTTTTGTATGATATTTTATGAAACAATCCCCAGGGTGCATCCTCGGATTGTCAGGGCACATATCACAATAAAAAAGACATGACATTAGCCCTCAAAGCTTTGAAAATACTCTTACATTTTCTGAGACATTCTACATAATGGTCCTGCCCTCCAGACTCTAGACATTGGCCACACTCTCTGGATTCTGAGCGGAGACCCCTGGCCCTGTGCTACAACTCTGCCTAGAAAGGCTCACTTGGACAGCAACTCTGCCCGCTCAGCTTTAGGTGTACCCTAAGCCCAACTGAGTGGCAATTCCACCCTTACAAACACAGAAAGCCCTAGCTCTGTCCTTTCAAATCCCTTAGGTCATGGCCACAGTCTTGGTGACTGAGGCAGATCAACTTCTCAGGCTCTTTGTCTCTTCGGCTTCTGCTTCCTATGGCTGCACGGCCTGGGGCCTCAGGACCACATCTGGCCTGCAGGGAAGTGTTCCAAAGCTCTGTAGCTCCATTCTTGCCAGAAAGCCTCCTGTACAAAGGCACTTAAAGATTTTCACAGAAAACAATGTGTCAAGACAGATTGATCTGCTTGATCAACACCACCCATATATTTTACATAATTTATTATAAGACTAGGTTTCTTGACGTTGGCTTCCCTTCTATCTCATACAGTAGTCAGTCCTGTGTTACCCCAACTGGTCAAACAAGTGATGGTCCTTTTATCTCTCCAAACTGGAAGTCAAGTGTTACCTTTTCGATATGCTACTGTGGATTTTTTTTTAGGAATTTTGGTTTTATTATTTTGCTTGGTACTTCCTTTCTGTTTGTTAAGAACTTTCCAGCTGTTTGTCACCATTCAGTCATCTGAGAGGCGCCTCTCCAGTTATTGCGTAAAATGCTGGGGTGCCTGAGAGGAGCCTCTCGAGTGCCAATGGAACAATTGCATTGCAAAGGTGATGAAAACAACAGCCAAGTAAACATTGCTTCACATGATAATCACTATTTGGACTTGTCCTAAAATATCTCAATACAGCATCCATTTCTTAATCTATGACAGCCTCAAAATTTTTTCAGGTGTTAAGAAATTTTAGGTGCCTTTGCACGGGGTCAGCATGAGTCAGAATCAACTCAATGGCAATGAGGGATTTTTTTGGCTTACCATCTGCCAGTAATGTACCAGGAGGTGCAAGTGAGCAGTCCTGAAGACAGACATAGCCTCTGACCTTGAAGAGCTTGTGTTCTAGGTCTCTTCTACCCTGATGGAGAACAGATTTTGAGCACAAGACCAAGGAATACTGGACAATGTTAGGATGATGGTGTGAAGCTGGTGAAAAAGGAGTTGAAAAACCGTCAGAAAAGAGTGACCTCGAGATAGTGGCATTAGTTTGAGGATAAGAAAGTGAAAAGGATCCCAATGACATAAGAATACCAAGCAATGCTTGAATCACTGATTTAAAAGGTATCTTCCTTACAACTTTTTAGTAATATCAAAACTTTTCCACTATTAGAGCAGCCTTCATGAGAAACCTAACTTTATATTCTTAGATTAATATTTATAGTTTCTAAGGCAAATAGTGAGTTCTAGCATTTTATTACATTATCTTCCTTTTTCATTAAAATTAACATGCTGCGGAGATCAAGATCTAACAACGAGGTGATAAAAACTGAAAATTTGTAAATGTCAGCACTTTGTGTCCATAATCACTTAATGATTTATACTGTGCCAACAATATGTGAGGATGCAAAATACACAACCTATATGTATTTTAATTAATGTTATATCCCCTGAATTATATTTTAAAAGCTTACTACAAGCAGAAATAAAAATATACATTATTTCTATATCACAATAAAAGTTACATTATTTCTGAAATGAATAGTGTTTTGCCATTAAATATGTCTGTTATGTGTATAGTACATAATTACATATATTACAAATTACTTTTTTATCAGTGATAAGCTATTAATATTTATAAATCAGCATAGTCCAGTCATTAGGTGACTATGTCATTTACCTCACTCAAATTTTTAAATACGTCTATTTTATTAAAATTGTTTACATCACATACAGTAAGCATTCTATTCTTTTATAAATTTTCCTTCAATTCTTCAAAACCCTGGTGGCATAGTGGTTAAGTGCTACATCTGCTAACCAAAAGATCAGCAGTTCAAATCCAGCAGGCACTCCTTGGAAACTCTATGCAGCAATTCTAGTCTGTCGTATAAGGTCACCGTTGAGTGGGAATTGACTTCAGGACAGCAGGGTTTTTTTAGGTTTTTTGTTTGTTTATTTGACATCTTCAATTATTAATTTAAGAAACAAATTTTATTTTCACTAGTTAACTATTTTATAAAAAACAAAGTTAAATCTCTGTCTCGAGCAAACTTATATGACTTGCTTTAACAATTACTATGGAAACTGTGACCAAAGCAGTATTCTTTATACTAGAGAAGTTAACTACACTGTAGACTCACTATCTCTGGTATGGCATCAAAGATGACTTAAATAGGATGTTTTAGTACTGAAACTTCAGTAACATTTAACGCTAGTGCTACACAGTGAATGAAACAGATACGTGATCCACATCATTTTATAGAGTGTAGCTGTATTAAAGGAAACCCAGGTGGCATAGTGGGTTAAGTGCTATGGCTGCTAACCCAAAGGTCAGCAGGTCACATCCACCAGACGCTGCTTGGAAACTCTATGGGGAAGTTCTACTCTGACATATGGGGTTGCCACGAGTCAGAACTGACTAGACGGCAGTGGGTTAGGTGTTTTTAGTTCTACTAGAAGAACAGCTATATAAAAAATGGATATCTATATTTGGGGTATTATAGGAAAAACAGTAACAATTATTTGAGAATGACTCAACCTGAATATATAAATGTAATATGCAGTTTATGAAATATTTCATGTAAGCTCTAACCTTAATGTTGTATCTTAAGTTAATGCAGAGTTAGTGTTGTTTCAAGCCCGTCTCTTTGGGTAGTTACCATGTGTCTAAGATGCCACCAATGATAAGATAAAGCCTTTTAAGTGTACTATTAAATTTTTTTAAAAGAGAGCAACCTAATACATGCCATAAATAGAATATAACAACTAGCAATGCACAAACACAAGAAGACAAACTAGATAACTGGGATCTCTGAAATATTAAACACTTCATTGAAAGTCTTCACCAAAACAGAAAAACCAGAACCTGCAGACTGGGGAAAAAATTAGTGTTGAGACATACTCAGTAGTCTAATTTCTAAAATCTCTTAAAATACTTCAATATTTCAACAATAGAAAGATAACTAATCCAATTAAAAAATGGACAAAGACTATCAGAAGACACTTCATGAAAGAAGACATTTAGACATTTGACACATGAAGAAATATTTGTGATTACTAGTCATTAGAAAAATACAAATCAAAACCACAATGAAATACTATCTTATCTCAACATTACTGGCATGTATCATAAAAAACAAGAAATAATAAATGTTGGAGAGGTTGCACAGAGGTTGGAACCCTTGTATACTACTGGTGGGAATGTAAAATGGTAAAGCTGCTGTGAAAAATGATATGATGTCTCCTTAAAAAGCTAAAATATAAATAGCATAAAATACCATAAGATCCAGTAACCCACTCCTAGGAATATACCCTAGAGAAATAAGAGTGATCACACTCACATTCATTGCAGTATTGTTCACAACAGTAGAAAATGGAAATAACCTAAACGCCGATCAGCAGATGAATGAATAAACTATAGTGCATACATACAATGGAATACTACACAATGATAAAGAAGAGTAATGATCACGAAATATCTTACAACATACATGTGTCTGGAGGGTATTATGCTGACTGAAATACTCACAAAAGGATAAACACTATATGAAACCACTACTATAAAACTCAAGAAAAGGTTTACAGACATTAAAAAGAAAATCTTTGATGGTTATGAGGGACAGAAGACATAAGAGAGGAAATCACTTACTAGATAGTACACAAGTGGTAACTTTGGTGAAAGGAAAGACAGTACATAATACAGCAACAGCCAACACAGCACAGCTTGACCAAGGCAAAGCCATAGGCCAAAAACAGCTACCGCCTTCCAACTGATTCTGACTCACAGCAACCACATAGGTCTGAGTAGAATTGCCCCATAGAGTTTCCAAGGAGTGCCTGATAGATTTGCACTGCCAGCCTTTTGGTTAACAGCTGTAGCACTTAACCACTTCACCACAAGGGTTTCCAAAGCCATAGAGGCTGTCAATCAATTCTGATTCACGGTAACCTTATAAAACAGAGTAGAACTTCCCTATAGAGTTTCCAAGGAGCACCCGGTGGATTTGAATGGCTGATATTTTGGTGAGCAGCTATAGTACTTAACTGCTATGCCATCAGAGTTTATAGAAACATCCTAGACACATTCAAATACCTTGAGAGACCAAGTTGGTGGGGCTGAGGGTTTTCCTGGGGAACATCCTGGTTAACTGGCATTAAACAGTTCATGAAGAAAATATGCTACATCCTATTTTGGTAAGTAGTGTCTGGTGTCAGAAAAGCTTAAAAGTGGCCATCTATGATACATGTATTAATTTAATCTCATCTGGAGCTAAGGAGAATGAAGAAAATGAAAGATACAAGGAAAATATTAGTCCAAAGGAATAACAAATCACATGAACCACTGCCTTCACCAGCCTAAGCCCAGAATCAGATGGTGCTATGAACCGGGCTTCAAGACTCGATGCAGTAGTATCTTTATTGAATTTTTATTAAAAATATGCCCAATAAATAAAAGGCTGGTGCACCAGGGACGCACTCCAAACTACACAAAGCAGGAGGCGGCCGGAGTAACTTTTTCATACAGTATTTATAAGCCATGAGCCTACAAAGCAGGGAGGGAGAGTTGACCCTTGCATTGATTGGTTGAGGCCATTCATTTTGTAGGTTGTAAAATGTAGTTATTAGGAATGTTTTCTTTGCAGATTGTGGTCCAGGGTCAAGAGGTTATCTGTAAGGCTGTTTCTAAGCTTCAGACCTGTCTCCCAGCTCTGTTTTGTGTCAGGTGTTAAGTAATTTATGGTAATTCCTGTTTTTCTCTGCTAAGTTTCCTGGGGGCTTTTATCTTAACAACTTGAATCTTTACTGCGCTCTTCCTCAACAATGGAGTTGTTTATGTCTCATTTTAACAACTGTGCCTGGCCACCACGACCAACCTCATCTACAGGGATCACAGTAGGGAGTCCCAGACAGAGGGGGAGAAAAATATAAAATAAAATTCAAATTAAAAAAAAGCAAAAACAGACTTACTAGTTTGACAGAGACTGAGGAATTCCTGAGACGATGGCCCCGGACACCTTGGTATATCAAAACGGAAGCTGCTCCCCCAATGTGCCCTTCAACCAAAGACTAAACAGGCCAGTGAAACAATACACACGAGGAATGTATTTCTTAGTTTAGTCAAGTAGACACAAAAGTACTGCACGGAGCAAAAAATGTAAGCTCCTGAGGTCCTCACATCCCTACAAGTTTCTCTGCTGATGTTGCTACCTACCTGATTGGAGTAATGGGACTTTTAATACCTTTCTACCCTTCACCTCACCTCTAACCATGGTAAGGATTCTGCTGGGTATGTGGTAACTTGTTGTCTAAAAGGTACAGGTAATCAGCATCAATTACAGCACATTCTTGGTTTAGTTCCTGCAAAACCGAGTGAAACAAAGGTCAATTCCATGGCTAAACAAAGCATCCTACAACAGGACTAGGTTTGGGGCTAGAAACAGCCTCCTCCCTTTTGTGTCCATTTTATTTCCCATTCTGGATTTTCATTTGTTTGTTTCTTGAAAAGGGATTTTTGTAGGGAAACAACACCTTACATACTAAATGTTACCAGACTTCCTAGCTGACCAGACACTGGGGACTTCGACCTTCATAAGATACAAACAGTAATCACCGCCTGAGTCTCCCTTGCAAGTGGAATACACCAACATCGTTACAATGTTAAATGTATTGACTGTTGGTGTTCAGAGTCCCTAGGTAAAACTTACTGATGTTCTAATACCATTTTGTTACGAGAGAAAAAAATGACCATTGTGAATCACAGAAGTTAGTTCTACCACCTACCCAGAGACATCTGTAATATGGCTCATGAGAGGCAAATATGTCTCATAAAGAGCGAATGTTGCCTCTGAATTCTTTCAGTTCAGTTCTCACATCATGAAAAATAATCATTAGGGATAAATGCCTACACTTTTATTTTTAGCTCTGTGGAGTAGAAACCTATTATTTCTTTCACTCTGTGTGAGGCAGAAAATGTTCTCTTAGAGGGTAACAACATAAACAATTCTGCTGATTTTTCAAATTTTGGAGAAATGCTCTGTATTTGATTGTAAATGGAGGACAAATTATGAATCACAGAAGAAGAGAAAAAAATACTTAGATTTTCTAAAATTCTATTTTGGTTACAGATGAGATGGAAAACTTGCTTTAACATAGAGTGGCTAGAAATAGTCCTGAGAGGACTCTGCCACAGAGTGGTATAGGTGATACTCTGACTGATATAGGTCACTTGCTCACCCTTATAGCCTAGGGGCATCAGAATCAACCAGTAGTTACCCCAGGAAAGAGGAGATCTGAAAGCAGAAGAAGGGAGAAAGTGTGTTAAAAACAAGGGGGGTGGCCCTCGGAGAGTTTTCCGTGATTCTGGGCTCATTATCAGCACTGAATCTCCGGCTTACCCCTGCATCGCCAGTACCAGAGCAGTCAGCATGCCCCCACGCATCACCACTCGTCACAACCACTCAAATTCAAAAATCGGCCACCTCCATGTGACTCCAGCCACAACCCTGGCTTAGTCTTTCTAAGTGTTCATTGACACCTGATCCATGAAGCAGAAACATAACAGTGCATTTACTACCACTGACCAATTATAGTCAAATAATAAAAACCTATTTCTTGTGATTTGGTTGCTTGTCCCAAGTCTACCGTAGACACTCTAGATATGTCCAGGTTAGTAGTTTTTGTATCAAAATAATTTTAGATAATCATACTGCCAGCACTTGGCTTTTGGCTATTTATACTGTATATTGAGAGTGTTTTTAATTATTGTTTTAGTTACATAGGGGTTGAAAATTGTTTTATATCCCAAACATCTTCTGAGATTCAGAGTGAATCATTTTTTTGTCATCTGTGAAACATTACTTAAACAGTTAAATATGTTTTAACAGAAGAAACTCAGGACTATCATTGGTATGTGATGAATATAAACGTGAAAACACTGAAAATTAGTGTAGCTTCTGAGTAATATTAACTATTATTAAAGGGCTATTTATTTAGAAGTACAAGTTCAGTTTATGTAATTATTCAATGTGTCCTTTAGCTTTAATAAAATAATACAATAATTCTTTTATATTTCATGTTGAAAACATTCTTATATTTTTTCATGCGAATTCAATTCTTAAGATTATAGTTTACAATTTAGACAATAAAAAAAAGTCAAATGTTTTGTCATCTATCTGTCTGTTAGGATGGCTTCAGAGTGAGTAAAAGAACATCTGACTTTATGTGGCTTTACTGGTCTCACCTATTAGAAGGCTTCAATGGCACTTCATTAAGAGACACCTTTGTTCTGCCACTCTTTTGTGTGTCAGCATCATATTGAGACTGCAAGGGTTCTAGGTCTCAAGTGTGTGCGGGTCAAAACGTAGAAGAGAAGACATCATTACGCTGGAGAGCAAGACCAGTTTTTCTAAAAGGACTCAGCAAACCTTCCTCCCAACTCTGAAACCCAAATTGTATCAAATGGTGTTTCTACACTAATCATTGACAAACATAATAAGCAAATCATTTTCAGCCCAAGAGCTTAGCATAGAGTTAGAGTCCCCTTAGAGTAATGGGCTGCATTAAATCAAAGTTCTTATAGGAAAAAAGAAGGAGAAATGAGCATGGGTAGGTGCCTAGAACGAAATTCACACAATCCGTTTTGCTATAGAACATTGGATGGAATTATGTAGTTTAGCAAAATATTAAGCATGCCATAGGCCACCTTTCCTGACCTGTGAATTTATTACATTATCCCAGCTGAGGAGAATTTGCAGGGGTCATCATGATTGAGGATTTGCCAACACCTAGTCTTTGGGTGGCACACAAGCAAAGGTAAAGTGAAATAGATCACAATCTCCTTTCCATTGTTAACATTGTTTCATTTATACAAAACATTCTTCTTCTTCTTTTTTTTTTTGCACAACTCACATTTAATGCATTTATTGTTGCAACACAAAACTTGAACACAATATTATTTAGCATCTAGATGTACATGAAAGATGACAAAACCCAACTGTGTCAAAAGCACTACATTGTGGAAAAAAGGAACTCAAATAGATCAAAATATACAAATGGCTAATCTCTTTCCATTAGTGCTTCAAAAGATATAATTGTTCCTTCATTTACAAAACAAAATGAGGAATGTGTAATGTTTTGAAATTCTGTACACAAAACACTGCAATTGCTTATGTAGGAGGGCACTCTCATCAGCTTCTTCTTTATACACAACTAACTGTACAATATTTCATGGAAGAGAACAGCAACTCAGCTGAAGTTTTAGTTCCAATTAAGAAAACAAAAATCAAATAGGCATATGGTTACTTCTTTGGGGAAACATGAATCAAGGTCATACTTGTTTGCGAGGTCCACACATTATGCCTTCTCTTCTTTGCCAAACTGGGTTCAGAAAGGTGTGTTGTGAATACAACCACTACCTGGGAATATTCTGGCACTGTCTTTGCGCTCCAAGTCCCCAGAGACCAGCCTGAAGCTGGAAGGGGTGGCTCCACGAGCCCACCAACACAAACAGGTCAACCATCTGTTCGCACTTGATAGAATTAAATGCATATTAAATGAATGGCATACAAAACTATAGAACTTGCAAGATTTGTCTGAGATGTTAGATATCTTCAATAGTGAACAAAACTTATTTACCCTTTTGCTAATGAATGCAGTATCAAAAGAAGACATGATGTTAGCTTCCTTTACTCTGATTATGAACAGTGAGTGTTGCAACTTACTCTCCCAAGTAGTTCATAAACATGTTATAAATCACCTAGTTTAAGAAAAATGGAAACCATCTTGATCAGTCTATTTGATTCTATGTCTCTGTTATTTTCTAAAGCAGGGCTTCATAATTATGGGGTTTACAAAATGGCTGAGAAAGAAGAGAGAAGGCAAAGTAGTCTCTATGGCATTACAAAAAAACACCAAGATAAACTGTACAAAGAGCCACTGGTGCATGAGGACTGGAGGAAGCAAACCAGGGTTAGCAATGACAGGAGAATGGGCTCTCTGCAATAGTCAACTACAACAGAATACTTCAAGAGAAAAGGTGGAAGTCATTTGCAGAGTAAGATTCAAGAAAGCCCTCCGTTGTCTATGTGGGGGGTTCATGATAGAAGGAAGTACTCAGTACTGCCCTTTAATCTGACTCTGATCAACCCCACTACGACAGCAGAATTAGCCAAATACAGGAAAACACTTAAACTGCCATTTTGTGATTGTTTTCTTGAACTGAAGAAAATTATGATTAGGCTAGTTGTAAGAGAGATAGCCATAGGTTAAAAACAGAATTCCTGGAGACAAATACACATCACACATAAAAAATAAACCCATAGATTAACCAGCCAATCAGTAACTGATAAATAACATTTGTTATTAGCCAGGCTGACTGCTTTTGCTGGTCATTTAACACTGCTATAGAAGGCTACAGTGTCTTTAAAAAAAAAAAAGAAACTTCACTAATTATTTATCATTCACAATCTGAATACAAGTCCCTATCCCACCTTCCCCCTCTTTAAAAATTGGAAGTGCATTGAATTATTGTATGACTTGGCTAAGGATAAACCCTAATACTTTTGTGAACTTATATATGGATGGCAAATCAAAAGAATATAGAAGTATAGAAATCTTCACCATGTTCTCTACCCCTCCACAGAAGCAATTGCACACAGGAAGCATATCCCGCATAGACAGCAAATAGAAGGGCAATATGATGTTTTTCTGGAGCATTAATACCTTCCCCTACAGTAGCAGAAACTTCAGGGTTTCAAGCTACCACAATATGCCGCACAATGAAGAGGCATTCTCCCACCTTCTGGTGTGTGTTTGATATAACATCTTATGCCTTGGCCACAGTCTTTCACCTGATCCGGGTCTGCATTCCTTAAGGTCCATGTGAACTCCTCATCACCCACTGCTGCAGCAAGCATGCCAGCAGACAGGGTAGTGAAAAGGCAGCCAGTGAACATGGCAGGGTGACAAGAGACAGTTCCTCATGGAGCCAGACAGGAAAAGAAGCAGAGGCTGGCTCTGTGGCCAACAACAAAATATTCTCTTTTTTTCTATTATGATTGACTGAAAATGTACATTCCCGTATAAATTTGAATGCCCACCTATACAAAGCTCCCACTGCTCTCCCTGCCCAGTGACAGCACACTCTTCCCCTCTGCTCCATACTTGTCTTATCCTCCCAGCAATCTCCTATCCCTTCCTCTCCATCCACTCCCCTTCCTCCAGTAAGAGGTCAGCAGGATGATATACTACAGATGCATAGAACCATTAAGTGCACACATAATATGGTCATTCTGTGTCACCAACTCCAATCCATTCTTGTGGGAGAATTGACCTCTATAATGATTTATGGACAGGGGCAGCATCAGGGCTAGGGGCCATGCTCCCAGGGGAACTCCAAAGCCCCTGGACCATCAGTTGCAGTCTTTTAGCGGAGATCTCAGGGCATACCCCTTTAATTCTTGTGTTGCCACTGAGACTCAACTTTGTGAACTCCATCACAGCTATCACTGGTGGTGGCCAGGCACCATCCGGTTCTTCCAGTCACAAGTCAATGTAGTCACCCACTCATGTGGTTCTCTCTGTCTTCTGGGTTCTCTTTCCCCAATGTCATTTTGATCCTTGGTGATCATCTGTTCCTGCTGAGTTGGGACCATTTAGTGTACCTCAGATCGCAGCTTGGCAGCTTTTAAGACCACAGACACCACTCAGCAATGTGGGGTACAAAGGGCTTTTTTGGCAAAATGCTAGTTGTGACAATTGGCCACTATTTCCCTGACAGCATGGTCCCCGGCCCCCCAGCCCAGCTACTCTGTCCTTGTAATATTGGATTAAGAAGGGGGGAATAATCATGTTATGTTGAAGTCCAGTTAATATTGATCTTCTTTCTAATGTGTGCTGTCCCAGATTTCACCCAATCAAGTTTCTATCAACAATCTAATCTAAGCCCCACCCCCGACCCTCCTAATCTCCCTGCCCTTGCAGCTGTCAAAAAGTCTTCTTCTAGGCATGAGTCTGTTTATACATTCTTATCATACGGGTCTCGTATAATATTTTCCTTTTGTTTCTGACTACTTTTACTCAACATGATGTCTTTCAATTGAAACCAGGCTATGAAATGTTTCCTAAAATCATCGTTGTTCTTTATCATTGCATAGTGTTACCATTGAGTAGATATACTGTAGTTTGCCTATCTATTCCTCTGTTGTTGGGCATCTGGGTTGATTCCATCGTTTTGCTGTTGTGGATGATGCTGCAATAAACATTCTTGGGTACACATCAGTTGGTGTGAATGGCCTTGATTCTGTAGCGTACATTCCAAGCAGCGGAATTACTAGGTCAAATGGCATATCTAGATCCAGCTTTTTAAGGAAGTGCCAGATTGCTTTCCAAAGAGGTTGCACCATTTTGCAACTTGACCAACAGTGTAGAAGAGTTCCAATTTCTCCACAGCCTCTCCAGCATTTGTTGTTTTCCAGTTTTTGTATCATAGCCAACTGTGTTGGGTTTGAGATGGTATCTCATTGTAGTTGTCATTTGAATTTCTTGAAGGAAGAAAGAAACCAAACCAAATAACTAACACTACAGCTTGAACAAGTAGAAAGAGAACAAAAAAGGAAACCCTCAGGCACCAGAAGAAAAAAGATCATAAAGATTAGATTAGAACTAAATGAATTACAGAATAAAAGAACAATTTAAAAAATTGAAAAGACCAAAAGCTGGTTTTTGAAAAGATCAACAAAACTGAAAAACCATTGGCTAAACTTACTAAGAAAAACAGAAAACAACCCAAATAAGAAATGAGAGGGGACTTGTCATAACAGATCCAGCAGAAATAAAAAATATCAGAATACTATGAAAGTCTGTGCTCTAACGAATCTGAAAACCTAGAGGAAATGGAAAACTCTTTGATCATATCTCCTACCAAAATTATCACAAACTGAAGCAGAACAACTTAATAAACTCATCACAAAGGAAAAGATTGAGAAAGTCACCCAAAAACTACCAATGAAAAAGAACCTTGGCCCAGATGGCTTCACTGCAGAATTCTACCAAGCTTTTACAGAAGAGTTATCTCCAATACTACTGAGACTATTTCACAGTATAGAACAGGATGGAATACTCCCAGATTCATTCTATGAAGCCAGCATAGCCCTGCTACCAAAGCCAGGGAAAGACCCAACAAAAAAAAGGAGAACTACAGACTGATACCACTCATGAATCCAAATTCAAAAATCTTCAACAAAATTCTTGCCAATAGAATACAACAACATATCAAAAAAATAATCCATCATGACCAAGCTGGATTCATACCAGAGATGCAAGTTAGGTTCAACATCAGAAAAACAATTAATGTGATCAACCACATAAATAAGACAAAAGAAAAGTATCACCTGATTTTGTCCACTGATGCAGAAAAGGTATTTGATAAAGTCCAACACCCATTCATGCTAAAAATTCTCAGAAAAAATAGGAATAGACAGCCAATTCCTCAATGCAATAAGGGCTGTTTAGACAAAAGCCAGCTGCCTATGTCATCCTGAATGGAGAGAGATTGAAACAAATTCCCTTGAGAACAGGAACTAAACAAGGATGCCCACTCTCACATTTACTATTCAACATTGTATTAGAAGTTCTAGCCAGAGCAATTAGGCAAGACCAAGAAATAAAGGGCAACTACATTGGCAAAGAAGTAAAAATCTCCCTATTTGCAGATGATATGATTGTATTTGAAGAGAATCCTAAAGAATCCATAAGTAAAGTACTCAGGCTGATAGAAGAGTTCAGCAAAGTCTCAGCATACAAGATAAACATAAGTAAGTCAGTAGGATTTCTTTATACTATCAAGGAGATGGTTATGGAAGAAATCACCAAATCAACACCATTTACTATAGCCCCTAAGAAGATATATTACCTAGGAATAAATCTAACACAAGAAACAACAGACCTTTACAAAGAGAAATACAAAACCTTACTACAAGAAACTAAGACAGATTTACATAAATGGACAAACCTACCCTGCTTAATGATAGGAAGACTTAACATTGTGAAAATGTATATTTTGCCCAAAGCAATCTACTTATATAATGCAATCTCAAAACAAATTCCAGTGGCATTTTTTAATGAGGTGAAGAAACAAATTACCAATTTTGTTTGGAAAAGGAAGAAGCCATGTATAATAAGGCACTACTCAAGAAGAAGAACACACTGGGAGGCCTCTCACTACCTGACTTTAGAACCTATTGCACTGCCACAGTAGTCAAAACAGCCTGATACTAGTACAAAAAGAGACAGATAGATCAATGGAACAGAATTGAGACCCCAGAGATGACACCATCTTCTTATGAATGGTTGATATTTGACAAAGGCCCTAAGACATTAAAATGGGGTAAGAACAATCTCTTCAACAAATGGTGCTGGCAAAATTGTGTATCAATCTGCAATACATTGAAACAAGAGCCATATTTTACACCTTATACAAAAACCAACTCAAACTGGATAAAAGACCTAAATATCAAGTCTAAAACTATAAAGCTCACCCAAGAAAAAGTAGGAACAACAATGGAAGCTTTAATACATAATGTAGACAGACTTCAAAATCTGTCAAACAAACCACAAACAACAGAAGAGGAAATAGATAAGTGGGAACTACTAAGAATCAAACACTTTTGTTCATCCAAAGACTTTATTAATAGAATTAAAAGGCCACCTACAGAATGGGAAAAAATATTTGACAGCTATATGTCAGACCAATGCCTGATCTCCATCATCTATAAAATACTACAAAATATCAATAAGAAAAAGATAAATCATCCAATTAAGTGATGCACATGGGAGATGGACAGACATTTCTCGAAAGAGGAGATCCAGACACCCAAAAAACAGATGTGGACATGCTCGTGATCATTAGCTATTAAAGAAATTCAAATCAAAACTACAATGAGATATCATCTCACCCCATCAAGGTTGGCCATGATCCAGAAAACACAAAACAACAAATGCTAGAGAGGCTGTGGAGAAACTGGAACCCTCCTACACTGTTGGTGGGATTACAAAATGGTGCAACCTCTTTGGAAAACAATCTGGCACTTCCTTAAAAAGCTGGATCTAGATATAACATTTGATCTAGTAATTTCTACTGCTCAGAATATATCCTATGGAATCAAGGCCATTCACATCAACTGACACATGCACACAAATGTTCATCGCAGCACAGTCTACAGCAGCAAAATGATGCAATCAACCCAGATGCCCAACAACAGAGGAATGGATAGGTAAACTATGGTATATATACTCAATGGAACTCTATGCAATGATAAAGAACAATGATGATTTTAGGAAACACCTCATAACCTGGTTTCAACTGGAGGACATTATGCTGGGTGAAAGTAGTCAGTGACGAAAGGACAAATATTGTATGGGACTCCTATATAAGAACTTAAAAACAGACTCAAGCATAGAAGAAAAGAATCTTTGATGGCTGCAAGGGTGGGGAGAATGGGAAGGTGGGAGAGAGGGTTTAGATTCGATAGTTGATAGAAATTTGGTTGGTTGAAATCTGTGACAGCACACATTGAAAGATCAATATTAACTGGACTTCAATATAACAAGATTACTCCTCCCATCTTAACCCAATATTGCAAGGACAAAATAGCTGAGGTGGAGAGCCAGGAACCATGCTATCAGGGAAAATCAAGGCCAAATTGGCACAACTAGTGTTTTTCTAAAAGACCCTTCTTCATTCCACATTGGTGAGTGGTGTCTGGGATCTTAAAAGCTGCCAAGCTGCCATCTGAGGTACACAAAATAGTCCCAACTCAGCAGGAATGGATTATCACCAAGGACCAAAATGACACTGGGGAAAGAGAACCCAAAAGATGTACAGACCCACGTGAATGGATGACTACATTGACTTGTGACTGGAAGAACCAGATGGTGCCCAGCCACCACCAATGATAGACGTGATGGAGTTCACAAAGTTGAGTCTCACTGGCAACACAAGAATAAAAAGGGGTACGCCCTGAGATCTCCACTAAAAGATCATAATTGATGGTCCTGCAGCCTCAGAGTTCCCCTGGGAGCATGGCCCCTGGCCTGATGCTGCCCCTGTTCATAAATAAGTCATAAAAGAGGTCAACTCCTCTGACAGTAATGGATTGGACTTGGCAATAGAGTGACCATATCATGTGTTTATGGTTCTATACATCCATAGGAAGTCTTCCTGCTGCTCTCTTACTGGAGGTGGGGGAGTGGGCTGAGAGGAGAGGATAGGAGATTGCTGGGAGGATAAGACATGTATGGAACAGAGAGGAAGAGTGTGCTGTCACCAGACAGGGAAAGCAGTGGGAGCTGCATATAGGTGGGCATTCAAATTTATATGGGAATGTACATTTTCACTCAATCATAATAAAACAATTTTAGAAAAGATTATTTCATACTTGGGTACAAATGAATTCAGTATTACAGTATCCTTCTTCTCTTCTTAGAATCTCTACATATTCTAAAGTTTCCAAAGTCTTCATTGTTAATACCTGCTAAGTTCTAACAAGTAGATATGTATAATGTGATATAACTGACAATGCTTAATTAGAGAAAATAATGCTAAAATAAAAAAATAATTAAAAACCATTACCATCGAGCCAATTTAACTCATAGCAATTTTGTAAGACAAAGTAGAACTACCTCACAAGGTTTCCAGGGGGTGCTTGGTGGATTCAAACTGCCAATCTTTGGATTAGCAGCTAAGCTTTTAACCACCATGCTACCAAGGCTCCCTAAAATATAGGCAGAGTTCTACATTTTTTTCATTATTACCATGAATTGAGGGAGCTAATACCTTCTTTCAACCGATACGAAAGGAAGGTCATTGTTCCCATGAAACAAAGATGGCAGCATGCTGTCTATCTTCCACATGAATGCACTTTTAGGACATAAGCTCTAAATCCAGATAAAAGAAAGAAGCATCCCATGATATAACACAGATAAACAGGCATGCTGTATTTGAATGCCAGACAAATCAAGAGCATCATTTAGGAGGAAAATGTACCAGACTATGAACTAGAAGATGTGCTGCAGTGCAATGCTTGGGAGGTCTCATAGAAGACTCTCAATCTCTTTAAATTTAGCCCAGTCAGACAATACTTTGTCCAAGTACAAACTGGATAAAATAATCACTGTCCTTTCATGCTACCAGAAGATAGGGGGATTAAGCATGATGGTATTTTATAGTTTTGGGAATAATATTTCTTTTTCCAGATATAAAAGTGATAGATACTCACTGTACAAATTTTAGAATATTCAGGGAAAATATAAAAACTATATAAACTACCTATAACTCCACTATTTGGAGATATACCAAACCAAACCCATTACCACCAATTCAATTCTGACTCATAACAACCCTATAGGACAAAGTAAACTGCTTTATAGGGTTTATAAGAGCAGCTGGTAAATTCGAACTGCTGACCTTTGGGTAGCAGCAGAATTCTTAACCAGTGAATCCACCAGGTCTCCTATCTGAAGATAACTTTTAGTATTTCTTTTAATGTCATTTATACATTTTGTATTTTTAGTGAAATAAAAGTGGATATAGTCTGTATATTTTCTTTTGATACTTTAGACTGAGAGTTAACTTCAAGCAACTTAAAACTGAGTGTCATATTGTGATAGACTGTATATTATGTTCGCATAAAACATCAAAGAATGATTTTCAACATATCTACATCAAATGTCTCACTCTAAAGTAAGCAAAGTGAATTCCTGTGATACCAGGTCGTTAGGCAGTAGTCATGAAGTGGCACACAATGAGTCAGCAGGGATGGAGTGCAAGACTCACCAGTGCTGCACAAACCTGTACTTGTAAAGCATGAGAAGGACACTTATCTATGTATTCTGTGCATCTTATGTAATGTATAGAAACCTCTGGAGGTGGAACTCTACAAACAGCTGCCCACCGACCCACTTTGCATACACCTGGGGAGTATGCACACCACTGGGTCATCCAGTCCAAAAGACCCTTACATCAGTCAGGTAATTTGAATCTGATACCTGTCGCATACTGCAGGCTAAGGTCATCTATTGCTACTACACTGCCCTTACAAAATATTTTATGAATATTAGCCTTAACTAAAAAAAAACAAACCCACTGCCTTCAAGTTGCATCTGATTCATAACAAGCCTATAGGTCACAGTAGAATTGCCCCCATGGAGTTTCCAAGGAGTTTTTGGCCAATTTGAACTGTTGACTTTTTGGTTAGCAGACATAGCACTTAACCCACTACACCACCAAGATGTATCCAAGCTATATCTCTGCTAGTTCTAAAACAAAACTTTATTCATCCCTGTGGGCACATTTATGTTTCACTTAGTGAGCTGACCCTGGAAAAGCAATCTAGGAATAAATTAGAATATTCTTTTCTAATTTATTTTTGCAAAATGATGTAAGCTTTTACCTAGTCCGTGTTTTGGGTGCAACTTTCCACTGCAGAGGTGTACTTGTACTCTCTCACACAGTAGCATCCATGTGGATGCTCCTATGTATGAATGTGTACATCAATATCCCTAGTTTATATCTCTCTCTTAACCTAGGGGGGAAAAAAACATCATGCATCATGCATGAGAGGGAGACCCTAAATATGATGGGTCAGCACAGGGGCTGCAACAATGGGTTCAAACATAGCAACAAAAGTGAACATAGGAAGGACCAGGCAGTGTTTCCTTTTGTTTTACACGGAAACACTATGAGTCAGAACTAACTCAATGGCATCTAATAAGAACATACTTCTGTGTAATTGGTTTTGGTTAGGCCTGGAGGTGAGCACCTGTACTTAGTCGGCCAGCTTGGATTGGAACTTCTTTTTCATTTCTGTGGTGACCACCTATAGCAGCACGGTGTAAAGGAAACAGTGAGGATTTGAAATCAGAATTGAAGGCCTAGTCTTCACTCCATTACTACTCAATAGTTGTATGACTTCAGACAAGTGACTGAATGTTTCTCACTCTCATTTTCTTTGTGTTAAATTGAAACAGAGAATGCCAGAATTTCTTTTGTTAGCTTTTTGGAGATTCTAATGAGATAATGGTAGAAACCCCAGTGGCATAGTGGTTAAGTGCTACACCTGCTAACCAAAAGATTGCCAGTTCAGTTCGCCCAGGCATTCATTGGAAACTCTATTGAGGCACTTCTACTCTACCTTTAGGGTCTCTGTGAGTAGGAATTGACTCAGAAGCAGTGGCTAGCTAGCTAGCTAGTGAGATAAAAGAACCCTGGTGGAGCAGTGGTGAAGAGCTAGACTACTGACCAAAATGTCAGCAAATCCACTAGCCAGTCCTTGGAAAGCCTATGTGGAAGTTCTGCTTTGCCCTAGAAGGTTGCTATGAGTTGGAACTGAGTTGTTAACAAGTTTGTTTTTTGTTTTTTGTTTTTGTTTTTCTTTAGCACTGTTTTCCCCAATTAAGTACAATCAGTTATATTACATTACATAGATCTACTTGTCATAACTTTATGCAGGTATTAAGAACGACTGCTATGAAAACTGTGAAACAATATGTAGAGATGTTTCCAGTGGGTTTGGGTTTGTTGTTTTTTTTTTTTTTTGAGAGATAATGTTTGTCTAAAAGTTTGAGCAATAAAATGCAAAGGTGATGATAGCTTCCTTGCTTCAACTCCTGAAGAATTTCTGAGTTCAGAGTAAGGACCAGACTCCTTACCAAGTTGTTCATGACCTTGCCCCAGTTTCTATCCAGCCTTATCTCCTGCCTCTCCTTATTGGCACTCCATACTCCAGACAGACCAGCCCAGTTCGCTGAGGCATTTCATTTTCTAATGCAATTTAGAAACCAAAAAAAAAGTTCATTTGACTGTCTTTTCAAAACATCTGCTACCTCAAAGCAAGTTCTTCCAAAGTTTGTCGCCAAATGGCCTTTTAGGGTATAAATCACAACTGCCAAGCATATGTATGCTGTTTCTCAGATACTGAGAAAAATCATTTGAATATCAGGAATGAAATATTAATATCATTGTTCTCAGTAATATGTGTTTATATCTGGCCTTCATAAAAGGTCATTTACTCATTTCAAAGCTGTAACTGTCTCTAAATCAACAGGTGCTGTGCCCTGTTTAGCTAATTCAAAGTAGTCAACAGCAGACGGATAAACAGCTTGGCATCTGGCTTTGGCCCGGCTGCAGAATTGCCGAGAGAAGCCCAACCGTCCTGCATCACCTGCCTTTTCTAGGGCTTCTGTTATCATTCAAATAGCTCATTTTTTGGCTCCATCAATGCTTCGAATTGGCTGTCTGATAGCACAGAACACCTGACCTTGACCAGGAGGCAAATGTCAAACCATGCTAGAATGTGTGGCTTGGTATCAAAATGACTAGCAAAATTTCATTTCTTAGGAGAAGGGCACAGTGCTGGTTTGATGCCAGCTACTACATCAAAATTATTCCATCCTTAATTTGAAAGTTTACTTAGCTGATTGCTAAGTCAGGCATTATATGTATTACAAATATTAAGTTGCACCCCTACTTCTACACTTTCTCATGTATTTTGTCACTGCCATCCATCAAAAACGTGAATGCCAGTACAAGGCATTCAACATAGTCTGACTATTCTGTGAATTTGTTATAGGTTGGGTGCAAGTATAGCTTGAAATTGAGATTCTTGAGCCAGTGATGTGGTGAAGGAGAGCGTCCAGGAGCATGAGAGAAGCGGACAGAGCATTCACGGAAGCTGGACAGTGATGGGGTTTCAGGAGAAGGCTGGCTGCAGGCTTGGCCATAGGAAGGTCAGGAGCACAAGCTGAACCTCAGAGGTTGTGCCAGCAAAAGGCAAAGGGGTCAGCCTGTAACATTCTACATCAGTTCTCATTGGTTATGGGCCTCTGGGGTATCTGCTGCAAGTTCATGTGTGTGACAGTCAAGGGCTAATCTCCAAAGAATGGTATAGCTCTGAGTTCTCAGCTGGCAACCTCCCACAGCAGCTGGGGATGAAAATATCAGCCTCGTAAATGGAATTTGGCCAGAGCACCAAGGTTTTACCCACTTCATAGGCCTATTACTGTTATTCAATAAAACATTGCTGTCATTATGTATATCACAAAATATTATTAAGAATTTCTATAAAATTGTTCTTGATGAATTTCTATAAAATTATTTTTGATAAGAAATTCTTTATACAATTCCTTTATACAATTGTTTTTGATAAGAAGTTCTTATACAAGTAAGGCCTATCTCTGAACACTAAACTGGGTTACAACAATTCCAATCTTACAAAAATAAAAGAAAAATAATGGTTTGGAAAGTATGTAATTTTCCTTTATCCCAGGAATTCACAGTCTATGAGAAACTCAGGTATGACACAGGTCTTCCCATCCCAGATCATTCTGTTTCTGTTCCACTATTGTAACAAAAGTTAACCTGTCTTTCAAGACTTAAAAACTTGATGACGAAACAGTGATTTACCCCACCGGTTAAAATTTAGTAAATCTCATCTTCATCTCACAGATATAATCTAGAATTTGAGTCCTAGCTCATTGTAACATAACAGACCGCAGGTAAAAGAAGGAATCAATACCTTAACCTGGGACCCTAAATTAATAATTGGATGAGAAGTTGTCTCTATACCTTCCCCTTCCCAGATGTGTCAAGAGCAGGGGCAGCTTTACTCTAAAGACAATGAAGTTTGAATCTCAGGGCCCTGTCCTTGTTCCTGCCCTGTCCCTGCCCTGTCCAATGTCTAGGAAGGGTCCTATAATATTTCACATGGTGATATATTATTGTAAATTTTGCAGAAATAACATATTTCAGATTCTTCTTAAAGAGAGCGCCCAAATTATTAATTCATTGTCCTAAAAACTTAGATACTGGCATACTCTGCATTGATGTTACCGTCTGTTACCAAGACCACATTTTACTACCTCAGTAGTCAAGTTCAGAGTCATTACTCATAGAAAAAATTCTCTAGCCATCAGAAGTCCACACGTCTCCCAAGATGATGTAGAAAATTCAGAGTCTTCTTGCATCAATTCATCATTGCTAAGGCTAAAATCTTTATTTGGAAGTGCTTACCATCACACGCCTACCATATCTAGTAGAAACCATACTCTGTAAGCACTGGAATGTGCAGCTTTCATGGTCTCTGGTTTCCCTGTCCTCTTATCATCCTTAAATGACAAAGAGGCAGGAAGGAGTGCTCAAGCATTCACCTGAAGATTCAAGATTGTCTATTAGTATACCTGTTACATACTTGGGTCTGTAAATGACATTTAAAAATAAAAAAACCACGGCATTTGAGATCCAACTATAAACCTTCCAATTATGATATCATTTATGTTTGCATAAAAATCATTTGAGAGTTGTTTTTCTTTTTTCCTCAGATTTGTTTTATTGTAAATTTCCAGCAGGCAGTATGAGACACAGCTACCCAGCCTGCTTTGAAAACTATCCAGAGAAGATTCATTTGCAAATGGACACTCAGTAAATACTAGATAATATGTGATATACCTTGGGAAAGATTTTCATTAAAGATGTTTTATGGGGATAAAATCTTTATAAAAACATTTCTGAGCCAGAGTGACTTGAAGAGTTGTCACTGAACCACTTCAGCAGCCAGCAGATATGGAAACTCCAACCATTTCCACCTACTCTGTGAATTATATACTGCCTCTAAAAGCTGAATCTGCTTTAATATACTAGAAAATACAAGAAAAGCTACAAATGACTATTTTTCCCTCTAACAGGGAAACAGAAACACTCATTTTGCCCAACAGAGATCACTCATCAGAGCAAGCAACCCAGCTTATTCATTATATTATATTGTTGACTGGACATTTTCATTTGTTACTTTCAACCAAAGATATTTCCTAGATTTTTAAAACAACAGACTATACACTAAGGTTTAGAACAACAAAGTGACTTTAAACAATTGTCCTTCCCGGTCAGGTAATACTTCTTTTTAGTGAAAAATAAGTGCCAAGCATTTTCCTTTCTTCCTCCAATCTTGAGGTGATAGGCCTGTAGCTCCCAGATATACACTTCTTTTTGGCCTGTTTCTGCTCTTTATGGAAAGTGTGAATTCCATTTTGAGACCAAGGTAAAAGCAGTCTAGTTACCGTTAAGTCCTCTCTGTCTCAGGGTGACCCCATGTGTTAGAGTAGAACTTAGAACTGCTCCATAGTGTTCTCAGTGACTGTGATGTTTTGAAGCAGACTTCCAGGCCTTTCTCCCAAGGTACCTCAAGTATGCTCAGACTGGTAGCCTGTCAGCCAGCAGCCCAATATGTTAACTGTTTGTGTTACTCAGGGACTCCACCAAAGACAGCGTGAGCTGTACAATTTTATAACATCAAAGGAAGAGCACCTCAATTTTTTCTACCTTTGTTTTCCCTTTTGTGTCTACGGAAGAGGACTAAGGTGTGTTTCATAGTGCCTACACACTCCAAAGGGATATATCATGAGGAGGTACCTTTTTGAACCGACCCGATGACACTTGGCACTTGGCTTCTTTTCTTACCCTTTAAGGATTTCCAGGATCCTAATGGGAGCTTACATTTCCATTGCGTAGGCCCTATCCTCAGAAATCTGATGCTCAAATTAAAGCCACACACCAGAAAAAATAGCAGACCTACCCACTAGTCATGTCATTGTTGTTATCTTCTTAAGTTTTACCCTCAAAAACAATAGATTCTTTATTATTTTAATGTAGTGTAAAATAAAATCTAGTTTGTTGCATAGTTCCTGGGGTCTTAAAATCTTGCAAGAGGTCCAATAGTCAGTCTCTATTTGCCTGGAACAACAGAGGCAGGAGAATTCAGAAATATGAGGAGGAAATGGAATGTGTGGCTAATTACTTCCATGAACAACTGCCTCCTTTGCTATGAGGCCAGAAGAACTGAATAGAGCCTGGCTACTATTACTAACCATTTTGATCAAAGACTCTATAGAAGAATCCTGGTCAAAAGAGGGAAAATACTGGACAGAATTTTAATTTCTCAAGGATTTGAAACTTTCAAGAACTATGAAGGTAGAACAACATCTGAAACTATTGCACTGAGATGATCTCTAAATCTTACACCAAAAATATCCCCTGAAGTCTTCTTAAAGCCAAAAAATATTTTAGCTTAACTAATAATGAGTATCGGCTGCCTTAAACACAGTACTCTTTTAAGATCTACCTATATGAAATCCAATTGACAACAGCAATAGGAATAGATAGGAAACTCAGGAGGGAATAAGTTTATACTGATGAATGACCAATAACTTGGGAAAGGAGGGTATCTTAGGCTGAGTTCTCTAGAGACGCAAAACCAGTTAAGCATATAAATATATGCATATATAAAGAGATGTATATCAAAGAAACAACTCATGCAAATTTAGAGGCTAAAATATCCCAAATCCTGTATGACAACAGAGGCCTCTCCCAATTCACACAGCCACAGGGAGCTGGCAAACTCAAAGTTGGCAGGCCAGATAGCATAGTTCCCATTCACAGGCTGTGAAGGTCCAATAATCCCAACATGGCAGCGAAGACCACAAGGTATTTCCTGATTCACATAGCTGCAGAGGTTGGCAAACGCAAGATCAGTAAGTAGGGGAATAAGACTTTTAGTCCCAGGCTGGGAAGATTGATGAATCCCCAAAACTCTAGGGGGGCTACTAGCTCAAGTCTCAAGAACGAGAAGAAGAAAAGAGAGAGGCAACTTAATCTACAACAAGCAAAAATCCTTGGCAAGGTGAGCAGGAAGAAAGTAGGGAACAGAAGACAGAAAGATGAATGTTGAGAGGTCAGAGAGCTCACACAGGCCTGGCCCAGCCAGTACTACTCAGCAAATTCCTTCATAGAACTGATCACAACATTATACAATTGCCAAAACACTGAGAATCATGGTTCAGCCAAGATGATGCACAGCTCAAAAAATCTAATCAGTGCCACAAATTGTACATGTAGAAATTGTTGAATTAGCATGTGTTCTGCTATGTGTACACTCAACAACAATAACTCCATGGCAACGGGTTTTTGTTTATATGTATATTTTATATGCATATATGTGTGTATTTTACATACACATATACATTTACATGCATATGGAATTGATTTGATCCCAACTCATAGCAACTCTTACAGGACAGCCTAGAACATCTCCATAGAGTTTCCATGGAGTGCCTGGTGGATTCAAACCGCTGACTTCTTGGTTAGCAGCTGTAGCACTTAACCACTATGCCACATGGGTTACCTATATATATGAATAAGAAATTAAGGGATTTCTTAGTTGGTCAATATATCTCAGTCTAACCTAAAACATATATAAATGAATTTTAGTAATCTTATTTTTTATTTATAGTAACAACCTGTGCTAGATAACTGGTGAGAACTGCCTCTTCTGTACCTTCTTCAATCAGGAGCTGAGACAGGTTCATGTCAAGTACTTCCACAGCTCAGTATGGGTCAATTTCTAAGATAAGCCACCAGTTTAGCTACCATTTACAGTCACAAAACATCTCTCTTCAGTTTCTACTGTATCTATAAAGTCCAGAAATTCAAAATAAATGTCATCCTCTTGCCCCAAAACTCAGATAATTATATATGCAGAAAATAACACACAGAGAATGGGAGTCACAGGCAGTATTGAAAGAGACCAGTCTGCACCATAGATGAGCACTTCCTAAGACCCTAGAGCCCACATTAACCCTTGACATAGAACAGGCCCAAGAGAGAAGAGCCTGAGACAAAGGGTTTGAGGTGGCATCCGTGCAAATGCACAGAATGTCCTCTGTTCAAGTGTCTGTTTTTGGATCAACTGACAGAACAGCTAAAGATTATAGAGCATTTGGGGAACAGAGGGTTAATTATGTATTTTATATATATATATATATTTTAGGACACCAAAGTAAATCTTAACTGTTTACCTTACTAGGTCCAACAATTAAGTCCACGAACTTAATTGTTCTAAGTGCTACATACCTCACTGCTCAATATTACTTCAGTCACCTTCGAAGTACTCCCCTTGGGAAGCTATACACCAATGCCACAGCCTAGTCTGCCCTTTGAAGCAGTTTTTGAACTCTTTCTGAAATGGTCATTGTGCATGGTGTCCTGCTGGGAAGTTCATAAAGTTAATTGTGTAGTTGTCTTTGAGAGCTTTTAGTCAGTAAACAAGTAACTGTGTTGGAATTCCCTCCCTACTCATCTGATCTGGCCCCTAATGACTTTTTTGTTCACCTGAAGGTAAAGGAAATATTAAAAGGAAGACATTTTGATGACATTCAGGACATCAAGAGTAATAATACAATGACAGCTCTGACGGCCATTCCAGAAATAGTTCCAAAATTGCTTAGAAGGATGATGGACTAGGCCCCGACATTGATTCATAGCTTCCCAAGGGTAGTAATTCAGTGATATTCAGCAGTGAGATATATAACACTTTTTTCCTAGCATGAGTTTGTGAACTTAATTGGCAGTCCTCATGCATGTATCAGTCAGGGTTCTCCAAAGAAACATAACCAATGTATCTTCATGTTGTTGTTCTTGTTAGCTGTCGTCTAGTCTATTCTGACTCATGGTGACCACGTGTTTATAGAGTAGAGCTGCTCCATGGAGTTTTCAAGACTGTGACTTTTCTGAAGCAGATAGATCACCAGACCTGCCTTCTGCGGCACTCTGGAAACCTTTCTGTTAGTAATCAAACACTTGAACATTAAGCACCCAAGAACTCCTTATGTCTCTATATAGTCTATTTTATAGAGAAGGATATCATGCTTGATAGAAAGTCAGCAGAAAGGAGGAGTACCTTCGGTGAAATAAACTGACACAATCGCCAAAGTGATGGACTCAAAAGTAACAATTGTGCAGATGGTTCAGGAGGGCAGTGTTTTGTTCTGTTGTCCATGGAGTCGCTATAAGTTGCAACCAACTCGATGGCACCTATATAATTCTATCTATGGAGAACTCTTGTGGGTATATGTGTAAAGATATTTATTTTAAGGAATTTGCTCACCTGTGCGTGAGGGCTGGTCAATCTGAAGCCTGTTGGGTGGGTCACTGACTGGAAACTCAGGTAGAAATTGATGCTTCAATTTTAAGACAGAATTTCTTCTTTTGCAAATGTCATTTTCACTCTTAAAGGCTCTCAGTTGATTGCATGAAGCCTACCCACCAAGTGATTGAATAAGGTCTACCCACATCAAGAGTAGTCTTTCTTATTTGAAGTTAACTGATTGTAGAGGTTAACCACATCTCCAAAATATCTTTACACAAGACCTAAATTAGATTTTGCATAAGTAACCAGACACTATACAGCCCAGCCAAGTTGGCATACAAAACTAACCATGTTACCTATACAGGATGTTATTTATATCACAACTTGCTAATTAAATATGCAAATATTTGACTATTGGTTTTCATACACAAAGAGTCAGTATCAAGCTATAACACTAATGTTGCTATAAACAACTTGTATTGAGCACTTATTCTCTACCACAGCCTGGCCATTAAGTCCTATATGCACAAATTTATTTGACCATCATGTCACCTCATGACCTTTATGATTACTATTGACCTTGTAGTTAAAATAGTGTGTGTCCTCCCTTTCCCACTATTTCATACTATTTCTAAGTATGACTTTTTTTGATTCCCTTTACCTCTTAGCCTCATGTTTTTCATATGAACACTAAGAACACCATCAACTGCCATCCATACCCTTTTCAATTATTATGAATATCAAGAGATAATGGATGAGAAGCTTTCTATAACCTAGCAAATCCACAGGTAAAAAAGTACTTGTTATCTGTGGGATAGAGTATGTGTCCAATCTTCAGTCACTGGCCATATTTAGGAGGAAATGTTTTAATTAAATCAATGTTTACTTAATTATGGCAATATGTGCCCGAAACTTATTTTAACATGACCTACCAAAATGGGGAGCATGGAATCTCAATGACACATTTTAATATTTCCACATAGTCTACAAAAGCTCCCACAAAAGTCAAGAAACTTCTCTGAAAACTGTAGGTGGTGAAATTATCAATTCAATCTAAGCTTTGTTTTAATAAGTTTCTTTAAAGTTGGCTTTTCATTATGTCCTATGGCTAGTTAAAAGGTGTTTTAATAAACACTTCTCTTTCATAGCTGCCAATCTTTTTCATCATCTATGTCTCTCCAAAATTATCAGCATCAGTCTGCCATATCTTAAAAGTCTTCATTAACTAGAGCTAATTATTTGAGAATTGGTCTTCTCTTTCCTACTTCATGTTCTTAATCAATGATTCTGCAGAGTTGCTTCATGATGTAGGATTTGGTGGGCTGCGGTTCCTCCCCTCATTTTGGGTCACACCAGGGCTACTTTTGTGAAATGCAATTAAAACCTTATAACAGTTCTCAGAAAATTTCATTACTTCAAAAACAAACGGTAAGATCTTGAAAGAAGCCTATAATTTCTGGAGAGAATTTATTAACACTTTGTCAGAAAATGTGTTTTTTGTCTTAGGCAGATCAGTCAAACACACTTCAATAGGAAAGTCTCTCAGATTGTTATGCTGAAGAACACAGACATGTGTCGTCCCCTTAGAAATGTTCAAACAACACCCCACCTTTACACAGTCATTATTGGGGAATTTTTCCCATTCCAACATAAAAAAAAATAATTTTTTTTATTTGGCATAATAATTATCCAGGGACTATAAATGAAGTCAGTTTTATATGAAAAACATATGATTATTTTGGAGTAAGACCCTAGAGAGAAGGAAAATTCTATAGTTTTTACAAAATGTAAACCTCATTTGCCATTTCCATTCTCTAACAGAAAGCAAAGGAGGAGCCAGCTCAGCAAATCAATGTAATTATGAGTGTATTAACAAATGCGTATATACAAGAAAAGCAAACTAATCAAAATTAAGTACTAGCAATAGCTTTAAAATTTTAACCTTGTAATCAACAACCTGTCATTTAATTTTGTGTCTATGACTATGTATAAACAGTAAATAAGAGACAACCAACCCTGTAATTATTTTAAAGAAATCATAATAATTTTTAAGCTACAGCTTTAAATAAACTGGATTGTGACAATAGCAAGTAAAAGATACACACTCACACCCTCTACCTTAACTAGTCTTCGACAAGACCTTCTATTGATCCCAAACTCCAGTGACAGAATTCCTTCTGAAAGCACTGTAGCATCCGACTTCAGGTACTCAGAAGGAGTAAGGACATCATGGTTGAATGACAACACCCTCAAGGCAGACATAATAATCTACATGGTCAAGAAAGGAGGGAGAAAAGAGTCTGACATTAAGGAGGGATTGTGACTGAATACAGAGACATTCAGACAGAACTAAGATGAGAAGGAGTTATAAACAGCCATAAGGAGACTATGTACAATGATTTTTAATGAATTACATGCATCGTTTTGAATAGCCAGAATTGGCTATGTGGTATTATCTACAGTCTGTTTAAAGGATCTCTCTTGCTCTCATTTCTTAAATTATAAACTACTAAGAGACAGAAATACAGTGTCTGTTTCCATTATAACTAACTCCTGTACAATGCCTGATTCTATAATCTTTTGACATTCCTTAAAGTATATTAAATTTATTTGATGGACTAGTTGGATTACTGACATGGCAAAGATTCTGCTAGTATTTACACAGCAATAAAATCAGTAACAGTCATGTCAGGTTCCATTTACAACCTCTGCATTAAAAAAGCATCACTCTTACTAGCTGAAGAGTAACACTCCCATCTTCCTCAGGGTCATGCAATAAATGGTCAAACAATGAATTCCTCTTTTATAGTTATCCTCTTACAACAAAAATTTATGTAATGTTTTATAGCTAACAAGGTGTTCTTGTGTATTAATCCAATTAATCTCATTTCAACTCAGAATATTTCAGTGAGTTCCTGCTAATTTTTCTTATGCCTCTCCTGTTTGTGTCTCCACCCTAGTTTAACCTTCAAGTGACAAGAAATTTGCCAAAAGGAAATCACAAGTGTTTACAGTATCTGAATTGTATTTATATTTTAGCTCTATCTGTTTATTTGTAGTTAAATTTAACTCTCTGACCACATATACAAAACAAAAGTTATTGCCTTGATTGCTAGAAATGCATTTGTAAACTACTAGAAAAACATAATAGTTCCATGATATCTTTGTACTGATTTTCATTAACAATTAGTCTGTTGTCAAAATAAGACGACAAAATAAACAGAATAGGTTTACTGTGCTATATTTCCATCTTTACCCAAAAGGCCCTTCCCAGGAAAGTTATTAGCCTCTAAAGGAAACTAGAAGCTAAGACTGTGCTTATAGACTATGCTCTATAACCAAGTTCAAGTGTCATAATTTGAGTTGACACTTAGCAAAACTGTCAATAGGCAATTATTCCCTATCATTCCTGCATTTGTCCTTCCAATGTATCTGTTCCAAATTTTGAAAACATTAGCATAGTAACTCATGACTCAAAATGAGAAGAAACAGCTGCAAACATCTATTAATAATCAGAATGTAAAATACATAAAATATGAATCAAGGAAAAGTGGAAGCTGTTAAAATTGAAATGAATTGCACAAAGTTCAATATCTTAGACAGTAGTGATCTGAAATGGACTGGTATTGGCCATTTTAAGTTGGACAATCATTATAATCTACTATGCCAGGAATGAAAATTGAAAAGGAATTGTATCCCATTAATTGTCAAAAATAACATCTCAAGCTTTGTCCTGAAGTACAAAGTGGTTCATGGTAGGATTTAATGATCATATGCCTACAAGGAATACTAGTTAATATAACTATTATTCAAATTTACACATTAACCACTAATGTGAAATTTGAGGAACTTGAAGATTTTTACCAACTTCTTCACTCTGTGATTGAATCAACTGAGGTGCGTTGATAATTCCTGGTGATTAGGATGTGAAAGTTGGAAAGAAAAAAGGATCAGTAGTCAGAAAATATGACTTTGGTGATACAAACAATACCAGAAATTATTTGATAGAGTTTTACAAGATCAGTGACATCTTCATTGCAGTTACCTTTTTTTCAACAGCATATATGGTGACTATATACATGGACCATGCTGGATGGAATACATAAAATTCAAACTGACTCATCTGTGAAAAAAAAGATGACAGAAAGCTCAACATCTTCAGTTAAAACAAAGCTAGGAGCAGACTTTGGCTTAGCCAAGCCAAGTGTTGTCGAGTCGGATCCAACTCAAGGTGACCCTAGGCTTAGACCATCAATTACTCACGTGGAATTTCAAGTTGAAGCTGAAAAAATTAGAACAAGTCCATGACATTCAAAGTATTATCTTGAGTATATCCTACCTAATTTAGAGACCATCTCAGGAATAGATTTGGTGAAGTGAACACTAATGACTGAACATCAGAAGAGCTGTGGAATGACATCAAGGAACTCACACATGAGAAAAGAAAAAGGATGTTTAAAAGACAGGAAAGAAAGAAGAGTCCTAAATGGATGTCAGGGAAGATTCTGAAACTTATTCTTGAATACAGAGTAGCTAAAGTGAAAGAAAGATCATGTCTCCTAATGTGTGTCTTTCATCCTGATCTCTTGGACTTGAAATCACTGTACTCAGCTTCTCATTTAATACACCCAATTAATTGTCTATCGGCCATCTAAAACTTGACATCCATAAAGGACTGCTATTGAGTGGATTCCAACTCGTAAGACCCCATAGGACAGAGTAGAATTGCCCCACAGAGTTTCTATTCTTGCAACAGACACAAAAACACACTACAATAATGGACACCACCCAGCATGACACCATCACACATTGACACAAACACATCTGTCAGAGACATTCATATATCCAAGGTTGTAAAAACTTACTGACTTGTCTGTACAGTACTGCCAGTGTAAAAACACAGTGGCAAGTCAGAACTTGTATAAGAAAAGCAAATAGACACCTGGACCCACATACCTACTAACAGCTCTAACTAATTGGTGACAGAAAATAGAATATCTAAGGCACCAATAATCAAACTAGCTCACGAGACTGGATTATGTGGACATTTCAACACAAAACTAAAAAAGAAGTTAGAACCTGGTAGTGTAGTGGTTGAGTGCTACATCTGCTAAGCTAAGCATCAGCAGTTTGAATCCATCAGGTGTTCCTTGGAAACTCTATGGAGCAATTCTACTCTGCCCTATAGGGTCACTATGAGTCAAAATCAACTCAACAGCACTGGGCTGGGTTTGGTTTAAGAAAACATAAATAAATACAACAACTTCCTGATGGCATGGAGACAGCAGTCAACATCATATCACATAATGAGGCAGAACATGATGCTGTCAAAAAGCACACAAAACTAAGAACTGAGAAATTTTCCATATGAAGAGAACTTCCAGGAATTATTGGAGGTAGAATACAAAAACTTGATATTTAGAGTTCTTCAAGAGATCAGACAAAACAAAGTAGATTCTATTGCCAGATTGAACAGGCTGCAAAAATCTTTGGGCCATGCCAATCGAAAATTTAGCAAATTAATTACAGAATTAGACAGCTTAATAGAAAGTCAAAAGAGCAGAAATGAGGAAATGGAATGCAGAATTAGTGAGACTAAAGATAAAGCTGTTGACAGCAATAGCACTGAGGAAAAATTAGGTAAAAGAAATTAAAAATGAAGAAACACTAAGAGTTAAATGAGACTCTATCAAGAGGAATGTTACCAGTGACTGGAGTACCAGAAAAGGGAGACAACAGAAAACACAGAGAGAATTCATAAACATGTATTCACAGGACATTTCCCTGATATTATGAAAGATGAGAAGATACATACCCAAAGTGCTCATCAAACTCCATACAAGGTAGATCCCAAAAGAAGTACATATTATAATCAAACTTATCAAAACCCAAGAGAAGCATTCCTCAAGGAACTAGGGACTAATGAAAAATAATCTACAAAGGAGGGTCAGTAAGACAAAGCTCAGACTACTCAGCAGATACCAAGAAGGCAAAAGGGCAATGGAATGACATGTACATAGCCTTGAAGGAAAAAAATGGCCAGCCAAGAATTACACGTCCAGCAAAACTGTCTTTCAAATATGATGGCAAAATTAGGCCATTTCCAGATAAACAGAAATTTAGGTAATTTGCAAAAACCAAACCAAAATTACAAGAAATACCAAAGGGATCTTTAGGCTAGGAAATCAGTAATATCAAATAACAATCCAAGACTAGAACACAGGACAAAGCAAACAGATATCAACCCTGATAGGGAAATTACAAAAATAAACTAAAACTAAAATTCTGAGAATAGGGAAACAGATATTAATATGTAAAAGATGACAACATTATAACAAAAAAGAGAGATTAAAGAAAAAATGTAATACAAAACTTTCATATGGAAAAGAAGTCAGAGAAACTAAAAACTGATTTAAATTTATAAAATTGAGATAAATATTAAGGTAATAACTAAGGAAGTTAACAACCCTACACAAAAAAGTATAAAAGCAAGAAAAACATAAAATCTCACCAAATACAAAACCAACAACAATGAAAAGAAAACACTCAAAGAAAAATGACTCCACACAGAAAATTAAGCAGAATGAAGAACGTGTCAACAACACACAAAGAAAGACATCAAAATAACAGCACGAAACTCGTACCCAATATAATTAGGCTGAATGTAAATGACTAAATGCATGAATAAACAGAAAATGTCAGTAAAAAGATCTAAGAGTCCAAAACACAATTAAAACTCAAAAGATGAAAAAAATATACCAAGCAAACAATATTCAAAAAGATAGTGACTGACAATATTAATTTCTGATAAAACAGAATTTAAAGTAAAATCTGTCACAGTGGACAAGGAAGAATACTATATAATGATTAAAGAGTACATACTCAATAATAAGTACATCATACAGGTACATCCTATGTACATTATACAGAGACCAACAGCATTGAAAAGAGAAATAGACAGCTCCACAATAATAGTAGGAGACATCAACACACCACTTTCAATAAAGGACAGGATATGCAGAAAGATGTTCAATAAATACAAGGAAGAGCTAAATGCCACAATTAATCAATTTGACCTCCTAGGAATATACAGAAGACTGTACCCAAAAGCAAGCAAGTTTTCTGTCTTTCCCATTGCACACAGAACATTCTCCAAAATAGACCACATATTAAGCCATAAAGCAAGCCTTAACAAAATCTAAGGCATTAAACTTTTGGAAGCCATCTTTTCAGACCACAAAGTCATAAAAGTAGAAATCAGTAACAGAAAAGCAAGAAAAAACAAAAATCAAACACATGAAAAGTGAGCAACACCTTACTCAGAAACAACTAGGTTACAGAAGAAATCAAGGACAGAATGAAGACACTCACCAAATCAAAGGAGAATGAAAGCACATCCTACCAGAATCTTTGGGACACAGAAAAAAGCAGTATTCAGAGGTCAAATTATTCCAAATCAAAACATTGACTCTACAACTTCAACAAGAAGAGAGTAGTGAAAGAAGTCTCCAGGCACCAGAAGAAAGCAAATAATAAAAAATACAGCAGAAATAAATTAAATTAGCTAATTGAAAAAGTTAACAAGACCAAAAGCTGGTTCTTTGAAAAGATCAACAAAATCAGCAAACTATTGAACAAACTAAAAAAAAGAAAAAGAAAAAAAAAAACAGGAGAGAAAGCAAGTAACCCGAATAAGAAATGAGATGAGTGACATCACAACAGACTGAAATGTAATTTTAAAAAGTAATAACAGATTACTATGAAAACTGTATCCTGACAAAGTTTAAAACCTACAGGAAAAGGATAGACTTCTAGAAACACACTACCTATACAAACAGATCACTTGGCTTGGCTTATACAAACAGAAGTAGAACAACTAAATTAGACCATAACAACAGAAGAGATTAAAACAGTAATTAAAAAACTCCCCAAAGCAACAATAGATGACTTCACCAAAGAATTCTACAAAAATTTCAGGGAAGACTTAACACTACTATTATTAAAAGTATTTCAGAGCATAGAGAAGGATGGAATACTCTCAAACTTATTCTATGAAGCCAGGCATAACCTTGATACCAAAACCAAGTAAGCCAGCCAAGTGCCATCAAGTCAAGACACCACTGAAAAGGAGAATGTCTGGCCAATATCTGTCATGAACTTAGATGTGAAAATCTCCAATGAAATTTTAGCAAAAAAAAAAATTAAATATATCAAATAAAATAACATATCAAAAAAAGAATTCATCATGATGAAGTTGGGTTCATACAGGTATACAAGGATGGTTCTACATTAGGAAAACAATCAGTATAATCAACCACATAAAACAAAAGACAAGAACCTCTTGATTTTATCAGTTGATACAGAAAAGACATTTGGTAAAGTCTAACACCCATTCATGTTAAAAATTCTCTACAAATGAAGAGTAGAAGAGAAATTTCTCAACATGGTAAAAGGCATTTATACAAAGCCAACAGCCAATACCTTCCTAAACAGAGAGAGCCTGAAAGCACTCCCCCTGAGAATAGGAACCAGAAAAGGATGCCCTTTGTTACCACTTTTATTCATCTCTGTGCTGGAGGTTCCAGCCAGAGTAATCAGGCTAGAAAAAGAAATGAAGGGTATCCAAGTTGGTAAGTAAGAAGTAAAGATATCTGTATTCACAGATCATATGATCTTATACACAGAAAACCCTAAAGGAACCACACAAACACACATACTCACTCACCAAAAAAAAAAAAAAAAATGCTGGAACAAACAGAAGAGTACAGAACTAATAGAAGAGTTCAGCAAAGTATCAGGATACAAGATATCAAAACCAAACCACTGCAATAGAGATGATTCTGATTTATAGCTATCCTATAGGACAGAGATAGAACTGCTCTATAGAGTTTCCAAGGAGTATCTGAGAGATTCAAAGACTTTCTAGTTAGCAGACTTAGCATTTAACCGCTACAGTACGAGGCAAACATAAAAAAAATTGGTTCGATTATTCTAAACCAACAAAGAGAATGTCAATGAGGAAATCACTGAATCAATGCCATTTACAGTAGTCCCAGGGAGATAAAATACTTACGAATAAAACGAATAAATGTAATCAGACATAAAAGACCTATACAAAGAAAATTGCAAAACACTATAGCAAAAAAAAAACAGAAGAGACATATGCAAGTGAAGAAACCTACCTTGCTCATGATAGCAAGACCCAACATCATGAAAATGTCTATTCTACCCAAAGCGATCTATAAATACAATGCAATGACAATCCAAATTTTAACATTTTTTTTTATTTTTATTTAACATAACTGAGTGAATTTATACATTCACGTATAAATTTACATGTCCACCTATATGCAGCTTCCACTGCTCTCCCTGTCCGGTGACTGCACACTCTTCCTCTCTGCTCCATAAATGTCTCATCCTCCCAACAACCTCCTTTCCTCTCCTTTCTGTCCACTCCCCTTCCTCCAGCCAGAGGTCAGCAACATAATATCCTGTAGATGTTTATAACCACAAAGTGCTTCCAATATGCGGTCACTCTGCATTGCCAAGTCCAATCCATTCCTGTCCAAAGAGTGGACTTTTGTTATAATTTATGGGAAAGGGCAGCATCAGGGCCGGGGGCCATGCTCTCAGAGGAACCCCCAAACCGCTGGACCATCAATTGAGGTCTTTTAGTGGAGATCTCACGATGTACCCCTTTTTATTCTTGTGTTGCCAGTGAGACTCCCTCTGTGAACTCCATCGTGGCTATCACTGGTGGTGGCCGGGCACTATCCAATTCTTCTGGTTCCAAGTCCATGTAGGCACCCACTCTTGTGGGTCTCTCTGTCTTCTCGGTTGTCTTTGCCGCATGTCATCTTGGTCTTCAGTGAGCATCCGTTCCTGCTGAGTTGGGACCATTTGCTGTGTCCTTGGATGGCAGCTTGGTAGCATTTAAGACCCCAGATGCCACTCACCAATGTGGGGTGTAGAGAGCTCTCTTAGCAAAACGCTAGTTGTGCCAATTGGCCTGGAATTCGCCTAAGAGCATGGTCCCCTGCCTCCTGCCCCAGCTACTCTATCCTTGCAGTATGCAGTACTGAGTTAAGATGGAAGGACTACACAAGTTATGCTGAAGTCCACTTAATGTTGTTCTTGTTTCTAATGTGTGCTATCACCGCTTTCTCCCAACTAGATTTCTAGTGACTATCTAAACTAAACCCTCCCCCGTCCCCCTCCCTTCCTCCCCTCCCTTGCAGCTGTCAAAGAGTCTTTTCTTCTGTACACAAGTCTGTTTTTGAGGTCTTATTGTAGAGGTCTCCTACAGTATTTGTCCCTTTATTGCTGACTACTTTCACTCAACATAATGTCTTCCAGTTGAAACCAGGTTAGGAGATGTTTCCTGGAATCATCGTTATTCTTTATCATTGCGTAGTGCTCCATTGAGTATATGTACCACAGTTTACCTATCCATTCTTCTATTGTTGGGCATCTGGGTTGATTCCATCTTTTTGCTATCGTGGACTGTGCTGCGGTAAACATTCTGGTGCATGTGTCCATTGGTGTGAAAGGCCTTGAATCTGTAGGATATATTCCAAGTAGTGGAATTACTGGGTCAAATGGTATATCGATATCCACTTTTTTAAGGAAGTGCCAGATTGCCTTCCAAAGAGGCTGGACCATTTTGTAACCCCACCAACAGTGTAGGAGGGTTCCATTTTCTCCACAGCCTCTCTAGCATTTGTTGTTTTGTGTTTTCCAGATCATGGCCAATCTTGTTGGGGTGAGATGGTATCTCATTGTTGTCTTGATTTGAATTTCTTTAATAACTAAAGATCGTGAACACGTCCGCATGTGTTTTTTGGCTGCCTGGATCTCCTCTTTAGTGAAGTGTCTGTCCATCTCCTTTCCCCATCGCTTAATTGGATGGATTATCTTCTTCTTATTGATATTTTGTAGTATCTTAGAGATTATGGAGATCAGGCGTCGATCTGACATAGAGTTGCCAAATATTTTTTCCCATTCTGTGGGTGTTCTTTTAATTCTATTAATAAAGTCTTTGGATGAGCAAAACTGTTTGATTCTTAATAGTTCCCATTTATCTACTTTCTCTTCTGTTGACTGAGGTTTCTTTGACAAATTTTAGAGTCTGTCCTCATTGTGCATAAAAACTTCCATTGTTGTTCCTACCTTTTCTTGGATGAGCTTTATCGTTTTAGGTTTGATATTTAGGTCTTTTATCCAGTTGGAGTTGGTTTTTGTATAAGGTGTAAGATATGGAACTTGATTCAGTTTATTGCAGATGGATAACCAATTTTGCCAGCGCCATTTGTTGAAGAGACTGTTTTTACCCCAGTTTAATGTCTTAGGGCCTTTGTCGAATATCAACTGTTCAGAGACAGATGGTGTCATATCTGGGGTCTCAATTCTGTTCCATTGATCGATGTGTCTGTTCTTGTACCAGTACCAGGCTGTTTTGACCAGTGTGGCAGTGTAGTAAGTTCTAAGGTCGGGTAAAGAGAGCCCTCCCAGTGTGTTGTTCTTCTTTAGTAGTACCTTACTTATCCGGGGCTTCTTCCCTTTCCAAACAAAATTGGTGATTTGTTTCTCCATCTCACTAAAAAATGATGCTGGAACTTGTATTGGGATTGCATTATATAAATAAATTGCTTTGGGTAAAATAGACATTTTCACAATGTTAAGTCTTCCTATCCATGAGCAGCGTAGGTTTTTCCATTTATCTAAGTCTCTTTTAGTTTCTTGTAGTAAGGGCTTGTAGTTCTCTTTGTAAAGGTCTGTTGTTTCTCTGGTTATATTAATTCCTAGATACTTTATCTTCTTAGGGGCTATCGTAAATGGTATTGATTTGATAATTTCCTCCTTAACAGTCTCGTTGTTGGTGTAAAGGAATCCTACTGATTTACTTATGTTTATCTTGTATCCTGAGACTTTGCTGAACTCTTCTATCAGTTTGAGTAGCTTACTTATAGATTCCTTGGGATTCTCCGCATATACATCATATCATCTGCAAACAGGGAGATTTTAACTTCCTCTTTGCCGATGCAGATGCCCTTTATTTATTCATCTTGTCTAATTGCTCTGGCTAGAACTTCTAGCACAATATTGAAAAGGAGAGGTGAGAGTGGGCATCCTTGTCTAGTTCCTGATCTCAAGGGAAACTCAGTCTCTCTCCATTCAGGATGATGTGGGCAACTGACTTTGTATAAATGGCCCTTCTTGTGTTGAGGAATTTGCCATCTATGCCCATTTTGCTAAGAGTTTTTAGCATGAATGGGTGTTGGACTTTATCAAATGCCTTTTCTGCATCAATGGACAAAATCAGGTGATCCTTGTCTTTTGTGTTATTTATGTGGTTTATCACATTAATTGTTTTCCTGATGTTGAACCAGCCTTGCATCCCTGGTATGAATCCCACTTGGTCATGATGGATTGTTTTCTTGGTATGTTGTTGTATTCTGTTGGCAAGAATTTTGTTGAAGATTTTTGCATCTAGGTTCATGAGTGATATCGGTCTGTAGTTCTCTTTCTTTGTTGGATCTTTCCCTGGCTTAGGTATCAGGGTTATGCTGGCTTCATAGAATGAGTTTGGGAGTACTCCATCCCTTTCTATGCTGTGAAATAGGGTGAAATAGTGAAATAGTCTTAGTATATTGGGGATAACTCTCCTCTAAATGTTTGTTAGAATTCTGCCATGAAGCCATCTGGGCCTGGACATCTTTTGGTTGGCAGTGCTTTAATGACCTTTTCAATCTCTTGTTTTGTGATGGGTTTATTAAGTTGTTCTGCCTCATGTTGTGATAATTTGGGTAGGTGGTATGAGTCAAGGAATTGGTCCATTTCCTCTAGGTTTTCAAATTTGTTAGAGTACAGTCTTTCATAGTATTCTGTTATAATATTTTTTATTTCTGTTGCATCTGTGGTGACAACTCCCCTCTCATTTCTAATTTGGGTTATTTGTTTCCTTTCCTGCTTTTCTTTAGTAAGTTTAGCCAGTGGTTTATCAATTTTGTTGATCTTTTCAAAAAACCAGCTTTTGGTCTTTTCAATTTTTTCAGTTGTTTTTCTATTCTCTAATTCACTTAGCTCTGCTCTAATCTTTATGACCTCATGTCTTCTGGTCCCGAGGGGTTCCTCTGTTGTTCTCTTTCTACTTGTTCAAGCTGTAGAGTTAGTTCCTTGATTTGGTTTCTTTCTTCCTTCTAGATGCATGCATTTATGGAGATGAACAGACCTCTGAGCGCTGCTTTGGCTGTATCCCATAGGTTCTGGTAGGAAGTGTTTTCGTTCTCATTGGAATCCATGAATTTCTTTAGTTGATCCCTGATTTCCTCTATAACCCATGTTTTTTTGAGCAAGATGTTGTTCAGTTTCCAAGAGTTCCACTTTCTATCTCTGTTTTTTCTGCTATTGATTTCAACTTTGATGGATTTATGATCTGAGAAGATGCTTTGCAGTAATTCAATGGTATGGATTTTGTTGAGCATTGCATTATGGCCTATCACGTGGTCAATTCTGGAGAATGTTCCATGCGCACTGGAGAAGAAGGTGTAGTTGTCTGCGGATGGGTGCAAAGTTCTGTATATATCAATGAGGTTTAGTTGGTTAATTGTGTCAATGAGGTCTTCTGTATCTTTACTGAGCTTTTTTCTAGATGATCTGTCTAGTAATGAGAGTGGAGTGTTAAAGTCTCCCACTATTATTGTGGAGTCATCTAACTCTCTTTTGAGCGTAGTCAGTGTTTCTTCAACATATTTAGGTGCTCTGGCATTAGGTGCATAAATATTTAATATAGTTAAGTCTTGCTTGTGTACTGAACCTTTCAGCAATAGATAGTGACCATCTTTGTCCACGATGGTGGATTTGACATCAAAATTGATTTTGTCTGAGATTAGAATTGTCACCCCCGCTCTTCTTTGTTCATTGTTAGCTTGATATATATTCTTCCATCCTTTAATTTTCAGTTTGTTCCTGTCTTTAGGTCTCAAGTGAGTTTCTTGTAGACAACATATGGATGGGTCGTGTCTTTTGATCCAAGATGACACTCGGTGTCTCTTTACTGGAGCATTCAGTCCATTCACATTCAATGTAATTATTGATAGGTATGTGTTCACTGCTGCCATTGTGATATGTTTATTTTTATGTTGATGTTTTCTCTGTTGTTCTTATTAGTCAGTTCTGGGACACTCTTTTTTGTGAGTTGATTTTTCACCTTTTTCAGAGCTGGTTTTATAGTTGTTGAGAGTCGTGTGTTAGATTTCTTGATATGGTATGACACATCTTTGTTGTGCTTTACAGCTGCCCCTATGAAATACTTATATAATAGACTATTTATAAACCCGATTTTAATTACTACCAGTCTTGTCATCTTCTTCTCCACCTGGAAGGACTATAATGACTGTAATACATCCTTCTTTTTATTATAATGACACCATAGTTTTCATGATGATCACTGGATTGCTTCTTTCCATATCAAAGCTGTGATTGACTTTGGAGCCTTCCCTAAATGAGTATTGAGTAGTGTGTGGTTCTAAAATATAAAGTTAGTGGTTTTGTTCTTCTAAGCCAAAGCCAAGAACTTCTTTCAGTATTTCTTGTAGTTTGGGTTTGGTTTTTACAAAGTCTCTGAGTTTCTGTTTATCTGGGAATGTCTTAGTTTCATTTTCATATTTGAAAGACAGTTTTGCAGGATATATAATTCTTAGTTGGAAGTTCTTCTCCTACAAGACTTTGAATGTGTCATGCCACTGTCTCCGTGCCAGCATGGTTTCTGCTGAGAAATCTGACGAGAGCCTACAGGGTTTCCCTCTGAATGTTAGCCTTGCCTTGAGTCTTGCTGCCTTTAAGAATTGCTGCTTATGTTTCATTTTGTTAAGCTTGATTATAATATGTCTTGGAGTCTTTCTTTTGAGATCTATATTGGGTGGCGTACGATATGCATCTGAGATGTCTATATTCTCTTCCTTCATAATTTCTGGGAAGCTTTCTTTCAGCAGCTCAGCAACAATATTCTCTGTGTTCTCAGATGTCTCACCCTGTTCAGGGACTCCAATTAATTGAAGGTTGTTCCTCTTAATAGAGTCCCACATGCTTCTTAATGTTTCTTCATTTTTCTTGTTTCTAATTTCTGCTCATAGACGCTGGCATCAGTAGATCTGTCTTCCAAGTCAGAAATTCTTTTTTCCATTTGTTCCATTCTGTTTTCTTGGCTTTGCATGAAAGTTTCTATGTCTTTGATTTTCTTCTTGATCTGTTGGATTTCAGAGTACTGGTGTTCCATCAGATTGAACAACTTGTTTAAATTTTCACTTTGTTCTGCTGCATTTTGTATAAGGTCTAGAAGGGCTCTGTATATAATCAATTTGTATTCACTTCCTGATGCTTTCATAAAAGTTTCTTCATCTGGAAAACTCCTTGGTTGCTTTGTTTGGGAGCCTTCTGAAGCCATGAGTGATTGCTTGTATGCCACAATTGTCTGTTGCTTTTTGGGTCCCATGTGAGTATTTAGAGGCTGGAAGAGGTACTGTGAGGATAGACTGCAAATGTTTCTCTAGGCTGTCTTCAAATGTAAAGCAAAAGGTATCTGACCAGTTCACAAGTCAGTTAGGTTTTCAGGTGTAGAGGTTCCTCTTCTCATCTGACAAAGTAAACGCTACTATATCCAACCCCAGATGATAACAAACTAGTTCAGAATACAGCAATGCTACTGCCCTGTTGGCCTCTACTGACAGGGCCTAGCCTTATCCAACACTGCGTCTAGTACTGGTTTTGTGATAGAAAAGCACTCTCCTGTGGGCAAGCTAAGAATTAGGTCCAGCTGCAGCCACCGTACCCAAGATGGCGTCCTCCACACAGGCAGCAGACAGAGGGGCTAAAGGTGCCGAGAGGTAATGACTCCTCTGATTCTGTTGCAGGGTCCCCAACGTAGGCAGCACTGTGCAAAACCACTACTTTTCTGTCAGAGAAGCACTGTCCCGTTTGCAGGCCTTTGCTCCCAGGCTAAGAACAAGGTCCCACTAAAATGTCAATACCAACATGGCGTCCCATATACTGACTGCAAAGGTCCGCGCAAACCCTGCTGAGGCAGCTACCAAATGAAAGGCTCAAAGTGGCTAGATTAACAGAGTCCTGAGCCTGGCTCTCAGAATATGGGAATTTCGCCTGCCTATCCACGCAGCAGCGCGTCTGAGTCCAGCCGCCAGGCAGGACCCAGCTCTGCCCGCCAGCCAAGAAAGAAGAATTAAAAAAAGTGAAACTGTTGCGTTCACCTTCCGTCCGTGAGAGCTGGGGCTAGCCAGGAGTGGGAGTCAGTGAAAGAGAGGAGGTTTTTCGCTGAGTGGTATGAAGTCCCAATTAACAGCCCTGTGCCATGTCCTGTGGCTGACTAGGTGATCAGAAGGCTCTGTTTGATTGTCAATTCAGGTCTTGGTTTCCAGAGGGATACAAGGAGACATGTGCTCAGTCCGCCATCCCGACTCCACCCCCCCAAATTTTAACATTTTTTAATGAGATAAAGAAACAAAGTGTCAACTTTGTATGGATAGGGAAGAATCCCAAAATAAATAAAGCATTACTGAAGAAGAGGAAGGGTAAAGTGGGAGTCCTCACTCCACCTGACTTTAGAACCTATTATACTGCCACAGTAGTCAAAACAGTTTGGTACTGGTACAAATAATACATAAACCAACGGAACAGAATTTAGAATACAGACATAGTATCATCCACCTATGAGCAGCTGATATTTGACAAAGACCTAAAGTCTGTAACATGAGGAAAAGACAGTCTCTTTAACAGATGGTCTTAGAATAACTGGATATCCATGTGCAAAAGGAAAGAAACAAGACTCAAAATGGATCAAAGGCCTAAATACAAAATCTAAAATAATAAAGATCATGGAAGAAAAATAGGGACAATATTAGGAGCCTAATACATGGCATAAGTGGAATACAAAATATTAGTAAAAATGCACAAACTCCAGAAGAGAAAATCAACAACTGGGAACTCCTAAAAATCAAACATTTATGCTCATCCAAAGACTTCACCAAAAGAGTAAAAAGACAACCTACATACTGGGAAAAAATTGTCAGCTATGATAAATCCAATCGGCATCTATTTTCCAAAATCTACAAGATACTGCAAAACGTCAACAACAAAAAGACAAATAATCCAATTAAAAATGGGCAAAGGATGTGAACAGGCGCTTTGCCAAAGACATTCAGGCATCTAACAGATACGTGAGAAAATGCTCATAATCATCAGCCATTAGAGAAATGCAAATTAAAACTACAATGGTATATATTCTCATCCTAACAAGGCTGACAGTAATCAAAAAAACAAGAAAAAAAATGAATGTTAGAGAGGGTGTGGAGACACTGAAATGCTTGTGTTCTGCTGATGGGATAGTAGAATAATATAATCACTTTGGACATTGATTGGCACTTTCTTATAAAGCTAGAAACACCGTACGATCCAGAAATCCCACTCTTTGGGATGTGTCCTACAGTTTTAAAAGCTGTGACACAAATAGATACGTGCATACAACGTTCACTGCACTGCTGTTCACAATGCCAAATGGATGGAATCAACCTAAGTGCCCGTCAACAGGATAACTGATAAACTGTGATATATTCACACAGTGGAATACTAGGCAATGATAAAGAACAACAACGAATTTGGGAAATATCATGTAACACGGAAGAATCTGGAAGACATTATGCCAAGAGAAATTAGCCAGCGGCAAAAGGCATTCTTTAATGGCTATGGTGGGGAAGGAGGGGGATATTAATTAATTAATTAGCCAATTAGAATCATGTTAGGTGAGGGGAGAAACAACACACAGTATAGGAAAAGTCAGCACAAATGGACTAAACTCAAAGCTTAGAAGTATTCTAAATAAAAGGAGACATTTTGAGGGACTGAGCAGCAGGGTCAGGGGTGTGTGGACCGTGATTTTATGAGACATCATTGTCAACTGGCATAACAGAATTTATTAAGATATTCTACATCCCACTTTGGCGAGGCATCTGGGGTTTTAAAAGATAGCAAGTGGCCATTTAAGAAAGTATCAGTTGGTCTCGACTCACCTAGAACAAAACAGAAAGAAGAGTATCAAAGACACAAGGAAAAGGGTCAGTCCAAGAGACAGAAAGAGCCACATATCAGAGACTACAACAACATAAGACTGGAAAAACTAGGTGATGCCTGGCTGCCACCAAAGATTGTCCAGAAGTGAGAAGACAGAGGGGGATAGAAAGCTCATTAACTGGACATGAGAAATACTGGCTGAGGTGAAGGGTATGCTGTCTCAATGTGGGGAGAGGAACTAGGGTCTCATGGTAAGGTGTTTGTAAGTTTTGTGTGAAAAACTGACTGGAATTATAAACTTTCACTTACAACACCTTGAAATAAATAAAAAGTAATGAATCCATATACAGCCTTAATGTTTTAATTACATGGAACTTTTTCACTTCATTTGTCACTATTTATATTGTTCTTTAAAAAAGACTACTCCTCTAGCACCCAAGTGTTTCAGGAAATTAATTTCTAGCTGAAATTAAAATGATATGAGGAAATTATCTTGAATTAAAGAAAAAGATTAACCTTGACCCAAAAGTAGTATCAAAGGCCAGGAAGACACATGCTTATAAATTACATATGTGTATCTCTGCATAAAGACAACACATTAATAGCATATATAAAAACCCAAACCAAACCTGTTCCCGTCAAGTACGTTCCAACTCATAGCAACCCAATAGGACAGAGTAGAACTGCCTCATAAAGTTTCCAAAGAGTGCCTGGTAGATTCAGACTCCCCACTTTCTGGTTAGCAGCCATAGCTCTTAACCAGTGCATTACCAAGGTTTCCCAATAACATATGTATGTGAACATATATGTAACACACATATGCATGCATATATGTATATAATTTCCCTAGCAGATCCGACTCAATGGCACTTGGCTGGCTTTTTTAGCAGATTATTAAATTTTGTGGTTGCTAATTTCCAAGAAGTTTCAACCAAATGTAATGCTAAATTCATAGTACATGGAGTAATAATAGGATTTGACTTTATACATAAAGGTTATTTGCATTCTTGAATCTACAGTGGCAAAGATAATTGATTTTTTAATTAAATCTGTTTTCTATTTATTCATCAACTGAATGGCTTCTGTGTGCCTGGCCCTGTGGTAGGTATATCCTAGTAGCTCACCGTTAGTTGGGAGGTAACAGAGGAGAAGCTGTATCAGAGAGCGCCACAGGTACCACTAAGGGAGCCAATCAAGGAGCAGCTTGCCCAGAGTGGAGGCATTGCAGATGTAGAACTGGTTCTTAAAGGTTAAGTATCAATTTCCAAGATGAAATAAGAGGATGTCCTGCACATTCTTTCCTCATGCATCCTGAATCCCTGTACAAATGCTACTCAAAGTGCCGTCCATGGAATAGAATTAGTCCACAAACTATTTCTGGTCTAAGGCAAAATAAGCGCGAAAATGGAGACTAAGTATTTAGAAATTTTTATAGCAATTCGACTGGATAATTACAAGTATGATGAGTCAGCTAACAAAATGTTAGGTTTGAATTTTGTATGTATTTGGTTTTTTTATTTTATTACTCTGGTCATCGCTTTTATTTTGTTCTTAACAAGTATTGATCCATGATGAGAGGTGTTATGCACTGAACTGTGTCCCCCAAAATACATATTGTAAATCCTGATCTCTATGCCTGTGATTATTATCTCATCTGAGAATGAGTTGTCTTTGCTATGGAGCCCAGAGGTTAAGAGCTTGGCTGCTAACGAAGAGGTGGGCAGTTCAAATCTTTCAGTTACTCCTTGGAAACTACAGGGCAGTTCTAATCTGTCCTTTAAGGACTCGGTGAGTCAGAATCTATCCACAGCAACAGACTTGGTTTTGTTTGATTGTCTTTGCTATGTTAACGAGACAGGATTCGTGTAGGCTATGTCTTAAGTCAATCTCTTGAAATATGGAAGAGACTAAACAAGGAAAAGGAAGAGGCAGAGATAGAGGAAGACACATGGCAAGCCACATGGAGATCTTCAAGGAACCAGGGAGCAGAAGCTGGACAAGGACCTTCCTCCAGAACCGACAGAGACAAAGCTTCTCCCTAGAGTTAGAATTCTGAATTCATATGGCCAGCCTCATAAGCTGTGGGAAAATGAAATTTCATTTGACAAAGCCATTGCCATGTGGTGTTTCTGCTATAGCAGTACTAGTTAACTGAGACAGATGGGAAATTAAGAGGGGAAAAAGCTGGTCTTTCACCACAGGTCATTTGAGAGATGTTGTTCCATATACATTTGTATTTCAAATTCTACCAGCTCCCGTGACTATATGCAACATTATGGTATTTCTTTGTAGAAGAAAAAAATATAAAAGGTAGGTGATCACTCACTGCATTCTGCAGTTTTTGTAAAAATTGCTAATAATAAAATTCAAACATTTTAGAAATATATAAGGTAAAATGAAAAATTGTACCATAACCCAGAAACAAGAATCAGAAATAGAATGAATATTACTCTACTGTCATCTTTATCAGAAACCCTGGTGGAATAATGGCTACGTGCTACAGCTGCTATCCAGAAGTTCAGGAGTTCAAGTCAACTAGACACTCCTTGGAAACTCTATGTCAGTTCTACTCTGTCCGTAGGGTCGCTATGAGTTGGAACCAACTCAGCAGCAGTAAGTTTGGCTTTAGGTTTATTTTCTTTGTCAGACTGTATTATACATACTCACTTGCAACTTCCTTTCCTTAAGTCAATTTATTTTAAATGACACAGGGAACATCAAAAGAAGATGGAAAGATAATATAGAGTCATTATACCAGAAAGAACTGGTTGATGTTCAGTCATTTGAAGAGAAGATAGCAAGCATATGATCAAAATCAATGGTACTGAAGGAAAAAGTCAAAGCTGCACTGAAAGCACTACCAAAACACAAGGCTTCAGTAACTGATGGAACATCAATTGCAATATTTCAACAAACAGACACAGTGCTGAAAGTGTTCACTCATCTATGCCCAGAAATTTGGGGGACAGCTACCTGGCCAGCTGACTGGAAGAGATTTGTATTTACGCCCATTCCAAAGAAAGGTGATGGAACAAAATGCAGAAACTACCAAACTATATCATTAATATTACATGCAAATAAAATTATGCTCAAGATCATTCAAAAGTGATTGTAACAGTACATTGACAAGTAAATTCCAGAAACTGAAGCTTAATTCAGAAGAGGACATGGAACCAGGGATATCATTGCTGCCGTCAGATGGATCTTGGCTAAAAACAGAGAATACCAGAAAGATGTTTACCTGTGTTTCATTGACAATTCAAAGGCATTTGACTGTGTGGAACTTAACAGACTATACCTAGCATTGCAGAGACTGTGAATTCCAGAACACTTAATTGTGCTCTTAAGGAATCTGTACCTGGATTAACAGACAGTTGTACGAACAGAACAAGAGAACAGGTCATGGGTTAAAGTCAGGAAAGGTGCGTGTCGGGGTTGTATCCTTTTACCGTATCTTTTCAATGTGTATGCAGAGCAAATAATCCAAAAAACTGGATTATATCAAGAAGACAAAGGCATCAGGATTGGAGCCCAGCCCAGTGCTGTCGAGTCAGGATTGGAGGACAAGTCATTAACAACCTGGGTTACGCAGACGAAGTGGAAGACAGGAAGAAGATTTGCTGGAAGTGGAGAAGATTTGAAACACTTACCGATGCATATCAAGGACCTTGCTGGAAGTGAAGAAGATCTGATACACTTACTCGTGAAGATCAAGGACGACAGCCTTCAGTATGGATTGCATCTCAACATCAAGAAAATAAATATCCTCACCACTGGACCAGTAAGCAACATCATCACAAATGGTGAAAGGATGGAGGTTGTCAAGGATTTCACTCTACTTGGGTCTACAATCAACACCCATAGAAGCAACCATCAAGAAATCAAAAGGCACATTGAACTGGGAAAATCTGCTGCAAAGGAATTCTTTAAAGTATTGAAAAGTAAAGATGTCACCTTGAAGACCAAAGTGTGCCTGGCCCAAGCTGCAGTATTTTCATGTACATGTAAAAGCTGGACAGTGAACAAGGAAGACAGAAAAACAGTTGATGCCTTCAAATTGTGGTGTTGGAGAAGAATATTGAATGCACCATGGACTGTCCAAAGAACAAACAGATTTGTTCTAGAAGTACAAGCTGAGGGCTCCTTGAAAACAAAAATGGCAAGACTGTGTCTTACCTACTTTGGACACGGTGTCAGGAGGGATCAGTCCCTGGAGAAGGACATCATGCTTGGTAGAGTGGAGGGTCAGCAAAAAAAGAGGAAGACTCTCAATGAGCTGGACTGGCACAGTGGCCACAACAGTGGACTTAAGCATAAAGATTGTAGACATGGCACAAGACCAGGCTGTGTTTTGTTCTGTTGTTTATAGGGTCCCTATGATTCAGAATTGACTTGACAGCACCTAACAACAACAATTACAACTTTATTTTCTTAAGTCAATTTATGTTGCACATTTCCCCACGTAAATTCATTAATACAGAAGTTGTAAAGATGTGACATGTATTAAATACTGTCAGGCAGCATTTAAAGAAAAATTGACAGTATGTTGGATTCATTTACTTCTCATGAAATTCTGAGGCAGACACTGTCTTAGAGATGGATAAACCAAGGCATAGAGATACAAGGAATTTGCTCAAGCCCACACAGCTATGTGGTCAGAGATCAGAGGGTCAGAGATCAGAACTAAAATATATATGGTTCTACATCATTCTTCTTAATGGTTACTTAGCATTCCCATTTTTAAAGTATAACTACGTATTGATAAGCACCTGGGTTATTTAATTTCATCATTGATAAAATAATGTTGTAACATCTGGTGTTCACTTGTACTATTGTTTCACAGTAATAAATTCCTAGATGTGGAATGCTTGTTTAACGGGTGTAATGCATTTCAAACATAACACATTGGTAAACTGTCATACAATCGATCATATCAATTGACACATCAATTGAGTATTGAGTTGTCTATCTTTTATCAACATCATACATTATCATTAAAAAAAATTTTCAATATGAAAATTAAAAATATCTTTTTATATCACACTCACTGCCATTAATTCCAACTCGTGATGACTCTATGTGACTGAGTATAACCACACCATAGGGTTTCCAAAGCTGTGAATCTTTACAGAAACAGACTGCCACATCTTTCTCCTGAGAAACAGCTGGTAGATTTGAACTGCCAACCTTTGTGTTAGCAAACAAGTTCTTTAACCACTGTACCATCAGGGCTCCTTCATAGTATTCTTAAAATTGCACTCTAAAGGTGTGATTTTTCTGGAGATTGTTGTGCAAAGGATCCGGGCTTTTGAGTCAAATTCCTATCTTTCTCATTTACCTTTTTGCTCAGTCTGGGGGAAAAAAGAAAGGACACAGACCTCCCTAAGAAACCGTAGCACTTACTATAACTATATACCCACAGGGTTTAGTGAGAACTGGACCAGCTTCTGGAAGGTACTAAGTCCTTCTGTCTTCCACCTGTCAGTCACCCATCAGGAGGCTCTTTGCTAACTTTGCTAAGGAAGGTACAGAAAAGAAAAAGATGATCCAGGACCACATCCCCCAGCCATACTCATTGCTGTTCCTCTTCACTGTCTTCCACCTCAAAATCACCAAGTATTTCATTTGCATGACATTTCTTCATTTGATCTGCTGTTTGCCCTTTAAATGCCATCATAGCATTTGTGGACCTCTAGCTGTCTTCTTTCCCTTCTTCCTCCAGCTGACACTTTTCCTGGGAGTTTGTGAGAACACTTGACATTCACAAAGCCTGAAGTCTTCTGGTGAAACTAAATGCAACAGGATGATCAGCACTGTGCAGCACTGTGTTTCTTTAGCATGGGTTGGCTCGGGTTACAGAACCTGGGCAGCTGTAGCACAGACCGAGGCTATGGCTGTTTCCCTTCTGTTTTATGATCACCCCTATTTCATTACTTTTTGCTTTTCACTACATACTGGCCTAGTGGTCTAGAGCAGCAGGCTAGAGAGATAAGGTCTTCTGGTCATAAATAAAGCAGAAGGGTAAAACCACTAGAAAGGGAATGTGGGAAATTGTGGTGACAGGCCCACATGTTTAGCTTTGGATATGGGCTCTGAGGATTGTTGGGAGCCTTTTTTACCCTAGTTTAAGAGGACTTCCCACTTACAATCTATCATCCAAACCTTTTATCAATGCATATGCTTCACAGCCAGGGAAAGACTGTTGGACAGCACCCGTTTCCCACGGCATGGACTAAGGGTGAGTGTGAATGACAGGCACAGTGTATGTGGCTTCTGCTCGGGGTACGATCCCATAGAATCCTGCTCTGCACAGAGGGAGGAAATTTAACAATGATTAGCCACAAAAAGGACCACTTCAGGGGTAGTGCAAAGGGGAAGAGGTATGTGTATGTGGGGGAGAGAGAGAGAGAAAGAGGGGGAGGTAAGTAAATTAAAAAGTATTGCATTGAAAAATATGACCAACTGAGAAACAAAGAATATTGCTGGAAATCCCAACAGTATCCATTAGGTTGTCTTTGACATGTACTGGCTTACATTATAGTTGCAAGAGACAAAAAAAAAAATCTCTGAAGTATATATGCAACTAGCTTTACTTTTAATTCAAGTTTTACCTTTAAAGATAGACATATGATTCTGAGTTTAAGGATATATATTCCAATTACTGTTTGGCAAATCAGGGAATAATGAAAAATTTCTTTGCTCACAGACAAAAATATTTTCACATCAGATTTAGTGGTATTTTGAATTTTAATTTTGCATAGCTCAATTTTTACAGTTTTTTTGTGGCTGTTGTTGCTGCTGCCGTTGGCGGGACCTCCCTGCCATCTCAATGCATTACTGTTTTCATAACCAAGAAAGACACAAATCCGGGATGGGCAAAAAGCTACAAAGGAATGCAAGGAACAGTTTGGGAAACATAACATATATTTACCAAAGCACGAAGGCTCCCCCTTGTGATGCGTTTGGGGCAACTGAGGCAACCAGCCAGGAGGGGACAGGAACTGGAGCTGGCTGTCAAGTGTCCACTTGAAATATTAGTCACTGTCTCTTACTATTCATTTTTAATTAAAACAGATTGCCTCCAACATGTAGTCTAGATAAAAATAATTAAAAATAGCTGCAAGCATTTTATAGAAACCACAATAAATCCCCTAAACGATTAAAGATTTAAATGTAGTACAGTACATAATGTAATTGTGATGGATGATTTTATGATCTTTGAAGACTTTCTAAACAGGACATCAAAGCCACAGAGCTAAAAAAAGAAAACTGCCACCAAACTTGATACATGAAACTCCTGAACTTCATCTTTAACTATACTAAAACTAAGCAAAACATATTTGCAATACACAAACAAAACCAATAGCTAATAATCCGACTCGACGGCACTTGGCAATATATTTATGAAAGAATGAACTATTATAATTTTTTAATAATGAGGAAAAGGCTATGCTATGCTTAATAAACTAAGAAATGGCCTAACTTCACTAGTTGTAAAAATGAATAAATAAAAATTAAAAGACCAAAGCAAATAGCCTTTTTTTTTTTAATTTACCAACCATTCAGGCCCAGATTTAAAAGAATGATAGCATTTAATGCTGAGTATGTAAAAACAGACAGACATGCACAAGCTTTCTGAGGGAAATCTGGTAACATACATAAAAAAATTAAAATGTATATATTCTTTTACCCAGAAATGTAATCTTTCTAGTCATATATCAGACAGATATGCTTGAATAAATAAGCAAAGAAGAGCCAAACACTATTACTTTAATAATTAGATATTTCAAGTAACAGTGAATATTTACCAATAAGAATTCATGAAATAAATTTACATGGGAATACTACACAGGCTGTATGATTCTGTTAAATAGGTACAGCAAAATTGTTAGGTGAAAAATGAAAATATCACATGGTCCTGTATACAATACCTATGTTAATATATACGCATTTTTAAATTTCTAGGCAAATCATAATTTAATCTTGAGAGTGGTTATCCTGACAGGGCAGGTTTGAAGAGGGACAGTTGGTAACCAGTTATTAACTTTTCCCAATAACTTTCTCTATTTTCTGAGTTTTCTGTAATAAATATATGTAAATGTTATTATCATAAAAAATAATTCTCCTTAAAATTACAAAGTACAGATCAAAATTCTTACTTTAGACTTTTTCTTCCCCCAATTTCTTTTCAACAACTTCACGTTATGAATTAAAAACAGAGTTAAAGATATAAACAGTAGCATTTTTTAACCACGTGTTGACTATTTTTATCTCCAAGGGAAGTTTAATATACTTGGTCCTGAATATGGACTAACTAAAATAAGATTTTTAAAGTGGGGCAGACTTCAGCCATTATTTTCTGCAATTGTTCAATTTTATAAAGTTCTACAACTTGAGAAGATAAAATGCCTTCCCCAAATCACTGAGCAGTGGACAGAAGCCAGAATGAGAACTCAGATATGCTCAATCCTCAGCAGCTTCTACTTGTATGACTCCAAGCTCTTTTGCCTGTTGTGATTTTTACTGTGAATGAGCACAGAAACAGAATTTGACATAGTTGTCATAACATGCTAGTGCCATCTTCAACAACGACACGAATAATGACACTGACTGCAGTAGTATCTCCTAAGAACAACATACACAAATTAGCTATCACTCAGATGTGACATTTCTCAAAAGGACTACACTGATAATGTCTTACATACTTTGGACATGTCGTCAGGAAAGATCAGTCCCTGGAGAAGGACTTAATGCTTGACAGAGTGGAGCGTCAGCGAAAAAACGGAGACCCTGCAAGAAATAGATCCACACAGTGGCCGCAACAATGGGCTTACGCATAAAAACAACTGTGGACATCGCGCAAACCGGGCAGTGTTTCGTTCTGTTGTACACAGGGTCGCTACGGGTCGGAACCGACTCAACAGCACCTCCTAACAACAACACTGATGATGAAGATGCTGATCGTCTGATACCATTGAGTTATTGGAGTGTGGCTTGGTTTGGTTTATGGGAGCCCTGATGGCCCAGGTGGAAACATTGGTGGTACAGTGGTTCAGTGATACGGCCACTGACCAAAAGGTCAGCAGTTCAAATCCACCAGATGCTCCTTGGAAAGGGGCGGTTCTGCCCTGTTCCACAGGGTCGCTATGAGTTGGAATCGACTCAATGGCATTGGGTTTAGTTTGGGGTTTTTTTGGTGACCCAGGTAGCCCAGTGGTTAAAATCTCTGCTGCTAACCAAAAGATCAACAGCAATCCAGCAGTCATTTCTTGCAAACGTAATGGGGCAGTTCTGCTATGTACTTTAGGGTCGCTATGAGTTGGAATTGACTCAACTCAGCTGATTTATTGAGCTATTGCATTGCCAGGCACTATGTTAAATGCTTTACGTGTATTAGTTCATTTAATTTTCTCAAACTAGATGGAGATTTATATATATATACATATATATATGTTTGGGAAACCCTGGTGGTGTAGTGGGTTAAGTGCTACCACTGCTAACCACAAGGTCAGTAGTTCAAATCCACCAGGCGCTCCTTGAATACTCTGGGGGTCAGTTCTACCCTGGCCCCTAGGGTCGCCATGAGTCGGATCTGACTCGACGGTACTTGGCTTGGCTTGGCGATATACATGTAGTTGTCTTCATTTTACTAGTAAGGAAAATAAAAAGCTTAAAAAAGTGTCTTGCCCAGTATCATAGAAGTGGTATAACATTCTAGTACCTCACAGGTATGTCTATTTCCAAAATTAAAAATAAGGAACACTTTATCACTACTTTATATAGCTTCATAAAGATGGTTGAAGAGTCCAGGCACACCACATCTCTTCTTAATAGTGGCTTAGGACTAAGCACCATTCTTATAATGTCTAGTATATTACAATGGATTATCAGCTGTGTTGCAATATATTTTCATGCCTCCTTTAAAAATGGCCTCGTAAACGTGTTAATCAATAGCCGGCCTCTGTGGCTCACCTAAAAGCACTGACCCATCACAAACTCATCAGAAGACAATGTCTTTCCACTAAGCTGTCTTCAGAAAATTTAAGAAAAATTGGCAAGAATATCAATAAATTACTGCACAGTACACGTTCAGTTATACTCAGATACTGGTTAAAAATAGGTCACAGCTGTAAATCTTTAGTAAATCTGACTTCACTAACTTTTTCCGTAAAGCTCGTTTTTCCTTATTGATTATCTTTTTGTGTTGTATTCCCTCTTATGTATTTCTTCATTACAGTATTTTAATTTCTCTTTCAATCACCCTATTTAGATTTGTCTGCTGAAGTCTTAAACTGTACCTTTGCTGTTCCCTTAAAATTCATACTATATGTGCCATGAACCATTTACTCACCCCATGCTTGTCAGGAAGTAACCCTGGTAGGCAGCGAGGGTGAGCAGTGATGGAAAACAACAGAAGGGAATCAGTGCAGAAATGCTAAACAGCCTGAACTTCAGAAATTTAACCCAGTAAATCAGCGAGTTGCAGAGAGAAGCAGAATCATTTCTTCTTCCCAGGTTTAAGTGGGGGTAACACAGGGGTGGGAATATTGGATTTTAAAAAAAAACAAAACAGCTTGAGGTTTCACCCATGAGGCTGGAGCTAAAGCATTTCTAGGTATGGTAGACAAGCTGCTTCTTCAGTTTTCCAAGCACTCCTTGACATTGGGAAATACAGAGTAGACTCAGAAAAGAGGACCCACCCACTGCCATCGAGTTGATCTTGACTCTTAGTGACCGTGTAGGTCAGAGTAGAACTGCCTCACAGGGTTTCCAAGGAGCTCCTGGTGGATTTGAACTGCTGACAGTCTGGTGAGCAGAAGCAGGGTGCAATGTGCATAGGGCTTGTTTTATGTTCAAGGGGAAAACGAAACAGAGGGAGCTATCATGTTTCCTTTAAGGCTCTACCAACTGATTGAATGGAATAAAAATGAGAGAGAAAGAACATTAATTATTAGACATAAAATACTAACCCATTTGTTAACTCCTTAAAAATGAAAGAATGGGGTTCAGGAGGAGGAGGGTATTCTACACTCCACAGAAGGATCATAGTTTCCATGCCCATGTCTTTCAACATTTAGGTTTGTCTTGTATAAATTCTCCTTTTGATTTAGTCCTATGTTTACTCACAATAGCTTAGCTCTCAATTTGTTAACTATTTTTCAGTAGTATCATCAATATCATGTAGCATTTGTCCTCTAGAAAAAGATTCATTTATAAAATGGATAAGTGATCACATTTTCTTCTTACCATTTTTATAAGTTGATAAGTCTTGAGAACTATCAGTATATACTTCAAAGTACTATATAATATGCCCCTGATGACACTTTCATTGATTAATTAAATAAGATAGATTTACTGATATTCTGAGAGATTTTGTAAGTAAGGCTCAACACTAAAAGTAGTGAGCCCTGCCTAATATGTCTATCTAGTTTATTAAGGTTCAATAAAATCAATAAAATAATCCCTCTAAAAAACTGTCCACAAAAAAGTTGAAATACCAAAAATAATAATAAGTTGAAATATCAAAGAGAAATTATTCTAATTACAGGATAGAGAAAAACTTGTGCCAATATTCAGAAGCAAGGCTTTAACTACCATTGTAGTGAATGTGTAAGGATTTGGTATAGTGCTCCCAACTAAGTTCCTATAGTGCTAGACATCCAGATAACCAAAATGCTCTCAATCAGAGTCACCAAAACTAGGGATTGTGTGTTGTACATGTGCTGGGTAGAATGCTAGCGGTGCCAAGATTCCCGTACCCTAATATACAAACTCTTTGAGTATAGGTGTGAACTGTGAATATGACCAGATAGACCTTTCATAATTAGTTATTTTATGTGGCACAGTTGGCTTTAAGAAAGGAAGATTATTCTGGGTACATCTAACCTAATCAAGTAATCCCTTAAAAGGGACTGAACTTTTACTGGTTAAAGAGATTTGAAATGTGAGAGGCACTTGATATAAGGATGATTTTCCATTGCTGGCTTTGAAGATGAAGCAGTCCACATTGACAGGAATGCAGGTCGCTGTTAACAGTTGAGAGTATCTTTCAACCGATAGTCAATAAGGAAACTGTGACTTCAGTCCCACATTTGTAAGAAATTCAAATTCTGCTAACACCTAGAAGACAATCAAAGTGTATTTTTTTTCTCAGAGCCTCCAAAAATACAGAAACCCAGCCCACCCAATCCTCTGGCTTTAGCCTGTGAGACCTTGAACAAATGGTCCAGTTAGCCCTACCTGGATTTTGAACTTTCAGAGCTGAAGCTGATACATATGTCTGTTTTAAACCACTAGATTTACAGTAATTTGTGATGCAGCCATAGAAAATTAATACATGGGACAATGGTCACTTAAAATAAATTTGGCAGAAAGATAGTGATAGCAGAACTAACTTAAGTAAGCTGAAGGGGAGCAAGATAGTGAGAGGGTCACTATTTTGCATGTCTATGTGTGTACACGCATACACATAAATGTATAATATTGTTGAACTTCTTTCCCTCAAAGGAAATTATCACATGAAGAAAAATCACACTCATTTAGTGTCTGTGCCAAGAATTTTATTTGTACTAAATGATTCAGAAATTATTATATTCATTTTATCTCACTAGTTCCATAATTAGATTAATGTTATTAAACCTTTCACAATAACAATAAAACTAAAGCAGATGGAGATTTGGTATTTGATGCTAGCAAATTAATAACAAGGTTAAAAGTAAAAATATAACTCTTAAAATCCAGTATATTTCAAGATCATTAAGCCACACATCATCCAAGTGTTCAAAATGTTCTTAATTCTATCAGTCTAGGATTTAAAAAAAAAAATCAATAATTACTTGGATGCAGTCCAATTTTCTTTGCAACAGTATTTCATTTGACACAGTGGCTGCAAAAAAGGTCTCAAACACAGCAAAGATTGTAAGAATGCTGCAGATCCAGGCCTGGACACCAGCTCCTTCCAGTTTTATATTCTGCTGAAAAACTGCATCTTGCTAAAATGTAGATTCTGATTCAGTGCATCTAGGATGAAGGTGCAGATTCTTAGCAAGGAGTTAAATGAGAATGAAATGCAGGTTTGAAGCCCTGTACAGGACCGGGCAGTGTTCCATCATGTTGTACGTGGGATAGCTTGAGTCAGAACTGACCTGAAGGTACCTAATAACTGCTGTTTGATTTATGATTTATCATTGATTAGAACATTTTCAAACCCTTTAGCTTAACTATTAACAGTGCAAATGATTCTTGTTTGCAATGTAGATAAATTTTGTTCTGCAAAGTTTAAAAAAAAGAATATTTCCAAATGATCAGCTATGTCTACTTGTATGTCACAGACCATATATGAAAAAATTATTTTAAACTAAAAAAAAAAATTCATTTAGGTGTTATTGTATAATTCATTCTTAAAAACTTACAAATATGAAATTAAATAAACATAAAATGAATTCATAAATTGATAATAACGATGACATGGCAGTAGTAATTGCTCCCATTTGCTGAGTAGTTACTAACTGTCCAGAACTTGACCTAGTACATTATGTGTGTACTTCCTCTAAGATGGCCCCAAATTATCCGTGGGTCCTGATAGTCACAGCCTGGGGTAATCCTCTCACCTTGAGCAACTTGTTTCCAACCAATAGAATAAGAGAATATTGAGAAAGCGTCACATTATTAGGTTAACAAAGATCCTGACCCCATCTTGCTAGCAAACTGTCTCTGCTGGCAGGCTCTGATAGGCAAGCAGCCGTAATGGAGAGGTCCACACGACGCAGAATTGAGGGCTGCTTCCAGCTAGCAGCTAATAAGGCATCAAGACCTTCAGTCCAGCAACCCTCAAGGAAATGAATCCTGCCAAAAACCACATTGCATGAGCTTGTAAGTGCATTCTTCCCTTAGTGAGTCTTTGGTTCAGATCTCAGCCGTGGTTGATGCCTTGGTTTCAGTCTTGTAAGAGAAACAAAGCAGAGGGCATAGCAAAGCCATGCCCAGAATCCAGACCCATAGAAACTGTTAGGTAGCATAAATGTGAGGCTTTTTTTCCCCTCCCTTTTGGGGGGCAAGGGAGGTAATTTGTGACACCGTAATAGATAAGTTCTACCCTGGCCCCTAGGGTCACCATGAGTCGGCTCCCACTTGAGGGCACTTGGCAATAGATAAGCGGAAACCCTGGCAGCTAATGGGTTAAGTGCTAGTCTGCTAATCAAAACATCAACAGTTCAAATCCACCATGTGTTCTTTTGAAAGTCTATAGGCCAGTTCTATCCTGTCCTACAGGGCTATTACGAGTCAGACCCGTCTCAGTGGTGGTGGGCTTTTTCTTTTCTTTTAACAGACAAGTAATGTATTTTTTAATGCTCACCAAAAAAAGAAAATGTGAACCTAGTACCATTGTTCATTACATATTTCAGACAAGAAAACTAAAGCTCAGAGAGTTAAACTTCCCCAAATTAGCAACAGTCAGTAAGTTGCAGAGCCCAGGTGTGAATCCGAATTTCCTTTACTTCCAAGTTTATGTGTTTATCTTGTACACTACATCTAAAGCTGGCTATTTACCCCGTAAACCATAAATTTAGAATAGCGAATCACCAGTTTTAGAATGCTAAGATCAGGCTCTGGTGTGGAAAGTGCAATGGTTTCAAATGTTTCTCCTTAGGTAAATTGTGCTTTGCTCTTTGAAGATTGTATTCCCAAGAAGAGCTTCATAAACACACTTTTTGGATAATATGTTTCTCCCTAGTGACCTAGCTTACATCACCCTAAACTTATCTAAAGAAAGACAAGCATAGACTCTTTGCCACCAAGTCAATTGTGACTAATAGAGACCCTACAGGACAGAGTAGATCTGCCCCCTAGGGCTTCTAAAGATGCAGTCATGACACAAGCAGACTGTCACATCTTTCTCCTGCAGAACAGCTGGTGGGTTCCAACCTCGGACCTTGGGTTATGGGTCAATTGCTTAACCACTGCACCACCAAGCTCCTTAGGCAAGGCATAGGGGTGGAATAATCCCTGTAACATCAAAAATAATGACAGGCAGTTACAATTTCAATTCTATTTTGAGTTTATTGACAATTGAGTGATTGATGTGAATGAATAGGAGAGAAGACCCAGCAAGTTTGTTGAACTGGTAAATAGGATTGTGTAACTAATAGAAGGGTTCATGTATGTCCTTTCATAGTGTATTGTATATTGGCATTAATTGCTTGATGATGAATTGGATTAGTCATTTTTTGGTTAAAATTAAGCAGGTGTTGATTAGTCAGTTTGGGGTTGGGTAGAGAATTGTTGGGAATGTGATAATTAGCACGGGGAGGCCTATTATTGTGGAAATAGAGAAAGAGGAAAACAGATTTTCATTCATTTTGTTTCAAGGACACTAGATTGAAAGAGGTGTCTTCATTCAAAAGTGATTGCCATATATCTAACTTTGTAATAAAATTATTTTTTTAAAAAAAAGATGCATTATCCATGTGTTCCAAAGATACATGTTAGGAAAATAATTCCAAAAATTTTGAAAAAGGTACAGTTATAGAAAAGTTAAAAGCAGCAAGCGTCAACCTCAAAGAGCCTGCCAGAGCCAAAGCTAGGAAAAAGAATTACACAGTAAATTAATGGATTATGACACAAAGTATAAAACAGATATACATGAGTCCATAAGTAAATGGTGAAAAAAATAAAGGAGGATACAAGACAAATATCCTTAGAGAAGTATTACAAATAATGAATGCAGATGTTACCCCTTCTAAGAGATGGAGGTATACTGAACTTTCGCCCTTTAGTGTGGGTGTACTGGAATTAATGACTTGTTTCCAAGCATAGAGTGCAAAAGAAACCTGCAAATATTACCTTGGTCAGGTGATAAAGGTTAACATCACCAGTAATAAGTCAAGCTGACATGATATGCCCCTCATACGGTGCTGTCAGACCGGCATTTGATCCCTGTGGTATTCTTCCTTCAAAATCCAGAATCCCGGTCCAGACATGGGCAAAATGTCAAACAAACCCAAGCTGAGGATTAGTCTACTAAAAACCTGACCAAGACTCCTCTACACTGTGAAACCATGAAAAGACAGACTAAGAAACTGTCACAGACCAAAGGAGACCATGAGACATACTGATTAAATGTAACATAGTATCCTGAACAAGATCCTGGAACAGAAGAAGGTATCAGTTGAAAAACTAAAGGGATCTTAAAAACATCAAGAGTCTAATTTAAAAATAAACTAACAGGATCTACAAAGCATAAAAAAGCAAAAACCCAGTGCTGTCAATTTAGACCCATAGAGACCCTATAGGACAGAGTAGACATGCCTCAAAGAGTTTCCAAGGAGCATCTGATGGACTTGAACTGCCAACTTTTTAGTTAGCAGACCTAGCACTTAGCCACTAGGCCACCAGGGTAGTATCATAGAAATAAATAAGTGAATTCAGTAGTGAGAAACTGAAGTCTGTGTTTCTTAATTTCTTAGAGCTTAAATGATGCTTTTATGGTCATGCACTAATTTGGAAACATTACAAAAATTACCACTGAAATTTTAATAAGTGATGTACTTTAGAGTTTTTAGAAATTAAGTGTCTTATGTCAAAATGGATAGCTCTGGCAGACTGATCTTTTCCTCATGGCCTTAGTAGATCCCCAAGGTCAGCCCAAAGCCAAAAATAAGAAATGTAATATCCTGAGGCTTCTTCTACTCTTCCATTGCTGACATAGGTCAAGCAGTAGTCAAAAGATTATAAGATGTCATCTTTTAATCCAAGCCTCTGATACTTAAGAGATCACTAGAAAACCCTCCAAGTTTAAAGATTCTCTTCTAGAATGTTTAATGTGCTTTTTAAAGGTTGAGCTCAAAGATTTACCTGCAGAGGGGATAGAGATCAGGCCCAGGGTCCCGCAGCAGCCAGCAGGACACTATTCACATCAAATGCAATACATTCCTTATACTGCTTTAATTATCAGTGCTAATAGAAGAAGCACAGGGCAATAAATTTGAGATTTAGCCGGCAAAGGAAAGCTAGTTTTCATGTTTAATTTTTAAAGGTATTATATTCCTATTTAAGTGTCCTTCCATGTTCTTCCAGACTAATCCTCACTGTATTATACAAAGCTCTCACTGAAGCAAAGAAAAAAGGGAGACTATTAGGTTTGATTTTTTTTCTGTTCTATGTTTATTATCAATCTTCATTACAAAAGATAATAGAATATGGATATACTGACATTCTTTGCCTTAAGAGCACGGATTCCTTTCTGATTTCCAAACTGCTGTTTGTTCGTTTAATAACAGGTACACATGACTGTTGTGGCCTGATTTGTGTCCCTCAAAAAGTTGACGTCCTAACCTCTAGTACCTGTGAATGCAACTTTGTGTGGAAATAGGCTCTTTGAAAATATCATCTGTTAACAAAGTGTTGTTCTGGAACAAGGTAGATTGTGATCCAATATGAGGGGTGTCCTTACAAAATAAGAGAAAGACGCACGGAAGGAAGGTGGCTGTGTGACAACAGAAGCTGAGACTGGAGCTGCAGGTCAAGGGCCACCAAGGATCAGTGGAAAGACACTGGGGGAAAGAAATGCAGGAGACTCTTTCTCAAGTCTCAGGAGGAATCAGCACCTGATCTCAAACTCGTAACCTCCAAAACTGTGAGACAATAAATTCCTGTTCTTATAAACTACACGGTTTATGTACTTTGTTGGGCAGCCTCAGGAAACTAACACAAGACATTGTGTTAATAGTGTGTTTTCTCATGCTTTAACTCCTTTTTGGTCTCAGAACAAACTTATCTAAGAGTTAGAAAGGAGAGAAATTACTATTCCCTCTATATAGATAAGGATATTGAGGCCCAGAAAGATTACAGTTGACTCTTAGACATAGATTTGAATTCTGATATTTTGACCCCATGTCCAATGCTGTTTTGTAAGCAAATGTACTATGGAAATCTTTCATTTCCTTTCTTTGCCATCCTCAGCCATACCTAGTAGGGCCTGCATTACTGTTGAACCTTACCTTTGAAGTTGCCTAAAGTCCAGGCCTAGGTCTTCCTGCTACCAATACTGCTATCTTTGACCTCTTACCTGAAACAAAACAAAAATACACTTAAACAGAAATTCTTCCTCAAACAAAAACTCACAGCTCGATCTCTGTCATTCTAATGAAGTCCTCTGAAATGTCCCAGGTAAGGTCAATCCATGGAGCTCTGAAGTCATAATAGTTAAGAGCTTGGCTGCTAACCAAAAGATCTGCGGTTCAAGTATACTAGCTTCTCCTTGGAAATTCTACGGGGAGGTTCTACCCTGTCCTGTAGAGTGGCTGTGGATCAGAATAGATTAGACAGCAATGGGCTTGGTTTTCTGTTATCAGTCTTGTAGAGAACCAGAAGTTCTATCTGGCCTGGACCTAACATAAGGGGACTGAAATTTCAACTTTGACATCATCTTTTACTGAGGCAATATGAACAGTCATAGAAGCCCCATCAAACTTTAAACTCATATCCAATTCCCCAACTATATCACGTGCTTGTGTGCGTGTGTGTGTGTTTGTGTGTGTGCATGCATAAAAATACATGTCAAAAGCCTCAGAGAGATTGACTGACACAATTACTGCAAGAAGACCTCTAACAACCTACTGTTGTGAGGCTGGGTGCAGGACTGGACCACTATGAGGCAGAGTCAACTCTATAGCACCGAAAAACAGCAACATATAGTGTTCCAATACATGAACATTTTTATAATCTTATAGCCATCATTTGAATGACAGTTATTCTGTACTGTATTGTGGGGTTAATTTGATGAAAACAGCAACCTCATGTCATATTATTTAAGGACATTAGGTTGTTAACCAAAAGGTTAGCAGTCCAAATCCACTACCCACTCCTTGGAAACCCTATAGGGCAGTTCTACACTGTTGTATGACGTTGCTACGAGTTGGAATCTACTCAGCAGCAATGGGTTTGGTTTGTTTTCAGTTTTCATGAAAATAAAATTTGTCACAGTTTTTAAACTGCATTTTTCTATGACTTCATTTTTTTAGTAATCAAGGAGTTATATCACATGTGATGGCCTTTGCTTATCTCAAATTATAGGAAGTTCCATTTCCAGAGAGATGTACATTCACATAAATGGAAAGATGAGCAAATAGATACATATATTCAGAAATTTACGTATACAGTACTCTAAATAGATTATCACATTTTAAAATAAAGAACTATAATTATACCTACAGGCTACATGAGCTAGTAACTATTTTAACAGCTGCATCATGTTTTTAAAAAGTCATAACCAGAAATGAACCACGGACTTGAAAAAGAGGCTGGTTGGCTATTTCAGAGAACTATTATTTCTCTATTTCAAATCAGTTTACAAACTATAAGTTATCTGCACAAAACAGGGAAGAATGAGAAACACAAATGTAGTCAGAGTTAGCAAACTGATCCTTACCAGAAGCACGAATTCAGTCTCTTAGTATTCAGAGCAATTCAAACTTTTGCATACATACTAACATGAATCCTCTTGTAACCTTCCATAAACACCAGTCTCTTTGGTCACTTCCATTCACCGTCACTCGGAGGCCATTGTCTCTGTTCTTGCTGAAACCAAGCTCCAGGTGCTCCACCAGTGTTTCTCATCTGCTTAATGCTGACATGCTTTCCTCATCCTGTATCGCCTCCTAAGAAATCCCTTAGAGCTCTTTCATGCCTGAACATTCTTTCAGAAGGAAAACCATTTTCTCTACTTCATCCTAAAAAATCCACAATTACCGAATACCAGCAAGTACCATGGCAGCCCCAAGACACTACTGAAAAATAACAGCAGCAACAAAATAAAAAATTATAGCTATATTCTAGAAACTAATAGGTGTTTCATGCAGAAAAGTGTTTTGTTTTGCCCTTTTGCTATCTGCCCCCTCGTACTCAACCTGTTCTTGAAAACCCCTTTCTCTAAAAATCAACTGCAGCAATTCACAGGTTGAGATGTAATTTTCGTTTATCACGAATAAAGGTATATTTCCATTCCGTCCCACTGTTCGTAATGGCAAGCAATACACTGTTCTTAATTCAAAGTAATTTGCTTTTCACTTTTTAATGAATATGTTATTCTAACTGTCCTAATTTGAAGGTTTTCCTTCTTGAGGAGCTACAACAATAGAAATTAGCAATAATCCCCATGCCTACAGCAAAAATATAAATCCAAGTGCCTAGGCTAAATCCCTATAGCCCTGATGGCTTGCTGACTAAGAGCTGTGCTACTTACCAGAAGGTTGGCAGTTTAAATCCACCAGTCATTCCTTGGAAACCCTATGGAGCAGTTCTACCCTGTCCTATAGGGTTTCTATGAACTGGACTCTACTCAGTGGCTCCAGGTTTACTTTCTTTGTGTTTTATAACTGAGTCCAACCAGCCCTACAAAAAACAAGCATGCTATGTCTTATTTCTCTCTCTCTTTCTCTTTCTCTCTCCCTTTTTCTTTCTCTCTCTCTTTCTGTGCATGTGGGGGGGGGGAGTATGTTTTGTTTAGATTCTGTTTGTGACAAAACATCATTGAGGCTGAACTCCTTGTTTCTTTCCTCTAGGAAACTAGCAAGAAGTTTAAAGTCCAAAGAGGACAAGATGGCATAGTCACATATGGCCAAAGGTAATACACACTGTGCAGACCAGATAAAAATCTTTCCTAATGATCTGAAAAACTGATTTAGTAAGGCAAATTCTCCCCAGTGCTGGATGGAGGCTTGTGAGAACCCCACGAAAGCAACAGGGAAATAATTCTTTTTTTTCAGTGATGAGAGAATTAATGCCCTGGAAGGTTGATGACACAAGCTGGAATCGGTACTCCTTGTCCAGTTTTCTTTCTCTTGGACAAACCTGGAATTAGTCAAGAATTTACTGCTCTGAAAAGGAATTTAAATAAGCCAAATATTGAAAATTACCCTAAGTGATTGTGAACTTATTTGCCACTTTTATGATTGTAGCATATTTATTTATGACAAACAATAGAAAAGGCAAAGAAACCAAAAGAGGACATGCAGCTATTGACTACATTTCCACTTATATTTAGAAGCTCAGAAGCCAAGCAACAGCAAGCTTGTACCTTAGGCTAGAAGCAGAAGCAAAAACAAACACTTACAGATTATGAAAAGGGCAAAATGGTTTGAGTCTGTATTGTTCAGCACAGAGAATCCCCAAAAGCTTCAGAGCTTTCAATGAGAAACAACAGTTTCTGGCCAGATGTTCCTCATCATCCTGAATACTTTAGAACCAGAAAGAGGCCCAAAAGGGGACTATGAGACTAGTGCTTTGAACATAAAGGCCTCTGTGGGTAAGTGCACCTATTAATATAAGTGGTTTTGAAAAGATTCAGCTTCTGCTCCAAGTCTGCAATTAACAGCAATAAAGATAATGCTTCCATACCATTCGAGAGAAAACATGACATCAAGCATATCTGGAGATATGACTATGATCAGTTCTGTGGCATGAATATAAAAACAATAACAACAACAACAAAAATTACCTTGAAAATATTAATATTTCTTACTGATAGTATTCAGATTTTCAGGTGTTTCACTATCGAACAGAAGAAACACATTTCTGTTAAGTAATAGAAATGAAAAGAGGAGCTTCGCAGTAATGCTGTCATGAAAGAAACATGAGGAAATGAACTAATGATATACTATTGCACTGATATTATCTCTTTTCATTTTGAGATGAAGAAGTGGCAATTGACAATATTTTCTCTATTAAATTTAATTCAAAATAAGTACATTAATGATAACATCAAATATATTGATGATATCATCAAATTAGAATAGTCATTGAGAATTTGAAATCAGGATGCATGGGTTTGAATCTCAGTTCTAACACTCACTACCATGACCTCAATATTGTTACTTAAACGTTCTAAATCTCTGCTTCCTCATCTGTGAAATGGGGATAATAAAAACATCTATGTCATGGTGTTACTGAGATGATTAAGTGAAATAATCCACTTGCAGGCATTTGGCATAGGCTTTGGAATTTAGGATGTTCTCAGTACATGTTAAGGAATCCTGGTGTTGCAGTTGTTAAGAGTTCTGCTTCCAACCAAAAAATCAGCAGTTCAAATCTACCAGCAACTCCTTGGAAACTGTATAGGCCAGTCCCACTCTGTCCTATCGGGTCATTATGAGTCAGAATCAATTTATCAGCAATAGGTTTGGGTCAATATATGTTAACTATTTTTAATAACATTGGTAACTTAAAGGCCTCTTAGGAAAATTTGGAAATTGTTATCCAGGAATTTCACAAGCAATTTTACATTTGGGGAATGTGGTAGATATTTTATGTCTGTAATTTCACCAAAAAAATCAAATTCACTGTGTAAACTGCTTTTCCATAGAGGTGCATTAATGTAAATTAGCCAGAATGACTTTTCCCAGTTCTAATTGGGCTGAAATGAGGTGGAAGGAACAGAAAGACAATTAACTTTAGCTTTTTTGTTTATTTATTTGTTTTTTAATCTCCAGCAGTTCGGAGTAGGTTTTAGTGCCTGATGTTTGTAGGCTGTCAATGCTGCCAGGCGAAATTATTCAGAGACCTTGAAGGGGCTTTGTTTATCTCATTTTTCAATTAACCTCTGTGTTTTAACTTCATCATAATGCGTATGCCAATTCACACCATAGAACAAATAAAAAAAAAAAAAACTCTTTTTTGTCACTATTTTTTTGCTTCACAGCTCAAGTTTTATTTTTCATTTTTAATGCATAAAGGAAATGCATGAAGGATGCAAATTTCAGATTGCAGAAGACCAGCAAGGTGAAAGAATTTTAATATAAATTAAGTTTTTGTATTAATCTTTTTTCTTTTTTTTTTTTAAGGTGAAATGGAGTCCTGATATCTTAGTGGTTAAGAGTTCAGCTGCTAACCCAAAGCTCGGCAGTCTGAATCCACTAACGGTACCTAGGAACCCCATGGGGTAGTTCTACTCTGACCTACAGGGTCACTAGGAGTCAGAATCAACTCCACGGCAATGGATTCAGGTGAAGTGACAGCCAAGTTTAGTACTGCCAAGAGCAAAAACCAAAGTGTACTCAAAGGCTGGAATTTTTGATGTCCTCTCAGTCTGCATTTTCTGGGCCTGCATGTGAGATCTATATGGCTAGAGGCCAGCATCTGTTTCTTTTTCCTGGAGGATCCGTGTTACTAGATTTAAATCTACACCTATACAGCTTCTTTAGATACATGCTAATGTGGTTAAAATACCTCACCCTTGTTTTTATTAAGTCACGGCTTGGCTTGGCAAGATGTAAGCAGTTTTATCGCATCAGATTTTTTCACATTATCGGGAATAGCACGGAAATTTTAATGCTTAGACTGATAAAGTGCCAGCAAGACCATGATAATCTCCTTTTAAAAAAAGTGCCAAACTTGTGTACATATGTTTTTACAACAATAAAAACTGCCAATTGATGCAGAGAATACCTTCCATTTTCTATTTCACTTCCCAGTGAATAAGGAAATATAAAACTTAATAATGTTCCACATACTTAAATTTTTTCTTTAGAAATACACATTATGTTTAAAAAGAATATGATGTATTACCACATATTATGAGCATTACATTTTTATAATGAGCTCTCATTAGGGTTAACCTGGCTAGTCAAAAGCACTGAGGTAAAGATATCAGTCAGGTAAAAAAAAAAAACCAGTCAGGTAAAAGTAGTTTTCAAAATAAAGAAAATATATTCAGGAAAATCTTTAAATAATAAGTCAGCTCAATAGAAATTTTTATAGACATTCTTACGAGAGAAGAAACATAAATGTGGGTAAAACTAAAAATATGAGTTTCTTAGGGTGACTGGGTAGGATTGGCCAGAAAAGTACAATTAAGCTATTGGTAGAATCATGAAATTTCTTCCTTATTTGCAAGACTCTTACAATTACCTTTCTCCTTCCTTCACCACATTCAGAGACATGATTGTAAAGAAATTTTTCATAATGACTGAACTACAGAATTAATTCATATAGCCACTGAATCAAGCCTTTGGGTGACATTGCAGTTTCCCACAAGCCTGGTTTAAACCCTAACCTGAAATGTTTTGTATCTCCACACAAGAGGGATGGCCAATCTAAATTCATCATAACAGTTGTCCTTCCAAAATACCAATAGTGAGGTCAACATTGCAATATTAAGGTTTTGTCACTGCACATATCTTTAGAGTAACAGTCCGACTTCACTTAGCTTTTTCTGGCAAGACACCAAAACAACCACTAGACAGTAACAGCTTTTGATCGTTACATGCCTGGGGTAGATTTCAGCTAGATTTGTAACCTACCAAGCAAAATTCTCTCTATGCTATTATTCAAGCAGCAAAGGATTTGATAGTTTCTTCTTTACAGGAAAAATAATCATTGAGGCAAGAGTGAGAGAAAAAAAAAAAACAACAGTTAATTCCAGGGAGAAAAACAGAACAACCCAAAACTAGAAATGTAATAAAGATATTGCAAAACATCAAGTGTTTCTTTAAAATACAAAAGCTTGAAAACATAATGCTAATTTAGGAAGAAAAAAAATGTTCTGCACTTAAAGACAGTAAGCCTCACTATTCTACACTTTACAAAGATCTTGAACTACAACAACAGTAGCCCCAAGGAAATTAGTATAGCACTCTCTTGTACCTTTCTGGTGTTAACAGCACTTTTCTAACTTGTACAACCCAGCTTTTGACTGGGGCACTATCAGAAGGACCTGCCAACTCGTATGACAGTTTGTCTGAGCACTTGAAGCTGTCACAAAGTTTCCATTTTGCTCAAGCCAGAATGGCCATTAAGGGATCATGGGCTATGCCTCAGTTGACACAAGAGATCTCACTTTCCACGACATTAGACTCCAGAAGTGCTGCAGAAAGGATAGCAAGGGTAAGAGAGACTGAAGGAGGTAAGAACATAGACAAGAGGACAGGAAAGCTTTAGAGATTTAAAAGAGCAACTGTTGACGTAATTGATGGCCTCTGGTTTTTAACAGTATGAAGAAAGTTGTTCAAGAAACATTTTCTCAACATTAGTATACATACATTCCATATATTTATATAGTAGCCAATGTTCTGCATGTATGTTTATGTACTTACATAACAAAAGTTTAACAAATAATTGAAAAACAAGTAGTGCTGTTTCTTTTCTTTCCAAAAAGGAAACAAAAATTACTTTGAACAAAGACAAAACACTGAAAAAAAAAAATGCTCTGTAATCCAAACATAGCTATAAACTCATTTGTCTATGTGTTGTTTTGGAAGGAATTGGTTATTTATATTTTTCCAATTATTCCCATATAAAGCTTAGTATTCTATTGATGAATGATAGAATTGCTATTGATAAATGTACTATATTTTTATGCAAATAAGAAGCATGTTATTCTTTTATTTATTTATTTATTTGTTGCCAACCTCACCCAAGATATTTTCATAAGCATCTAGTGATAGTATTTTTACATAATAAAAAATTTAACATAGCTTACTTAACCTCGTGGAGAGAGGGTACAGTTGGCAAAAAAAAAAAAAAAAAAAAAAAGAGAATGTGTAACACATGCATTATTCAGGTAAAAACACAGTGAAAGAGTTTGTAAAGATTTTCATCTAAAATCTGTTTTATATTCCATAGGCAAACATTTGCATTAAAACAAATTTCGTACTCCAAGCACCATGGTAGGGCACTAAACCAAAAAAAGAAACCCATGGCTGTCGAGTGCATTCCTACTCATGGCAACTCTATGGGACGGAGTAGAATTGCCCCTCGGTGTTTCCAAGGAGCACTTGTTGAATTCAGACTGCCGACCTTCTGGTTAACAGCCGTAGCACCCCAACACTGCACTACCAGGGTTTCCATGTCAGGGCATTAGAGAAGATGAAAAACCGATCTGAGAATCAAAAGTGTGGTATTATAATAATTTTAGATAGGTCTTCCAAAGAAAACAAAGAATTGAGGCCTTTGAATTACAGTGCTGACTAAGAATATTGAACATGCCATGGATTGCCAAAAGAAAAATCACATGTGTCTTGAAAGCAACACAGCCAGGATGCACATTAGAAGCAAGCATGGTAAGACAATGTCAAACATACTTGGGACACTTTATTAGGATGGATCACTCCCTGGAGTAGAACATCTTGCTTGATAATACAGAAAGTCAGTGAATGAAAAGAAGACTGTCAATTAGATTGATTGACACAGCAGCTGCAAGAATGGGCTCAGGCATAACAATAATTGTTAATGTCTCATTCCACTGTATGTGGTGTCACTGTGAGTCAGAATCGACCTAACAACAACAATATGGGGTTCTGTAGTACTCAGACAAAAAACTAAACTCATGAGCAAGAAGGCAGGGCACACTGGAAGGCACTTGAAAGAGTAAACACCCTCCACTCCTGGAAAAGTAATAAGAGAATTTCCCTCCAGAGAACTACCATACGCCATCTAAGCTGTGATGCTATTGAGGCCAAAACACACCATTATTTTATGCACTATTATGAAGGAAAAAATGCTGCCAATCATAATTATAAAACAACATGGACCATAATACATACCCCAATTTCAGAAATGCTAAAAAATAAATCTCAAAAATTAATTATGTTGCTTTATACAAGAGGGACTATTGTTGAAAAAGCTTGTAAACGAATTTGTGTATCAAAAAGCAAAGAAATGATAAAGGGTTAGCAACGTGTGTATGCATGTGCACACACATGTATGTGCATGCATGTGCACTTGTGCTGGAATAAAGGAAAGAAGACAGATATTAGAGAGTCTGAAGATGCAATGAAAATGTATTACAGGTAATTTGAATGATCTTGCATACTGAAAGGTATTGCAAAAGAGAAAGGGAAATGGGCATCGAGGTAATGATATGACCACCCATTTCTCATCTGGATCCCAGGGTAAAGGTATTTCTTTACCAGGCCAGGCTGAAATATCTGGCTAAGATCTGATACTTCACAAAATCTACAAGAGTCTGAAATTGCACAGCCCATCACCAGCTGAGATGCAGGAGGTCATGAGTCTGAGGACTATCACAATTTCTATATGGCTGGCCAGGTTTTTGTTAAGACTTAAAGAAAATATAATGATGAGATGTCACAGAAATTTTATAGACCTAGGCATGAAGAAGAAACCTTGGTGGTATAATGGTTAAGAGCTATGGTTGCAAACCAAAAGGTTGGGAGTTTGAATCAACCAGGCACTCTTTGGAAACTCTGTGGAGGCAGTTCTACCCTGTCTCATAGAGTTGCTATAAGTTGGAATCAAGTCAGCTGCAAAGGGTTTTGGGGTTACTATGTAGAGAGAAAATCAGTAAAGTTACACACCATGTATCCTTTCACTAAACTTATTCAATCTGTAAGCATAGCAAATAACCTGAGAAGCTGGCATATATGAAGGAAAAATTGGCACCAAGATTGGAGGAAAACTCGTTAATAACCTGTGATACACAGATAACACAAGCTTGTGTGCTGAAAATGAAGAAATATGAAGCACTGATGAAGATCAAAGACTACAGCCTTCAGTGTGGGTTACACATCAACATAAAGAAAACAAAAATTTTCACAACAGGACCAAAAAGCAACATCATGATAAAAAGAGAAAATACTGAAATTGTCAAGGATTTCATTTTACTTGGATTCACGGTCAACATCCATGGAAACCGCAGTAAGAAATCGTACCACATACTGCATTGGGCAACTCTGCTGCAAAAGACCTCTTTACAGTATTAAAAAGCAAAGATGTCACTTTGAACACTAGGTACCTATGACCCAGGCCATGGTGTTTTTACTGGCTTCATGTGAATGCAAAAGCTGGGCCACAAATAAGGGAGATCAAAAAGGAACTGATGTATTTGAGTTATGTTATTGACAAAGACTATTGAATATACCGTGAACTGCCAGAAGAACAAACAAAGCCGTCTTGGAAAAAGTGTAATCAAAATGCTCTGGGAGGCAACGATAGCAAGACTTTTTTCCCATGAACTTTGAACATGTTATTAGGAGGGAGCAGTTCTTGGAAAAGGGTGCTACGCTTGGCAGTGCCAGGGCAAATGAGGAAGACCACCAATAAGGTGGGCTGACGTAGTGGACTGACAACGAGCTGAAAGACAGCAAAGACTGTGAGGATGATTCAGGACCAAGCAATGCTTTACCCATTGTACCTAAGATCAGAACTGACTCAGCATAACCTAACACCAACAGATGCAGACACAACTGTATTATCCAATAAGCAATGTACACACAGTGCTTGTCTTACCAGAAATCTGTAGTGAACAATTTTGTATTTTCTTACCATATCAAAGATTCTGCTTCTAGACACCTGTCTCCCAATCCCACAGCACCTTCTTTCAGAATCAAATCCCTGACAAGAGTAGCTGACCCGGTGGAGATCGGTAAGTAGCCCTAAGTAAGCCTGTTCTTACCTAGCCTATTGAATAATCCTCCCCCAGGAGCAGTGCATCAGTCATATGGTAAATTTAAATAAACATTATATTAAAATGTTAGTTATAAAATCTTTTCACTTCAATATTCATTCAAGGTTCCCACTGACCTTAAAGGAGAATTAAATACAGCACAACTGTCCTGAGAGAATTAATCATTTCTTTATCACTAGTCAAGAATCATTTTCCCAAATGCCAACTCTTGCCCTCTAATAATTCACTTCTACCTTCAGTGAATCCCTAGTTGTGTGCCCGTGCCCTCTCCTTGACCTCAGAGGAGAAAGTTGGCTGCAGTGGAGGCTGTCCTTGAGGACCACCTGGGAGACGCAGCTCGTGCCCAGAGCAGCAGCCTGTCGGAGACGGGCCACTGCCAGCGCGAAGCAGGGAGCACCTGCGCCTCAGTCTGCACTGGCCAGTCTTCCAGTGCCAGGAGTCTTGGAGGGCACGGGTCAAGTCTTTCTCCAATTATAATTTAGGTACTGATAATTGCTCAGTTCGTCTTGTCCTCACTGCACCCTCAGTGCCCAGTAAAGACTTTGGAAAGGGGGTAGAGAGAATCAATAACTGGGGAATTAGTCGAGCATCCTCTGATCTCCCAAGAGCCATTTATACGACTAGAATTTTATTATCTAACCCTGTAACTCCCTGAACTGTCTTGTTTATTTTTAAGATGTCCCCAAACACACACACGTGTGCACACCATTAAACAGACAACTTAAACCAAAAACTGACTTCCTTGAGACTCACCAACCAGCTCCACAGATGTTTAATACTATGTTGGACATCAAAGTTCTAATCATGATCCTAGCTTTTAAGAAGCTCACAGCCTAATAGGAAAGACAAAAGATAGCTTCTTGTACTCAATAAAATATCAAAGAAATAAGAAAAACACTAATATCTATAAAATGACTGTCTTTCACAAATTGCATTCTTCAGAGGTCATTCAAGTAAGACCTTACAGCTTGTCATGGATTGACTTGTGTCCCCCCAAAAAATGTGTGTAGCAATTTGGCTGGGCCGTGATTCCCAGTATTATGCGACTGCCCTCCATTGTGTGATTTTCCTCTGCTGTATGTCCTCGTCTCTGCCTGTGGTTAACAGATGGGACTGTTAAAGAGGATTAGGGTGACTGTGATACCTTACTGAGGGACTTTCCCTGGAGTGTGTCCTGCACTACCTTTTATCCTACAAGAGATAAAGGAAAGGGGAGAAAGCAGAGAGGTGAGAACCTCATACCATCCAGAAAGCAGCACTCAGAGCAGAGATTCCTGAACCAAGATCCTCTCAGACCAAAGAAAGTCAGATGTAACACAAGGACCTTCCTCCAGAGCTGTGAGAGAGTTTTCCCGGAATCAACCCCCTGAATTTGGACTTCCAGGTTGTCTGTAAGAAAAAACTTTTCATCCAGGAGCACTAAATGACTAAGATACAGCTGATGACAAAAATAGAGTGCATTAATGCATAAATCTAGTCCCAAACTCAGCATCCTCTCTTTCTGACTGGCTTCACCTCCACTTATTGGTTCATTTAATGTGAAATCAACATTTCATTTTTTAAAAAACCCTGGAAAATAAATATTTATTTAGAAATATTTCAAGATTTTCCTTTTCTAGGTGTCTCTGGGCTTGACTGAAGGAAAAGATCATGATTTTTGTAACTTTTAATATTCAGAGTACAGCAAGATCTCAGTAAATGTCAACCAGCCTGTGATTCTGCTAGATGGTCTTATTTTACCAAATACGGCATTCTTTACCTAGTGATTTCTTATTTAGACTGAGGAAAGTCAATGGAAAATGCAATTAAAAAGCAGTTTTTAAAATTTTACATCTTCATTAACATAGCAGAGAAGAAAGAATACGAACTGGAAACATGTTTATTTGGGTGCCTCTTTATAGTATATGTAAGTACATTTATTTGTATCAAAAATGCAGACGATCAGCACCTGGGTCTTTTTGTTTGTTATTACTCAGGTGACATAAGCAAATGACAGTGTTTGAACCCAGTCACTTTGGGCTTTGAGATTTTCTTTTTATCTATATGAGCAGAAGTTTGAGAAAGGTATAGTGCTATTTTTATTTATACATGAATCAAAATTTAATTATACTTTCAAAACCTGACTAGCTAACCTTGGGGTATTTATGAGACCACATGACAAGCCACTGTATTTTATTTTAACATGAATATTGCCCCTTCAAAGTATTTATTACATTTTAATTACTAACAATGGAATTCTGTTTTGGCAAACAACAGAGGAGTTCGTTATACAAACTGTTTTTGGTTTTCTGCAAACAATTTATAAATTACTAGAGCCAGAATCCCTGGGTGGTGCAAGTGGTTAAGTACTGAACTGCTAAACGAAACGTTCACGGTTCAAGCCCACCCAGAGGTGGCCTGGACATAACACCTGGTGACTTTCTTCTGGAAGGCTGCAGCCTTGAAAGCCTTAGAGAGTGTACTCTTATCAGTACCACCACTCTGCACAGATGGGGTTACCTTGAGTCAGAATTAACTTCACAGCAACTAACAATAAATGATAACTAGAAAAGCATGATGTGAAAACAAATTACTGATTGCCATTCACAAAGTAATTCTAGCTGATCTTTAAGATTAATAAAGACACATTAAGATGTTGGAGCACTTGAAAAATTGAAATCAAAGTACCAAAGTTCTGAATTCAAGCAAGACTTTGAATCACTTACTTCTGGTTTGACTTCTGCTGATTATTTGCATTTTGACCCCAGAAATGATGAATCAGAACAAGATCTCAAGGTGATCTATGAAATCCTTTGAACATTTGGCAGTTTGCAAATGGAAATAGAAACATGATTCAACTCTATGTAGGAGATGGAGCAAAGTTAACTTGGTAAAACAGGTTCTGGCCTTCAGCATGTCCTCGATAGATGTTAAGGAACCCTGGTGGCACTGAACTTAAGAGCTCGGCTGGTAACCAAAAGGTTAGCAATTCAAATCTACCATCTGCTCTTAACATAAAAAAAAAAATCTAAGAAAAATATCACAAATCCATACAATGAACACAATTTTTCTTTCATATCATAGCCTCCATTCATCAGCATGATGAATGGAAAAATATTACAATGTATAATAAGGGCATGGAAATGGGAAAGCTATGAAAGAATATTATTCACTATGAAATTAATAAGGTAAATCTTTAAAACATATGCTATGGGCAAAAAGACAGGAAGTCAAAAAATAACTTCCTACACCCTAGATAGTCCCCTTCCCCCGTTTAGTTTTATAACCTGCTGCAGGGTACCCTAAAGATCTATGGGAAACTTCATATTCTACTCTTGATTAGCCAGAGAAAGGGCTTGTCTACACTCTAGCATCCTCTTTGGGCACACCCAGAAAACAATTTAAAAACATACGAGGCACACAGTGCCTAACTTGATGACTCCAAATTATTCCATTTTGCTGCCCACCAATACATCGTGATATATATTAAAGGAACCAGATTTTTTTCTTACAAAAAAGGAGAATTTTGCAAAGAGACCTATGACGAAAGCTCAAAAACACTCTGTGGAAGATGGGAGGCATTGAAACTGAAGGAATGAAGGAAATAGAAAGAAAGACAGACTTGAATAAGGCAAGAAAAACCCTGGAAGCAATTTTTCTGGGGTTGACTAGTCTTTAACTCTATTGCAGACTGCCAACTGAAATATTTATGGTTCAAGCCCACCCAGATGTGGCCTTGGCATAACACCTGATGACTTGCTTCTGGAACATCCTAGAAACATAGATATTACCACTCACATCAGCAAAAATGCCTGACCTCTTCTAGAGTACATGATTTTCAAATTTAGCAATTATTGTAAACTAAATCTTCTTTGAGGAACTGTGGTGGTTCAGTGGTTAAGTTATTCACTACTTAACCTAAAGATCCAACTTCGTGGTTTGAACCCCTAAGGGCTGCATGGGAGAAAAGATCTGGTGTTTCCATCCTGTAAAGATTACAGCCTAGGACACCCCACAGAGCAGTTCAACTCTGTCCTCTACAGTCGCTGTGAATACAAATCAACTTGATGGCACGCAACAACAGCAAACCATCTCTTTCCTGCAACTGGCATTTCACTTGTAAAGAAATGCACATTTTAAAGTTTAGTTCACCGCTACCCTGAATTAAGCATACTCATAACAGAACAACATAAAGCCAATTTGTTCAATCTCCCTATGTTGTCTTCTAGGGTTTTCTTTGCTTCTAGAATTTCTGCTGAAGAATGATGCTTGATCCATATATGATTAATTAAATGATTCATCCAGATAGTTCAGAGAAAAGTTATAAATTAGTTGTGGGGCCTAAATAATCTGATTAATAACATACATTGAGCTAATTATCTAGATAATAATCGAATGATCCAGATAAATTCTCATTGCTTTTTGACTGCCTGAATCTCCTCTTTAAAGAACAATGATGATAGCAGGAAACATCTCTCAATTTAGTCTCAACTAGAGGACATTATATTGAATGAAACTAGTCAGCAACAGAAGGACAATTATTATATGAGACCCCTACGATAAAAACTTAAAAGTGTACTCATACATAATAGAAAAGACTCTTTGACCGCTACAAGAGTGGGGAAGGTGGGAGGGCGGGAAGGCAAGGGGCGAGGGTTTAGATTAGATAATTGTTAGAAATTTGGTAGGGTGAAATTGGTGACAATTCACATTAGTAAGAAGATCAATATTAATGGGACTTCAACACAACTTGTGTACTCTTCCTCTCTTAACCCAATATTGTAAGCACAGAGTATGTACACTTTCATTTTTTTTATTAAATAAAAAATAAAAGACTTCTCATTGCTCTGTGAAGTAGCAAAGCCCTTAGAGATACACTAAGGTAATCAATTTAAAAACAAAACAATACAAAAAAACTTCTGTAACATACACATGTCTTCAGGAGTGAAAGTACACATTTTATGATCCAAAAATAGCAAAACAGAAAATAAATACTGAGTGAAAGAGAAAAACTACTGTCATACAAACTGAGGTAGTTAGTTTTGTCAACTGTATATTGTTTCATTCAAAACTTATGTTTAAAAAAAGACTGGATAATTACTCATAAGTAATTGTAAGACAAAATATACATTACAAATCATATCAAAATAGATGTACCTATGTATTAATAATTGCTTCTTGATAGTCTTTCCCTTAAAAATGTTCTGATTAGGCAGCTTAAAACTAATCCCTTTTCACTGATCTTGGCAGAGGATTTTTAGAAGTAATTCTGTCTAAATTACTACACAGAATTAATCCTTTCATTGCTTAAGGGAAAAGGGGAACCAGAAAAAAAACAAAGAATATAAACCAGGGTTGAGAGAGTTATACTGAATTCTTTGTTTCTTAATTGAAAAAACTGGAAGAGGCATTTTGTATTATAAATAAATCCTTCCTCTATATTTATTTTGCTCCCTCTTCAGGGCATAAAAGTCATATATTACAAGGCGGGTATAAAATATTGCCTGTGCAACAGTGAAAATTCATGAACATTTCTAGAACATATAAAACTTAAGATTCTTGTGGCAACCTAAATTGTGCCCAACTCTCCAAGTTTGGCAAAAAAATTAGTGTGTGTAACTATGCCAGAAGGTAAATTGCTAAGCCTTACGTGTTTTTGTTTTTTCAATTATTCATTCCAAACTTCTTTAGAAAACAAGAAAAAAGATCATCAGCGAGGAACGAATGAGCTCTCATGACCCCTGATGTCTATCTACAATCAGACAACAAAATACAAGAAGGGATGGAGAAAAGGCAAAGCGTATATATGCACTGTCCCTTAAGGTAGTTTCCATATAACTTTTCTGTTTAAGTACCAGAACTCAGCTAGACAGCCACCTAACAGCCATGGTAAATGCAGTCAATGTTGAGTTATACTAAGTCAGAAATAGGGGGCTCAGTCATAATAAAAGAAGAAACAGAGAGTAAGGGACAACCAGAAGTCTGCCACTTCTCTGCCTCTTTGGCCACCTGTGTAGTCACTTCTCCCACAAATAACACATACAATGATCCCCCCAAAAATCAAACAAAGTCCCATCCATTTAGAGCATCCAGCTCAAAGCCTAAGATGTCGTTTTAGTACATTAAGTTTGGATATGATACCTCAAGGCCTAGCAACCTACAAAATAAAATATAAAGTATCTAGCTTTATAATGAAAAACCTAGTTGCATAGTGGTTAAATGCTATGACTGCTAACCAGAAGGCCAGCAATTCAAATCTGACGGGGGATTCTTGGAAACTTGATGGGGCAGATCTACTCTGGCTATAAGGCTGCCATGTGTCAGAATTGACTCACCAGCTATGGGTTTGATTTTTTTGGTTTTGGTCCTTATAATTATGACATAGGCATATGTTTGCTCCATTAGGAAAGAAGGAAATTGAAAGTACATTCCATCACTGTTCTTTTGAAATTATCAAAACCTGCTGGTCAGGAATTGTGAAGATTCCTTTCTCTGACAATAGAGTAAGGAAAGATCATTTGGCAACCTTGGAAAGATCATTTGGTAACCTTGATTTTGCTTTCTAGGGAAACTTTCTTGTCCATTGTCTTCCATGGCCCTTGGTCCTTTGGGAAATTCTTTCTGCTCTATTATTTGCTGTGTTCACATGTAAAGGAGGCAAGCAGCCTTTGGGCTAGCTGTATAATTTTCATACCTTGCTTCCTTTTGGTGCAGTTTAGTGGGCATGGGGCTTACTTTAAAGAATAACTTACTTACTTTAAAGAATAAAAAAGAATAACCACAGGCTTGTTTTTTATTGTGATTGAGTGAAAGTGTACAATCCAGTTTAAATCTGCACACCCACCTATCTGCAGCTACTTCTGCTCTCCTTGCCCAGCGATAGCCAACTCCTTCTTTCTGTTCTCCACATGTCATACCCTCTTAACAATCTCCTGTCCTCTCCTCTCCACCCTCTCTACTCCCCTCTAGTAAGAAGCCAGTAGGACAACATCTTATAGATGCACAAAATCATAAAGTGCACACACGATATGGTCACTCTGTGTCCCCAAGCCCAATCCATTCCTTTCCAAACACTTGACCTCAGTAATGATTTATGATCAGGTCCAGCATCCATGCTCCCAGAGGAACTCCCAGGCCTTTGGATCATCAACTAAAGTCTTTTAGTTGAGTTCTTAGGGTTTACCACTGTTTATTCTCGTATTGCCGCTGGGACTCAACATTGTAAGCCCCACTACAGGCTTTTATAGTTCATTCTTGTAGGTTGGGATGGGAATTTGCAGTGTTTCGCATTTACAATCTCTTCAGTGTGTATTTGTTTCCAGGCACTTCCAAGTGCAGACAATTAAAACCAAAGACCTTCTCAATTATAGTTTTTAAAACTAAATAATCTGGTTTTTAACTGTTGGCACTACCAATGGCCATTTTCTCTCTCTCCATTGCCAGCCTATGCGATTGCTGTTTCAGGAAAAATTGAGTGGAAAGGCAGCACTTTTGTCTGATCTTTGTTGCTGCAATTGACTTAGAATTTGCTTTGCCTTTTTGTTAAAGTTGCTATCTCAGTTTAGGTTCTAGAAGCAGTTGGCTTTCTTAAACCTGCAAGCCCTTAACCTGCTAAACTCTCAGTCAGTTTCCGCTGCCAGCTAGAGGCAGAGATGGGTGAAGTTAGCATAGCTATATTCCCTTTCTCTCTGCTGGCAGATGTGCCAGCTCTAGTCTGTGTGAAATTTCACTTCTGAGGCTTTGCTGAAAGCAAGGAGCAAAATGCAACACTGTTCTTACTGTTTTCCTTATAGCTTATCCTCAAAAGGCTGGTAGACTGACTTTTGGATCATGTTACCAAATATTTGCCAGGACATAATAAAGATCTTCAGATTTCCCATCTGCAGTGAGTTTTGTTACCTAACCACTTTCACTAAGCCATCATCACATGTCAATCACAGCATCCTTTTGCTGATTAAAAAAAATACATAAATGAATTAGTTAAGAGTAGCTTCAGCTACCAGTGACCAAAAAAAAAAAAAAAAGAAGTGAATTACACAAGGTGAGAAAAACCTGGTGGGTTAGTGGCTAAGTGGCTGTGAATCCGAAGTTGGCAGCTCAGATCGACCAGGCACTCCTCGGAAATCTGATGGAGCAGTTTTATTCTGCCCTATAGAGTCCTTATGAGACAGAATTGGCACAACAGCAATGGGTTTAATATTGGGTTTTTAAATAAGATGAGACATTATTTCAGCAGCAGATGCCTAATCTCTGTCCCACAGTTACAATGATGTAAGCCCTAAATCAATTGTCCACTGGCACATCTCTGTATTCCACTCTGCCATTCTTCTGATGATTTTGTATGCATTTCATTCACTACACTAAATCCTTTTCTGATATAGATACCTAGAGCAGTTTTCATTTCCTGGCCTGAATGCTAACTGAACAACCTTGTTCTCATTCACATGCTTGACCTGATTCGCCGCTAAAAACCGTCATCATTGAATACGCTCTAACTCATAGCAACCTCATGTGTGTCAGGGGAGAACTGTGCTCCACAGGATTTTCAAGGACTAGTTTTTCAGATGTAAATCACCAGGCCTCTCAATTGACGCACCTGTAGGTAGATATGAACCTCCAGTCTTTCTATGAGCAGTCACAAGCATTAAGCATTTGTACCACCCAAGGACTCCTGGCTCATCACTGTCACTTCTATATTTTCCTCTACAGAAAGCTTCGAAAGAAAGTAGAAGGCAAGTAACTCCCTCTCTATATACTTTGTGTGTGTGCGCGCACGTGTGTGTTACTAGGCTTTAAGTGCAAATTTACAATCCACGTCAACTTGTCATACAAAAACTTGACATATACATTGTTACATAATTTTAGCTGCTCTCCCCACACTGTGACAGCACGGTCCTCCTTTTCCTTGTATTTCCCATGTCCATTCAACCAACTCTGTTCCCCTCTCTTTTTTCATGTCTCCTTTGGACAGGTGCTACCCAGTTAGTCTCATGTGTCTACTTAAGCCAAAAAGCACATTCTTTGCCAGTATCATTCTATGTCTTATACTCCAGTCCAATCTCTGTTCCAAGATTTGGCTTCAATTATGGTTTCAGCTTTGGGCTAACAGAGAGTCCAGAGGCCATGCCTTCCAGGGCTCCTTTGATCTGTTATACCATCAAGTCTGGTCTTGTTAGCAGAGTTCTAGTTCTGTACCCCATTTCTGTCCTACTATATCAAGGACTCTTTGTTGTGTTCCCTGTCAGGTGGTCGTTGGTGGTGGCTAAGCACTATCTAGGTCTTCTAGTCTCACACTGATATAATCTCCCTTGCTGGCTCTTGGGCTCATATTTTTCTTGTGTCTTTGATGTCCTTTGTTCTCCTCTGCTCCAGGTAGGTTTGGCTCAATTGATTTTCCTCAGATGGCTGGCAAGCAGTTCTATCTTAAGGGGTGGCCTGGAAGTACCATATGTCATACCATATGACATAGTCACATGGTCACATCTAGCTGCAAAGGAGGCTGGAAGAAAAGACACCAGTGTGGAGAGATGTTAAAACTTGGGGACTGTAATTACTAAAATGAAGAAGAGAATAATACAGAAGAATTTGAAGACTTGGGTAACTATGGATCAAAATCAACCTGACACAACTGGTTTTTTGAGCAGTCTGTACCACAGATCCCTTCAGTACATTTCCACCTTTCAACAAAAAAGCAATCATAGTTGTTAATTAATGAAAGAAAAAGGAATGGAAAGAGAATAACTACAGTTAGAGCCAAAACCACATAATATTAAGCCTCACCATTTCAGTAATAGGCAACTATAAGCCATATACAGTAAAATACCAGTTTCTCATAATTCAGTTTTATCATTAAGACTGACTTAAATTATGCTGAGTTCCTTACCTCCTGTTCCACCAAAAGCCACTGCAACCTTCCACACACACTTTCAGTGACATTCAATAAATTAACAAATTTGAATTTTTTTCTTGTGTTGGACCAGCCTGCCTCTGTTCCCAGAACAGTAATGCACTGAAGTCTTTGTTTTGGGGGCCAGAAAATTCAGTACCACGTATATTCAGATATTTTCTTGACAGATTTTTGTTATAACCCTTAACCAGAATTTTTATTATTTTTCTGTGTGTGGCCTCCCTTTTCAAATTACCATGTTAGAAAAAGTCAGGGCCCAATTAGGAAGCATTTTCTTTGCTTCCAAGAAGGTGGTGGCATTTTCAAAGCCTTAAGCTTGGCGCCTTAAAGAGTTTGGACAGAGAGCAGCACTTGAATCCTATAATTACACGGTGTTTTGGAGCATGGATTATGACAGGTGTACAAGCGGGACCAAGTAATGAGAGAGTTGGCAAAACAGCTGAATTTTCACATAATTCACTGGTCAAAAGCTAATCATTAGAAGTAATAACAACAGGCTTTAGGAGAACTAGAGCTTCAAATCTGGTTGAAGGTAATTTTTCCCAATCAGAATTTCAAACACATTGTAACACACTAGATGCACGGTCTTGTCCAGTCTTTTTGCTTTCAAAAATGTCTCATAGAACCCTGTCACATTCCTAATCATAGAACAGATGATATTGTACGGCCTTAGAGACTGTCCTGTTCAGCCCCCCATTCAAGAAGGAATTCTACTTTTGGTGCCCACTGGACCCCATGCTCTCACTGTTGCACATAGATTGTCCAGGCCCCTAACAAAGTGTGCCCCAGTTTGCTTCCTGGAGAACTGAAACAATAGAACTTGTCTCAGAGAGTTGTTATGAGGATCCATTAATTTACACCTAACATCCTTAGGACAATGCCTGGCATAGCAGTTAAGTGCCACATCTGTTATGCCTGCTAACCCGAAGGTCAGCAGTTCATCTGCCAGACGCTCCTTGGAAAATATAAGGCAAATTCAACCCTGACCTATAGGGGCACTGTGAGTCAGAATCAACTCAACAGCACTGGGTTTGTTTTTTTGGTTTTAAATAAATGTTTGTCAAATAAAATCAAATTACCAAGAGAAAGAATTCTGAATCCAAGAGAATGGCCCTCAGAAAAGAGAGTCTCTGTGTCATTTAGAGAGCTCCTCTTAGAAGACCATCTTTTCAAGGCCCTAAATTTGATTTTTCATCTTCTTTATCAGTAAGACAGACTTTCTGTCCCTTTGATGCATCATCCACTGCAGTGGCTATTTATGTGCCTTAAAACCAAAATTTAACTCTCAGGAAAGAGCACAAGATCACATCTATAAGAATTATAAGTGGTTAATGAATTTGAATAGATTTTTCAATAAGCTCCAAACCATATTCACTGAAATGCGTTGACATTAGCATGCTACAATAAAATCAGTGGATTGTATTAATGTTAGTGCCCTGGTTGTGATAGGGTACAATAGAGTCCTAAGCTATTACCATTGATAGGAATTATGTAAAGGATACATGAGATCTCTCTGTAAGATTTTATAATTCTATATGAATGCATAATTATCTCAAAATAGTTTAACTAAAAAATTGTTAAATGCAATTCAGAGTGTCACCAATTCCCACCCTTTCCACACTGCTACCCCCTTATCTAATCCATTATTTTTCTTGCCTGGATAATTTTCACAGTCCTCTCAATTTTGCTTTTGCTCTCAGCATGATCTGTTCTCCATACATCAGTCTGAATAATCCTTCGAAAATGTAAATTGGATCATGCCACTTCTCAGTTCAAATCCATCAAGAGAAAAGTGAAAGTCCTTACAAGGCCCTCCCGTGGTCTCTTAATACCACCCTGAACTCCGCAACAGACTTGCTAAGCTTTCCTTAGCTGGCCTCTATTTCCTTGCTCTATTTCCTTGCTGCCTCTATTCCACCACAGACTCAATTGCTTTGGAATTTTTTAGCTTTCCAACATGTCAATCACATTGCTATGTCAAAACTTTATTCTTTTTTCTTTGTTTGTTTTGGTTTTGGTTTGGTTTGGTTTGGTTTGGTTTGGTTTTGCCTTTCCCATAATCTAGAACACTCTGCTCCACCTTCCACATATATGCATGGCTTACCATGAGTCGGATCTGACTCGACAGCACTTGGCTTTGGCTTACTCCTCTATCCCCTTCAGTTCTTAGAGTGAGGCCTTTTCTACCCAAAATAGAACGAACATGGCCCAGATTCCCACACCAATAACCCTTGCTCTTCTTACCATAATCTCATCTATGTATTGTCTCCATGCAGCAATGACTATCACCTGAAATGCTACGTATTTTTCCATGGATTTGTTTTTTCTTTCAACAACCACCATCAGTAAAATGTAAGCTCCATAAAAGTAAGAATTTTGGTCACTGTATTATCCCCAGCAATTAAAGTAATGCCTAGAACATTATATGTGCCCAGTATTTATTATGGAAACCCTGGTGGTGTAGTGGTTAAGTGCTATGCCTGTTAACCAAAACACTGGCAGTTCAAATCACCAGATGTTCCTTGGAAACTCTATGGGGCAATTCTACTCTATCCTATAGGGTTACTATGAGTTGGGATTGACTCAACAGCAATTGGTTAGCCTTGTTTCTTTTAAAAAAAATATTTGTTAAACAATAGATGAATGGATATATATTTCTATATGTTTGAAAGATACATAGTGTGCTTATCTGTCTTATTTTCTCTCTTTCTAATAGTGCCACATGAACAAGGCTGTCGGTTTTCCAAGTATGGGCTAAGGTTTCCAATATCCAATAATTGAATCAATGAAGTTTACTGAATATGATTGCTTGTACCACTGATCTGATCACTCTGTCCATGATGTTCTCAGACTTCAGTGTGCCCAATATTAAACCCATGCTTGTGCCTAAAACCTAAAAACTCCATTGCCTTCAAGTCAATTCCGACTCATAGTGACCCTTTAGGACAGAGTAGCAGCAGAGCTCATGGCTCCATACTTGTGCCTGGAACATAATAAATAATTAACACTTACTACTGTTATTATTGCTTTTGTTAATAGTAAAAGCCAAGATATTCAGCAAAGATGTTTGGGTGTAAACGGGACTGGAAACAGATTTTACTGTCTGCAAGATTTAGTTAACCCCAAAACCAATCAGTAACTTTTCATTGAACAGCCAATGTGTTAACCACTACAACACTAGGGCTAGACTTAACGAGGCAGGAGGTGTGCACACAAGAAGCCAGCTAGAAGAGAGTTCAGACTAGAACAAAAAGAACCTTAAAAGGCTGTCAGTCGTCACACAACTCTCAAAAAAAAATGACTCCTTTTTCTTCTGAATTAGTCACTGATTCAAACAAGAAATGTTGAACTTGTCCTCAGCAAATTATCTATGCTTTTGGAGAGATCAGCAAAAAAGAAGGAAGAAAGTTTGGTGATAAAACACGGTACCATCATGCTTAATAGATATTATGTCTATTCACTGCAAAAGAATTTGCCTATTGAGTTTCAGAGGATTTTAAATTCAGAAAAAAAAGGTGATAGTGACTCTTTAATGCATTGTCATGTGTGCAATACTCAGAAACCCAGCAGCAATAAGCTCCTTTCAGGTACTTTTAGTCATCTAACCAGTAAAATCTGATGCTAGTCCATTTAAACCTGTGACAGTACAGAGTACCACTGTATAACGCCCTACACAGGGTAAGTTCATTAATTAAACTGTCTTCAAGTGACTCCATGAAAGAACATTATATTCTTTCAGCAAACATTTCTTGACTGACTGCTATGTGCCTCTTAATGTTCTAGGCATGTGGGGCAATGTTTCAGTGAACAAAACCAAAACTCCTGCCCTCATTAAACCTATACTCTAGGGGGCAGAGTCAAGACGGTGGACTAAGCCCACGTCTCTTTCTATCCCTCTGGAAACCAAGACCTGAACTGACAATCAAACAGAGCCTTCTGATCACCTAATCAGCCTCAGGACACAGCACAGAGCTGTTAATCGGGACCTCACACCACTCAGCGAAAAACCTCCTCTCTTTCGCTCAACTCCCGCTCCTGGCTAGCCCCGGCTCTCACGGACGGAAGGTAAACGCACCATTTTGACTTCTTTTTTCCTCGGTCTCGGCTGGCGGGCGGAGCTGGGTCTTGCCTGGCGGCTGGACTCAGATGCGCTGCTGGGGGGATAGGCAGGCGAAATTCCCATATTCTGAGAGCCAGGCTCGGGACTCAGTTAACCTAGACACTTTGAGCCTTTCGTTTTGTAGCTGCCTCAGCGGGGTTTATGTGGAGCTCCGCGGTCAGGGTGCGGGACGCCATGTTGGTACCGAGATTTTAGCAGGACCTCGTTCTTAGCCTGGGAGCCAGCGCCTGCAAACGGGACAGCGCTTCTCCGACAGAAAAGTAGTGGTTTTGCACAGTGCGGCCTACGTTGGGGGCTCTGCAACAGAAGCAGAGGAATCACTACCTCTCGGCACCTTTAGCCCCTGTCTGCTGCCTGTGTGGAGGACGCCATCTTGGGTACGGTGGCTGCAGCTGGACCTAATTCTTAGCTTGGGAGCCAGAGCCTGCCCACAGGAGAGCACCTTTCTATCACAAAAACAGTACTCGACACAGTGTTGGCTAAGGCTAGGCCCTGTCAGCAGAGGCCAACAGGGCAGTAGCATTGCTGTATTCTCAACTAGGTTGTTATCATCTGGGGTTGGATATAGTGGCGCTTACTTTGTCGGATGAGAAGAGGAACCTCTACACCTGAAAACCTAACTGACTTGTGAACTGGTCAGATACCTTTTGCTTTACATTTTAAGACAGCGTAGAGAAACATTTGCAATCCATCCTCACAGTATCTCTTCCAGGCTCTATATATTCACATGGGACCCAAAAAGCAACAGACAATTGTGGCATACAAGCAGTCACTCATGGTTTCAGAAGGCTCCCAAACAAAGCAACCAAGGAGTTTTCCAGATGAAGAAACTTTTATGAAAGCATCAGGAAATGAATACAAATTGATTATATACAGAGCCCTTCTAGACCTTATACAAAATGCAACAGAACAAAATGAAAAATTAAGCAAGTTGTTGGATCTGATGGAACACCAGTACTCTGAAATCCAACAGATCAAGGAGAAAATCAAAGACATAGAAACTTCCATGCAAAGCCAAGAAAACAGAATGGAAAAAATGGAAAAAAGAATTTCTGCCTTGGAAGACAGAGCTACTGATGCCAGCATCTATGAGCAGAAATAAGAAAAAAGAAACAAGAAAAATGAAGAAACATTAAGAAGCATGTGGGACTCTATTAAGAGGAACAACCTTCGATTAATTGGAGTCCCTGAACAGGGTGAGACATCTGAGAACACAGAGAGTATTGTTTCTGAGCTGCTGAAAGAAAACTTCCCAGAAATCATGAAGGAAGAGAATATAGACATCTCAGATTCATATAGTACGCCACCCAATATAGATCTCAAAAGAAAGACTCCAAGACATATTACAATCAAGCTTAACAAAATGAAACATAAGCAGCAACTCTTAAAGGCAGCAAGACTCAAGGCAAGGCTAACATTCAGAGGGAAACCCTGTAGGCTGTCGTCAGATTTCTCAGCAGAAACCATGCTGGCATGGAGACAGTGGCACAACACATTCAAAGTCTTGAAGGAGAAGAACTTCCAACCAAGAATTATATATCCTGCAAAACTATCTTTCAAATATGAAAATGAAATTAAGACATTCCCAGATAAACAAAAACTCAGAGAATTTGTAAAAACCAAACCCAAACTACAAGAAATACTGAAAGAAATTCTTGGCTTTGGCTTAGAAGAACAAAACCACTAACTTTATATTTTAGAACTACACACTACTCAATACTCTACTCATTTAGGGAAGGCTCCAAAGTCAATCACAGCTTTGATATGGAAAGAAGCAATCCAGTGATCATCATGAAAACTATGGTGTCATCATAATAAAAAGAGGGATGTACTACAGTCGTTACAGTCCTTCCAGATGGACAGGAAGATGACAAGAATGGTAGTAATTAAAATTGGGTTTATAAATAGTTTATTAAGGGGGTTCATAGGGGCAGCTGTAAAGCACAACAAAGATGTATCATACCATTTCAAGAAATCTAATACACGAGTCTCAACAACTATAAAACCGGCTCTGAAAAAGGAGAAAAATCAACTCACAAAAAAGAGTGTCCCAGAACAGACTAAGAACAACAGAGAAAACATCAACATAAAAATAAACATATCACAATGACAGCAGTGAACACATACCTATCAATAATTACATTGAATGTGAATGGACTGAATGCTCCAATAAAGAGACACGGAGTGTCATCTTGGATCAAAAGACACGACCCATCCATATGTTGTCTACAAGAAACTCACTTGAGACCTAAAGACAGGAACAAACTGAAAATTAAAGGATGGAAGAATATATATCAAGCTAACAATGAACAAAGAAGAGCAGGGGTGGCAATTCTGATCTCAGACAAAGTCAATTTAATGTCAAATCCACCATTGTGGACAAAGATGGTCACTATTTATTGCTGAAAGGTTCGGTACACAAGCAAGACTTAACTATATTAAATATTTATGCACCTAATGTGAGAGCACCTATATATGTCGAAGAAACACTGGCTACACTCAAAAGAGAGTTAGATGACTCCACAATAATAGTGGGAGACTTTAACACTCCACTCTCATTACTAGACAGATCATCTAGAAAAAAGCTCAGTAAAGATACAGAAGACCTCATTGACACAATTAACCAACTAAACCTGATTGATATATACAGAACTTTCCACCCATCAGCAGACAACTACACCTTCTTCTCCAGTGCACATGGAACATTCTCCAGAATTGACCACGTGACAGGCCATAATGCAATGCTCAACAAAATCCATACCATTGAATTACTGCAAAGCATCTTCTCAGATCATAAAACCATAAAAGTTGAAATCAATAGCAGAAAAAACATAGATACAAAGTGGAACTCTTGAAACTTAACAACATCTTGCTCAAAAAAACATGGGTTATAGAGGAAATCAAGGATGAATTAAAGAAATTCATGGATTCCAATGAGAACGAAAACACTTCCTACCAGAACCTATGGGATACAGCCAAAGCAGTGCTCAGAGGTCTGTTTATCTCCATTAATGCACACATCTGGAAGGAAGAAAGAAACCAAATCAAAGAACTAACTCTCCAACTTGAACAAGTAGAAAGAGAACAACAGAGGAACCCCTCGGGCACCAGAAGAAATGAGGTCATAAAGATTAGAGCAGAGCTAAGTGAATTAGAGAATAGAAAAACAATTGAAAAAATTGAAAAGACCAAAAGCTGGTTTTTTGAAAAGATCAACAAAATTGATAAACCACTGGCTAAACTTACTAAAGAAAAGCAGGAAAGGAAACAAATAACCCAAATTAGAAATGAGAGGGGAGTTGTCACCACAGATGCAACAGAAAACAAAAATATGATAACAGAATTCTATGAAAGACTGTACTCTAACAAATTTGAAAACCTAGGGGAAATGGACCAATTCCTTGACTCATACCACCTACCCAAATTATCACAACGTGAAGCAGAACAACTTAATAAACCCAACACAAAGGAAGAGATTGAAAAGGTCATCAAAACACTGCCAACCAAAAAAAGTCCGGGCCCAGATGGCTTCACGGCAGAATTCTACCAAGCATTTAGAGAAGAGTTATCCCCAATACTACTAAGACTATTTCACAGTATAGAAAGGGATGGAGTACTCCCAAACTCATTCTATGAAGCCAGGATAACCCTCATACCTAAGCCCGGGAAAGATCCAACAAAGACAGAGAACTACAGACCGATATCACTCATGAACCTAGATGCAAAAATCTTCAACAAAATTCTTGCCAGCAGAATACAACAACATATCAAGAAAATAATCCATCATGACCAAGAGGGATTCATACTATGGATGCAAGGCTGGTTCAACATCAGGAAAACAATTAATGTGATTAGCCACATAAATAACACAAAAGACAAGGATCACCTGATTTTGTCCACTGATGCCGAAAAGGCATTTGATAAAGTCCAACACCCGTTCATGCTAAAAAATTTGAGCAAAATGGGCATAGACGGCAAATTCCTCAACACAGTAAGGGCCATTTATACAAAGCCAATTGCCCACATCATCCTGAATGGAGAGAGACTGGAAGACTTTCCCTTGAGATCAAGAAACTAGACAACGATGCCCACTCTCCTATTCAACATTGTGCTAGAAGTTCTAGCCAGAGCAATTAGACAAAATGAAGAAATAAAGGGTATCTGCATCGGCAAAGAGGAAGTTAAAATCTCCCTGTTCGCAGATGATATGATTGTATATGCAGAGAACCCCAAGGAATCTATAAGTAAGCTGCTCAAACGGATAGAAGAGTTCACCAAGATCTCAGGATACAAGATAAACATAAGTAAATCAGTAGGATTCCTTTATACCAATGAGACTGTTAAGGAGGAAATTATCAAATCAATACCATTTACGATAGCCCCTAAGAAGATAAAGTACCTAGGAATTAATCTAACCAGAGAAACAACAGACCTTTACAAAGAGAACTATACACCCTTACTACAAGAAACTAAGAGAGACTTAGATAAATGGAAAAACCTACCCTGCTCATGGATAGGAAGACTTAACATTGTGAAAATGTCTATTTTACCCAAAGCAATTTATTTATATAATGCAATCCCAATACAAGTTCCAGCATCATTTTTTAATGAGATGGAGAAACAAATCACCAATTTTGTTTGGAAAGGGAAGAAGTCCCAGATAAGTAAGGTACTACTAAAGAAGAACACACTGAGAGGTCTCTCATTACCCGACCTTAGAACATACTACACTGCCACAGTAGTCAAAACAGCCTGGTACTGGTACAAGAACAGACAGATCGATCAATGGAGCAGAATTGAGACCCCAGAGATGACACCATCTGCCTATGAACAGTTGATATTCGACAAATGCCCTAAGATATCAAATTGGAGTAAAAACAGTATCTTTAACAAATGGTGCTGGCAAAATTGGTTATCCATCTGCAATAAACTGAATCAATATCCATATCTTACACCTTATACAAAAACCAACTCCAACTACATAAAAGACCTAAATATCAAACCTAAAACGATAAAGCTCATCCAAGAAAAGGTAGGAACAACAATGGAAGTTTTAATACACAATGAGGACAGACTCCAAAATCTGTCAAAGAAACCTCAATCAACAGAAGAGAAAGTAGATAAATGGGAACTATTAAGAATCAAACACTTTTGCTCATCCAAAGACTTTATTAATAGAATTAAAGAGCACCCACAGAATGGGAAAAAATATTTGGTAACTCTATGTCAGACTGACGCCTGATCTCCATAATCTATAAGATACTAGAAAATATCAATAAGAAGAAGGTAAACCATCCAATTAAGCAATGGGCAAAGGAGATGGACAGACACTTCACTAAAGAGGAGATCCAGGCAGCCAAAAAACACATGGAGACATGTTCACGATCTTTAGTTATTAAAGAAATTCAAATCAAGACAACAATGAGATACCATCTCACCCCAACAAGATTGGCCATGATCCAGAAAACACAAAACAACACATGCCTGAGAGGCTGTGGAGAAAGTGGAACCCTCCTACACTGTTGGTGGGGTTGTAAAATGGTCCAGCCTCTTTGGAAGGCAATCTGGCACTTCCTTAAAAAAATGGATATCAGTATACCATTTGACCCAGTAATTCCACTACTTGGAATATATCCTACAGATTCAAGGCCTTTCACACCAACAGACACATGCACCAGAATGTTTACCGCAGCACAGTCCATGATAGCAAAATGATGGAATCAACCCAGATGCCCAACAATAGAAGAATGGATAGGTAAACTATGGTACATATACTCAATGGAGCACTACGCAGTGATAAAGAATAACAGTGATTCCAGGAAACATCTCCTAACCTGGTTTCAACTGGAAGACATTATGTTGAGTCAAAGTAGTCAGCGACAAAGGGACAAATACTGTATGAGACCTCTACGATAAGATCTCAAAAACAGACTTGTATATAGAAGAAAAGACTCTTTGACAGCTGCAAGGGATTGAAGGGAGGGACAGTGAGAGGGGGAGGGTTTAGTTCAGATAGTTACTAGAAATCTAGTTGGGAGAAAGCAGTGATAGCACACATTAGAAACAAGAACATCATTAAGTGGACTTCAGCATAACTTGAGTACTCCTTCCATCTTAACTCAGTACTGCAAGGATAGAGTAGCTGGGGCGGGGGGTGGGGGACCATGCTCTTAGGCGAATTCCAGGCCAATTGGCACAACTAGCGTTTTTCTAAGAGAGCTCTCTGCAACCCACATTGGTGAGTGGCATCTGGGGTCGTAAAAGCTGCCAAGCTGCCATCCGAGGACACAGCAAATGGTCCCAACTCAGCAGGAACAGATGCTCACCGAGGACCAAAATGACATGCAGTAAAGACAACAGAGAAGACAGAGAGACCCACAAGAGTGGGTGGGTGCCTACATCGACTTTGGACCGGAAGAACCGGATGGTGCCTGGCCACCACCAGTGATAGCCACGATGGAGCTCACAGAGAGGAGTCTCACTGGCAACACGAGTATAAAAAGGGGTGCATCCGGAGATCTCCACTTAAAGTCCTCAATTGATGGTCCAGCAGTTTTGGGGTTCCTCTGAGAGCAAGGCCCCCAGCCTTGCTGCCCTTTCCCATAAATTATAACAAAGATCAACTCTTTGGACAGGAATGGATTGGACTTGGCAATGCAGAGTGACCATATATTGGAAGCACTTTAGGGTTCTATACATCTATAGGATATCATCTTGCTGACCTCTGGCTGGAGGAAGGGGAGTGGACGGAGAGGAGGGGAAAGGAGGTTGTTGGGAGGATGAGACATGTATGGAGCAGAGAAGAATAGTGTGCAGTCAGCGGACGGGGAGAGCAGCGGAAGCTGCATATAGGTAGGCATGTAAATTTATATGTGAATGTACATTTTCACTCAGTCATGTTAAATAAAAACAAAAAATTAAAAAAAAAGAAAACCTATACTCTAGCAGTTCTGCTTAGTTCTACTTTTCAATTAAGTGTCAAATTACCAAAGAATTATTAGTTAACTTACAGAGCAAGTGATTTAGAGATTTAATAATAGATTAAATTAGAAATATGTTGAAAGCTGTATTAGGAGTTAGTAATAGGAATACGTGGAAAGCTGTTCTTACTAATCGTAAAAAAGAAAACTGTGAACACAACCAGAAATTTTTTCCTATGTCCTGTTATTTAAGAAGCTTTGCTTAAAAAAAATCTAACGGATCAGTTTCCCTAAGTATAGAAAACACCGGGGAACAATGGAATAACTTGATCGTCATCTGAGAACAATAATATATAATTATATACCAATATAACATGAATACAGCTTGAAAGTTTGAACTCTTTTGCTATTTATTTTGTTGTGTTGTTGAGAATATACACAGAAAAAGATACATGAATTTACTTTTTTGGACATGTATAATTCAGTGACACTGATTACATTCTTTTAGTTGTACAACCATTCTCACTCTTTTTCTGAGTAGTTTCTCCCTGTTAACATAAACTCACTGCTCTCTGAGGTTCTTACCTAATGTTTAGAATTGCAGTTGTCAGTCTGATTTTATACAGACAGTTGTTAAAAGAGCATACTGCCCAAGGCTGATCTTTGTTATTATTTAGGCTAAACTGTTAATTCTGTTTTAACATGATTTCAGAGGATATTTTAGGTTTAAGGTTTAAAGGATATCTCAGAGGTTCATCCAGCCTCCACAGCTCCAGAAAGTTTAGAGTCCATGAGAATTCAAAATTCTGTCCTGCTTTTCCTGCCTTTTGATAAGCATTTTTCTGTAAGAGCTTTGATTAAAATATTCAGCAGTGGTAGACAGGGATCATTCAGGGTCTTGAGACAAAAGAGGCAGTTGTTCAAGGAGGCAATATACTCTTCCTATCTCTGGCTTTCCATTTTCCTGTGTCTCTCTAAGAAAATTGAGACCAATGGTTGTGATCTGGATGTCTGCTTGCAAGCTATTAAACTCCAGGTGCTGCAATGAACTAGAAGGCAAAGCAGAAACTAAACATGTGATTAGTCCAATTAACTGTAATGTCCTATGAAACCATGGCCCTAAACCTCCAAACCAAAGAACCAAATCCCGTGAAGTTCTTGGTTGTACATAAGCAACCTCAGAAACCCTGGTGGTATAGTGTTTCTATGTTTGACTGCTAACTAAAAGATTGGTAGTTTGGGTTCACCATGAGCTCCCTGCAAACTCCTTCAGCAGGTCTATTCCATCCTATAGTGTCTTTACGAGTCAGAATCTACTTGACAGGGGTTTTTGGGTTTTTATTTTAGGCATCTTTGGCAGTTTCATTTTTGTTGTTGTTATAAATTTATCTATCACATAATTTTACCAATTCAACTTTTTACATGTATACTACTTTTCAACAGTGATTACAACAATTGGCTGTGCAGCTCTACTATTAACCAATGGGAAGCCTAAGGTGAGGGCGTTAGCTACTCTGCTATGCTTTCACTTGATCAGGGTGGAGTTCTCCTGGCCCCATGCTTTTTGTCTGATTAGCATAATTTTAGAAAAGTAGTTTCTTTCTTGCTCATCCTGTGATACACAGCCCTATTGCCCATATTTTAATACTTTTACATTTTCACTTATCACTAGAATAAATACAAAAAACAGAAATCAGTGACTGAGCCATATGTTCAACATTATAACCACCTGGTATATCAGATGTGTCAGAGGAACTTTACTTCTCCATAAATTCATACACTTCCAGACTAAAAGATTTAGAGATTTTTTTAAATATTCATTAGTTTCTAAGTTAACCTTGTCCTCGGGCTGCTGAAATCTACATGCAACACTTAGCTACTGGAACATAATTCTGTGTAGCAACCAACCTCAAAATCTTGATGACATGAAACAATAAACGTTTATTAGTCATTAGTGTGCAGGTCAGCTAGAAAGCGTCCCTCACTTGTTTTACATACACTAGTCAGGCATATTCTTCCTGTGGCAATGACACAGTAGGAGAGGCCAAGCAAGCACCTGTCAAGTCCCTGTCTGCTAACATCCCAAAAACCAAAGCAAATTTCATGGCTAAGCCCAATGTCAAGAGACAGGAAAGTACACTCTGGCCTCCTTGAACCTGGAAGCGGGAGAAGCACTAAATTTTCATAGCAAAGGCTGTAGGTATAGACAGAGGTGAAGAACTGTGGTAAAGAACTCCATCTACCAAGGTTAAACACAGAAGGTGGTATAAATACAGTAAAATGAGAACAGGCTCCCTTTCTACAAGAGTCAGTAGTTTTATGTATTCTATTTTTCAAGACAGCCTCAACAATCTTAACTATATTTGTGATGAGGAAAATAAGAGAGGATGTAGATGTCATACTATGAATTTATCACAATTTGGAAACATACCTTCACTTGGTAGTGACAGTGTATCCTTTTCAAATGACACTATTTGGTCTTCACTGTGCTAAATGATTAGCAAACCCTGAGAACATTTGCGCTTCCAAAAGCATTGTGAACTAATCCACATTTTACAGCTTAGAAAACTGAGGCAAAGAGACTCAACAACTTGTTTAAGGTTTACAGATCTTTCTGACCTATAGCCCAAGCACGTCTCCAGTACTGTATAAAGCCTCATCAAAATGTCTCATCAAAAGAAGTTCAAACACCAAAAAAATTCAAGGTGAAAGCCATTAGAAGAAAAATTCAAATGAAATAGTAAAAGGCAGGGGCTGTTCCTCCTTACTTTAGTCTCTCCACATCTCCTAGGAATACATTACCATGTTTTGAATTCTACTATCATTAAATTAATTTGGCATATCTGTTGATGATTGTTGTGATGAGCAAATATTTCCACCAGAGGAATATAGACAAAGAAAAGAGATATATTATAAACATGTTCCTCTTCATTGTTATTTTCATTTTGGTATTTTATTTCTAAAATTTCAGTGGTAATATTTAGCAGATACATTACAAACCACATAAAAAGCATTTCCTCCTCAGATAACCTCATCTAAATTATAGATGACACCGCTCACTGCAAATTAATTAACAGTAAGAAAGTCATTTTTCTGAGCAAAGAGGAACATCTATTGGCATATTTTTCTCTGAACTCACTGGTTCAGGTATACTACTTTTTGACAGTAATTACTCAGCTGTGCAACCCATACTTATATAAGGGAATTAATGAACTCATACTACCCAACTACTAATAATACTTTGTCATTATTCAATACCTTGATCTCCAGGACTAGAAGGTGCTTTACTAACAGGTTTGCTAATCCTGGAAATTGTTTCTTACAGTAATAAGACTTTATTCCCTACTTGACAGAAGCAGAAATCAAAGTCTAAAGAGGAAGAAGTGTTGGTACAAAGTTTCATAAAAGAAAATTCTGAGGTCATATGTGTTCTACCTTGGTATCTGTGTCTCCTTGGACACCCACCCTACGTGGTCTATTTTGCAGTGAGACAATAGATACTGTAAAACTGTCAGTATTCTCCAAATGAAGCATCAACACCAAGTCAAGCACAATTCCTGTTCAGACAGCATTTACATGGCTTCTCTTTATTTCCTGAAGTCAATCAAAAAGACCTCTGTCACTTTCAAGGCAGCAAATTCAGCAAAACTTCACATGAAAAAAAAAAAGTTCAGTTATACTCTAAAAATAAAAAACACAAACCCACTGATGTCTCTCAGTGACCCTAAAGGACAGAGAAGAAGTGCCTCACAGGGTTTCCAAGGCTGTAATCTTTACAGAGGCAGACTGCCACATCTTTCTCCTGCAGAGTGGCTGGTGGATTTGAACCGATGACCTTTCATAGCAGCATAGCACTTTGACCACACATCACCAGGACTCTTTTAAAAACAAAGAACGGATACTTATTAAAATGTCAAACATATAGGTGCCAACTTGGAATATCTGAAAGACAGAAAGAGGCCATAAAGAATGCTTTCTTAACAGAATTTATCCTTTTGTTTAACAGCTCTTTGCCAATTTTGCTAACAGTGAATACACAGGTTGGATGACAAGCAGTTCTTTCTCAAAGCCATCTGCTCCTCTGAGTCAATCCCATGGGAAATAGTTTATACTAAATTTGTCACATCACACCTTATTTCAGGTCAACAGTGTGGAAACAGTAGAATTGTAACTCTTCTGCTGATTCTGTCTAACTCAGAGAATAGTGTAGTCCAGCAAAGAAGTTTTGAAAACTTGGGGACTGTGGTACAAACGACCGGCTCCACAGGATGGTGACCCAGGCAATCTGACATCCACTGACAGATTCCTTTCCTGACAACGAAAGCCTTTCCTACTGTATAGGGCTTCCTTGGTCTGTCAGCACAGACCAGTAAGACAGTAAGACAGTTTTTGGTGGATACTGTACTGTGTCTTCCATTGTCATAGATGAGTGAAGAGAAACGTGTTTCTTTCGAATATAACCTTATATATGAGGACCAACAACTAAGTCTGTGAACTTAATTGTTGTTAAGTGCTACATACCTATCACTGAACGTCACTGCAGTCACATTCCAAGTACTCTCCTTGGGAAGCTGTGCGCTGATGCCAGTGCCTAGTCCACCCTTCAAAGCAACTTTGAAACCTTTTCTGGAATGGCCATTGCATACCATGGCACAGTGGCAAGTTCACAAACTTAACTGTATAGCTGTCTGTGAAGCAGTTTTTAGTCAGTAAACACAACTAACTGTATTGGAACACCCTCCTTACTCTCCTGACCTGACCCCAAATGACTTTGTTCTTTACCTGAAGATAAAGGAAATACTGAAAGGAAGACATGTTGAAGACATTCATGACATCAAGCGTAATACAGCAACAGCCCTGATGGCTTTGAAAGGTGGGCTAGGTGCTGACATCAGTGTGTAGCTTCCCAAGTGGAATACTTTGAAAGTGACTGTAGTGATATTCAGCAATGAGGTATGTGGCATTTTTTTCTAGGATGAGTTCACAAATTTAACTGGCAGTCCTTATAAGCTGTGCTCATGAGAATTCTTCTGGATGCAAGTTCCAGAAATCTAAAGAAAAACTAAATTCAGCCAAGAAGGGAATTTAGTAGAAACACTCGATTATTTCACAGAATAGCCAAGCCAGAGAAAGAGTAGAGCTGAAACTGGACCTGAAAAATTGCTGAGACCAGAGTCTTGAAGTCTTGAGTGTCATTAGGACTTGTTCTGCACCTCTCTTCTCTGTTTCTGTCTACACTGGGCTTCCTTCTTCTGTCTTTCTGTAGATCAGCTCTCATGGATTGAACTGTGTCTTCAGAAAAATTTGTATAGCAGTCTGGCTGGACCATGATTACCAGCATTGTGTCATTGCCCTCTGTTCTGTGATTTTCCTATGCTGTAAATCCTAATTTCTGCTTGTGGTTAATAGATAGAATTATGTTAAAAAGAGGATTAGGGAGAGACTGCAACAGGCTTGGTAAGGGAGTTTTCCTGGAGTGTGACTCAAACCCTCTTTTATCCTTTTTACCCTACAAGAGAGAAAAGGAAAGAGAAGCAAAGAGAAATTTGGGGTCTTCATACTATCAAGAAAGTAACATTGAGGGCAGAGTGTACCTTTTGGACCTGATGTTCCTGCTCCAAGATGCTCTCAGAACAAAGAAAGACCAATGCAACACAAGGGTAGAGAGAGAAAGTCCTCTCCTGCAGCTGACACCCTGAATTAGCACTTGTAGTCTGCCGACTGTGTAAGAATAAACTTGTCTTTGTTAAAGCCACCCACTTGTGGTATTTCTGTTAAACAGTACCATTTGACTAAGACACCAGTTTTCTCTTCATAGTGGGAAAATGACTTCTAGCAACTGTTGAGCTCCATGTACACTACTTCATTAATTCTATAAAGTAAATATTTCCAGCTTTTAACATCTCTGAAGCCAGGGTATACTTGTGATGTATTGGCTAGCCTACTCACATTCATCATTGTGAGACAGTAATTGTGATATAGTGATTATTGCCTGCTCATGTGTATCCACAAATGCAGAATGAGATTCCATAGCAACTTGCAGGAAAATGCTGGAAACAACAGCAGAGAATTCTCAAGGAATGCTGTACTACCAGTGTTTGTGACAACACATGACAATGTTGGGTAGGGAACAAGGAGACAACAACTGTGTCCAGAGAAGTGATTTAAAAACTCAGGTTCTTTTTTTATAAAATAATTAGATTTTTTTTTTATTTAAAGAGTTATCAGAAATACTTTAATCAATTATTTTCAGTTATTTCTTTTCATGTGTACACAGAGTAATGCATGATTTTTGAAATCTATGTAAAAATAAAAAAACTATTTCAGCAAGTGTTAAACACCATGCACCATAGTTTTTTTTGTGTGTTTTTTGTTTTTGTTTTTCCTTCCTTCAGTCCTATTGCCATTGAGTTGATTCTGATTCATAGCAACCCTACAAGGCAGAGTAGACCTGCCCCATAGGGTTTCCAAGGAGAGACTGATGAATTCAAACTGCTAACCTTTTGGTTCAATATCCTGAACTCTTAACCATTACAACCCCAGTGGTACTTCAGATTTGATGAAATATAAATGACAGCTTGGACTTCTGTACAAGCAAGCCTTTACCCTTTATCAGAAGCCAGATTACCTCAGATGCCTAAGCTTAAACTGTTCAATTGTAGATAATGAGCAAGTTAGAGTACACCAACCCCAAAGACCACAGCTTAGATGGGGCTGTAGCAAGGAGATGGGGAAAGGCATGATGCAGAGTGCTGAGTAGGCAGGAGAGCAGTAGAGGCACTCCGCCTGATCTTTTCCTGTGTGGTTTAATCTCTGACACTGGTTAACCAGACAGTCACTTCTGAAGTAAGCAGATACAAAGCCTAAACCAAAGTTCTGGCCATTTTAGTAAGTAGCTATGTGATATAACCAATCAAATCAGTCATTTTACATTCTAAATATAGCAGGATGAGTTCCAGTATAGTCATCTCTGTGATGACAATGCCAGTATTTCTACTCCTCTAGATTTTGCTTAAGATGAAGCTATGTCCTCAAGTTATTTTATACATTGTTCTCTCTACTGAACAAAAATTCTGTATTATTATCTTTTCTCAAATCAACAACTGGCATGTTCCATATTTATACACATTCATGAATAAAAATGCCATTCAGACTATGAAGAGTCCAGTATTCCTTCACTAAACTTTTTTTCCAAAATATAAATGACCAGATTTTGAAGTCAGGAAAGGTGGGTGTCAGGATTATATTCCTTCACCACACATATTTAGTGTGTCTGCTAAACAAATAATCCAGGAAGCTGGACTATATGAAGACCAGGACACTAGGATTTGGAGGAGCATTTATCAGCAAACTGAAACACGCAGATGACACAACCTTGCTTGCTGAAGCACTTACTGAGGAATATCAAACACCACAGCCTTCAGCCTGGTTACACCTCAATGTAAAACAAAAATGTTCACAACTGGACCAATAAGTGACATCATGATAAATGCATAAAAGACTGCGGCAGTCAAGGATTTCGTTTTATTTGGATCTACAGTTAATACCCATGGAAGCAACAGTCAGGAAATCATAAGATGCACTCCATTAACCAAATAAGCTACAAAAGGTATCTTTAAAGTATTATAAAGCAAAGATGTCAACATGCAGACTAAGGTATGCCTGACTCTAGCTATGGTGCTTTCGATCGCCTCCCACTCATGAGAAAGCTGGATAATAAGGAAAATCAAAGAAGAATTAAGTCATTGAATCACGGTGCTGGAGAAGATTGTTGAATATACCACAGACAGCCAAAAGAATGAGTAAACCTATCTTAGAAGAAGTACAACCACAACGCTCCTTAGAAACAAGGATGGTGAGACTTCATGTCACATAATTTGGACATATTATCAGGAAGGATCAGTCCCTGGAGAAGGACATCATGCTTGGTAAAGTAAAAGCGTAGCGGAAAAGAGGAAGGGTCTCAACAAGACGGACTGACACAGTGCCTGCAACAACGAGCTCAAGCAGAGCAACAATTGCAAAGACGGCACAGGACCAAGCAGTCTTTCATTCTGTTGTGCATAGGAACGATTTGCCCAGTGCAATGTGACGTTTGATTTCTTGACTGCTGCTTTCATGAGTGTTCCTTGTGGATTCAAGCAAAGTGAAATCCTTGACAACCTCAGTCTTTTCTCCATTTACTATGATGTTGCTTATTTGGCTTTATTGGAACTAACTGGACAGCATCCAGCAATGACAACAAACTATAAAGAGTTTGGTACTCATTTAGTACTGAAAGATTTTTCCTAAAATGTAAATGACCACTACATTTTAAAATGGGAGCTCTGCTTTGAGTCAATCTGAGTTTCAGAGAACAATTATTTGATTCATCCAAATAGGCAATGATCTTACCTTCTTATCACTTATTTATTCACTGATTATTTCCACCCCTTCTGCAAATAACATAAAACACAATTAAAAATGCAATATTCAGCCAGTTTAAATGTTTAATGGGTTTTGTATATAATTATGTAATATAAAATTATTATAATGCTGCACTATATATTCATGTATAATATTTACATATGATACATGTATTTTATTTTAAATATACTAAATGATGATTTCATGACATATATTTTATTTTAGGGTAAGTCTTCACAAAGAACCATAACGGAGAATTTAAATTAACCCAGACAGAATTTTTTCCCATATTATGATTTTTAAGCCCAGATTAATTACATCTCATTCTTTAACCATGAAATAATATAAAAGTCATGAATCAGTACTATCTCACAGTCATCTTTATAAATCCTCTATGCGATATTTTTTCAAAGGATACTATAAAAATATACAAACAAACTCACTGCCATGCAGTGCCATGATGTGTGGCCATAGCACCTAGCCATTATAAACCAAACCAAGCCCACTGCCACTGAGTCAGCTCCATATGGGTCAGAGTAGAAATGCCCCATAGAGCTTCCAAGGACCATATGGCAGATTTGAACTACTGACCTTTGGGTTGGCAGATGTAGAACTTAACCACCTAATCACCAGGGCCCACAATTAATTTTATTGATCTACAAGCTTATTTTCATGAGTACTTGTTCTTAAACAGTTTAATGAAAAAAGAGGAGGAGGAGAAATCACAAATCAGGAGACCTAAGTTCTAAATATAGCTCCACCTCTAACCTGTTGATCAAATGAATTGACTTCTTTGAAATCATTTTAAAATAAGAAGGTTAAACATTCTCTCTAACTTGAAGATTACTGTTATCTAGATTAATATTCATAAAATTCAGATCATACTCTGTAATGAAAATACTCCACAACAGCCAGTAAAAATAATCAGGAAATTATTTTTTTAATGTTATTCTTTTGAACAATTGGGAGAATACTAGATCTTCCCTAAAAAAAAAAAAGCTGAAAGACATAGATACTTGGACAATGCAAAGGTGTATATAAAGAAGGGTCATTTCAAAAATATGTGGATCAGGGACCATGTTTTGTAAAAGGTATGTTGAAACATGACCAATAATCAATTCTCCATGTTGACATTTTATGAAAAACAAAAAAGAAAACAAATTATTTTTTTAAAAGTGTCCTTCAAACATTTCATAAAAATAAGCAACAAATTCCACAATAAAATTGATAGACACACCGACAGCTACACTTATTGCGTACTGAGTCACTTACCGAGTATTTTTCCTGTATCATCTCACTTAGTTCTCTCAACAAGCCCATAGTTTAGGTCACCTTATTCCCATTGTATTTAGACTTAAAGAGGTTAAACAACTTTCTCAATCCTTTACACATTGGAGTTGGAACTCAATCCTAAATCTGCCAGAATCCTAGGCTCATCCACCAGTTTTGATTTTTAAATATTTTTATTTCAAACAATAAAAATGAAAAAACATCCACGAAGCTGCAACAGATCTATGTAACACAAATAAGAATGAATCTTAATGATGAAGTGTTTAAAGAAAGATATCATGTTTGAAGACATTTTGGCAGTGCTTTCAGTGTTTACAAATGATCACATTCAGAATGAATCTCTAAACTTCATATAATTGAACTGAATTAAAAATAGATGCTGTGTTATTGTTTTCAGAAATAAAGTTGCCTTTGTTTACTACTTCTAAAGATGGAATCAGGATAGAGTGTTAACTTTGCAAAGTCAAAACAGCTGAGGCTTGGTTTAAAGTATCTTTTTCTAGGAAGTCCAGAATAACAAGCACAGCATATTGTCTTATTGCAACAGAATACATTGCTCATTGAGAGGTTAAATTCTTATTCTTGTTACTGAAAATATGAATCTATGTTTATTTTGTGGAACAGATCCTTCATATTTTCTTCATGACTTTAGGATAGGGGCAGGGGAGGAAGTAATAACAGTCAAGTTGATTCAACTGTGGTTTAGTGGTTAAAACCTGTGGTTGCTAACCAAAAACCTGGCAGTTCAAATCTATCAGTCGCTCCTTGGAACTCCTGTGGGACAGTTCCAGTCTATCCTGGAGGGTCACTATGAGTCAGAACTGACTCCAGAGCAGGGAGTTTGGTTTTCTGGTTTTATAACTTGGTTAAACAGCACCAAAATCCATAACGTTCAGTAAGTTTGGGGGAAAAAAATCTGACTATTAAAGGAGACTTTACATTATACCACTAACAAGCAAATATCATGCTGTTTTGTTCACAAACCACTCTATCATACTTTGGCATATGAACTACTCCATAGCCTTTTATAGATGTTTTACACTCAATTTTACATTTTTTCATTATAGTTAAGAACCTATGAAAATGTACAAATTGTCTAAGACTGTAAAGTTTATTGAGTGATGCTTATTACTCTCTCTGAGCTTAATTATTTTAGAGTATTCTGATTTCAAAATAATTAGCAACATTCATGTAAAAAAAATATTACAGATACTGCTGAAGACCCACTTATCCTCAATCCCTTTTTTCTTTCCAAACTAATACCGTAACATCTATGTTATTAATTCCCATGTAATTTTTCCTTTTTTAGCACCTTGAAGACTAAAGTGCACCTGACACAAACCATGGTATTCTCAATTATGTCATATGCATGTGAGGCTGAACAGTGAACAAAGAAGAGAAAAGAAGAATTGATGCCTTTGAATTGTGGTGTTGGAGAAGAATGATGAATGGACCATGGACACCAAAAAAACAAATAGATCTGTTCTGGAAGAAGTACAACCAGAGTGCTCCTTGTAAGCAAAGATGGCAAGGCTGCATCTTACGTGTTTTGCACATGTTGACGAGAAAGATCAGGCCCTGGAAAGGGACGTCATGCTTGGCAGAGGGGAAAAAAAAGCCAAGAAACCAAACCCAGTGCTGCTGAGTTGATTCCAACTCATAGCAAGGGTCAACAGAAAAAAGGAAGACCTTCAACAAGATGGATTGATACAGTGACCACAACAATGTGCTTAAGCATAAAAAAATGGTTTGGTGCAAAAACAGGTAGCATTTAGTTCTACTGTGCATATAATCGCTTTGAGTCAGAATTGACTCGACAGCACCTAACAACAACATAGATGGTATTTTAAAACATTTGTGTTTTTCTAATATGTTATTGAGTATTATCACATCGTACATATCATTTTAAATTTGTTTTTTTCTAAATCAACACTAGCCTTTTGAGATTTATCCATGTTGATCCCCATGATAATATATTTACTTTGCATTAAATTTATGTTTTCTTAACATCGGTGATTTCTTGATTTTATCAATTTAATCAACATTATTAATTAAATTGTAAATCACTAACCAGCCAGAGTTTAATCTCTGGGGAATGTATATCTTGTAGGAACAATCCATATCATATCACCAAGGTATTTTTGTTACCCAGTTTGAAAAATAAAAAATAAAAACTCTCTAGGTCCACCTAAGTTAGTGTCTGTATTTTATTCTCTTTCAGCAAATAGTATTTGAATTACTAAAGGAACAATTTTCTTCCCAATGAGATGGCGTTAAGATACTAGGCTTTCATTTTGAGATAGGTGCATGAGAATTGGGAAGAGAAGCCCTAAAGGTAAACTACAGAGATCTCAAACGAAGAATCAGACACACCAGAGGGAGGAAATAAAAGGGTAAAATACAAAATGAACAGAAAAATGCACACAAGAGCTCAGGCCAAGAATGAGAAGTAGTCAGACACTTTCTGTAACCCCTCTAACAACAAAGACACACACACAAAAATGAATTTATTTTATTTGACATTTTAGGAGCCCTGAACATCAAAGGCAAAGTTGAGAAAGTGGACTAAGCAATGAAAAAGGGAGAGTAGGTCCAGAAATATCTAGAACTAGTCAGTATGATGAATGGAACAGTGGCATTCAGAGGATGTCTTCCTCCCTGGGACAGAAGGAGCAATGGATAACCCACTCATGCCTCCTGAATCAGTGAAAAACAACATTCAATCATCAAAATCTAATTGGCTTGCATCTAATCTACTGTTCACAGGTCTGAAACTTTCCTTCAGAATAACCTCACTCTCTTTTCACAGCACTTCCCCCTCCATTCTCTATACTGCACTGGGCTCCACAGACTCACCCTTTCCCGTACTGGACTCATAATGTATCCTTAATTTTTGCCATATTAACATAATTGCCTGCATTGTTCAAGCTACTTTTCAGTCCTTGTCTATTTACACACAATTTGTATAGTTTATAAATAGTATTGCGTTCTGATTTTTTTTTTACTAAGGGTTCCATAAGGGCCTATATTTCTTCTGCTGGTAGTGTCCCTAACATCTAGTAAAGTACCAGTTTAATTTGGTGAGGTGAATTGAGTTGAATTACATTCAATTATAATCAGCTGGGTTGAATTAAGAACTATATCTTCAATTACCACTATTCTAGTTTAGGTTTTTCCAAATATTATCCCCCCAAATTGGGAAGACATAGTAGTGATGTGTGCCTAATAGGCTCTAAATTAGTATTATTTGAATGAGTGAATGAACAAAACTTCATGTAAGTAAGCAGATGCATAAATTGCTAAAATAAGTATTAAATGTTGCACGTCTTTTTTGAAGTTACTAGTAATTATTTGGCAAGTTCCTTAATGGTACAAATGTTTCCCAAAGTAAACAAACCTACTGCCTTTCCAACTCATAGCGACCTTATAGGGCAGAGTAGAAGTGCCCCATAGGGCTTGCAACAAGCCCCTGTTGGACTCATACTGTAGACTTCTTGGTTAGTAGCAATAGCACTTAACCACTACACCACCCAGGTTTCCTCCTAATGTAAGGTGAGAGGTATATTAAAAGTTTCTTTTGTTTGTTTCTTCCCGTTTCCCAAACTCCAGTAATTCAAAACATTAAGCTTACCAGTTAAGCTTGTCCTGTAGAATCAGCTACAAGCAGGTCATTTTTCCAATCAATTCATTCACATTTCTCAAGGAAATATTACCTCTCTTAGGCAAGCAATAAAGCCAGCAGACAGTGCAGCGGCAGCAGGAGACATTCTCGAGAGGTAATATGTGGTGTCAGCTCAAGTTGTGTCACCAAACACAGATGGAAATTGTTTCTTTTTATTACTGCACCATGGCAGTGTGGTCATTTCAGTCTTCCCAATTATGCACATTAGTTCAGTTTTAAGAAATAAACAGCAGCCTTTTTGTTATAACAGGCTTTACCTTAAGTGCTAAATATTTGGCACATTAGAGTTAAGAAAGAGAAACGTGAACAAAAAATCACAATTTCAGGTTCTGGGAAACGTGCTTGTTCCTTTCTACACATCATGCTTTCTGATTTGTATGGAAACCCCAGTAGCGTAGTAGTTCAGTGCTACAGCTGCTAACCAGAAGGTTGACAGTTCAACTCTGCCAGGCTCTTCTTGGAAACACTACGGAGCAGTTCTTTTACGTCTGTAGGGTGGCTGAGTCGGAACTGACTCGACAGCAATAGGTTTGGGATTTTTGGTAGGGTTGCTTTGAGTCAAATTTAATTCAATGGCAAAGGTTTGCTTTTGTTGTTGCTGGTTTTTGGTTGGTTGGTTGGTTTTTGGTTTCTTTAGGGGAGATAGACAAGTGGTTAAAGCACTCTGCTGCTAACCAAAAGGTGGCTGTTCAAACCCACCAGCCTCCTTGTGAGAAAAAAATGTGTCAGTCTGCTTCTGTAGAGATTTACAGCCTTAGAACCCACATGAGACAATTTGACTCTGTTCTAAATAGTCACTGTGAGTCAGAATCCACTCGATGGCAGTGGGTGTAATAAATCTTCAAAGTAAACATGATTTTGCTTGTGATTATATAAGTAAAACTAAAAGAAGATAAAACTATATGCCTAGAGGTTACTTTCCAAAGCCAATGACCTCTCAAAAAAATGCAGGCTGGATCCACTTTTCATGGTATTTTATTTGTCAGTTCACGGACTGTATGATCACTGAGTGTTTCCAGGATCAGAATTTCTGAAACTGTCCTCAGTCATGAAAACTGGGAAGTTCTCTTGTGGGATGCCTTCTCCACTAGAGAGAAATGAGCTTCTCCATTGCAGAGACCTGGGACTCAGGTAAAAGTACGAGGAGGTTGTTCAGAAAGAACTCAAGTGTCCACATACATAGACTTAACACCTGAAATTGGTTGTAACATCAGGCCATATTGGAACTGCTGCTTAGCAACAAGTTCCCTCTCCCCTTCTCTCCTTTCCATCATCTTCATCCATATGCCACTAAAGGCTGCACATTAATTAGGTTTAATAAGTTATGGAGAAAAGCAGAAGAGAAAGCCTTTGAATTGTGATTTGCTTAGGTTCCCATATCTGACATTTGGGGGATATGGAAACATGATGAAACTATGAATCCTTTCCAAAAGCACACACATCAAACAAATAGAAAATCCCCAATACAGTTTCAGTGAGAAGACTAAAATATCTTTTTTCTAAGATTGACTTTACATGGGCCATGTTTTGATCCTTCTTAGAATCATTACAGATCTTGAACATCAAGAATTAAAGAGAAATGAAAGGTCATGTCACACTTCCTAAACACCCCTCCCCTCCCCCATACCAAACCATCCCATATCCCATGTGTCTTGTCTTGTTGGGGATTTGTCCAAACAGTCAGGATCAACAGCTTAGAGCTCAATGAGCAAAATTCTCTCTGCAGAGGGATTTGGGATTGCAGACTCTAGGAAAATTCTGAGTTTTCCTGAGAGGAAATCAAATTCTTCTACGGTGCATTCAATATTATTTTTCAATACTTAATATTCATACAAAAAGTAATGTTAAAATATTCTTGCAACTAAAATTTCTACTTTTCAATTGGCTTGTACAGTACTTTAAAAAACTAAGTTTTTAAGTTCTAGACTAAGAGATGAAAGCTTGTTTATTTACTAAAGAGGCAAATGTAACTCACTGAAGTTCAGTGTTCCTTAAAATGGCATCATAGCTTATGATCTAGAAGTACAGAAACATTCACAAATAACAGGAGAGTGGTTGCTTCAATTTTACAATGTATTGTACAAACCTACACTGAAAAAAGCATCCAGTATCTAAAACTAACTCTGAAGCGGAAATAAGCCACCATACCTACATTTCGATATGAAGTTTACTTCAAGATCATTTACTCTCAAATGAACAGATAGTTCTCCCTTCTAAGTAAATTTCTCTGTTAAGGTGGTATATTTCTTGAAAATACTACAGAGAAACTAAAATGCTTGAGAGACACATTTCGTGATTTGAGCTAGGTACAAAACTAAATGATCATTTGTGTATGTGAATCCTTACTTATAAGGAGTTTCTAACTGCTTTTTGCAGTACCATCCTCTTTAAAAGAGTCACCAGAGATAAAGAAAGAAAATGTCATAAGTAGAGTTATACAGTCTGTGAATTACACAGGAAAGACTATGTCCTAACTAAAAGATGTAACAGAGCAATAGATCACTTTGAAAGAAATTTCACCATATACAAATTTGCTACTTTTAAAATCTATTTCCCCAGACCTTGGAGAGCCTTATGCAGGTGTCAGATTTCATTCCTGTAGATTTATTTTGACTGGCTCTTACAGGAAAATACCAGTTCTTTCATTTCACTGGAGCAAACAATGATATGATTAAAATATTCAACTTTGTCTCTAAAACATAGTTTATTACTCTACAGAGGCAGTAAAGACGTGTATTGCTTCTGCTCACGGATTTTAGTTTCAGCCAGTCCTGAATCTGAGGCCTTGATCTATCCTTAGGGTCCACTAGAATACAATTCTATGAGAGAAAGGACCTTGCCTGTCTTGTTCACTGATGTGTCCCGAACACCGAGAATAATGCCTGGCCCAGAAAATAATTGCTGAATGCTAAAATGATTTATCTGACATCAGGTTCCTCGTGAATACAATGAATTGGCTTCAAAGAGGGGTGTTAGCATCAGAGGAAACGAAGTGTGAAAAGGATGTGACCAATGTAAACACTCCATCAACTGCTAATATTATCATTTAACTGAAAAACAAGTCAAATTTCTCATATGTATAGTTAAGCACATACTCCCTCTAATAACTTGAAAAAATTGTAGAATGTTGTAGTTACCTAGTGCTGCTATAATGGAAATACCACAAGTGATGGCTTTAACAAACAGAAATTTATTTTCTGACAGTTTAAAAACAAAAATAAAAACCCACTGCCATCAGGCAGATTCCAACTCATAGCAACCCTACAGACAGAGGAGAATTGCCCCACAGAGTTTCCAAGGTGTACTTGGCAAATTCAAACTGCCAACCTTTTGGTTATCTGCCATAGCACTTAAGCACTATGCCACCAGGGTTTCCTCTCACAGTTTAGTCACTCACTGCTGTCTGTTTGATTCCAACTCATAGTGACCCTATAGGTCAGAGTAGAACTGCCCCATAGAGTTTCCAAGAAGTACCTGGCAGATTTGAACTGCCTACGCTTTGGTTAACAGCTGTAGCACTTAACCACTACACCACCAGGGTTTCCCTCCCAGTTTAGAAGGCTGGAAATCTGAATTTAGGCTACCAGCTCTAAGGAAAGACTTTTTCTGTCTGTCAGCTCTGCAAAAAGGTCTTTTGCTCTTTAGCTTATTTTCCTTGACTTCTTGGTGATCTTCACGTAACAGACACCTACCTGCCCTCAACAGGTTTCCTGGCTTAACATGTTTGTTTTAGTACACAAAAAGAGATTGATTTAAGACACACCCTGTACTAACACTGCTTCATGAATGTTACAAAGAAAACTCAGTCCTGAATGCAACTATAACTACATACATAGACGTTATAATGCATAACAAATATTTTGGAGGGATACAAATCAATCCATAAGTCAACATTTGGTCCCCCTCCCCACAAATGCACGTCCTTGTTGCATACAAAACACATTTACCCCATCACATCATGCCAAAACTCTTAAACCAACTCCAGCTCCCAGATCTCATCTTCTGAATCATCTAAATCTAATACAAGTGAAACATTAGGCAGATTTCATCCTGGGGAAAAAAATTCATCTTCATCTGAGAACCGGTGAAATCTAGACTACAAGAATCTGTTTCCCAACCAAGTACAAGGGTAGAATAGGCACCAGGTAGAAATGTCTACTATAAATGGAAAAAACTGAAGGAAAAGAAAGGACAATAATGGCCACCAAGCAAGCCTCAAACTCAGAAAAACATATTACATTAGCTCTTAAGCCTTGAAAATAGTTTTGTGCTCTTTGAGATCATTTGGCCAATGCCACTATCCTTCAGAGTCTGCGTGTTGGCTATGTTCTCTGGATTCTGGTTGGAGGACGCTTGGCTTTGGATTTCAGCTTTGCCTTCCAGGCCCACTAGGGCCACAACTCCAATCCCTCAGCTTTAGGCAGCCCCATTCTCCTAGTCTGAGTGACAACCCCACCCCCTCATTCCTGGCCAGACTATGTTCCCCTGCCTCTTGGACATGGCAGCCCCACTGTCTCAGCTTTGAGCAGAGGCCCCATTACCTGGCAGACCTTACTGGCAGCCACACACTCCAGAACTGAGTTGGCAAAGATTCAACTCTTTGAAACCTAGGAGGGTATGGCCCCACCCTTTGAAACTAAGAAGACCCAGCTTTCCATGTTCCTTCCAACAGTTCTGTTGATCTCTGAACTGCTTCCTTTTCTTTTCTTGGTGGACAACAGTTATAGTTCTTTTGGTCTGTTTCCCACCTGTAGAATTCCAAGAAGCAGACAGTTTTCTTTCTTTTGGTGTTTTCTTTGCCTCCTTCAGTCTAAGCTGAAGGGTTTTCTGCTGCGGTAGTTCGTTATATACGTCAATCACAGGATTACTCTCTTTGAAAAAAAAAAGGTTGTTGTAACAAAGTCATTGGTGAGTGTTCCAAGGCACATGTCCTTAGTTTGACAACAGAATTTTCCAAATCTTTAAAGTTCTGTTTTCATTTTGCTCAATTCATCTTTAAGACCATCTCTTTCCGCTCGTATTTCACTATGAAAGCATCACAGAGAAATCACGCAACCCCTTTAAGATCTTGCTTAGAAATCTCATCAGCTAGATATCTGACTTCATCAGTTTCAAGTTCTACCTTGCACCAAACATTTGACCATAATTCAAGTTCTTTGCTATTGCCCAAAAAACTTCACCCTTCTTCCATTACCCAATCACATGTTCGTCATTTTCTTTTAAACTCTCACCAAAAGTGCATTCTGCACCCACATTTCAAGCAACGTTCTGTTGCAGGGGGATATATATTCGCTAAGACAACAGAGGCCCTCTCCATGCCTCTCTTCAATTCCTTCTGAACCCTCATCAGAATTGTCTTTGGGAATCCATAATTCTACAAACAATCTCTCAAGGAAATCAAAGAGAATTGTCTGCAGGGCTTCTGTAAAAGAGACTTATCATTCCATGATTAAATTATAGCTCCAATACTTGGAGTCCAGTAACCCAGAAGCACAGAGCATCTCAACCCATTCACCAATCAGAAACTCAGGCCTGAAAACCCACATAAGCCCTCTTTTGGGTCCTATCTCAGCTGCACTGAGCAATCCCTGATCACAATTTGCCCATGCAAGAAGATTAACTAGAGACACAGTGTCATGATCACAAACATGATTTTTGGATCCTCTCAACACATATCATTCTCAGTGCAAATTATTAAAATGGCTATCTGGTTTTTGTTCATCAATGTCTTTTAGTTTGTTCTGAGTGAGTCTGCCCCTTGAGGAAGATTCTTTGCTTGGGAGTTGACAAGTGATATTTTTAAGCCTGTCAGGACCTGGCCAGATTAGGGAATAGGTGTATGTACACTTTTCAACTCGGACAGGCAGTGTCCCTAGTCATTTTATGCCCAACTTGTTATTTCTTCTGTCTTCTATTTTTAAAGCTTTGACTAAGGGTATATGTCTACACATGCTTTTGATGAACAGCTTCATAATTAATGTAATGAAGCACAGTGCTACAGTGTACAGATTACAGATAAGTATGCTCTTGGCCTGGACAGGAGACAAGGTGAGCTGGAACGCACTGATCAGTTCCCACTAGCCACCTGCCACCTCATCCAATTACCTTGGAATGTTATATTATTACTATGATCATTTTCTTGAATAAGAAAAATATTGGGAAGCAAAACACTCCACTTCTCAGTCATCTAGTAGCTCCACCTTGTTTCCATAATCCAATAAATAAATCAGGACCTTCATGCTTTTCCACAAGTTTACCTTTTTCTACCCATCCAATGTCATCTCTTGGCAAAATGTAGGCACGTCTCTCATTCTGATCAAGTAAAGCATACTGTGACCTATAGCCAAGCCAAGTGCCATCGAGTCAGATCCGATAATATTTCTCATTTCCCCTCTTATCCTCTAGTCAAAGTAGCCTGCACCTATGAACAGTCACCTTACTTATGAGACCACATACTTGGAGAAGCTTTTCCTAACGAGTTTAATCCTGAGGCAAATGTGCAGCATAAGTAACCAGTTGGAATGCTAGCTATACCATCCCAGGGCCCATTCTCCTGTTGTGTACCGCGAACTTAATTGTTCTAAGTGCTACATACCTCATTGCTGAGTGTCACTATGGTTACCTTCCAAATACCCCTATTCAGAAGCTATGCATCAAAGTCAGAGCCTAGTCCACCTTTCAAAGCAAGTTTGGAACTCATCCTTGAATGGCCTTTGTGTACAGTGGCATGGTGGCAAGCTCACTAACTTAATTGTATATAGTTGTCTGAGAGGCAGTTTTTAGCCAGTAAACAAAAAACTGTATTGGAATACCCTCCCTATTCACTTGATCTGGTCCCCAGTAACTTTTCTTTACCTGAAGATAAAGAAAATATTGAAAGGAAGACACTTTTATGACATTCAGGACATCAAGGGTAATGCAATGACAGCTCTGATAGCCTTTCCAGAAAGAGTTCCAAAACTGCTTTAAAGGGTGGACTAGCACGGGCATTGGTGCGTAGCTTCCCAAGGGGAGCACTTCAAAGGTGACCGTAGTGATCTGCAGCAAGGAGGTATGTACAACTTTTTCTACGAGTTTGTGAACTTGCTTGGCAGTCCTTGTAGTAAAGGCAGTTTATACGGCCACACCCCACCTACCCAAAATCACATTCCCAGTGTCCTCTGCACCCAAGTGCATCCTTTGGAGTTTGAGCTTCACTTGCTGAAAATTAAGTACATTCTAAAAGGTATCACTGTTCCTTGCAACCTATAAGAATTCAAACATTCTTCAAACTTAGAGTTTTTCCTTCCACACATACACCACATTCCGCTTGAGAAAGTAGTAAATGTATTTTTCTCTATCTCATTATAATCTTAAAGATGCTGTTTATCCCTTGATTATATCAGCAGTTTAGCCACATTATCCCTTATCAAAATTATAAAATGTTTTGCAGAGAATGGTGTTAAGAACTGTTAAAGGTCTGAGATTGTACCGCACTACCAAGTTAACAAGTTATCCTGCCAGTTTTATGGATGCTAGCAGACAACATGAGACTCTTGGGTCAAAGACAAAAAAATAGCATTGCACATGGTACGGCAGTCAGCCTGAAGTTCATGCTCACTTCAATTACCCTTTGCCCTCAAACACCATGAGGGTGACACAGAAGAACAGAGGTGTATGCTGCACGCATTTCATGTATGTGCCACATATAAGGACCTCTGTGCTTAGGAAGCCTCCAGTCTTTTATAATGAGCTAAAAGCAAACCTGTCCTTTGCCCAGAGAGAGACATTATCTTTATTATACTTGACAAGAAATAAATCTACCCTTTGCTACGTAGGGAGGCACTATATCTTCTAGAGTTGTTTTTGTTGTACAAATATCACTTAAAAGGGTTCAGAATGAAGAGTGCTAGGTCCTCTGTTCTCAAATTGTGCAGAAACGCAAGCAATCTTGGGAAAATTGTCTCCCATTAAGTGACAATGTACCAGACTTGAGCATAGCCTTTCCAAAGAAATGAAACCATTAGATCAAAGTAACCTCTATTCTCCTATCTGTCACCTCTGTTCCCCTACCAATCACCACAGGAAAGAGCAAGGGTGGTATTAATAATGTTTAAAGAAGAAACAGTCTGCACAGCCAAAGTGAGCATAAACATTGGTAATTAATCAATGAGTTCAGGTTAAAGAGTCAGTCCATCTGTGTTCCGAGAGGCCAGCCTCTGTGCATTACGCAGGGAAGACTGTCCTCATACCTCAAACTCTGACAAACCGGGGGACAAGGATATCAAAGTGGTGCTGGGAACAAAAAGGTCTTTCAGACACTTGAATACAGTTGGCTGATGAAAGATGAGGTTAGGTAACATACTGAGCATTCAGAGAAACAAATCATTTCAAAAGACAATTCTCATTTATTTGAGTTTTTTCTGTGCTGATTTTTTTCTTTTTTTGTTCCTATCTTTCTTCTCCTCCATCTTTTCTGACCCCGACAAATGTAGCCCAAAGCTGATAGCACTTATAATACAACAATGAGAATGTCATCATTTTTTATCTCTTAATTCATCTAATACAACCAATGAAGTAGATGCTAATTGCATCCCATTTTACATGAAATGAAACTGAGACAAAAAAAAAACCTAAAGAAATAAATTGACCAAAGTCGCACAGTAGAGCACACAGCCAGGAATTGATTGTAGGAAGTTTTACTCTAAAATTGATACTTCTCATCACTACATGACATCACCTCCCCATAATAATACCCTACCACATGGGCTTAAATATACTTCTTCTTCTCAAAACAATAATAAAAACATAGCCACCCAAGAATAGATTTGGGATATTTTTGGTCAGTGTTTGTTTCCTAAAATTGAGACTGTTATACCTATTTATTTGGGCCTTCTTGCTTTTCTCTCTTGGAGATCTTTCAAAGCTAGTTGACAAATAACAAATTTCCCTTTTTTAATGAAACACAATATTCCATTACATGGATGTACCATCATCTATTTCAATACAACTCTATGGATAAGCATTCACCTTGTTTCCAATTTGTTGCCACCATAAATATTCCAGCAGTGAACTCCTTGTACATAAATCCCTATGTACCTGTGCTTTTGTTTCTATAGGCTGGACTCCCAAGTGTAGTTCTGCTGATTAAAGGCTATGTGTATCTCTAAATTTAATAGACAATACCAGATTGCTTTTTCAAACACTCTGAATCACATTTCATCAGGAAAATGTGAGAATATCCCTGCCCTACAGCCCTATCACAGTATATGTAATTGCTCTTTTAAAGTGGTACCAATCTTCTGGGTATAAAGTGATCTTATTGCCATTTTAAATTGCATTTACAAAACACGAACCTGAGAGTCTTAGTAAATATAGAATGGTCATTTAGATTTGCTCCTTTATCATTTGCAGAGGCAAATACTTTGGCATGCTTTTGATGAGATTGTTTTTGTGTTTCTTATTTTTAAGGGCTCTGTTTATGTACATATTAGTCTTTTTCTGTCATTTGCATTTCAACTTTTTTCAAAATTCATCACTTCTAGTTAACTTGTTTATAAGAATTTAGTTATTAAAGTTATATTTGTTTTTTCTTTTATAGATTCTGAGTTTCCTATCTCTGATAAAAGCTCTCCAATCTCCAAGTTTTACATTTTAAAAAAATATATATTTTCTTCTAAAATTTTCCAATGTTGAATTTTAACTTTTAATGTATCTGAAATTAGTTTGTGAATATGATGTGATATAGACTTCTAGATTTCTATTCTTCCAAATGGAAAGCCAGTTAGTCCAGAATCCTTTGTTAAATTATGTCTTTTCCACTTAAACTGAATCTTCTTCACATACGAAATTCTCATATTGGCTGACATATATTTCTGGATGTTATTATGCTACTTCTTTGATCTCATTGCATTCTGGGGGGCAAAAACACTGGGATGATAACTTAAAGATTAGATGACAGGAGAAAAGAAAAATGTAGCAATTTGTACAACCCAGTAAAAATAGAGAAAACACAGTACCATATAAAGAAAATCAGACAGAAGTCTATCTATTGTTTGACTAAATATGAACATTTTGTTCTTTCAGACTTTACTTCTACTGTCACCAGTGTGGCTATCATAAGTTACTAAACCCCTTGGAGAATGACACTAGAGTAACGAATTATTGTCTATAATCAGTAGCAGAAAAAGTTGGCCCAGAAACATGGTTCCTGGCTTTAGGTAAAGGTTAGGCCACTGCGTACTTTTGCAAAATAAATGTCACAGTAAATTTAAGACTTGTTTTTTATTTTGTTTGCTTGCTTTTTTTCCTTTTCCAATCAGAAATACTGAAACTTTAAACCGACTCCAACTGGATAAAAGACCTAAATATCAAACCTAAAACGATAAAGCTCATCCAAGAAAAGGTAGGAACAACAATGGAAGTTTTAATACACAATGAGGACAGACTCCAAAATCTGTCAAAGAAACCTCAATCAACAGAAGAGAAAGTAGATAAATGGGAACTATTAAGAATTAAACACTTTTGCTCATCCAAAGACTTTATTAATAGAATTAAAAGAACACCCACAGAATGGGAAAAAATATTTGGCAACTCTATGTCAGACTGACATCTGATCTCCATAATCTATAAGATACTAGAAAATATCAATAAGAAGAAGGTAAACCATCCAATTAAGAGATGGGCAAAGGAGATGGACAGACACTTCACTAAAGAAGAGATCCAGGCAGCCAAAAAACACATGCGGACATGTTCACGATCTTTAGTTATTAAAGAAATTCAAATTAAGACAACAACGAGATACTATCTCACCCTAACAAGATTGGCCATGATCCAGAAAACACAAAACAACAAATGCTGGAGAGGGTGTGGAGAAAGTGGAACCCTCCTACACTGTTGGTGGGGTTGCAAAATGGTCCAGCCTCTTTGGAAGGCAATCTGGCACTTCCTTAAAAAAATGGATATCAATATACCATTTGACCCAGTAATTCCACTACTTGGAATATATCCTACAGATTCAAGGCCTTTCACACCAACAGACACATGCACCAGAATGTTTACCGCAGCACAGTCCACAATAGCAAACAGATGGAATCAACCCAGATGCCCAACAATAGAAGAATGGATAGGTAAACTATGGTACATATACTCAATGGAGCACTACGCAATGATAAAGAATAACGATGATTCCAGGAAACATCTCCTAACCTGGTTTCAACTGGAAGACATTATGTTGAGTGAAAGTAGTCAGCGACAAAGGGACAAATGGTGTATGAGACCTCTACAATCAGACCTCAAAAACAGAGTTGTGTATAGAAGAAAAGACTCTTTGACAGCTGCAAGGGAGGGGAAGGAGGGAGGCTGAGGGGAGAGGGTTTAATTTAGATAGTTACTAGAAATCTAGTTGGGAGAAAGCAGTGATAGCACACATTAGAAACAAGAACAGCATTAAGTGGACTTCAGCATAACTTGAGTACTCCTTCCATCTTGACTCAATACTGCAAGGATAGAGTAGCTGGGGCAGGGGGCGGGGGACCATGCTTTTAGGCGAATTCCAGGCCAATTGGCACAACTAGCGTTTTGCTAAGAGAGCTCTCTGCATCCCACATTGGTGAGTGGCGTCTGGGGTCTTAAAAGCTGCCAAGCTGCCATCCAAGGACACAGCAAATGGTCCCAACTCAGCAGGAACGGATGCTCACCGAGGACCAAAATCACATGCGGTAAAGACAACAGAGAAGACAGAGAGACGTACAAGAGGGGGTGCCTACATCGACTTTGGACCGGAAGAACCGGATGGTGCCTGGCCACCACCAGTGATAGCCACGATGGAGCTCACAGAGAGGAGTCTCACTGGCAACACAAGAATAAAAAGGGGTGCATCATGAGATCTCCACTAAAAGACCTCAATTGATGGTCCAGCAGTTTTGGGGTTCCTCTGAGAGCATGGCCCCTGGCCCTGATGCTGCCCTTTCCTATAAATTATAACAAACGTCCACTCTTTGGACAGGAATGGATTGGACTTGGCAATGCAGAGTGACCATATATTGGAAGCACTTTGTGGTTCTATACATCTACAGGATATCATCTTGCTGACCTCTGGCTGGAGGAAGGGGAGTGGACGGAGAGGAGGGGAAAGGAGGCTGTTGGGAGGATGAGACATGTATGGAGCGGAGAGGAATAGTGTGCAGTCACTGGACAGGGAGAACAGTGGAAGCTGCATATAGGTGGGCATGTAAATTTATACGTGAATGTACATTTTCACTCAGTTATGTTAAATAAAAAGAAAAAAGAAAAATAAAAAAATAAATACTGAAACTTTGTCATTATTGCTATCATATATCCCAATGATATTTGTCACTGGCCTTATATTATCTGAAGAAAGGTGGTAGGCAATTATCAACTAAATAACATTTGCTAATATTTTGGAGATTTCGTGTTTAACCTGAGGAATTTGGGTAGGCAAAAAAATCAAACAAATGACAGCTGTTCAAGGTATCACCATAACCTTGCTGCCTTCTCAGCAGCATTGGTAAAGAAATGGATGAGTTTCAACTAATCAGAAAGTAGTTTAGTCATCAAAATGTGTTTTCTCTCACTATCTTGCTTCTTGAGGAAATAAGTGACAATCTACATTTGGTAGTTTTTTTCCAGTGTGTGAAATACTGTTGTAAATGAAGTATTGTTTTCATCCTGTGAGTTTGCTGTGGTTTTGTCTTTATCATCATGGTTGTTGTTTCAGCAGTGTTCCCTCGGTAGCTGCATGTTGACTAAGGTGAAGTTACATGAACAACATTGAAAAATGATACCTGTACAGTTAAGGCATCCTTAGCTCACCAGATGGAACTGACTCAATGGCAGTTAGCAACAACATATTCATGTATAGCATCTTGACAATGTCAGGTTTATTCAAGTAAAATAGTTTAGTAGCCTCAGCTGCTAAGGTATAAACCACCTATTGTCATCAAGTCGATTCCAACTCATAGTGACTCTATTTGGCATAATGGTTCATTAACAATATGGAGAAAAGTGGGATAGTAGGCACTCCTGTCATCCCTCTGTATCTAGTCTTGACTTTAGTTGGTGATTAAATCACTTGGTATTCTCAGTTTATTAATTGCTGAGGCCAACTTTTACGAATGCTTCAAGCTTTCAAGGGAATGTCATTTAAAAGACAAAATCAGATGCTGACACGCCTAAGTAATTGCTAATAAGTAATTAAAATGAATTTCAATTAGTAGTTTTTTAATATCCTACCTTACTCCTAAAAACATAACCAGGTAGCTAAACGTAACTAAGATAAGTAGACACTTTGTATATACTTGTATTATATACATGTATTTGTGTATCTCTCTGTGTGTGGTATGTGTGTATGTGTAAGTAATGATCACCATTGTATTTCTTAGTCTTTAAAAAAAAATACACACACATAATCAAAAGCTTCTACCTCATGCAGAGGGATGCTGACTTCCATCACCCTAATGGTGTGAAAATGTAATGATGTTTTCCTACAAAGGAAAACCTCTTTTCTTTGATGTTTGAGCTTTCCTTCCATTACCACAGCCTCAGCAAGCTTAGAAGAAAACACACATTACCCACGCTATCAAAGATGGCACAACTGTGCCGCTGACAAGCATATGCTTAATTTCAGGGTTTAAAATTATGTCTCTGCTTTTGATTTTCATGATGACAACTTTTTACTAAAACAGTGTAAGTATGGCTACCTAAAAAGAGTAGCTGCAATTGCTATTACTTCACAGAGCTATACACAAAAAATGAAGTCAAAATCATAAAGACGTTCCGTCTAAATGATGAATTACTGTGCTGTGTCACCTTTGTGATTTTGCTTCACTCTGGAACATTTAATTTAACACAAATTTCTTAAGGCTGTTTGCATAAGGATGAAACTCACATTATTCTGTGAAACACAAATTAAAATAGGGCTTAAATGGTTATAAGCTGAATGTATAAGTTATTCTAGTAGCTATTACGCAGTTCCCATCCAATTAAAAGGTAGCATTTCAAATTAAAAGGTAGACTGTGAAAATCATTCTATCGTAAGCATGTTTACTCACAAACACACAAAGAGACAATGGCTTATCAAAAAGAATAACTTAGCATGCAAGGTTGTGGTAAGGACTGAACTAGAGAACACGTTGTAAATCACCTGGTTCAATATTAGGTTAATAATAGGTTCGATTATCATTTTTACAGATAGGAACAACACATAAGAAGTGATGATCTTGAGATTTATAAGATTTATAATATTGTATGGAAACAGAAGGGTAAGGAAAATGAAATGGTTAGACAAAGAGAAATCAAGAATGAGGGAGAGAGAAAGAGCTTATTGTGGGCAAAGAAGACATGAAGGTAGGGTTGGGCTTTGTGTAGTCTGCTTTGATGGAAGGTGGCTGAGCTCTGTGGACCAGAAACTATAGTCCAGGGAGGTCTCAGGTCTGTAACAATTATACCCACCAGATTTTTTTGACACTGCTCAAAATAGAATTCCGTTGTCAAAGAGTCTGAATAAGCCTCCACAGGAGCTCAGGTACACTGACACATTCAGTGTTAGGATTCCAGGTATTCTAAGTGAATTCTGGCTACAAAACCACAAAGTGTATGAATTCTCATTAAAGATAAAACAAAAATACCAAACCCACTGCTGCAGAGTCGATTCTGACTCATAACAACCCTATCAGACAGAGCAGAATTATTCTCTCGTGTTTCCAGGGAGGAGCAAGTAGGTCCAAACTGCCGTCTTATTGGTTATCAGCCCAGTCCTTAACCACTGTACCACTAGAGCTCCCTGACTAAAGGTAGTAGACAGGAACAGAAAAATGTCATTTGCTTTCTCAGCCTGATATTAGATACCGGACCTTCATAAAATGGGATGTTGCCTTGACTCTGGGAGTTTCAGCTGCTCTGCTAATAACTCTTCCCCTAAGCAGAGACAAAGTTCCCAGGTTCACCTAAATTCCCTAAGGGTCCTAAAAACTAAAACCAATGTATCAGCTGGAGCAGCTGTTATCCAAATAAGTTACCACCAGCTGTGTGATAGTCCAAATCTATTGCTATTGGGATTTACTAAAATTGCGAAAACCTTGACAACATACATAGTTATAAGGAGTGGAGCTCCTATATGCACCACATGGGAAGACCCTCAATAAGCTGGACTGAGACAGTGGCTACAATAACGGGCTCAAACGTACCAACAACTGTGAGAATGCACGGGACTGGGCAGTGCCCAGCTTCAGTCTGTGGCACCTGTGACGCAGACTGAGTACGCAAGTACAGGTCAGCAAACATGGAAGTGGTTTTGGAATTGGGTAACAGGAAGAGTTTAAAGTGCCTAATAGTAAAAGCCTAAATTTCCCTGAATTCTAGAATTCCTAGAACTATGGATGTCCAAGGCAATTCTGGTGAGGACTCACAAGGAAGTGAGGAGAGCTATAGAGAGTCTCTATTAGAGAATAAATGTGGTGCCTGCAACAGAACGTGGCTGGAAATGTGGACATTCTATGTGCTTCTGGTGAAGCTATAAGAGAAAATATTCATGGCTACACAAACTTTTGTTGAAGAGACTGAGTCTGTAAACTAATGAATCTAACAAAACCATCACAGCTGCAAACTATCTGTTTAGACTGAAGGAAACAAAGAAAACATCAAGGGAAAGAAGAATCTCTCTTCTTGGAATTCTGCAGACAGGAAACAAGGCCAAAGGAACTACAGCTGTTGTCCTTTAAGCAAAGAAAAGGGCTGTTCCTGGAGCAGCTCAGAAATCAGTAAAACTGTTTGAAGGAGCATGGGAAGAGTATCTTTTCTATTTCCAAGGATGGGGCCATGGTCCCCTGGATCCCAAAGAGTGGGGCCACAGCCTCCCAGGTTTCAAAGAGTTGAATCATTTCCAATGCAGTTCTGGACTGTTCGATTGCTATGAGGCAGGTGAGATCACTGATCAAAGCAGAAGGGGCCAGGCTGCCACGCCCAAGTGACAGAAGAACAGCACCCCCTGAGGCTGTGTCAGTGGTAGGGCCACTGAAACGGACTGGGACAATAGGTCAGCCTAACACAGGGGGAGCACAGTTGCCACCCGATGAACCTGGAAAGAGGAACCAAAATCTAGGGCCGAGGTTTCTCAGAATCTGGAATCCGGAAAGCATGGCCAACTCTCAGTCTGTAGGGCATTGCGATTGTTCAGATGATCCCGAAATGGAGAATCTTTTTCTAGCCTTGAGAGCTAATCTAATGTGTTCTGCTGGGTTGGGATTTGCTTAGTGCCCATTATCTCTTCTTTCCTTCTGATTTCTTTAATTTGTAGTGGAAATGCTTACCTTAGGTCTGTCCCCCTATTGTACTTGGGGAACAAACAACTTGTCACCTAAGTTTCACAGAGTCACTGATTAAAATCAATTTTTCTCCAGAATGGAAAATGTGAAAACTCTCACCCATATGTGCCAGATGTTTCAGAAGGTGAGAATTTTTTTTTTTTACATTTTGTTCTAGTTTATTTTCTGTAGCACTTAACCACTATGCCACCAGAGTTTCCTGTAAGAGAAAAGAAAAGAGGATGTTAATTATATACTGCAACACACACACTTTCTGGCGCTTTTTCCCACTATATAAAACAAGTGGTGGGGGAAATGTGTGTAACAGAGGTAGGAGAGATTGTTGAGGTATTATTAGTCAGAAAGGTCCTAGAATCCAACGGTTTTGTATCAACAGAAAAAATAAACTAGAATGAAAAGTAAAAATACTCTGTCTACCAGAGTAAAATTTATCATTCCCTCAAGAAGAAATTTTTTAAAATATTATCCAGGACATTAAAATGCTAGAGAACTAAATACCTAGGCTACTGGATTGTGCCTGTAGAAAAACAGGCACCTCTCAGAGGTAATTATTACCAACTACTGCAGTCTGAAATTGATCAAACATGCAATCAATATGCATTGATAATTACTAGTGATTGCACTGGGAAAGTTGGAAACAAAGAAGGATTCACAACTGGAAAATATATCCTCGGTGATAGTACAATGCAAGATTGATTTTTGCATGACAAAGGACTTTTTCATTGCAAAGAAGTCTTTCAACAATATAAACTGTAACTCTACATGTGGAACACACTAGATGGGATACAGGGATACACAGGAGTCAAACTGGTTCCATTGAGGAAAGAGACAATGGAAAACCTCAATATTATCAGTAAGAACAAGGTCAGCAACCAACTGTGAAACAGAGCATTAATTGTGCATATATGCAAGTACAAGTCGAAATTGAAGAAAATTAAAACAAGTCTACAAGAGCCAAAGCACAACCTTGAGTATATACCAACTTAATTTTGAGATCATCTCAGGAATAGATTTGACACATTGAACACCAATGACTGAAGACCAGACAAATTGTAGAAAAACATCAAGGACATCATATATGAAGACAGTAAGTGGTCATTAAAAAAACAAGAAAGAAAAAAAGACTGACATAGATATCAGAAAAGACTCTGAAACTCAGTCTTGAAGGTAGAGTAGCTACAGCAAAAGGAAAAAATCATGCCCTAAAAGGGCTAAACAGAAAATTTCAAAGAAAGGCTCAAGAAGATACAGTAAAATTTTATAATGAAATGTACGAAAATCTGGATTTAGAAAGCCAGACTGGAAGAACACACTCAACATTTCTCAAACTGAAAGATCTGAAGAAGAAAGTCAAACTTCATTGCTGATGCCAGACAGATCTTGCCTGAAAGCAGATAACATCAGAAAGATGCTTACCTGTGTTTTTTTCACTATGTAAACCCTTATGATTGAGTGGATTCTAGCAAATTATGGATAACAGGGGGAAGAATGGGATTTCAAAGCACTTAATTGTGCCCATGAGACCAAGAGAATTTGTTCAAAGGAAAAAAAAGTGATATTGCATGGTTTAAAGTCAAGAAAGGTGTGCATCAGAGTTGTATCTTTTCACCATAATTATTCAACATGTATGTTAAGTAAATAATCCAAGAAGCTGGGCTATATGAAGAAGAATGGGGCATGAGGTTTGATAGAAGACTCATTAACAATCTGTGATATAAGGATGTTGTAATCTCACTTGCTGAACGTGAAAAGCACTAACTGATGAAAATCATAGACCACAGCCTTCAATATGAATGATATCCCAACATAAAGAAAACAAAAACCTTTACCACTAGACCAATAGACAACCTCATGATAAATGGAGAAAAGACTGAAATTATCAAGGATATCATTTCACTTGGATCCATAATCAACAGCCATGGAAGCAGCAGTCAAAAAATTAAATGACCCATTGCATTGGACAAATCTGCAAAAGGACTCTTTGAACTGTTAAAGAGCAAAGATGTCACTGTGAGGACTGAGATGTGCCTAACCCAAGCCATAATATTTTCAGTTGCCCCGTATGTACATGACAGTGGAACAATGAGTAACAAAGGTCAAAAAGGAATTGAACCTTTGAATTATAGAGTTGGTGTGGTGTTAAGACTTTGTCAGCTTGGCTGACCAATGATTTCTCCATGTTTGGCAGCTGTATCAAGTGGCAGGGGCAGGGCCTGTGCTCGCTTCCAGCCCCTCTGCTCCCATCTCTGTGCCTTCCACCACCTACTTCTTATCTGCTCGGTTGCCAGCACCTCCTGCTGTCTTCTCTTCATGTCTGGTTCCTGGGACTTGAACTAGCAGCTGTTGGATTTATCAACCCTTACAGCCGCAAGTGAGAGTCCTGTTTCCTGACCTACCAATCCTGAGTTTGCCAGCCCCTACAGCTCCATGAGTCTGCAGAAAGCTTGCAGTCTCACTTGCCAGCTTGGGATCCACTGACTTCCACAGCCTCTGATCTAGAACTCTGATCTCTGACTTGCCAACCTCGGATTCACTAGCTCTTGTGGCCACGTGAGATTTGTGCCAGGACTTGGGACAATTTGGCTTCTGTAATTGTGTGAGCTGTTTCCTTTATATAAATCTTCCATGGTATGTATTCTACATGTTACTGGTTTTGCTTCCCTAGAAAACCCAGCCTAAGACAGTTAGCTAAGAATATTGAATATACTATGGACTACAAGAAGAACAACAAACCTGTCCTGGAAGAAGTACAGCCAGAATATTCATCAGAAGTGACAATGGTGATACTTCATCTCACATAATTTGGGACATGTTATCAAGAGAATAACATTATGCTAGGTAAAGTAGAAGGCCAGTAAAAAAGAGGAAGACCCTCAATGAGATGGCCTGACAGAGCGGCTGAGACAATGGGTTTAAGCATGACAACAATTGTCAGGATAGCACAGGACCCACCAGTGTTTTCATTCTGTTGTACACAGCATCACCGACAGATGGAACACACTGCATGGCACCTAACAAGACAGGATACCAATGTGAGTGTATTTAGCAGAATTCTGTAGCCCCAAAATCTTCAACCATGGATTACAAATCACGATATGACTCCAGGAGCCCACTAGGATAAGTGGGTTCTTTGGGCTTACTGACCATACACCATTTATGAGTCCTTGTATTAATGCTGGATCTGTGTAAGCCACAGGTTCTGTTTAATAAATTTATTAATCTAATTTTGTGGTGAGGAGACTTGCATTACATTTTAGCTGTCTCCTGGAGTCCTGAGAAGGAATAAACAATGTCACCCAGTCATACCCCACAAAATGAAACTCAGCAGAATTCACAAAAGTCATCATAAGAAAATGTTAACAAAACACCAGAAGGGATTTCTAAATCACTATCCTGATTAGAGGAAACACTGGTTGAACAGTGGTTGAGTGCTATGGCTGCTAACCAAAAAAGGTTGGCAGTTCAGACCTGCCAGGTGCTCCTTGGAAACTCTATGGAGCAGTTCTACTCTGTTCTATGGAATCACTATGGGTCTGAATTGACATCAGCGGGTTTGGTTTTTTGGTTTATCTTTATTAGAAATTGCTAATGTATTTTTAGAAATCTATTTTCAGCCAGTTAAGGTTAGGTATTTACAGGTTTAATTTTCAATTGATTCAAAATTCAATGCAAATGTTGTTGTTGTTAGGTGCCTTGAAATCAATTACAACTCATAGCAACACTATGCGCAATAGAACAAAACAGTGCCTGGTCTTGCACCATGCCCACAACTGTTTTTATGCTTAAGCCCGTTGTTGCAGCCACTGTGTCAGTTCATCTTGTTGAGGGTCTTCCTCTTTTCTGCTGACTCTCTACTTTCTCAAGCTTGATGTTCTACTCAGATTCATCCCTCCTGACAACATGTCCAAAGTATGTAAGATGCGGTCTCACCATCCTTGCTTCCAACGAGCACTATGGTTGTACTTCTTCCAGAACAGATCTGTTTGTTCTTTTGACGGTCCATGGTACATTCAAAATTCTTCTCCAACACCACAATTCAAAGGCATCAATTCTTCTTCTGTCTTCTTTGTTGATTGTCCAGCTTTTGCATGCATATAATGCGATTGAAAATACCACAGCTTCAAGCACACCTTAGTCTTCAAGGTGACATCTTTTTTAACACTTTAAAGAGGTCCTTTGCAGAAGATTTTCCCTATGCAATGCATCTTTTGATTTCTTGACGGCTGCTCTTATGGGTGTTGAATAACAATTCCAATAGCCTTATGTTAATATCCATACCTAAACCTTTGTTGTTGGCCACCATTGAGTTGGACTCTGACTCATAATTTCACTGAATTCAAGTGCTAGCTACTACAAACACTTCAGGGCAGAGATTGACTAGACTTATTGACTAAATGAGTAGTTTATTTTGAAATAAAGCTCAAGTTTAAGAACTTCACAGTTCTTCAGGACAAGGGTGTCATTCTGTCATACATAGGATTGCTATGAGTCAGAACCAACTCAATGGCACCTAACATCAACAACTGTTTGAGTTAAAGTTGCCAATAAAATTCACGTTATAACAACACTGAGTTTCTTTTGCATCCATGAAGCAAGTATCTCACACTAATCAATTCCATCTCATAGTGACCCTATAGGACAGAGCAGAACTGGCACATAGTGTTTCCAAGGAGTGGCTAGTAGATTTGCCAACCTTTTGGTTAGCAGCTGTAGCACTTAAACACCACACAATCAGGGTTTTGAAATCATACTTGGAGACTAAAACTATTATAAAAGAAACACAGAAATTCAAAATTCTATAATAGGAATCTCTGAAAGAACAAAAAGAGATGGAAAATAGAACATTAAAGGAACAATCCACGTTAGTTCATGATAAAAGGAGTTTTAGAGGTATAAAAAAAAATTGGAGTAGACAAAATCATCAACAAATTAAGTAAAAGAAATGTCCAGAAGGGCAATTTTCTAAATTTAAAAGGGCCACTAACAACTGTATAGGGCCATTCTACTCTGTCCTATAGGGTTGCTTAGAGTCTGAATCAACTCAGCAGCAATGGGTTTGGTTTTTGGTTTGAGAATCCAAAGCAGTGTACAAAAAGGACACTGTTAAAGAAACAGTATTTTAGAACATCAGAACACTGAAAACAAAAAGCAAAGCTCCTTTCAGCTTCCAGAAAACATGTAAGAGGTCTGACAATTAAGCTTCTGAAGTTGCCACAGTGCCCCTATAGTGGCAACATTGTACAAACAACTCAGTAAGGTTTCATAGCCTTGATATATCAGTGTTTCACAGCTGTGTTCATGTGGATGTGTTGGTGGTGTCTTCCTGAGTGGCATTCCTTACTGTTGGGGTGTGTTTTGTGTACTATCGCAAGAATGTTATAGCTTGAATTAGAGCAACGAACAAACATTAAACTTCTTGTTAAACTTGGCAAGAATGGAAGTGAAATCTGGAATGTGTTAGTCTAAGTTTATGCAGATAATGCCAGGAAGAAAATGGACATGTACAAATGGATTAAACGTTTTTCTGAAGGGAGAGAAAGCATCATTGATGAAGGGGGTCAAGATATCCAGTAGTGAGTAGAACTGACAAAAACATCACAAAAATTTATTAAATTGTACATCACAATTATCAGCTGACCTTGAGAAGTATAGCAGATGAAGTAAATACAGATAGAGAAACACAAAAATCCTAACTGAAAGTCTTGGCATGAGAAAGGTTATGTGCAAAAAATGGTCCTGAAGAACCATTTCTCTTAACTGATGAACAAAAGTAAGGAGAGCTAAGGTTTGCCAATACCTTTTGGAGAGGCAAGATGATGATTTGGGCTGTGTTATCGCTGGTGATGAAATATGGGTATGCCAATATGACACTGAAACAAAATGTCAGAGTGTACAATCAAAGTCAGTCAATTCTCAACCACCAAAAAGGTTTTGTGAGTCCAAATCAAGAGTCAAAACAATGTTGCCAACTTTTTTTCATATCAGAAGGATTGTTCATTGTGAATTTGTACCAACTGGTCAAACAGTTAACCAAGTTACTATTTGAAAGTCCTGAAAAGATTGCATGAAAAAGTTAGGTGCAAACGACCTGAACATTTTCCAGAAGCTCATGGCTCTTGCATCATGACAATGCAGCAGCTCACACGGCACTGTCTGTGAGAGAGTTTTTAGCCAGTAAACAAATAATTGTATTGGAATACCCTCCCTACTTACCTGATTGGGCTCCCAGTGACATTTTCCTTTACCCAAACATAAAGGAAATATTGAAAGGAAAATACTTTGATGACATTCAGGACATCAAGGGTAATAATGATGATAGCTCTGATGGCCAGGTCAGAAAAAGAGTTCCAAAACTGTGTTGAAGGGTGGACTAGGTACTGGTTTTGGTGCGTATCTTCCCAATGGGAGCACTTTGGGGATGACCGTAGCGAAATTCAGCAATGAGGTAAGTAACACTTTTTCTAGGATGAGTGTGCAAATGCAATTGTCAGACCTCGATATAATATATAAATAATCAGACTGGCATGTAACTTCTGTTTCACTAAATAATAAGCATAGAAGAAACCAAAAGTGTTCATTAACTCTTGGTAAAGCAAACATTGTGTTATAAAAGAGAGAGAGAAATGTGGTGTTGTTCAAGTAGAGGTGACTTGCTCATTTAATGTAAGTCCTGAGAATTGACCTGAGCAAAATGAATGTGTAACTACATTGGAAACACATATATATGTAGTTGGGTCAATGGTGGAGCTGAGAGAGGCAGTCAGGTCTTCATCTGACAAACATTTATTATTTAGCACTACCACAATAAACAGTAAAATATTTTGACAGTTAAAAGCAGTTGACATGGAGAACAGGAAACAGAAGCAGGACAGAAAGAACTGCTGTCATTCATTACAAGCTTAATTTGACTTCTACACTATTTTTACAAATAATGTTTATAAAAATAAACACATTTTTAAGAACGAGCATTATTTGTTCTACAACAGCTGCCACCCACTCAAACCCAAGGCTCTTGACTAGTAAGTTCAAATTCCTTGTCTTCAGATAATCCTTAAAAACTCAGAATAGCTAAATGTTTTGTTTAGCAGATGGCAACAAAACACACTTTGTCTTTGTCCCTGAGTCTTGAGAGTAAAACAAAATTTTCAAAGACAGTATTTTAGCATTATGTGCTTTAACTGATTTTTACCACTGTAATATTTCTTGTTAAGGCTTTACAGTTAAGAATAAATAAGAGAAGCAAAAGAAGCATTGAGAATTTCTGGTTTTATTACACTAGTTGCGTTACCACTATTTTATTTTATGCTGTTCTTGTTTTGTCCTTGTGTTTCGTTAATTCGCTCATTCAAAGAGCTACTTAAACCCAAAACTACGATAGATAGCTACTAGAGAAATTTGGGGTCTTGAGTGCTTCTTTCAGACAAAGACCGTATGTTAGATTTTTTTAGAATCCCCTCATCCTCTGATCAGAGTATTATAAATATCTAAGACCTACTTAATAAATACATTTTCTTTTGCCATTTGCTCTGAGAGTATATTGTTTATAATATAAATGGACTAAATACAGTGGACTGTTTTATGTCACTTAACTGTATTTTGTTAAATAGGCAGCTCAACCTATTGAGAGTCACTGACCATTTTGATTATCACATGTGGATCAAAACAATTTGTTATACATATGCAACAATTGCAGTATATCAGAAGGCTATGTAAAGTCACAAGTGAAATATTCTTCTTGTCACCATTTATTAAATTATCGCTGGTGTTGATAGATTGCCATTGCTATCATTTAAAATATTAACCAACCTTCAAACTTTCCATAAAGTACCACCTATACACACAATTGAAAGCAAATACAAAGTTAAATAAACATTAGCAGCAAAGCTAAGCTGTGTCTAAACAAAAATTGGAATTTGATATAAAATATTAATCCAATGTTCCAAACAGCAGGTTTGAGAGACTACATGACAAGAACTTTTATGGATATTTGTTTGATCTTCAAAAAAAATTCATAAATGAAAACTACTTTCTTGTGACTGATGAGAGTTGCCAACATTTTTTTCTTTTCTGCTGAGTATTTATAAAATTCAGCTTAGCTTTACTTTATGGGATAAGATCACTGATACCAAACCTTTGAGCTCTACGGATTGTTCCCATGTGTGTATGGTTCCTCAGATCCCAGTCATATTTAGGATCACTGGAATCCAAAGTAATTGTCAACTAGGAAGTAAGTACCATACATAGACTAATAAAACTGTAATGGACAAAGTGTTGGCAAAGGTTGGGTAAAAGAACCCAGTGAGGGCAAACATCTACTTAAAAACAGAAAAAAGTCAATAGTCTGGTCATCAAAAGTTCCTAAATTAATTTCTGTTTACTTTATCAGAGTGGCTGCCTTGTGTCTTCACTACCACAAAAAAAAATGATTTTTCATTTCTAGAAAACAAACTATTCTGAAGCCTAGTGTGGTCACTGAACAAGTGTTCTTCAGTGGTTATTAGGAACATCCTGAGTGAAGCGTTATGGATGACCCCAATATCTACCAAATGCAGATCTCCCAAGAGCTCCCGATACAGAAAGCCATACTCAACAAATTTCTGGAGTGACTGACTGTTATTTAGAGCCAGAGAAGATGTACAAAAGCTATCCTGAGATAAAATCCCCAGGATTCATAAACTGAAATTTTCTGGGACCTGTGTCTTAGATCACTTATATATTCAAATTCTCTCTTTTTGTAGTGCAGCCATCTTCTGACTAGATAACTTAGGACACACGAAAACAGAATACCACAAACTAAAATTAGATGAAAGGAAAGACTATGTCATTTTTTCTCCACATGCTGTAAAACAGATATACCACTTTGATGTGTTATGTGGAATAATACCTTGAAATATCTCGCTATTTTACTTAACCTTGTTTACCAAAAGAATGGCAAAAAGAATCACTGATAAAATACTTTTTGCTGAAATTCAAAAAGTCTTTGAGATTTGTTATTCTAATAAATCTCTGCACCAACATCAACTTACAATAGAATTTACATCTCTGAGAAAATAGGTTATTCTGATATTGTGGTAGTCAGACACTGAAAGGGTTTTCTCCCTGACATTATTTTCATTCTTTTTATGTGAAATTTGACCCAAATTTGCTCTTATTTGTATAAAAGTCTTTTGATATCTCACTTGAAAGACAGATGATAATGACAGAGTAAAGTAAAATCCCTTTTTCACAATAAACAAGCTACAGAGAGGAAGCATTTGATTGTTTTATGATGTGCAAATCCTGATTATACAAAGGTGTGATTTAAATTTCAGAATGCCAAGACCACATCAGAGAAATTAAAAATAATGACTCAGTTTGCAAACTGACTCAAATTAGAAAGTATATTGTTCCCTAAATAAGTAGTATAAAATGCTTTGAATGGACAAAAAACAAAGAAAAGAAAAAGAGCTGCTAATTCGCTAGGATTTAGCTATAAAGTCTCTTAAGACAACAAAGAAGAGATAACAATCCTGGTATACAGAGCTCTACCAATGCTTAGTATTTAAACTATTGAGGATGTCACTTCTGCTCACCTTGGTTAGTGTTCTTAAAATATTATACTTCCTTTTCACTTTCTAACATATGATGCTGGCTATGTGCCCTTTAGAGGGGCTTCATTAAAACCCATTTTCCTGGAAGGTGGTTCAATATCAGAAATTCTGCTAACATACTACACCATTTTAACAGGCTAAAGGAAAATAAAATATGTCTACCTCAACAGATATTAAATAAATACACTTGGAAAACTTTAACATTCACAAGAAAATAATGCTCATTTTCATTGTAAACACTAATATTTCCCTGGAAGTACCAGCCAATGAAACTTAAATGTGTAAAGAAATGAGAGAAATATATATTGAAAAGGAAAAGGAAAAATTACCATGACTTGCAGATGAAATATTTTCTATTCAAAAAATAGCTATAATAAATTATAATAAGATCGAGTAAAGTGTCTGGCTATAAAATTAATGCTCAAAACTGTTTTTCTATGTAGATTCAATAACTGGCTGAAAAAAATATAATGAAAGAAAATATCTTGTTTAAAATAGAAAAAGATGAATAAATTTATTTTTAATGCAAAACAACACTGAAACCTACTGAAATACAGGAAAAACTGGTGGCGTAGTGGTTAAGTGTTATGTCTGCTAACCAAAACTTAGCAGTTTGAATCCACCAGCCACTCCTTGTGTTGCCGAACTAAAGCAAGTTTGCTCTACCATGACAGCCAAAATTCAGAGACAGCGTGGGGTTCAATGCTTTATTTTCAGATGGATGGTAGATCTGGGAGACAGAGAGAATAGTTTCTCCCTAAATCTGTCCCATTTGTATTACACCTCTAGTGGTTTTTACAGTCAAAATTCAAACAGATAGGGGTTTGTCACAGAACAATAGGAGTTACAAGATTTCACTACATCATAAGGTTTTCAGATTTCATTACAACTAACAAACAAGGTGAATTGCCCAAAAGTTTGTCAAGGATAATCCAACAGAGTGAACCCAAAAGTTTGTCACAGGATTATCCAACAGAGTAAACAATCTTAAAAAATTTTGCCTCTCTCTGAGGTCTTAACACCGTATCCTCAGAGTTAGGGAGAGGAAGACATACAGAGAGGAGTGCAGAGCTGTTAGTCTGGTCATTAAGGCAGAAAAGAGAATGTAACTTAACAACGTAAGTGACCTTTGTTAGGTCTTATATCCACCATCGTTTGGAAACTACGGGGAAGTTCTGCTTTGTTCCATAGGGTTGCCACAATCTGGAATCAACATGACAGCAATGGCTTTGGTTTTTTGGTTGCTTTACTGAAATATAAATTGTTCTTTAATTTAGATAATAACACATGCAAAATTTTAAAGGCCAATACACACTGATGAGATTATTTTTGAAACATTAAAAAACAGTACTAAAGTTCACCTAGAAAAATACGAGAACCGCCAGAAAGCTCTTGAATAAGAAGTTAATGACGAGTAGCTATTCCTGTCAGACAGTAAAATACATTTTGATGCTACAATAATTAAACTATGTTGATTCTAGGGAAGTTTTAGACAAATCAATTGAACAGGACAAATATCCAGAATAATACATCAGTATAGCTGAAAATAAAAGTGTTTTTTAGTAAGTAGGAGAAAAGGAAATTCTCAGCAATTTGGAAAGAATAAATCTAGATTTCATCTTTGTTCTAGTTCCCCCAAGAAATTCCAGATAGAACCAAGAAATCAATAAAGAAAAGAAAAAAATTAAACAAATACTATATTTATTGTTTAATTGCTGTACATTTTGCTGTGTATTTTCTCAACAATAGCAACAAAATAAACAAAATTTAGAGAAGAACTCCCTATAAATTAAAAAACATAGGTATCTGAAATCATGGAATAGAGTAGGCATTTGTAAACATACACTTATAAACCATAAAAACCTCATAAATTTAGAAAAACTTAGCATTTGAGTACTATGAAAAATATAAAGTCAATGATAAATTACTGAAAATCTTTTATTACATTTGAAAATGTTTGAAGTAATCCATAAAAAACTAATAAGGAAAGGAGGGAGCAATTAAACTGGGAAAACAAAACAAAATAGTACAAACAGGCAAAGTAGGACGCAGAAGGAAAAAAGGTAATTCGCAGCTAGGGGTATGAAAAAAGATCATTAAAAAGTATGTTTAACCCTACTTCTAATCTTAAAATGAAAATTAAAAACACAGTGAGACGGTATTTCTCATCTATCCTATTAGCAAATTGAAATACTCCCTTACGTCCTGTTGGAACAAAGGTGTCAGGGAAGTGAATAAAGTGGTAAAATACTTTGGAAGAAAATTCGGCAGTACTCTCAATGGTAAATGTGCATATTTTTCCTTCAGTAGCTCTACAGTCATAAAGTTTCCCTATGGAGATTCTCACAAACGTGCACCAGGTTATGCAAAAGAGTGGTGGTTACAGTAAAAGTAAATAAATAAGAAACAATTAAAGCAATCTAAATGTCACCAGACAGAAGAAACCTCATGTAAATGAGGGAAAAGATGCACATATATACAGACATACATATATACAGTAAAATATATACAAGCAAATATATATTGTGTGTATTATATATACATATAAATCAATGTCTGCATGTAAACAAATAAAAGAACAAGATAGTTAAGAAAGTTGTTGATACAGAATTGTTGTTTTCAACTCGTAGTGACCCTGTGAACAACAGAGTGGAACAATGCCCGATCCTACCACAACCGTTTCTATGCTTAAGCCTATTGTTGCAGCCACTGTGTCAATTCAATTCAACTTGCCAGGGGTCTTCCTCTTCCTCTTCTTCACTGACCCTCTAGTTTATCAAGTAGATATAGAATTAGACACAAATACATTAAGTGAAAATATAAAATGCAAAATAGTAGTAATGTTAGTACACATTTTTGTAAATAAAAAAATATGTGTTTTTAACTTTTCATTTTATGGAAGGATCACAAAAGAATTGTTCACAGTAGTTTCCCTGGGGACAGGTTCTGAGGACAAAGGAGGCCTTAGGCATTAGGCTGTTCTAACTAAACGGTCAGCAGTTCAAATTCACCCACTCCGTGGAAACCTTATGGGGCAGTGCTCCTCTGTCATGTAGAGTCTCTATGTGTCAGAATTGATGTGATAAGTTTGGTTTGATTTTTTTGGAGGTGTATAAGTTTCTAACTGTATCTGTGTCCTTTTTTTTAATTGTCATAAAGAGGGATTTTAAGGAATCACTGTCCGTTTTTTGTTTTCTTTTCTAATTATAATAAATAATATTTTAAACCGTGTTCCTTCTATTATAAATATTGGTAATGACTCATATAGGTGAAGTTGTAGAGAAAACACATTCTTCTACACTTTTGGAGAGCATGTGATTGACCTCCATTTTCTATAATCTGAGAATAGGTTATCACCTAGAAATTACACTTCTAGGACTCTATCCCAGAGTTAGACAAAAATGTAAACAGTAGTATAATCCTAATACCTTGCAACATGTTCCCTCCTTTTCAAAATGGGTAACTGAGAGCTTCACATAACTAATGCCATAATAATACTCTAAATAGTCTCTAAGTGTTTTTTACTACGCCAGCTACTCTGGCCTCTACACTGGCCCCTTTCCAAAGAGTCACAAAGCCCCCCCAGCTCCTATGACCTTGGTCTCTCTCCTCTTCTTTGGTCTCCTGAGAAACAGCCTTCAGCCTGGAAAACAGCAGCTAGGAAGGCAGTTTCGCATTTTGTGTATCGACAACTTTCTTTCTTTCTCCTTATCTCAGAGTGGACTCAGCAGGCTAGTTCCGCTAGCAGAGGAATTTTTATGTAAGTTTTATCTTTGCCTGTTACAAACATGTAGATTAGAGTTCAGGTGTCTGACATACATATCTGTGGTTTAATAGAGTTTCCTATGGTTATTTTGTGTGTATACAATTATCTGTGGGCAATGTACTTAAAAACATGAAGTATTCCTTGCCAAAATGATACATAAACACTGATGTAAAAACTGTCTTCACCTATATGAGTTGTTACCAATATTTATAATAGAAGGAATATGGTTTAAAATATTATTTATTACAATTAAAAAAGAAAACAAAAAATGGACGGTGATTCCTCAATCCCTCTTTATGACAATTAAAAAAAAGGACACAGATACAGTTACAAACTTAAGACTCCCTGGAGAACAGCGCGCGTTGCTGTCAAGTCTCCGGTAGCATCCTACCTAATAAACCTTCTTCCTCTTTCTAACTTGGAGTATGTTTCATTGGTTTGGCTGCTCCAGGGCACAGGCCCAAATCAGGTAACACTAGAAAGCTAAGTCCCAGAGAAATTAGCAATGCCCATAAAAAGGAAAAAATGTAACTACTTGTAGACTTGAGGTCACAATGAGTTAGAAGTGACTAACAGCAACTAACAACAACAAAAACCTATTTACAGACTTTGTAGGTTTAATAAAGTGTAATAAACCTATACAATGAATTTAAAAGGATTATACACATTTATTATGATCATTAATGTGAAAAAGTTTATCTACATGCCACGCTGGCAACCTTCCAAACACATCCCAAAAGGGTTTACTCTGTTTATACAGAAAACCTCCATTGCTATCAAGTCAATTCCAGCTAACAGTGACCTTATAGAACAGAGTAGAACTGTCCCACACAGTGTCCGAGGCTGTATTCTTTATGGATGCTAACTACCACATCTTTCTACCCAGGAGCAGCTCGGGGGTTAGAACTACTGACCGTTCTGTTAGCAGTCTAGCCTATAAGCAGCCACCACCAGGGCTCTTTATACATAAAGGACACAAACAAATTTGAGTTTTGCAGTCCTTTGTGTAAGATATATAGCAGGGAAATAGAATAGGAAGGAAAAAGGAAGTAAAGGAACATAGTCAACACACAATTTTAAGTTACAAGACAGTTTGCAGATGAACATGACTAGTATAATTCCATTTGATTTAAAATAATGTATTTATACAGAGATATTCACTGGAATTTAACAGCTGTTACCTATAGAAAGTGAGAATAATTTTATATTCTTTTTTATAACTTGTCTATATTTCTGAATTTTCTATATGAATAAAATATCTTTAAATCACAAAAAATTGTTAGTAATAGTAAACTTTTAAACATATGCTTCATTATATAAAATAGTGAAGACATTTGACTATAAACTGTAACATACATAAAACTACTAAATTAAGAAATTCTATGAAAATGTTTTTTTATAATATGGTAAAATGCAAAACAACTAATTTGATGAGCCACCCTCACCACACCCCCCCCCCCGTTATGACAAATTTGAAATAGTGTTTATTGGACTTAAGGTTTTCACATAACTATAACTTCCTCTGAAGTCAAATTTCGATGGCACAATGCCTCTGTTCAAGGGGTGTATAAAGCCTCTATAAGAGAGCAAAAGACAAATATAAAAGTAACTACATTATAATATATGGGTAACGTGGAATTTTAATGTCATTAGAACAATCAGAAGAGCAAGCATGCTAATTTTCGAGAGTATCTTGTCCTGGAAGGTGGGGAATCTGAGAGAAGGGCAGGAGATCACATGGAGGATGTCGAATTTAAAGCCCTTGAATTATTGTTAATCTTTCTTTGCATTCTGAAACTTTACTACACTTGAGGGATTACAAGGTAGTCATGTTTCTTTCTTGTCTGGGAAGATACACAGACTGATTACCCTAGTCAGTGGGAACTACGAGGCATGCAGATTTTCCAGGAAGAAAGTTACTTGCAGACGTCTCACATCCTAACTCTGACTCAACACATTAGCTTCCCAAAACTTTTAAACAAAGAAAAAAGTCAATAAATACTATTCTTGCTGTCTGGGTTTCATTAGGAAATCCTGATGGCATAGGGTCTAAGTGCTATGGTTGCTAACCAAAAGTTCAGAAGTTTGAATCTACCCGGCACTGCTTGGAAACCACATGAGGCAGTTTTACTCTGTACAGAGTTGCTATGTGTTGGAATCAACACGCCAGCAATGGGTAATGGGTAGGTCTCATAAGTTATCAAAAATGGTTGACAAGATAGAAATCAATTTCTGTACAATTTTCTCTGTTCATACATTAAAAAACATATTCTAACTTAGTAATTAATACTACATAATAGTGATTTTCAAAAAGCTATTATTCTCAGCTCCACCTAGTGGTATACCGGTTAAGAGCTCTGCTGCGGACTAAAAGGTCAGCAGTTCAAACCTACCAGCTGCTCCTTGGAAACCCTAGCAGCCAATTCTACTCTGTCCCATGTGGTCACTCGGAGTCAGAATCAACCAGAGGGCAAGTAGCAACAACAGCTCCAATCCTCTTATCACCCCAATTTTTTTAAGCCTACATTCATCTGTCTCTAAGGGTTTCTGTAATTATTTTAATCTGAGAAATGAAATGCAAAAGAAATATCAAAATGACTTGAATTTCTTTAATAGCTAATGATCATGAGCAATTCTGTATGTGTCTTTTGGCTGCCTGGATGTCCTCTTTAGAGAAGTGTCTGTCCATCTCCTTTGCCTACTGCTTAATTGAATTATTTATCCTTTTCTTGTTGATATTTTGTAGTACTGTGTAGATCAAGGAGATCAGATGTCAGTCTGACATATATTTGCCAAATATTTTTTCCGAGTCTATAGGTGGTCTTTTAATTCTTTTGATGAAGTCTTTGGATGAGCAAAAGTGTTTGATTCTTACTAGTTCCTATTTATCTATTTTCTCTTCTGTCGATTGTACTTTGTCAGATTTTGAAATCTGTCTACACTGTGTATTAAAACTTCAGCTGTTGATCCTATTTTATCTTAGATGAGCTTTATCATTTTAGCTTTTATATTTAAGTCTTTTATCCAGTTTGAGCTGGTGTTTATATAAGGTGTGAGATATGGGTCTTGGTTCAACTTTCTGCAAATGACTGTCCAGTTTTGCCAGCACCATTTGTTAAAGAGAACGTTTTTACCACAGTTTAAAATGGGGCCTTTGTCAAATATCAGTTGTTCATAGGAGGATGGTGGCATCTCTGGGGTCTCAACTCTGTTCCACTGGTCTATATGTCCCTTTTTGTACAAGTACCAGGCTGCTTTGACAATTGTGGCAGTGTAATTGGTTCTAAAGTCAAGTAGTGAGAGGCCTCCCTGTGTGTTCTTCTTGAGTAGTGCTTTACTTATCCAAAGTTTCTTTACTTTTCAAAGTTGATTTGTTTCTCCATCTCACTAAAAAAAAGTCACTGGAATTTCTATTGGGATTGCATTATATAAGTAGATTACTTGGGTAAAGTAGACATGTTCACAATGTTGAGCCTTCCTATCCATAAGCAGGATAGATTACTCCCTTTATGTATCTATCTTCTATTATTGTCAGTTGCAGTTCTCCATTTGCTATGCTTTATTTAAACTTCTGCTTTCTCTGAGAATTCTCACATTACGGGAAAGTGAATAAATGAGGAGCATTTTCTACTAATTTAACTTAAATGTTATTTCTAACCAGAAAACAAATATACCAATCTTAAATCATCCATTTTATACACGCACACATACGCGCGCACATACACACTCGCACACACTATTGCCACTGAGTCACTTTTGGCTTGTTGTGACCCTGCAGGACAAAGTAGAACGGCCCCACAGAGTTTCCAAGGTTCTCCTGGTGGATTCAAACTGCCAACCTTTTAGTTAGCTCCTGTAACTCTTAACTGCTATGCTGCCAACATTTCCAAACCATCCATTAGGAAACAAAAATAAGTGTAGTACAGATTCTTAAGTTGAGGAAAAGCATAATTCTAGGACTCAGCTATTTGTATCCTTTTCCATTTGACCTGTATAGCTGAAGGGCAGTTATGGAGAATCTAGATGTAACTCTCACACTGACCCTAAATCCTAACCCTTACACTATCATAACCTTAACTCAGCTAAAAGCAAGGAAAGAAAATGCATGCTGAATATCAGTACTAGTGACCAAAAGGCAGAAAAAGATCTTTTGTCTGAAGTTTCCTCCAATAAAGAGGTCAAATTGACTTTTTTTTATACTTCAGAAAAAACAAGTCATGCATCTGTCTGTAATATCCTTATTAACTTCCAAAATGTTTTCCTATTGGCTCTCTTAAATATGTTTCTGGTTAGATTTCCTTTCACTCTCCAGGCCTGAGTCTCCCAGGGGCAAGAGGATTATTCCAGTATTTACACAAATCAGTAGTGCTAAATCCTGCCCACACAAAGATTTACCACTGCTTTAGAGTCGGCTGTGACTCGCAGTGACCCCACAGGATTTCTAAGGCTGTAAATCTTTGCAGAAGCAGACTGCCACATCTTTGTCCTATGAAGCCACCAGTGGTAGCGTTAACCGCTGTGCCACAGGGTTCCTTCAAACAAAGATTTAGAGGGAGTGAAGAGTCATTTCTTCGAGATGCTGGGCCTTCAGAAGTGCTTCAGTACTAGAAAACCACATTTGTAAACAAGAAGATTTCAGACGGTAACATGTATTCCACTGGTTATTAATGTGACCATGAGAAACTACTTATTTCTCTCTCAGAGAAAGGTATGTTTTATTAACAAAGTGGCCAAAGAGTGACTCAATTTGATGAACTTAATACATTAGACAGAAATCATATAGATTAGACATCAAAGCCTTGTAGTTGAGTTTGATGGCAAAGAGCACGGTAGAATAGTAGAGATTTATTCCAACAAGGACTGTTGTCCCTATTAGCAAACAGTTAGAACAATTAAGACCACACTGTAAATTCTATCTAAAAATAGGTTAAACTAACAATGTCATTCTTAAGGTTTTTTTAGTGTGTTATTTTTAAAAGAGTTTCATCAATAAACAAAAAATCATAATTCAGAGTGTGCTCTGTATTTCACTTTTGAGGCTTGTCATCCCCCAACCCCCTTCCTGGATCTGTCCAAAGTCTCCCCTCTACGTCCAGCCCAAACAGATCTCAGCCTTTTTTTTTCTTCCTAACGAGCTCACTAAGTCTCTCAGCTGTGAGTGTCTTCCATAAATACCCGCAACTAAACCATAATTGTTATAAATGCTTCCTTTCCCATCATTTTTATAATCAAGCCAGAAAAATTCCCCAAAGATGACTTCATTTATCTTCAAAGCCCTAACTCCATTCTTGCATGACAGTCATTTCATATAACAGAAGTTCAGTTCATCAAGAATTAAAGTCTATAAACCATTTTGAGGAATCTAAACTGTTACATTAGGTGATGAGGAAACAAAAATTAATGAAAAGTTCTTACCCTCAAAGCAGATACTGTCTATAGATGAGAGAAAAAACAAAAAATAATTACAAAACAAAATAGAAAATATTATAAATACACACATACAATAATAACGTTGTTTACAATGGAGCATACAGCAATTAATTCTGATAGGATTAAAGAAAGGACAGAGATGCTATGGTTGATGAGGCTGTAAAAGAGGCCCGGACCCTGCCCTGAACTTCAAAACTGAGTCATCAGACGGAAATACAGAGTCTTACCTATGTGTTTAAAGATCATTCTAATGGGCAGCAGCTTGAAGAATGGACTAAAAGAAAGACTAAAGTCAAATGCTAGTCAAAAAGGGAAAAATTAGAGTCACCATGGAGTTAATGAACTTGCAGCTTTCCTGTGATACCGTCAGGATAGATCAAGTATAGGCAAAATGATGTGATATCTTATTGAGGGCTTTGAAAAAGGAAAACTAATGATAACTCTCCTTGGTAGTAATGCTCTTTTCAGAACTGAATAAAATTCCTCCAATATGACATTTGTTTGTACTTACAACTTAAAATTTAGATACTCATGGTGAGATTAGGAGACTGTCGGTAATACATGTTGCTAATAGATGTCCTGAAGTCAGCTCTGGCTCTCAGCAACCCTACCCATGCACAAAGAACGAAACACTGCCAGGTCCTCCGTTATCCTCACCATCATTGCTGTGCTTGAGCTCATCAGCGCAGCCACTGTGTCCATGCATCTTACTGAGGATCTTCTTTCTCATCGACCTTTTACTTCACCAAATATGATGTCCTCCTCTGGACAATGACCCTTTGTGATAGCATGTCAAAAATGCATGAGACGAAGCCTCGCCAGCTTCCCTTTCAAGGAGCATCTTGGATATACTTCTTGCCACACACATTTGTTCATTCTTTAGCCAATCAAGGAATATGTAATGTTGTTGTTGTTGTTAGGTGCTGTCGAGTGGGTTCCTACTCATAGTGACCCTTTGTACAACAGCACGAAACACTGGTTGGTCTTGCACTATGTCCAAAATCATTGCTGTGGCCGCCGTGTCAGTCTCTCTTGTGGAGGGCCTTCCTCTTTTTCACCTACCTTCCACTCTACCAAGCATGACATCCTTCTCCAGGGACTCAAACTTCCTGACAACACATCCAAAGTATGTAACAGGTAGTCTTACCACCTTTGCTTCCAAGGAGCACTCTGGTTGTACTTCTTGCAGAACAGATGTGTTTGTTCTTTTGGCTGTCCATGGTACACTCCACATTCTTCTCCAACGCCACAATTCAAAGGCATCAAATGCGGACCAAGGAGTCTAAAAGTTGTGTGAAGGGACTTGACCTGCAGACGGTATGAGGCCAGTAGTGGCCCTGGAGTGCTGGGCCTGGATCATCCCAGAGCCAGGTAGTCCGGGAATGCAGCCCAAAGCAGGTAGTAGACTCCATCTAAGGCTAAATATTGGCATGAGACAGACAGTCTACAAGCACCATAAGAGAAGGTTGAAAAGAACTTTGAAGAGAGAGTTCAAGATGGCATATGCAATATTCTTCACCAATACCATAATTCAAAGGTATCAATTCTTCTTTGCTTTTCTTTATCCATTGTCTAGCTTTTGCATGCATGAGCCAAACTACAATGGTTTGAGTCAGGTGCATCTTAGTGACTCTTTTTCTTAAAACACTTGAAAGAAGTCTTCTGCAGCAAACTTGTACAGTGAAATATATCATTTGATTGCCTAACTACTGTTCCTGTGGGTGATGATTGTGGATCCAAGTAAAACAGAATCTTTGACAACTTCAATACTTTCTCCATTTATAGTGATGTTGTTTATTCATGACTTACTGTGAATTAGTTCTATCAGATTGTTTTCCATTACTGTTAGAGGAAATAATTTAGAAACATTCTAGGGAAAGAAATTATACAATTATAAAGGTAGGCAAAATCCATCTGGCAAGAACTAGTCTAGATGATATGCAAAAGTAACATTTTGTCACTACACAAAGAAGAGCTTGAAGAAACTGAGTGGTAAAGTTGGGGCCATTCTTAGAAGGGTGTAACACCTGGTGCAAAGTGCACTGTATCGTGTAAACTATTTTGCCTGTCTGGACCGGAGCACAAACAAAAGTCTTGAAAAAATAAAAAAAAAAATCAAAAAATAAAAATTGTCAACCTTAGAAAAATATTTTAGTAAGTAGAAATCTATCTACATATTTGAAGAAGTAAAGCTGATTTTTGGGGGGTGCTTGGGTTCTTTTTTTTGTAAACAATAAATTGTGGGCTCATCATTTGTTGTTTTTAAGTAAGAGACAGCAAAATCATCTTTCCTTCACACTGGATGACATTTGGAGCCCTAGTGGTACCGCAGGTAAGAGCTCGGCTGCTAATCAAAAGGTCAGCAGTTCAAACCCCCCAGCCACTCCATGGAAACCGTACAGGGCAGTTCTACTCTGTCCTATATGGGTTCTGTGAGTTAGAATTGACTCAATCACAGTGAGTTTCAGTTGGCTTTTGGCCAACATCCTGGGGTCTGTATTGAGCATGATAGTAATGAGCCTAGCGAAACGCTCACAAGGCATAAGGTCCTGGGAATGACTCAGAGGGAAGATATTCAAAGTGCTTCACAATCTTTCCAAAATCCTACCATGAGTTCCACTTTCCAGTTTTAAAAATTCAAAAACCTAAATACAACCACAACAAATAATTGTTTATTTTGTTTTTGTAGAGAATACCCTAAAATATATTTTTAAGGAACGGAAATTTTAAAAATATCTGTAAAGCTACCATCAATGAATCAATATAGTTAGTGATGCCCTTAGCACTATAAAATAATGACCATAAATTAAGAGCATGGTGGACACATTCATCAAAATCTCTGAACTGTTTACATTCATAGAATTTCTTTAAATTCTTGCCCTACGCCCTGCCATCGAGTCGGGTCTGAATTATAGAGACCTAGATGTCACAGTAGAACTGCCCCAAAGAGTTTCCAAGGAGTGCCTGGTGAATTTGAACTGCTGACCTTGTGGGTAGCCAAAGCCAAGAGCCATCGAGTCAGATAGCTTTTAACCCACTATGCTACCAAGGTTTCCTAAATTTTTGCAGAAGGATTAAAAAATTACAAAGAAAGTTTGGGGATAAAAACAATACACTGTAAATTATGAGGGGATGAAACACATTTCATGGAACATTTTAAGATACAACCTATGGAACATTTTTCCTCGTCTATATAATGGCATTCTTTCATTTTATGCTGAGGTATAATCTATATCTATATTGAAGGCTGTGGGCACTGATCTTTATTAGTAAGTACTTCAAGACCTCCTCACTTTCAGCAAACAAGGTTGTATCATCTACATCATGCAGGCTGTTAATGAGTCTTCCACCAATCCTGATGCTACATTTTTCTTCATGTAGTCCAGCTTCTCAGATTATTTCTTCTGTGTACAGTCTGTATTATTACAAATCAAAACATACAACCATGACACACACCTTTCCTCACAAATCCTCACAAAAGTCTTCACAACTGTACCAATAGGTAACGTCATGATAAACAGAAAAGATTTAAGTTGTCAAGGATTTCATTTTACTTGGCTCCATAATCCACACCCACGGAAACAGCAGTCAAGAAATCAGAAGACATATTGTACTGGGCAAATCCTCAGCAAAAAATCACTTTAGAGCATTGAAAAGCAAAGATGTCACCTTGAAGATGAAGGTTTTCCTGACCTGATCCACATTGTTTTCAGGTGCCTCATACCAAAACTGCATGATCAATGAGGAAGACCGAAGAAGTGACACCTTTGAATTACGGTATTGGAGAAGAACACTGACTATGCCATGGACTGCCGTGAGACAAGCAAATCTGTCTTAGATGAAGCACAACCAGAATGCTTCCTACAAGCAAGGATGATAAGAGTACGTCTCACATACTTTGACATGTAATCAGGAGAGATCAGGTCATGGAGAAGGACGTTATATTTGGTACAGGGTCAGCAAGAAAGAGAAAGCCTCTCACCAAGATGGGTTGGCACAGTGGCTGCAACAATGAGCTCAAGCATAACAACATCCATTAAGATGGCTCAGGACTGGGCAGTGTTTTGTTCTGTTGTATAAAGTGTGGCTAGGAGTCAGAACTTACAGCACTTATCAACAACAACATAATGACATTCAGTAAAATCTTGATTCCTATACTTGGCACAGGCTAGAATTTCAAGTATTAGAAGAATAATTAAGCAAAAGAACAACAACAAAAAAAAAGAAACTCACTGCCCTACAGTCAATTCTGACTCATAATGACCCTAAAGGACAGAACAGAACTACCCCACAGAGTTTCCAAGGAGTGCCTGGTGGTTTTGAACTGCTAAGCTTTTGGTCAGTGGATATAGCATTTAACCATTACACCACCAGGGTTTCCAATTAGACAAAATGTTACTGAATTAAAAATTCTAAGGCTCTGATGGGAAGACCTAGTTGCCTCATGTACTAAACAGTGAGCTATGCTTTTACTATTCTGAACCTGGTACAAAATTCAATGGGTCATTAGAATAAAAGCTAGTTTTGTCTTATCTGTTTGCCTTTACTCAAAACTGACCCATCCTTCAAAGCCATCTTCATTATTTTTTCTCCATGAAATTCTTCCTGAGCTTTCTAGCTCTCTTCTAAATTCATCTATTGCTACTATTGAAAATAATCTTACTCTACATAATTTTAGATGTGTTTTCAACGGCAGTTGGCTTATGGCTTGTCTCCTTAACTAGATTATAAATTTCTTGAACTTACATTGACAAGCAAATATTAGATATTTTGCAAATGTGTCTTGATTTTATTGGATGCATTTATTTCTTCTTTGCCAACCCCAAGGTAACCCAAATCAGATGGGCCATTTAGCTAGACTGATGGTTTTCAAACTGCCTCAAAGGATCCCCCAGAATCTGAAAGGGAAAAGTGATAGCCAAGAGGATGAGGCAATAGTCCCCCATCCCTGCTGTTATGGACTGAATCGTATCCTCCTTGTATCCTCCACAAATGTGTGCCAACTTGGATAGGACATGATTCCCGGTACTGTGTGATTGGTCAGCATTTTGTAATTCTACCTCTATGATGTTAATGAGTCAAAATGACAGGAAGTTATGTTAATGAGGCAAGAAATGAGGATGTATCTTATGTCAATCTATTTTGAGATATAAAAGAAAGAGTCAGGCAGACAGATGGGGGGACGTCATGCCCCCAAGAATGAAGAGCCAGGAAGCTATTGTATCCTTTGGACTTGGGGTCCTTGTGCTGAGAAACTTCGAGATTAGCAGAAGATTGATGACAGGATTTTCCCCAGAGACAACAGAGACAGAAAGCGTTCCCCTGGTGCTAGCACACTGAATCAGAAAATGTAGCCTCCTAGACCGCTGAGAATAAATTTCTTTTTGTTAAAGGCATCTATTTATATTTCTGTCTTAGCAGCATAGGCTATCTTACACACCCACTTAGGGAAAAAGAAAAAGGACTACTAACCTAGATAATCAATGTAAGGCATAATTAAATCACAGAGCAGAGATAGCTAGCTTTGAGGAATTCCTCATCCATCACGCCACCAGAAAGTAGCTACAGTATATAATAAAAGTAAATAATATGAACACTGTAAACAATGTGTAGAATTTTGCATGTGAATACTTGGTGAGAGTTACAATCATTTTTAATAACTTTTAAATTTGAAGATTTTACCAAACTAGACTGTCAATGAGTACTGGTTGACTAATGATTATACTTATCTTTCTCCAGGATAACAGCTCCTGATTGCTATCCTTGTACTACTGATGCAACAGACACTTTTAATGAGATTTATAGACTTTCTTAATAAATAAAAATAAAACATGCCTTCAATATCATTTAGAACTTAAATCTTGGCCTGCTTAAATTATACCAATCACAGATTCTCATCTGCAGAATTCTCAAATACTTATCCAGTGATTGTCATGAGCTAACATTTCTGTTTCTCTAGATCTAGTAGTTAGGGTTACACTTCTTTATGCCTTTTCTTGATTCATGAGTTGCTGCTGCTATTCACTGACTACTCTTAAGCAGATGTCACTCTTTAAAGTTAGAAATATGACTTCCTTTTTCACTAGAGTTTAGCCGAGTGTTCAGCACATAGTAAGCATTCAATAAATAAATATCTGTTGAATCAGTGTAAAATTTCATACATTAACATCTGAAAATCATTTTCAGTAATGTTACATTTCTAATTATTGATTAGCCAGTATTCAAATTGCTTCATTTTAAGCCTCTTATTACAATTTTCTTAATCGTATGCCAGGCACCCACAATTCTCTTTGCTAAAACCATCCACTTGTGGTTTTTCTCTTATAGCAGCACTAGATGACTAAGATAATTAACTTTTAGTGTTGCTGTACAAATTAAGTCACCTTGGTGAAGCAGTGGTTAAGAGCTCAACTGTTAACCAGAAGATGTGCAATTCAAATCCACCACCCACTCCCTGGAAGCCCTATGGGAGAGTTCTTCTCAGCCCTATAGAGTCAATTTGAGTCAGAATGGAAACAGTGGCAATGAGTTATGGATAAAAATTAAACACATAATACTATATAAAAGTTCACGTAACACAGCTTCACACATATTACCCAAAACCAAAGGCACTGCAGTGGTGTTGATTTCAATTCACAGTGACACCACAGGACAGGGTAGAACTATGCCATAGAGTTTCCAAGAAGGTCCTCGTGGATTTGAACTGCTGACCTCTTGGTTAGCAGCTGTAGCACTTAATCACTACGCCACCAGGGTTTCCTGGCACATGTTAGGCATGAAAAATGCTACATTTTTCTTCTTATTCTTCTTTCCGAAGCACATTTTTCCACATATCCCTCTTCATTTGCGTTTGGTACCCATACATTGATTACTCCAGAATTCTATCCTAGAGGACCCTGGCTCTGTGATCCATACAGGCAGCCAACAGCAGCACACCGTCCCCAGCAATATCAGAGTTAAGTCTTTTTTACTGCAGGAGGCAAAGAAATTTGAAACTTACATGACAAGAACCAGAAAAGTCTAACATCTCTGCTCCTCTCATTTACTCAAAACTCCTAAAGGGAAAGCCAAGCATGCCAGCCTGAATTTTTAAGTTCCTTGTATTTAATCAAAGAATATGCTTCTAGAGGTAACAGAAATTTTTGATCTGACTGACACTCACTACTCTTTCTAAAACAGACTGGAATACGTTCCTTCAGTTTTATTGCCTTTAGAAATCAAAGTAATTTGTAATTTTAGTACCCACCACTATTCACTGAACATTTCTTCAAAATCTTAAGTAACTCAATTTCAACATAAAACATTAATTAGTAATTGATACTTTCTCAATGTCCTAAGTGACGTTTATTCAGAGGTTGTTTAGGCAGTTCTGTGATGTCACAAAATTAAATTTCAGCCTCTGGTACAAGTAATTATTTTAAATCAAGTCTTTTAATAATAGCTAAACAGGCAATTTGTATTACTTACATCATGACTTATTTCCCCTCAGTGAGTTAACAACTGTTGTTCTTTTGTATACCCATCACACTGAAAAGTTTTCTCAAAAGCATCTACTAGCAGAAAATGGGGAAAATGAGTGCTTGCTCCCAGAATGTAATATTTAATTTCTGTTTAAAAAAAAAAATAGTTTGTGCTTGTTCCAAATTGATCGTCTACACAACTGTCTTTTTTTTTCTGGCTTTGCTTGCCTCCCTTTCCTTTGTTTTGGTGTTTTTTATTCTCCAGTCTACATTCTATTCTATCTGTTTATCTTTTTATCTCATCGACTTTATTATTGAGACTATTTCAGAACAAGTTCCTCTGCTTCTGTCATTGGTATTCCTTTCTGATTGCCTGTTTTCCTAAAAAGAAAACACAGGAATAGTTTTCACCAATCTGGAACTATCTTGCTAGTATTCTGTAGTACATAATCTCAGGTCAGATGCTTCGGAGAAAGGTATAAAACCACTAAAATGTTGCAACAGAACTCAACAAATCATTTATTTAGTAAATTGTCTTATTTATATAATATTCCAGAAAAGAAATTCCAGTTAGATTCTCCTTCAGTTGAGCTCAGGATGCAAGAATAAAAGCACTTCTGACTTACAATGAAATAGGTTGACTTCATGTTCCATTTTTATTTAACTAGATGCAAAATTATTTTTAAGAATTCATGACTACAAAAATGATTGGAGAAGTAGAGTGCACAAAAATCTTGCTGATCAATGGTTTTCAGTTCTCTAAGGATGTGAAATAGGCAGTAGTTTCAAATCCTAGTATTAGAGTTGGATTTAATTCTACTTATTTAGTCTGCAAACATTTATTGAACATGTACTGTGGTCTGAATACCTACAATGTGAATGACGCATTGGTAAAGAATACAGTAATTCCTGCTCAAGTAGAAGTAAAAGTTTTCTAGTAGTCTTGCACATTGTGATAAGTAAACTGGAGGATAAGCACAGAATAATTACAGAGTGTATGACCAAGGGCCTGGTTTAGATTCTGATATCAGGAAAATCATCCTTAAGTAGGATTTGTGAGGATCAAATGAGATTGTTGGTGCAGCTGTGTATCCCCAAAACAGTGGATAAATGTGAATAAGTAGCATCAAGTGACAAAAATTAAAAAAATGGGGAATCATATCTATAAAATCATATTTCAGAATAATGTGTATATATTGTATCATTTCTGACTATGTAGCTGGGAAATTGTAGGAAAGTAGGGAGTTGTTTCAGTGGGGAGATGATGGGTGGAGGGATGATAGGAGAATATATTTAATGGTGCAAATGCAGAAGATGTCATGCAGTTGGCCATGGGGCAGCCATCGTTACAGCCCCCATTGTCTACCACCACATCTTAAAGAACACCAATCCACAAAAACACCAGTCTTTGCTCTTCCACCACTCCCTAGGCAGGATTTACTTTGACAAACAGTTCCAAAATATGGAGCACTTGAATCCAACTTGAATTTTCACAGTGCTAGATTTTAGTGCCATGGACATGTTTCTCCAGCATCTTTATATAAGATTCTAAACTACTGGAGTCTGTTCACAAGAGTGGGTCAGATTTGTTTTCCACAGAGAGTATACATTATATAAGGATAAGCAGCCTCATTCATTGGAATCCTCAGTCACAGGGCTTCCAATAACCTATGTACATATAATATATTTTAAAAATGCTTATTAAGCCGAGGTAAGTTACCAAACCAGTTCCTGCCACTTACATTATTTCACACATGTTAAAGGTTCTTTGAGGTCCTTGAAAAACCAGAAACCTTATTCTTAGCTTCATTTTCACAAAATAGTTTATTCTTCAGGCTGTCAGAGTTCATAGAATGAATAGCCTACATTCTTCAGTTTTGTTCTAAAGAACTCTTTGACATTTCTCTTCCTTACTTGTCTGGACCTTCTCCTTATTCTGTTTTACTAGCTCATCCCTAGTAAAGCATCTCCAAACAAAGGACAAAGGAAGGGCAACAAAACAATTGTGAGACGCTTTTTGTTTCCCAGCTCTGCTCATCTGCTGCACAGACAGCAGAACCCATGCTTAATCACCGCATATTCCTGGTTCCCAGGGCACTCGTGGAGCTTTCCATATGATCTGCTCGAAACGAGAACTCATACACATATCAGTGCAAATTATGCAAAGAAATATTGTCAGATAGTGGAACCAAGTCATAAGAGAAAAATACCTCTTCCAAAAAACAGATCACTACTTGATAAACACCCCACATTTCTAGTTCCCAAAGCAAAGCAATAGTGTGCACACTATGTAAATCTTCATCCTAACGTTAATTAGGATAATCTTGCAGACACACTCAAATGGAGGCTTTCACTTTCACTCATTCAGAAAATAATAATAATAATCCATAATTTCCATTTTCTTCTTTCTTAATATCTTATGCTTTTCAGATCTTGCTGCCTACTCTGGGTGACTTAGTTATTCTTTGATTTCGTTTTTAACATTTTTTTCCCCCTAAAATTTCACTTTTTAGCTTTAGTCTACCCCTTTTACTTCTGGCTTCAGCAGACAGATTTTAGCCTTACAGAAGAATATAGTTTACCATTCAAACTTAAAAGTTAAAAGAGATGCTATTGAGAAAGGCCACCACTTATCAGTAAGTATGTCATACTGTTGGGGCTTGCATATAGCTGTGATACTACAGATTGCAAATAGCCACTGGTATTTCGCATACCAGCAGGATAACCCGTGGTGGCCAGCTTTCAGTGAAGCCTCTAGGCTAAGACAGACACAGAAGAAAGTCCTGGCGATCTACTTCCAATGAGGAAACTACAGATCGCAAATAGCCAATGAAAACTTACAGTTCACAATAGAACACTATCTGACTACCTTGCTTTGAATGTGTCATCAGTAGGGAATATTCACTAGAATAGAACATTGTGTGTGGTGAAGTAGAGGGCTGATGAGCGTGTGAGAACCATCGGTGAGATGAATTAGCACAGGAGCCATGGCAGAGGACTTGAACTTGATGGCGACTGTGAGGGTGATGCAGGACCGGGCTATGTTTCATTACTGTTGTAGATATGTTCACTTGGAGTCAGAAATGACTCTATGGCAGCTAACAACAACAACCAGAAGGGTATGGCAACAACAAATAAAACAGATACTATGTGCTAGACAACTAAGAGCTACAATTATCTGGACTTAAATAAAATTTGCTGTGGTCAACAGAAGCTTTTTGTCTAACTTTTAAATTCAGTCCTAAGAGTAAATTACATAGCCAGAAACTATTCTGACTATAGATTTTATCCTATTTCCCACGGATTTCTCATGCCTGATGATAGTGAATAAAAATTAGAGGCCATTGGAAACATACTGGTTTTCATGTGACCTGTTTTGTAACAATACAGATAATGAAGGGTGGGGGGTGGTAGTTTTATGATGCAGCTATGCGCCAGGCATAGTATCTGGGAAGAGCTAGGGAAAGAGAAAGGAAAGTAAAGGAATAACTGAATCCTTTTAACAATCCTAAAATCTAAAATTTGTCTTTTTGAACCTACCAATGTCTATGGGAGAAAAGACCTGGTAATTACTTTGTCACATTGTGTCTCTACACCTCAAAAATCAACTCAACAGCTAACAACATAACATGAATATTAGTATTCTCACTGAAAGTGCTGGGCATTCCATATGTTGGTGAGTGTCTGGGTCATGGCAACTCTTTGGGAAGTAATCTAACAGCATTTCTCTAAAATTTTAAAGTAACTACCTTTATTCCGGAAAATATCTTTTTAAAAAATGAAAATACCAGTACATAATGATGTATATAAAAGAAAATTTTTAACAATACTGTTTTTAGCTCCAAAAATGAGTCAGAAATCACATCAATAGAAGCGTACTTCAGAATAAGAATATGAACTTATTTCTGTGAAACAGTAAAATAAACCTCACATATGTATATATATTTAATGTATTCAACAACTATTTTTGAGCTCTCAATAAGTGGTAGAGTTCTGGGTGCAATACTGTTACCTAGTTGTATAAGAGCTTAATAAAAGATGAGTGAGGATTCGCACCAGAATGTTAATTACATCAGTGCAGCAGGACTGACAGAGAGGAAGAATAATAACTTCATACACTTGCATATTTTTGACAGGTTATAACAAACATGTATTAGTTTTGCAATTTTTACTTATTCAGTTAAGAAGGCAATAGGGTACTTTACAAATAAGGAAACAAATCCAAAAGGTCATTGCTCTTAAGTCACTGAATGAACTGACTCCCCAGCACAACTGGAAAGTGGTCCACTTAGCACAGAACCACGCCTAGCTCCAAACCACCACCACAGCCAGTCATCAAAATAAACTATTACTTTCAAACCAATTTAACACTGAGAGACCCAGCTGTTTAGAGTAAAACAAACTTAGAAAAAAGAAGACATAGTTAGGAAGTAAAGTTAACCTTTTCCACTTCAGAAATAACAAAATAAACGTTAATGCTCAAGACCATACATTCTTAGAAATATTTTTGCTCACTCAGTTACATTAGAGATTCACCCTTCATTTTGCCAACTACATTCTTAGTTTTTCTAATTTCATAAACTACCTAAAAGATCTTCGACAACAGAGTTTAATAACTTACAATTTGTGCAAAGAGTAAATAAACACTATTTGTTACATTGTCCAGGGTTTGTAGGAAAAAGGAAGACTAGAGAAGAACTAAGCCACTCAAACTGTAATGTTGGAGAGGAATGTTGACTATGTCACGGACTGTCAGAAGAACAAACAAATCTGTCTTGGAAGAAGTATAGCCAGAAAGCTTCTCAAGAAGCAAGGATGGCAAGACTTCATCTCACTTACTTTGTACACGTCATCAGGAGGGATCAATCACTGGAGAAAGACATCATGCTTGGCAAAGTAGAGTTCAGCAAAAAAAGAAAATAGGGAATGAGATAATTTTGACAGGGCAGGTTCAACAATGTACTTAAACACAGCAATGACTGTGAGGATTGGGCCGTGTCCCAGCCTGTCATACACAAGGTCATTATGAGTCAGAACCAACTTCATGGGCACCTAACAATAACAACAAGGTTGCAAAATATATGTAAGCTCTGAAAAACTCTTAGTTTTTACATCAATAGAGACAAGGCAAGATTTTTACAGGAAGATAAGTAGAACCTGCAAAAGCTGAAAGTTGTATAAGGTGGAGACCTGTCAGAGAAGGAAAACACAAGTGTTTTCCACTAACGGAGAACAATATGAAAGTGGTAAGCCGCAGCCTGCCAAAGGATGAAAATTTACCAGACCCAGAAAAGCAAGGGAGTCTCAATGAGTTCCAGCTCCCACAGGTTTCACTGCACACATTCCTTTAATCAAAGTGTAGCTTTAACATTGTACTCTTTGCAATCACATAATTAGCATAGATTTACAGACTTAACTTTCCACAGGCATCAAATTATTATATCAGAAAACTACAGAGTGTAAGCAACAGTCCATGAGAGCTCTAGAGAATGCAAAGCAGGTGCTACCTGAGCTAATGCTCTTCTAGTCACAGAGAACACGGCTGAGAGGGAAGGAGTCCACAGAACAGGAAGGAATCATGAGCTCTTGATCTACAAATAGGAGCAAAAGGTAGTCAGATCTCAGGCAGCCACTGGGAACTCGAAAGTCTTGAACAAAGTCTTCTGAATCCACCCCCTAGTGACTCCACAGTCCACTCCTCATGCTTCTCTCTAGAATTGTGTGTGCGCCAACCTTCTCTGCTAACTCATCTTGGATATAGGATGGTCGGATATAGGATGGTCGGATATAGGATGGTCAGATATAGGATGGTCGGATATAGGATGGTCAGATATAGGATGGTCGGATATAGGATGATTGCTGGCCTCAGCTTCTTGTCATGTCCCTCAGTCCCAGCACCCTCTATTGACTAGTTCCTTAGTTTACATTTTCATGAGATTAAAAAAAAGTCTGACTGACTCACTAGAGTTGGTCCAATAAAAGCTGTTTATGCTACAGCATGTCATAACCTCCTATCAACCTGTGCAATTGTTGTTCAAGGACAGACTATTTGGTTCTGATGACATGTAGGCTACACCATGTCAACTGACTCTGAGAATACCACTGAACTTCATAGACAGACATGTCAGACACATTTCAAAGTTTGTGAGTCAGTCATTTGGAATTTGCAGAGCTTTGTCTCATAGTATTAAAAAAAATAGAAAAAGAAATTAATTGCCTCTTATCAGTTAAGCATAATAATGTTATTGTTGTAAGTTGCCACGGAGTCAATTCTGACTCATGGCAACCCCACATGTTACAGAGTAAAATTGCTCCACAAGGTTTTCTTGGTTGTAACCCTAACAGGAGCAGATTGCCAAATCTACACTCCGTAACATTGCTGGGTGCTTCATAATAAGCTAGCAGCTGTGCACGAACTGTTGACACCACCAAAGGACCTTAGGAGCACAATGATAGGAACATTTAATTCATTGTCTAATTACATTTCATTCACTTATCCATCTTCTAAGCAAGTTCTTAGTCATGAAGCATTAAGCTTCAAAGCCAGCTATCAGTATCTTTTTAAAATTAAAATACATATTAATACAATGGATAATCATCATCACCCCAACCATTTCTATAGAAAAATATAACCCAAGTTCCAACATGGGCTATTAGTACCTCATTTTTCCCCCAGTGGGAGCAAGAGCTATGCCTCCTGAATCTCCCCAGTGTCTTTGGTCCAAGGCAGGACACATCCACCTGTGACCCATGGTGAAAAGCACCCATTTTCTGAGAGAGCAGCTTTGTGATGAAGCACGGGTGTGAGAAGAGAACAGCTGGCAATCATTTCAATAGTTTGCAAAAAGGCACTGTGAGGACTAAGGAGGAGGACAAGAGCAGTAAGAAACAAAGATAAATATGGAATTTGTCCCCTTCTTCCTGGAATTTTTTTTTTTTTTTTTTGCTTCTACTCACTACTAGCTACTTACTACTTTACTATTTTTGGAAACCCTGGTGACATACTGGTTAATGCTATTGGTGCTAATCAAGAGGTCAGCAGTTCAATTCCACCAGCCACTCTTTGGAAATTCTGTAGGGCAATTCTATTCTCTCCTATAGGGTGGTTATGCAAGGGAATCAACTTGATGACAATGGGTATTACTACTAGTGTTAATAAGAATATTAGGAAATTACAAAGTGTGAAGACAGCAGGCAGCAGTGAGAGCTCGACAGGTGCAGCTGCTTTGTCATAGGCCTGAAAAAGTGCAGAACCTGTGAATGAAGCAGAAAGGGAAGGCGTGAGAGAATGGGAGAAATCTGCTGACCCTCTCTCAGGCACCCATCTGTAAATGCAAGGACATTCATAAGTCAGGCATATGTGAGTCAGGGACTGTGTGTAATTGGATCGTATAATATGACATTCATCTCTGACTTTTTTCCCCTCACCTAGTCTCCTGGTTTTATGTCCTACTTTGATGTGAAATAATATGGTTGTACATGAGTGACTTGAGTTAAAAAATAGACACATAAAATTCTCTCAAGCTAGATACTCAGCAACTTAAATTGTGAGGCACTCTTTAGCCAGAGACAATTTCATAGAGAAGAGAAATGTGGCACTGTATTACACAAATGGAAAACAACCTTTATTCCCTTATTAAATTTTCAAGGAGTTTCATGGAGATTTAACCACAAAGCTCACATTATTTAGGAGATTTAATTTTTGTTTGTTTCTTTCTTTCATTTTCTGTCTCCAAATAAAACCATATTTCATTACATGGTGAGCTTTAATGCTTTTAGGAAGGTTCCGAAGGAAAAAAAAAAATCAGCTTTGCATGAAACAAAACTATATTCCTAATTATCTACACAAATTAAGAAAAAGCATGCTGCTCTAGGATTGGACAAAAAAGAAAGAATGAATGTTCAGGTGGCACTTTCTCAGATCACATTTTGATAGCCAGGCCTTTTTAAATTTTGGAATTTAGGATTCCTGTGGCCTGGCTTACTAGGAGGCTTAGAACAAAAACAGAAAGAAGAAGAAAAAAAAAAACCTAATTGTCATCAAATCTATTCTAAATCATAGTGACTGTCATGGATTGAATTTTGTCCCCCCAGAAAAGTGTACAGCACTCTGACTGGCCACAATACCCATTATTGTGTGGTTGTACTGCATTTTGCGAATTTGCTATGTTGTAAAGCCTAGTCTCCACCTGTGGTTAGTAGGGCAAGATTGGATTATGTTCAAGAGGTTGAGGTGGGACTGTAAACGCGCTTACAAAGGTCCACCCTGATCCACTATAAAGGGAATTTCCCTAGAGTGTAGCTTGTACCACTTTTTGTCCTTTTATTCTATAAGAGATGAAAGAAAAGCAAACACAAAGTTCAGGACCTCATAAAATCAGGAAAGAAGCACCTGGAGCAGAGCACATCCTTTGGCCTAACGGTCCCTGCACCTCAGAAGTTCCCACTTCAAGGGAAGACAGATGACAAAGGCCTTCTTCCAGAGCCAACAGAGAAAGCCTTTGCTTAGAACTGATGCCATGAATTTGGACTTTTAGCCTATTTTTCTGTAAGTAAATAAATTTCTCTTGTTAAGGCCATCCATTTATGATACTTCTGTTACAGCAGCACTAGATACAGTAAATAACCTTATATGATAGAGTAGAACTGTCCCTAGAGGGGTGAATTCAAACTGCTAACCTTTTGATTAGCAGCCAAACTCTTAATCACTGTACTTCCTAAGTACAATGTGCCCGAATCACCTGGGGAGAATCTAAAACACACAGATTCCCTGAGCACTAATTCAGGCACTCTAAAGCCAATCTCTAAAAATGTGCTTTCAACAATATTTCCCTGGATGGTGCAAATAGTTAATGCAGTCAATTGCTAATCCAAAGGTTCACCCAGAGTGCCTTTCAAGAAAAAACTGGCAGTCTGCTTTCAAAAACTCAGCCACTGAAAACACTAGAGCACAGTCGACCCTAAGACTCATGAGATCACCACGAGTCAGAATCAACTTGATAGCAACTGGTTGCTAGTTATCATCCTGAATAGAACATAAAAGGACTTTGTTAGGAATACCTTTTACTTGTTTTTAAACCTGTCCTTCAGTGCATCATTAAAAAAATAAATAAATCACTTTTTAAGGAGCAGCACAGAAAGGGATTCTGTCTTGATCTCCAAAGCCATTCCCTGAAACTTCAGGATACTCTTCATGTCAGAGGGTCAGGGTCCACTGTTGTGGGGCAACATTTCTCTTTGATGTAGTTGCTGCACAGACAAGCCCAGGGAAATCTTAGGACTATATAGAGCAAGTCATAATGTTATCAGCATACTGACTGGGATGCATCAGAAAAGACATTTTATTAAAGTGAAGAAAAGCCTACACAATTCATATTTGGCAACAAGCAATCTCAAATAAACTAAAGCTTACATATTCACAATTATTTTTACAGACTAACAGACTGATCACGAATGCTTATAGAAACAGGAAGTGAGTGGGGGTGTTATTCCTTCATTTATGTGTACCTAGAAAGTGTCCTTTGCATTTATAGTACTGACTGTGGCTTGCATATTGTATATTGCTATCTTGCTGGAAGCTACATCCTGGTGTTTCAAATACCAACAGGATCTACTTCCAACTCTGTGAATCACAACACAATATTGTCCAATATAGTTCAGGAAACATCATGATAAGTGCAAAAAATGTTAATGTTGTCAAGAACTTCATTTTATTTGAACCTACAATCAATGTCCATGGAAACAGCAGTTAAGATATAAAACAATGTACTGCCTTGAACAAATCTGCTGCAAAAGACCTCTTTAGGAGCAGAGTCAAGACAGTAGACTAAACACACGTCTTCCTAAATCCCTCTGGAAACCAAGGCCTGAATTGATAATTAAATGGAGTCTTCTGGACACCTAGAGAGCCCTAGAACACAGTATAGGGCTATCTATTTGGTCTACACTGGCCAGAAAACTTCTTCTCTTTCGCTGACCCACACTTGTTGAGTCCCGGCTCTCGCAGACTGAAAGTAAATCTCCATTTTGACATTTTTTCTCTGTCTTGGCTGGCTGGAGGGGCTGAGGTGACTGGCAGCAAGGTTCATATGCACTGCTGATGAGATCAGCAAGCAGAGTTGCCACAGTTTGAGAGCCTGGCCTTGAAATCTGTGCAACTTGGCACTTCTGCTCTCTCTCTCAAAATCTCTGGATCTCTGCCATTGAGCAGCCTTTCCTAAGGCAGGCGGGGGAGCTTGTGCAGGCCGCTATCCTGATTCATTAGGTGGCAGAGTTTCCTATACAGAGGGCTCAGCTGTACCTAGTTCCCAAGAGGAGGCAGAGCCTGCCTGGAGAGCACTTTTCTGGCAGTAAAGTGTCTTTGATATAGAAGTGCTTATTTTGCCAGCTGGGAAGAGGGACTTGCACACCTGACAGCCAGACTAATTTTGGAAGCTGTCAGATATCTTTACCTTTCAATAGAGAAATAATTGCTGTGTGTTCAGACAGCATCTATTCCAGCCTTTACTGTCTTACATTATAGGATGATCTGATGGCTTCCCAGTGACTTTATAAGTGGGGCTGTGTCTTTGCCAATCAGAATGTGGAGTCTGCTACCCCAGAGATTCTACTGAGCCCAGTCACTGGAGTACATAGAGCTGTCTGGTGATCAATATCCTTTTCAGACTAAGCTGTAGATCCTGTTAAAGTAACACCATAGAAACAAAACTACTTCCAGTTTCCCAAAAAGCAATAAACTTTGGACTGGAACATTAGGAAGAATTCACCTATGGCTTCAGAAGGCCCACGAAGAAAGGCCCAAAGAACTTCCAAGACTAAGAAGCCTCTCTGAAATTACAGAGTCAAGAAGTACAAAAGGAATACATAGAGAGCCCTCCTAGACCTTATATAAAATGCATCAGAGCAAAACGAAAAATTAAGCAAGATTTTTGATCTGATGGAACACCAGTACTCTGAAATCCAACAGATCAAGAACAAAATCAAAGAGACAGAAAATTCAGCACAAAGCCAAGAGAACAGAATGGAACAAATAGAAAATAGACTTTCTGACTTGGAAGACAGAGCTACTGACCCCAGCATCTATGATGAGAAATCATAAAAAAGAAACAAGAAAAATGAAGAAGAATTAAGAAGCACATGGGATTCAGTTAAGACAAACAATCTATGATTAATCGGACTTCCTAAACAAGGCAAGACATCTGAGAACACAGAGAGTATTGTGGCTGAGCTGCTGACAGAAAACTTTCCAGAAATTATGAATGAAGAGAATATAGACATCTAAGACTCATATTGAGCACCACTCAGTGTAGATCCCAAAAGAAAGACTCCAAGACATATTATAATCAAGCTTAACAAAATGAAACAGAAGCAGAAACTCTTAAAGGCAACAAGACTCAAAGCAAAGCTAGCATTCAGAGGGAATCCCTGTAGGCTTTTGTCTGATCTCTCAGCAGAAACGATGCTGGCATAGATACAATGGCATGACACATTCAAAACCTTGAAGGAGAACTTTCAACCAAAAATTACATACCTTGCAAAACTATCTTTCAAATTCAAAAATGAAATTAAGACATTCCCAGATAAACAGAAACACAGAGACTTCGTGAAAACCAAACCAAAGTTACAAGAAATACTTGGCTTAAAAAAACAAAACCATTAATTTTGTATTTTAGGAGGAAATACATGACACATCATCCAGAAATCTACTCAATTAGGGAAGGCTCCAAATTCAATCAAAGCTGTAATATTAAAAGAAGTGATCCAGTGATCATATCATGAAAGCTATGATGTCATCATATTAAAAAGGAGGATGTACTAAAGTTGTTATAGTCCTTCCAGATGGAGAGGAAATTAATAAGACTTGCAGTAGTTAAAATTGGGTTTAAACATAGACTTTCAAGGGGGATCACAGGAGCAGCAGCAAGCACAATAAACACACAACATATCAAACCAAGAAACATAATACAGGAGCCTGAACAACCACAAAACCAACGCTGAAAAAGGTGAAAAATCAGCTTACAAAAACTTCTTTAAAATGTTAAAAAGTGAAGTTGTTACCTTGAAGACTAAGATGCACCTGATCCAAGAAATAATATTTTCAATCACTTCACATACATGCAGAAACTGGATAATGAATAAGGAAGGGAAAAGAACTGTTGCCTTCAAATTATTATGTTGGCAGAGAATACTGAATATACCATCGACTGTCAAAAGAATGAAAAAGTCTGTCTTGGAAGGGCAGCCAGAGTGCTCCTTACAGGTAAGGGTAAGGATGGTGAAACTTCTTCTCATGTACTTTGGACATGTTATCTGGAAGGACTAGTCCTTGGAGCAAGATATCATGCTTGGTAAAGCCAAAGACCTTTGATGAAATGGATTGAGACTGTGACTTCAACAATGTGCTCAAAGATAGCAACAACTGTGGGGATGGTACAGAATAGCCCAACATTTCATTCTGTTGATAAGGTTCTACAAGCCTGAACTGACTTGATGGCACCCAACAACAACTTAGCACTGGAAGATGTGCCCTCTGGGTTGGAAGTTACTCAAAATACACGGTAATCACAACAATGGACTAAGCATAGCAACAAGCATGAAGATGGCAACATTTCTACTGCTTTACTTGGGATTACTGGGAATAAGAATTGACTCAATAGCCACCAACAACCACCACAGTAGAAAGGTTCATGGGCTGAAGTGAAAGTGCAAATGAATATTTGGCTTCACATGATTGTTAAGCAGATGCAGTAAAATCACCCTTAGTCTATGCAAGCTTCTTGAAGGCAGATTAAGTCTACTTTAGCCATGTTACCTCTCTAGCATATAACCAAATTAAAACACAATGTAAAAATCTTAGGAAAAAAGAAAGACACTTCCACACATAAACAAGGATCATTCATAATCCAACAATCAAGAGATAAACAATGTTAACTAATTTTTTTTTTTTAATTGTGTTTCAGGTGAAAGTTTACAGCTCAAGTTAACTTCTCCTACAAAAACTGATACACATATTGTCTTGTGACATTAGCTTCAATCTCCACAATTGTGGTAGCACACTCTCCTTTCCACCCCAGGTTCCCTGTGTCCATTTCACCAGTTCCTGCCCTTCTGCTCCTCCTTTTTGGGTGAAAGTGCCTATTTGGTCTCTTATTTCTGATTGAACTAAGAAATACATTCTTCACATGTACTATTTTTGTTTTATAGCCTTGTCTAATCTTTGACTGAAGGGTAGGCTTCAGGAATATTTTCAGTTCTGGGTACATAGTGCAGCCAAAGGCCACAGTTTGGGGGGTTTCTCCAGTTTCTGTCAGACCATTAAGGCTAGGGTTTTCTTCAGGCAAGTCTGAGTTCTATTCTACATGTTTTTCCTCCTCTGTCTGGGACTCTCTATTGTGTTCCCTGTCAGAGAGGTCGCTGGTGGTAGCTAGGATCTCAGGCTGGTTGAGTCTCTGGTCCACAGGGTCCCTTCATCTTTTAAGCCAATATTTTCCTTGTGTCTTTGGTTATCTTCATTGTCCTTTGCTCCAAGTGGGATGGGACCAACTGATTTATCTTAGATAGCCACTCACAGACTTGGATTCCAGATGGCACCCACCAAAGTGGAATGTAGGACATTTTCTTAATAAATTCTGCTATGCCACTTGACCTAGATGTCACCCTTATAACTCTTTATCTGTACATTTTTTATTTAAATAAGATTGTATATGCTATTTATGACCATATTTGTGGCCTGAGAAATGCACCATATAGATTATCAAACACATCACTGAATATTCTCATAGTATATGATTTTAATATTTGCGTATTTCATCACACAGATGACTCATAATTTAAAAATAGAGTATATTCAATTTTTTCTGTTTCAGAGTTATAAATAACCCTCTCATAAACATCTTTGTTGCATACCTTAAATAATCTCATTACATATTTCTGAAAGAGGAATTAATTAACTAAATCTTCATTTTTAGTCTTTCAAATATATTTCCAAATGGCTCCTCAGAAAGTTTTTACTAATTTATACTTTCACCAATGTGAATAAAGGCTAAAATATTTTTAACAGAAAAGTAATTCTCCTGGAGTATAGCAATTAATCCAGCATCTTAGTTGTTTTACTTACTGTAGAAAGATCAAATTATGAGCATGCTAATTTTTTTCACTTTCAAAATTATGTGTTTTATTTGTATTTTTGGACTTCCTATTTTTCCCAGGGAAATCCTGGTGGCATAGCAGTTGTGATTTGTATTATGGCAAGAAAGTCATGTCAGTGTTTCAAGAAATTATTTTCAGGCCTTTAGAAATCCAAATAAGCATAAAATTGAACCGTAAGTCTGAAATCAAAGCTAAGAAAGTTAATTATTTAACTGCAGTGTTTAATTTGGTGAGACTCTGGAGACCTGATAAATCCCACTCACCACTAGGGGATGTGTGACTGGTTGATTGCCTTGACCCAGATCAATCTCTGCACAGAATACTCCAGAAGGTTGTTGGAATGCTTTCTTCTGGCTGACAAATCTTCTTTTGGTTATGGTCATACTACCTACCCCATGACAGATTTGGAATTCTAATAGTGCTAGACCCTGAGTTTGCAGCAATCTGATTTTTGCATTGGAAGAAACTTAAACCAGAAAAGCTAACCACTTACTCTCAAGTTGATTCCCACTCATAGAAACCCTATAGGACAAAGTAGAAGTGCTTTATAGGATTTCCAAAGCTAAAGATCACTGTAAGTAAGAATTGACTCAACTGAGGTGGGTTTTTTTTTTTTTTTTTTATCTTCATAGAAGCCAACTGCTATGTCTTTCTTCTATGGAAAGGCTAGTGAGTGGGAACCACACACCTTTTTGAGTGCTTAACCAGTGCAGCATCAGGGCTCCTGGACAAAATTTACTTCTTATATATAATCCCCTATTCTCAGAAGTTTCACATACTTTTTAGTTTTATGAGTATCTTGCTGTCACTGTTACATTAACCACATCCAGAAATTGACTAGTGCCCATCAAATGCTTGTTCACTCTTTTACATTACAATGGAATATTTGGGTAGCACAAACAGTCACTAGCTTGGCTACTAACTTAAAGGTTTGTTATACAAGTCTACTCAGAGGATCCTTGGAAGAAAAGGCCTGGCAATGTATTTCTGAAAAATAAGGCATTGAAAACCAACGGAGTACTGTCTTCTGAAATGCATGGGATTACCATTAATTAGAATCGACTCAACAGCAGCTCATTTGTTTTTGGTTTTTCTTTTTTATGGAAATCATACTGTAAAGTAGATGCCCAGGTAGGGTCTACATTTTCCAGTATGTTAGTTTTTATTTTTATTTATGCATAACAAATTACCATCCATTTAGCAGCCTAAAACTACAGCATTTATTAGCTTACAGTTTCATAGGTCAAAAGTCTGGCATGGCTCAGTTGGGTCTTCTGTGTAGGGTGTGCCAAACTGTTGACTAGATTGTGAAGCTCTGGTGAAGAATCCCCTACAAAGCTCACTCGGGTTATCGGTAGACTCCAACTTGCTATCAGTCAAGCCGGTATAGGCTTCCAGGTTCTAGAGGCTGCCGTCATGTCTTTTCACGTGACCCTGTCCATATTGAAGCCAGTAATGACCCTCTAATCTCTCCTCGCACTTAGAATCTCTCTGACTTCCTCTTATGTCCTCAAAGTACAAAACTTTTTGTCTTTAAAAGCCTATATGATTAAATCAGGCCTATCCAAAGAGTTTTTGCTTTACAGTCAACTGTGCCATTACAAATTGTCCCCTGGCTAAGCACAGTAGAAAATAATCTCTATTGGTTACCAGAGAGAGGAGAGAGGGAGACAGGTATTCACAGAACAGAGAGTAGATAGAAATAGGGTTAAGAGAAGGGCATGAAGGCACACAGTAGAAGAGAGATCAACACTGCTGAAATATACCAAGAGCTAAGAGCTTTCCTAAATACAGCTTAACATTTTGAAGGTCAGGGTGGCAGGGCCCCGGGTATAGGGACCATGTTTTCAGGGAACATGTAAGTCAATTAGCATAACTAGGTTTTGTTTTTAAGAAAATATTCTGTCTCTCATTTTGGTGAGTGTCATCTGGGGTCTTAAAAGCTAGCAAGCTGCCATCTAAGGACCATCAGTTGGTCCCAATTCACCTGGAGCAGAGAAGAACGAAGGACATCAAAGACAACAGAAAATATGAGCCCAAGAGACAGAAGGTGTCATACGATCCAGAGACGACATACGTGTGAGACCAGAAAAACTAGATGGTGCTTGACCACTACCAATGACCACCTTGATAGGGAACACAGTGTAGACTCCCTGACTTAACAGTGGGAAAATGGGAATGCAGAATTCTATTATAAGACCAGACTTGATGATCTGACATCCCTGTTTATCCCCAAGAACACGGCCCCTAGACTCACTGCTAGCCAACAGCTGAAACTAGTACCACAGACAACTCTTCAGACAAAAATTGGTCTGAACCATAAGACATTAGGCTATCAGAGCAGATTCTCTGTGGAAACTAGATCAGAGGGTAGAGAGGAAAGGACAGGAGTTGGTTGTATGAATCCAGGAAGTACAGGTTGGAAAGGAGGAGTGTCGCAAGATTGAGAAAGCAGCTAGAGTTGGATGGAGATGTGTATGAGGGGTTTTATAATCATCTTAGATTATAAACTTTTGCTTAATCATAATTAAAAAAAGAAAAAAAGAATTTGGCTCTGGTATCACAGCAGTTAGTAGCTCACCTGCTACCCAAAAGGTCAGCAGCTCAAATCCACCAGCTTCTCCTTGGAAATGCTATGGAGCAGCTCTACTTTGTTCTATAGGGTCACTATGAGTTGGGATTGACTCAATGACATCTAACAATATGCCAATAAGCACAATATAATCACAGGAGAGATAAATCATCATATTCATACCTTTGGGAAGTCATTAAAAATTCTGTCTACTCCACCCAGCCTTCCTTTTATTCTGGTGTGCTGACAACCTCTCACCAATAAATTATCAGAGGAAATGGCATGTGTCTCCTTGCCTAGGCCTGGGATTTTGAAAACCAGATTTTCTTTCTCCAGTGTCTCTTTCTCTATCTACTAGATGAATATTAAAGTCTTCAAGGCTTTAAAGGATGATGGAGACAGAAGTCCCTGAATCAGCAGATGGAAAAACACTGCTGAGATATTAAAAATCCATACCAGATTCCTATCTCAATAAGAAATACATTTGTATTGGGTTAAACTACTAACAATTCAGAATTGATTTGCTATAACAAATAACGCTATCTTACCAGATAACTGGTTTCTTTCATTAATAGATACAGAAAAAGCAAAATTAATTCAAAACATGCATACTCTGAGTGGAATCAGATGGCTCTCTGTCTGAAGTCCAGTTTCTTCACTGACTAGTTCTGTGACCTTACATAAGTTATTTTACCTCTCTGGCTGAGGTCAAGTATTAATGATTTCCCACTGATTATATTTTGTATTTGCAGTTAGCACTTATTAAATTGTTTTGCATTTGAAATGCTAATACTTACAGTCACAAAAAGTGAGTAATGAACTACATAACCTCCCCCATAAACAATTCAGTCATACTATAGAGATTCTGTCCATAAATCTGGTGCTTTAAAACCTATGCTCTATGTACCTCTAGATACCGTGTGTCTGCCTCAAAAAGCAAAAACACATGTTTTGTTAAGTAGAATGAATAAAAATGTTCCCTCACAAGCCACAGAAGTGGGAATTACCTCTTCAGTGCTAGCCCCGAAATGCATTAAAAATAGATAATAGCCACTTTTCATCCTAAAAAACCACCGAATACATGTAAAATGACCATTTTAAAATAAAATTTCCACTTCATGTAGAGGAAGTATTTTTTTTTCCTTCAGCAAATCAGGCATTTAGTCTGTAAAACATGATGCTCATTCATAATGTCATGCATCTCACTCACAATAATTCTTTCGTGTTAACTGCTTGAGCACAATTTATTTTCCTCTCAGGCTACGAAGGCGTGTGCAAGTGCGACAGACTCTGGCTGGAGCTGATAAGCCAGCCCATAGCAGCAGCACTGCCAGCCTGATGAGATCTGTAAGAAGACAATATTCCATTGGCTCTGAAAACGATGCTGTATATCAAACCTATCAAAAGTAATATCTGCAAACAATGCCTTGATGCATTTGCCAGCTCTCACAGAAAGCTTTCTGTTGTTCTTCTGAAAATACAGTTTGATTTTTTTTTCTGTTGTAGTGAAGACATAGAATACTTTTCTTTTCAAAGATCCTTGCTTTTCTTTACCTCCTCTTCCCCCATCCGCCCCGACCTCACTAAGCCTGGTAGTCTAGAAGATTTTTAAACTCTAGTTTTTAAACAGACATTATTTTAGTTCAAGAAGGAAATGGATTGCCCATTCTTACCATTAGGACAATTCATTTCAGTGAAGAGTAACTAAAGAAATGGCCCCAAACATGACACAATCTCACAAACTGAAAATCCTGATCAAGAATTTTATGCTACCTTTTAAGCAAAATACTTAATGAGGGGTGCCCTCTGAAAAAATACTTTTCTGTTTAAAATAATTGTCAATTATTTATGTTTTTTCCAAATCCATTGCTGTCAAGTTGATTCCTACTCATAGCAACCCTATAGCTATTTTAGTACCACACAATTGTTTATTTCAGAATCACATATAGTTATCCTAATCTGTAATATTTCTGAGATGTCCTTTTCTAACAAAAGTTGGTATTATTATGAAAATTATTGCTTTAAAAACAAATCATTGTCAAGAACCAGTAGATGATGTCGTAAATGTATTTACAAATGTATAATTTGGAAACCCTGGTGGTAAATGGATTAACTGCTACATCCGCTAACTGAAAGGTCAGCAGTTTAAAACTGCCAGGCACTCTTTGGAAACTCTATGGGGCAGTTCTACTCTGTCCTCTAGGGTTGCTGTGAGTCAGACTCAACTCAACCGCAGTAGGATTTGGGGGATGTATAATTTACATATACTTTATATACAATTTAATGGAAACCGTGGTGGCATAGTGGTTGAGTTCTGGGCTGCTAAAGAAAGGTTGGCAGTTTGAATCCATCAGGTGCTCCTTGAAGACACTGTGGGTCAGTTCTGCTCTGTCCTGTAGGGTCACTATGAGTCAGAATAGACTCAACAGCAGTGTTTTGTTATTGTTGTTTTAATATGTGTTTTAAAGGAAAATGAGCTACAGAGCTGATAAATTAGTTAATGCCTTGCAGCTTACAGCGCTCTGACACACATTTGCCACAACCCTGTGACGTGGGTGCAGCTAGTACTAGAACAAGCTTCCAATGCCAGTTGGCTCTCACTGTTTATACTGTATGGTTTCTATACCAAAAGCAAACAAACAAACACATTGCCATCAAGTTAATTCCTACTCATAGTGACCCTATAAGACACAGTAAAACTACTCCATGGGGTTTCCAAGGAGCACCTGGTACATTCCAACTGCCGGCTTTTGGGTTAACAGACAAACTCTTAATCACAATGCACCACAGTTTCCATCTTTAATCTTCATAACTATCATATGAAGATTTAAAAACCAAAATCAAACCCAACACCATCTAGTTGATTTTGACTCACAGCAACACTATAGGGCAGAGTAGAACTGCTCCATATAGTTTCCAAGGAGTACCTGGCAGATTTGAACTGCCAGTCTTTGTTGGTTAGCAGACATAGCATTTAATCACTACGTCACCAGGGTTTCCATATGAGGATTAGAAGGCGCTATTCCCTTGACTCTAAGAAGCCATGTTGCATATCAGACCTAACTAAAGAATCTAAAACAGTGCTTTGATATATTTTCTAAATTTCATACCTAAAAAACACTGTCTGCTGAAATATCATCTGATTTGTTTTTTAGCTCTTTTTGAATTCATTTTTTAAAAAAGAATGATAAGCTTGAGGGTGAAGAGGTTAAATCACCTACTCAAAGACAAACGAAGGGAGAAAACTACATGATTTGAACACCAGCTGTGGATAAGCTATGTGTGTGACATGATCTCATTTTATGGCCAACTGCTTCATGAACCTGGTACTATTATACTCCTTTCCACCCTCCCTTATGCATTCATTTAAGTAAATGGTGTGTTGTTGTTGTTGTGAGCTGCCACTGAGTCAGCCCCCAATACTCGGGGGTCCCATGCACCAAGGAATGGAACCATTGTGATTCATAAGATTTTCGATGGCTAATTTTCTGAAGTAAACAGCCAGGCCTTTCTCGCCAGTCTGCCTTAGCTGGGAAGCTCCTTTGAAACCCTCAACATCACAGCAATACACAAGTCTCCACTGACAGACGGGCAGTGGCTGGGTTTGGGGCCTGTGTTTGGCCAGGAAGTGAACCTTGGCCTACCGCCTGGAAGATAAAAATTCTACCACCGAAAAACCAATGCCATCTCCCTCTGTTAATTTCTATGCTTTATTTTTATTTTCTAAATTACTGTGCAGTAAACTTGACTTTTCTTTCAGTGTGCAGGTCTATGAATTTTAAGTCATGTAGATTTATGTTAACCGTGACTAGATATAGAACAGGTCCATCACCTCCAAACTGTCTTGTATGTTGCCTCTTTAGACACACACTCACACGCAAACATCATTAACTCCTGGTAGCGACTGATCTTCTCTTGTCATTGCCATTTTCTCTTTTCAAAAAATTATCAAAATGGATTCATGCAGTATGTAACCTTTTGAGATTGGCTTCTTCCAAGCAGCAAGTTGTCTTAGGAAGTCATCTAAACTATTGCATCTGTCAATAATTTGTTCCTCTTTATTGTGAATATGAATAAAATATAATTTCAGAAGCATAAATAATGTGCCTGAAGACCCTGTCTTATTCTGGGTTCTCTAGAGAATCCAAACTAGTGAAGCACATATAGATTGAGAGAGAGAGAAATTTACTTCAAGAAAATGGCTCATGCAATTGGGAGGGCTGGAGAGTTCAAGATTCATGCGTCAGATGACAGGCTGAAGACATTGGCTCATTCATGTGCTTGCAGGAGCTGAGGAACCCAAAATTTATAGGTCAGGTGACACATTGGAGGCCTCTGCTTGCTCACAGTACTGTAGGAGTTGATGAATCCAAAATGTGTATGTCAGATGGCTGGCTGGAGACTTCATTAGGCTTATGTCACAACAACCAGAGGTCAGGCAATGAGAAGAGTGCAGGATCAAGAGAGAGAGCACAGGGGAAATCGAAGACAAATTGGCACAATCAGCGTTTTGCTAAGAGAGCCTTCTGCACCCCACATTGGTCAGTGGTGTCTGGGGTCTTAAAAGCTGCCAAGCTGCCACCTGAGGTACACCAAATGGTCCAAACTCAGCAGGAATGGATGATCACCAAGGAGCGAAACAGCATGGGGGAAAGAGAACCCAGAAGACAGACAAACGCAAGTGAGTGGGTGGCTACATCGACTTGCAAGTGGAGGAACTGGATGGTGCCTGGCCACCACCAGTGATAGCTGTGATTGACCTCACAAAGTCGAGTCTCACTGGCAACACAAGAATAAAAAGGGGTACTTCCTGACATCTCCGCTAAAAGACCACAACTGATGGTTCAGGGGCCTCAGAGTTCCCCTGGGAGCATGGCCTCTGGCCCTGATCCTGCCCCTGTCCATAAATCATAACGGAGGTCAACTCTTCTGACAGGAATGGATTGGACTTGGCGACACAGAGTCACCATATCATGTGTGCACTTTACGGTTCTGTGCATCCATAGGAGGATGTCATCCTGCTGCCCTCTTACTGGAGGTGGGGGAGTGGGTGGAGAGGAGGAGATAGGAGATTGCTGGAAGGATAAGACATGCATGGAGCAGAGAGGAAGAGTGTGCTGTCACCAGGCAGGGAGAACCGTGGGAGCTGTGTATAGGTTGGCATGCAAATATGTATGGGAATGTACATTTTCACTCAATCATAATAAACAAAGAGAGAGAGCAAGTTTCACCATAGCATCCACTTATATACTGAACGTAGGCCACACTCCTAAGGAAACTCCTCTTCCAGCTGACCGGGTGCTCATATCAGATCACAAAACTGAAGCTGATTACACAGTGTTTGCCGAATCACTGAGCATCATGGTCTACCCAAGTTGGCACATAATAATAACCATCAGAGACACATATCCAAAAAACAGTGGACCTCGGAATTTAAAGCCAGATCTAAAATAAAACTCTTGTTTCTTCAACTAAGACACAAAATAAAAGAATTATAAATCAACATAGATACAGTTCTTTGGAAATTATTACATAAATTGAATGTACTATCCTTGAAGGGTATGTACATGCCTGACAGTTATTAAAACACAGAAATTCATTGATATCAGGAAAAGAAACATTTCTTTATTATAATTCTAAATAGAAATGCTCTTCCATTTTATTATAGAACATGTGAACGTTTTATTAATTTAAATATGCTTTTTATCATTACAACTTTCACTGTTTTTCACTCAAAAGTTTTGGAAAAATCATTTCATATAGGGCCTATAAGAGCAGGAATTGACTCAACAGCAATCAACAATAAGACGTATATTGATATTTCCAATTTCACTGAGAAAAGTAAAATTTGAGAGTTGGACAACCGTAGCAAATTTTGCACATGCATGCACACACACAACTGTTGGTGCATATAGCAAAAAAAGAGTTAAGCCTCACATGCTTCTACCCAACTTATACTCAGCAGCCAACTGATCAAAGTTGGCCACATTTCTCTGAAATTCCTCTTCCCTCAGAGAATCCTCCAGCCATGAGCTATAAAGCTACTGCTCTAGATAATGAGGAAAGGTGGGTTCTCTCCAGAAAGCAGAGACTTGCAGTTTCCTGGAGAGAGAACCCAATCACTAACAGGAATGAATAGAATAATCCTACTATTTATTTTTCACAACCTCTCTGTTAACATTAAACATAATGTTTGATCTTTTTTCAGCTCCAGCAATAGTTTGAAAATCTTTCTTATTCTCTCATCACTTTTTAATGTTAGATTTATCCTCCATGCAAATTTTTAAGATATCTGCTAGCTCTGTACTCTTCCATGATTATTCTTCTCTCCATCTTTGTACATGCCCTTTCAGAACTTAGATTTTTGTGCACACGTTAGTTTATTTAAGGGATTCCCCTATTCTACCTTATTAGGATAAAGTGACTGTGCTGTAGAAATACTGCTTATTTAAGAGTCTTCTACCTTTCATCCCTTTTGAATTCTCATTCCACAAGATTCTTAGAATTTAGATATAGCTGTCCTAATGATGGTTTAGTAGACCTGCTTTGATCAAAGTTCCTTAGAAATGGCATATCAAACAATTACCTGAAGATGGTGTAGGCAGAAAGAATTCAGTCTTGATAAAAACAAACTGGACAGAAAAGTCTCAGAACCTAAAGCCATTCTTTGCTTATTTTACAAAATTTTACCTAAGGAAACTGCTCACTACAACTGCAAATAATTTATATGTGAACAAACTAAACAATACTGAACTTAGAATCACCTGTAAAACCAGGAAAACAGTACTTACTGAAGGGACCTGTCTATTCGTGCCACTGTCAGCACACTTCTACCCACATTTCAGGGCGTAGAGCAGTGCTCTGCAAAAAAGGCAGCATGCAAACACGGTTGATTAAATGACCTGTTATCTCTCTCTCAGGGACACTGCCTTCCTTAATGCTCCAGCAGTTCCTTGAAAATAAATATTTCCATTGTCACAAAAGAGCAGATTTTTTCCTCCTGTAACATACCCAACAGATGTCTCCTAAATCCTAAGGCAACTAGAATGGTGGCAGTTTGTGGTATTTTTCTATCCTCATGGTACATTGGGAATATCTGCACAACCACCTGTGTTCTCCGCCTTTTGCCATACAATGAAAGCTGTTTCATCACAGAGCCAAATTAAACAACAAAAGTTCTGGAAAATCAAAAGGTTGGCTTATACATTATATCCATCAGAATGGAAAAGAGGTGAACTTTGAGAGTTACAAGGTATATTTATTTGAACTCTTAAATTGTGTGTCCTTTGTTACTGATTGGAAACCCTGCTGGCTCAGTGGCTATGTGCTACAGCTGTTAAACAGAAGTGCTGCAGCTGCTAACTATAAGGTCCAGATCCACCAGGCACTCCTTGGAAACTCTATGTGGCAGTTCTACTTTGCCCTACAGGGTCGCAATGAGTTGGCATTGACTCGATGGCACTGGACTTTTGGGGTTGTTAATGATTCACTTGTCTTGTACTTCTGAAAAATCTTCTAATATTTAATGAATGAAAAATTATCCACAAGATGTTACTCCAACTTCTATCCAAGATTTACTTCTTGACTCGATGTAATTTAAACTGTTTCTCTTGAGCTTTCTCTGATGCCACCCAGCTTGCTGCCAAGATACATTATCGAAATTCTGATTTCTCTGTTAGTCATGAGTGTGGCCTCCCAAATGGCTGACAAAAGCCAAGATGATGCATATAAGCAGATGATCAGAGGTAACCTTTTGACCACAGAAGAGCACTTGCCACAGGAAGATTGCCCTTGGATAGTGACTTTCCAGCAAAATGTATTAGCGCCCCTGGTGGAATCCCAAGAGTTCCTGCAAGGGAGACACAGGTCTGGAGGAGCCAGAAAGAAAAACATTAAAGTTGTATTTCTCTTAGTTCATTCCTCAGGCCAGACTGTGAAAATAAGAGAGCTATCCTAAAATATTTGACTAAACTTCACCAAACAATATAGAGCGATGGTTATCTATTCAATACGATAAATGTTAGCTATTAACTCCTGTTGCAGCTTCCAGTTACTTTTAGTAGATGGATTGAGTATATAATATGAATGTCTCTTGCCAGTGTATCATGGAATGACTGTACTGCATATTATTTAGACTGGCAGGTTTCATGACACTCTTGCAATTTACTAGATGGGCTCAATTAATTATGAAGGAGACCAAAAAAAAAAATCACTACAAAAGTAGATCAGATGTAAGATTATTCATATAACACCACTCTAGCCCCTGCTAGGTTTTGTCTTCCAAGCACATCAAGTCTCAGTTTTGTTCATTAGGAAAGTACCTTTGACATAGGAGGCTCTCATTACATTTTGTCAGATGAATAAATCGGACTTTTACCCTAGTACACTTTCTTGAGTAGATAAAAGGTGACAAAACAATCACAAGTTACATATAACCCATGGAAATCATAAATGCCTATGGGAATATGTCCCCTGCAACAGGGGAAAACAAAAGGTAAAATTGCTGTTTTAGAGTGAAATAAGTTATTTCTTAAAGAACAATTCTCTTCTAACCTTGAAAAGAAAGCTAGCATTTATTACAGAAGGAAAACTGCTAATTGATGGTTACAGAAACAACAACATTTACTATGAAACACTGTGCTATGATCATAACACTCCATACACATTCATATGCATGATCTTACCATGTAGGGGAAACCCTGGTGGCATAGTGGTTAAGACTTTGGCTGCTAACAAAAGGTCAGCAGTATGAATCTACCAAAACTTGTTGGAAATCCTGTGAGGCAGTTCTATTCTGTCCTATAAGGTCACTATGAGTTGGAATCGACACAACCACAATAGCTTTGCTTTTGGTTTGGCATCATGCTTCAGCGATCTTTATTTCACAGATAAATAGCAGCACACACACAAAAAAAAAATGTGGAGGCACTGACAGTAGACCTCAAAGCAGGATTCAGAACCATTTCTGCTTCATACCCAAGTCTGAGCTCCTTCGACCTCAACATGCTGCATCTATGACTGAACAAGGTAAAGAAATCAGAAAGTAACAAAACTTACTAGCACCCTCTTATTTGTAAAGTTGTTTCCAAAATTTAGAAATTCAATGTGGTAACATCATTTTAAAAAGTCTGCTGTGTACACAATATTTTATGCCATACTCTTTTATCCATAAAACAACAAAATGTGTAAGAGTCTCATTCATATTAAAGACAAGAAACTTTCAGGGGCAAGGGGAAGCTGCACTTTCTATTCCCAAAAGAAAAGCATTTTATTTTCATTTTTAAAGTAGGCCTAGGTGTGAGCATCATTTTGCCAACTTATCTACACAGAAAATGACTCCCTGAGTACAAAAAAGAGGATACACTACATTCTTCTTTAGCTCCTATGCTAATTATGGCCTTTTGCATAAAAGGTTTTCTAAGCAGTTGTACCAAATGTGTGGTGACTTTGTGATATAACCTTTAGGCCAAATAAGACTCAGCCAAAAACTACTGGCTGATTTCATTCAAGAGAATTTGGATTCAGTCCCTTCACAAACTAAAAAAAAAAAAAAACAGTGAGGTAAGGAAAAATGAATATTTTCTCTTAAAATAAGGAAACACCAAACAATCTTCAGCCGTTGTGTAGTTTTACAGTCTGTGATAACAGTTCAGGCTAGTCGATCTTTTCAGAGTACACTTTGACACAATGAAAGCTTTCTAACTATGGATACACACACATCTGTTGTAGAGTTAGTTCACAGAAATGCTGTCTAGGTCCTCCTACCTGCTCTTGTCCTATCCTCTGTGTCTGTCCTAGCCATCTGTCAACTCAATGTGACTAATCCGTTATCTGTGTCTAACTGTTTTAGAGCTCTTGAACAGCTCCATGGAGTGCTGGCACGCTTCAGAGAACCAGAGTGACTAAAGTAAATTCTTCCTTTCCCCTGTCAAGCTTGTTTCTCCTCCGGGGTTCCATGGACTAACTGTTCACCTGTCTCTGTACCTCAGTAGATTTTAGGCTCCTTAAACATAAAGATGATGTCTTCTCTATATTCGTCTCTTCTGTTATGTCTAGATTCTGCAGATTGGTTTTATATATTACAATGATACTCAATGGCACTGGGTTTTTGGACAAGAAAGAAGATGTTGAATTAGAGTCAAATTTTAATTTGTGAAATAAGACACTGATTTTGCTACATCATCTCTCTGCTGCTTCATCCACCGAATTACTGAATTTGTGACTTGAACACTGAATAAAAATATAAGATCTAAGCAACATACCTAGAAGGGTATTATCCAAGTCTTCCAACCAAAGACAGTGTAGCAAAAGCTTTTTCACTTAGTTTTCCGAGAGTTCTGTCTTCAGCAGAGTAGATCCTATCAGATGGATGTTTCTGCAATAACAACTACAAAGAATGAAAATTTATCCCAAAATAAAAACTTCAGTGGCACTAGAAAATGAGCAGGATTTCTGGTGGCACAGTGGTTAAGTGATACAGCTGCTAGCCAAAAGGATGGCAGTTCAAATCCACTAACTGCTCCTTGGAAACCCCATGGGGCAGTTCTACTCTGCCCTCTAGGGTTGCTATGAGCCAAAAAGAGGATGAAAAAAACAGTCAGATTATAGACTGGAGTCAAAATATGGACAAAGGAAAGGACATAGGGTGCATTTCCCATCTTTATAGGTTTTGGCTGAGGGGAAGTCACTATTGGCTTTACAGGGCCACTGAAACTCTGGTTCAAGCCCAGAGGCTTTTTGGTGTGAAGAACCAGAAGACCAAGAAGCAACCACAGCCATCAGAAAGTGAGGATTTCATTTTAGGTTAAAAGAAAGCAATGAAGAGGGAAACCTCAGATTTTAATTTGAACTCTGACCAGATCTCTTGATAATCCTTGAACTACTCATGGCTGGAACAGATTCCTTTTTTGTGATGGAGTTAAAAGATACAGAAATTGTTAGCACTTGAGTTACTATAAAAGACTGTTTTCCTTGTTATTTCTTAAAAACTGCCAACAACTTTTGCAAGATTATACACTGGCCTGTGGGTTTAAAATGCTTATAGATGTAATATGTATGACAACTGTAACATAAAGAATAAGGGAGTGATAAATAGAATTAAACTTTAGGGGAGATTCTATATTTTACATAAAGCAAAAGAAGCCTGCTGCCATCAAATCAATTCCAGCTCATAACAACCCCATCATGTTTCCAAGAAATACCTATGGATTTGAACTGCCAATCTTATGGTTAGCAGTCATAGCACTTAAATATTATGCCACTAAGTTTTCCACTTTACATAAAATGGTGCTGTATTAACCTTAAATAGATCATGAGAAATAAACAGTGAATATTTTAATCCTTAGAGCAAAGACACACACACACACACACACACACACACACACACACACACCACACCAAAAAAGAGAGAGAGAGATACAAAGAGATGGCTGAAAATACATGACATCAAGTTGAAAATTATGCTAAGTGTTAACAGAATAGACATTGTGATTAAAAAGCACAGATTTTTCAGGATGGACAAATAAGCAAGACTCAACTATATATTTTCTACAAGAGTCATACCATAAACATAAAGATACTAGATTGAAAACAGATGATAGAAAATACACTACACAAATGGCAAGCGTGAAAAGGTTGGAGTTGCTATAAAGTCATCAAATAAAACAGACTTTAAAGAAAAGCATATTACCAGAGGTAAAGACAGACAATTCATTATGGCAAGAGGATCATTTCTTCAACTAAATTACCACTTAAGGCCCTGGCTTCTCAAGACAGCTCACAGCCAAAAGCATAGCCAGGCTAAGGCTCAATAAAATTGAGAGAAATCTGGTCTACGGAAGCTATTCAGCTGCACTATCTCCTTCAGTTTTCCCTTTCTCTCTCACACCTATCCATTAAGCCCTGATCAAATACTTCATCACACCTTTGTCCCTATTTTACTTTCATGAGTACTAAATCTTCCAGAAGACTGGGAATTAAGTCTCAGACATCACCGGTTCTCTGAGTACCCTCTTGTTTAATCTGTCACCTTGCAATACATTGTCAGTGTGTCAAAATTATTTTCTACCCGGTTATTTTGTGGGCCAGCGAGATAGTCCTTCAGGTTCTTTGCACAGCTCTTAATGTTCTAGAACTATCATGATTTTTCCAATATCCTGTAGTCATCTTTTCCTATTTACACAGGAAAAAAAAGTCTACATTGTATAGATACAGACTTAATAAGAGAAACAGAATACCAACCTATGTCTATATGAATTATAGCACATCATGACCACAGAGGGAGTCACACACTATTAGGGTGTGGGATTCTTTTTCCTGGAGAGCATGAAATTCTCTTGTAAATGTGTTCCTTTAATCTGATTCTTTTCAGCTACAAATCACTAGTAAACTATTTTGTAAATGAAATCACCTCAAAAGATATACATGGCAAGTTTCCTTCTGCTTCGTTCAACAAAAGAGTCACTAAAAGATGACAATACTCCTGGGGAGGAAGGTGTTAACGCATCATGAGTCATACCAAACTGTCGCAAACTGTCTTTGGAAGGAGAAGAATATCAAAGAGAATTTATCAGAATAGAATGCTATCATATGCTCTACTCAGACCAGAAGATATTCACAGAAGATGAATAGACAGTTTCACTTCTATTTGCTACAGTTTCAAAGCAGAGAATTTTACTCTATTAAAGACATTAAATATGAATCTTTTCTTTGCCATACTACTGGTTTCAAATCAAACTGTTTTTAGACCACAGTGTATGCACGCATGCACAGATACAGACACATTCTTCCTTTAGAAGCATACTGATCAGAATATGTACACAAACGTCCATACTTCATTTTCCATCATTTGTTTTCTTCTTTCTTCATCATTCTTTAAGGCACAGTGATGGGAAACTAAAAAATAAATTTAAAAATATCAGAAGCTATTTTTACTAAAACTTTGTTACATTTCAGGTAACTTTGCTGCAATGCCTCTAGTTTCATTTCAGGAAATCAAATCTTTCAAACAGTAATTCGTCCTGCTGGCTATTTAAAACAAGAAAAAAAATAGAATTAAAGTGACAATATCTTTGAGAATAAGAAGAAAGACTCTGCCCTTTAAGACTACCTGCATCATTGCCAAATTGATCATTCAAAACAAAGATAAGTCTGTGTTAAGGTGAATCACACAGACTTAACTATTCAAAATCCATTCATTTTGGACACTTTCTTCATCAACTTAACTAGTCCTGCAGCAATCCACATTGATCTAGATTAAATTGATAAATCATCTAGATTTTAATCTCTTTCTAATCTCTTTATCTCATCAACACAGCCAAGAAGAATATGAATGAAAGAATTGGAAAAGAGAAAAATAGCCTCTGTTTTAGCTCCCCCTGCCCCCCACACTTGTGATGAAAATCTCTGAAAGTAACTGAGGTTGCTGTACAACAAAAATTAGCAATTTTGAGTCACAGTTCATTTCACAGTCTTCTAGAGAAAGCCATTTGCTAATAATCAAGATGCAATCTATGAGGATGCTGCCCCTTATTAACCAAATAACCTCTCTTTAATACACCATCATGTTCATAGTAAACCAAAAGCTTCCGACATGAAAGAGAAGAGTACTCAAAAAATCAAATGGAAGCAGTTAATATTAGAGGTTGAAGTACTGCCAATGTACTGACTGGCTGGTTTCTTCTTAATTCCAAAAATAATCACAATAATTTCTTAGATATATACAATTTCTTCATATTTTTAATCCTTAAAAATAAATGGAGAAAGGACTGAGATTTTCAAGGATTTCATTTTATTTGGCTCCACAGTCAACACCCATGGAAGGAGCAGTCAAGAAATCAAAAGACACATTGTATTGGGAAAATTTTCAGCAAAGGATCTCTTTAAAGTGCTAAAAAGTAAAGATGTCAGCTTGAAGACTAAAGTGTACCTGATCCAAGCCATGGTATTTCAACCATATCGTATGCATGTGAAAGCTGGACAATGAACAAGGAAGACAGAAGAAGAATTGATGGCTTTGAGTTGTGGTGGTACCATGGTCTGCCAAAAGAACAAATAGATCTGTTCTGGAGAAGTACAACCAGAGCACTCCTTGGAAGCAAGGATGGTGAGGCTGGGTCTTACAAATTTGGACATGTTGTCAGGATGGATCCTGGAGAAAGACACTGTGCTTGGTAGAGTGGAGGGTCAGCAAAAAAAAAAAAAAAAGAGGAAGACACTCAACAAGATGGATTGGCACAGCGGCTGCAACAATGGGCTTAAGCATTAAAACAACTGAGGACATGGCACAAGACCGGGCAGTGTTTCACTCTGTCATGCATAGAGTTACTATGAGTCAGAACCAACTTGGTGGCACCTAACAACAACAGCCAAGGGCACACATTTCATTCATTCAGGGTGAAAATTGGTCCCAAACATTGACATTTTCATAAAGAAGGGTTCTCAGCACATCTACTCTCCAGTCTCCTTTGACCTTATTCTAAAATAAAAGAAATTATTCAATAAACATTTCCTGAACCTCCATCACATGCCAACTATGGAACAGGGTATTAAAGTCAGGGAACAAATATTTTCTGAGCCTATTCTCTTTTCTGTATTCAGTGGAAGGGTATTTCACAATTCCTGTTTGTCTTAGTTATGTAAATAATGTGTGTGGGCATGCACTTTTATACTCCTTGAAACCATCTTAGTGTATAATAACGCAAAAAACAAAACCCATTGCTGTTGTGACTTACTGCATCCTACAGGACAGGGTAGGTGGACTGCCCCATAGAGATTCCAAGGAGCACCTAGCGGATTTGAACTCCCAATCTTTAGGTTAACAGACATAGCGCTTCACCATTATGCTACCAGGGTGCATACTACACCCAGACAGAACACAAATTGAACACAAATCCAACCCAAAGTGAGGACTTTAACTGAATATTCAAGAAAAGACATGAGAAAAGTTGTATCACTGTCACCAAAAATAATAATAATAATAATGAAAGAAAGAAAATTCTCCTTATAGCCCATCAAGATAATTTGGTTCCATTTCTCATATCCACCCTGACATTCAGAATCCCCAAGTTAACATATTCTCCTCAACAAAACAAAAGCCCAGTAGCATTTCAACATCTATTGGCATGGAGTGCATTAAGACTCATACTGATCCTACAGAACACAATGTACCTCCCTCAAAGGGACTTCAAGGCTATAGCCTTTACAGAGGAGGAGTGCCACGTCCTTCTCCTCTGGAGCAGCTGGTGGGTTTGAGTTGACAACCTTGTGTTAACAGCAGAATGTTTAACCATTGCATAACCACGGCCTCCCTAAATAGTGTTTTCATACAACTGAAAGGCTTCAGCACATCTATCTACATATGTACATCTGTGTCATATCTACATCACATTTCTCCTCATTTGAAACTTGGACCCTAAACTAATGGCTCCTGAAGTCTTTTCAGCATACCCTTTATCTGAGTTAAGATATGCCTGGCCAGAAATTCTCAATTTGGGAAAAGAATATCACACCTGGATTTCTCAGGTGAGGCCGTTAGATGCTGTTGAGTCCGTTGTAACTCATAGCACGCCTACATTCAACAAAGAGAAACACTGCCTGGCCCTGCAACACGCTCACTGTTGCAGCCCCTCCATCAGTCCACGGCTTCGAGGATCTTTCTCTCTTTTTTGCTGACCCTCTGCTTTACTAAGCACAGTGTCCTTCTCCAGGGACTGGTCCCTCCTGATAACACATCCAAAGTATATGAGATGAAGACTCATCAACATTTCTAATGAGCTTTCTGGCTGCACTTCTTCTGAGAAAGATCTGTTTGTTCTTCTGTCTGTATATGGGATATTCAGTGTTCTTTACAAACACCACAATTTAAAGGCATCAGTTGTTCTTCAGTCCTCTTTATTCACTGCCCAGCTTATGTATTCATATGACCAAAAAATCCGCCAGCATCGAGTTGATTCTTACTCACAATTACCCTGTAGGATGGAGTAGAACTGCTCCACGGTTCCCAAGGAGCACCTGACAGATGCAAACCGCCACTCCTTTGGTTAGGCCACACCACTTAACCGCTGCTCCCCCAGGGTTTCCACATGCATACAAGACAACTGAAAATGCCATGGCTTGGATCAGGAGCATCCTCATCCTCACAGTGTCCTCTTTGCTTTTTATAACACTTTAAAGAGCTCTTTTGCTGCAGATTTCTGTAGTCCCAAACTGTAGATGAATGGTGGGGATTGCTCATGGCATACAGTATTTCCCAGCATATTTTTCTGCTGCTCTGCCTTAAATCTTCTTTAAAGCAGAAGTCCAAGGTGAGACATTGATGTCAAAACCGTTGGGTTCCACTACCAACACAAGTGTACTAAGACTGCTTCTGGGCGATGTGTCCGGAGGCTGCTGTTTACGTAACCCCTCCTATCCAAATACACCCATTCTTCCTCTAATTATCTTCTTTCTCAGTCTAAAACCCTAACACATTTTCTGAGCTGCATGTCCAGGATGATTTCTGGACTTCTAGGTGCAGAACAAGGGGAAGTACAAGGTGGACAAGTGAGTGAAACAGCGAAGGGGCATGCTGTTTGCTTACACACATAAGCAGCATCTTCTTACTTTTTCAGTATGAGTACATAACACTCATAAAAAGAGATGAGTTCTCAATAAATGTTTAAGTTGTTGTTCTTTGTAAACACAATTTCTATTTGTTCCTTTATCAACCATGAGAAAAGAGAGTCAAATCATATTATTCCTAAAAACAGGCACTGGTGCTACCAGTAAGCTGGGAGAAAGAAGAGCTATCCTTGCCAAGGACAAGTTTTAACTGATGATGACTGTGGCACTAACGAGGTTGCCTCCCATCAGTATGAATCCTGCTCCAAAGCACCCCTTAGAGTGGAAGCCACAGAAGCAGACAGAAACAACCTACTCCGTTTGCCAGAACCTCCCAGAAGGCAACATCAATAATCGGAGCAGTACTGATCCTCCACTACCAAGACTGCTGTCGGCTCCTACCCTGCTTAGGGAATCAGACTTTCTAGGGAAATACCAGCCAATAAAATGATGAAAGAGAATCCCAGTATTACTCTAAGGCAGTTCTCACCATAGCTAAGCAGTGCGCATTATCATAGGAAACTGGCCACATACAAAATATTTTATCCAAGGCCTGATAAAAAATAAAGATTTCAATGGTACATGTAATTGCTTTAAATAAAAATAAATGTTTCTATGTAGTTTCAATTCTACAATTAGTCATCAAAATTAAATCCAGATACACATATCTGCAAAAGATGTGCATGACCCAGAAGTTGTGAACTGGAGTGAAAACGAAGGAAATTAAGACAATCCACCCTGGTAGACCTCTAATATTCAGCTATTTGAGATGATCTTTTCTTGATTCTGAACTATTTAGATTGCTGCTTAAAAGTACTCAGTTTATTCAGAAATGATAGGTAGAATGCAGTGTTCAACATATGCTACAGTGTACCAAGCTTTTTAGGTGAGTTGTCTCGTTTATTTTTCATAAGTTCTTGGTAGATACAATTATTATTCCACACGGCAAAGGAGAGAATTGAAGGAGAAGAAAAGTTTCCTCTTCTAGCAAGGTCACCTAGCTGGCATGTGGTGTAACTGTGCTTCAGTCCATGTGGTCTAGTTTCCACACCTGCTGTCATTACCACTAACTTACTGCCTTCGTTTCATTTGTCTGATCAAATTGAGCTCACCAAATAAGTTCACATCTACTTAGGAATAGAAGGTCAGACACTTAGAGCCAAATTCTTTGCAATTTTCCTTCATATTTTCAAATTAAATCTGTACAAGTCAGCATATATTTCAATATTGCACAATTTTACTGCACTTTTATATAACAATTCCCCTCACTCACCTAAATCTACCATTAAGACCCATCAATTCTACTTCTGAAAATACCTCTGTCAGCGCGCACTCTCCATCTCCCCTGCCTTCACTTTATTCCCACCTACCATCATCCCTTTCCTGGATTCCTGCAGGAGCTTCCTAATTTCTCTTCTGCTTTCCATTATTATTTCTCTAATAACCCTGAAATTTACTGTCTATATAATATGGTGACTGAAACAAAATTTAAATTAAATTATGTCACTCCTATGCTTAAAACCCTCCGATGACTTTACACTGGTCTTTGAATAAAATTTAAACCCTTATCATAGCCCACATGGTCTTTCACAGTCTGGTTGCTACAACCTAGCTATTCAACTCCACCTCACACTACCTTTCCCCTTGCTTACAGTGCTTTAGCCGCTATTCTGTTCTGTTTGTTTGTTTGTTTCAAGTGAGCAAACTCTGTTCTGTCTCAGGGCCTTTGTACTTACTCTTGCTGAGAATATTCTTCATGGAATCCTTTGCACACATGGCTGGCTCCACCTCATCCACTACAGCTGATGTGAACATCACTGGCCAAGAGACAGTTTTTCTGACTACTTATATAAAAGAGTACGCACATACAACTCCCACCACCCTGACCATTGCCACCAAATTGCTCCAGAGTATTTAACAAAATGTGAAAATATTATGTAATTTCTTCACTAAAAATATAAGCCCAAAGGGCAAACAAATGGTGTCCCCAGGTCCAGCAGAGTACCTGGCACTAGGCTATTGTTAGACGCCCTCTAGTCAGTTCTGACTCATAGCAACCAAATGAAACACTGTCCCGTGTACCACAGAAGGAAGCGCTGTCCTGTCCTGTGCCATCCTCTCAGTCATCGCTTCGCTTCATCAAATCCTTACAGCCCCTGGGTCACTCTGTCTCACTGAAGGTCCTCCTCTCTTTCACTAACCCTCTCCTTTACCAAGTGGAATGTCTTTATCCACAGACTGGCAGTTCCTGATAACATGTGCAAAGAGCAAAAATCTCACCATCTTTGCTTCTTTGCTTCTGAGGAATACTCTGGCTGTTATTCTCCCAAGACAGATTTATTTGTTCTTCTGGCAGTCCGGCGTAGGTGTCATATTTTTCACCAATACCTGATTCCAAGGCGACAACCCTTCTTCGGTCTTCTTTATTCACTGTCCAGCTTTCCCATGCATATAAGGTGATTGAAAGTGCCACGACATGGGTCAGGCACACTGTCATAGACTGACTTATATCTTCACAAAAATGTCTGTATCAATTTAGCTAGGATGTGATTCCCAGTACTGTGTGGTTGGCCACTGTTCTGTCATTTGATGAGATTTTCCTGCACGTTGTAAAGTCTACCACTGCGATTAAACAAAATGGATTCATGGCAGTTATGTTGATGAGGTCTATAAGATTGTTGTTAGGTGCATTCAAATCAGCTGGATGCTGTGTACAATAGAACTTAATACTGCTCAGCCGTGCACCAGACACAGAAACGCTTTTATGCCTAAGCCATTGTTTCAGCTACTGTGTCAGTCCATCTCCTTGCAGGTCTTCCTCTTCCTCGCTGACCACGTACTTTGCTAAGCATGATGTTCTTCACCAGCGACAACCCCTCCTGACAATATGTCCAAAGAATACAAGATGCAGTTTCTCCATCTTTGTTTCCAAGGAGAACTCAGGCTGAATTTCTTCCAAAACAGATGTGTTTGTTCTTTGGGCAGCCCATGATGCATTTGATATTCTTCTCCAGGACCACAATTCAAAGGCATCAATTCTTCTGTCTTCCTTATTTATTGTCCAGCTTTCACATGCATGTGATGGCTCAAGTTAGGCTCACCTTAGTCTTTAAGGTGACATGTTTAACTTTCACCACTTTAAAGAGGTCCTTTACAGCAGATTTTCCCAGCGTAATGTGTCTTGATTTCTGACTGTTGCTTCCATGGTGTTGACTGTGGAACCAAATAAAGTAAAATCCTCAACAACCTTAATCCTTTCTCTGTTTATCATGATGTTGCTTACTGGTCAGTTGTGAGGATTTTTGTTTGATTTATTTTGAGGTGTGATCCATACTGAATGCTTCAGACTTTGATCTTCATCATTTAGTGTTTCAAGTCCTCTTCACTTTCAGCAAACAGGATTGTATCATGTGCATGCTAAAGGGTGTTAATCAGTCTTCCTCAATCCAGGTGCCATGTTCTTTTTCACGTAGTCTAGCTTCTTGATTATTTGCTCAGCCTACTGACTGAATAAATGTGGTGAAAGGATACAACCCTGATGCACATCTTTCCTGACTTTGAACCACGCAGTATTCCCTGATTCTATCTGAATAACTGCGTTTCGGTCTATGCACAGGTACTTCATGAGCACAATTAATTTTTCTGCAATTCTTATTGTTTGCAAAGTTATCCATAACATGTTATGATCCACATAGTTGAATGCCTTTGCATAGTCAGTAAAATACAGGTAAACATCTTTCTGGTGTCCTGTGCTTTCAGCCACAATCCATCTGGAATCAAAAGCAAAATCCCTTAATCTATATACTCTTCTGAATACAGCTTCAATTATAGGTAGTTGCTTCTCAATGTATGGCTGCAGCACTACTTTTTAAATTATCTTCAGCAAAATTTTACTTTCATGTGATGTTAATGACATTGTTCAATAATTGCCACTTGCCATTGGATAACAAATGACCAAAGACCAGCTGAGTCGTGGAACGGCATCAAGGGTATCATACAGGAAGAGAGCAAAATGCCATTTTAAAAGACAAGAAAGAAAGAAAAGGCCAAAATGGATGTCAGAAGAAATTCTGAAACTTGAATGTAGAACAGTTACACTAATGGAAGAAATAATGTAGTAAAGAGCTGAACAGAAAATTTCAAACAGTGGCTTGAGAACACAAAGCAAAGTATTATAGTGAAACATGCAAATCCTTGGAGTTAGAAAACCAAAAGGGAAAAACAAACTTGGCATTTCTGAAGCTGAAAGAACTGAAGAAAAAACTGAAGGCTGGAGTTGCAAGACTGGAGGATTCCACAGGTAAAAGATTGAATGACCTAGGAAGCATCAAAAGAAGGTGGAAAACATACACAAGAGTTACCATACCAACAAGAATGGGTTGACATGCAACCATTTCAGGAATTACTATGTGCTCAAGAACCTAAGGTAATAGAAAACAAAGTCCACCCTGCACTGAAGGCAGTGTGAAAAACAACCCTCCAGAAATTCAAAGAATAACAACTGAGATGTTGGTCTATGTCAAGAAATTCAGAAGACAGCTAGAACCAGATTTGTTCCCATCCCAAAGAAAAGTGATCCAACAGAATAACGCAAAGTAGAGACTCAGTAAACACCTTGGGGTAAGTGAATGTGCTCCCAAACTCCTCCTTCTGCAGCTCTTTAAACTGAGCATTAGAAAGTCCCTTTTAAAAAACAAATGGATGTCTTCAAGTCGTTTCCAACAGATAGTGACCCTATAGAATTGCCCCATGGGGTTTCTAATAAGAGGCTGATACAGTTGAATGGCAACTTTTTGATTAGCAACTGAGCTGTTAACCTCTGAACCACTTTCTTTCCAATTTTAAATTATTTAGAAGTTTTGATTATTAGGCTAACTTTATGAATTTTAGAAAATATGATACCAGTCCAAAAACTTTTACCAGACTTTTAAACCAGAGTTTATTCTAGTTGATGGTATATGTGTTACAGAAATATTTTCAATAACTTTTTATGTCTGTGTTCATGTCTAGACTTTCCTTGATTTTCTGGATATCTAAAGGGAATTTCTTAGATATTCAAAAAAGAAAGAAATATTTCATAAATTTAACTGAGTAATAAAATGTTCTAAATAATTTAAAATTGGATAGAAAGGTGGGATTTTTCTTTAAATAGCCTAATCTAGTCTTATTCTTATGCTTTCTTTTTTTTTTTTTTAACCAAACCAATAAGCTACAAGAAAAACACATTCTCCTCTGCTCTCACACTTCCTGAGGAAAAAAAAATTGTCACCACCTCAACGGAAATGCTACGAAAGTTCTCAACAAATTATAATTGACAAGAAGATGTTCTTGGATGTCTTCAACACGTCTACAAATTTGGTTATGTGCATCAGCAATTTTTTTTCTTTGCCTAGTAAACAAACTTCTGAGAAAACTTACTGTCTGTCTCCAAGACTGGAAGATAATCATATTTTTTTATGCTGAGAATAAAGACACTGAGAATCTATGCTAAAATATTAAAAATATTGTGGAAAAAGAACTCGAAAATCTAAAACAAATTAGTCAAAAGTGATTTCCATATTTCAACACTTAGTGACCCTTCTGCAAAAAATAATTCTGGATAATTTCTACTTGATTGATTCCCTCCTAAAATCTAAAACTCTTCTGGGTTTTTACTTTACTGAACATTTACTGATTTCCTACTATGTGCAAAGGGATACACAGCATTAAAAGTTGAGCAGTGTTAAATGGAAAAAAGAAAAGAAAGTTGTGATATCTTGAAATACGGCCCCTGCTCTTTAACTGAGGGTAAGCATGAAAAAAGAAAAAAAAAATGCACTGTGTAGAATTACTTCCAACTCATAGCAGTCTTAGAGTCTTCAAAGTTAAGCACACTTATAATTGACATTTGGCTCACATTCATAACTATAAGGCCACAAATGCTTTCAAAGTTCTTATACCATCAGAACGTTTTTAGCAATCTACAGATACAATGCAATCGTGATCCAAATACCAATAGCATTCTTCAGTAAGATGGAAAAAAATAATCAATAACTTTACATGAAAAGGAAAAGGCCCCAAATAAGTAAAACACTACTGATGAAGAAGAAGAAAGCAAAAGACTCACACTACTTGGTTTCAGAACCTACTATTCGGTTACAAGAGTCAAAAGACCAATGGAACAGAATCAAGAGCCAGATGTAAATCTATCCATCTGTAGTCATCTGATCTTCGACAGCCTCGCTAAGTCCATTAAACAGGAAAAGACAGTCTTTTTAAGAAAACATCCAGCAAAACTGGACATCTATTTGTGAAAAAGAAAGAAAAGAAAAAAGAAACAGACCTATACCTCACACTATTCAAACAAAATTAATTCTAAATGGATCAAAGACCTAAAAATAAAACACAAGGAATAAAGATTATAAAAGAAAACATAGGGTCAATGCTAGAGGCTCTAGTAATTGGTATAAATAGGATGCAAACCATAACTAACAATACACAACCACTAAAAGATAAATTAGATAAGCAGGACCTTCTAACAACTAAACACTTCTGCTCTTCAAAAGACTTCACCAAAATTGTAAAAAGAGAAACTATAGAATGGAAAAAAACTGGAGCTGTGACAAATTTAAAAACGGTGTCTGAAATCTACATGAAAATCCATACAACAAAAAGTCAAATAATCCAGTTAAAAAATTGGCAAAGGACAAGAACAGACACTTTGCCAGAGAAGATGCTTAGGTAGCTAACAGACACATGAGGAAATAATCTTGATCACTAGCCATCAGACAAATGCAAATCAAAACTACAATGCAATACCCTTTTACCCTGACATCACAGGCAAGAATCAAAAAAGCAGAAGATCACAAATGTTGGAGAGGCTATTGGGTGACTAGAACTCCTATGCATTGCTGGTGGAAATGCAAAATGGTACAACAATTTTGGAAAACTGTACGACACGTCTTTAAAATGCTAGAAATGGAAATACCATGTGACCCAGCAATCCCACCCTTAGAAATCTATCCTAGAGAAAGGACAACCTTCACACAAATAGACATACGAATACCTATGTTTATTGCAGCATTACTCACAATAGCAAAAAGATTTAAACAACGTAAGAGGAAACTCTGCTGGCATGGTTGTTAAGTGCTACAGCTGCTACCCAAAAGGTCAGCAGTTCATATGTGCCATTCACCTCTTGGAAATGCCATGGAGCATTTCTACCTTGTCCTATTAGGGTTGCTATTTATGGGTGGGAGCTGACTCCACAACAGTGGGGTTTTTGGTTATTGTTGTTTTTCATTTTTTTTGTTTGTTTGTTTCTTTGTTTTTGGTTTAGTGACTATCAACAGACAAATAGACGAAATATAACACATACACATAATAGAATACTATGCAAAAATAAAGAACAATGATGAATCTGCAAAACATCTCACAACATGGATGAATCCGGAGGGCCTTATGTAGAGTGAAATAAGTCAATCACAAAAAGAGAAATAATGTATGAGACCACTATCATAAAAACACACGAAAAGTTTTACATACAGAAAGAAACAATCTTTAGTGGTTACAAGGGAGGGGAAAGGTGGGGACAGAAAAAGACTAAGTAGACAATGTCTAGAAACGGTGGCGTGTAGTGGTTAATTGCTACAGCTGAGAACAAAAAAGGTCGGCAGTTTGAATACACCAGGTGCTCCTTGGAAACTCTGTGGCACAGTTATACTTTGTCCTGTAGGGTCCTTGGAAAGCCGCGTTAAGTGCTAAGTCTGCTAACTGAAAGGTTAGCAGTTCAAACGCGCCAGTCGCTCCTTAGAAACTTTATGGGGAAGTTCTACTCTAACCTCTAGGGTCTCTATGAGTTGGACTCGGCTCGACGGCATGGGTTTGGTTTTGTTGTTGCTGTTGTTGGTTTAGGATCCTTATGAATCAGCATTGACTCAATGGCAACATTTATGAATTTTGTTTTTTGTTTTTCCCAGTGGTGTAGTGGGTGAGTGCCACATCCGCTAACCCAAAGGTAGTCCGCGCAAATTTGCCAGGCGTTCCTTGGAAACTCTACAGGGCAGTTCTTCTCCGACCTATAGGACCTCTAAGTATCGGAATCGACTTGATGTTAGTGGCTTTGGCTTTTCTTCTAGACAATGTCTACATGGTAACTTTGGTAAAGCAGTACACAGTAATGGGGAAGTCAGAAAAACTTGTAGAAGCTTCATACACATATTCAGACTCTCTGAGGGACTGAATTACTGGACTGAGAGTTGGCTGCTACAGTCTCAGAAGGCATTTAGTTCAACTGGCATAACATAGCTTATAAAGAAAGTGTTCTACATCCCACGTTGGTGAGTAGCGTCCAGGTTGTTAAAAGCTTGTGAGAGGCCACCTATGATACTGCCCTGGCCCCAGCTCATCTCGAGCAAAGGAGAACAAAGAATACCAAGCCTTTGTACTGGAGAGATTATTCCAAAGAACTAACGGACCACAAGTACCACAGCCTCCACCAGACTGAGTCCAACACAACTAGATGGTGCCTGAGTGTTAACACCTACTGCCCTGGCAGGGATCACAACACACAATCTGGGACAGAGCTGGAGAAAAATGTAGAACACAACTATATCTCACAAAAAAAGACAAGACTTACTGGTCTGACAGAGACCATAGAAACACCAAGAATATGGCCCCTGGACACTTTCTTAACTGAGCACTGAATTCATCCCTGAGGCTCATCCGTCAGCCTAAGGTTTAGACAGTCCCATATAACAAAATGAGACTAAATTGGCACGCAAGCCCAAGGGCAAGGACAAGAAGGCAGAAGGGGACAAGAAAACTGGCAATGGGGAAACTGAGGCTGAGAAAGGTAGAGTGTCAATAAGTCATGGAGTTGGCAGCCAGGGCCACAAAGCAGTATGTATATTAACTATTTAATGAGATACTAACTTGTTCTGTAAACCTTCATCTAAAACACAATAAAGAGATAAAAATAAATTTCTTCAGAGTAATGCATATTTCTATATTCTCTCATATCCTTTCACTATAGAAAAGTAAAAGATAACTACAGAACTGCACTTAATTCATTCAGTCATCTGTACATTGCAATTCACTTGAGATATATAGCGGCATAGTATCTGTAATGAAACAAAGATACTTGTATATAAAACCCCTAAACAAAGAGCAGTTCTCTAGGTCTGATTCCAAAGCTGTGACTCAGTCAAAACTCAAGGACTTGTGCACAGATGTCGATGATAGAATCTTGTCCTTAGGAAACAAGACTGGATCAAAGTGCTAAATCCAGACAGCATTTGCAATGTCATTTATTATTCCTCTACAGCGTCGCCATGAGTCGGATCCGACTCGATGGCACTTGGCTTGGCTATAACAATGCATAACATCATGAGATTAATCTGAACAGAGCTTCAGTTTTAACATTAACTTAATGAGAAACTAAATTATATCTTTAAAGCATTAATGTCAATATACTGGAAAATGGAAACTGCCTTTTGTCCATTAAGGAGTGTATTGAGTGCCTACTGTATACTTTACTAGTACCAAGAAGCCTGATTGATGTTTCTTTAATTAGATGATATTTGCATAGTATTTATTTCAGATATGCCCCTATAGGCAGATGTATGTCAAAGAGAAATATATAATAAATGACATCTGCTTAATACAACTTTATACTATCCTACAAAGACTAGCCCTCTGGCCTTTTATTTTATTTAACAAAAATTTGCTGTGTTCAGTGGAGAACAGTGAAGCGGGGACACTAAGTTCTTTCTTAAATGTAAGAAAATATGGTGTCTGTTACCTTTACCTTTTATGAGTTGCCTGCTCCCCAGTATTTGGCAAGACAAATAGAATTACATACTGTGAGTGACTCAGAACAGAACTTCACTATCAATCATCTGCCTGGCTCTGCACAGATTCTGTAGGGCATTCAGGACATTTTGCTGCCTATGAATATTTTAGACAAGAGTCCCTGAAAGCTTCCTGATGGATTAATACAAGAAAGGAGGACGTTTTCATGTTTTATGGCTATTTGCTAAAGTACTACGGCCATTACTACACTCCGATGAAAGGATGCCTCTTTAAACAAAAAGAAGTGGCCCTGTAAAAGAGTTCTGGCTCCCTTTATCATAAACTGATTCCAAAGTAATGATATATAATATATAAATATTGCATGTGCTCCTCGGCAGGAAATGAAATGCTCCACTAGCACCAGCACCTTTACACCCAGCAATAATTGTTGGGGAAAAAGGAAGAAAGAAAACGGATGCTGATCATTTAAGAAAGGAAGTTTGCTCACATACCTCTTTAGCTTTAAGAATGAAATAAAAGGCAATTTATTAGCCTCTCTATCATTTTACCATGGGATTCATACACATGTATAAACAGTGGAGTAACATCCTCTACAGCAGTTCACAACTTTTCTAGTCGTGTTTATGCTATATTTTAAAGGCAACAGAAAAATTCTAGAGAACACAGGAAAACAGAACAAAGAAAAAATAATTTGGTGATCCACCACAGCAAATATGTTGAGGTATTTCCTTCTAGTTTTTAACATATTTTATATATGTAGTATTCTGTACCTGCTATTTTGTTAATGAATTGTGAATACTTTCACATGTTCTTATAAACTTCATATATATTTTAATCGTTACGTAACGTTCCATTAAGAATATATACCAAAGTTGATTTAACACATACCCTGTGTTAGACATTTAGCTTTTCAGTATTTTTTACATACATAAATATCCATTACTTCACACTGCTGTGCACATATATTTTTGAATATCTGGACTGTTTTGTTTCTAAGTCAAGAAATATTTCTTTTATCTAGAAATGCTGAAAAAATGCACCCAACTCCTCAATGGTAAAACATATGGGTTTTATTTTTCAATATCTCTTCTACTACTAAGCACAGTATATAGGAAGTTCATATATATCTAGAGAATAAACTAAAGACAACCACTTACAATGTGCTTTTTTAGAACTTATTAACACTCTTAACTACTCTGGAAAGTGTAATTATTATCACACTTTTTATAAACTGCAAACCCTGAGTCTGTATGTGTCCTATTCAAGTTCAGACAGTAAACCACAGAGCTGATATTTCACCCCATGCCTTTCTGACTTCAAAGTCCACCATGTTTTTCCCATACCACACTGGGCAAGGAACAGGGAGGCTGTACTGTGTACCAATTACAAATAACAGTGCTTGAAGCCAACAGCTTTGGTCCTGAATCCAATTCTGCCACTTATTCTGTGTGATCTTGCCTAATTACTTATCCTTTCTGTGCCTTGGTTTCCTTAATCTCTAAAATTTTTTTGATAAGAATATTAAAGCTAGCACAGGTTTAAGAATTAAAAGAGCCAGTGTATTAAGCATACAATTAATGTCAGCATTAGTTTGTTAGTTGTTATCTTGAGATTTCCATACACTAAATTAATACAAATTTCAACTACAGACTGTAGATATTCTTCTACTCTCAAGTAGACAATATACACACTTCATTCTCTATAAAGAGTAAAGCCGAAAAAAAGATGTACCTCAAAGCCCTCACCCAGTCTCTAAAAAAGTATAAAGTGATTACTTAGTCCACCTATATTGGAACACATTGCTTACATTTGTTAAGGATTAAAATTAACTGATACAGCTACATCTTCAAAAAGAAATATGCAGACAAAAATATATTTTATATCTTACACAGTTTGGAAACTCTGGTGAAGTAGTGGTGAAATGCTGTAGCAGCTAACCTAAAAGTTGCCAGTTCAAGTCCATCAGGCACTCTTTGGAAAATCTTTGGGGCAGTTCTACTGTGTCCTATAGGGTTGCTATGAGCTGGAATTAACTCACTGAGCTTATTGGCACTGGGCTTGTTATTTATTTTTTTGGTTATACAGTTAAATTAAGTAACTCAGCTACCACTTGTTCCAGTACTAAAGACCTAGATGAACTTTCATACTGTCTTTGGCATATTCAGTCTTAAAAAACAGTAGTTTGTAAAACTACTACTGGTTGAGGTATAATTGCATTCATGCAGAACTGTATATACACCAAAAAGCAGTCATTCAAACAGGAGAAATTGATAACACGTGGTTTAAAATCAGGAAAGGTGTATGTCAGGATTATATTCTTTCACCACACTAATTCAATTGTATGCTGAGCAAATAATTAGAAAAGCTGGACTATATGCAGCGTAAGTATCTGGAAGAAGACACATTAGCAACCTGTGATATGCAGATGACACCACCTTCCTGAAGTGCTGAAATTTAAGAAGATTTGAAAAACTTACTGATGAACATCAAAGGCTACAGCTTTCAGTATGGATTACCTCAACATAAAACAAATAAAAATTAAAAAAAAATTCTTGGAACTAGACCAGTAAGCAACATCATGATAAATGAAGAAAAGGTTGAAGTCATCAAGGATTTCACTTCACTTGGATCTGTAATCAACACTTGTGGAATCAGTAGTCAACAAATCAAATAACATACTACGTTGGGCAAATCCCCAACGAAACACCTCTTTAAAGTGTTTTCAAAGCAAACATGTTACTTAGAGGACTAAGATGAGCCCGACCCAAGCCATGGTGTTTTCAGTGATGTCATGTATGTGAAAGCTGAACAATGAGAAGAAGAAGAATTGATGAATTTGAGTGGTAATGTTGGCAAAGAACACTGAAAATGCCACGGGCTGCCAGAAGAACAAGCAAATCTGTCCTGAAAGTGCAGCCAGGATGCTCCTGAGAAGTATGGACGGCAAGACTGTTTTCAACAAATTGTGGACATGTTTTTAGGAGCCACAGTCGGATCTGACTCGACGGCACTTGGCTTGGCAGTCCCTGGAGAAGCACATCAGTGTCAGTGAAAAAGGGGAAGATCTTCAATGAGAAGGACTGACAGCGTGGCTGTAACAATGGTCTCAAGCAGAACAACAATTGTGAGGATGGCACAAGACCAGGCAGTGTATCCTTCGGCTGTACATAATGTCACCATGAGTTGGAATCAACTAGATGGCACCTAGCAAAAACAAGGTGTGGTTACACTTGGGGTTACTCTCAGAACACTGACTACTTGAGAAATATTAATGTAGACTTCTTGCCAATAATTAAAATCAAATTCACTTAGGTCAAGAGACAAATCTTAATTTTGAAAACAAGTTGGTAGTCCAAGGCAATAGAGTAGTCAGATGATTCATGACATCCCTCTTATAACAAAGACCTAAGGAAATGAGTGATTTGACATAAATGACAGTTTTTGACCTCTGAGCATCAAAGATAAGGCTGAAAACTCAGATCAAGTGCCAAGAGGAAGAAGAGACAGTATAAAAACAGAAGACACAGAGAATTATGGATGGCCAGCACCTTGCTGGCCAAACTTGGACAGCGCAGCCATATTGAGATAAATCAGGCTGCATTCCCAGCTGAACCTCCACCACCTAGAATGTTCAGAGCCAGGCTGGGGTGCTTGTCACCCTGTAAAAAGTAAGTGCACACACTGCATCCACCACAACCACATCAGGTCCACAGTGTCAGAGGTCCTTGGGCCTGGACGCCTCCTACACTCCTTGTCCATCATCCTCCCAGGGTTGGGGGGAGCCTGTGGGCCAAAACGCCAAAGGTGCCTGCCCCTTTGCTCAGTCACTCAAGTCAGGAGCCTAGAGCCCTGAAGTGCCTCCTCAGAGGCAGAGCTCTCCGCTCTTACAGCCACTCACACTGGGAACACGAGTGTAACAGTACCTCCTACAATGGCAGCAGAGCCTTTTACACTCCAGTCACTCACATCAGGGGCCCACAGTCCTGTAGTGCCTTCTGCAGCACTTGGCGGAGCCTCCCACTTCCTCCAGAAACTCATGCCAGAGGCCCAAAGGCAGACTGGAAAACCTCCTCCATGACCCTCTACTGTAGACAGGGACACACCCTACAGTATGACACCCATGGCCAAGTGATATTCCCCTAGACTTTGCCCCCTGCATCAGCCATCTACCACAGCTGGAGGCCTGTGCTCACTACAGACATACGTATACAGTCCTACCCATAACCCAAGATCATAAGTGAGATGTTCTGCACCACTCACCCTGTGACTAAAGAGCCAGGCACCCCTTCCCCTGACCACCTGGCACACACAACACCCAACCCAGAAAACAGAGAAAACACCCTTGCACCCACAGCTAGGTGACCAGATGGACAGATACATCACCTCACCAGAAATGCCAGCTACTCTTCTCAGTGGCTCTGTAAGACCTGGTCTCACAGACTCAGTCACTACTACCTCACTCAGATAAACACAAGAGGTGAAGTCATCAAGGTAGCCAATTTAGAGACCAGGGTAGAACACACACCCAGCCTACTCAAATATATCAAAACAAAACAAAAATTCAGACACAGCAAACAAGCATACAGTAAATAAATGAATAAAATAACTTCTTGATGCCCTGTAGACAACAGAAAATATCAAATCATATAAAGAAGCAGAACAAGGTGGATCCAGCAAGTGACCAAAATAAAGAACCAGAAAACCTTCCAGAGAAAGAAATGACAGTGGAACAATCTAATAAGGAATTCAAAAGACTGATATGCAGGGCTCTCTAAAAAAATCAAGAAAGGGGTCAAGGAAAACACAAAAAAAAATTCAGGAAAACAAATAAGAATGAAATAACAACATAAATACTTAAGTGGAAACCATTCAAAAACAGCTACTAGAAATCCAAAAGATCTACAATAATGTATCAGAAACCAGTGACTCAAAGAGAACACAAGGTTTGAACTGAAACAGTGGAAGACAGAATTAGCAAAACTGAAGACTATTCCTCAACACCAGTTAGTTTGAGGAAAAATCAGGAAAGGATAAAGAAAAATAGAGAAAGCCTAAGAATTAGGTGGGATACTACCAAAAGAAAAAATTGTACATGACTGGAGATCCAAAATAGAAAGAGACAACGGAAAACACAGAAAGAATTGTTAAAAACTCACAGGTAGAAAACTTCCCCAATATCATGAAAGATGAGAAGGTACCTGTCATGGGTTGAATTGTGTCCCCCCAAAAATGTGTGGTTTCGCTAAACTGTATGTTAAAGGATTAGGGTGGGGCTGTAAATTCCTGCATAGGATTACTTCCCTGCTGTGCTGTAAAGGGAGTTTCCCTGGAATATAGCTTGCCCCACCCTTAATCCTTCCAGCCTGCAAGAGATAAAAGGAAAGAGAAGCAGGCAGAGAATGGGAACCTCACACTGTCAAGAAATCTGCACCAGGAGAAGAGTGCTTCCTTCAGACCTAAGGTTCCTGCGCCAAGACGCTCCTGGACAAAGACTGATGCAATACCAGACTTTCCTCCAGAGCCAACAAGGGGAAAGCCTTTCCCTGGAGCGGACACCCTGAATATGGACTTGCAACCTACCAGACTGTGTAAGAATAAACCTTCCTTTGTTAAAGCCATCCACTCTGTGATATTTCTGTTAGAGCAGCCCTAGCTGACTAAACCAGTACCCATCCAAGAAGCTCAATGAACTCCACACAGGACAGAACACAAAAGAAAGTCATTAAGATATATAATCAAACTTATAAAAAAAGAAGAAGAATCCTGACAAGTTACCTACAATGTAAATGAGTTACTATGTCAACATGTGACCAGAAGAACCAGATGGTGCCCAGCCATCACCTATGACAGCTGTGATGGGGCTCACAAAGTTGAGTCCCAGGGGCAACATGAGAAAAAGAGGGATGCACCCTAAGAACTCTGCTAAAAGACTGCAGTTGATGGGAGTTCCCCTGGGAGCATGACCCCTGACCTGATGCTGCCCCTGATCATAAATCATTACTGAGGTCAACTCTTTGGACAGGAATGGATTAGACTCAGGGATACAGAGTGGCCATATCGTGAGTGCACTCTGGTTCTATGCATCTGCAGGATGTCGTCTGTCATGGATTGAATTGTGTCCCCGCAAAAATGTATAAGTTGATTTGACTTGGTTTGGAGTCCTAATATGGTGTCCTTCCTCCCATGTGTTGTGAATCCTGCCTCTGTGATATTGATGATGGAGAATGGTTTGCAGTTGTGTTAGTGAGGCAGGACCCAAGCTACAAGCTTGTGGAATATAAGCGAGAGAAGTGAGCTGAGAAAGTTGGGAACCTCATACCACCGAGAGAGAAGCACCGAGAGCAGAGCACATCCTTTGGACCCGAAGTTCCTGTGTTGAGATGCTCTCACTGGATGTGGACTCAGCCTACCAGACTGTGATAAATTCTCCTACTGAATGGACTTACAATTTGTAAATGGATTTGTGGCTTACCGGACTGAGACAATAAAAGCTTCTCTACATGAAACCTTCCACTCATGGTATTTTCCATTAGAGCAGTACCTGGTGACCAAGACATCATCCTACTGGCCTGTTACTAGAGGAGAGTGGAGAGGGTGGAGAAGAGGGGACAGGAGATTGTTAAGAGGATATGACATGTATAAAATGGAAAGGAGGAGTGTACTGTGACCGGGCAAGGAGACCAGAAGGAGCTGCAGATAGGCGGGCATGCAAATTTGAATTTGATTGTACACTTTCACTCAATCACAGTAGAATAAATAAACAAATTTTTGGTAAGCTTTCACTTAATCACAATCAAAAACTTTTTTTAAAAAAAGGAATTATCTGGCAATCTTGTCAAAACACAGATTCTGATTTAGATGTCTGGGGTAGAAAAGCAAATTCTCAGCAGAGGTTAAGAAAAGAAAGAAAGAAAAGTTACCTACAAAAGGAAACCAGTAAGACTACGCTCTAATTAATCTGCAGAAGCCATGAAGGCAATGGGACAGCATACAAACATCCAAAAGAAAAAAATTGCCAACCAAGAATTACGTATCCAACAATATTGTCTCTCAAAAATGATGACGACTTTAGGACATTTCCAGATGAACAGAAATGAAGAGAATTTGTAAAAACTAGGCTAAACATGTAAGAAATACTAAAGAGAGTGCTTTGGATACAGAATCAATAACATCAGATCACAATCTGAGAGTAAGACACAGGACAAATCAGGCAGACATCAACTCCAATAGAGAATTCTCAAACATAAATCAGAGTTAAAAGGGAGACTAGAGATGCCAATCTGTGAATGACAACAGAGTGAAAACAAAAAAGTGAGAACGAAAGTGTAGCTACAGAACTTTCATAGGAAGAAGTCAAGGTGATATCAAGAAATAAAACACTGATTTAAGTTGGTAAGATAAAAGTAAATTTCAAGGTAACCACAAAGAAATTTAATGAATAAGAAAAAAAAAAGAGAAGCTAAAGGCTTGTTTTCACACGAAAACATGAGAGGTAAAGTGAAAATACACAAGTAAAACCGTCTAATATTCATGACTGGAGATTTAGTGAAATTTCTCTTCTTAGTGTAATAAGAAATTGTTCCCTCGTTAATCACCACTACTGTTAGACAAGACTCAACTAAAATCTCTGTTGTTCAGATATTATAATTTATAAAGACTATGTAATTTTTTTCCTTTTTTTCACATTGAAAAGACATACAAAACTTCAAAGGTCCCCACCACTAAAAAAGGAAAGAAGGATTTTGAGAAGTGCTAGATGATCTCACTCTATCAGTCTGAATTGGGACTGATGGAATGTGAAATAAATCCTAGGGTAAGAAAACTTCATGGAACACTAGGAAATGCCAAAAATTATTTATTTGTTAAGCATTAGAAGACACAGTTAGGAAAAGAGAAGTAGACAAAGACAACTTTTTCCTCAAACAAAGTATTTAAAACATTTTCTTTACCCAAAGTATCCTCTAGCAGATGAGTAAATCTCATCTACTTCGCAGACGTTATCAGCAGGGATCAGTCCCCGGAGAAGGACATCATGCTTGGTAAAGTAAAGGGTCAACAGACAAGAGGAAGACTCTCCAGGAGACGGACTGACACAGTGACTACAACAATGGATTCAAACAAAGTAACACTTGTCAGGATGGTATAGGACCAGGCAATGTTTCCCTGTTGTGCACAGGGTCACTATGAGTCCAACCAACTAGATGACACCCAACAAAAATCAAGTGCCCTACATCTCCAAATAAAAAATGTAAAGCCATTGTTGTTGCTGCTTTGAAAAGGTACACATGTATCAGTATTGAGTTTCACAGTGAGGCTACATAATAATAATCAAGAAACCCTCTAAATGACCAAAATGAAGACTGAAATTTTTATCCGAATTACCGAAATTCACTGGTAAAACAATTCCTAAGTTCAGTTCTAAATTAATCATTTATTTTTCCTATGTGCTACGGCTTTGTGAGGTTTTAAGTATATAAAGATGATTAGGATAGAAGTAAGTGAAATTTTTCTACTTGTGTTTGCCACACAAAATCTGAAACTTTTTCTTTGTTTGAAGAGGGGACCTCTACTTTATTACCTTGGTGGATGGGAAAACTCTCCTTCCATCACAAGAGATGGAAGTGTTAGACATTCCTTGAAGGTAGAGGATAATCTTGTAATCTAGCTTCTGACAATCAGATGCAAGCATATCTGTCTCTGACTCATTATGGACCAGTTTCACACCCTGTCTGTGGAAGTCATACCAGTAACGGCAGCTGCAGGTCAAGGCACAGACGCAGCATATGTTTTGTAAAACAAGATGTTATTACCAAATAAAAGTGTTCTGTTATGGTTTCCTCATCAACCCGGTTCTGATGTGGGATGTGGAACTTTGTTCCTAGAAAGCTTTTCTCATGCCTGTTGTTCTAGTCTTCCATTGATTCCAGGAGACACAAAGGCATTTGAACAGACTACTTTTCTTCTTAGCTGGAGTCAGCAACTACTGTTCAAAAATAAGTAAACCATATTTCCTCACTGGACTCTCTCCACAATCTCAAAACAGATACTAATACCAAAATATAAATTACATACACACATACACATATAGAAAGACATCACATTAGGGATAAGATAAATTTCTAACTGTCTTTAAGTCAGAGTTGAATGGGGCTCGTATTTATCCTTACATTAGTGCAAGAGAACACAATGGTGGCATAGTAGTTAAGTGCTATGACTGCTAACGAAAGGGTCAGCAGTTCAAACCTACCAGGTGCTCCTTGGAAACAATATGGAGCAGTTGTACTCTGCCCTGTAGGGTCACTATGAGTCAGAACTGGTTTGCTTTTTGTCTTTTAGTACAAGAAAAGGCTCGAAGCATTTTCAATTATTTAAAAGCTGCACATGTAGCTTTTGCGTGATTGTGATGAAGAATTTGTTGTGAGTGGGGGTTGGTTCAGTAGTATCAAAGTGTGAGATATTTTATATGGCATTAAAGGGCAAGTACAAGTTGCCCATAAGTCCGATGCTTGTAACTCAGGGACTACCTAATCAGGGCCATATCTCTTTTTTTATCGTCCCAATTTTTTAAGGCTTATTTGGTACATGAAGCCGTGGTGGCACAGTGTAAGAGCTCAGCTGCTAACCAAAAAATTCACCATTCAACTCTTACGGTCACTTCTCAGAAACCATGTAGGACAGCTCTTCTCTGACCCATAGAGTCAAAAGCCAGAGTAGAACTGCCCCATAGGGCTTCCATGAGCAGCTACTGATTTGAACCTCCAACTTTTTGGTTAAAAGCCTGAAATCTTAGTCACTTTGCCACGAGGGCTCCTTTGGTTTGTGTAAGTGTATGTATGTATATATGTGCACATGGATTATGTACATATACACACACACACAAACACATACACACACACATATATATAAATATATTTAGATAGTGAAACCTTGATAGCATAGTGCTTAAGAGCTACAGTTGCCAATGAAAAGATCAGCTATTCCACCTTTGGGTACCCTTTTAGGCAGTTCTATTCTGTCCTATAGGGTTGCTGTCACATGGAATCAACTTGATGAGATGATTTTATTATTATTAATATATAAATATGCCAGTTCATCTAATTATCAAACATCTGCACTGTGAGGTCTCAAAGGCACATCGAACTTAAAATCTCTGAAATGACATTGCAAACTTGTCCTCAATCATTTTTCTCTGCATCAGTGATTGGTACCACTCTTCTAGTTATTCACACCAGAAGGATGGAAGACAGTCTTGAAACTGCCCCCTTCTTCATTCCCAGTATTTACTGTATCACTAAGTCCTGTCAGTCTTGTCTCCTAAATACTTAAGTAATCATGCACTTCTCAATATCATCACTACACCCCAAATCTAAGCTTCTGTGATCTCTCACCTGGACTTATACATTAATAGGCTTCTAATTGATGACTCAGGTCTTGGAAGAAGTATAATCACAGTGCTACTTAGAAGAAAAGATGTCAAGACTGCACCTTTCAAATGATCATTAGCTATCAGAGAAATCCAAATCAAAATTACAGTGACATAACATCTAACCCAAACAAGGTTGGCCATGATCCAAAGAACACAAAACAACAAATGCTGGAGAGGCTGTGGACAAATTGGAACTCTTCTACATTGCTGGTGGGATTGGAAAATGGTACATCATCTTTGGAAAGCAATTTGACACTTGCTTAAAAAGCTGGAAATAGATGTATCATTTCATCCAGTAATCCCACTGCTCAGAATATATCCTACAGAAGCAAGAGCAGTCAGATGAAGAGATACATGCACGTGAATATTTATTGCAGCACAGTACACAATAGCAAAAAGATGGAATCAACCTAGATGCCCATCAACAGATGGATAGAAAAAACTATGGTACATATCATCAATGGAACACTGTGCAATGCTAAAGAACAATGATGATTTTAGGAAGTGTCACATAGCCTGGCTTTAAATGGAAGGCACAATGTTGAGTGAAATCAATCAGCAGGAAAAGGACAATTATTGACTGAGAACGCTGCTATAAGGACTTAAAAATAGACTGTGTACAGAAGAAAAGACTCTTTGATAGCTAAAAGGGTGTGGAGGGAGGGAGAGGGTTGATCATAGACTAGATAGCTGATAGAAATTTGCTAGGGGGAAGCAGTGACCGCACACAGTAGAAAGTAGATCAGGGCAGAGTCAAGATGGTGGACTAAATGCATGTCTCCCTAAATCCCTTTGGAAACCAAGACCTGAAATGATAATTAAGTGAAGCCTTCTGGATACCTAGTAAGCCCTGGAGTGCAGCATAGGGCTGTTAATTTGGACTTCATACCACTGAACACAAAACCTCCTCTCTTTCACTGATCCCAAGCAAGCAAGCAAGCAGAGGCTTGCACAGACCAAAGGTAACTCACCATTTTGATTTTTTTTTCCTCTGTCTTGGCTGGCAGGCAGAGCTGGGACTTGACTAGCTGCTGGTCTCAGATGCACTGCTGGTGGGACCAGCAACTATAACTGCCAGGTTCTGAGAGCCTAGCTTTGGACTCTGTACATCTCGGCTCCCCTGGCCTATCTTTCTGCCCCCGCCACGTGGTAGCCATACAGAAGTACTTGTGTGGAACACCATCTTGATCCACTGTGAAACAGCAAAGCCCAGACAGAAGACCAGGCCGCACTTGGTTTCTAGGCTGACAGCTAGCACCTGCCAGGGGTAGAGTGCTTTTCCAGCAGGGAGGCAGTGTTTTGCACAGTGTTGCCTGGGGCTAGGGCCCAGTGGTGGAGGCTATGGACTCCTGGCATTTCAGCACCCTTGACCTCTCTTTCTGCCAGGAGCCTGGTCCCAGCCAGCTGGAGAGCTTCTGCAGGACCCCTTCTTGTTTTGTTGGGAGGTGGAGTAATCCATACAGAAGCCTCAGCTGGTCCTAATTCCTAGGCTGAGAGGCAGTGCCTACCCAGAAGAGGCCGCTATTCCAGCAGAATAGCAGAATTCAACACAGTATCATCTACAGCTGGGGTCTGACAGCAGAAGCCAGCAGGGCAGTAGCCTTTTGGTATTTTGAGTTAGTTTATAACATCTGCGGTTCAATATAGAGGTGCTTACTTTGCCAGCCAGGAAAAGGGACCTATACACCTGAAAACCTCACTGACTTTGGAAGCTGTCAAATACTGTTTACTTCTCATTTTAAGATGCCCTAGAGAAACAACTGAGGTCCATCTTCACAGCATCTCTCCCAGCCTCTACTGACCCACAAGAAGCCCAAAAAGCAAAAAACCATGGAGAAGATGGTAACCCAAAATCACCCATGGCATCAGAAGGCCTCCAAAAGAAACCACCTCAGAACTTTCCAGTCAAAGAAGCTTTTCTGAAACTATCAGAAGGTGAATACAAAAGGATTATATATAGAACCTTCCTAGACCTTATGCAAAATGCAGCAGAGCAAAATGAAAAATTAAGCAAGCTGTTTGATCTGATGGAACATCAGTACATGGAAATCCAACAGATCAAGAACAAAATCAAAGACATAGAAACTTCAGTTCAAAGCCAAGAAAACACAGTGGAACAAATGGAAAATAGACTTTCTGATCTGGAAGACAGAGCTACTGAATCCCACATCTATCAGGAGAAATCAGAAAAAAGGAACAAGAAAAATGAAGGATTAAGAAGCATGTAGGACTCCATTAAGAAGAATAACCTACAATTAATTGGAGTTCCTGAACAGGATGAGACATCTGAGAACACAGAGTATTGTTGTTGAGCTGCTGACAGAAAACTTCCCAGAAATTATGAAAAAAGAGAATATAGATATCCAAGATATGTATCAAACACCACTCAATATAGATCTCAGTAGAAAGACTCCAAGACATACTATAATCAAGCTTAACAAAATAAAACATAAACAGAAACTCTAACATTCAGAGGGAAACCCTGTAGGGTCTCTTCAGATTTCTCAGCAGAAATGATGCTGGCACAGAGACAGTAGCATGACACATTCAAAGCCTTGAAGGACAAGAACTTCTAACCAAGAATTATATATCCTACAAAACTATCTTTCAAATATGAAAATGAAATTAAACATTCCCAGATAAACAGAAACTCCGAGACTTTGTAAAAACCAAACCAAAGCTAAAAGAAATATTGAAAGAATTTCTTGGCTTGGAAGAACAAAACTACTAATTTTATATTTTAAAAGGACACATTATCCAGAATCCTACTCAGGGAAGGCTCCAAAGACAATCAAAGCTATAATAGTGAAAGACACAATCTAGCAATCATATCATGTAAACCATGATATCATCATATTAAAAAGAGGGATGTACTTCAGTCATTATAGTCCTTCCAGATGGAGAGGAAGTTGACAAGACTGGTAGCAATCAAAATTGGGTTTATATATAGTTTAGTAAGCGGGATCATAGGGGCAGCCATAAAGCACAATAAAAAAGCAACATACCGTATCAACAAATGTAATAAGGAGAATAAACAACCACAAAAGCAACCCTGAAAAAAGTGAAAAATCAACTCACAAAGAAGGTTGCAGAACAGATTAATAAGAACAACAGAGAAAACATCAACACAAAAATAAGCATATCACAATGGCAGCACTGAAGACATACCTATCACTAATTACATTGAATGTGAATGGATTGAATGCTTCAGTAAAGCGATATCTTGGATCAAAAGACATGACCCATCTATATGTTGCCTACAAGAAACACACTTTAGACCTAAAGATAGGAACAAATTGAAAATTAAAAGACGGAAGAATATATATCAAGCTAACAATGAACAAAGAAGAGCAGGTGTGGCAATTCTAATCTCAGATAAAATCGATTTTAATGTAAAATCCACCAATGTGGACAAGGATGGACACTATTTATTGCTGAAAGGTTCAATACACAAGCAGGGCTTAACAATACTAAATATTTATCCACCCTAGGGCCGCCATGAGTCGGATCCGACTCAACGGCACTTGGCTGGCTGGCCAATATTAGAGCACTTAAATATGTCAAAGAAACACTGACTACACTGGAAAATGAGCAAGATCACTCCAAAATAATAGTAGGAGACTTCAACACTCCACTCTCAATACTGGACAGATTGTCTAGAAAAAAGTTTAGTAAAGACACAGAAGACCTTATTGCCACAGTTAACCAACTAGACCTCATCAACATATACCGAAATTTCTAGCTATCAGTGGACAAATACACCCTCTTCTCTAATGCACATGGAACATTCTCCAGAATAGAACATGTGTTAGGACATAAAGCAATTCTCAACAAAATCCACACCACTGAATTAATGCAAAGCATCTTCTCAGATCATGAAGCCATAAAAGTCAAAATCAATAGTGGAAGAAACATAGACAGAAAGTGGTACTCATGTAAATTGAACAACACCTTGCTCAAAAAACCATGAGTCATAGAAGAAATCAAGGATGAAACAAAGGAATTTATGGATTCCAACGAGAATGAAAACACTTCCTACCAGAACCTATGGGATACAGTCAAAGCAGTGCTCAGAGGTCAATTTATCTCCATAAAGGCACACATCTGGAAGGAAGAAAGAAACCAAATCAAAGAACTGGCCCTACAGCTTGAACAAGCAGAGAGAGAACAACAGAGGAATCCCTCAGACACCAGAAGAAAACAGATCACAAAGATTAGAGCAGAACTAAATGAATTAGAGAACAGAAGAACAATTGAAAAAACTGAAAAGACCAAAAGCTGGTTTTTTGAAAAGATCAACAAAATTGACAAACCATTGGCCAAACTTATGAAAGAAAAACAGGAGAGGAAACAAATAACCCAAATAAGAAATGACAGGGGAGTTGCAAGAACAGATCCAACAGATATCAAAAATATCATAGGTGAATACTACGAAAGACTGTATTCTAACAAATTTGAAAACCTAGAGGAAATGGACAAATTCCTTGATTCATATCACCTACCCAAATTATCACAAGATGAAGCAGAACAACTTAATAAACCTATCACAAAGGAAGAGATTGAAAAAGTCATCAAAACACTGCTAACCAAAAAAAGCCTGGGCCCAGATGGCTTCACCACAGAATTCTAACAAGCTTTTAGAGAAGAGTTATCTCCAATACAACTAAGACTGTTTCACAGTATAGACAGGGATGGAATAGTCCCAAATTCACTCTATGAAGCCAGCATAACCCTGATACCAAAACCAGGGAAAGACCCAACAAAAAAGGAGAACTACAGACCAATATCACTCATGAACCTAGATGCAAAAGTCATCAACAAAATTCTTTCCAATAGAATACAACAACATATCCTAAAAATAATCCACCGTGACCAAGTTGGAGTCATACCAGGGATGCAAGGCTGGTTCAACATCAGAAAAACAATCAATGTGATCAACCACATAAATAACACAAAAGACAAGAATTTCATGATCTTGTCTATGGATGCAGAAAAGGCATTTGATAAAGTCCAACACCCCATTCGTGCTAAAAACTCTCAGTAATATATGAATAGACAGCCAACTCCTCAGTGAAAACCGGGCCATTTACACAAAGCCAACTGCCTACATCATCCTGAACAGGGAGAGACTGAAACAGTTTGCCTTGAGAACAGGAACTAGACAAGGATGCCCACTCTCACCTCTCCTATTCAACATTGTACTAGAAGTTCTAGCCAGAGCAATTAGACAAGACCAAGGAATAAAGGGCACCTGCACTGGCAAAGAAGTAAGAATCTTCCTATTTGCAGATGATATGATTGTATATGCAGAGAATCCCAAAGAATACATAAGGAAACTACTCAAACTGACAGAAGAGTTCAGCAAAGTCTCACAATACAAGATAAGCCAAGCCAATACAAGATAAATATAAGTAAATCAGTAGGATTTCTTTATACCAACAAGATTGCTAAAGAAGAAATCACCAAGTCAATATCATTTAGTATAGCCCCTAAGAAGATAAAATACCTAGGAATAAATTCAACCAGAGAAATAACAGACCTTTACAAAGAGAACTACAAACTCTTACTACAAGAAACTAAGAGAGACTTACATAAATGGAGAAACCTACCCTGCTCATGGATAGGAAGACTTAACATCGTGAAAATGTCTATTTTACCAAAAGCAATCTACTTACATAATGCAATCCCAATATAAGTTCCAGCAACATTTTTTAATGAGATGGCGGAACAAATTACCAACTTTGTCTGGAAAGGGAAGAAGCCCTGGATAAGTAAAGCATTACTAAAGAGGAAGAACACACTGGGAGTCCTCTCATTACCCGACCTTAGAACCTATCACACTACCACAGTAGTCAAAACAGCCTGGTACTGGTACAGAAACAGACAGACAGATCAGTGGAACAGAATGGAGACCCCAGAGATGACATCATCTCCCTATGAACACTTGATATTCGACAAAGGCCCTAAGACATTAAACTGAGGTAAAAACAACCTCTTCAACAAATGGTGCTGGCAAAATTGGATATCCATCTGCACTAAATTAAAACAAGACTCATACCTCATACCTTATGCAAAAACCAACTCAAATTGGATAAAAGACTTAAATATCAAATCTAAAATGATAAAGCTCATCCAAGAGAAAGTAGGAACTACAGTGGAAGGATTAATACACAATATAGACAGACTTCAAAATCTGTCAAACAAACCACAATCATCAGAAGAGAAAACAGATAAATGGGAACTATTAAGAATCAACCACTTTTGCTGATCCAAAGACTTTATTCATAGAATTAAGAGAACTTGAAAAAATATTTGGCAACTCTATGTCAGACTAATGCCTGATCTCCATAATCTATAAGGTACTACAAAATATCAATAAGAAAAAGATAAATCATCCAATTAAGCAATGGGCAAAGGAGATGGACAGACACTTCTCTCAAGAGGAGATCCAGGGAGCCAAAAAACACATGTGGACATGTTCACAAGCATTAGCTATTAAAGAAATTCAAATCAAAATGACAATGAGATACCATCTCACCCCAACAAAGTTGACCATGATCCAAAAAATGCAAAACAACAAATGCTGGAGGGGTTGTGGGGAAACTGGAACTCTCCTATACTGTTGGTGGGACTGCAAAATGGTCCAACCTCTTTCAAAAGCAATCTGGTGCTCCCTTAAAAAAAAATGGATATAGATATGGCATCTGACTCAGTAATCTCACTGCTTGTAATATATCCTACAGAATCAAGGCCATTCACACCAATAGATGCACACAAATGTTCATCGCAGCACAGTCCACAATGGCAAAAAGATGGAATCAACCCAGACACCCAACAACAGAGGAATGGATAGGTAAATTATGGTATATACACTCAATGGAAGACTATGCAATGATAAAACAAGGATGATAGCAGGAAACATATCTTAATCTGGTTTCAACTGGAGGACATTACGTTGAGTGAAAGTAGTCAGTGACAAAAGGACAAATACTGTGTGAGATCCCTACGATAAGAACTTAAAAACAGACTCATGCATAGAAGAGAAGACTCCTTGATGGGTGCAAGGGTGGGGAGGGCTTAGGTTAGATAGTTAATAGAAATTTGGTGGGGTGAAATCAGTGACAGCACACATTAGAAAGAATATCAATTAGACTTCAACACAATTTGAGTACTCCTCCCATCTTAACCCAGTATTGCAAGGACAGAGTAGCTGGGGTGGGAGGCCAGGGACCACGCTCTCATGTAAAATCAAGGCCAAATGGCACAGCTAGCATTTTGCTAATGAGGACTCTCTGCACCCCTAATCGGTGAGTGTAGTCTGGGGTCTTAAAAGCTGCCAAACTGCCAGCTGAGGGTACAGCAAATGGTCCCAACTCAACAGGAACAGATGATCACCAAGGACAAGAACAACATGGGGAAAAGAGGACCCAGAAGACAGAGAGACCTATGTGAGTGGGTCTCCCTATCGACTCGTGACCAGAAGAACTGGATGGTGCCCAGCAACCACCAGTCATAGCGACAATGGAACTCACAAAATCGAGTCTCACTGGTAACAAGAAAATAAATAGGGGTGCACCCTCAGATTTCCAATAAAAGATCAAAGTTGATGGTCGGGAGGCTTCAGAGTTCCCCTGGGAGCATGGCCCCTGGTCCTGATGCTGCCCCTGTCCATAAACCATAATGAAGGTCAACTTTTTGGACAGCAATGGATTGGACTAGACAATGCAGAGTGACTGTATCTTGTGGGAATTCTATGGTTCTATGCACCTATAGGATGTCATCCTGATGACCTCTTGCTGGAGGAAGGGGAGTGGGTGGAGAGGAGGGGATAGGAGACTGTTGGGAGGATAGGACACGTATGGAGCAGAGAAGAGATGTGTGCTGTCACCAAGCAAGGAGAGCAGTGGGAGCTGCATATAGGTGAGCATGCAAATTTATGTGAGAATGTACATTTTCATTCAATCATAATAAAAAAAAGTAGATCAATCTAGCTTGCCTTCACCATAAAGTGAAAGCTCTTCTAATCTCAACCCAAAATTGCAAGGATAGAGTAGCAGGAAGGGGGTCTGGAGACTGTGCTCTCGGTGATCATTGAGGCCAATAGATATAATAGCCCATCACCAAGAGGGTCTTCTGTACCCCATATTGGTGAGTAGTATCTGGGGTCTTAAAAGCTGGCAAGCTGCCATCTGAGGTACATCAAATTGTCCCAATTCATCCAAAATAGATGACCACTGAGAACAACAAAGACACAAGGTAAAAAGAGTTCAGGAGACAGAAGACCTATGTGAATGGGAGACCACATCGACATGTGACCAAAAGAACCAGATGGTGCCTGGCCACCACCAAAGACAACCACGATTGGACGCACAATTTTGAGTCCCTGTGGTAACATGAGAAAAAGAAGTGTGCAGCTCAAAAACTCTGCTAAAAGACCACAATTGATGGTCTGACAGCCTGAGGAATCCCCTGGGAACATGATCCCTAAACCTGCTGCTACCTCTGACCAGAAAACATCACTGAGGTCAACTCTTTGGGCAAAAATGGGCTGGACTCAGGGACACAATGTGGCCATATGGTACGTGTACTTTATGGTTCTATGCATCTATAGGATGCTGTCCTACTGGTCTCTTTCTTAATGGGATACAAGTATAAAATGAAAAGGAGGAGTCTGCTGTCATGGGGCAAGAACGGGAGGAGCAGCTGATAGGCGGGCATGCAAAATTAACTTGGATTGTATACTTTGACTCAATCACAAAAAAATAAAAATAAATAAAATAAAAATAACATTCATAAAATAAAATAATAATAAAAAATAGGATTACATCTTACACACTTGGGACACATTGTCAAAGGAGATCACTCCCTGGAGAAGAACACCATGGTTGGCAACAGAGAAGGTCAACAAAACAGAGGAAGAGCCTCAACGAGATGGATTGGTACAGCGGCTGCAATAACGGGCTCAGCATAACAATGATTGTGGGCACGTTGCAGGAGTGGGTAGTGTCTCATTCTGTTGTACCTAAACTTACTAGGAGTTGGAACCGACCTGACAGCACCTAGCAACAACAACTGGATGACCCACACTTTGTCTACTTTTAAACTGACCCTTGATAAAGTATTCTTTTTAAAACACAGGCCAGTTGATTCAACTACTCAAACTTTCCAGCAGCTTCCCAAGGCCCTGTATATTCTGGCCGCTGCACACCTTTCCACTCTCATTTTCACCTCCTGGAATTTTAGTGGTGAAATTGTTAAGAGTTCAGCTGCTAACTAAAGTTCTACTCTGGGCCACAGCCTCACTATCAGTCAGAATCACTACGGACCTACATTACTGCCCCACTGAAGAGCAAGTGGAAGGAGCTGAGCCCCCACTTCCCCTCCGTCACAGCCCTGGGACGGCAGCTATCCAGTGAAATTACCATGACCACAGGAGCTATCCACAAATCCTGAGCACACCCCTGAACATGTCCTGAAGAGAGCCCATCCCTGCTTTGTTTTCTCACCCACATAAAGCCTTGCACCTGTTGACAGACGTGACACCTTGGCACTGCAAGTCCTGGTGTGCTCCTGTGCTTAGCCAACCAAATAAAGTTTTTTTCTTTCACTTTCACCAAACTCTTGTCTCAGTGTCACACCGAGTCAGACCTGGGGGACTGGGGACAGTTCCACTTGTTTTGTGGGATTAATTCCTATTCATCTTTCAAATTTTAGCTCAAATATCACAGTCCCAGGGAAGTCTTCCCTATAATGTTAAACTATACCTGGTCTTGTTACAAGCTGTCTAAGCTCCCTGTAGTTCTATTCACAGCAGTTATTATAGTTTGTGATTTATTTATGTGATTATTTAGTTAATGTCTGTCTCTCCCACTAGAATATGAGATCCTCAAGTCCATGTTTGGTTTACTCACCATTGTATGCCCAATATCTAGCTGTAAACAGTGAATGAAAGAATTAAATATATAGGAAGAAATAGAACAATTACTTCTACATAGACAGAAAAACCAATGAGAGTAAGGATTCGTAGAAGTAGTGACACTGAAGTTAAGAAGTGACCTCGGTTTCCATAAGCATGGAAATCCCCTATTCTCTTGCTTGCTAATATAGACTCAAATATTAATAGAGGTGATCAAGATCAAAAGGACACGATGTGCTCATGCCCCAAACTCTTAATCTGCTACATACCTATTACTATGCTAGATAAAACAATCCTTAATTTTTAATACATAGCCACACACAAAATCAAGATAACCATCATCATGATCTAGAAATAAACCAGAAGAACATAGCAACAAGTGCTTTGAGCCTGATGCTTCAGAGTCCCTCAAAAAACAGCAGTTGTGAGTTCTACTACTGGTGGGTAATACAAACTAAATGTTCCCAAGTTCAGTCAAAGACTAGGACAACTTCTATGTTTACATAGAATTTCCAAGGGGCTTTCCCAATTAAAGCAAAGGAAACTACACAGTGTTGTGGTTGCCTAGGACTACTACCGGCAGCATGCTGGTAAAGGTTTAAAATCTGGTTTTTGAATTATTTGTATGTGTGTTGGTGGATGGATGATGCATATTTAAATGTATACATTTATTACATATTTTACTGATATAATTTACAAATAACAATGAGATATACGATACTTTATATTGTAAATTCCAAACAGCTGATTCTCCCAGAATGATTTTATTTTTGCTGAACTCTTTTACTCATATCTAACCTATAATGGCAATTGATAAACTAGTATTGTTCAATATACATCTTTAGTTGATGCTTTTTTTAACATTAGCAAGCCAAGCCAAGTGCTGTCAAGTCGGATCCATATATGATGAAATAACAAAGATGTATGTCAGAATTTCCTTCACTTGCAAATGATGTGAAGGACTTCTTTGCTTAATTTGGTAGTAGTTTTGCAATACTGGAAGATTATGTCCTAATTTTTAGCACTACATATGATTTAATGGCTACAAACACAACACACTTAAGTTTTATCTGCAACAAGACATTACTGAATGAAGAGCCAAGGAGATGCACAAGATCACACCACTGTAAAGTATTTCTACCTTAAAAACACAGTAGACTATACATAACCTCTAGCGCACAGATAACCATAAAATGTAGGAAAATAATTAGGAAATGATGAATTTTGAATATTTATTACCTTTCTTTAATATGATATAGTATAAATTTGATATAACATAATTATAACCTTATATAATTTAGTTTTTAATAAAAGCTGTGTATAACAACTAGCTGGCAATACATCTTGAAAATTTAACAAGTGGCTTTTGCAAGGCAGTACAAGCTAACTGATTCCAGCACACCGGTAGCACTGACTGTCTGAAACTCCTGTGTCGTTGCCACAACATGAAGCAGGGAGGACTGTCCTGAGTAGAAACAACACGATGACAACACAGTGTTTCTGTTTCTTTTATGAAATGCTGAAGTGCTACTATTAATAATGATATTTTATTAAAATGTGCTCATAACATTAAACTTTTAAGTGAAATAATCCTTTAAATACTTCAAAATATATAGTTTTTAACAATGTATCAATAAATATGCATTCTTATTAAACATTAACACCCATTCATTCTAACAAAGGCTTTCACTGATAGATATAAAATGCTCTTCGAAAACAAAACACACATCACATTAAAATAAATTTTAATTCATTATGCTAAATCGAAAAGATAGTATTATTTAGTTTTCTCTTAAAAGCAAAGTGTGCCAATAATAGCATGGTTATGTATTTTTGGAAAAAAGTTTGTCCAAATGCTATAAAATGTTCTTCTGACTCAGCCTTAGCCAGAAAAAAACAATAAAAAATGAGATGATTATAAAGTATTCTCAAATATTTTCTTCCATTTCCTTTATCTTTAAATAGTCTCATTACTTTATAACATATGAAAAATGATGACTTTGGAGAGATCCATTTGAACAGCCTTTGTTCCTTGGTTTTGGCAGGGTTTGGTGGTTGCTTTGGTTTTCATTTTTTAAAGACTGCCATGTTTTTGTATGATAGCAAGATACAGTTTTTGATTCAAAGGAAGCATTTCACATTCTGCATATCATCTTTAGTTTCAAAAATGTGTAGATGGAGATTCCAGGACTGAGACATTGTTACAAATTTTAACATTCTTGTGTTCATATCCTACTTGTTTAGAAAATCTTTTAAATTAGACTAAGAATTGTTCTTGCAAAGGAAGCTTTGCTTTGTCAAACTGTCATTTACATCTTCCTCCTGAGGATTATGAAGGCTCACAATAATGTTTTATAGAATAATTCACTTCATTCAATTTATATTTTTACATGTTGTGTGTCTGTTTTGGAAAGAAAGAGGAGAAAGAAAGGAAGGAGTTGTTCCACAACTTTTTTTTTCCATCATGAATTGAATATCTGTGTCATTAACCTTTGGGTCAAAATACAAACGAGTCAGATTTATATGATTTTTTATATATTAAAATAATAGTCTCATAGGATCCTCACCATGACAGCCCCCTCTGGCAGCTACTACTTAGTCTTTTCCAGCACAGGCCACATCCAGGGTGGCTGTATATCCCTCCCGTGTGTAGTCCTCCGAGAGAAGCTTGGTTACCTGTCATGGATTGATTTGTGTCCCCCCAAAAATAGGTGTAGTCATGTGGCTGGGCCATGATTCCAGTATCTTGTGACTATCCTCCTTTTTGCGGTTTTCCTATGCCGTTATGTTAAAGGATTGGGGTGGGGCTGTAAATCCCTTCATAGGATCACCTCCCTGCTCCACTGTAAAGGGAGTTTCCCTGGAGTATGGCTTGCCCCCATCCTTAATCCTTTCATCCTACAAGAGATAAAAGGACAGAGAAGCAGGTAGAGAATTGGGAACCTCACACCATCAAGAAAGCAGCACTGGGAGAAGAGCGTGCCCTTCAGACCCCAAGTTCCTGTGCCAAGATGCTCCCTGAACAAAGACTGATGCAATACGAGACTTTTCCTCCTGAGCCGACAAGGGGGAAGCCTTCCCCCTGAGCTAATATCCTAAATTGAACTTGTAACCTACTGGACTGTGTAAGAATAAACCTTCCTTTGTTAAAACCATCCATTCTGTGATATTTCTGTTAGAGCAGCCCTAGTTGACTAAAACAGTACCCATTGCTCTGAGCAAAGAACAAACTGGGAAGAACCATTCTATGTAATATAGTCTTTCTACGTAGCTACTATAACCAAGATAGATGTTATTAGTAGAGGGATAGACATGTAAATCAATGCAAAATAATAAAGAATTCCAAAATAAACCCACACCAAGATGACCAACTGACTTTTGATAAAGATACAAAAGCAATTTAATGGTGAAAAGATAGTCTTTCAACAAGTTGAACATGCGTAGACCAAAAACTGAGTCTTGACATAAACCTCACACCTTAAATAAAAATTAACCCACAATGAGGGTTCACTGACTTTCTGTTAAGAGTGATGGAAAAATTTCAAAACTAATAGGGTGGTAACTGGACAACATGATAAACATAATCAGCATCACTGTATTGTACGTGTGAAGAGTTTCAAAATGACAAAAGATTTTTGACATATATATTTTCCACAATCATAAACAAGCAAACTCAAAAAGGATCATGGACTTACCTTTAAAACATAAAACTACAAAACTTTCAGGAAAAGCAAGGAGAAAATCTTCAGGCTAGATGGCTAATCCAAGAGTTGCTAAAGTTAACAACTAAAGCAAGATCTATATAAGGTACTATATCAAAACTAGGAAATTTCTATTAGCAAAACACCTCCTGCAGCTTGAATGAACTGTACAAAGGTTATAAAAGATCTCTTTGTGTTATTTCTCACAGTTGCATAAGAATCTGCAATTACTTCAAAATAAAAAATTCCATTAAAAAATGTAAATTTATTTCCCAAGAACTCTTACAGTAATACATAAAATACATCTTTTAGAAAGAAGAAAAATACTCAGAAGGAAGAAATACGGTATATGTGGGGAAAGTCAGCCAAGAAATTAGCAAACATGTTGATAAATCTAATTAACTTCATAATTCTTAAAAAAAAAATTTTTAATATCTACTATGTTTCTGGAATGTTTTAAGTGTCACAGCTACAGAAGAGAGGAAAAGTCCTTGACTTCATGAAGTTTTCATTCTGTAGGGAAAACACAGAAAATTAAATTCATAAGTACAACATGTTATAACAAATGGTAAAAAATGTTTTGGAGGAAGATTAATTAGAAAAGGGAGACAGGCATTCAGAGTAGGTAGAGCTTACCATTTTACATAGGATGGCCCTCAAGCTTTAAATAATGTGTCATTTTAGCACTAAAAGTGATAGAATTAACAATCTCAACAACAGATACTAAAAGACTACAAATGCAACCTAAACTCTATCATGGATTTACCAAAAAAAGGGAGAGGGATGGAGAAATGAAACCTTATCATTCTCCAAAAAAAAAAAAAGAGAGAAAATCAAAAAAATAAGGTAGCAATAAGTTCAAACATACAGGTTAAAGCATAAACTGACAGAATAACAACAGCAATAGTAGTGGGAGAAGCAAGAGGCTGCCAGCTCTTCGGTGCAGTCCCTTACCCCCCACGAAAACTACGCACCTAGGTAAACACACACACACACACACACACACACACACACACACACACACATCCCTAGCTTTCCACTCATCCAAACACCTAATGGAAAGCCACTAAGTCACTGTTACTGTCTAAGAACTACTGATAACACAGCAAACAAGACAGACAATGTGCCTTCTCTCATGGTGCTGACACTTTACTATAAAGATGTGTTTTGAGTGTAACAATGGAAGATCAACAAATGCTGCAGCAAACAGAAAAAAGTTGTGTCCAGATTAACACATGTATGTGCTTTCCAAGTTTGCTTTCACAAGGTGTATTACAACATGGGAACTCTAGGGAATTAAAATTTGTGATATAACATTCACCATCACATCCACTCACACACAAAGCCACAGAGCACCCCAATCCTTGTCGCTGGCCTCCGAGACAGATCTACAGCCACACAGATGCAACAAAAGCACCTACTGTAAAGAAGGCTCAGAGGAGAATAGTTTGGGTTAATGCAGAAATATAGTGGTAGTATAGAATCAGTAAGATTACATCAGGGAAATGGAAATCATTCTAAATAGTCCAAACACAAATCACTTATTACAAGGAACCATTATAAATATAATCAAAGGGCTGAAGAATCAAAAAGTTTAGGGATTAAATTACATAGCTGATAAGGATCTAGTATCCAGAAATACATGGAGAACTCTTATAATTCAACCACAAAACAATAACCTAAGTAAAAGAAGAGCAAAAACATGAATAGACATTTTTCCAGAGATGTACGAATTACCAATGCTGTTGTAATTAGGTGCTGTCAAGTCAGTTCTGACCCATAGGAACCCTGTATACAGCAGATCAAACATAGCCCAGCCCCACACCATCCTCACAATCGATGTTAACTTTGAGCCCATTGCTGGAGTCACTGTGTCAGTTCCTCTTATTGAAGGCCCTGGACTTTTATGTTGACCCTCTAACAAGCATGATGTCCTTCTCCAGTGATAGATCTCTCCTGAAAAAATGTCCAAAATACATAAAACAAACTGTAGCAATCCTCATTTTCCTTGTTTCTAAAGAACATTCTGGATATACTTCTTCCAAGACAGACTGGTTCACTCTTCTGGTAATGCATGGTATATTCAATATTCTTTGCCAACACCATAGTTCAAATGTGTCAGATCTTGTTTTGTGTTCCTTATTCACCATCCAGCTTTTGTGTGCATATAAAGCAACTGAAATACCACATCTTAGGTCAGGTACACAGTTCTCAAAATGACATCTTTGCTTTTTCACACTTGAAAGAGGTCTTTTGCAGCAAATTTGCCTAATGTAATATGTTGTTTGATTTCTTATCTGCTGCTTATATTGGCAGTAATTGATGGTCCAAATAAAATGAAATCCTTGATAACTTTAATATTTTCTGTTTATCACGATGTTACTTAATGGTCCAGTTGTGAGAACTTACTTTGACATTTAATCCATACTGAAAGTTGTATGGCCAATTAGCACATGAAAAAAAAATGCTCAATATCATTAGCCATTCTAAACCAACCACCAGGTCCATTACCACTGAGTCAATTCCATCTCATGACAATAAGCCTATAAGAGATAGTAGATTTTTCTCATGGGATATGCCAAGGCCAAAGCCACCACCATCAAGCGGATTCTAATTCATACTGACCCTATAGGTCAGAGTAGAACTGCCCCAAAGAGTTTCCAAGGAGCGCCTGGTGAACTTGAACTGCCAACCTTTTGGTTAGCAGACTTAGCACTTAACCACTACGCCACCAGGTTTCCACCCCATAGGGTATAAAGAAGGCTATAAATCTTTACAGAAGCAAACTGCCATATCTTTCTGCCATGGAGCCCCAGATGGGTTCTAACTGCTCACTTTCCAGTTAACAGATGAGCACTTTAATCGCTGTGCCATCAGAGCTCCTTCATTGGTCATTCCAAAAAAAAACCAAACTCACTGCCATCAAATTGATTCTGACTCATACCAACCCTATAAGACAGAGAACTGTCCCCATAGAGTTTCCAAGGAGTGCCTGGTGGATTTGAACTGCAGACCTTTCAATTACCAGACAACATAACACTTAACCACTACATTACCAGGGTTTCCTCATCAGTCTTTAGGGAAATATAATCAAAACCACAATGAGATGCCACTTCACACTCACTAGATCACTATAATAAAACACAAATAACTGAAAATAACAAATGTTGGTAAGCATGTAGAGACACTGGAACCTTCATATATTGCTGGTGGGAATGCAAAATTGTTCAGCTGCTGTGGAAAAGAGTTTGACCATTTCTGAAAAAGTTAAACATAGAATTGCCATTAAAAAAAAAATGCCATTGATTTTGACTCTTAGTGAGCCCATAAGATTTCCACTATAAATCTCCACAGAAGTAGACTGCTACATCTTTCTCCCTCAGAGTCATTCATAGTATAACCACCAGCCTTTCAGTTAACAGAGTACCACTTAAACTGGTGGGCTCCTGAACCTTGCAATCCAGTAATTCCACTACTAGGTCTATATCCAAAAGAAGTAAAAACTGGTGCTCAGCAATTGTATGTGCCCACCTGTTCATAGCAGCACTATTCACAAAGGCCCAAAGGTAGAAATAGTCCAAATGCCTAGCAACAAGTGAGTAGATAAAATATTTACACACAGTGAAATACTATTCAGTCATATAAAGAATCAAGTTCTGATACATGTTGTAATGAGAATGAACCTTGAAAATTTTGTTGAGTGAAAGAATCCAGACATAAAAAGCCCCATATAGTATAATTCCATTTCTATGGTATCTCCAGAATAGATAAATCCGTAGAGATAGACCACATCTGTTTGTTGGCAGGGTCTGGGGTAAGGATGGAGAGTGGGGAAACTGCTTAACAGTTAAAGGGTTTTACCTGTGGTAATGGAAATATTTTGAAACTAAAGAGAGAGTGGTAGTAATTTTTTTGTCCATCTTTGAATTAGGTTGTTTTGTTGTCGTTGTTATAGTTGCTACTGAACTGTAAGAGTTCTTTATATTTTCTGGATAACAGATACTTATGAGATATGTAATTTACTACCTAAACCTTTTTGATCCTTTTTATACAACATTTTGGATGTACTAAATGTCACTGAATTGTTCGCTAATTTGATGTTATGTGACTATTGCCTCAATAATTCTTCTAAAGGTTAAGTAAGTCAAAGATTAAAACCTACAGGAAGCTGCTATGCTGCCATTTGGTGGAATAACAAAGAGGAGGATTTACTGGAACCCAGAGAATGTTACCAGAGACAGCTGCTGCCACTAAAGCCACTGATTCTAAGACCTGAATCATCAAAGACCACTGGGGACAATGTCCACCCAGTGATCTCACTGTGGGTATCACTGAAACCACAGAAGCTTCATCTGCTGCTGAAGGAACTGTCAAAGGACACCAGACTGTTTAGCTGTCTTCTGCTGTCTGAAATCCCACTAGAAGCAAAAATTCTCCTCTCCCCCTACCTTCAGTCTCCCACTGGTGCTTCCCATTAACCAAGACTAGCTGAAAGTTACCTATAAGAGCCTGGTAAATGAAGTAAATGAAATTTAAAGGGCAGATCCAGCCTCTAGTGACACAGAGTAAGACTTGGAAGGGCAAGAATGAAACTGAGAGCAAAAGACAGTCCAATCCACACCTTTGAGTACTCAGGATGCATTGTCTCTCTTTCATCCAAATATAACTTTTTGTGAGAATTTGTTACTTGAAAACTCAAGAACTGAGAAGTCACCACATTCATTACTGACCAGACTTGAACCACTTGAGTCTCTTCATCAAGCACAACCAAACCAAAAAGCCAAACCTGTTGTCATCCAGTCAATTTTGACTAATTGTGACCCTATAGGACAGAGTAGAACTGCCCCACAGAGTTTTCAAGAACTGTCGGGTGGATCTGAACTGTTGACCTTTCAGTTAATGGCTTAATCACTATGCTACCACGGTTTCAAAGCACAGCCATTACCTTAAAATACTAGCTGTACGAGATGTTCTTTATCCCAGAACATCTAGGATAAGCTAACATGTTACCTACTGTTAGCTGGTAGTTATAATGGTATCATGATTTAGCCTTTATTTTAGCAACAATTTGGAAGTTTTTGTTCCCAATGGGCAGAAATGGTGCAGGAGCAAGTTAGTTCACTGATAAAGTAACTGACTAACCATGTCTGAATTTTAATATCTTCTAAATTATAAGAATTATGCCAATATATTGCTATTTGGCTCTAGCAATTAAAACAGCAATTCTTCTCATCCAAAGACTTTATCAAAAGAATTAGCAGACCACCTACAAAATGGGAAAAAACACTTGGCAGCTATATGTCAGACCAACATCTGATCTCCATAATCTATAAGATACTACAAAATATCAACAAGAAAGGGATAAATAATCCAACTGAGTGTTTAGCAAAAGAGATGAACAGACACTTCTCAAAAAAGGATATCCAGGCAGCCCAAAGACACATGTAGAAATGTTCATGATCATTACTTATTAAAAAAATCCAAATCAAAACAACAATGAGATATCATCTCACCCCAACAAGATAGGCCATGATCCAAAAAACACAAAACAAGAAATGCTGGAGAGGCTGTGGAGAGGTGGGAACTCTCCTACGCTGCTGGTGGAATTGCAACATGGGACGACCTCTTTGGAAACCAATCTGGTGCTTCCTTAAAAAGCTAGAAATAGATATACCACTTGACCCAGTAATCATACTGCTTGGAACATATCCTACAGAAGCAACAGCACTCACACAAAGAGATACATGCACATGAATATATACTGCAGCACAGTCCACAATAGCGAAAAGATAGAATCAACCCAGATGCCCAACAGCAGAGGAATGGATAAATAAGCTATGGTATCTATACTCAGTGGAACACTATGCAATGATAAAGAACAGTGATGAGTTTAGGAAGCATCTCATAACCTAGTTTGAACTGGAAGACATTATGTTGAGTGAAATCAGTCAGTGGCACAAGGACAAATATTGTATGACACCCTTACTATAAGGACTTAAAAATAGACTCATATACAGAAGACAAGAATCTTTGATGGCTACAAGGGAGGGGCGTGAGGGAGAAAAAATGTTGCTTATAGATTAGATCATTGATAGAAATTTGATTCAATGAAATCAGTGATAGTACGCATTAGAAAGAAGATCAATTTAATTGGGCTTTGACATAACTTGAGAACTCTTCCATTCTTAACCCAGTATTGCAAGGTCAGAGTAGCAGGGGCAGGGGTACAGGGACCAGGCTCTCAGGGGACATCGAGGCCAACTGGCATAACTAGCATACTGCTAAGAGAGTCTTCTGCACCCTATATTGGTGAGTGGTGTCCAGGGTCTTAAAAGCCAGCAAACTGCTATTTGAGGTACACTAAATGGTCCCAAATCAGCTGGAACAGATGATCACCAGGGACAAAAATGACATGGCGGAAAGAGAACCCAGAAGACAGAAATACCCAAGTGAATGGGTGACTACATCAACATGTGACCAGAAGAATCAGATGGTGCCCGGCCACCACCAATGACAGCCATGATGGGGCTCACAATGTTAAGTCTCAGTGGCAACACGAGAAAACAAAGGAGTACACCTTGAGAACTCCATTAAAAGACTGCAATCGATGGTCGAAGGCCTGGGGGTTTCCCTGGGAGCATGGCCCCTAGACCAATGCTGCCCCTGATCATAAATCATTGTTGAGGTCCACCATTCAGACAAGAATGGATTGGACTCGGGTACACAGAGTGACCATATCATATGTGTACTGTATGGTTCTATGCATCTATAAGATATTGTCTTACTGGCCTCTTACTAGAGAAGAGTGGAGAGGGTGGAGAGGAAGAGACAGGAGATTGTTAAGAAGATATGACATGTATAGAACAGAAAGGAAGAGTGTGTTGTCACTGGGCAACGAGAGCAGAAGGAGCTGCAGATAGGCTGGCATGCAAATTTAAACTGGATTATACACTTTCACTCAATCACAACCAAAAAAAATTTAAAAAGACAGCAACTCTTAATATACTCACTAATATTTCAAAGCTATGTAATAAGAAATAAATCATCATGTTACTGAGGTTTATTTTTAACTAGTCCAGCTATTCTGTTGGTAAACATTACAATTTTATTAATCTACATTTTACAGTGATCTTTAGCTTTCATTCATCCCACATTTAAAATAAAGTCTGGTATATTTGGTACCAATATTGATATCACACTAACCCATAAAAATATTCATTGTATTTCAGAAAAATATAATCAAACAATATTTTTTTAATGCATGGTAGTCACAAAATTTCAGTCTGATTGAAAAATGCATCATGTTTGATGTATCAGGCTGACTTCCAATATATAAAATGTCATCTCCCAGGTGTAAATGTAAAATGATTCCCTATTTTCTAAAATCCCCATTCATCCATTTCATAATATATCATGCTTCATGCTGTTTTACATTATGTAAAATAAACAATGACTACAGACTCTGGGTTTTAATGCCTGAAGTGTGAAATTAGTTCTCTGCCAAGTGTGGTTTTGATTGTTAGAGATTTAAAACATTCCAAAACGTGTCAGTCTGAGACAATATTTCTTCAGCTCACTTACAAACAGTGTAAAGTAATCTAGACATTTCAAAGAGAATGAGACTGTGTTACAGAATGCACTGTGCTGTAGTTTGCATACCGTCTTTGGTTTTCATTTCATGTGACTAACTTGGACAATAAATAGTTTGCATACTCAGTTTTCCTCTGAGGCTCCTTTACGTTGCAGTTATCATGAATCTTCCATGATAACATCATCTTGTTTACAAATCTCAAGCAGTATGCATCATCTATTGTAATTAAGTAACAGTGCACTGATAAGAAGTCCCAACTAATCATCTATTTGCAAACTTTTTGTTTCTGCACAATGAATAGAATTTTTTTCTTCGTTAAGGAAAAGTTTTGAGACTTGTGAAGTAAGATGGCAGAATAAAATTGCTGCACCTAATTTTCCTCTCCCAATGTCCAATTTAATGAAATGAAACTAGCAGAATCCAAGAAAAAGTTCAGTAGTATCAACTAAGTAATCAAACTACATGGAGTTCAAAAAGTGGCAGCCAAGAGGAGACAAAGGACACGGCTCTGAAACAGAGTGAGACGATAATTCATAGTGAGACACCTAAACCCCAGTGCTACACTTATATTTCAGAAGCCAAATACTTAGTCATAAAATCTGAGTCCACTCATTAATACTCCCAAATCTGGAAAAAATAAACTAAGTAAAGTTCTGAGGAGAAGTAGAAATTGCTACAATGAAGAAATAGTTAAAGCTTGTGCAATGAACAATGCATCTGAGAAGCCGAATTCCTCTAACGGAGGCAAGGGCTCCAGTGCTACGTGTGTAATGAGAAAGAGGGCAGATCCAGTGCTGAAGAACAGTTTCCTTGTTCTCTATAAGAATAGGACATACATTCCAATTAGTTTCAGGGAACATTGATGTAGGATATTTAACAAAATCTCAGAAGTGAGAATAGAGTCCAAGTATCTAACAAAGACTACACAGAATTCAGCTGAACTCTTTCCAGCTCCTCTTCCTACAGTCGTTCACCATGGAAGAAGAGATACAAAGCTATCAACTGCAATGTGGAGAAGAAAACGGACAATTCTCTTACAGAATCAAAACTGAGCGACCACACAAGTGCATTGTGACAGAAGCACACAGTCAATTGGAAAGAAAACAAAACAAAACGTGGCATACACATGAACACACGCTACATAAAAAAGAAAAAGAAAAAGAAGAGGAAAGAGAAGGCCTCTTGAAAACAGTTGTCAAAAAACATACCCTAGTAAGAATACATAATCTATAGAAGAAAGTTCCTAATAATTTATGGATCAGCTCTCTAGGGGGCAGTTCTACTCTGGCCTCTAGGGTCGCCGTGAGTCAGATCCAACTTGACCGCACTGGGTTTTCTATAATCATCAGTTTATTAAAACAAACTCACAAAAATTCGATGGCAAAAGAACAAAATGAGAAGAGAGATTATAAACTCAAGGAAATAATCTGAGGATCAAAGCAACATAATAAACATAATAACTAAATCAGAAACTCTAAGGAATAATATATAACTATCAAATTACTGGGATCGTTAAGGTTGTGTGTCAACTTGGCTGGGCCATGATTCTCAGCGGATTGGCAGTCATAGTGACGTGATCACCTCTGTGACGAGATGTGGTACGCGATCAGCTGCATAACGGGATCTGCTATGAGTAACTAGCCAGTAGCAAGGGAGTTTCCTTCGGGGGTGTGGTATGTATCCGATATAAATGCACTTTTCTGTCCAGGCTTTTGCTCAAAGCTAGATCCTGTTCATCTGACTTCTGGTACTCGCTGTCTCACACTGTAGTCTTTGGATTTGTCAGTCTTCACAGCCTGTGAGCCACAGTCCTTCTTTCTGACTCGGCAATCTTGAGTTCACCAACCCCTATGGCCATGTGAATCAGCAGAAGCCACCAGCCTGACCTACATTCTAGCCTCTACAATCATGGGAGACATTTCCTTAACATAAATCTCTCTATATTTATGAAAACCTTGGTGATGTAGTGGTTATGTACTACATCTGCTAATCAAAGGTCACCAATTCGAATCCAGCAGGCTCTCGTATGTGGCAGTTCTACTGAGTCAGAATCAACTCAATGTCAGTTGGTTCTTTCTATGTATATTTATTCACTTCATTAGTTTTGTTTCTCTAGAGAACCCACCCTAAGACACTAACATAGAGAAAAAGCTTGAGAAAATAGTGTGATGGCAGATTTCAAAATGCAAGTATATTAAAGCCATTTAAGTGGAAAAAATAACATGAAAGACAGAGAGGAAAATCCAAAATAAGACAAATGATGCTTCTGAAATATGTAATTCAATAAATACAGTTCCACTGGAAAAAAAACTGATCTTCAGATCAAACAAGCACACCAGATTTCATAAAAATTTGATGCATGTTGCTCAATATTAAGACATACTGTAGTTAGATTATTGAATACAAACATTTCAAAAAACTTTTTAAGCGGATATCAAGATGAAAGAAATTCACCTATAAAGATTTTTTCTACAAATTACATTCAATATTGTAAGTATAGGGCCAGTGTCTACAGAATCACAAAAGCAAGAAAGCAACTCAACATATAGTCATAATATTGGTCAGATATAAAGGCAACAGGCAATCATTCTAAGACATGAAGCAATTTAGGGACAAAACCCATGGGACTTTCTTCAACAACTAGAGATGAATCAAAATTTAAAACGGGGGAAATGAAAATAAAGAACTCAGATATGGTGAAACAATGTGAAAATAAGTGATGGTACTGACTTCATACTAGCACACAAAAAAGACAATTGTGTAGATTATGTTTATAAAATAAAATATAAATGCTAAATGCTATAATCCTTGAGAGTATAAGACTACTAACAAACTTCAGGAGGCTAAGGAAAGCAATTAAAAGGAAATGTGAAAGCATTAATGCCCCGTCACTCACAATAAAAAAGTCAGCACCATCTTAAACTGCAGATAAAATTTTTAAAACATTTGAAGTTCTTAATGTTTTCTGCAATGTCTGTATTTACTACTCTAAAAGGATCTCTTTTAAAACAAAAGCAGACTGCCACACCTTGTTGTTATTGGGTGCCCTCAAGTCCATTTTGACTCACAGCCAGCTTGTGTATTAATAGACAAAACACTGCGTGGTCCTGCACCGCACCCTCAATTGTTAGTTTGAGCTCTTTGTTGCAGTCACCGTGTCAATCCATCTTACTAAGTTTCTTCCTGTTTTTCTCTGACCCTCTACAACCACATCTTACAAAATAATTAATCTTCCAGTGTAAAAAAAATTAATTTCATCGATTCCTTCTATTTCGCCTCATTTTCATTTGCTACTGTTAAATTTAAATGGAACTAAATTTAATGTGTATTCATTTTTAAATATTACATACACTATAATCTTGTTTCATAAGAATATTTCAAAGCTCTGTTTCTAGCCTTTTATTTCATGCATACATAGAAAGATAATGGAATAATTTTCAATTAATAAAATGCTTGTTTTGAGGTGGGGAGATAAGGGACACTTTTATTTCTTTGAGATTTTCTGAATTACTTAAATTCTTTATTTCAAAAATAACAAAACTATTTTTCTATGGCAAAAGATGCTTTGGTGTCAAATGACAAAAATGAGTTACACAGACAAAAATGAGGTCTGCGTACATTTGTAAGTTGCATATTGCTAAAAGTGCGCATTTTGTAAATATGTATGTTGGGAATGTAAAATGGTACAGCCATTATAGAAATTAGTTTGAAAGTTCCTCTAAAATTTAAACAAAGAATTAACCTTGTTATTAACTGCCATCAGAGCTTTCTAACTCATGGTGACCCCTAGCCTGTAGAGCAGAATTGTACTCCATAGGGTTTTTAAAGCTGCAACTTCTCAGAAACAGACCACCAGGACTTCCTTCTGAGGCACCTGTGGCTAAATTTGGACTCGCAGCCTTTCTATTAGTAGTTCAGCACTTAGCCATTTGCACCACCCAGGGATTCCTGGAATTACCATGTGACCAAGCAATTTCCCACTTCTGGGTATATACTAAAGAGACCACAAAGCAGGCACTCAAATAGATATTGTATTTTTACACAAATCACACTTGCCTTCTACATTTGTATTTTTGTAAGCATGCTATGTTAATTGTTTTTTACAGTAACATGGAAACAATGGCATAGTGGTACTTATGAAAATATCTCTTGGGAAAAGGGTGAGGCTGGCAAACAAATAACGAAAGCACAAGTTATTTGCTTAAAAATATAGTATGTGTTTGCCATAGATTGAACTGTATCCCCCAAAAAATCTGTGTAACCATTTGGCTGGGCCATCATTCCCAATATTTTGTGATTTTCCTATGCTATACATCCTGATCTCTGCCTGCAGCCAATAGATATGATGTTTATGTTAAAAGTGGGTTAGGGTGTGATTGTAACACTTGCTAAGGGAGTTTCCCTGGAGTGTGGCTTCCACCACCTTTTATCCTTTCATCCTATTGGAGATAAAAAGAGAGGGAAGCAAGCAGAGAATTGAGAACTTCACAACATTAAGAAAGCAGTACCAGGAGTTGAGAGGATATTTCAGACCTGAGGCTCCTACACAAAGATGTTCCCAGACCAAAGACTGATGCAACACAAGGACTTCCCTCTAGAGCTGATAGAAGGGAAGCCTTCCATTGGAACAGACATCCTGAATTTGGACTTGTAGCCCACTGGACTGAGTAAGAATAAACTTTTCTTTGCTAAAGCCATCCACCTGTAGTATTTCTGTTAGAGCAGCATTAGATAACAAGCCATCCACTTGTTAGAGGGAGTGGAGGACTTCTCTAACAAACACCAACAATGTGGAAGCAGTTTTAAAACTGTGAATGGATAGAAGACTCAGAAGAAGCTAAGGAAAACTGTCAGCATCAAAGAAGGTGCAGATGGTGAAAAACAACAGCAGCATAACCTGACCAGCAAGAGACAGCTCTGGAGCCAACCCACAGAGCAAGAGAACTGAGTGCCTGTATGCAGGAGGCTACCTGGTGGAGTAGTGTGGAGCTACAGAGCTTTGGAACACTTGCCCCAGCAGGGTATATGTAGTCTTAAGCCTCAGGCCATGGGGCCACAGGAAGCATAAACTGAAAACACAAAGAGAATGGGAAGCTGAGCTGCCTCAGTGTCAAAAGGTATGGCATGATCTCAGGGGTTTGGAAGGGTGGAGCCAGGGCTTCCTGTGTTTGTAAGAGTTGAATTGCCACTCAGTTGGGCTTAGGGTGCACCTAAAGTTGAGGTGGCAGAGTTACTGTCCAAGTGGGCCTAGAAGGCAGAGTTTTAACACAGGGCTGAGAATCTCCACTCAGAATCTGGAGATTGTTGACAATACTTAGAGTCTGGAGGGCAAAGCTATTATGTAAAATGTCTCAGAGAACTGAAGATTATTTTCAAACTTTGAGAGCTAATGTGATGTGTCTTCTGCTGAATTGCTCATTGCCTGTTGCCTTCTTTCACTGCAATTTCTCCTATTTGTAACAGAAATGTATAGCTTATAGGTACTGTTTTAGTCAGCTAGGGCTGCTCTAACAGAAATACCACAGAGTGGATGGCTTTAACAAAGAAAGATTTATTCTTACACAGTCCAGTAGGTTACAAGTCCATATTCAGGGTGTCCGCTCCAGGGGAAGGCTTTCCCCTTGTCGGCTCTGGAGGAAAGTCCGGTATTGCATCAGTCTTTGTCCAGGGAGCGTCCTGACACAAGAACCTCTGGTCTGAAGGACTGCGCTCTGCTCCCGGTGCTGCTTGCTTGATGGTAGCGAGGTTCTGAAATTGTCCTTTGTTTCTTTTCCCTTTTATTCCTTGCAAGCTAAAAGCATTAAGGGTGGGGCAAGCCATACTCCAGGAAAACTCCCCCCTACAGCAGGAATTTACAGCCCCACCCTAATCCTTTAACATACAGGTTAGCAAAACCACACAATGGAGGACAGTCCCAAGATACTGGGAACCACATCCCAGCCACGTGGCTGCACACATTTTTGGGGGGACAAATTCCAACCATGACATCCCACCCTTTGACAACCCAAAAATCACATCACAAAAACATTTACCACATTCATCTCACCATAGCAAAATTATGTCCATTCATACAACAGAAGTCTTAAATCAGTTCCAAGTCCAAAATACAAAAACTCTTCTACATCTGTGAAACTTAGAAGGCATAACAGACAACAGGCAAGTCAACAGAACACATTACATTAGCCCTCAAAGCTTTGGAAATACTCTTACATTTTCTGAGACATTCTACACAACAGCAATGCTCTCCAGACTCTAGGTATCGGCCACACTCTTGGGTTTCTGAGTGGAGACTTCCACCCCCATGCTACAACTCTGCCTTCAAGGCCCACTTGGACAGAAACTCTGTCCCATGGGCTTTAGGAGCACCCTAAGCCGAACTGAGTGGCAATTCCACCCTTACGAACACAGCACGCCATGGTTCCACCCTTTCAAGCCCCTGAGGTCATGGCCATACCTCTTTAGACTGAGGCAACTCAGCTTCTCACACTATTTGTCTCTTCAGCTTCAGCTTCCTATGGCTGCATGGCCTGGGCCTCAGGCCCACATCTGCCCTGCCGGGCAAGTGTTCCAAAGCTCTGTAGCTCCACTGGTTTAAGTGCCCGGAGGCACCCCACTCTTGCTGGAAAGTGTCCTGCCCAAAGGCACTCAACTCTCTCGCTCCATGGGTCAGCAAGGCCAGCTCCACCGATTCAAGTGCCCAGAGGCACCCCATTCCATGAGGAAAACTCTGTGCAGGCACTGACCTCTCTTGCTCCACAGGTCGGCTCCAGCGCTGCCTCTGGTTCTGCTGCTGCCACTGCTGCTGCTGCCAGTCCTCTGTTGTTTCTCACCATTTGCGCCTTCTTTGTTCCTTCTGAATCTTCTATCCATTCGCAGTTTCAAAGTGGCTTCCACATTTTAGGTATTTGACAGAGCACCCCACTCCCATGGTACCAATTCTGTTTTAGTCAGCTAGGGCTGCTCTAACAGAAATACCACAGAGTGGATGGCTTTAACAAAGAAAGATTTATTCTTACACAGTCCAGTAGGTTGCAAGTCCATATTCAGAGTGTCTGCTCCAGGGTAAGGCTTTCCCCTTGTTGGCTCTGGAGGAAAGTCCGGTATTGCATCAGTCTTTGTCCAGGGAGCGTCCTGATGCAAGAACCTCTGGTCTGAAGGACGTGCTCTGCTCCCGGTGCTGCTTGTTTGATGGTAGCGAGGTTCTGAAATTGTCCTTTGTTTCTTTTTCCTTTTATTCCTTGCAAGCTAAAAGCATTAAGGGTGGGGCAAGCCATACTCCAGAGAAACTCCCCCTACATCAGGAATTTACAGCCCCACCCTAATCCGTCAACATACAGGTTAGCAAAACCACACAATGGAGGACAGTCCCAAGATTCTGGGAACCATATCCCAGCCACGTGGCTGCACACATTTTGGGTGGGACACAATTCCAACCATGACAGGTAGCATAGTGGGTTAAGTGCTACGTCTGCTAACCAAAAGGTCTGCAGTTCAAATCTGCCAATCACTCCTTGGAAACTTAAGGGAGAACTTCTACTCTGATCTCTAGGGTCACTGTGGAGTTGACTCAGTGGAAGTGGGTTTTTTTTTTCCCATGTTCTACCATTGTACCTTGGAGGCAGATAACTTGTATTACTGATTTTACAGCTACGTTGCTGTTGTTGTTGTTAGGTTCCATTAAGTCAGTTCCAACTCATAGTGACCCTGTACACAACAGACAGAAACACTGCCTAGTCTTGCAGCACATCCACAATTGTTTTTATGCTTAAGCCCATTGTTGCAGTCACTGTGTCAATCCATCTCGTCAAGGGTCTTCCTCTTTTTCACTGACCCTCCAGTCTACCAAGCATGATGTTCTTCTCCAGGGGCTGATCCTTCCTGATAACATGCCGAAAGTACATAAGACCCAGTCTTGCCATTTTTGCTTGCAAGCAGTACTCTGGTTGTACTTCTTCCAGAACAAATATTTGGTTTTTTTGCCAGTTTGTGGTGCATTCAACATTCTTCTCCAACATCACAGTTCAAAAGCATCAATTCTTTTTCTGTCATCTTTTTCATTGCCCAGCTTTCACATGCATATGATGCAATTAAAAATACCATGACTTAAGTCAGGTATTTTTACAGATATAGAGAAATTTTTCTTTTGGGACTTGGAACTGATTCAAGACTTTTGCGATCATGTGGGATGAACATGTTTTTGCTATAACTTTTGCTATGATAGGTTGAATGTGTTGCATATTTCACAGATGTGGTTTTGGGAGGGCTAAAGGGTGGAATGTCATTGATTGAATTGTATCTCCCCATCAATGTGTTCAGTATTTGGCTGAGCCATCATTCCCCAATATTTTGTGATTTTCTGATGCTGTAAATCCTAATCTCCATCTGTGGCTAATAGATAGGATGGTTATGTTAAAAGAGGATTAGTGTGGGACTGCAACACCCTTGCTTAGGAAGTTGCCCTGGAGTGTGGCTTGTACCACCTTTTATCCATTCCTCCTACAGGAGATTAAAAGAGAGGGAAACAAGCAGAGAATTAGAAACCTCATACCATCAAGAAAGCAGCAACAGGGGTAGAGTGCATCCTTCAGACCTGAGGTTCCTGCACCAAGATGCTCCCTGACCAAAGACTGATGCAGCACAAGGACTTTCTTCTAAAGCTGATAGACGGAAACCTTTCCCCTGGAGCAGACACCCTGAATTTGGACTTGTAATCTATTGGACTATGTAAAAATAAACTTTCCTTGCTGAAGCCATCCACTTGTGGTATTTCTGTTAGAGCAGTGCTAGCTGACTAAAACAGTGTCATTTTATTTTTTTTCCTGAAAAAAATACATATTTTCAGAAAAATTGCTAACAGGCGTTTAAGGATGTTATTCTGAATAATTCTTTAGAAAAGAATATATAGAGACTGAAAAAATATTTCTTAAATGTATATATAGTCTCAAAAATGATTTTCTTAATCTTCCATGTAATTGAATTTCTTCCTTTGGTGTCTACAATGATGCTTATTTCAAACATTTGCAAATAGAAAATTCTAGTGTAAAACAGTTTAGTTTTCCACTGTTTTTAATTAAAATTGAGCAATAAAACAATTCTGAGGAAGAAATAAATTATGACCACTTCTATGTAATAAATTGATTCATAGAGGCTAACCTATCAAGCATTTAACCGCAATGTAGATATAACACGGATTGTAGATGTTATAACGTGGCATTCTGTTTTATGTTTTGTAATTCTGGCTTCTCATAATATCTTTCTAGTGGTTGTTATATGCTAATTTTGATTTCTTTTTTAACACTCCCCATGAGACAGGCAGAAGCTGTTTTATATTAAAACAGAAATTGTTCACTTTAGGTTTTAATCATATAAATGTATAAACATGATCTTTAATCTATTAACATTTAAATGGTTCAGATTAATATACTGTTACTACTACAACTTACAGATTTTTTAAAGGTAACCAAATTGAAAACACCACTTGTGCCAATGCAAGGATATTTTTATTACTGTTGTTAAACCAGACTCTTGCCTCTAAATACATACAAGTGTCAATTTGAGAGTTAAAATTCTATGAAAATGGAATAATTAGTGCCACATTGTGACCCTACAAATCCTTTTAGACAGTGTTCAATTGTTTGTGAGAAACTAGTAGTCAAAACATAGAAAACAAACCTACAAAATGGGACAACCCATTCTAATTCGTGGACTGCAGTCATTCCTGATCTGAACCAACAGATTACTTCACTTTATTTTTAAAAAGCTCATCATTTACATAAAAAGACATGGGTTAAAATGAAAATGTGTAGAAGAAAACAATCCTCAAAAAATGAACGAAGCACTAGCTTGCTGTAGGGTGACATAACATCTATCAGTAAAATGAAACAGCTGTCTCAGAAAACAAAGACAAAAACCAAGTACCTTCATAAAGGAAAGGAGATGGAAGACTATACTGTATCATTCAAACTCAGGAGTACTGGAGACAAAGAAAGGTCGTTGACAGGTACATTAGCTATGGTAGAACTATCCAGGCTGAATGCCAAGGTCCAGGAGGTCAACTATGTTCTGAAGTTTTCAACCTAAACAACACCTGCTCAGAGACTTTTCTGGGCCAGTCTCCCTAAGCAGTCTGTGTATCTTGACCCACTCACCTTCCCCACTAGCAATATTCTCTTTTTGTACACGCTGTTCATTTCCTTGAAAACACTCCTCACTTTACACCATGTCGCTCCCTCACTCCAGGAGGGCAGAGTTCACTTCCAGTTTTTTCACTGCTGTGTTCTCAGTACCCAACACAGGATCCATCACATAAGAGACACTCAAGAAATATTTGCTAAATAAATAAACGAGTCTTTCACTGCCACAGACAGACCACCCAGGCCCAATCAGCCCTGAAAGTGGACTATAACCCTTTAACGATGGATTCAAGAGCCTTAGCCTCATCATCACCACGCTCTTCCCAACTGACCTTAGGGTGTTACTGAGCTCATCAAAATGGTAACAGATCTTCAAAAGGTTACCAAAATTAAATCCACACGGTTCTCTTCAAAAACAAAAAGCGGGGTTCTGCTTCCAAAGAATCTGTGAGAGACGTCAGAGAATTAACAGTGGGTTTTATTGCATCATCTGTATGGTAAAGACATTGTTGCTGAAGACAAATGGAAATTGCTAGAAATTTTAATAGTTGTGTTTGTGTGTCAGTGTATGTGTGAAAATGTGTTTGTGTTCAGAGATGTTAAATTTCTTTACTGCACCAACTACCCAAAGTCTTTAGTATATCGATATTTTTAGTTTTCTGTTTGCTTGCTTTCTTGCTTGTTTATTTTGAGAGAACTACAGTACATAAAATCCCAAACTTATTTTAACCATGGAAACCGTTTTTGTGGGAATGTCTCAGGGGAGTCATGGTACCTGCAAATCAGTTTAAATTGCATTATCTGAAAACTCTCTTTTTTATTTTTCCATATTTTATCTATTTATTTACTTACACATTTTACATATACTGTACCACTGCATTACAGTAATTAAGTCACTTAAGAGAAATTTTGGTCTTTCGTATTGGTTTAGAGTAATTTAAATTTTCCTTTGTTGTTGATAGAATTCTGAAAACCCAGATTTTGGAGCTAAGAGAAATATGAGTAATATTTCCTAGAAAAAATAAGAATCTTTAATATTGTGAAATGTTGATTCTGTTTCCTGATGTTTGGATTAGTCGATGAAGATTAGACTGTAAGCCAGATAATCTTATTTTTTTCCCCCTTGACTCATTTTTCTATAACTATGTATCAGTTTTTCTTGAAGAATCTGTATAACCCCTGGGCTCTGGCTGGCACTATGTATTACATGCTCACAACATATCAGTCAGTAAAAAATACTGTATACCTTTATATCTCTGTCATCTTCCATGAACAGAACAAAAGAAATACAAAGTTTTCCTATTAAGATAGTTCACCTGGATGCACAGTGAAACATAAGTCTGCTTCCCACCCATGTCTCTTAGTTCCCAAAGACAAAAATTATTGCCAATTCTTTGGGCATTCTTCTAGAGATATTTTGTACATGTATTTGAGTATACACACACAAGCCAGCCAAGCCAAGTGCCGTCGAGTCGTATATGTAATATTAACATACCAAAAAAAAAATCCAAACCCACTTCCCCTGAGTTGATTTCAACTCATAGTGACCCCTATAGGTCAGAGTAGAAATGCCCCATAGAGTTTCCAAGAAGCACCTGGTGGATTTGAACCACCAGCCTTTTGGTTGGGAGTCTTGCCACTCAGCCACTATGCCACCAGAGTTTCATAAAACTCTGTTTATTACCACATGTATAATAAATGTTACATATACACTGTACTATATTCATTTTACAATTCACTTTGAGAATGTTTCCCTGTCAGTAGTATAGATCAACATCATTAGTAAAACTACAGCAGAGTGCCCCACTGTGTGGATTGTCATATTTACCTAATCACATTCTACTGCGTAGATTGCTATAATTTGTCTAACTGGTTTCCATTCATAGACATTTAGGTGATGTTTAAATCATTGTCTCCAATTTTTTTAAGTGTCTTAAAAATTAATCTTGCATTTAAGGTGAATTTTTAAATATTATTTTCAAAACTATATAGTTTTTAAATTTGCCTTTTACAATTTAAATGGGGTTTTCATATGTTATTTGGTTTGGTATAAGAAAAGTTTGCAGGTTTCTAGAATACTGAAGTTTTTAAACTTGTGCTAAAAACAGTAGGCTTAGAAGAATCTAATCAGTGTTTTCCTCTGTTATAATTCCTTTTTATTTTTATTCCTGCTATTTCTAAATTTTCATATTCATTCAAAAAAAGAAACTTGCTGTTGAGTCAATTCCAACTCACAGCAACCTTGTAGGACAGAGTAGAACTGCCCCATACAGTTTCCAAGGCTGTAAATCTTTATGGTAACAGACAGACTGCTACACCATTCTCCCACAGAGCAGCTGGTGTGTTCAAATGGCTAAACTTTAGATTGGCATCCAAATGCTCTAACCACTGCACAATCAGAACTTCAATTTCACATTCATTATTTCACAATATTAACTGCATAGTCCAATTCTAAAACTACATTTTTGAAAATTTTACAGTTGTCGAATTCTTTGTTTTCAAATTTTAGACCTGGGACCCTCTGCACAGACTATAGTTTTGAGGTGCAGTACCACTGCATATTATCTTCAATTGACTTCTTTCTATACAAACAAGTCATGGATCATATAAATGAGTTTAGATTGGATCAGATACAATGAAAGTCGAAGAATGATGGTTGATGCAAACAAGAGGGGTGACTGGTATTGTTCTTGCTGCATGATGAATTACACTATATCATGCATTAAAACAATAGATTGTCCTTCGGGATATCAAAGACTTTTCTACAAACAACATGATGGAAAATACATAGTCCTTTATCATTTAGCCAAAAGTGAGAGTTACAATAACCATTCTGAGAATTTTTTTTATGTCTCAAAGGCTATTGCGGTGCCAGCATGGATGAGGATGCACACGCCTTGTCCTTGGTGACAGCCCCTTATTGTTCTTTACTCTGCAGGACTGTTCTGTGCTAACCTGTAAGCTGTTTGATCTCTGGGTGCTTTAGCTTTAAGTGGACCAGGAACTCTTTTCTACCCTTGGGGGTATTAGAAGGATTCTAATGATTCTGTTTGATCTACCATGTTAAACACAAATGAAATAAATCAAGGAAAATACACATAGTGAGTATATCAAAGAGTTATTTCTACTTCCGGGCATAAGGCAGTTGCTAAGCAACCTGTGTCAGGCTTCACGGTCATCTGTTAAGAAAGACACAAAGTCAATGCTCACTCAAGACATATAACATCGTAAATGAAAAAACTATTTTGTTGGATTCAGAAAAAAGCTGCTTAAATGAACGCATAATGGTCACAGGATATAAGGTGTCTATTTGCAGGTCTGTTTAGAGCAGCAGTGATACTGGCCAAAAAAAAAAAAATCTACATTCAGCCCAAGCAGCCTGGGAGGACAAAGAAAATAAATTAAATTTTATAAGAATTGTTTTCCTTTCTCAGGATCTACCTTCAGAATACTGTGTTTTTCTGGGGGATGCAATAGCCTCAATAGGCCACACTGAGACCCTTCTGACAGCAGGGGAGCCCACAGCACACCTCTGGAATTTGGAATTTTATGAGTGATAATAACATACCATCTTTTTGTCAATCTTTCTTCAATAGCACATTTTAAACTATGAATTCTGTAAGCTAGAATAGCTCTCTTTTTCAGAGAGAAGAGATATGGGACAGGCCTTAAGCTGATGTTACAAAACCAACCCAAGGCCTGAAACAGGAAGAAAATGATGGGCTTTGCTTTGCAGAACCTACACATCAGTCTCTAAAGAGCTAAAGATTTTCCTTCCTTTTTTTTTTCCTGGATAAAGTTTTTTTTATGATTTTGGACTATTTCTTGGTTAACCAAAACATTTCATCCTGCTGTACTCCATAGCGTCATGCTCAATTACAAGGTGTTTTTGTAGTGACGACTTACCAGCTGTGCGGTCTTAGCCAAAGTTATTAACCCATCTGAACTCCAAGTTTCTCAAATGTAGAACAGAACTATAGATAGTCAGCTCATGAAACTGTCGTGAGAATCAAACAAGGTAATAAATTTAAAAATGTACTAGCTGATTATATGTACTCATTTTATGATAGTTATTATAGACTACAAGGATATTACACACTTAGTATATTATTGTATTTTACCTACTAGACAAAGTTTTGAATGTAATTTATCCTTTAGAAATTAATCACATTTAATTAGGATTTAAATTACTATTACTATCCTGAAATGTTAACAAATATTGCATCCATTTTTCAAGTACAGATGGCAATCCATTTTCTTTTTGTAAGAATACAGTACCTCAGATTTTGGAGTACATAAATGTTTCTTTGTATTACAAGCTATTACTGTCTTTACTTGGAGTCCCTGGCTGGCACTATGGCTCAGAGCCCCAGTACTACAACGGGAGTCCTACAAGGCATGGCCAGTTAAGCACTCAACTACTAATCCAAAGATTGACAAGTTCAAAACCACCCAGACATGTCTAGGAGGACAGGCCTGGAGATATACTTCTGAAAGGTCACAGTCTTGAAAACCTTGTCGAGCAATTCTATTCCACACACATGGAGTTGCCACAGGTCAGAATCTACAGTACTTAATCGATCTTCTTTTAGGAAACACTACTCTAAAAATAACAAAGTCAAACTAATGATATGTTCAGTAAGGGAAAAAAAAAAAATCCTTCTAATGAATCAGTAAGGATACCCAAGAGAGTAAAACAATTCAACTGATTGGTCAGCTCCTGTTTAATTGCATTAAGTTATTGTATAGCTGTTTTAAGTTTTTTGTAAACCCTGGTGCCACAGTGGTTCACTGCTATGGCTGCTAATCAGAAGGTCAGCAGTTCCAATTTGCCAGGCACTCCTTGGAAACTATGAGGCAGACTCTGTCTATGGGGTAGCTATGAGTTCAAATTGACTCTACAGCAGCAAGTTCAGTTTTGGGTTTTAAGTTATTTAATACCTGTAGCTGTCTAATCAATTCTGACTCATAACAGCCCTATAGAACAGTGCAATTGCCCCATAAGGTTTCCAAAGCTACAATCTTTATGAAAGTAGAGGGCCACATCTTTCTGCCATAAAGCAGCCGATGACTGAGAACTGCTGACTTTTTGGTTACCAACCAAATGCTTAACCGCTGTGGCAGCAGGGCTCCTCAGGTTATTTAATAAAGCATTGCAATTAGTGTTCAAGAATAATTAGGTTACTTTTAATCCAAGCCATATCATATCACTCTGTTTTGTTTTTTTTTTATCATTTAAAAAAAAATACCTTCAAATTTATTCCAACTCATAGCAACACTATAAATACTATAGAACAAAATAGAATTCCCTCTAGTGTTTCTAAGGTGCAGTTGGTGAATTCAGACTACCCACTTTGGGGTTAGCAGGTGACACTTGTGCACTGTGCCACTAGGGCTCTGTATTCATCATAGCAGGTACTGGAGAGATATTTACTTCATTTTCCAGAGACTTTAATATGCTACTAATGTGCCTTTATGAGTTTACAAGACACATTTCTAACAGTTCCAACACATAACCTTCAAAATGCTTTTCACAAAACACTTTATACTTGCTAGATACCAACATTCTAAGAAACATAGTTGGGAAGGAAGTGGATTAAAAGTTCTTGCCCCAAGCAACTTGAATACAAGTTCTTACTTCACCCCAGAGCACACACAAAGGCTCATGATGGAGCAACTAGAAAGCAAGTGGATGCAAAACGCATTGACATGCATGGCCTAAATTTATATCAATCTCTCTTTTACCTTTGGCTCTAGAGGTCAAGCATGCATTGGGTGCCAATGCTGTCTTCACTTGGGGGTCTCTGATATCCTCTAATGTCATTGGCAGCTAGCTGGCTGCTTTTTACGTGAGGGCTAAACCTGGGCTCTCCTCTTCAGACTTCTCTACCCCAGCACCAGCTTGAAACTGCTGCCATTCTTGCCTTTCAGCTACTCTTACCTTACAAAAGATCTAAGTTAGTATTCCTCACCACAGCGCTTTCAGTCAATGAGACTTCAAAGGAGAAAAGAGAATTTTACCATGATCAAAAGACTAAAGTTGTAGTAAAGAAAGAAAATCTGAGAGTCTTTCACCTAACAAGGCTCTACACAAATGGAAAGGATTAACAGTTGATTTTTAATGCTGTTTAAGGGAAAAGAATTTTTATTTAAACACAGATCAAGACAAAAATCAGAATTCCCAAGGGCCAAGAAAGGCAGCTCATGATGGAAGAGATAGAATAGCAATGGTGATGAATCAGAGCACAGCAGTCTGGAGAGGGAAATATAGGCTCTGGAGCACAACAAATTTAGACCTGGTTTTTAATAGTACTGGTTCCCAGCTGTGGGCCTTCTCTGATCTTCCTCACTGGCTGCGATTATTAAAACATTCTACAGATAACTATCATTGAGTATTTACTAGATACCAAGCACTGCACTAGGAACTTTAGATGTTTTGACTCATTCATTCCTCATATCATTATCCTCTGGCCAAAGACCACCAGCAACACACTTATACTTGAAGACGGGTTGGTTGCTTTATTGTAATGAGGGAGACCACACACAATGGGGAAAGGGGGACTGCCTCAGCAAGTAGCTGCTTGTGTTCTGTAATTCTGGGGAGAGTTCAAGGAAGAAGGACTTTGTTCCAGTTGGAGGCTGTCAAAAAGACGAAGTAATTCTATAATTGAGGCAGGAAGAACAGAGTAAGGCCAGATTTCTAATTGGTAAAGAAATTTCAATCATTCATTTTCTCCAGCATAAGGGAATGCTTGATACTTATGGTGCTTTGAGCAATACTCTTGATTTTATCTGTGTTTAGACATGATTATAGAGTTGTCTTGTTTTTGCCTTGGCGTCACCTTGTCTGATGTTGATGTTCTGTAAAAAATGTTTATGTTTGGTAGGAAAGTACCATGATCAAGCTACTGGTGCCAGGCCAGTTCCTAACAACACCATGGCCCAGCCAAGAGAGCCAGCCAGTTCCTACTATCAGGAACTGCTTTTCCCCTTTTTAACTCCTAGAACACTATGAGATAGGAACTAATTCTTCTAGTCCTAAAGATGAAGAACCCAAGGCCACTCAACCATAAAATGCCAAGTGTGGAGTTTGAATCCAAATAGATCTTGATAGTAAACTAGTTCTCCTGACCTGTGTGCTAGTCTACCTTTCAGTGTTAGCTATCACAACTATGTTGTTGTTGTTGTTAGGTGCTGGCAAGTCAGTTCTGACTCATAGTGACTCTGTGAACAACAGAATGAAACACTGCCTGGTCCTGTGCCACGTCCACAATCATTTTTATGCTTAAGCCCATTGTTACAGCCACTGTGTCAATCCATTTTGTCGAGGGTCTTCATCTTTTCTGCTGACCTCCACTCTACCAAGCATGATATTCTTCTCCAGGGACTGATCTTTCCTGGCATGTCCAAAGTATATAAGACACAGTCTTGCCATGTTTGCTTCCAAGGAGCGCACTGTTTATACTTTTCCAGAACAAATCTCTTTGTTCATTTGGCAGTCCATAGTACATTCAACATTCTTCTCCAACACCACAATTCAAAGGCATCAATCCTTTTTCTGTCTTCTTTGTTCATTGTCCATTGTATATGATTCAGCTGAAAATATCTCGGCTTGGGTCAGGTGCATTTTAGTTTGCAAGGTGATATCTTTACTTCCAAATTCTTTAAAGAGATTTTCCCAATGCAATGCGTCTTTTGATTTCTTGACTGTTGCTTCCATGGGTGTTGATTGTGGACTCAAGTAAAATGAAACCCTTGACAACTTCAATCTTTTCTCCATTTATGACAGTGTTGGTTAGTGGTCCAGTTGTGAGGATTTTTGTTTTCCTGATGCTGAAGTGCAATCCAAACTGAAGGCTATGGTCTTTGACCTTCTTCAGTAAGTATCTCAAACCTTCTTGAGTTCCAGCAAGTAAGATGATATCATCTGTGTAATGCAGATTGTTAATGAGTCATCCTCCAATTCTGATGCCTCATTCTTCTCAGATTATTTGCTCAGCATACAGATTAAAAAGGTCTGGTGAAAGGATACAATCCCGACACACACTTTCCTGACTTTAAACCATGCAGTGTCCCCCTGTTCTGTTTACATGACTGCCTCTTGATCCATATACAGATCCCTTAAGAGCACAGTCAGGTGTTCTGGAATTCTCATTCCCCGCAATGTTAGCCATAGTTTAATGTGATCCACAAAGTCGAATGGTTTTGCATAGTCAGTAAAACACAAGTAAACATCTTGCTGATAATCTTTGCTTTCAGCCAATATCCATCTGACATCAGCAATGATATCCCTGGTTCCAGCTTGAATTTCTGGCAGTTCCTTGTCAATATACTGTTGTGGTCACTTTTGAATCATCTTGAGCAAAATTTTACTTGCATGTGATATCAATGATACTGTTCAGTAATTTGCACATTGGGTTGGATCACCTTTCTTTGGAATGGGTATAAATATGGATCTCTTCCAGTCAAATGGCCAAGTAGCTGTCCTCCAAATTTCTTGGAATAGACAAGGGAGCACCTCCAACTCTGCATGGGTTTGTTGAAATATCTCAATTGGTATTCCACCAATTCCTGAAGCCTTGTTTTTTACCAGTGCCTTTAATGCAGCTTCAACTTCTTCTTTCAGTACCATTGGTTCCTGATCATGTGCTACCTCTTCAAATGGCTGAAAATCAACCACTTCTTTCTGTGTATTCCTTCCATCTTGTTTTGATGTTCCCTGAGACATTTAATAGTTTCCCTGTAGAATCTTTCATCATTGCAACTCAAAGCTTAAATTTTTCTTCAGTTCTTTCAGCTTGAAAAATGTAGAACATGTTCTTCCCTTCTAGTTTTCCATTTCCAGCTCTATCACAACTACAATGTATTCCAAAGATTGGAACTGATGCTTGCAAATGCCTGGTTCACAGCAAGACTTTGACCAAAACAACAGCATCTACTACTATTATAGAGACCAAAACATTTTTAATTTAGCTAATTTTTAGTTCCCCAAGAAACCTTACATTGTGAATTGAGCACCTCAGGAACAGCAGATTTCCTTACAGATCAGATTTTGCCACTGACCAGCTATTAGATTGAACTGTGTTCAATTTTGGAAAAAGGTGCACTGGAGAAGCAGGGCCAATACGGCAGAGTAATCAGACATTCTCTGCGATCCCTCAAACAACAAAGACCCCAAAGAAAAAATGAATTAATAGCATATGACATCCTAGAAGCCCTGAATATCGAAGAAAACTTTTAAAAATTAAACTGAACGGCAAGGAAGGGAGAGTAGGTCTAGAAGTACCTAGGCCTGAACAGACCTGATCCACTGGAAATCAGCTGCAGCCAGCACGGTGAATGGAGTAGTGGCAGTTGGAGGGCATCCACCTCAGCAGGAGAGATGGAGCAGCAGAGAGTATACTTAAACATCCAGAACCAGTAAAAAGCAACACTAGATCATCGAAACCTAAATGGCTCATGTCTAACCTAAAACTTTCCTCCAGGACAAACCTCTGTCCCTTTGGCCAGTGATCCCCCTTTCTTCTCTGCACTAAGCTCTGGCAGCTGATGCTATCATGTGAGCTAGAAGTAGCACTCCTTACACACCCTGAGCCACACTATTAGACTCAGAGAGGGAATAATTTAGCAGACAGGCAGAAGGGGACAAAAAAATATCTGCTGACTTCCCTAAGTCAGAAATGCACAGCAGAAGCAGTTCCTTCATGCAGGGCCGTGGAAATGGGGACATGACTTCCTCACAGACACTCAGGGATAGCTGTTAGCCTCCTGCCTTTCTCAGCACATTCATCCAGATACCTGTGCCTACACCATTCACCCCTGTCCATTAATAATGGTAGGGCAGACCTTATACTAGACATTTGGGACTGACAACCTGGAAACACGAGCTGAATCCATGCAAGTACAGTAAACAGATTTCTGGACTCACATGTCGAGTAACAGGTCAGACAACCTGATGGCAGGATGTTAGAGCTTCAAAGATGCCAATAACCAAACTAGCACACAGAACCAGCCTATTTCAACATTTCAAAAGAAAACAAAAATAGAAGCTACAACACATAAAGCAAACATAAAATAAATGAACTCAGCAACTTATTGGTGACATGAAGACAAGACTCAATGTCAAGTCACTTAAAGAGGAAGATCACAATGGCTTGAGAAAGCTTCCAAAACAAAGTAGCAAATGGTTTTCCAGATGAACAGAACTTTTGGAACTACTGGAGGTAGAATACAAAAGATTAATATCTAGAACTCTTTGAGAGATCAGGAAAGAGAAGAAGCTAAAAGCAGCAGAGCATAAAGACAAATTGAACAGGCTGCAAGACAGCATGCAGACACAGGAAGCAGAAATTCAGAAAATTAATAACAAAATCACAGAATTAGTCAACTCAAAAGAAAGTCAAAAGAGAGGAATTGAGAAACGAAGGGTAAAATGAGTGAGACTGAAGATAAAGCACATGACACCAATGTATCTGGGGAAAAATCAGATTAAAAAAATTTAAAAAACATTAAGAATTACTGATAATTATATGGGATACTACCAAGACGAATAACCTATGAGGGATTGAAGTACTAGAACAGGGAGGGATAACAGAAAATACTGGAAGAATTGTTGAAGATTTATTGACAGAAACTGTCCTTGATATCATCAAAATGAGAAAACATCTATCCAAAAAGCTTATCAAACTCCACATAAGACAGATTCCAAAAGAAAGACACCAAGGCATATTATAATCAAACTTGCCAAAAGTAAAAATAAGGAGACAATTTTGAAAGAGGCCAGGGATAAACAAACAAACAAAAAAAATCATAAAAGGAGAGTCAATAAAACTAAACTCAGACCATTTAGCAGAAACATGCAAGCTAGAAGGCAGTGGGTTAATATATACAAAACATAGTAGGAAAATAATTGCCAGCAAAACTGTCTATCAAATATGATGGTGAAAATAGGACATTTGGACATTTTCAGATAAACAGAAAATTAGGGAATTAGCAAAAATAAACCAAGATTTAAAAAAATACTAAAAGGAGTCTTTCAGTTAGAAAATCAATAACATTAGAAAAATAACCCAAGACCAGAAAGCAGAATAGGAAAAAATAAAAAAATAAATCAAAGGCAAAACACTGAGAATATGGAAACAGAGATATAATTATGTAAAAGATGAAAATATTATAACAAAAAAGAGAGACTTAAAAATGTAGTCATAGATCTTTCAAATGGAGAGAAAGTCACAGGGAAATTGAACATCTTGCTAAAAAAAAACTAGGTTGTAGAAGAAATCAAGGACAGAATAAATACATTTAGTGTCAAATGATAATGAAAACACATCCTACCAGAACCTTTGGGACACAGCAAAATAAGTGCTTAGAGCTAAGTTTATGTCAGTGAATGCATGTATCCAAAAATGAGAAAGGACCCAAATCAAAGTGCTAAACCTACAACTAAAATAAGTAGAAAAAGAGCAGCAAAAGAAGCCCTCAGGTACCATAAGACAGCAAATAATCTAATTAGAGCAGAAGTAAATGAACTGGAAAATAGAAAAAACACTGAGACTTAACAAGACCAAAACTGGTTCTTTGAGAAGATCAACAAAATCAATAAATGACTGGCCAAGCTGACAAAAGAAAAACAGGAGAGGAAGCAAATAATCTCAATAAGAATTGAGAAGGGCACTATCATGACAGACTCAACTAAAATTTAACAACTTACAACAGAATACTGCGAAAAAATGTACTCTAATACATTAAAAAAACGAGAGGAAATTGACAAATTTCTAGAAACATACTACCTACCTAAACTAATACAATGAAAAGTAGAACAACTACTTAAGCCCATCACAAAAGAAAAGATTGAGAAAGAAATTTTAAAACTTCCAACCAAAAGCAGCCCTGGCCCGAGAGCTTCACTGGAGAACTCCACCAAACATTTAGAGAAGGGTTAATACCACTATTACTAAAGGTATTTTAGAGCATAGAAAATGACGGGATACTGCCAGATTTATTCTATGAAGCCAGAATTACACTGATACCAAAACCAGGTAAAAATGCCACAAAAAAAGAAAAAAATTATAGACCAGTATATCTCACGAAATTAAGTGCAAAAATCTTTAATAAAATTCTGGTCAATAGAATTCAACAACATATCAAAAAAATTATTCACCATGAATGAGTGAGATTCATACCAGGGGTGCAGGGATGGTTCAACATTAGAAAAGGAATCAATGTAATCAACCACATGATTAAAACAGAAGACAAAAACCTCTTGATTTTACAAATTGATGCAGAAAAGGCATTTAGCAAAGTCCAACATCTGTTAATGTTAAAGACTCTCAGAAAACTGCGAATAGAAAGGAAATTTTACAGCATAATAAACGGCATTTATAAAAGCCAACAGCCAACATCATGCTAAATGGAGAGAATCTCAAAGCATTCCCCTTGAGAACAAAAAACAATCACTTTGATTCAACGTTGTGCTGAAGGTTCTAGCTAAGGCAATCAATCAAGGTAAAGAATAACTGGTAAGGAAAAAGTAAAAGTATCTCTCCTTGCAAATGACGCACTCTTACACACAGAAAACTGTAAAGAATCCACTAAAAAACTGCTAGAAGTAATAGAAGGATTTAGCAAAGAATCAGGATACAAGATAAACATACAAACAACATAAACATACAAACATACAAACACCAACAAAGAGAACATCAAAGAGAAAATCAGTGAATCAATACCATTTACAATAGACCCCCAACAGACAAAATATTTAGAAATAAGTTGTACCAGAGATGTGAGAGACCTATACAAAAAAACTGTATGACACTCCTGAAAGAAACTGACATAAGTGGAGAAACCTACTTTTCTCATGGATAGGAAGACAACATCATGAAAGCGTCTATTGTACCCAAAATGATCTATAGATACAATGAAACCTTGACCCAAATTCCAATACTGTTTTTTAATGAGATGAAGAACCACATCATCAACTTCATACGGAAAGGGAAGAAGCTCCAGATAAGTAAAACATTACTAAAGAAGAAGAGCAAAGCAAGAGGCCTCACATTACCTGACTTTAGAATGTATTACACTGCTATGGTAGTCAAAACAACCTAGCACTGGTACAAGAACAGACATATAGATCAATGGAACAGAATTAGGAATCCCGATATGAGATCATCCCCCTATAAGTAGCTAATATTTGACAAAGCCCTAAAGTCTGTAATTTGGGGGAAAGACTGTGTCTTTAACAAATGGTGTTGGCATAAATGGATATCTATCTTCAAAGAGTGAAACAAGACCCATATCTCATATCATCTACCAAAACTAACTCAAAATGGATCAAAGATCTAAATATCAAATCTAATATGTTAAAGATCATGGAAGGAAAAATAAGGGTGATACTAGGAGCCTAATATATAGCACAAACAGAATACAAAACATTAGTAACAGTGCATAAACTTCAGAAGAGAAAATAGGTAACTGGGAACTCCTAAAAATCAAGCACTTATGCTCTTCCAAAGACTTCCCCAAAAGAGTAAAAAGACAACCTACAGACTGGGGGGAAAAAATTTGAATATGACAAATCCGATCAGCATCTAATCTATAAAATGACGCAAAACCTCAACAACAAAATGACAAATTACTCCATTGAAAACTGGGCAAAGGAGAAGAACTGTTGCTTAACCAAAGATAACATTCATGCTGCTAAGAGATGCATGAAGAAATGCCCATACTCATTAGCCATTAGAGAAACTATAATAAGACACCATGTCACCCCAGCAAGCCTGGCCTTAATCCAAAATAGACAAAATAATAACCGTTGAAGAGGCTGTAGAGAGACTGGAACACTTATGTACTGCTCATGGGAACATAAAATGGTCGGATCCGACTTGACGGCACTTGGCTTGGCTGGCACTTTGGAAATCAATTTGGCATTTTCTTAAAAAACTAGAAATAGAGATACTGTAATAACATCCAGCAATTCCACTTCTTGGGTTATAACCTAGGGCAATAAGAGCTGTCACACGAATAGAAATATACACACCAATGTTCATTGCAGGTCTGTCCACAATAGCAAAAATTTGGAATCAACCTAGGTGCCCGTCCATGGATGAATGGACAAAGTATGGCATATTCACATAACAGAATACTATGCAATGTTAGAGAACAATGATGAACTTGGGAAACATCTCATAACATGAAGGAATCTGGAAAGCTTTATGCTGAGTGAAATTAGTCAGTTACAAAATGGGAAATATTGTATGACATCACAATTATAAAGACTCTAGGAAAGGTTTAAGCACAGAAGAAAACAGTCTTTGATGGTTACAAAGGCGGGGAGGGAGGGAGAAGGGTATTCATTAATTAGATAGAAGATAATAATTCAGTTAGGTGAAGGGAGAGACAACACACAATAGAGGAGAAGTCAGTACAACAGACTTCCAAAGGCTAAGATGTTTCCTAAATATAATAAAAAACCTTGAAGGACAGAGTAACAGGCACAGGGATCTAAGGACTGTGGTTTCAGAGAACATCTAGGTCAGTTGGCATAACAAAACTTCTTAAGAAAATGTTCTGCATCTCACTTGGGTGAGTGGCATCTAGGGTCTTAAAAACTAGCAAGGGACCATCTAAGTAGTATCAACTGGTCCCAACCCACCTGGATCAGAAAAGAAGGAAGGACATCAAAGACATAAGAAAAATGGCCACGAAATCCTGAGACTACATCAGCATGAAACCAGAAGAACTAGATAGTGCCTGGCTACCAAAAACTGCCCTGACAGGGAACACAACAGAATCTCTGATGTAGCTGGAGAAAGATGGGATACAGAACCTGAACTCTATTAAATGGACCAGACTTGATGGTCCCACAGACTGGAGGATCTCTGGAAGACATGATCCCCAGACTTTCTGTTAGCCTAGAACTAAAACTATTCCTGAAAGCAACTCTTCAGGCAAAGATTGGACTGGACTGTAAGACATAAAATGATACTGGTAAAGAGTGTGCTACTTGGCTTAAGTAGATGCATAAGACTAACTGGGCAGCTCCTGCACAGAGGTGAGATGAGAAGGTAGAGGGGGACTGTCACCAGTACCCAGAAAACGTCAGCGGTCGCCAGAGGAAAACAAGTAACTAACAAGGCTTGGGGTCAGTAATAAGCTTCATTTAACCAAGCCACACATTTACAATTAAGCAAGGAGACAGAGAGGTGCTAGCGCCAGAGATAAAGCTCTCTTATTTACATTAAGCAGGGGTGAAGGGCGGTGCTATCACCAAGACACAAAGCACTCTTAATTACTTTACTTAAGAACTCTTACCTATACTCACCTTAAGTTGCCGAGCTGATAGGAACTCTCATTTACATTAGTTAAGACCCACACAGGTTCCACCTGGCACGGACTGTGGTGGTCAAGTCATAAGGTTAGTATGTCAACACGCTCACTTCCCTAAAAGCAGGGTTCACTCTAAGGAATTTAAGGATTGGCTGTGCTCTCACCTTTCTGACGTCAGGAGAATTAGAAGTAGAATTATACGACGACAGAACGTCTCGGAAGAGAGGCAGGCAGGCACACAACATCAGGGTCAGACACTAACAGAAGGCTTGTCACTGTCACTGGAAGCAGGCCATGTAGACGTCAGGAGAATGATAAGGCGTCTGCAAGGATGATCCACCAGCAGACACAGCCACTTGAACCAATTTTTGAGGGTGAAGCAGATGAGGTTCCCAGATCAGACCACAGAACAGCAAACCAGCGGACCCAGACTCTCAGGAGGAGACTGGGCCCCAGGACCTTGAAGATGGGGCCCAGCAATAGACCACGGGCACGGAGTCCCGGAGGAAGACCACGTCCCCGGGGCTTTGAACATGAGGCAAAGGAGGTCAGAGCCCACAGACCGTGGGCACAGACCCCCGGCGGGGACTGCTGCACCCCAAATCCAGAATGCTGGGTTTTAATACAAGTTGTTTGCTTGGTTCTGGTGGTTATCCGTCAGTCCATAAGTCTTACCTTCTTGTAGTCACGCTGTTAACTTCTTTGTGATTGGTTATTGTCTTTATCGTCTCCCTGACCGTCTGTGGCTATGTCCATCTGGCAGTTGATTTTCTCACTTTTATTTCTTCACCATGACTTTGTATTTTTCTCACAGTCTTACTTAAGTCAAGTACAGCCATTTTGTGTTTAATAGTTTAGCCAATTTTAACTTATGTTTATGGCAAGACTCCACTTTACTATAGATTCTATTTAATATATATATATATACATACATGTGTATGTACATATACATGTATGTACATATGTATATGCATACATATACACACATATCCTCACTTCAGGGACAGAGCTAGCTGGACGGACATGGGAAATACAGGATAGAAAGGAGGAATGTGTTGTCACAGTTTGGAGACAGCAGCTAGAGTTACATAGAAAAGTGAAAGTTTTTGTGTGACTGACCTGGATTATAAACTTTCACTAAAGCACAATGCCATATTAAAAAATAAATGAATAGAAATAATCTGTGCGTTGATATCCTAGCCCTGTGTTTGTGGATGTGATCTTGTTTGGACAATAGGGTTGCTCTTTTTGTATGTTAATGAGGTCATGCCACAGTAGGGTGGGTTCTAAACCTAATCACTTCTGAGTTATAAAAAGAGAAGAGTAGACACAGAAACACAAAGGGGGAGGACAGATGCTGTAACAAGACCAGTCCACAAGCAAAGGAAAACCAAGAATTGCTCACAGACTGAATCAATACAGCTGAGACCTTGATTTGAACTTTTAGCCTATAGTACTGTGAGATAGCGTGTTTCTATTCTTCAGTGTCACACACTTGTGATATTTCTGTTACAGCAGCACTAGTAACTGAGACACCAACCATACAAATATGAGATACACAATTCCGTAAAATCCTTTAATGTTCTGTTTTTTAAGGAATTGTGTTTTTATTCACAGTTATCTCATTGTTTTTAAAGGTGACTTTTTCTAAATAGTCTCTGAGTACAAGCATAAAATAGAAATATAATGAATCTTTTAAAATAGTCCATAAGATTAAAGTGTTTTTTTTTATCCATTACCAAAAAAGAAAAAAAAAACACTGCCACTGAGTCAATTCTAACTCATCGTGACCATATAGGACGGAATAGAATTGACCCATAGGATTCCAGGGAGCACATGGGGAATTTGAACTGCTGACCTTCTAGCTAACAGCCACAGCTCTTAACCACTACCACGTCAGAGTTTCCTTGTAACTCTTAAGAAATATAAAATTAAAATTTCATTTCACTCCAGTGATGATTGCTATATTAAAAGCAAGGTCTAGCAATAAAAAGTGAGGGTCCCATCAGTGTGAGAAGTAGATGCAAAAATAAGCTTCTTTCAAATAATGGTGATAAAGGCTTGGTTATCCTCAGAATACAAATACTACATAGGAATTGGTATGAGCGAAATTGTGAGGCAGACAAAATTGCCTTACATGTCATTCCATCACCCTTGCACCCGCCTCCTATATGCTTTGATCGAGCCCCAGGCTCATGGTGCTCTCGTATTAACTCACGCTACCATCACTGGTGACTGGTGCATTATGAGTTCCATCATCCTTCATCTCACCACTCTCAGGTTCAACCTTGCCAGCCTCTTCTCCAGTTAACCTACTTAACAAAATAGCATGTTCACTTTGTCACGCTAATAGAAATTGTTGTGTTCACCCTCCAACATGGCACATTTACCTATGATGACTTTTCAAAAGAGATTGAGACAGAACTAGGAATCATGGCAGGGAAAGACAAGAGATAATTTGGGCTACGTATATCTAGAGAGGGAGTAAGAATTAAAATTGGTATTATGAATAGAAAGAATAAGTAGCGTGCAGTTTGGTACTTGAAAAGTATTCAAAATAGCCTTCCTATCCTTCCTCTTTACCAGTATCATTTTATTTCTTACAGTCCAGTCCTATCCTTCCTCATTAACAACGCAGAAGACACCACCTTACTTGCTGGAAATGAAGAAGATTTGAGACACTTACTGCTGAAGATCAAAGACCACAGCCCTCAGTATGGATTGCACCTCAACATCAGGAAAACAAAAATCCTTACAACTGTGCCAGTAAGCAACATTTTCATAAATGGAGAAAGGATTGAAGTTGCCAAGGATTTCATTTTACTTGGGTTCACAACCAATGCCCAAGGAAGCAGCAGTCAAGAAATCAAAAGATGTATTGCATTGCAAAAATCTGCTACAAAGTACCTCTTCAAAGTATTCGAAAGTAAGGATGTCACCTTGAAGACTAAAATGTGCCTGACCCAAGCCATGGTGTTTTGAATCGCTCGTATGTGGGAGAAAGCTGGACCATGAACAAGGAAGACAGAAGAAGAATTGATGCCTTTGAATTGTGGTATTGGAGAAGAATGCTGAAGGTACCATGGACTACCAAAAGAACAAACAGATCTGTTCTAGAAGAAGTACAACCATAGTGTTCCTTGGAAGCAAAGATGGCAAGACTGCATGTTACATACCTTGGACGCATTGTCAGGAAAGATCGGTCCCTGCAGCAGGACATCATAGTTGGTAGAGTAGAGGGTCAGTGAAACAGAGGAAGACACTCAATGAGATGGGTTGACACGGTGGCCACAACAATGGGTTTAAACATAAAAACGATTACGGATGTGGTGCAAGACCAGGCAGTGTTTCGTTCTGTCGTTCACAGGGTTGCTATGAGTTGGAACTGACTGAACGGCACCTAACAACAACAACAAATCCTTCCTCTAGAAAAACACACATATGTAACATGTTCATCAGCAAGGGAGGGGGAAAGATTCTCATGAAATCAGCAAGCGTATGCATGCATATTGTTGTTATTTGGCTTTTGTGAAATCAGAAATGAATAACTTTCTGTTTTGCCAATAAGTTAGTCTCTCATAAACTTTAAGAAATAAAAGGACAGTCACACTGAAATACAGCAAAAATATTCTCACAACTCTCATCCTTAGACAATTTCAAAAAGAAAATCAAAAAGACCTTATCTTTGAATTTATCTTCAAGGAAATATCTAGAATTTGGTTTCCTGAATCTAATACCCAAGATGCCCACTGTGTAAAAATGAAGAACATTTTTTACAACGTGTTATCCAGTTATTGTTATCCAGCACTTTAGAACTCAAAAATATAAACTCCAGCTAAAGAAATCTAAAATACCCCTAAAACCCTTAAAAGTCTTCCTAACTCAATGACTCAGTGTCAACAACTAAAGTATTTGAATCATCGTGATGAGTTTTTATGCAATCATTTACAAATTACTTAAATATTCCACAGACAAAACCAAACCCACTGCCGTCGTGTCAATTCCAACCCATAGCAACCCTACAAACAGAGTAGAAGTGCCCCATAAAGTTTCCGAGGAGCACCTGGAAGATTTGAACTACAACCTTCCAATTAACAGCCACAGCATTTAATCACAGCACCACTAGAGTTTCTATTCCACAGACACCCTCCCCAATGCCCTGTCAAAAAAAAAAAAATCTATTGTATCCAGTGGATTTTGTTTCATAGTGACCCTATAGGACAAAGTAGAATTACCCCCATAGATTTTCTAAGCAGCTGACAGATTCAAAATAGTTATCAGCAGAGGATCTTGACCACTGTGCTTCTGGAGCTCCCTAACACATATTAGTCTTTTTAAAACAGGATCAGAGAATCTCTGGAACATTTGCTCCTTTGTCCTTTAATATGTATATACAGTGTGAATCATCCACCAAGTTACTCGGGTATCTGAGACTTCATCCAAACCAATCTTGATTTCCCCGTGAGAAATTAGAAGCCCATTCTGATAGAAGACTTACTCAGAGTCATATAATTAGTCAGAACCTACTTTGTAAGACATCTCATAAATGTTCTAAGAGAACAATGGTAACGAATCAACCTAAAGTTACAAATTGTTTTACTAAAATTTTAGTTATTTTTCCTATCCTTTCCAAACTGTATGACTCCTTATGTCCCACGTTCTTGCTCAGCTGCTGCCCTGGCACATGGCCTTTTCTGATAGAAGGTCGGCTCAAATGACATCACAGTCGAGGTGTCACTAATGTGTAACACTAGTCCTTCTTCTGTACACACCTTGTTTCCCTGGTAGGTGCACCTCAAGCTTTACCACACCTTCAGCTCTGCCCTTCCCTTCAAATGGATAACCTGGCCCTCAGAGCTTTGGACTCAAACTTGGAGACTCTTCTAGCCTTCATTGGTTAGTTTCAATCCTAACTAATTTCAAAAATATTTAAGGTAACTGCCTGGTAAGCACATAACCATTCTTTTAAGAATTTTTTATTTCTTTAAAGGGCCTCTCAAGTTACCAAATAGAATAATTTCTGTAAACATTCTGAACCTCATCTTCTGTTCCAACCCTGAACAGATGGTTGGTTCCCAGGCGCAGGAAGAATTTCTTCAGCCTGTTCCAACCAGTGCTTTTCCTGCCAGTTCCTGGCTTCTGCTGCCCTCTAGCAGCCATTAGCAGTATGACCAAACTTGAAGGTAAGTTACCCAACTACGAATTCAACAAAAATCATATTTTTACTGAATTGCGTTACTCGGTGAGATGTTGTGGCATCACGTAAGCACAACCCCAAGCTATAAGCAGTTGGGACTTTTAGTCTGTAATTCCCCAGGCCTAAATCAGAATTTTAAAGTTATTTCCAAAATAAAGCTAACAGCAATGTCTATGTATCCAAAAGGCTCATTTATCCCTCAGTCTTTTTGCCTAACTCTGATACCCATCACTATAATTTCGACCCTCTCGAGGTTCCAGTTCTCTAAGTGTCCTTCCATCCGCATGCTCCCTTTAGATCCTACTTTACAGACATTTCAAAAGGAAACAAATAAACAAGGAAAAAAACCTGTTGCTATCAGGTAGACTCCAAATCACAGCAGATGCTATACAATCAAGTAAAACTGCCCCATAAGGTTTCCAAGTATCCAGTGTATTTGGACTGCTGACATTTTGGTTAGCAGCCAAATGCTGGACAACTACACTACCAAGTCCCCTTTTCAAAGGAAGAAGTGACAAAAACAACCAAATTGCCCCAAAGTCAGAAACTGTAGTACACAATTATAATGATGTATTTTGTGAACACTTAAAATTATATTTTCAGAAATTTCTAAAACTGGAGAAGTGTTTATAATACAATAAACCAGAAAGTCAAACCCACTGCTGTCTAGTTGGTTCCCACTCATGCTGACCCTATAGGTCAGAGCAGAGCTGTTGCATAGAGTTTCCAAGGAGCTCCTGGTAGATTTGAACTGCTGACCTTTTGGTAATAGACATAGCACTTAACTACTACACCACTGGAGTTTCTTTATAATATAATACTTGCACAAATAGATGAAAGAAAAGAAGAATTAAGGTAAGATCCCAATAAGGGCAGAAAAAGAAAAGAAATACTAAAGCTATTTTTTTCTGTATGATCCAGTATGTATTATTATATTCTATAATCATAAAAGAAATGCTGGTGGCATAGTGGTTAAGAGCTATGACTGCAAATCAAAAGGCTGACAGTTCAAATCTGCCAGGTGCTCCTCAGAAACTCTGTGAGGCAGCTCTACTCTGTCCTATAGAGTCGCTACAGGGTTGCTGTGAGTTAAAATTGACTCAATGGCAGTGGGTTTAGTTTTATTTTTTTACTTATAATCATAAAAGCTGTCTCTCTAGTTGCTAGGATCAACCATACTTGATGATAAAAGTGAGAGAGTAGAATCTCCAAAGACAGCAGCTCTTGGGGCCCATGCAGATCATCATAGCGATGACAGTTATAGCCAAGGACATGGGTGATACTAGGGCAAATGAGAGAAAATTGTACCCTGGAGGGCAAACTACGGGAGGTTAATCACATTTTGCTACTGCATCTTTATCAAACTATTCCTAGAGCTTGAAAAATTAAGACAAATTAAGCGCACTGAATTTTTCAATAATTCACATGAGGATACCTTCAAAAGTGAGTTACTGAACATGCTGTTACTTTGAGCACGAAGAGTTTTGAGAAAAATACGTGAATTATGTGATCTTTTTACCCAACAGTTTATGGCTTTTTATGTAGCATGGTTGGTGAAATACGTCAAACTATTTAGATAAACAACAACTGATACTGTGGCAAATAAAAAAACCCAACCCAGTGCTGCTGAGTCAATCCTGACTCCTCAGGACTCTGTAAGGCAGTGTAGAACTGCTCCATAGAGCTTCCAAGGAGCACCTGGCAGATCTGAACTGCTGACCTTTGGCTTAGCAGACACAGCACTTAGCCACCGCGCCACCAGAGTTACGGATACTACACTAAACGGAGGAATATGATGTCAACAGTCATAAATTTGTTTAAGGTTTCCAGTACTACTGTCGCTATTAGGTGCCATGGAGTCAATCCCAACCCGTAACAGCCCTGTATACCACAAAACAAAACACTGCCCAGTCCTGTGCCATCCTCATAATCATTGTTGGGCTTAGGTATGTGTTACAGTTACTATGTCAATTCATTTTATTGAGGGTCTTCCTCTTTTTTAGCTGACCCTCTACCAAGTATGATGTTCTTCTCCAGGGACTAGGCCCATCTGATAGCATGTCCAAAGTACATGAGACAAAGTCTTATCACCCTCGAATCTCACAAGCACTCTAGTTATATATCTTCAAAGACAGATGTGTTCATTCTTTTGGCATTCCATGATGTATTTTACATTTTTCACTAACACCTTTACTCAAAGGCAGAGATTCTTCTTCTGTCTTCCTTATTCATTTCTAGCTTTCACATGCATACGAAGCAATTAAAAACACCATGGCTTGGGTCAGGCACACCATTCTGTTTAAAGAAACTAAATTTCCTCTTTACTTTTTATTCATTCACTCAATAATTCAGTAACTATTTACTGAATAATGGAAACCCCAGTGGCGTGGTAGTTAAGTCGGCTAACCAAAAGACCCACAGTTCGAATCCACCAGGCATTGCTTGGAAACTCTATGGGGCAGTTCTACTCTGACCTACAAGGTCACTGTGAGTAGGACTCAACTGGACAGCAGTGGATTGGTTTGTTTCTTTGGTATTTGTTGAGTATTTGTTGAATGTCAGGCATTTTTCTAGGAATTGGGATATTAACAGTGAATCAAATCAAACAAGAAGAAGAGAAAGTTCTCTGACCTTATTTAGATTACTTTTCAGTATTTTTCTCACATATTTTTTAATCCATAGAAAAATGAATGAAATTTTTCAGATTTAGATGCTATTTCTGACCACGGCTATTTTGTGAAAAGAAAAAAAAATGGGGGGATAACAATTCTGCCCATAGCTCTTCATGGGATAGTTGCCTTCCTTACTCCTCAACTATTGCTTTCAAAACATTCTCCCATTCTTCTTTCTAAAAAAATGTTAACACTATTCTTTCAACAGGCCATGTCATCCTCCACACCAACTTGTGTCCACCTTACTGACCTCCAGATCATTCTCTTTAGTGTCCTGACACTTTGATTTTCTCTTACTCTCTTCAATACTACTCATGTCATAATTCTTGATTGTTTCAGTATCTGATGATTATTCTAATATGCTAGTGTTATCAACTGAGTTGTGTCTCTCCAAAATCTATGTTGTAAATCCCAACCCCTATGTCTGTGGTTTTAATTCTATCTGGCAATGAGTTTTTGTTTTGTTTTGTTTTGTTGTTGTGTTAATGAGGCAGTATGAGTGCAGGATGTGTCTTAGGTAGTCTGTTTTGAGATACAAAAGAGATTAAACAAGCAAGTGAACAAACAGAGGTAGGAAGAAAGAGAGATGTCAAGCCATGTGAAGGCTACTCAGGAAGAGAAGCTCAAAAGCTACCTCCAGAGCTGACAGAGAGAGAAAGCCTTTCATCAGAACCGATGCCCTGAATTCAGACTCCCAGCCTCCTACCTATGAGAAAATTCGTTCCAGTCTTGCTGAAGCCACCCATTTGCAGTATTTCTGTCTAAGAAATTTGGGCTGTCAATCGTTTCCAGAAAACATTGCAACTGGTCTATTTAGAATTCATGACAACGAAGTTCAAGGAAGGATGTGCTTAGCTGCCCAACAATCACACCACATTTCTTCGAGCTCTCTGACCCCCTTAGACCACTATTTCACGCTTTCCCCTCCCTCAGACCTGGAACATCTTCTCCTCCATCCTCACTCTCAGCTGATAACAATGCTTCCTATTTACTTTAAAAACGTGGAAACAAACCAAAACAGAGAATCTACAGAAGTCTTACTACTCTCTAAAATGATTCCAAAAAGTACACCCTGCCTTACAAATAAATAAATCCACCTCATCCTTAATTATATTTAAAGATAAGAGAGAGAAAAGCTTTATCTCTGGTAGAATGATGACTAATAAAGGAATGGGAATGATGGACTACCAAAACAAGCAATAGTCAAGAAACATCAGCAGAAACTAAAAACTGGTAAATGAAAGTCAATGTTGAATGGAGTTTTTCCGTATCTCAAGATCTCTCCCTCTAAAATTATTTTAATTACAAAGAAAAAAATAACTTTACAGTGGAGATGCTTAACATACCTTTGTAATAAAATGACCAAAGCTAGTACTGCCAGTTAGAAAACAAAACTGAAATCACCTATCACTGAATAGAATGCAGTGAGAAGAACATGACAAACATACTCTTAAGGCATTATTTCATGTGTGATACATACACATACATATATTTGTCATTTTAACATTTTTAACATACACAACTCCAGACGTTAATTGCATTGATTACGGTATGCAACCATCACCACTATCCATTTCCAAATGCTTCCATCACTCCAAACAAAAGCTCAGTGTCTTCTAAGTAATGAGTCTCCCTTTATTCTTTCCTCTCTTCAGTGTCCTTCTTGCCAAAAATGTGTAACCTGCTTCTGGTCATGAGGAAATATCAGACAAACCCTATATAAGAACATTCCACAAAATAAGAATATTCCGCAAAATAATTGACTGATAATCTTTGAAATTATCAAGGTTAAAAGTCAATGGAACACTGAAAAACTATTTTGACAGAAGAATGCTAAGGAAATATAACAAAATCAATTCATGCAATCAAATCATGCAATTCAGCATCTCTTTTATCCATCTACGGTGAAACTGTGGCTGAGATGGCAATGATGTGTCGGTATTAATTTCCTGATACAGTGTTTGAATTACGCTCATGTAGAAAAAAAACTCTTGCTTGTAGGAAAGTATTCAGGAGTGGTACCAACATACCACTGAATGATTCATGAAAACAGAAATTTTTTTGCCCTGTTTTTTCAATTGTTCTGTATGTGTAAAGCTATTTCTAAATAAATAAGTACATAAAACTGCAACTCTTCTCCTAGCATACTCTACCTTCTTCTTTGTTTTGTTTCTCAAGAGTACTTTTCAATATCAGTATCTGATAAACTTGCTATTTGTTTCTGCCTCTCCCTAGTAGAAAATGTTATTGTTATTTGCAACTGTTGTTATTTGCCTCCCGTATGTAAGGAACCCTGGTGGTATAATAGGAAACCCTGGTGGCATAGTGTGTTAACTACTGCATCTGCTACCCAAAAGGTCTGCAGTTCAAATCCACCAGGTGCTCAATGGCAGTGGGTTTGGGTTTTTGTTTTGTTTTGTTTTTGATGGTACAATGGTTAAAGCACTCAGCTGCAAATCAAAAGGTTGGTAGTTGGAACTCACTGGTATTTCTGCAGAACTCATGATTTACTCCCATACAGATTTAAGCCTTATACAGTCTGTCATATAGGGTCACTGTGAGTTGAAATCAGCTCACTGGCACAAAACAACAGCAAATCAAATATAAGCAACTTTAACTTTATTTTTGTTATGACAGTTGCTGCATTCCATCATATCAAATAGAGCATAGATGATGCTTGATAAATAGTTATAATGAATAATTCTTCCTGTCTTTAGGTGTGGATTGCTTGAGAACTGCCACTGAAGCAAATACACAATCTCAGCAAGCAATTCACAGGTACAGATCCACCTGAAGACATACAGAGAGAACAATTTGTTCTTCAAAAAAAACACTTCTTGCAAAAATGCGTACCTGTGTACTCCTAAATAATACTGACTCATCACAAAAGACAGGTTAATACCTTGAAGCAACAAATTCCTAAACTCCAATTTCATTTGTAGTTTTGCAAAACGAAATGACCCACAGCAGTTTCTTTTTTTCAAAACAGTGTGCGTCTAAGTGAATTCATTACCTCTTTTGCAATCCAGAAGAAAAAAACTCCAAGGTATGAATAGATAACATTTCTATCTTCTGCTAGTATCATTCAAGTTTTCAGAGTTCTTAGGCCAAGTTTCAGCCAGGACACCTTGTTAAGTCCAGACCTTCACACTGGTTTGAAATAATTCGGTAACTGCTAACATAGCATTGCATAGCAACCAAGTCTGTTGCTATGGGATTTTGACCCAAATAGGAAACCAACAGGAGCCTCAAGTGGGAGATTAGGTTATTGGCAGGACTATGAAAAGCAGACCTACATTCAAAGTAGTGACGTCGGGTGCCATCTTTGCACAGGTCACCGCTGTTTGTTTTCTGTTGGGTCAGAGTCTGAGAGCCAAGAGATCTGGCTGCCATGCAATGCATTGACTGCCCTTCTTAATGCTAGCAGTTACTGAAATGTTGTGAACTGGTTCGAAGCTCTGGTTAAGTCATCTACACAGATTTTTAACTATACATTAGAGTGAGGTGAATAATATAAAGATTCCATCTGAAAGATCAAAATTGATTTAAAGTAAATGTTTACCTTTTTCTATTTTCTTGAGTTATACAGTTCTCCAGAATGTTAAATTAAGGTAATATTATGGGAGACAGTGAGTCTTCAGTGTAAGTGTGTGAGTTCTATATTCAAAAAGACAGAGATTCATCCCACCTTTCCTATTTATTAGCAGTATAATCTTAAGCAGGTTATTTAGCCTTACCAAGTCTCAGTTTCATTGTTCTGGTATCAATATAATAATGATAGTGTCTACTGTAGACATTATTTGTTAAGATTTAGAAAATACATAAAGCACCTGGCACAGGGCCTGCTCACAGTGATACAGATATAAATGCAAACTTTTATTTTCTGTATATGCAATTTAAATATAAAGTCCATATATAAAATACAAATATGCAGTAAACTTAATTGAAGAAAAATATACAGACTTGTAATTATGTCTTCCAAGTTTCATTCTGATTAAGTTTTATATATGGAATCTTATTTTCTGTAACTCACATTAACACACCCTTGAAAAATGATATAGTAGTGTGATTAGAATGTAAAGATACAGCTTTTAACTTACAAATTTAATGTTTTTGAAAGTTCAAATTGTATGTAGAAATTATTTCTGTTTGAAATTGATTTGTACAGTATGACATTTTGTTTTCATTAGCACACATTTTGTCTCTCAGTGATTAAATAATTTTCCATATCAGCTTGAACTTGTCAGCTCTGTTTATAGATGAGGATAAAAACCAAATTGCTTGGGAACTAATTTACATAGTAAGCATAGTGGAATATTTATTCTCTATAAAGTATCAGCTATAAACATTAGCTCAATAAAATGCTGAAGAATGTAACAATATAAATTTCTTATGAGATCTGTATACATCAGTATTTAAATTTCTTTAAAAACTAAATTTTTTATAAAAGAAACTGTTACACGAACTGCTCTTGTCTCTCTTTTAGTTAATATGGTGATAATTTATCCATAGACTCATACTGAATTTGCTTTTGTAAAGCTAGTCCTCAAACCAAAAGCCCCATCACTGTGAAATCTATTCCAACTCATAGAGACTCTATAAGATACAGTAGAACTGTCTACATAGAACAGCCAAGGTGGTAATCTTTACAGCAGCAGGCTGCCACATCTTTCTCCCACAGAGTGGCTAGTGGATTCAAACTGCCAAACTTGGGTTAGCAGCCGCACTCTTGAACCGCTGTTCCACCAGCGCTCCTTCAGCTAGTCCCCGTTGCTTCTAAATAACTCACCATGAAAACCAGGTGACAAAGTACTTCCAATTCTCAGATCTCATCTGGAGGTTCAGGTCTTCTGGCTTAAGCCAAACCCAGTTAATAGCACCAAAGCTTACAGTGATTGATGACGTAAAGGTGGTCTGTGCATACCCCAGTAGCTACAACACAGGCTCAAAGCAATGTGATTTCAGCCAGAAGCGACTACGTCTTAATCATCTTTTAGAGTCTAAGCCGTTTGGGAGAAACATTTAAACTTGTAGTAGAGATGAGATCCCATCACCCGTCTGTCAGTTTGCCACACTGGCGGCTTGCATGAGGTTATAATGGTGTCAGCGATGCCGCCGGCAGTTCCCATAGCAGCAGAGTCAGCCAGGATGTTCAGATTCCCATGGAGCTCCGAGCCTAAGACAGGCTAGGAAGAAAGACTAGCAACTCATCTCCGTAGACTAGCTGATGAAAAGCCTGATGGGTCACGCAATGTTGTTTGGCACTTCAGCTCTCTCACTTTGGATGTTTTGTCAGGAAGCGTCAGTCTCTGGAGAAAGTCATTATGTTCGGCAATGTCGGGGGTGGGGGGGTCCGAAAAGCCAAGGGAAACTTTTAATGAGATAGATCAGCACAGTGGACTCAAATATAGTAATAATCAAGACGGCATAGTACAGAGCAACATTGTGCATTTTTTTATGTGGATTGAATTGTGGTCCCCCAAAATATGTGTTAAATCCTAACCCATATAGTGGTTATAATCCCATTTGGGAATAGATTTTCTTCATGAGGTTAATAAGGCAGTATTAGGGTAAGGTGTATCATAGATCAACCTCTTTTTGAGATATAGAAGAGTAAGATTAAGCAAGTAGAGAAGCAAGCAGAGATGGAGATAAAAGACAAAGACTACTCAGAGGCAGAAGCCCAAGATTATAAGAAAATAAATTTCTGTTTGTTAAAGTCACCCACTTGTGACATTTCTGTTACAGCTTAAATAGATAACTAAGGCACATGAGGTCATCATGACTCAGAGCCAACCTAATGATAACAAATGACAAAGATGAGATTAACTTAATAAGATTTTCCCAAAGGATCCCCATGAGCTATCACAGCAGACTGTCGTATAGGCAAGATAGGTTAGGTTGTTCTGCAATAATAACAACATTTCTGAGTGCAGTCCATCACAGGTCAGATAGGGGAGAGGAGGCTCAACCGCAGTTGGCTTCACGTAAGAGCTCAGGCAGAAAGAAGCTCTGTCTCTAAGTTTTAAATAAGGAAGAAGAGGAATTGGCAAGTCACACTGACCCAGAAATAACATGTTGCAACCCACATTTCTCAGTCAAAGGAAAATATACGATCCTATATATGCTCAAAATACAGAAAAATTCAATTCTACCAGGTATCCAAAAGAAGAAAGAACTGGAAAAAAAAAAAATTGTAGAATGGCAACCATAATCTGTCCTATATTTCACGAAATATCCTACTTCCACAAGAAAAGTGCACTCACTGATTCTCTGAGGGAAACAATCCAAAAGTTAAGTATCAAGCTCAGTGTTCAGCATCTCTGGATGGTGTGTGGGAACCTCTGCATCAGAGGTTGGCATGAAGTCCTGGATGTACCTCCTTTTGTTTCAGAGATCTATGAGCTAAGAAAAAAAAGTTATATGTCCCACAATTCCAGTATACAGTAGTGGAACAAGGCAGGAACAAAACAAACACCTTCAGAGAATAGGAGAATGGGGACTTCGTAGGAGTCACTGGTTCCTAGCAAATCTGAAATCCTGCAGGGCAAAATAGCAAGGACCCTGCATCTCTTAAAAGGAGTGAGTAAATGTTGTTCACTAGACTCTGATTTAATCTCGTGTTAGCCTGGGTCCCCTGGAGAAGCAAAACCAATGAAACATATATACATATCTAAAAAAAAAAAAAAAAAAAAAAACTTACTATTTTGAGTCAATTCCAATTACTAGTGATCCTGTAGGAGAAAGTAGAATTGCCCCATGGGATTTCCAAGAAGTGCCTGGTGGATTCAAACCACTGACCTTTTGGTTAGCAGCTGCAGCTCTTAACCACACCAGGGTTTCCACACAGATACAGAGATTTACTTCAATGAAACAGCCCACACATTTGTTAGGAAAGGACTCACACAGTGGAATGGCTGGCAAGTCCCAAATCTGTGGATCAGATGACAGGCTACGAACCTCTGCTGGCCTACCCAGTTGCAGGGACTGATGAAACTAAAAAGCGATGGGTCAGGGGTCTGACTGGAAGCCCCCGCTGGCTTACATCCCAGGAACCTGGATCAGATACTGAGAAGGAACTTTGCCAGTATATTTGTTTATGCCATAGAGACTGTCCACACCCCCAAGGAAACTCCTCCTCCTTCAGTTGATTGGCAGCTCGTATCAGATCACAAAATGAGAGATGATGCATAGTGTCTGCCAAACCACTGAGTATTATAACCTAGCCAACGTGACACATAATATTAACCATCAGGTACCTCCTAGAAATAACACCCTTCCTGCTTTTTGTCACAGTCCCTGGCTTCACCATCTGAGATATTTTCCTTTGTCACAGTTTTTTGGGATGTATAAAAAGGACATCAAGACGCATAACCTATTGGAATCTGGATACTTCCTCCTGCCTAGCTGGGGACCTAAGTATTACTTTAATTCTCAAATAGTGACAAATATTTTTAAGCCCAAGCTAATCATTTGTTATTCACACCTCATAGCCTCCCTATGAATTAGAATTGTCTCAACAACATGCAGCAGTAACAAAGATTTATCAGTGCCACTTTCTTAAAAACATAGCAAATCTTTTGTCTATTTGATTCCAGTTACTTCCTTGTGCAATTAGCCACACCCAGAGTTCATTTCTAGGTATACTTCTTAGTTTGTAGCTTGTTTTGTTTTTTACTTTCTTGCCACCTCCAATATAATTACATGCCATATTGGATTTTCAAGACTAGTGAAAGAACTACTACTGCAATCCTTTTTGCTAAGCCATTTGTTCAATTTATAAGATTTACTGAATGGCCTCTTAAACCATTCACTGGTTTTAACAATGAGCATAATGATCAAGTGCGTGGTTTTATCCTTACCATATGGTTGAATTTCAATGGCCTTATCATTTTGTATATATAAGTTTGGATTGCGAAGCAGTCACTTTGTCCATTTCTACAAGTTTCTGAGTTTCAGGGCTTGCTCTATTGCATGTAATTTCTGCTTGTAAACAGATCAACTCTTATCTGGTTCCTATCATTTAATAATCTGTCAAATGCAATCAACATCAGCTAACTTAGATTCCTAATAATTCATTTGTGATGTCTTTGTCAAGACTGACAAACTGATTTGGCCCATGGTTTTCCTTCTGAGTTCTTGCACGTAATATTTTTTTTCTCAACAAAGACTGCCAACACTTTAAGTCTCCAGTAACAGTTCTTTGTTTTTTTTTTTGTGAGTTTTCGTTTTGTTCTTCAGACTGTTTCCAAACCCTTAAGTCAGTGCTATATATTTTAGATTTTTATCTTATAACAGTTACTGCTTCTGTTATCAATTTCTATAGAGTAGACTTGATTATGCTGTGGTAATAAATTTAGTAATACACAAATTCCAGTTTCTTTAGAACAATAATAATCTACTTCTCGCCCAATCTATGTGCTCATTTTAAAGTCCCCTGGGGTAGAAAGTGCTCTCTTCTCTATGTCATCCTCCCTCAGGCATCCTAGACAAAGGAAGTCCATCTCCAAGGCAGAGAAGGAAGAAAGTGGTCAAGTCTACACTGTCTCTTACACCTTCTGCCCTGGAAGCGAGTCTGATCACTTCTGTTCTAATGCTGTTCTTCAAAGAAAATCACCTCAAGATACAGGGAGTTGCAACCCTATCTAGTGTCTACAAATACTGAAAGAACTGAAGTATTCGCTCTAACAATTGTTAAAGAAAAATGAGTTTGATATGTAAGTACGTAAGGGCTATGTAGTTTGAACATTTTCCACTTCACTATTACCTCGTCACCTAGTGCTAATTCTGTTCTATGGAAGGATTCTCCCGCTCTATCGTTCTGTGTAACTCCCTTTTAAAATATCCACTCTCTTGTTGTTGTTGTTGTTGTTTATGGCTGCTGTTGTGGTTAGGTGCTGTTGATTTGGCTCAAACTCACGGTGACGCTATGCACAACAGAACAAAGCGCTGCCCAGCCTTGTGCTGTGCCCACAGTTGTTTTTGTGCTTAAGCCCGTTGTTGTAGTCACTGTGGCGATCTATCCTGTTGAGGGTCTTCTCTTTTTCACTGACCTTCTACTTTACCAAGCATGATGGCCTTCTCCACAGACTGATCCCTTCTGACAACATACCCAAAGTATGTGATACACAGTCTCGCTGTCTTTGTTTCCAAGGAGCACTCCTGTTGTAGTTCTTCTGGAATAGATCTGTTTATTCTTTTGACAGTCCGTGGTACATTCAGTATTCTCCTCCAACACCACAACTCAAAGGCATCAGTTCTTCTTCTGTCTTCCTTCTTCATTTTTCCCTCTGTTATTTCACTCTCTTAATGAGGAACATTTAGAAGACAGAGGCAAATGTTCCTTGCTCTAAAGTAACCCTGTTTTTCTTCTACCTGCCTATTAATCTACTTACAAGATTACAACATAACCTCCCCAAAAATATTGGCTGTCATCAAGAAAAGTATTGTAGCAGATTTAAGGAGACTGACACAAGTTACAGAATGCTTTATTTTAATCCTCATTTAAGGGGCACTATGTTTTCTTACTAAATACTTCTTGGCATTGTTATTTTAAAAAAAAAGGATAAAGTTGGATGATCCACTGGTCTAATAAATATGTCATTTTATGTTTTTTACATGATCAATAACAACAGCAACAAAAATAATTAATAAAGTTAGAAGGAGTTATCACGGATTTAAGCTCAGAGTCGGTGGATCTTGTCTTTTCTCCTATTACAACTACTCCCTAGTTCTTTGAAACCATCTTCAAGTCTTACTTGTCTCTTACAAAATTAAGGAGAGCTCCCTGAAACAATATTCTTCTTAACCTCAGAGAGGTACAGAGGGGCCTGGATCTATCTGGACGCCCTTGGTCACTCTCGCAGGAAGCAGACTCTTCTGGGGCTCCTCAGAAGGCACCCAAGTGATGCTTCCAAGAAATAATGAGCAATCTTCTTACCTCCCATTCTCTCACGCAGTGATAAGCACAGACAAAGATGTGCTCTGCTGCCTGGCTATGCTTGCAATCTGCTGCAGCTGTCAGTTACAGAGTCCATCACTGCCCATTACACAGCAACAGACCCGGAAGATGTTGAAGGAATCTGTGTTCCAGGGATCCAAGGAACAAAACTCATCCTCCAGCACACTGGGGATGATTAGTTGGAGCAACAGACAGGCACAAATGGAAGTTACACCCCAAACTTTGTCACAATAAATAGCAGTCATGGTTGACTTGCCCTATTAGTGGCCACGAAACTAGTCACAGTATAATTTCTCTAATGATGCATATGCACTTAAATGTGTTGTCTGGAAAAGTTTAATTGATTTTGAAATCTTTTCCCATTGTCTCAAAAAATTCCATTACATATTTCAATTTAAAAAAAAAAAAAACTGTTTTAAAACTGACTTCAACTCTACTAAAATCGAACTGTCCTAAAGAATTTGTTTTAATGTTTTACTATGTACTCATATAAAGAAAAGTCTTAATCGGGCATTACATAGGGCCACTATGTTGTTGTCAGGCACCATCGGATAGATTTCAACTCACGACAACCAACATAACGTGGTAGAGCTGGCTTGATGACAACCAACAACAATATCCTCAAATGCCATTAAAAAAAAGTTTCATTTCTATTTTATTTTCGTGACAGGAAAAAAGATAGGAAGGCACTGGCTTAAATTCACAGTCAACTATTTGAAGAAAGCCCTAACTAAAAATATTGTTTTCCCGCTCCCCTTGCCCCTCCTGGGCCGGCCATTCTTGGCTCTCTCCACCACTCCAGTTCCCGATCCTTCCTAACTCTTGGCATTTGTACAAATTCCCACTCGCAGGCTGCCATCTCTTGCTTGAGAAACGTGACAAATGAGTGCACATTCCTTTCATTTCATATCATTCACCAGAGAAATCACCCTCCTATTTTAGGAAGAGAAAAACTGTTCTAGAGGAATGCCATATTTGGTCACTTGGTGTACATTTTGCTGTGTCTAAAAGCATTCTATCTTCTTTGTTTGTTCTCTTAGAAGGAAAACAAAAATCTTGTTTCTGAAATAAATTCTTTCACCTGTGGCCTTCGTATCACTCCTTTTCCATGAAAACTCCTCCTTATCAATTATTTCTCTGTCTCTTTCTCTTTCCTTTCTCTCTGACATTTAATTATTGTGGAATACTGAATTATTAATGAGAAGATTGTTTCATAGGCAATAAATTTAAAACGAAGGGAGGATAGTGTTGGGAAAATTTTTATTCAGACAAGAGTAAAATCTTGGGAATTCCCCCAGTCCTACAAGAAAGTCAATTCAATAGTGATGAAAACACTTTTTTTTATTGTGCTCTAGATAAAGGTGTCCAGAGCAAATTTGTTTGTCATTAAACAATTACTACACATATTGTTTAGTGACGTTGGTTGCCACCCACACATGTCAGCACTGTCCCTTTCTTGACCTTGGGTTTCTTATTACCAGCTTTCCTGACCCTCTTGTCTTCTGGTCTTACCCATGTGCTGGTGAGCCTATTTAGTGTTATTGTTTTACAGGCCTGTCTAATCTTTGGCTGAAGAGTAAACCTTAGGATTGGATTCGTTACTAGGTAGAAGGATGTCTGGGGACATCCTTTTGGGATTCTCCATCCTCTGTCAGGCCACTAAGTCTGGTCTTTTATTTTGAGTTGGAATTTGTTCCATAATTACCTCCAGCTCTGTCCAGGACTGTCTATTGTGATTCCTGTCAGTGCATTTGGTGGTGTTAGCCAGACACCACCTAGTTGCGCTGCAGTCATTCTGACAGAGGCTATGGCAGTTGTGTCCATTAGTCCTCTGGACTATTCTTTCCTTTGTGACTTTGGTTTTCTTCATTCTCTCTCGTGCCACACAGCTAGAATAAGTGGAGTATCTGAGATGGCTGCATACAAGCTTTTAAGACCACAGAGCTACTCCCAAAAGTAGAATGTAGAATATTTTCTTTATATACTACATTATACCAGTTAAGCTAGATGTGCCCCGAGACCATTGTCTCCAGCCCTCAGTCTAGTAAACTGGTCCCTCAAGAAGTTTGGATGTGTCTCTGGAGTTATCATGATCTTGCCTTGGTCAACCTGTTCTGACTTCTCCAGTACTGCATGCTGTCTTACCCTTCCCCCAAGTTACCACTGATCTATTGTCTATTTGGTACTTTTCCCTCCCCCCCTTCCCTCCCTTGTAACAACCAAAGATTGTTTCTTTCCATATGTAAACCTTTTCATGAGTTTTTACAATAGAGGCTTCATACAATATTCATCCTTTGATAATTGAGTTATTTCACCCAGGGTAATGCCCTCCATATTCAATCATATTGTGAAATGTTTACCAGATTCATCATTTCTCTTTATTGGTGCATAGTATTTCATTGTGTGGAAGCACCATGGTTTATCTATCCATTCATCTGTTGACAAGCACTTGAGTTGTTTCCATCTTTTTTGGTGTTGTAAATAATGCTTCAGTGAACATGGATGTTCCTATGTTTATTCATTCAAAGGCTCTTAATTTCTGTAGGATATATTCCTAGAAATGTGATTAGTGGGTGGTATGGTATTCTAGCTCTTTGAGGAAATGCCGTATTGATTTCCAAAATGGTTGTACCATTTATATTCCTACCAGCAGTACATAAGAGTTCCAATCTCCCTGCAGCTTCACCAGCAATTATTATTTTCTGTTTTGTTTTGTTTGTTTTCCTGATTCATGCCAGTAATATTGGAATGGAATGGTATCTCGCTGTGGTTTTGATTTGTGTGATGAAAACACATCTGCCCTCCAGATTCATTGTCACTCTCCATTTGAAGATGTGGAACTAACAGCTCTAGATTCCTGGACTTGGTCTCCTTTTTCTGGGTTCCATACTCACCACTAGTGTCTGTTGATTAATTTCCATCTGAAGATAAGTAATATAATTACGAATTGGTAAATTTTCCATTTATTCTAACAGATTGTTACAATTAAATTATATCACAGCTGTTTATTATTTAATTTGATTAGTTTAAGCCTGGAGATCTTTATCCCTACTTACTATTTCCCTTCCTAAGTTTCCCACTCATTTCTCAAACCTCTCCAAAGAGACAGCTTTCATCCTGATACCCATGATGCCCCGTTTAGTTGCTGTTTTCTGTCCTTGAGTATAGTGAACAATCACCCTAATTTGCCCAGGAAAATAGGTGCTCCTAAAACATAGGACTTTTCATTTGAAGACAAGGATTGTCCCAGCAAACTCTAACACTGATTGTAGTGGAGGATCCTGGGATACAAGAATTTCAGTGGTAAACTCAGGAAAGTTCCAGGAAAACCAAGATGAGTTGGTCACTTTATGCTTTCAGAAACAGTATGGAGATAAAACTGCCACTGTCCTTCATTCTAGAACAACTATGACAACCAGAACCTCCTGATCAACCTATGCTAAGCACTTAGAAGGAAAGAAAAAAATAATCTTAGATTGAGTAAGCCATTGAGATTTAGGAGTTGTCTAACTTTACATCCAAATATGGCTTATTCTGAAAAATACAGAAATTGGTACACACAGGTGGTCCCGTAACAACAAAGCCTAACAAATATGGCACTGAGGCCTGGCAACACCTGAAGAAGAAACATCTCAGTGACTAAAATGTTTTGCCACAGCAAAGCATTTGGTAGATCTGCTGCTTGGAATAACTTAAACCCATTAAAAACCCACCGCTGTCAAGGTGAATTTATGCAAGATTAGAAACTTGGGGAAAGTTTGGGAAACAGAATCTGAGTATTATATTTTTGTTGTGGTTACCTACATTCCCTAAAATGTTAGAAGAAAATGAGAAGCTCATGAAAATAATCAATGAGTTATTAAGGAAGAATATAGGGTTTAGAAAGCATGCAGAATTTCAGGTATTGGTATGTTTTAACTCACTGTTTTAGTCTTCTTATATTGCACCAACAGAAATACCACAAGTAGATGGCTTTAAAAAGAGAAATTTTATTTTGTCAGAGTCCAGTAGGCTAAATATCCATATTCAGGGCATCAGCTACAGGAGAAGGCTTTCTCCATTGGCACTAGAGGAAGGTCTTTGTCGTCAGTCTTCTCCTGGACTAGAAGCTTCTGAGATGCAGGGACTCTGGTTCTTTCCAAGCACTCAGCTTCCAGCACAGCTTCTCGGTGGTATGAAATCCACAAATCTCAGCTAGCTTCTTGCTTTAAATCTCAGAAGACTGCCTCAAACCATAAAATAATCTTACCCCTTGAGTTCTCCTCCAGGAAGACAACTGCACCCATCCACCCTAGGAACAGACAACAATACCAAAAATCATGGCCTAGCTAAATTGCTACCCAGATTGGGTAGCAATACAATCCTTGACATCTATTGTTGCAGCCACTGTGTCAATTCATCTCATTGAGGGTCTTTTTTTTCTTTCTTTTTTTCCTTACCCTATACTTTACCAAACAGGATATCCTTCTCCAGAGGCTGGTCTATATAAAAACACTTCCAAATCACATGAGAAATCACGTGAGACAAAGTCTTGCCATCCTCTCTTCTAAGGAGTATTGTGGCTATACTTTTTCCAAGACAGATCTGTCTGTTCTCTGGACAATGTGTAATTTATTCAATATTCTTGACTAACGCCATAATTCAAAGATATGAATTCTTTTTCTGTCTTTCTTACTTTTGTCTAGCTTTCAAATGTATATGTGGCAATTTAAAATACCATGGCTTGGATCAGGAACACCCTAGTCATCAAATTGACATCTTTGCTCTTCAACACTTTAAAGGCATCTTTTGCAGCATGTTTGCCTAACGCAATGCATCATTTGATTTCATGATTGCTGTTTCCATGTGTATGTTCATTGTGGACAAAGTAAAATGAAATCCTTGACAACTTCAATATTTTCTCCACTTAAAATGATGTTGCTTATTGGTCCAGTTGTGGGGATTTTTGTTTTCTTTATGTTTAGGCACATTCCATAATGAAGTCTTTGGTCATCATCAGTAAGTGCTTCCAGTCCTCTTTGCAAGCAAGTTTGTGTCATCTGTATAACACCGTTACAAATGAGTCCTCTTCCAATCTTGATGCCCTGTTTGACTCCATAAAGTGAAGCTTCTCAGATTATTTACTCAGCAAACCCTAATAGTGAAAGACAAAACTAGAGAAGACATTTGGGCAATAGCAACTGATTCAAACTCAAACTTCTGGCTGAGATCAAACATAGCCAAGCCAAGTGCCATCGAGATCAAACATAAGGTTTGTAAATAAATTAAGGTAAGACCCAGTATATGTTTTCAATTAGACAGACAGAGTTAGAGTAAACAAATCAAGGGTGTGCTTTAGCCACTGACATCTAAAAAGTCCAATACACCTTATTAAGTTGAGATATCAAGAGACACAAAGAAGAGGAGAGCAAGAGTAGTAGAGAGATAGATACAGAGGAACCAGATGCGGACAAGAAGAAAAGAAACACAGCAAATCTAGGTATGTCTAGTAAAGACCTGTAGATACATCATGAGCACACAGAGGTAACCAGAATCAGATTAAAAGCCTACTATGTTTACAAAGAAAACCCAGGTGGCATAGTGGTTAAATGCTATGTCTGCTAATTATGATGTCAGCAGTTCAAATCTGCCGGGCACTCCTTGGAAACTCTATGGAGCAGTTCTACAGTGTCCCATAGAGTCGCTGTGACTCAGAATCTACTCAACAGCAGTAGGTTTGATTTTTTGGTTATGTTTACAAGAGCATCTTTCTGTTAAGTAACCTTGAGCGCACACTAAAAACATTTGTGACTATTTGAGACTTAACAATTAGCTACCAGCCCTCTATGGGCATTCAGCAAGTTGTAAAAACACTCATCCTCCAAAAAGGGCATGTCCTCATGCTCACTTTAGAGGAAATCAAAAGGAATAATTGAAGAGGAAGAATATGCAAAAAGGAAGAACCAAGAACCAGAGACCAATGAACTAGGCAATCTCTCCCAGAAAGTAGAATTAACCTAGTCAAGGAATAGTCATTATCCCTAGGTTAATAAAACCAAAACCCATTGTCTGCCACCGAGTTGATTCTGACTTATCAAAACCCTTTAGGCCAGGATAGAACTGCCTCATAGTGTTACCAAGAAGCACCTGGAGGATTCAAACGGCCGAAGTTTTGGTTAGCAGCTGAAGCTCTTAACCAGTGCCTAGGCTTCAACCCTAGGTTAGGGGATGCTTATCCAAAACGAAAATGTAAGTATCTGCATCTCACATATCCAATGTGTAATGGTAGAACATGGACAGGATAACCACTATTTGCATTCAGGAAGGGGAAAAATGGAACACACACAGTCTCAGTTCGATTAAAATTTTGCAAGCTAGGGATATGCTTATAATATATGCCTGGAGAAATTTCAGAATTTTAGTGGGCCAGGGACTGTGTGTGCTCTCATCCTTCCTTTTTGCTATGGAAATACTGGTTGTCCTGGCCGTGTTCTTCCATTTTGCACTGGGTATGTGGGATGCAGATAACTTACTTTTTGGTTCTTAAGTGTTTAGATGAAGAGGAGTTACATTCAGAGTCAACTTAGACATTACTAAACATCATTCCTCAGTGCAGAGACAGCATCATTAACTTTAAAGTTAATAGCATGTCTAGATGCAGATCTGAGGTTTTCTCCCAGAAAGGATATGATCATTTTTGCTTAAGAGATGAATGAGAGAATGAGTCCAATTTTGAGAGAAAAAAAATTGGGGGAGGGGGTTCCTGGGAGATAAGGCCTCCGTCAGCCTCAAGTGCAGAGTAACTCTGAGAACAGTTTCCTTGTTAACCTGTTTTAGAAATGTTCTATGACTGAGGAATAAACTTTTGTTAGAGAAGCTACTGAGATTTTTTGGTGTCACTTGTTACCCCAGCATAACCTAGCCTATCCTGACTAATTCAGCTAAATTACACTTTCTAGCCTCTCCTGCAATTAGGTGTGAACATATAAATGAGTTACAGTCTGGAGAGTATGACAGAAGGCTTGTGAATCAGTTTCAAGTGTGGCATAAAAAAAACCTCTCGTGGGTGGTCTTACATTTTCTTTACACATTTTCTTTACCGATTTGCCAAATGAATGCAGCAGACTTCAAGGCCCTCAAATAAGGTGAAACCACTATATATAATATGTCCATTAACGGCCCATATTGAAAACTTACTGCTAATTGGAAACAATTGTTTTGAACTCTGCTGAATTATATTGTGTGAGAATTCAGGAGATTTATCTGTGTTAACAGAATCCCCAGCAATACAATGGTTCAGTGCCCAGCTGCTAATTGAAAAACTGTCATTTTGAACCCACCACCCACTCTGCAGGAGAAAAGTTCTGGCAGTCTCCTCTCATAAAGATGTCAGCCCAGGAAATGTAGAAGGCAGTTCCACTCTGTCCCACAGTGTCTTCACGAGTAAGAATCAACTTGACGTCACACAACAGCAACAACATCTGTGTTAACCAATACTTCGTCACTAATAAATATGTACTTGTTACACAGGACACAGGTTGCTAAAGTGGGAATTGAAGCTAGGCAGAGAAACTCCACAGCACAGTGCTTAACCACTGTTCTACAATGCCAAAGAGGTTACGCTAAAAAGTCTGTGACAAATTGAGACTTAAACAACAATTGGCCTCCAGCCCCCTCTGGGCAAGAAGTACTTTTCCTCATAGACAAGGAAAACTGGCTTGATAAAAGTGGTTGGAGTGGTGGTATGGATGGTGTGGGTGGTAGAGTGAATAGGGAAGCTGCAGCTAGGAAAAGATTGTCACTCCTATCAAGATTATGATGTCCTGAAGAAGGACATCATGCTTGGCAGAGTGGAGGATCAATGAAAAAGTGGATGACCCTTAACGAGATAGATTGACACAGTCTCCATAACGATGGACGTAAGTATAAAAATGATTGTGACTTAGCACAAGACTGGACACTGTTTTGTTCTTCTGGGCACAAGGCCGCTGTAAGTCGGAACCAAGTCAAGGGCACCTAATGATGACAATACCAGGATCACAGATTAATACAAACCACATTGCCAATGCCTTTAACCTACAAACTAAACCCACTGTTGTTGACTGGATTCTGGCTTATAACAACCCTATATGACACAGCAAAACAGCACATAGAGTTGCCAAGCTGTAACTCTTGACAAAAATCAACTGCCGCATCTCTCTCCAGCAAAGCAGCTTGTGGGTTCAAACTACAAACCTTTCGGTTAGCAACCTAGTACTTAATCACTACACCAAATTTAATGACACTTTCTCATGCACTGTCCCAAGTATTGCTTTAAGTAGAGGATCTTGCCAGAGAAGAAACACGGTGTAGTGGAACCCAAAACCAAACTGATTGCTGTTGAGTCAATTCTGACTCATAGTAAACCTACAGAACAAAGTAGAACTGCCTTATAGGGTTTCCACAGGGGGACTGATGGATATGAACTGCCTATCTTTGATCTTTGATCACAACAAAGCTCTTCACCAGTGTGCCATCTGAGCTCTGGGGCAGCAGAAAGAGATTGGATTTTGGAGTTGCTTAGATTTGTGTTAAAACGTCTGCCTTTGTAAACTAGTAATGTCGCTTCAAGGCACTTATTCAAGAAGGCTCCCTGAATCTTATCTTCCCTGTAAGGGAAACCAGAGAAATAATTGCAGCCCTATAGGACTGATGTGAGGATAAGAATCAAGATAATTCATTGCACATCTAAATGTATCTCCCCTTCTCTCCTCTTGCTATCCATTATAGAAGAGCAAAGTTCACCCTCCTAATTTCTTAAGCTTTATTATTTTATCCCCGCCTGTCTGATTACCCAATGTTTCCCCATGTTCTTTCCTTTCTTAGCATTTCTTTCCTAGTATGATATTTCAGAAGGTTTGTACTTTTTAAGAAGTAACATAAATTAGTGAAAATGTCTCTTCTTTTCCAGTGAAGTATTCTCACTACATTCTAATAAATAAAACACATTGCTTTTCTTATGATTGTGCATATGTGCTCATGTCTACATACTGATACACCAGCAAATTCTATGCTTCTTCTTCTCCAAGTAGCATGTATTTGAACTCAAAAATTATACTTACGTCAAACAAGTTCAAAAGTAAAATAATTTTTGTACCAATATTGACTAATAAGATGCTTTGCATGTCTGTTTCTGGACCTGAAATGAATAATAAGCACTGTAAAAATGGCACGGTGGAAGCATTTGACCTTCCCTAACTTCACAATGGGAAATGAAAATCAAGATCAAAATCTCGAGGATGTTTCCTTTGAGGTGGAGGTCAAACATACCTCCTGTCATCAGCCTTTTTAACCTACTCCTCAATGAGATGGGTTAACATAGTGACTACAACAATGGGCTTAAGCATAAAAACAACTGTGGAAATGGTGCCACAACAGGTGGTGTTTTGTTCTGCTATGCATAGGGTCACTATGAGTCAGAACCAACTCCACAGCACCTAAAGACAACCCATCTGTGCCTCCTGTGTTGTATTCTACTTCTCAACTGAGTTCGACAATGTGTTACAACGACCACACAGAACTCACAGACAACACTCATGATTATGAGGTTTATTAGAGAAGCAACACATTACAGTTCAGGGTCAGGAATGCTCAGGATAGTTTTCTACTAGGACCGCCTCTTCTAAGCCACACCTCCAAGCAGTTCTCTCCCTGACCTCTGACCCCTTGGCCCCTGGCCCCTTGGCCCCTTGGCTGGTTCTCCCCTTGGCCCCTTGGTCTGGCCTCTTCCCTGCTCAGGCAAGTGTCATGAAGCTCTTTTAGCTCTGGCGGTAAGTATCTGGAGGCATCCTGCTCCGCTCTGTAGGTGAGCAAACCTAGCTCCACCAAGTGGAGCACCTACTCTGTTAACCAGCCTCCTTCCTGCCCAAAGACGTTCAGCTTCTTGCTCCATTGGCTGGGAAACACATCACACTGCTTCCTGCTGTTTCCTGACTTTGCTGCCATTATTTCTGTTCTGGGACCTTTCTGCATCTTCAGTGTAACAATTCACTCCATCTTCTGGTTTCAGGAACTTCTCAGCACAAAGATCCAAGGTCCAGAGGACATGCTCTACTACTAGTTATTTTTTCTTCATGATGATGACATCCTCTCTTCTCACCTCTAGGATGGCTCATTTTAAGTCTTCTGGGATGGCAAAACTGACTTATCCCTTTTAGGATTCCACAGATTTTATTTGTATGGTCCCACTTAATCATTGTAAGTCACAAAGACTATGGCTAGAAGGGCCATATTAAGGAATTCATTTCACCACAAGCACATACTTCTGATTTCTTCATGGAGTTATTTATTTCTCATTATCCAGTAGGTCCTTTGTTTTATTTGCCCACAGTAAAGAAACTAAGAGGACATTTTATGCTCATAGTCATTTTGCTTCAATATGAAAAACCAGTCTGTAAATTTATTCATGACTGTTATGCACTGTGATTCCTGTAAAACAAAGAGGGAGAACATCCTCACATTAGAATGATAAATTATAAGTGCCCATATACATTATTTTTCTAAAATAATTCAAGTTAATAACATCCACCTAGAAAGATCATATAAGGTGTCCACATGGTAAACAACTGTCAGTAATTAGAGTTTCTTCAACAGCTAGTTTATTGCTATTTTAAATACAACCCCTAAGGTGCTTATAAAAATAACATTTTGCTCATTTTATTTTCATTTTAATAACCTATAAGTATTGGCATTTCCAGTTCTAAACATTCATTCAAAATTCAACTACCACCTACAAATTTAAATTATGCCATCAGTAAGAAAATTTATACATAACAAAAGCCTTTGTATTCACATTATGTTCATTATATGCAATCAGTGATTATTTGAGGGCATATTATGTGCCAGGCACTGTCAGGCCATGAAGAAACAATGATGAGCAAAACACACATAGACCCTATTCTTATGGATATGCAGAATACCTAAGAGCTGCACTCTAGAGATGTGTAAGGAGGAAGTAGGATTTATGCACAAAGTTTGTACAATGATAACAAATAGGAAATTCATAGTCAGGTGTATCATGGGAGGCGTGAGGGAGAAGAATCTGCAGGTTGAGAGTTACACTCTGATTTTTTAGAAAGAAACAGAACTAAAGACACATAAAGTAATTCCTTCATAAGAACAAATTTATAAAATAATATCCTGTTCTTATATTTCCACAACCCTTTTTCCAGCATTCACAGAATTTCTGTGTTGGGGCAACTGAACATTGTTTTTCATAATTTCTTTGGCTAGATGTCCAGAGTATTGCTTCTAACCCTAACAACCTGATGCATCAGCTGGATTAGACTTAAATATTAGCATGCTTGTTCAGATGTGTCTTATTCTGATAGAAATCCTGGTGGCATAGTGGTTAAGAGCTTCGAGTACAGCTGCTAACAAAAAGGTCAATAGTTTGAGTCTACCAGGTGCTTCTTGAAAACCCTATAGAGCAGCTCTACTCTGTCCTGTAGGGTCATCAGGTGTCAGAATCAGCTTGACAGTGACGAGGTTGGTTTGTCTGATTGTTATTCTTAAAAAAATATACTAACTGAGATTGACTAGGAAATATACCACAATGACATAAATAGAGCAATTAAAAATTGTTTTATATAAATTTTGAGATTACAGATTCACGATAGAAGACTAAAGAAAACAAGGAATTTGTGGAGGTTGAAATCATAGGAAACAATTAACTTTCCTACAAAAATGTAGTATTTTGTAAACTAAAACAAGGCTAATTAGACCACTGGTGTGGATATCAGGGAAAATCTTCTTTTTTAATAGTTACACTCTGAATATGCAGCAGTGAAATTAAGGGAAACATGAGGAAAATCATCATTTACTGACTATTCATCATCATGTATTTTATCCATTTATTAATTCAAACAGAAGACAATCATTGGTTGTCTATTTAAGGCAAAAGAGGGTCTAGAAGGAGCATGTATCCACACGCAATAGGTGAATAAGTAATAAGGCACTATGCAAACCAAGAAAATAAGCTTTCAAGAAGAAAAAAAGAGTTCTACAGCAGCAACTGTGACAGAGATATTAAGTAAGACAAGAACCAAAAAAATGACTAGTGACCACTAGATTCAGCAATGAGAAGATCTGTAATGATCTAGGAAAGAGCAGCAACAGTGGGATCACGGGATATAAGCCATGTGGGTTCAAGAGTAGATGTATAGTGAAGAAGTGGAAAATACAGATAACTCTTTGACATTTTGGATTTGTTAATTCACTCAATATTACAAACACGTATCAGTGAGACAGGTGTCATCTACATGCTATAGACGTATGAGTCTAAAGCTAAGTAAACTGCCCATATCAGACTTCTCTAGCATGCCACTTCAAATTCTTTCAGGCTTATTTCATTTTAGCTACTGTTGCAGCAACCAGTTCTGTGCAGACTTTGCCCACCTGCATGTAAGTGCAGCCTAACAACACCTTGTTCGTCTAACCAAGGTTTCTAAGTACCTTAACAGGTGCTAAGTACTTCTCACTTCCTTGAGTGAAAGTATCACTTACAAATCTGTGCGATGTCTACATGAGTTCACTTAGCACTCACACAAGCACAATTCAGTATACAAGGTAATGAATGACAGAAAGACCACCTTTGACCAATGAGGGGAAAGTAGTCAATAAATAAATATTTCTCTTTCTTCAATCTCTAGGTAGGGAGCTCTGTGATACATTCCATAAGGCACCCCTGAAGCATTATAGCCTCAAGCAGTAGTCACGACAGCAATAGAGAACACAACAATCCGTCTATTGTAGGCTGGGGTTTCTGAAGAAGCAAAACCAGTAAAGCACATATACATACCTATAGAAGAGAGAGATTCATATTAAAAAAAAAATTCACACAGTTGTAGAGCTGGAAAGTCCCTACTCTGTTCATTAGAAGATGGTAGCTTCTCCTGACTTACAGGAAACCTACAAATTGAAAGATCAGCAGGCAGGACAGCAGGTATACTGCTAGCTCAAGTCCCAGTAATAGGAGGTCAGACACACAGGGGCCAGCTGCAGGACCCAGAATGAGCAAAAGCCCACAAGGTTTGATAGAGTACACATATATTGGGTAGAGACCACATCTCCCAGGAAATGCCCTTTCAACTAATTAGCTACTGACAGCAAATCTCTTCATGGAAGTGACTAGATTTTCACACAACTGCCAAACCACTGAGAGTCATGGCCCAGCCAAGCTGACACATAAATTTAATAATCCCACCATCCTTGTATTGGCTTGTCTCCCCTGTTTCATTCTTTATCACCTTTGACCACAAATGACTTGACTTAACCACAAGCTCTGTCTTTGTTTTCTGTGGAGGTCGCAGTAAGATACTGCTGAAAACAAACATTTAATTCTTACCATAAAGAAACAAAAAAAAACAAATCCATTGACATGAAGTCTGAAAAGAACTCTCCCATAGGGTTTCCAAGCAGCTGCTGGTAGATTTAAACCACTGACCTTTTGGTTAGCAGCCAAAATATTAACCACTGCCCCACCAGGGCTGATTTGTACCATAACCTGTGTAAATGGGCCCTCTAATGAGGTCTTTCTCCCTCAGAGTCACTGGGTAGATTTGAGCCACCAATCTTTTGGTTAGCAGCCAAGTGCTTACCTACCGCACTGCCAACATTCCTTATGTTAGCTACATAAGCTTGTTGTTGTTGTTGTTGTTGTGGACCCACAAGTCCATTCCAACATGTGGTAATCACACCAAACCAAAAACTAAACCTGTTGCCATGGAGTTGATTCCAACTTACAGTAACTAATCCTATAGGACAGAGTAGAATGGCCCCATAGGGTCTCCTAGGCTGTAACCTTTACCAAAGCAGATTACCAGGTCTTTTCGACCCATGGAGTTGATGGTGTGTTCAAACCACCAACCTTTCAGTTGGCAGTGACCACTTATCAGTGCATCAAAAAAAAGAAAGAAAGAAAAAGTAAATATTGGGAAACAGTTTACTAATGATACTGTACGAATTTCCATCAGTAATTTTATATTTAGCTTATTATTCTACTTAAGAATTTAAGGAGAAAATTAACAAAACTTTTCTTATTTAAGGCCCCCCAGTGATGTACCAGAGCTACCTCACCCAATCTCCTACGAGCTGCTTGTTGGCATCTCTTCCCACCCCACAATCAACACTGCCAAGACAGTACCTTGAAGCCATGGTGTGTGGACTCATTTTCTATTGCTGCTGCTGCAACAAATTACCACAAATTTAGTAGCTTTAAACAACACAAATTTATCATCTTACGGTTCTGTATTTTTGAGGTCATTTAGAGCTCTCATAAGGTTGAGTTTCTTTCTGGAGTTTGGAGAATATGTTTGTTTGGATTTTTCAGCTTCTATAGTGACCCCCACCCCCCTTGGCTAGTGGTCCCATTCTTCCATCTTCAAAATCAACAATGGTCAGATCTCTTTAACCCTTCTTCAGTAGTAACAGCTCTGCCTGACTCTCTTCTTCAAGTTCCCTCTTCCACTGTTAAGGAATGGTTAAGAAGTCGGCAGCTAACCAAAAGATAGGCACTTTGAATCCACCAGCTGCTCCATGGAACATTGTAGGGCCAACTCTACACACTATTAAAGAGTCACTATGAGTTAGAATCAACTTGAAGGCAACAGGTTTTGGGTTTTTTGCTTGTTTCTCTGATTTACATCAGACCCTTCAATATTTCAGGTCATCTGAGTAACAGCTAGTATTATCTGTAACCATAATTTCCCTCTGTTGTATGACCTGACATATTCACAGATTTCAGGAATTAGGAGGCGGACATAATTGGGGAATGGCATTATTATACCTACCACATTGGGAGTGTGCAACACAGTAAAAAATTGGCAAGTACCATGAAAGAAGATAACCCCTCAACCTCCCCCAACCCAGAACTGCTGTTAAACCCACAAAGGCTTACAGGCAGTAATGACAAACATAGACAAATAAATTCCTCATAAGAATTATAACATTAAGATTATTTAACAGGATTCTTTTAACACAGTTGCTTGTTACTATGATGCTGGAAATTATGCCACCGGTATTTAGGTACCAGCTGAGTCATCTGTGGTAGACAAGTTTCAACTGAGCTTCCAGACTAAGACAGACTAAGAAGAAGGACCCAGCAGTCTACTTCTGAAAAGAATAATCCAGAGAAAACCTTATGAACAGCAGTGGAACACTGTCAGATATAGTGCTGGAAAATGAGCCCCCACAGTTAGAAAGCACGCAGAAAAATGACTGGGGAAGAACTGCCTCCTCAAAGTAGAGGCAATCTTTATGTTGTGGATGGAGTGAAGCCTTTGGGATCCTCATTTGCTGATGTGGCATGACTCAAAGTGAGAAGAAACAGCTGCAAACATCTATTAATAATTGGAACATGTACAAAGTATGAATCTAGGAAAATTGGAAAACATCAAAAATGAAATGAAATGCATAAACCTCAGTATCCTAGACATTAGTGAACTGAAATGGACTGGTTTGGGCCATTTTGAATCCGACAATTATATGATCTACTATGCTGGGAATGAAAACCTAAAGAGAAACAGTGTTGCATTCATCATCAAAAAGAACATTTCAAGATCTGTCCTGATATACAGTGCCATCAGTGATAGGATAATATCCATATGCCCACAAATAAGGCCAGTTAATATGCCTGTTATTGAAATTTATGCACCAACCACTAGGGCCAAACATGAAGAGATTAAAGATTTTTACCAGCTTCTGCAGTCTGACATTGATAGAACATGCAATCAGGATGCACTGATAATTACTGGTGACCGGAATGCAAAAGTTGAAAACAAAGAAGGATCAGTAGTTGGAAAATACAGCCTCGGTGACAGAAACAATACAGAGATTGCATGATAGAATTTTGCAAGACTAACGACTTCTTCATTGAAACTACTTTTTTTAACCAACACAAACGGCAGCTGTATACATGGCTCACACTAGATGCAATACACAGGAATCAAATTCACTACCTCTGTGGAAAGACGATGGAAAAGCTCCATATTAGCAGTGAGAACAAGACCAGGTTCTGCCTGTGGCACATATCAGCTATTGCTCATACACAGATTCAAACTGAACCTAAGAAAATTAGAACAAGTCCATGAGAGCCAAAGTATGATCCTGAGTATATCCCTCCTGAGTTTAAAGACCATCTCAAGAAGAGATTTGATATGCTGACTACTAATGACTGAAGACCAGACGAATTGTGGAATGACATCCAAGACATCATCCATGAAGAGAGCAAGAGGTCATTAAGAAGACAGGAAAGGAAGAAAAGACCAAATTTGATGTCAGAGGAGTCTCTGAAACTTGCTCTTGAACGTCGTACAGCTAAAGCAAAAGGAAGGAAAGGCGAGGTAAAAGACTTAAACAGAAGATTTCAAAGAACATCTCAAGAAGGCAGAAGAAAGTATTACAATGACATGTGCAAAGAGCTGGGAATGGAAAAACAGAAGAGAAGAACATGTTCTGCATTTCTCAACTGGAAAGAACTGAAGAAAAAAATTAAGCCTGGAGTTGCCATAGTGAAGGATTCCATAGAGAAAATATTAAGTGACTCAGGGAGCATCAAAACAAGATGGGAGGAATATACAGAGTCATTATACCAGAAAGAACTGGTCGATGTTCAGCAATTTGAAGAGGTAGTATATAGTCAGGAACTAATGGTACTGAAGGTAAAAGTCAAAACTACATTGAAGACATTGGCGAAATACGAGGCTCCAGGACTTGATGGAATATCCAATGAGATATTTCAACAAACAGATACAGTGCTGGAAGAACTCATTCATCTATGCCAAGAAATCTGGAGGACAGCTACCTTGTCAACTGACTGGAACAGATTCATATTTATGTCCATTCCAAAGAAAAGTGATCCAACCCAACGTGCAAATTATCGAACAATATCATTGACATCACATGCAAGTAAAGTTTTGCTCAAGATCATTCAAAAGAGACTGCAACAGTATATTCACAAGGAACTGTCAGAAATTCAAGCTGGATTCAGAAGAGGATGTGGAACCAGGGATATCACTGCTGTCAGATAAGTCTTGCTAAAAGCAGAGAATACCAGAAAGATGTTTATCCGTGTTTCATTGACTATGCAAAAGCATTTGACTGTATGGATCACAGCAAATTACGGCTAACATTACATAAAATGGGAATTCCAGAACACTTAAGTGTGCTCTTTAGAAAACTGTATATGGATCAAGAGGCAGTTGTGCAAACAGAACAAGGGAACACTGCATGGTTTAAAGTCAGAGTGCGTCAGGGTTGTATCTTTTCACCATAATTTTTTAATCTGTATGCTGAGCAAATAATCCAAGATTCTGGATTATATGAAGAAGAACAAGGTATCAAGATTGGATGACAACTCATCAACAACCTACGTTATGCAGAGGACACCATCTTACTAGCTGGAAGGGAAGATTTAAAACACCTACTGAGGAAGATCAAGGACCACTGTCTTCAGTATGGATTGTACCTCAACATCAGGAAAACAAAAATCCTCACAACTAGACAAGTAAGCAACACTATCTAAATGGAGAGAAGATTGAAGTTGCCAAGGATTTCGTTTTTGGGTCCACAATCAATGCATATGGAAACAGCAGTTAAGAAATAAAAAGATACATTGCATTGGGAAAATCTGCCGCAAAGGACCTCTTCAAAGTATTCAGAAGTAAAGATGTCACCTTGAAGACTAAAATATGCCTCACCCACGCCATGGTATTTCCAATCACATCGTCTACATGGGAAAGGTGAACAATGAGCAAAGAAGACAGAAGAAGAATTGATGCCTTTGAATTGTAGTGTTGGAGAAAAGTGCTGAATGTACCATGGACTGCCAAAATAACAAACAGATCTGTTCTGGAAGAAGTACAACCAGAGTGCTCCTTGGAAGCAAAGATGGCAAGACTGCATCTTACAAAGCTCAGACATGTTGTCAGAAGAGATCAGTCCCTGGAGAAGGACATCGTGCTTGGCAGAGTGGAAGGTCAGTTAAAAACAGGAAGAACCTCAATGAGATAGATTGACACAGTGGCCACAACAATGGACTTAAGCATAAAAACAATTGTGGACATGGCACAAGACCAGGAAGTGTTTTGTTTGTTGTTCATAGGGTCACTATAGTTGGAACCAACTCAATGGCATCTAACAACTACAATTATATACTAAATACAGTATGTAACAAAACCAAAATAATAATAATAATAATAAAAAGTAAAAACAAACCTGTTACCATCCAGTCAATTCCAACTCATAATGACCTTATAGGACACAGTTTACACAGTTTACAATTGCTACAGAAGTAGACTGCTACATCTTTCTTCTAATGAGCAGCTGGTGGATTTGAACAACCCCCTTTTCAGTTAGCAGCCAAGCCCTTACCCATTGTGCAACCAGGGCTCCTCAGTGTATGACAAACCAAAAACCAAAGCCGTTGGTATCAAATCTATATCAACTTATAGTGACCCTATGGGATGGAGTAGAACTGCCCCCATAGGTTTCCAAGGAGCAGCTGGCAGATTCAAGCTGCTGACCTTTGGTTAGCTGCTGAATGCTTAACTACTGTGCCAACCAGGCCTCCTAGTGTATAACACAGTAGGCTAAATGACTCTTTGGCAAGTTTGAAACATCTAAGTTTGCAAAATATTGTACTTAGGATGAGTTTATATGAGTCCTGAAAATCTTGTGTAGCGTTAACTCCTTTCTCTTTCCAGTTAGGAATAAGTAACAAAAGCTTATACTTTCTATGAGGTGGAATAACTTGAAGGCAACAAGGTTTTGCTGTTGTTGCTCTTGTTCCTGACCCACCTGGATATTTCAGGATGATTGCCCTATTTTCAGGTCATCCTAAATTGCTATAGGGCTGCTCTAACAGAAATACCACAAAGTGGGTGGCTTTAACAAGGAAGGTTTATTCTTACATAGTCTGGTAAACTGCAAGTCCATATTCAGGGTGTCCGCTCCAGGGGAAGGCTCTCCCCTTGTCAGCTCAGGAGGAAAGTCCGGTATTGCATCAGTCTTCGTCCAGGGAGTGTCTTGGTGCAGGAACCTCAGGTCTGAAGGATGTGTTCTTTTCCCGGTGCTGCTTTCTTGATGGTACGAGGTTCCCAATCCTCTGCCTGCTTCTCTTTCCTATTTTCTCTTGTAGGATGAAAGGATTAAGGGTGGGGCAAGCCATACTCCAGGGAAACTCCCTTTACAGTGGAGCAGGGAGGTTGTCCTATAAAGGCATTTACAGTCCCACCCTAATCCTTTAACATACAGCATAGGAAAATCACAAAATAGAGGACAGTTACAAGATACTGGAAATCATGGCCCAGCCACATGGCTACATGTATTTTTGGGGGGACACAATTCAATCCATGACAACTATAGAGTATATAAAGTGCTGTTTTTAAGACTGAAAAAACAGCAGGGGAAGAGATCTGAGACAAATTTTTCCAGGTGTTATCTATCATTCATATAGCTTTAAAGAATTTTTTCAATATCAGGCATGAATTAACTCAGCATCATTTTCAAACTAGGAGAGATGACCTGCATGTCAAGATTTTAATTCACTGAGTCATAATGCAAATCAGAGAAGGCAGAACATTATTATGGCACGCTATGTGGGCAAGCATTGCTTTAGCAAACCTAGGGAGAAATATAAATCACACCACTTCTTAGTCTCACAGGTTGGCATAAAAGGCAGTCACCTTGTCCACATATTAGAATCAATGACATTTATAATAAAAGATCATTAGAACAGGTTGTTGACAGTTGGATACCCTTTTACTAGTCATTTTCTTTCCTTTAAGTTTTATATGAGTCTTCAGAGTTTCCTTCTAAAGTTTCTAGCGAAAGGAGGGGAGGCTAATATTTAAGTATTTTCTGCCAAGAGGCTAAACCCCTTCTATACATTATCTCATTTGCATCCATTGAATTCATAGGATGCTGTTTAATTCTGAAAGCTGAATTACAAGATAGGTTCATGATATCGACTCTGAAGTCCAATTGTCTGGACCCAAATTCTGATTGCACCATTTCCCAAAATGGTTGCTTGGGCTTGCTTTTACGTCTCAGTTTTCTCATTTGTTGAGAAGGTAGGGAGGAAACATTCAGGGTACTAGGCACATGTCTCCTTGATTCCTTCTGAGAATTAAGGCCTAGAAAAACAATTTAATGAAGGTCAATAGACATTCTGGGAGCCTCGAGACCAGGTAAGGGTTGTGAGATCAGACTGCTGAGAGGAAGGGGAAAACTGCCTTTGTTGGAAGCAAAATGGCAGTGCAGAGGGTCCTGCTTCTGCTGGCTCAGTGGCTGAGAGGCATGGAGCAAAGACAGGCACAGATATATCTTTGCTAACTGAGAGACTGGGACTGGGACTGCTGAGCGTGAGAGCCTGGCAGGGGCCAGCTGCCCTGCTGCAGCACCTAAGTAGACAGCATCTCTTACAGCAGAGAGGCTGTACTTAAGACAGTCATATCTGGAGAACCCAGTGGCAGAGGGCAGCCGAAGGTACCAATGTCCTTTCCTCCCTCTCTGAGCTGAGCAGCACAGAGCGGTGGCACAGGTAGGCCACCATCTTAGTCAGCTTTACAGGTGGAGTCAGCCACACCTGAGGATGCGGCTGGGGCTGGCTGCCACATTGAGGAACAGTACCTGACTGGACAGTGTCTCTCCCAGTAGACAAGCTGTTTTTAAGACAATTTAATGTAGAGAATGCAGTGGTGACCAGTGGCTGAGTGTGGCAGCACCCATCCGCCTACCTTGATTGAGCCACATCATAGCATCTGCTGATGTGGGCCCTGAGAGAGTCCATAAGTAGGTCACCACCTCTGTCAGACAGGAGGAGGGGCCTGTGACCCCTGAGAGCCTGGCTGCCACTGGACAGTGCCTCTCTCAGGAGAAAAGAAGTTTTTAAGACAATCACATCCAGAGAACACAACAGTAGGCACTGCTGTGTGGTGGTGAAGTGTGGTGGCATACTTCCTTCTTCCCTTCTCCGAGATACACCATAGTGTCCGCTGGTATGACTCTGGAGAGTAGGCACAAATAGGTTGCCAACTTTGTCAGCCAGGAGGTGGAGCCTGCCACCACTGAGGGCCAGTTAGGACCAGCCACCAAGCTGAGCAGCACCGCTGGGCTGGACAATGTCTCCCTCACCAGAGAAGCTATACCTAAGACAGCTGTACTTACAGAACACAGCAGTGGCTGGTGGCCAAGTCTAGCAGTGCCCTTACTCCCTTCTCAGAGCTATGCCATAGCTTCGACTGGTCCAACACTAGAGAAGCTGAATAGCTTTCTCATGGTGCAAAGACAAAAGTCAATATCTAACCATTTAAAGAAGCAGACCACCATGGTTCCAGAAAACTCCTAAAATAGTCAAAAAACTTCCCATATGAAGAAGCCTCCTTGAAATTATCAGAGGTGGAATACAAAAGAATTATGTATGGAGCACTTCTAGATCTTAAGATGGAGATTAAACAAAGTGCAGCAGAAGAAAATGAAAAATTGAATGAGCTATATGAATTGCTAGAACATTACTGATCTAAAATCCAGCTCACCAACAATGAAATCACAGAGTTAGACAATCAATGGAAAGCCAAAAGAGCAGGATTGAGGAAATAGAATGCAGAACAGTGGGACTGAAGATAAAGAAAATCACACCAGCATCTAAGAGGAAAAACCAGATTAAAAGAATCAAGAAAAATGAAGACTCATTAAGAATCGTATGGAACTTTATCAAGAGGAACAATTTGTGTAATTAGATTTATAAAAAAGGGAGGGAGAGCAGAAAACACAAAGAATTGTTGAAGGGTTGCTGACAGAAAACTTCCCGGACATCATGAAAAAGATAGCTATTTAAGGTGTTTATCAAACTCCACAAGAATTAGACTCCAAAACAAAGATACCAAGACATATTATAATCAAGCTTAACAAAATTAAACATAAGAAGCTTTTAAAGGCAGCAAGGCTTAAGCAAAAACTAACATACAAAGAGAAGCCTTGTAGAATATGCTCCAACTTTTCAGCCAAAATCTTATTGGCGAGAAGGCAATAGGATGACATGTACAAAGCTCTGAAGGAAAAAAAAAAAAAACTTTCAATACATCCTGCAAATTGTCTTTCAAATATGATTGTGAAATCAGGACATTCTCAGACAACCAGAAGCTTAGAGACTTTGCAAAAAACAAACCAAAGTTACAAGAAATACTGAATGCAGATGGACTGAATGTTCCAATAAAGAGACATAGAGTAACAGGCTGGATCAACAAACATGATTTGTCTATATGCTGCCTACAAGAAACACACATTAAACTCAAAGATATGAACAAACTGAAAAATCAAAGGATGGAAAAATGTATACCAAGCTAACAACATGCAAAGAAGTGCAGGAGTGGCAATATTAACCTCAGATAAAATAGATCTTAAAGTAGTGGACAAGGATGGCCACTATTTATTGCTTAAAGGTTTAATATCTAAGCAAGATATAACAGTATTAAGTACTAATGAAACCAGTATCAGAGCATCTAAATACATCAAACAAATGCAGACAACACTGAAAAATGAGACAGATCACTCCACAAAAATAGTAAGAGACTTCAACACTTCACTTTCAGGAAGGGAGAGATCATTCAGAAAAAAAGCTCAAAAAAGATACAGAAGATCTTATTGCAATAATCAACCAATTCAGCCTCATAGACATGTATAGAACTTTTACCCAACAACAGATCAGTAGACCTTCTTTTCCAATGCACATGGAACATTTTCTAGGATAGACCACATATTAGGACATAAAGCAAGTCTCAATAATATCCAAACCATTGAATTATATCAAAGCATCTTCTCAGACCATAAAGTCATAACAGCTGAAATCAATAGCAAAAACACATTGATAGAAATCTGATGTCATGGAAACGAAACACCTTGCAGAAAAATCCATGGGTTATGGAAGAAATCAAGGATACAATAAAAAAATTCACTGTAATCAAATGAGAAAGAAAACACATCTTACCAGAACCTATGGGATACAGCAAAGGCAATGCTCAGAAGTCAGTTTATCTCTATAAATGCACACATCTGGAATGAAGAAAGCACCCAAACTAAAGAATTAACCCTACAACTTGAACAAGTAGAAACAGAAAAACAAAAGAACCATTTGGGCACCAGAAGAAAACAGATAACAAAGATTAGAGCAAAACTAAACGAATTAGAGAATAGAAAAATAGAATTAACAAAACCAAAAGCTGGGTATTTTGTTCGTTTTTTAAAACAGCAACAAAATTGACAAACCATTGGCTAAACTTACAAAAGAAAGACAGGAGGGGAAACAAATAACCCTAATAAGAGGTGAGACAGGGAATGTCACAACAGACGCAGCAGAAACTAAAAGTACCATAACAGAATGCTATGAAAAATCATACTCTAACAGATTTGAAAATTTAGAGGAAATGGACAAATTCCCAGATTCACAAAGAGATGTAGAACAACTTAAAAAAAAATCACAAGAGAACACACTGGAAAAGTAAAAAAATTACCAACCAAAAAAAGTCCTTGCTGGGATGTCTTCACCAGTGAATTCCATCAAACTTTTAGAGAGGAGTTAACTCCAGTACTAGTGAGGCTATTTTAAAGCATAGAAAGGGATGAAATACTCCCAAATTCCTATCTAATTTTTCAAGTTGCTGTTGTCAGTTTGATCCCATGTAGTTCTTCAAAAAGTATAATGCTCAAGGCAGAGCTTTGTTACTAGTTAAGCTAAACTATTGCTTGGTTTTAATATGACTTCAGGGAATATTTTTAGTTTAAATTTCAAGGATTTCTTAAGACAGTAATTTCAGAAGCTCATCCACCCTCTGTAACTCCAGAAAGTCTAGAGTCAATGAGAATGTTCTATGTTTTCCCCACTTTACTCCAGTTCTTCTGACCTCATGGCAAAGGAGACAGTTGTTTGTGTAGGGAAGCAGCCACACATTCCACCTTCTCCTAGTCTTGACCTCCCTTCTTCCTCTGTTGGTGCAGGTGAATAGAAACCAATGTTAAGTCTTGGATGTCCACTTACAAGTTTAAAAAAGGAAGTTTTGACAATGATGACTTCGACCTAGAGGTCCTTTATTTTTCTTCTTAATAAGTGGAGGAATTCTCTGGCTTTATTTGTTCCTTGACCCATTTTCTTTTTCATTCAGATTTATGTTGACAAGAGTGTTATGAAATAAGAAAATAAACAGCCTTCTATTTCCAGGATAAGAGACATTGTTTTAGTACAAACCATTGCTTTACTTGGAAATAAAAAAGACCTACTTATCAGCTCAGGTGGTACAGTGATTAAGACCTCAGCTGCTAATCAAAAGGTCAGCAGTTTAAATCTACCAGTTGCTCCTTGGCAGTCCCATGGGGCCATTCTACCCTGTCTTACATGATCTCTAGAGTCAGAATTTACTTAATAGCAATAGGTTTGATTTTTGGTCTTGGGGATACTGGTGATGGTATATAGCTCAGTCGTTTCACAAAATGCCTTTGACTTCACCATTTCCAATCTTCTTTTCTCGACAAGTCATCTGTAGCCACTTGACACTAACTTATTCTAGACACCTGATGAACTAACTGGTCCTTTATTCACTAAACAAGTACTTATTGACCACCAACTATATCCCAGGTCTTGCTGGTGCCAAAGATACCTCAATGAACAAAACAGACAAAATAAATATCTTCATGGAGCTTAGATTTTCATTTGAGGGGGGGACAGTTCAAACAAAATATATAAGCTAATTACATAACATACTGGGAGGTAGTATTTAGGTTTTAAAAAAAGGGGGAGTAGATAAAAAGTGATAATGGTGGGAAAGGGTATGAAATTTCGGTCTGTGAAGACCTCACTGATAAGGTACCATTACAGCAAAATCTAGGGAGAATTGAGCAAGCCGTAAAAGTGCATGTAGGGAAAGAACACTAAGCTGAGAAAACAGAAAACACAAAGCCCTGAGGCAGGAACCTACTTCTGTTTACAGATGAAGGAAGTTGGACTTGGTTGGACGTGTATGTGCAAAGAGTAAAAGGTGAAGTCAGAAAGGTATTGTTAGAAAAGGTGGCAGATTTCATAAAGACTGTTGGTTTGAAGTAGGTAGAGAGTAAAATGGTGGATTTTCAGCAATGTCACTTATCAATTTTATGTATTAAAAAATCACTCTCGGGGTGTTGCATTGAGAATATAATGTAGACCAGAAGACAGGTTATTTTAATATCCTAAGTGTAATGCTGCTGGCTTGGGACCAAGATGCTAATGCAGGCATGTGATGAGAAGTAGTGACACTGGGTATACAGTAGTTACGTAAACAGACTCATTAATAGGTTAGATCTGAGGTGTGAAAGAATAAATAAAGATGCCAAGTTCTTTGACCTCAGTCATTGAAGAATGGTGTTCCTACTAACTGGTATGATTGAAGACTGCTGGTAGAACATCAGTTAGGATGTGGGCACTGGGATGTTCACAAGTTCAGAACTGCACATGTTGAATTTAAGATGTCTATTAGACATTCACATGGAAAGGTCAAGTGGATATAGACATGACACGGAATAAAACTTGGTCTGAAATACTACTTTGAACATCCAAAGTGTGGTGTTCAAAGGCATGAGACTGAAAAGATGGCAGACAGCAAAAAGGCCAAAAGAGCAAGCTTTGGGGAGCTCCAGCATTAGGGGATCAAGGAAACAATGGTGTACTAGCACAAAAAGACTAAGAAGCAAAGCCAGTGAGACAGCAGGAAAACAAGGACAACACAGTGCTCCAGACACCGAAGGAAAAAAGCGTTTCAAAGGTTAAATGTTATCACTAGGCCAAAGTGAGTACAGGTAACTGACTTGTGGACTTAGCAATGTGGGGTCACAGATAATCATAAGTACTTTTAATACAGCAGGGGGTAAAAGTCTAATCACAGTGGCTTAACAAACTTGCAAGTGAAATTTAGTATAATTTTTACTTAGCTTTTTTTTTCTTTAAACACCTACGAAGTTTGTAAATACAAAAAAATGACCTTTCAAACATGAATAAATGGTACTGAAGGAAACACTTGTATTCTAGCACAATTTGCCTCGTGTCCTTGTAAACACAAGGAATTGACAAACCAGTCTGTTTCCTAACTAAAGCAGAAAGCAAAGCAAAATCACAAATCTTAACAAATTCATTTAAGGGAAGAAAAAGACTGCCAACTTACTTGAGAGCAGTGACATCTGCTGCACTGCTAAGCACTACCAGGGTGTAAACAAAATACAATGGTAGAGACCAGGGTCACTGCTCAACACTCTAAAACGTGTGAGACTGCCCCTACAAGAGCTGCATGACTCAGAAAGGTCAACACTAAGAAAACCTGCTCCAGACATTACAATTATGCAAAACCACAGGAGAATAATACAGCATCAAGTAATTAAAATGCAAACTACACACTCTAGACTCATGACCTGTTTTCAGGTGCCCTTGTTTTCTACTCATAGCGACCTCTTACGAGAGTGGAACCGACCCACTCAATTTTCTAGGTCAAAACCTTTACATAAGCAGATCACCAGGTCGCCCTTCTGAGGAGCTACTGGGTCAATTCAGACTGCCAACATTTCAAATTAGCAGCAGAGTGCTAACTACTCTGATATCCTGTCATTTGACTAGCTGAATGAACCTGCATAATTAAACTAATTCAAGTCTTGATTTTTTCAACTGTTTAAAAACAAAAAATAATCATATACATCTTGAGGGGACTTTGTATTTGCAATTATGCAGTTCAAATGCTTAGTCTAGTTCCTGGCATGGTGCTCTTGTAAACAGAAACCTCCATTATTTACGTAGTAAAATCCAAACTGTCTAAATTTCTCAAGTCTGTTTATGAGATGACACAGAAACATACAGGTAAAAACTTGAAGAAAAAAAATTACAGCTAATTTTGTATTTGCCACCATCGAAATATTACTGGACCAATTAAGGCTCTAGTGAAAGGTCTGAGCCATGAATTGGGTAACATCAAACATTCACAGTTTTCTCCAGTCTAGTTCAATTCCTTGGCCCATTGAGAACCCTGGTGGTATAAGGTTACGTGCTACAGCTGCTAGCCAAAGAGTCAGGTATTCGAATCCACCACGTGCTCACTGGAAACTTCATTGGACAGTTCTACTCTGCTCTACGGAGTCACTGTAAGCTGGAATCCACCCAACAGATATGGGTTGGTTTTCAGCCCATTAAAAAAAGGTAACTCATCCACATTTCTCCCCCTTAAAATTGCTGATGTACTTCCAGGCCTTTAAAAAACTTGCCAATCAGCAGCAGCAGTTCCGAGATGTATTGGCCACTAGCTCCATACTTACCAATGATGGAACCAGAATTCAAACATGTAGTCCCAAACTTACAATGTATTCAAGTTGCAGCAAATGGTATCTACCCTTCTTTGCCTGTACACCTTGTTGTAAGATGTGCAACATAAAATGTTGCAGCGTATAGTTTGCTAATGTTGTCACTCCAGGATTCACTTGCAGATGTTCAGTGTTAACATTTACTATTCAAAACACTAATATGCAACACTGTATGTTCTGGTCTACACCCAGAGTGTTGGTTGTTGTTAACAGATAAAATGTTGGACAGTGTTCAATTCTAAGAACATGCAAGTGACCTGAACATGCTCCTGACTGTGGCTACAACTCCAAATTCATTATTCCAACACTGAAGCTGTTTCACTGTAGACTAGGCCTGTAAACTCAAACCCAAGCCACTGCTATCAAATTGATAGCCTTGTAGCAATCCGGTAAGATGGGTTAGAACTACTACCTGAGTTCCCAAGGAGCACCTGGTGGATTCAAACTGCCTTTTGATTAGCAATCGTTATCACTGAACCACTAGGCCATCAGATTTCAGTGTGACCTCATTTGCATTTTATCAGAAGTATCATTTAATCTGAAGCTCAACTGTGTATTTCTCAGTTGTTTTACGTCACAAAGTCAGTTATGGCACAATTAAGTTCTAAAACAAAGTGAGGAAAGCTCTTGACATAAACATTAAAGCCTAAGATAATGGAAGAAAGTTGGTAAAAATACCAAGGGAGCAAGGACTGCCTCATTTGACCACTCTGAGAATCATTAAGGCTTAGAATAGGATTTTGGAGGCAGTTAAAGGATGACAGGGATAACATCAACAATTTTAACAAAGCAGCAGCAAGGGCTAATCCATGAGACAAAGAAGCTGATTTGGATACAAGACCGAATCTGGAAGAGAACACCTGTTTGAAAAGTTGATGGAAAGCAGGAAGACCGCAGCAAATACTTAACCGCCATCATGGCTGGCTACACTGTTTCAAGCACAAATTTGGCTTGGCTTTGGCAATGTGGGTATAACTGGAGAACGAGGAAGCACCAATACTGAAGCTGCTGAAGAATTCATGGATGGGCTGGACAATACAATATAAAGAATATCTATCAGATTATTTAATGTTTTCCAACCCTTAAAGTGAAGATCAGATTTATAAACATGATAATAAAAGGAATCAAGAAAAAAAAAATGACCAATTCAATTTACGCCAGCACCGACTTAGGAGAATTATCAGAACCCTGTCTTAAAGACTAGCACAATGATTAATAACCAAAAATTCTTCACCAAACAAGGCAAAAACCAGTTAAAACTGCACACTCTTGAATATCAATCAGTAACAGAATTCCAGATGTTTCCGTTTTGCCAATGTCAGAGACGCTTGAGTATTCTTCCCTATTTCCTTTTGCATGATGTCCAGTTCCATGTTTTGGGAAGCTACCAATGGCCTCCTACACATAACATAAAAATGTTTTAATAAAGTAGCTGAAAGCCTTTTCAAATTATACTAATAGAAAACACAAGAAACTTTGAATTTTAATAGTTCAGAGCAGACTTCAGCATTTAAAAAAGACACAAACCAAGTTTCAGACGTTTATTATTCAGTGTAATCCCCAGCACAATATATTAACATGATTTCATGTATTTAGGGAAGAAATATATCCTGGTTAAGTGGGAAATTGTGCGGATGGCTTCTGGAAGACCTTCATTTTAAGCAGCTTTATAGGAAAACATTTCACTTAGAAGTCAGGGCCTTCTTTCTTCAGTTTGCTGTAATCCACATTCACTGAGTAGAACTTGGAAGAGAAAAAAAAGATAATTTAGCTAATCCATCCAATAAAAAAACAACACATAAGTTTTACAATTCTTCTTATGTTTAGTCTTCTGCTAACAATTATAGACAAGATTTTTTTTTTTTAATTAATCTAACACTTAACACTGTAAAAGTCATTCAACAACACTATACCAAAAACTCCAGTGCTTTAATTATGGTTTTGGTAAGGTAAAAAATATTCAACCTACATCACAACAGCAGTGTCCAAGTACTCTGTTGGTTGGAATCTATAAATCATTCTTATATTCCAATTATAATTAATACTTCTAATATATACCTCTAGTTCTTCTAAGCTTTAACTTCCATTTCTACTAAGTATGCAAGTGAATCTCTAATGGGAGAATTACCCAGAATTACCATCCCCATGTGGTTAGATACTTCTATAATTTAGCCAGGAGACATCTTTCAACTTGGAGGTATTGATTACATAAGCTAATATTTTATGTGGTTTATTTAACTTTTCAGACAAAAACTGGCTTGCCTCAATGGCTTTTCCATTTTCTTCTCTTTTCAACTTACAAACATTATTAATTTTATGGTGGGCCTACCCCATACTGAATTAGTATCAAATGAAAATCTGACCAACTCAATACTGTATTTTTGTATGTTTAAAATTTCCAAATTTCCTTATATTCAGCTAAATGAATTTTTTAAACAAATCTTACTTTAACTGTTTTAAAAAATAATCTGCCTTTAATGCTCAGCAATTTTTCAATGATTTACTTTTCAAACTGCTCCCAAGTTTCTGCTGAGGAATTTCAGGACTTGAATGTAAGCCCAAATAAAGATATAATCCTAGATTTACTCATTCTTGTGCCAAAGCATGCCAAAAAAGCTGTGCTATAATTACTTGAAGACTGTATTTTTATCCCCCATCCCTCACAAAAAATTGTAGATTAAACATTTTCTTCAAAGTTTTAAAGCAAGGAGTCCACAAGTCTATAGTCATTATTTTCCAAACATCTTTCTCTATTTCTCAAAATATACCGTAACTTCTTATCAATTATTTTACTTCACTTTAAAAAGAAAAAACATCAGGTTTTAAAATATATTGCCAGGTTGTACTTTGAAATACACACATATATACACAAACTTTTTAAGACAAATAATTATCATTAAACCATAAAGTACTATTCCTTTTTGACAGTATTAGGAAACAAGTTATTCTACACAATGAGATTTTAAAGAAACTCATGGATTGAGTTACATTCCCCCACAATATCTGTCAGTTTGGCTAGGCCATGATTCCCAGTATTGCCTGATTATTCACCATTTTGTTACCTGATGTGGTTTTCCAATGTGTTGTAAAGCCTACGTTTATTATGTTAGCAAGACGGGATTAGAGGTAGTTAATGAGTCAAGACTGATCTACAAGATGAGGCTGTGTCTTAAGCCAATCTCTTCTGATATATAAAAAAGAGAAGGAAGAGACACACGAGGACCTCACAATGCCACGTAGTGTCAGGAGAGGAGCACGTCCTTTTTACCCAGGATCCCTGTGCTCGACTCGAGTCCAGAGGAAGACTGATTAAAGACCCTTCTCCAGAGCCCACAAACAGAATAAGCCTTCCCCGGGAGCTGATGCCCTGAATTTGAACTTCCAACCTATTATATTGTGAAAGAATAACCTGTTGTTTGTTGAAGCCATCCACTTGTAGTATTTCTGCTATAGCAACACTAAATAACTAAGGAACTAATTGTGCAATCCTCAGTCTGGCATGCTGACAAAATATAAGAATATTTACAGAAAGAAGAAAATAAACACTTGGACTCTTCTGATAGATGCCAGATACTGTGCTAGAAGCTTTATGTATCTTAATTATTACAATAACCTTATTCATTTACTTCATAAGAAACAACTATAAAGCAAGTTATATGACTTGTCCAACACTGGACTAATTAATAAGAGGCAGAATCAAGCATCTAAACTCATGTGCTTTTCATGTAACATTGTTTATCATCAAAAGAAAAAAAAATGAAAATTTGCTTTAGCACTCTTCAGACGAGGTACCAGGACCAAGTTAAGCAAACATACTTGCATAATGGAGATGCCACCATTGCTGATGACAGCAACTTTTAAGGTATTTATTACCCTTTGAGAATTCCAAGTTTCCCAATCATTCTGATTATAACTTGGCTTCCAACTCCCTAAACATATCTGCCCGCAGGAATCAAAGAAAAATGCACTGGCCAAGTCATTTCATGTGCATGTTACATTTTTTTTCCTCTCAAAAAATGATAATTAGGCATTCTGGTTACTATTTCTCTTACAAATCTGTTTAAATATTCTATTCCAGAGAAAATGATTCCATACACAAGAAACCTTACAAAAACAAACAAAAAACCAGGCCTTGGTTCTTCCATCAAAGGTATATTGGACGTTCTGGATATGTGTATTTTACAAAGTTCTCCGTATAATTTTGACAGTGAAATCAGCTACCGACACCCTAGAACATGAGGGCACACGTAAGGAACGCCAATATGAGGCTATGTCAATCAGAAATGGAAGGTTACCGCAACAAAAACCTAATGCGTATGGCACAGAACGGGCTGTGACTAGCTGTGGAAATAGGTACCAGAAGGTGACAAGAGGAAGAATCATGTTACATAATAGCACTATAATTTAAAACGTAAATCTAGAGATACTTTTCCAAAGAAGGTGACAGCTAACCAATAAGCACATGAAAGGATTCTCAACATAATTAGTTGTAAGAAAGTGCATATCAAAACCACAACGAGGTATTATTTCAAATTATTAGGATAGTTATAATCAAAAAGACATGATACAGTGCTGGAAGGATATTGGGAAATCTAACTTTCATATACTGCTGGTAGTAATGGAAAATAATACCCCTACTTTGGAAGCCAGTTTGACATTTCCTCAGTTAAACATAGAATTCTTATACAACCCAGCAATTCAACCGTTAGTAATTCTACACTTCAGTATCTAGCCAAAAGAAATGAAAATATATATCCACATAAAAACTAGTACATGAGTGCTCACAGCAACATTATTCATAACAGAAAAAAAAAACCTCAAATATCCATTAACTGATAAATGAGTAAATAAAACGTAGTCTACCTACTGAACGGAAAAGTTTAGAGTAATAAAAGGAAATGAAATGTTGACATGTTACAACATAAAGGAACCCTGAAAACATTATGCTAACTGAAATACATCAGAAAGGACCACGTATTACATGATTCCATTTCTAGGAAATGTCCAAAATAGGCAAATCTATAGGTAGAATATAAACTGGTGGTTGCCTATTGCTGGAGGTGACGGCTAAGAAGTATACGGCTTCTTTTGGGGGTCATGTAAATGTTCTCAAATTGATTGTAGTACTGGATATTCAACTGTAAATATACGCGATCACCGAATTATATACACTTTAAAGAATGACTCATATAGTGACTTGTATCTCAATAAAGCTGTTTCCTAAAAATTACATAACCAAGCACTCATACAGAACAAATACTATTTCCATTCCTTAGTGGAAACTACCATCAGAACAAATGCCTTTTATTTTTCAACACTTCAAGGGTTAGATCTGTGTATGCAAAGAGTTTCACACACAGAGTTACGTTTGGCGAATTAATGAATACTCCCAATTCACGAAATCATTCCTTGCAAGGGTAGTTTCACAGACCACTCTTGAGGGAAGATGTTAAAAAGCACCCTAAAAGACCATGGTAAAAATTAAGTTTCAACTGATTTTCATTTCTTCTTATACATCCTCACCTGAATTATTTCAACCAAAGCAACAGGAGAGAACAGTTAACCAAACTATCCACAGTTACTTACTTTAAAGTGGACCGGCAGCATCAGCATTATCTGAAACCTTGTCAAAACTGCAAATTCTCAAGCAGCACAGCAGACCACTTGAATCAGAATTTTGGGGTATGGAGCTGAAGAATCTGTTTAAACAAGCTCTACAAGTGATGCTTATATACACTGAAATTTGAAAACCACTGTGCTAGACTATCTAACAACTTAAAAAATGGAAAATGACAGCTATACCATCTCCTTTTTTTTTTTTTTTCCTTCTCAGTCTAATTGGTAGTATTAAGAATTATCCTGATTTCATGTTAAGGTCCAAAGACTGGAAGTAACATCCCTACAAAAAAATACTTACTACAATACTCCATTTTAACTTCACAGGACAATCCAGCAACGTCTCAAAGTTCACTATAGCGGAATTTCACTTGTATACTCCCTTTCATGAAAAGTTACCCTATGACAAAATTCATTAAAATACTTTCTAGCAATTTTGAGACTTACCTTGTATTGATCATTAGGGCCCAATTTGTTCCATGGTTCTGGGTTATTCTTTCTGTCCCAACTAAACAGAATAAAACATTATCTTCTTACAGTAATAGCCAAGCCAAGTGCCATCTCCTCAGAATAGCACTATTTAAAAGTGTTTTGTAACTTTCTAAAAAGCTAATTGTTTAAACATATGAGTCTTATTTTCTAGTAGGTAAAAAACACGGTGGTTTTTTTCATTATGGCAATAAAACAGAAATAGGCTTTATAATAAGCAATCCTCTGTAATCAACTAGGAAAAAGACGAACAAAAAAAAAGGACACAGAGCGACAAGGGGCAGTTGTCTTTGTTCCTATCTCTGTCACAGGATATTTTATACCCAGCCTTTAGTAAAACTTTGAACTTTATCAATGAAGTGAGATATAGCAAACTGCACAAAATGAAAACTCAAATCATCTCTTTGCCTCTTGTTTTCCAACTGCAAAAAGAAGGCACATTTCTTATTGTGGAGAAGCAGGCCCCCCAAAAAGACATTAGCCACATCATTACTTTAGCAGAAAGGGAATTAACATCTGTTCAAATATTCACAAATGCCACAAACCATGATTAAGTACTATATAAAGACAACTGTTACCATCCTATTCCTCACAATATTACAAAGCAGGTATTAGCAGTTCTATTCTACCAATGAGAAACAAGAAAATTAAGCAATAGCAAAACTGGGATCTCAACTTATTGTGTGATTATAAAACTCAGGTTCCTTCAACTACTTGATATAACCTCCCCAGATACTTGTGCCTCCTAAACCAGCTTGATAAACCATCCACATTCTTAACATTTTTAAATACTTACCTGACATCTGGATTAAACAATGCCAGACGCAAGAGATACAGTGCTGCTCCAGTACCTCCAGTTCCAATAAATATGAAAAGGGGTATCAACTAAAACCAAACACAAAACAGACAAGAATTAACAGCCATCTTCAAATACCTATATAATTGGCAAAAGAGAGGCTAAAGAAGTTTCTACACATTGATTCCCTAGGCTCATATTGCTTTTTGTTATCTTAAAAATCTTAACCTGAAGTAAGATTTCTTTTAACTATGTTCAAAAAAAAAGATGTGGAATTTTCAAAACACATTAAGACGATTCTGGTGTAAGTGTCCAGTCTTTAATATGGAGCAAATTATACCCAAATTTTAAAGTAAAAAGAAAAAAAGGCATCATATCATCCACCTGTTTATACATCAGTCTGGTTAAACTTCCTAACCTCGTTAATCTCCAGATTTGAAAACCAAGTTGTACGCAAATTAAACTTGCCTCCACACAGATGTATCAAAAGCAAAATCTCTGAGTCCAAATACATAAACAGAAACACGCCTACTATAAATACTGCCTAAAGCATAAACTCCGAAAATGCAGTTTTATCAATGTCTGCTACTATTTAGGGAACAGGGTTTTTAAGATACAGATTAAAAACTGCCTAAATAAATTCTAGAATAACATGCTGTTGGGGGAAAGTAAGAAGAGACACGTAAGAACTTGATTTCAATTAAATTCTGCGCTACCAAATGCCCCCAAATGTGAGGACATTTGGGTCAGGTAAAAGAATGTGAGGACATTTGGACCATGATTCCAAAATCATGGTCCCTTCCCTCATATTTGCCACGCCTAGGAGTGCAATGCGGTGAATAGAAGCTAGAAGAGGCCGAACAAGGAGCCTGATCTTTGCTGGTCTCTAATTATAAAAGACACACCAATCCCTCCAGGCCTCAGCAACCTGCAAGACGGCGAGGTCACTAGATTGATTGTTCCACTATGCCCTAGCTTATTTTCCTCGTAGCGGTCCATTACTTTTCGCCTCCCAGACAAAATTCTCCAGTGCATGTCGTGGAGTGTCAGAGATAAAGGGCCTGGGGTCACTGTGGAAGGCAGCACAGGGCCAAAGAGACAGCGTTCACGCCAAAGAACGGTATGTGGCTGGGAAGGAAGAAGCTCCCACGGGGAAGGAGGAAGCCGCACTCCCCGACACAATTTTGATAAATTAAGACATTAGGAATGGGGTTGCGAACTTACGCTCGGGTGCTTCTTGGCCTGACTGATGATCTGGCGGAACATGTTTGTGGCAGAAGCCTCACGTTCGGAAGTGGAGAACAGAACCGGCAGACGCCAAACCCACCACTCCCCACACTCGCTATCTGCGGGCATCCAAAGTCACCCAGGACCTCCCACCTGAAGGACCCCTGGCTCGAAGGGTAGCTCGCGACAGGAGGGCCCGGATGCGACTGTCCTTAATAGTGCCTGCTTTGATCCAGCGCCTCGCCCCTCTAATCTACTCCACTTCAAAGCGAAAAGCTGTTTATTCCTGTGCAATAGAGATTTATGACTTGTAATTTGTTGACTGTAAGGTAGGACCTTCCGACTGACAAGGCAGGCACTTTTCCGGGAGGCTACGCGTTGAGGGATAGGATGGGCGGGAGAGCGAGCCGCGCGCTCAGCAAACTGGGGGCCTCACGCGCGGCGCCTGCCTGCCGGGTCCGCGCGCAGAGGCGCTGGGGGCGCGCGTGCCGGGCGCGCGCCAGCCAGCCCCGACCGCCGCCGAGGGATCCGCGACGCGCCTCTGGCGGCCAAGCTCCGGGCGCCTGGAGGGCGGGTCAGGTCTCCTGTTGCTAAGGTCAGCAGCTGCGGTTTAAGAAGCCTGCAGCTGCTTCCTGTCTTAGGCTGTCGCTAAAGACTAGTAAATAACTGAAAGATGGTAATGGCCCTGTCAGCGTTCTCTGCTCCCTCAGTTCCTGGCTCTTGGTGAAAAGTTCATCCCCAGCAGTTCTGTGGGACTTGCCACCATCCCCTGCCCTTGGTCCTGAAATTGTATATATATATATATACACATATATATATATATTTTTAAATGCGTTTTCAACGATCTCTTTCCTACCCTAATACAATTTTTACTTTTCAATTTTCTTTTACCTGAAAGCCTTGCATGGGACAGGCTTTGTGATAAGACTCTAGAGACAACGGTACACCTGACAATCTGAAACTCTACCCAATTTAAAGTATTAATCAGAGATCGTGCAAGTAATTAGGAGCAGGAAAGAGTGAAAAAAAAAGAAAGAGAGAGAGAAAAATGAGATCTGCTGAGCCAATGACCACTGGCAAATCATGAGTTTCCTTTATAGAGCTTGGGAAGTTAAGCTAAAACAGATGTCTAGTTTTGAATGATCTCTTTGTCTAAAAGAAGAACAGATCGGAGGGGGTAGCATGAAATCTGGAACCTTTTTAAGGTCCATTGCAATAGTCTGTGTTACAGATGATGGCAGCTTGGACTAGTGTAGGAAATGTGATGATTAAGAAAAGACTCTGGAGATAGTATTTAGAGATTGTTGAAAGTGGAGAAGTGATGTGAGGGAGGAGTCAACAGTGATTTCAGAGGTTCAGTTTAAACCAGCTTTGGAGATGCTGATGCCATTTATTTAGAGAAGAAACACTAGAGAAAGTTGATATAAACCTATGTAAAATGCAAATGGGTGTCTGTGGGCTAGAAGAAGGATCGAGATTAAACAAAAAAATAAGTAAATGAAACCAAAACACCAAACCCATCATGTATTGAATTGTGTCCCCCCAAAAATATGTGTAGTAGTTTGGCTGGGCTGGGGTTCCCTGTATTCTGTGATTGTCCTCCATTTTGTGATTTTCTGATGCTGTAAATCTTAGTCTCTATGTGTGGTTAGCATGGTGAATTATGTTAGAGAGGATTAGGGTGGGACTGTAAGTACCTTCTGAAAGTCACCTCCCTGTTCTATTATAAAGGGAGTTTCCCTGGAGTATGGCTAGTACTACCTTTTATTGTAGGATAAAAGAAAAAGGAAGCAAGCAGAGAGTTGGGAACCTCACAGCATCAAGAAAGCGTCACCAAAAGAAGAGTGCTTCCTTCTGGCCTGAGGTTCCTGCACAAAGATGCTCCCCAGTCAAAGACTAATACAACATAGGACTTTCCTCCAGAGCTGACAGAGGGAACGTGGATGCCCTGAATTCAGACTAAGTAACCTGCTGGGCTGTGTAAGAATAAACTTTCCTTAGTTGAAGCCGTCCACTCATGGTATTTCTGTTAGAGCAGCACTAGCTGACTAAAACAAAGCCATTGCCATCAAGTTGGATCCTGACTCACAGTGACCCTCAGGGACACAGTAGAACAGTCCCACAGGGTTTCCTAGGCTGTAATCTTTACCAAAGCCAACTGCAGCATCTTTCTCCCTCAGAGTAGCCAATGGATTCAAACCATCAACCTTTTGTTAGTAGCTGAGTGCTTAACCACTGTGCCTCCAACATTGCTTAGATATAAACTACCCATTGCTGTCAAGTTGATTCTGACTGATAGACAAGAGGAATAAATTAAGGACTAAATGTAGGAATAAATTTAGGACTCCATTTACTGACGGGAACTGCAGCCGTGACTGAATGAGATCTCTTACAGAAAGAAGACAGAGTGAGAAGGGAGACAGAGAGGATGGAGCTGAGGAATTCCAACTGGCAGTGATTAGGTTCAGTGAGGTAAGAAAAACAGATAGTCGCAATTAATGTGACATGCTATGAAGTGTATGAAGACTGATGTCTTTTCATTCCTTTATTAAATATTTATTAAGTACTTTGTGCCAGGCACTGATCTAATCACTGGAAGATATGGCCGTCAACAAGGAAGTTGTTTTACCCTAATGAAAGAGATGCTACAGAAAGGGAGCATAGCACATGCTGCCCTGCTGGCATTTACCATAGGTTACTTTTCATGCTTCACTTGCTAATAAAACAAGTCTTTTCATCTCACAAGATGTTGACTGGGGAAGATAAAAACTAGTTAAGGTAGTTATAGATAATGATATGAAAATAGAATAATGAGATAGAGGATGACATGAGAAGGGTAAGGGAAAATGATTTTCTTTAGCCAGAGAGGACAAGAAAGATCCCTCTGAGGAGGTAATACTTGAACTAAAGCCTAAGTGAAAAGAAAAGCAAACTAGTGAAGATATGGGGGAAGAATACTCCAACTGTCACAAAAAAAAAAAAATGATTTTGAGTCTGATAATAAATAAATGGATTTGCTTGAGGAGAGGCTAGTGTGCCTGACACAAAATTAATGAGGTGGAAATTGTTGTTCCTGTTAGGTGCTAATGAGTCAGTTCTGACTCGTAGTGATCCTGTGTACAACAGAACAAAAAGAACTGCTGACCGTGTGCCATCCCCACAATCATTGTTATACTTGAGCCTGTTGTTGCAGTCACAATGTGAGTACATCTTGTTGAGGGCCTTCCTCTTTTTTGCTGGCCCTCTACTTTACCAAGCATGGTGTCCTTCTCCAAGGACTGATCCCTCCTGACATCATGTCCCAAGTATGAGAGAGAAAATCTGTCCGTCCTTGCTTCTAGGGAATGTTGTGGTTGTCCTCCTTCTAAGATGGAGTTATTCATTTTCTCAGCAGTCTGTGGTATATTCAGTATTCTTCATTAACACTACAATTCAAAGACGTTAGTTCTTTTGTTTTCCTTATCGATCATCCAGCTTTTGCAAGTTTATCGGGCTAAGACCTCTTGAGGGTAAAGCAAGAGCCACAGAGAAAGAGGGATTCCAATTAATCCCCAGAGAGCAAATTTGGAGCTCAACCAAGGAATAGTCACCATCTGGAGTCTGCAGAAACTTCTGCTCAGTGAGATTTTGGGACCCGTGTGTATCTCCCATCGTTTCCCTCTTTGAATAGGATCACTGATTGTAGCTTTCCAAGCCCTATTCCAACCAATAATTTGGTATGCTTGGGGGAAAAGAACTTGTCTTTGTTACTTCATAGGTCCTCTTATAAAGAGCAGACTTATCCAAAACTAATACACAGACTACACAATCACTCATAGGTCATGGACTCTTTCTTAGCCTGGGTTTTCTAGGACAGCAAAACCAGTAAATCATATATAAATATATAGAGAGAGATTTATTTCAAAGAAATGGCTCACAAGACTGTGGAGACTCAGAAAAAAAAAACAAAAAAGACCAGTTGCCATCAAGTCCATTCTGACTCATACTGACCATTTAGGTCAGATAAGAACTGCCTCATAGGGTTTCCAAAGCTATTACCTTTATGAAAGCACATTGCTATATCTTTTTTTCATGGAGCAGCTGATGAGTTCAAAACAGCCAAAATGGTAGCAACTGAGTGCTTAAGCACTCTGTGGACCACATGGTAGACTGGGGTCTTTTCCTGACTCACATGGTCGCAAAGGCTAACAAAACCAAAATCTGCAGATGAGGTCACAGGCTGAAGGCGTATTACATCCTGAGACCTGGAGGTTAGAGGATGACAAAATGAATGCAGGATTGGAAAGAGAAAGTGATCTTTGCCAGAGTATCTATATGTATTGGATTGCAGTCCATGCTTCCAAAGAAGCTGTCCTTCCAACTGATTGACTATTTGCATCAAATCATAAAATGAATAATGATTACATAATGCCTACCACCTCCATGTGTCTGTCACTTTGCCGTACTGTGGGGGCTTACGTGTTACTGTAATGCTGAAAGCTGTGGTAACAGTAGTCAGATAACAGCAGGATCACCCATGACAAACAGGTTTCAGCTGAGTATCCAGAGTAAGGCAGACTAGGAAGAAGGACCTGGAAGTCTACTTCTGAAAAGAATTTGGCAGTGAAAACCTTAAGAATAGCAGCAGAACTTAGTCTGATATAGTGCTGGAAGATGAGTCCCACATTGGAAGGAACTCAAAAGATGCCTGGGAAAGAGCTGCCTCCTCTAAGTACAGTTGATGTTAATGACCTGGAAGAAGTCAAGCATTGGACGCCTTCTTTTGCTGATGTGCCATGACTCAAAATGAGAAGAAACACCTGTAAGCATCCATTAATAATCAGGTAGTGGAATGTACAAAATATAAATCCAGTAAAACCGGAAATCATCAAAAAGGAAATGGAATGCATAAAAAAATGATATGTTAGGCATTGGTGAATTGAAATGGACTGACACTGGCCATTTTGAATCAGACAATCATAGGGTCTACTCTGCCAGGAATGACAACCTGAGAAGGTATGGCGTTGCATTTACTGTCAAAAAGAACATCAAGATCTGTCCGGAAGTACAATGCTGTCAGTGATAGGGTAATACCTATATGTATGTAGTGAAGACCAGTTGATACAACTACTATTCAAACTTAGACACCAACCACTAGGGTCAAAGATGAAGAAACTGAAGATTCTTCCCAGCTTCTGAAGCCTGAAATTGATCAAACATGCAGTCAAGACACATTGATAATTACTGGTGATTGGAATGCAAAAGGTGGAAACAAAGAAGGATCGGTAGTTGGAAAATGTGGCTGTAGTGACAGAAATAATGCCAGAAATCTCATGGTAGAATTTTGAAGACCAACAATTTCTTCACTGCAAATATCTTTCTCACCAACATAAATGGTGACTATACACATGTACGTCAACAGATGGAATACATAGGAATCAAATTGACTACATCTGTGGAAAGAGATGATAGAAAAGCTCAATATCTTCAGTCAGAACAAGGCCAGCTGCCAATTGCAACACAGACCATCAACTGCTCATTTGCAAGATCAAACTGAAACTGAAGAAAGTTACAAAAACCCACAAGAGGCAAGGTATGACCTTGAGTATATTCCACCTGAGTGTAGAGACCATCTCAAGAACTGGGCTGATGTGTTGAACACCACTGATGGAAGACCAGATGAGTCATGGGAAGACATTATACGTGAAGAAAGCAAGATGTTATTAAAAAGAATCTATGCATGAAACAAGAGGCAGTTGTTCAAACAGAACAAGGAGACACTGCATGGTTTAACATCAGGAAGGTGTGTGTCACAGTTGTATCCTTTCACCATACCTTTTCCATCTGTATGGCAAGCAGATAATCTGAGAAGCTGGTGTGTATGAAGAAAAATGGAATTTTAGGATTGGAGAAAAATTAACAACCTGCATTATGCAGACGGCACAATCTTGCTTGCTGAAAGTGAAGAGGACTTGAAACACTGATGAAGATCAAAGATCACCGCTTTCAGTATGGGTTACACCTCAACATCAGGAAAATTAATTAACATAATCCACCACATAAATAGAATAAAAGAATCACATGATCCTGTTAATCAATGCAGAAAAGGCATTTGATAAAGCCTAACACCCATTCGTGATAAATACTCTCAATAAAATAGCCATAGAAGAGAAATTCCCCAACACAGTAAAGGGCATCTTTACAAAATCGACAGCCACCGTCATTTTTACTGGAGCGACGCTGGAAGCATTCCCCATGTTACCACAATTCACAGGTTAGGGCTGCCTGCTGCAAAGAGCCAATTCTTGGAGGCAAACGTGAGGTGAGCAGCAAGAGCTTTACTATATATTGATGCAGAAGGAGACAGAGAGGAATGAGCTTCTCCAAAAACCTATCTCTCTCTACAAAGTTTTATACTATGTCAAAAAGAGGGCAGGGAGCAGGAAGTTATACATATTCACTAAATTTTGGGGAAATAGCAGGCCTATTAAAAAGGGGCTGGACTGAGATTTGGCACAGAAATGGGAGTCGGACTCCTCATTCCCAAATTGAATCCAGCTATGGACTCGACGGTACTTGGCTTTGGCATGGCCCAATGGCATGTATTCAGTGCTCTTCAGTTCCTTGGCATATATAAGTTTCTTAGTTTCTAGGCAGGACTTATTATGGAATGGACTCACTTGGCAGTCACCTAAACTTCTTGTTGGCAGGGTTCTGGGCTGACCTGAAAAGTAACTACAAACAGGGAGATGAGAAGGAGTGGGATCAGGTTTCAAGTCTATTTTCTTTTTGTGTAGTCACAATGGTTGCATCTCAGGCTTGTTAACCTCTTTGTTCTGTACAGTCTGAAAGGACATTAATCACAAGTAAAAGTTTATAACATGAAGGAAGAGGTAAGCAACAGAATTAGAGTTAGAAATAAGTTTAGAAGAAAAGAAAATGGCATAGGTTATGTTATGTGAGAATTAGTGTATTGCTAGAGGCTGTTACAGGGACAAGACAAGGTTGCCTTTTATCACCACTCCTATTTAGCATTGTGCTGGAAAAAAAACAAACCCACTGCTGTCCAGTCAATTCTGACTCATAGCAACCCTATAGATGGAGAAGGACTGACCTATAGCGTTTCCAAGGAGCACCTGGTGGATTTAAACTGCCAACATTTTGGTGAGAACTTAACCACCACGCAGCCAGGAAGCCCCAGCTAGAGCAATCAGGCAAGAAGAAGAAATAAAGGGCATCCAAACTGGTAAAGGAGAAGTAAAACTGCCCCTATTTGTGGATAATGTGATGCTACGAACAGAAAATGCAGAAGACTCCAAGAGAACATTACTGGAAATAGGGTCACTATGAGTCAGAATTAAATCGAAAGCAATGAGGCTTTTTTGTTTTGTTTCTTTCTTGTTGTTTTTAATAGAAATATTCAAGAGAGTAGCACAATAAAAGATAAACATACAAAAATCAGTTAGATTCTTATACACCAATAAAGAGAACTATGAAGAGGAAACCAGGAAAACAATATCATTTGTAATAGCCCCTGAAAAAATAAAATACTTAGGAATAAGTCTTACCAGGTGTTATGGATTGAATTATATTCCCCCTAAAACCATGTGTAGCAATTTGGCTGAACCATGGTTCTTGGTAATGTATGATTATGAACCACTTTATCATTTGGTAGGATTTTCTGATGTGTTCTGAATTCTATTATTATGACTTAATAAGATAGATTAACAGTAGTTATACTGACAAGGTCTATAAGATTAGATAGTGTCTTAAGCCAATCTCTTTCAAGATATAAAAGAGAGAGGTGAACAGAGAGACATGGGAACTTCATATCACCAAGAAAGCAGTACCAGAATCTTAGTGTGTCCTTCAAACCTGAGGTTCCTGTGCTGAAATGCTGTCACATCAAGGAAGGACTGACACATTAAGAGGAACTTCCTCCAGAGCTGACAGAAACCCTCCCCTTGAGGCCGATATCCTAAATTTGGACTTGTAACCTACTAGACAGTGAGAGAATAAATTTCTCTTTGTTAAAACCATCCACTTGTGGTATTGCTGTTATAGCAGCCCTAGATGAGCAAAATACCAGAGATGTAAAAGACCTATACAAAGAAAAGTACAAAATACTTCTGTAAGAAAGCAAAACAGAGGTACATAAAAGGAAACACATATCTTGCTTACAGATAGGTATACTCAACATTGTGAAAGTGTCATTTCTACTCAAAGCAATCTACAAGTATAGCACACCCTCAATCCAAATAGCAACAATAATCTTTAAAGAGATGAAAAAATGAATCTTTTATATGGAAAAAGAAGAAGCCTCAGATAAGTAAAGCACTATTGAAGAAGAAGAAAGTAAGATGACTTACACCATCTGACCTTAGAACCTACTGTACAGCTTCAGTAGTCAAAAAAGTCGGTATCGGTACAAAGATAGCCACACTGATCAAAGGAACATAACTGGGAATGGTAAATCTACCTACTTGAGTTTCAATGAAGACCCAAAGTCCATCAAGTGAGAAAGACAGTCTTTTGTAACAAATGATGCAGACAAAACTGGATGTCCACCTGCAAAAAAAGTGAAACAAGACTTAAGCTTCACACCATACACAAAAACTAATTCAAAATGGATCAAAGACCTAAATATAAAACTAAAACCAAAAAAGATCAGAGACGAAAAACTAGTCAGTGCCAGAGGGCTTAATACAAGGGACAAACCATGATACAAATCACAACTAACAGTACACAAACACCAGAAGATAAGCTAGATAACAGGGATCTTCAAAATATTAGACACTTATGCTCATCAAAAGACTTCATCAATTTTTGGCTGTGAGAGATACAGCAGAAGTCTTATCTATAAAATTCATAGGAAAATCCAGCATTTATACTACCAAAAAATAAACCAAAGTAAAAATGAACAAAGGATATGAACAGACATTTCACCAAAGAAGACATTGAGGCAGCTAAAAGACAACATGAGGAAATGTTTGTGATCACCAGCCACTGGAGAAATGTATATCCAAATCACAATGAAATACCATCTCACCCAACAATCCTGGCACAAATCAAAAAAAAAAAAAGAAAGAAAGAAAATAATAAATGTTTAGTGAGGCTGCAGGTAGATTGGCACTCTTATGCACTGCTGGTAGGAATGCAAAATAGTACAACAATTTTGGAAAATGATAAGGTGCATCCTTAAAAATCTAGACATAGAAATATCATATTATCCAGCAATCTCACTGCTAGGAATATATCTTAGAGAAATAAGATCTGTTACAAGAACAGACACACGTATACCCACATTCATTGCAGCATTGTTCACAACAGTACAAAAGTAGAAATGATCTAAGTGCCTATCAGCAGACAAATGTATAAACAAACTATGGTACATACACACAATGGAATACTATGCAACAAAAATGAACAAAGATAAATTGGCAAAACTCACAAGATCAGTGAATCTTGAAAGCGTTATACTGAGTGAAATAAGTCTTTCACAAAAAGACAAATATTGTATGAGATGGCCATTATAAAAACTCATGAGAAGTTGTATACACATTAAAAAAAAAAAATCAAAGATGGTTATGAGGGAGGGCAGGGGTGGAGAGGGAAAAACACTAAATAGGTGATAAACAACGTGCTAAATTCAGTAAAGGGTAAGACAATACACAATACTGAAGAAACCAGCGCAATTTGACCACGATGAGGTTGTGGAAGCATCATAAATGTAGCCAAACTTTACGAAGAACTAAGTTACTGGGTTGAGGGCTGAGACCATGGTTTCAGGGAACATCTAGCTCATCTGGTATAGCATAGTTTATAAAGAAATGTTCTACACCCTACTTTGGTGACTAGTGTCTGGGATCTTAAAAGCTTGTAAAAGGCCATCTAAGATACTCCACTGGTCTGACCCCATCTACAGCAACAGAGAACGAAGAAAACCAAAGACATAAGGGAAAGATTGTTCCAAAGGACTAATGAATGGATCACAACAACCACAGCCTCTATCAGACTGAGTCCAGATCAACTAGATTGTGCCCAGCTACCAACGCTATCAACTGTTCTGACAGAGATCACAACTGAGGGCCCTGGAGAGAGCTGGAGAAAAATGTGGAACAAAATTCTACTCCACAAGAAAAAACAAAACAAAACAGACTTACTGGTCTGTTAGACTCTGGAGAAACCCCAGGAGTATGGCTCTGTTAACTCTATACTAAAGTCATTCCTGTGGTTCACCCTTCAGCCAAAGATTAGAAGGTCCATAAAACAAAACAAGACTAAATGCACACACTAGCCCAGGGACAAGGATGAGAAGGCAGGAGGGGACAGGAAAGCTGGTAATGAAAACCCACAGTCTAGAAGGGGAGAGTGTTGACATGTCATAGGTGTGGCAATCAATGTCAAGACAATCTGTGTATTGTTTAATAATAAATGGTCATAAACCCTCATCTGAAATACAATAAAAATAATAATAAAAAAAATTTTGGCTGGCTTAAGGTTTCAAAGTAGTTCTACATATTTTTTATATACAGTGAAAACAACCAAGCATATGAGATGATAAAACTGCTTAAATGAAGGCCAAGAAAAAAAACAATAGAAACACAACAAATAAAGCACAGTAATAGTAACCTTAAAATCAGACTTGCAAATAACCATATTGAACATGTTCAAGGAGATAATAAGCAACACTGAAAAATTAATCAGACAATGCAATTTATAAAATAATAATTTTAGAATTTGAAAATACAATAACCAAAGTTAAGAATCTAATGAATGAGCTTAACTTGTCAGACAGAACCTAAAGGAAGGTAGTGAATTAGAAGACAAGTCAATACTATATATACTAAAGGAATATTAAAACAAACAAACAAACAAAAAACACTGCCATGAAGTCAATTCCAACTTAGAGAGATCCTATAAGACAGACGGGGCTGAAGACAACTACCTCATCAGGTTTCCAAGGCTATAAGCTTTATAGCAGCAAACTACCGTATCTTTTTCCCACAGAGCAGCTGGTGAGTTCAAACAACTGACATTTCCGTTAGCAGCCAAGCACTTAACTGCTTAACCACTGCACCACCAGGGTTCCTTAAATGATAGGAGAGGGAAGAAATAAAAAAAGAAAGAGGGTGAGAGAACATAGGACAAGAATGTTGAATATAGATGAAATTACAGTCTTAGAAGGAAAAGAGAGCCTAGAGCAAAAAATACATATTTGGAGCTATAATAGCAGAGATTTTTTCTAATCTGATGTAAGATATCAAGCCAAAGACTTGAGAATGTTTTCAAAGACTATATTGAAGAAGAAGAAAAAAAAAAAATCTAAAAAATGCACCAAAATACATTGCAGGTGGAAATGTAAATTGTTATTAAACTTTGTAAACCTCTTGGAGTTTTCCTTCTAAATTGAATATTTGAATACTCTGTGATACAGTAATTACACTTTGAAGTATTATTAACTCAACAGAAATGTATACAGATGAGCATCAAGAGATACAGACAAGAATATATAATCATTATTTATAATAGCTTCAAACTGAAAACAGCCAAAATATTTATTAAGAGTGAAATGAACAAACTGTGATGTATTCAAGCATGTGATTCAGTAATGCAAATAAAATACAACTACATACAGTAGCACAGATGATTCTCACAAAATTATTGAATCTAAAAAGTGACAAACAAAATCATACATACTGTGAGTCCACTTTTTAAAAAATTGAAACCTAGGTCAGTGTCACTAAATTATACATGTAGAAATTGCTTGTTAAATTGGTGAACAGTTTGTTGTGTTTGCTTTTATCACAATTAAAAAATAAAGAAAACAAAACCAAAAATCCAGGTTACAGTCAAGGTATTTGCTACCTTCAGGTAGCCATAAATCCAAACCCAAACCCACTGCTGTCAAGTCAATTCTGACTCATAGAGACCCTATAGGACTGCTCCATAGAGTTTCCAAGGAGCACCTGGTAGACTCACACTGTCAACCTTTGAGTTAACAGACATAGCACCTAACCACTACACCACCAGGGTTTCCAGTGTAGGTATACCAAAAAATCAAACCCACTGCCACTGGGTTGTTTCCAACACATCTCAACCTGGTAGGTTAGAATAGAACTGCCCTATAGAGTTTCCAAGGAGTGCATGATGGATTTGAACTGCTGACCTTTTAGTCAGCAGACATAGCACTTAACCACTATGACACCAGAGTTTCCAGGTAGGTATGAGAGGGCATTAATTCAGGGACTCCCAGGAAGCTTCTTTGGTGTTAACATGCCAGCCAAAGCCAAGTGCCTTCGAGTCGGATCCGACTCATGGTGACCCTAGGGGCCAGGATAGAACTGACCCCCAGAATATTCAAGGAGTGGCATTTAAAAGGATATTTGCTTAATGGTGATCTACTAGTTTTTTGTTTTGGGTTTTTACTTATTTCTGTTATCTTTCCAGTCATTTTTTTTTTTGAAAAAAAAAATGAGTTATATAGGTTTAGAAAAGTATTAAAAAGTCTGCTAATGACTTGTCACCTGAAGGTCTGGTGGAATAAAAACAACAGGATCATTTGGGCATTTTTGTTTGTCTGAAAATTTCTCCTCCTTTTGAGTTGGCGACATGAAATTTCCTGCCTTTAACTTTGTCTGTGCACAGACAAATATGTCAAACATTGTACACTTTATGATGTTTTTTCTCTGATGCTGTCTTTGCCCATCTGTTTTGCTTTCTTGGAACCGGCCTAAAGAAACACAGCTCTTAACACCGCTGTACATATGCACTGAACCGTGTTTAAATACCTCCACTTGTCAAGGGATCTGCCTAATAAACAGCTATTCTAACAAATGTTGAAGTGTTTTTTTATGTGTGTGAGTGTGTGTGTTCTCCATGCAGAATACTGATACTATTTTACAATATCATTATCAGTTTAAAAACAAGTTATGCTACCACACGGCTAAACCTTAAAATCATTATGCTAAGTGCAAGAAGATAGGCACAAAAGACCACATATTGTTTGATTCCATTTATATGATATATAGGCAGACTAGGCAAATCCATAGGTAGATTAGTGGTTTCCAGAGGCTTAGAAGAAATGAGGAATAAATACAAAAGGTTATGGGTTTTTTGGGCTAGCCAGCCAAGCACTGTCAAGTTGGATCTGACTCATGGGGAGGTAATATAAATGGAATTAGATACTGTGATGATCGCAAGACTTTGTGAATACTAAACACCACTGCATTGTAGATTATAGATTTTGTGGAATGTCAATTGTATCCCAATGAAGCTGTTGCTAAAAAAATTCAGCTCTAATGTAGTCACCTTAAATTTAAAAAACAAACAACAATCTTGTTTTATCTAGAGATATAAATGACAGGCTACAGCACAAAGGTGGGGTGAAAACTTAGTTTCTGTGGTATTCTGTACATTAAATTTTTTGTACCTTTGTGTCCAGGCATGGGCCAGTAACGTGAAGTTTGCTTCCAAAATTGGAGGGTGCCAGGAGACCAAAGTAAGAGGGGAGCAACTCCAGATGGCAACAAAGGAGTTTATCAGTGAGACTTCAGATGACTCGAGTCCTGGGTGGCAGCAGGATCGAAACAGATCACCACAGTTCATGGTAGGAGGGCAGATGTTTCATAGGGGCAGTTGACAATAGCAGCCACATGCTGGAGACTTACCTAAGGATGTCTTAGTAAGCTAGTGTACTAGCAGACCGGATGAAGGTGCTCTTGTTCAGTCTTCCAAAGCTTGTTTCCCCTTCACTCTACCCTTTTGAGGCTGCCTTCTGCAATCTGGCATGTTCCCCCTCTTGTGCTGTAGTGCAAGAGACTCCCACCCCTTCCTGGTGGGAACAGATACAAGAGCAGGGTTGGCCAGGTACTGCATGGTGCCCTCACATGCATAGGAGACAGAGCAGGTATTTGTAGGTCCAGAGAACAGGGGAGACTTCTCTGACACAGAGAAGGAACTGGGAGAGAGAAGGTGACTCAATGCCCAGCGTCCTTATCAGAGAATGCTTTGGGGAGAAGTCCTGTACTTCAGTAGCCTGGATGGCAAGTGTAGAGGCAGATCATTTCCCAAGCACCCCACCCCCCAACTTTCATTAGGGTGCCAAAGCTAATCAGTACCAGGTCCTGGTATGCCCAGCACCCATTTTGGGCTTTGAATTGCATGTCCATGGTTTAGTGTATAACTCTGGGGGATGTTATATCTATTCATCATTTGAGGTAGCATTTAAGGATGTTTACTAGCAGGATTTGTCCCTAGCAGATTGATCAGTTCGTACTTGCATGAGAGATCCCAAACTGCCACCCCAGCTATGGCTTATTCAATCCAGCCGACTAGATTGAAGGACTATATTTGTCCAATCTTATGTATGTATAACATGTACTGATTTGTTTATGTAAAAAAATTCTATTCCTCCCAACATAGCACATATGAACAGTACATATTTCAGCACAAGTAATCAAAAAACTTTCAGATTTTCTTAGCACAACTGAACAAGGTATTATCATTGCTAGACCAGGCTAATTCAGACTTGTTGTCAGCCAGTGTACACTGGCCCACCTGGTCACATTCTGCAGGTTCTTTATGTCCAGAGTAATGTCAAACTCAATCTTAAAAGTACCATTTTCAGAGTCAAACCATCCAGTCTTATGGTATTTACATTTTTAACACACACAGAGAAATTTTATTTTGATAGGAAAGCATTCCTCATAGGTAGCTTTCATAATTCAAAAGACATTCTCTGCAAGTAATGGTGTCAATCATATTCATTTACCAAGTGATATCCTCAGCACACAAGGTTACACATTCAGTGGGTCCACAGACATCCTCCTTGTTGATAAATCTGCTGAAACAATGTGAGGAGATAACACATTATCTCAGCTCAAAGGTTGATGGAGACAAGAGTCGGTCTGATTGGTAACTCTAGAAAAGCCTCTGTCATTAGGACCCATGGGTGAGGAGCTTGTCCATCACTGTGAGACAATCTAAAAACAAAAAGAGACATTTATATTTCCTCTTTCCTCTCCCTTATCTCTTGTGAGACTTGAGGTGAGTGTTGCCCGATGGAGCCACCCAGGCTATGTATATATGTTCTAGTCTTCAGACAATGACCTCAGTGGGAACCCAGATCAGTTGTCAGGAAGAGTTGTATACAAAAGAAACACATTTTCTAGAATAGAAAAGACAGTTTGATCAAGTATACGGTACAAATGAGAAATGCCCCTGCAGTGAACTGCTACAGTGAGACCTCAGACTGCTTGCATAAGATGTGTACTTCAGGCAGAGGTTATCTTATTCCCTCCCATCAGCCATTTAAGCCTGCCCATTAAAGTTCTCAGTCACTGCTACAAATTGGGGGTGATAAACAGCATGAAGAATTTATTCAAAATTCAGTGGAAGCCTCTGTTTAGGGTAAGAGATACTAGTACGATTTACCTGCTGAGAACACCCTGGCCTGTTTGCTCAGGAATTTGTCCCTGAGTTGGTATTGGCTATGGCTGGAGTCTAGTAGGCAAGTCAGCTTTTCTACGCCACCCAGCATTACTCTGACGATGATGGTAGGCCCAGTCTAGGATGGCATGTGAATCTCCAAGGGTCACCCCCTCTTCTAAACCCAGGAGGTGGTTGGTTCTATATCTTTTTGCTACGGAGCAGAGGATGCTTCAGCCTCTGAAGTCAGTTGGCAGGAGTGGAATATTATTGGGTTATTTTCTGTTCTCATCATTGGGGCCTTTCTGGTAAGTATTCGTACAAGTAAAAAAGCTTATGAGGAGCAGAACTGATTTTTTTTTTTTTTGTCCTGACGTCTCACTCATCCCCATTACTTTATGCTTTATGTCAGTCCAAGGGTTGTCAGCAGCCAAGCTGAATGGCCAGGTATTAGCTACAGCCTATGGTACAGTTTCTGTACGTCATACTAAATATAGCCATAACTATGGAAATTTCCATCAGGGTTTGGAGGCAAAAGTTTACAAATATGTACATTAATACACCAATATCATCAATATATGTAAGAGGGACTTGTAGGGAACAATAAGGGACTTATGTGTTGTTAGGTTTGGGCAAGTTTTATCAAGGATGATAATCGCAAACTCAAAAATTTTCATCATTTTGGTGCCAGGTTTTATAGAGATCGTAGCTAAAAATGTTCAATGGTATCTAAAAATCCAAGGCATACAATTTTATCATTTCTTCCTTGAACTTTGTAACATAAGGCTTTTGGTTTTCACTGGTGACAGATGGACCTAAGCGTAATCATTAGTCTTAATTATTTCTGAAAGTCATTTGCGGAGCCACGCCTCCACTATACCAAGCATAGCTGCAGCTCAGTTACCTCATACCATGGAGGCAGGCTCTACTATTTTAGTTTTTCCCTCTCTATTGCAGCTGCACCTGTGTTGCTCCTCAGTTTTTAAAGTCTCAAGACCATTTAATGTAAGCTGTCTTGAAAGGCTTTTTACTCTTTTTATTTTATTTTTCTGCTGTTTTAACTCTCACTTCATGCTCATGTAACAGGGCATTCTCAGTATCAGTGACCTGGTTATTCCCTTCAACTATCTCCAATCTCATTGTTGGAGGTTTTCAAGGAATGGCTAGGGCATTGTTCCCCTAACCCTTGAATTCCTCGTCTTTGCAAAACTGTAGGTGGTATTTCTAGTTGCTCATCCTGTTCACAGATGCAGCGGCTCAACACATCAGTTGCAGCCACAGGTGACTTTCACATGTCCCTTTGCAACTGTAACTCTTCCTGCAAAAAATCTTAGGTACATTTCAGCAGCTAACTGACCTTCAATGGCCAGTTGGATGGCCCAAAGCAGTGGCTATTCTACAGCCACTATTGCTCTCCTAGCATCTTTACTATACTTACCAAGGCCCCCAACTAACCTATCCCACTTGGCATTTTTCAGGATGTCCCCACACTCACACACTGATTCACAAGCTTTAAGTATATAGGCCAGATCTCCCTACTTGGAAGTCACTGACCAGCCTGGGATTTTCTCCATGATGACCTCAGTCCCAATTGCTATTTCCTCAGCCTCCTGGCCAGCCTGTTTAATTGTTTAGGTAGGAACCAGGAACATGAAATTTGTCTCTAAAAATGGAGGGTGCCAAGAGCCTGAAGAAAGATGAGCAATGACAAGGAGGCAGTGACGGAGTTTATTAGTGAGACTTACAGACAAGGTAAGTACTGGGCGCCTGCTAGACCAGTTGATCTCCATCTCAGAGTCTAAGGGCAGAAGTTTTATATTGGCAATGGACAATAGCAGCTATATATCAAGGACTTACATAAGAATAACTTAACAGACTTCAGCAGACCACATGAGAATGTTCAAGACCTGTTTACCTTTCAGTCCCTTGAGGCCAGTCTCTACAATCTGGCATGTTTCCGTCTTGAGCTATAGCATTAGACTCTGTTCCCTGTCTATCAGGAACAAATAGAGAAGTAGGGTTGGCCAGGTGCTACACAGTGTCCACACATTTGTAAGAGGCAGAGAAAGTCATAGTATGCCCAGAGCAGGAGGACAACTTCTCTGAAAAGGAGAGGGGACAGGAAGAGAGAAGGCAACCCAATTCCCTGCCTCCTAATCAGAAAATGTTCTGGGCCCAAGGCCTTTAGTTATGCAGTCTGGATGATAGGCATAGATGCAGACTATCCACCAACAATCTATAGGTATAATCTATGGAAATTTAATTAACTTAAAAATAAACCAATATTTTTAGTATTATTTATTACACACGTGAAATGTTTTTCCTTGTATAGTACTGAGTAGATCCTTGCTATCTAAACTTGAAGAAAATTCTGTAGTCAGTGTATTTACATAATTTGAAACCATTGATTATCAGTGAACCTCTTATTAGAAAAAATGGACAGGATTTTAGATGTTCCCAGCTGTCCCGAGTTGCAAGGACAATTCTGATTCTAAATTGATTCTTCTTCATTATAGATACCCTGTCTTTTCTCTTGGAGTATTTCAGATTTTCTTGAACTCCATAAATTGTTTTGCTTACTTCATTAATATTGTTTCTTCTGAAATTTTTCTGAAAAAAATAACTTTGGCAACATAGAATGAGTCATAGACTCTCCACAAGGAATATCCATAAGAGATCACAGATGATCACTGTTTAACTGTACTTTTGAATTGCAGAGGTAATACTGCAAGGTGAGGAGAAGAAAGGAATTTCTTTGACAGTGCAAGAATCTTTTTTTTTTTTTCCTTAAGAGTTTAGGTCTCAAGTCAAAGGAGTGGTGGTTCAGTGTCAGCTACCAACAAAAGATTAGTGGTTGGAATTCACCAGCCACTCTATGTTAGACAGATGTGGCCGTCTGCTTCCACAGAGGTTTACAGTCTGGAAAGCTTATGTGGCAGTTCAACTCTGATCCACAGGGTTGTTATGAGTTGGAATCTATTCTATGGCAATATGTTTGGTATTTTTTTTGGTTTTTGTTTCTGTGTCAAGCAAGATTCAGTGCACTCTATATTTTCAAGCAGAAAATAGTTACGTAGTGAAAATTTTTCCACTGATATTTAAAAAATCAGTGGGAAACCTGAAGGAGAAGTTACAGAGCTCTCTCTGGGCTTTTGGCTTCAAAATTACACAACTGTACCTACAATCCAGTTGTCAGGGAGCTGGTACTGTTAATGTTTTGTCAGCTGTTATTGTTTTGGTTATGGTATATAACAACTAACACCCATGGCACTTACAGCTCAATGCTAGAACAAGGAGTCTAGTCACTGCATATTGGAGCTGATGCCAGTTGGAGTCTGTCAGCTGCCACAACAGCAGGAAATTGGCTAGTACTGTCCTTCTGTTTTCAAGCTTTGAAAGGTCATTTTATTCACAGTACCTAAATCACATCTATAATTGTAGAGCGGAGGGAGTCTGAAAATTAGAGTTTTTATTCTAGTACAGAGGAAGAGCAAATGGGAATTGATGTCTAGTGCCAATAGACAATAACTAGCACAGTTTTCCCATTTGTCCACTTAGCCTCCATATACTCCCATCTACACATAACATCAAGAAAAATATGCTACCAATATACATACAAGCACTGCCAATTAAGTTCACAAACTCATCCTAGACAAAGTGCTACATACCTTATTGCTGAATATCACTACGGTCACCTTTGAAGTACTCCCCTTGGGAAGCTATGCAGTGATGCCAATGCCTAGTATACCCTTGAAGCAATTTTGCAACTCTTTTCCTGGAATGGCCACCAGAGCTGTCATTATATTACCTTGGTGTCTCAGATGTCATCAAAATGTCTTCCTTTAAATATTTTCTTTATCTTTGGGTAAAGAAAAAAAGTCATTGGGGGCCAGATCAAGTGAGTAAGAAGCTGTTCCAATACAATTATTGGTTTACCAGCTAAAAATTCCCTTACAGATAACTATACAATTAAGTTCGCAAACTTGCCACCTTGCCACCATGCACAATGGCTATTCCACTAAGAGTTCCAAAATCACTGTGAAGGGTGGACTAAGTGCTGGCAGCAGTGCGTAGCTTCCTAAGGGGAGTACTTTGAGGATGGGTAGTGATATTCAGCAATGAGCTCTGTAGCACTTAGAACAACTAAGTTCATGGAGTTAATTGTCAGACCTCATAAGTCAACTGCTCACCATATAAATGACAGTATTATCTCATTCACAACTCTCATTTGTACTTGTCCCCCAGGGGCATCTTGGATCTGCCTCTAGTTGTAGGCCTGGATGCAGAGAGGGAATGTATAGAGATGAGATCAGATGTAACCTTATTATTCTTGTAATATAACTGCCTCTAGTGAAGTCATTCATTACAGTGATTACAAACAAGCCAAGTAGGGCAAGTAGCTTCAACAGACAGAAAAGAAGGGTCTAATTCTACTGACACATTCTACTGACAAAGGTTCAGTGAGATTTGGAGACTTTCCCAATTTCCTAGGTACTATTCTGTCCCAATAAGTATTCTAAATTTCTGCAAACTTGCCTAAAATCCTAATTGTCATGCCACAACCCATGGATTCAGACTCAGCCTCTGATTGTTGGTTACATCTGTCCTGTAACTATGTAAGATGAGATGCTTTTAAAGCACTGATTCTCAGTGGAGCTTTGGAGGGTAGGGAGTGATTTTGCCCCTTCCCACCCTGGGGTACATTATGTAAACTCTGGAAACATTTTTAGGTGTCACAGCTTGGGGTGGAGGGTGCTATTGGTATCCAGTGGGTAGAGGCCAGGGTAATACCAGTAAATATCTTACAATGCACAGTATGCTCCTCTCCCCCATCAAAGAATTATCTGGTCCAAAATATCTTTGGACAGGAAGAATAATGAATCTAAAACTGAGTAAGCAGTACAAAGGATGAAATACCACTTGTTGATCTTGAAAAAATATGGTGTAGAAGAATGAGTGGCTTTCATTTGAGAGGATAGCAGGGTAACTTTTCATTTTACACGAGGAGGTGTAATGTATTTATTTCCTAGGGCTACTGTAACAAACTACCGCAAATGGAATGTCTTTAAGAACAGAAATTTGTTTTTCACAATTCCGGAGGCTAAAAGTTAGAAAGTGACATGCTAGCAGTGTTGATTCCTTCTGAGAGTTCAAGGAAAACTCTTTTCCATGCCTCCCTCCTAGTTTCCGGTTTACAGCATCTTCATGTGGTTGCCTTTGTGTCTCTTCTGCTTCTATATTTCCTTTCCTCTTTTTTTTTTATAAAAACATCAGTCAGAATGGCTTAAGTCCCCATCATAGTCCAGTCAGAGCCCTGGTGGTACAGTGATTATGAGCTCAGCTGCTAATCAAAAGATCAGCAATTCAAATCCACCAGCTACTCCTTAGAAACACAATGGGACAGTTCTGCTCTATCTTACATGTTTTCTATGAGTCAGGATCCACTTGGTGGTAATGGGATGGGTTTAGGTTTTGGATACTCCAGTCTGGCCTCATCTTGACTTAATTATACCCACAGAGATCATTTTTCCAATAAGATCACATCTACAGACACTGAGGGTTAGGACTTCACTTGTTTTTTTCAAGGAACACAAATCAATTTGTAATGAACAATGGTGGTTGAAAAAGACAAAAATCTATTAAGTAGGTTTATTAGTTTTCAAACAGAAGCTTGGACAGCACAATAAAAAAGGCCTGAGAGAGCATACAGAAATGCAGTTTGTGTTAGGGGGCCAGGTCAGGGAAATCAGAAGGGCCTTTCTTCTGATGCCTCTCTTGGTAGATTACAGCCACAGCCTTTCTGTTAGAAGCCAATTGCTTAAACAACTGTGACACTCACACACCCCACATTCGTGGAGAACAGAAATATAAATTGGTGGGTGTGGGGCCAAATGGCAGACTAGACACACGTTTCCTCAATTCCCTCTGAGAACTAAGACCTGGAGTGATAACAGAATCGAGCACTCTGGACACCCAGGGTACACTAGGATATGGCATAGTGTTGTCAGATTGGACTACGTGTTACTAAACAGGAAACTACCTCTCTCTAACACAAGGCAGCGCACCCTGAGCCCCACTCCTGCTGACTCACTACTTGAGCAGACTGCAGGTACTGGTGTCTTCTTTGTTATCTGGGAGGCAAGGGATGGTCATGAGCCGGCAAATATGCTGAATGGCAGTGCTAGAGTAAACAGTGTATAGTACAGCAGAGAGACAGTGTTTGGGATAGTCACATTTTGAGAGCCCAGCTGCTGACTGAGGACACAACTGACACTCCACTATCTCTTTCCTGAGCTGTGCCATATATTCTGCTGTTTTATGGTGGGAAGGACACCTTGGTTGGGACACTATCTTGGTTGACTTGGAGGCAGAGTCACCCAACCAGAGGACTCAGCAGGAGCTAATTCCCAAGGTGAGAAGCTGTGCTAGTCTGGAAAGCACTTTTCTAGCAGAAAGGCTATGTTTAGGACACAGTGTTACCTTATAGGTCGTGACTGGCTGAGGATAGCAACAAGGTTGTAAGCCCTTCCTACTTTGAACTATGTATAGCACCTGGGGATGGCCAAAGAGGTGTTTCCATTGTCAGCTGAAAGGTGGGGCCTGCCACATCTGATGGCATGACTGATTTTGGCAACTGTTGGATAGCTCCCAGCTTTTTAAAATAAGACTGCATGGAGAAATAACTACTGAGCAACCTGGTGACATCTCCTACAGCCTTCAGTGACTAACATCATAGGGTCAGCTGATGGCCCCCTGGAGACTCCAAAAGTAGGGCACTGTCTTTGCCAGCCAGGAGATGGAGTCTAACACCCCAGAGAGCCACAGGGGCCAGTCACTAGAGTACACAGGGGAAGCTGGTGACTAGCTCATTTATCAGCACTAAGCATCAGCTCCTGTTGAGGTGACACAAGAGAAACTGAACACCTACTAGGTGGTGTGATGGCAACAAGCCTCTGCTAACCATTTAAAGAAGTAGTCCACCATGGCTCCAGAAAACTCCCAAAATAAAGAATAAAAAAACTTCCCCAAATGAAGAAGCCTTTCTGAAACTATCAGAGGTGGAGTACAAAAGAATTACACAGAGTCCTCCTAGAGACTGAACAAAATGCAGCAGAGAAAAATGAAAAATTAAGCAAGCTATTTGAATTGATGGAACATCAGTAATCTAAAAGCCGGCAGACCAGCAACAAAATTACAAAATTAGACAACTCAATCCAAAGCCAAAAGAGCAGAAGTGAGGAAATAGAAGTCAGACTTAGCAACCTGGAGGATAGAGCAACTGACACCAACATTTATGAGGAGAAATCAGAGAAAAGAAGTAAGAAAAATGAAGAGAACTAAGAAACCAGTAGGGCTCTGTTAAGAGGAAGGATCTACAAATAACTGGAGTTCCTGAACAGGGAGGGATAAATGAAAACACAGAGACTGTTGTTGTTGAACTGCTGACAGAAAACTTCCCTGAAATTATGAAAGAACATAGACTTCTAAGATGCGTATCAAACACCACAAAAAATAAACCCCAAAAGAAAGACAGCCAGACAGCCAGCAAAGTGCCGTCAAGTAGGATCAGACATACTATAATCATGCTTAATAAAATGAAACATAAACAGATTCTCTTAAAGGCTGTGAGGCTCAAAGCAAAGCTAACATTCAGAGGGTTGCCCTGTATATTTTCTTCTGACTTCTTGGCAGAAGTGATCTTGGCAAGGAGGAAATGGGATGACACATTCAAAGCCTAGAAGGAGAAAAACTTCTGACTGAGAATTATATATCCTGCAAAACTGTCTTTTCATGAAGATGAAATTAAGATGTTTGCAGATAAACAGAAGCTTAGAGACTTTCTAAAAACTAAACCAAAACTACAAGAAATGCTGGAAGAAGTTCTTTGCTTATAAAAATAAAATCATTACCTGTAAATTTAAGGAGGCAATGCAGGACACAGGACCCAGAATCCTACTCAGTTAGAGAAGTCACAAAACTCAATCAGAGCTACAATGTTGAAAGAAGGGAACCAGTGAACATATCACAAAAACTATGACACCATTACACTAAAAAGAGGGATATTCTACAGTAGTTACAATCTCTTCAGATGGAGAGGAAATTAAAAGGATATACAGAAGCTAAAATTGGGTTTAAACTTAGAATATTAAGAGGGATGATAGGAGTAGCTGCAAAGCACAATAACAATGTGACATATCAAAACAAGAAACGTAATACAGGACTCTCAACAAATAAAAAACCAACACTGAAAAAGATGAAAAGCCACCCCTTAAAGAAGAATGACCCAGAACAGAATATTAACAGTAACATAGGAAACATCAGCACAAAAATAAATACATCAACATGATAGCACTGAACACATACCTATCAATAATTACACTGAATGTAAATGGACTGAATACTCCAATAAAGAGACAGTGAGTGACATCCTGGATTGAAAAACATGACCCATCTATATGTTGCTTACAAAAAACACACCTTAGTCTCAAAGATATGAACAAACTGAAAATTAAAGGATGGAATATATACCAAGCTTACAACAAAGAAGAGCAGGAGTGGCAATACTAATCTCAAATAAAATAGATTTTAAGATAAAATCCACCATCGTGGACAAGGATGGTCAGTATCTATTGATGAAAATTTCCATACACAAGCAGAACTTAATAATGTTAATGTTAATGTGCACCCAATACCATAGCATCTAAGTACATCAGAAAAACACTTATTACATTGAAAATGAGAGAGATCACCCCACAATAATTGTTGGAGACTTCAACATTCCACTTTGAGGAATAGACATCATCCTGAAAAAAGCTCACTAAAGACACAGAAGATCTTGTTGAGATAATTAACCAACTAGACCTCATCTATATATACAGACCTGTATCCATCAACAGATAAGTACACCTTCTTCCCCAGTGCACATGGAACATTTTCTAGAATACACCATGTGTTAGGACATAAAGCAAATCTCAACAAAATCTAAAACGATGAATTATCATAAAGTGTCTTCTCAGAGCATTAAGCCATAGAAGTTGAAATCAATAGCAGAAACAAACGTAGCTAGAAATTTGAACTCACAGAAACCAAACAATATCTTGTTAAAACAGCCATGGGTTGTAGACGAAATTAAGGACAAAATAAAAAAATTTATGGATTCAAATGAGAATGAAAACACACCCCACCAGAACCTATGGGATACAGCAAAAGCAGTGCTGAGAGGTCAATTTATCTCTATAAATGCACACATCTGGAAGGAAAAAAAAGACCCAAACCAAAGAGTTAGAACTACAGCTAGAAAAAGTGGAAAGAGAGCAACAGAGGAACCCCTCTGGCTTCAGAAGAAAATAGATAACAAAGATTAGAGTAGAACTACGTGAATTAGAGAACAGAAAAACAATTGAAAAAATTGACAAACCCAAAAGGTATTTTTTTGAAAAGATTAAAAACATTGATATAACCCTGGCTAAACTTACAAAAGAAAAACAGTAGTGGAAACACATAACCAGAATAAGAAATGAGATGGGAGATGTCACAACAGACTCAACTGAAATCACAAGTATCACAACTGAATACCATGAAAGATTGTACTCTAACAGATTTGGAAACCTAGACGAAGTGGACAAGTTTCTACATTCATATCACCTATCAAAATTTATCAAAATAAAACAATTTAAGAAATCCATCACAAAGGAAGAGATTGAAAAAGTAATTAAAAAAACAACAACTACCAACCAAAAAAGTCTTAGTCCAGGAAGCTTCACCAGAGATTTCTACCAAACCTTTAGAGAGGAATTAATTCTAGTACTATTGAGGCTATTTCACAGCATAGAAAGGGATAGAACACTCCAAAATTCATTCTATGAAACCAGCATAATAGTGATACCAAAGTCAGGGAAAGATCCCACACAAAAAAGAAAATTACAGACCAATACCACTCATGAACCTAGATGCAAAAATCTTCAATGAAATCCTTACCAAAAGAATTTAACAACATATCAAAAAAATAATTCATCATGACCAAGTTGGATTCATAACAGGGATGCAAGCCTGTTTCAACACTAGAAAAACAAGTAATGTGATCAACCACATAAATAATATAAAAGATAAGAATTATCTGATTCTGTCAATTGATGTAGAAAAGGCATTTGACAAAGACCGACATCAGTTCATGCTAAAAACTCTCAGCAAAACAGAAATTGAAAGGAAATTCCTCAACACAATAAAGGGAACCTACAGAAAGCCAAGTACCTACATTATCCTGAAAGGAGAGAGACTGAAAAAATTCCTCTTGAGAATGGGAAGTAGAAAAGGATGTCCACTCTCACCTCTTCTATTCAACACTGTGCTTGAAGTTTTAGCCAGGGCAATTACACAAGACAGAAAAATAAAGGGCATCTGCATCAGCAAAGAAGAAGCAAAAGTCTCCTTGTTTGCAGATGATACGACAGTATGTGCAGAGAATCCTAAAGAATCCATAAGTAAACTACTTGAAGTAAAAGAAGAGTTCAGCAAATTATCAGGATATAAGATAAACTTAAGTAAATTAATGGATTCCTTTACACCAACAAAGAAGTCACCAAAGAAGAAATCAGCAAATCAATACGATTTGCTATAATCCGCAAGAAGATAAAATACCTAGGAATAAATCTGACTAGAGAAATAAGAGACCTATTCAGAAATAACTACAAGAACTTATTGCAAGAAACCAAAAGAGACCTATGTAAGTGGAGAAACCTTCATGGATAGGAAGACTTAACACTGTGAAAGTGTCTATTTTACCGTAAGAGCTTTACATATACAATGCAGTCTCAATACAAATTGCAGTGACATTTTCTAACAAGATGGAGAAACAAATCACTAACTTTGTTTGGGAAGGGAAGTAACCCTGGATAAGCAAAGCACTGCTGAAGAAGAGGAACACAGTGGGAAGCCTCACACTACCCGGCCTTAGAACCTATTACACTGCCACAGTAGTCAAAACATCCTGGTGCTGGTACAAAAAGAGATATACAGATCAATGGAACAGAATTGAGACCCTAAAGATGCCACCATCCTCTCATGAACAGTTGATGGTTCACAAAGGCCCTAAGATTGTCAACTGGGGTAAAAACAGTGTCTTTAACAAATGGTGCTGGCAAAATTGGATAGCCATCTGCAAAAAACTGAAAAAAGACCCATTCTCACACCTTACAAAAAAACTAACTCAAATTTAATAAAAGACATAAATGTCAAATCTAAAATCATAAAGATCATGCAAGAAAAATAGATTCAATAATGGAAATTTTAGTACGTAGTTTGGACAGACTTCGAAATTTGATGAAGTACGATCAACAGAAAATAGATAAATGGGAACTACTAAGAATCAAACACTTTTGCTATCCAAAGACTATCAAAAGAATTAAAAGACCTCCTACAGAACAGGAAAAAATACTAGGCAGCCAGCTGTCGGACCAACATTTGATATCCATAATCTACAAGGTACTACAAAATGTCAACAAGAAAAAGGTAAATAACCCAGTTAAGCGATGGGCAAAGGAGATGGACAGACACTTCACCAAGAAAGACCACCAGGCAGCCAAAAGACACAAGAGGAAATGCTCACAATCATTAGCTGTCAGAGAAATGCAAATTAAAACTACAGCGAGCTACCATCTCACCCCAACAAGGTTGGCCATGATCCAAAAAACACAAAACAACAAACGTTGGAGAGGCTGTAGAGAAATTGGAACTCTCCTACACCACTGGTGGAATTGCAAAATGGTACAAGGCCTTTGGAAAGCAATTTGGTGCTTCTTTAAAAAACTGGAAATATATATACCATTTGTTCCAGTAATCCTGCTGCTTGGAACATACCCTATAGAATTAAAGGCTGTCACACAAACAGACACTTGCACATGAATGTTTATTGCAGCATAGTCCACAATAGGAAAAAGATGGAATCAACCCAGATGCCTAACAACAGGTAAATGGATAAACTAACTATGGTACACATACTCAATGGAACATTATGCAACAATAAAGAGCAATGATGATTTTAGGAAGCATTTCATAAGCTGGTTTCAACAGGAAACCGTGATGCTGAGTGAAATAAGTTACTGACAAAAGGACAAGTGTTGTATGAGACCCCTACTATAAGGACTTAAAATTTCTTCTGATGTACAGAAGAAGAGACTCTGATGGCTGCAAGAGTGGGGAGGGAGGGACAGGGATGGTTATAGATTAGATAGTTGATAGAAATTTGGTTGGGTGAAAGCAATGACAGCACACAGTAGAAAGAAGATCGACCTAAGCGGACTTCATCATAAGCTGAAACTCTTCTAATGTCAACCCAATATTGCAAGGATAGAGTTGCAGGGGAAGGGGTTCTGTGGACTATGCTCTCTGGGAACATAAAGCCCAATTGGCATAACTAGCCTATTGCTAAGAGAGTCTTCTGCATGCCATATTGGTGAGTGGAGTCTGGAGTCTTAAAAGCTACCAAGCTACCATCTGAGGTACATCAAATTGTCCCAACTCATCCAGAACAGATGATCACCATGAACAACAAAGATGTAAGTTAAAAAGATAGCAGGAGACAGAAGGACCCATCTGAATGAGTGGCTATATCAGCAAGCAACCAGAAGAACCAGATGACGCCCAGCCACCACCAAAGACAGACGTGACGGGGCATACAAAGTTAAGTCCCAGTGGTAACGTAAGAAAAAGACGGGTGCACTCCAAGCACTCTTCTAAAAGACCACAGTTGATGGTCTGGTCACCTGGGGATTCTGTTGGGAGTTCCCCTAGACTTGCTGCTTCCCCTGACCAGAAAACATTCCTGAGTTCAACTCTTCAGACAGGAATCATCTGGACTTGGATACACAATGTGACCATATGGTGTGTGTACTTTACGGTTCTATGCATCTATAGGATGCTGTCCTACTGGCACCTTACTAGAAGCGAGAGGAGAGGGTGGAGAGGAGGGGACAGCAGATTATTAAGAGGATAAGAGATATATAGAACAAAAAGGAGGAGTGTGCTCTCACCAGGCAAGGGGAGCAGAAAGAGCTGCATATAGGCAGACATGCAAATTTAATTTGGATTTTATACTTTCACTTAATCACAGTAATGTAAGTATATATACATATATGTAAACTTAGCAATATAACTGTACAACTAGTGTCATGGTGGAGTGCTATGGGACACCCCAGGCAGCTCAGCCTTTAGCGAATCAGTTTCTCAACCTAGTTATATTTTCTTAACCAGTTGCCCTCTAGTAGATGCCAGCTCCTAATAGATTGCAACTACATGTATCAGAGTAAAAGTGGGCTCATAGAGTTTTTCAACTGCTGAATTTTTCAGAAGGAAATATTTTGGCCTTTCTTCTGAGGTCCTTCTAGGTGGGCTTGAGCCCCTAGCCTTCTAGTTAGCAGCTGATAGCAGGTGGCTCTTACTCTCATCATTTGTATATACTGTTTTCTTGGTATGGAACACCCTGTCTTCTTTTTTCCCTTCTCTTGGCAAACTCAGATACCTTACATCTGGATGTAAGCATAGCTTTATTTTGAAAATCTTCCCTGAGTGCCTTTTCCTCCCTTAGCATGTGTATTTTTCCTTTGGTAGCCATTCAGAATATATAGTAATTGTTTACCTGTTTGTATGCTCAGGCTCTGGAAGGGAGAAGACAGTAACTATCTTGTACAAGATACAGACTCTAACATCTCATTTTAAATCTAAACCCAACAAGTTATTGTTGAGTTAGTTCTGACTTTGGTGACTGTGTGTTTAACTATAGACGGTACTTAATGGAGTTATTTCTTCTTTCTTTCAATTTTTTAAAAAATATATTTTATTGTGTTTTTTTGTGAACTTTTACACACCAAACTAGGTTCCCAGTAACAATTCCCTGGAGAAAGAGATCATGTTTAGTAAAGGAAAGGGTTACTGAAAAAGAAGACCCTGACGGAGAAGTATTGACACAGTGGCTGCAACAATGGGCTCAAGTCTAAGAATTGTGAGGATGGCACAAGACTGGGTAGTGTTTTATCCTGTTGTACACAGGATCATTAGTAGTCTGAACCGACTTGACAGCACCTAATAACAACAGCATCAACAACAACAAAGCATATTTTTATAGAAGTCCTGGTGATACAGTAGTTAAAATGCTCAGCTTCTAAATGAAACACAAAAATATTCTTTTATGGTATGTTACTTAACTATGATTGTAATGATCGCGGACCCCTGGTACCTAAGGGTGGGCTGTTCCAACTAATCAGCAACTGTTTCTGAGAAAGATCTAACAATTGGCTTCAGCTAAGACTACAGCCTTGCAACCTCTATGGAGTAGTTGTACTCTGTGTTTCAGGGTCTGCTCAGTGGCAGCTGGTTTGGTTGTTTTGTTTTCTATAGACATTGATTACATTTTTCACATTGCACCAACATTCTCATTATTTCTGTTCTGGTTGTTCTGTTTCCGTTAATCTAGCTTCCTCCCTTCCCCACCCCCAATCTTGGCATTTTTACTTTAGAGAAAATGTGGACTATCTTGTTTCCTACAGATAAATTGCTATTTTTAAGGAGAACAGTATTCACAAATGATGTTTCTTTTATGAGCCAGTCTGTTAATAAGCTGGAAGATGACCTCCTTGAGTAGTTTCAGTTGAAAGCTTAAATCAGGAAGATATTATCAGGGTTTCCTCCAGTCTCTGCTGCTCAATATGATTTCCAATGACTGCATTTTTGGAAGTAATCACCAGGCCTTTCTTTCAAGGTACCTTGGGAGGACATGATCCTCCAATGTTTTGGTTAGCCCAAAAGTGTTAACTGTTTGCACCTCTTGTTTTTGTTCTTAGGTGCTGTCAAGTTGGTTCTGACTAAAAGCAGCCTTATAGGTCAGAGTAGAACTGCCCCAGAGAGTTTCCAAGGAGTGCCCACAGATTTGAACTGCTGGCCTCTTGGTTTGCAGCCATAGTACTTCAGCATTACGCCACAAAGGTTTTCTTGCACCATTTAGGGACTCTTAATATTGTACAGACTCTTAATATTGTACAGATGTTCAAATTAAATGCTCTAAAGTTTAATTCCCATTTATTTTTCCATAAGCATTCAACTCATATTTCTTTAAATAGTGAGCTCCACTACAGCAATATATGATTTGATTCCTACAAATTTGATCATCAGTCTCTCATAATGCTGTATTTCCCAGTGTTGAATATACTGCTAAGCAATGTGTACTTGTGCTAAAAATGATTAGATTGAATTGGCTTCATCCCACCTTTTTCTTTCACTATATGAACATTTTAAAAGCCATTAAATATCAGCCTGTATGTAAGGAAACCCTGGTGGCATACTGGTTAAGTGCTACAGCTGCTAACTAAAAGGCTGGCGGTTCAAATCCACCAGGTGCTCGTTGGAAATCCTATGGGGTGTTTCTACTCTGTCACACAGAGTTGCTATGGGTGGGAATCGACTCAACGGCAGTGGGTTTGGTTTGGTGGTTTATAAGTGAATAATCATGGTGATTGAAACTGTTTAAGGACTGCAGTATCCGGTTGTACATACTACACTGTCTTCGTGCATTTATGGGTTTAACAATTCATCTTTAAAAATAAATTCCCCAAGTGGATGGGGGGCACTATGTCACATTCATGGGCACACATCCTGACATAATACACAACACAATTGTGAAATGAAGTTATTTGCTTCTAGACGTATTCTTTTTCTCTTAGCAAAACTGTGTGTCTTATTCATGCAGAAATGCCTATCTACAGTTATTACACACCCCAAACGCAAACTGATTGCTCTCAAGTCAATTCTGAGTCACAGAGGCCTTACAGGACATAGTAGAGCCACACGTTTAGTTTGTAAGGAGCTGACAGTAGATTTGGACAACCAACTTTTGGGCTAGCAGCCAAGCTCTTAACCACTGCACCACCAGGACTCTGCAATCATTATAACCATAGTTAATTGAGATATGTAAGTAAATACTTTTGTCTCTGGTTTTTGGTAATAACCTAAAGCAGTAAACGTCCTGTGGAAAGTGTATTCTGCGTAAATTCTTTAAAAACGAAAACTAGAAACTGAAATTGGCCTCCTATGGATTTGGGCTAACCAAAAGGTTGGCAGTTCAAATCTGCCAGGCGCTCCTTGGAAACCCTGCGGAGCAGTTACTCTCTGTCCTTTAAAGATCAGAATCGACTCTACCGCAGCGAGTTTGGGTAGGTTTGGGATTTAGACCGAGGGCAGGGCTGGGGACGGGGAAGGCGGGGCCGCAGTGATTTGTGGGCGGAGCCTCACAGAATCTTACAGGGCAGTTTGCTCCTGTTCGGCACTACTCGGCTCCCCTTGTCTGCTTTCGGCTCTCTTCGGTTCAGAATCTAGCAGGAGCTTTGAATCTGGCGCACGCGCTCTCGCCTCCTACCTCTCTCAGGGCCGCGCTGATTCGTGTTATTACTTCCTTCTCTTTGCAGAGCTGTATCCGGGTCGTTGCCTTACCTATTGTCTCAGGCAACTGGCCTGAGACTGCGAATTTTAAGTCTTTTGTTGTTTCTAATGCAGGCTAATAAAGTATTTATGTATTGTATTTTTTTCTTCCAGTTTTAACGGGGTAAATTAACACCCCAGGGCTGCCGGTTAGTCGCTCTGCCTGGGCCAGAGGGCGCCTCTGGCCGGGGTACGCCGTGGGTAGGGGCTCGAGCGGCCGGGGCTGTTTTTGCCAGGATTAGGGGCGGGAGGGGATCGACCGGACTGCTTTTGCTGCTCCCCGGCCGGGTTGGTGGCGTCGCGGATTTTAAATAGCTTCCTTCCGCTGACCCACAACCCGATCTCGGCGCTGTCTGGGCTCCTGCGTCTTCTCCCTAGGTCTGCTCCAAACGATCACCTCACGGATTCCTTAGTAAGTGTGTCTGAGGCCTCCGAGGGGGAGAGAGGGTCTACTGCAGCCCTCCTAGATAACAGGAGGAGCCGGGCGGGAGGGCGTCTTGTGGGGACCTTTCGTGGGTGGTACTCCTACAGGTCTGCGAGAATGAAGGCGGCGCTTCTTTTATTCCCTGGGCTTTGCGTTTTTCGATTGTCTGTTACTGTGTCTAAAGGAGAGATTGCGAGCTAGTCGTAGAAACATCTCCACAAGATGTGGAAATACAGAGTCGGCTTCGAGTTGGGCCCTTCTGGATTTGTGTTAAGAAGCCCTAGTGGCGCCGCGGTTAAAGTTCTGGTCCTCTGGTTGCTGACAGGCCAGCAGGAGGCCGATGATTGGAACGTACCAGCCGCGGGAGAAAGGTGTGGCAGTCGGCTTCAAGATTACGGTCTTGGAGACCCAAGGGGACAGTTGAACCCAAATGGACTGGATGGCAAAGCTTTTTGGGGGGGGAGGGGCGTTTGCATTGGCTGCACCCTAGAGCTGAAGTTGCCCTTGAGGCTTCCCAGCCATTCCCCACCTCGCCCTCACCCAAGTACCTCGCTCCCCCAGACAGCTTTCGCTGAGAACTGAGTTAGACAAAGATTTTCTGTGCAATGGCTTATCTAACCTCAGCACCGTGGTTTCCCGTGTGCTTGGAGTGATTATGAATGACGGTGTGATTAATGTTTTTCTCTTAACAGTGGATCGCAGCTCCAAGAGGAGGCAGGTGAAGCCTTTGGCAGCTTCTCTGCTAGAAGCTCTCGATTATGATAGTTCAGATGACAGTGATTTTAAAGTTGGAGATGCTTCAGGTAAATGTTTCCTTCTATCTTTCCTTTTTCCAGCTTCTGGAGTTGGGCTTATTTTCAGACTTTCTTTTTTTAAGAATCAGTTTTGGTTAAATGTCGATTTAAAGTTAAAGCATATAAACTTCATTTTTTTTGTCCATTTGGTTTCCCATATTTCTTCAAGATCCAATCACTAGTCCCTGTCATTGCTTATTTTTGTTGCTACTTATGCAGAGGTAATTAGCAAGCAGAGAAAGACTTATTCCAAAGATGCAAAACTGTTTTGGCTGTTTTATACCTTAAAATATACTTAGGTATGTTTCATGAATAGAAAAAAAACTCGAGGAATGTTCAGAAGTATAATAATGTCTTGAGCGTAATGTAGGCCACAAATAGCCCATGAGCAGGATTCTTCTCTTTTGAAATTACTCTAGCCTCGGGAGTTTTGTTTTTTGTCTTTAACTAGAATAAAAATGATAGCTTTAAGTTAACAGTAGTTGCTGCACCTTGTGATTTGGGCCTTCCAGAAATCTCTGAGGCATACAGCGTGCTTGCTTCCTCATCATATTGTATGATTTTAACAACTAATTTTTAAAATGGTAATGATTCAGTATAAAGTTGGAAAACATGCAAAAGTATGGTTCTCTTTTGTAAGCTTCTTTTCAGTGCACGATTTTTAATTGAAAGAACCTGAAAAAAAATTATGTTTAAATACTTTTATGTGAAAAACACTAATAAATGCACATGAAAAATGAAAGTTACTTATTCTGGCCCTTTGATGGAAGCTTATAGTAAGAAATTAAAGTCCTTCCAATTTCAAATTTCCTCCTTGTACCAGTTTTTAAATATCCTTCCAGATAGTTTGCTAGACTTAGCTTTCCTTCTAATTTTTCCATATGTGGGATGGTAGGAAGAGATGAAATTAGATTCCCTTTTGTTACTTTCAATAGCATCGGCAAACAATATTTTGAGTTGTGGCTTAACTGAGAGTTTTTCTATTTCATTTATTTTTACAGTAGCTCAGTGAAGGGGATACTATTTTACAGATTAAAGAATAGGATGCTGAACTTGAATTTGTATGAGGTCACTCAGGTAGTAATAAATCTTATCTAATTCATGTTTTTCTGACTGCAAAATACTTCCACTGTTTAATCCCAAGAAGAAATAGATGTTGTCCTGGTTTGCATTGTGTATTCCCCAAAATATGTGCCAGTTGGCTAGACCATAATTCTCAGTAGTAAGCGGTTGTCCACCATTTTTTCGATCTGATGTGATTTTCCTGTGTATTATAAGTCCTAGAAACCTTAGTGACATTGTGAATCTACCAGGTGCTCCTTGGAAACCCAGTTCCGCTCTGCCTTATAGGGTCGCTAGGAGTCAACAGGTTTAGTTTTTTGTTTTTCTTTTTGTAAATGTTAATCTCTGCCTTTGATTAATGAGGCATTTGATTAATGAGGATTAGGTTACGTTAAAGAAATTAAGGTGGGATATAACACTCTTACTTAGGTCACAACTTAAGATATAAGAGTAGTTTCCCTGAGTGTGGCCTACATCACCTTTTATCTTACAAGAGATAAAAGGAAAGAGAAGCAAGGAGAGAGATGGGGATTTCCTACCATCAAATAAGGAGAGCTGGGAGCAGAACATGTCCTTCGAACTCAGGGTCCCTACACTCAGAAGCTTCTAGACCGTGGGAAGATTGATGACAAGGACCTTTTCCCAGAGCTTATAAAATGAAAAAGCCATCCCTTGTCGCTGGTGCACTAAATTCAGATTTTTAGCCTCCTAGACTGAGAGAATAAATTTCTCTCTGTTAAAGCCATCTACTTGTGGGATTTCTGCTATAACAGCATTAGGTAACTAAGAATTTGCTTCCAAGAGTAGGGTACTGCTCTAACAGATACCTAAAATTTGGAGTGATTTTGAAATTGTGAGTGGTACAGGCTGGAAGATTTTAAAGTGCCTAATAGTAAAAGTGTAGATTGGCTTGAAGAGACTGTTAGTGGAATTATAGATGTCACACAATCTTGTTAAGGGGTCAGGAGGAACTTAGGAGAACTGTAGCAGCAGAGATACCAGATGGTAAGGAGAAGCAGCAGACAAATGGCAGCCGCAGAACTAGGAGGCCAGTGTGAGGTACTATGAAAGCTGACCCGTGGAGCAAGACTGCTGAGTACTTTTATGAAGGAGGCTTCTTGGCAGAGTAGGGTGCTTCTAGGCACGTATGGGTAGAGCTAAAGAGCTTTGAAATACTTGCCCGAGCAGGACAGATGCTGGGTCAGCCCAGTATCCTGAGGGACCAAGAGGCCAAGAAACCAGGAAGCTGAAGCTGAAGAGACAAGGAACACAGAAAGCAGAGCTGGCTCAGTCTCGAAAAGGATGAAGCTGTGACCTCTGTGGTTTCAAAGAGGGTCGGGGGGACACAACCTTCTGCTTTCAGAGAGTCAAATTTTCACTAATTTGGTTCTGGAGTGTGGTGCATTCTTTCACAAGTACCAGTGGGCTTGGGCCAGATCCACTGCCCAAAGCTGAGGGAGCTACCCTGTTTGAGGGGCAGAAGAATGGGGCCTGCTAGAGCTAAGGGAGTGGGGTTACCACTCATACAGACTAAGACAGAGTAGAACTGCCCCATAGAGTTTCCAAGGTGCAGCTGGTAGATTTGAAGTGTCACTCTTTTGGTTGGCAGCTTCATTCTTATTCACTGTGTCCCTATGGCTCCAAACAGTAGAATGGGACCCCTCAAATGTGAGGGAGCAGAGTTGCTGTTCAGTGGGCTGGAAGGCAGAGCTGAAGCCCAGGACTAAGGAACCTCTACCCACAATCTGGGGCATGTGGCCAACAGCCAGAGTCTGGAGGGCTTGGCATTTGCCTAGGTAGTCTCAGAGGACAGAGGATTATTTTCAAGTCTTATGAGCTAATTAAATTAACTTACAGGATTTCTGACTTGCTTATTCCTATTGTCCCCTCTTTCCCTCCATTTTCTCCCATTTGTAGTAGAAATGTCTAGCTTGTGCCTGTTCTACCATTGTACTTTTTTGGAAGCAGATAACTTAAATTTTGCCCCAAGATAGAATATAAACTTGGAGTTAAATTTAAGACTTTTGATATAATATGATGGGGTGAATGTGTTTTACTTGTGCCAAGGACATGAATTTTGGGAGGCCAAAGAATGGAATGTCATAGATTGAATTGTTTCTCCCCAGAATTTGTGTCAATTTGATTAGACCATGATTCTCAGTATTGTGTGGATGTTTACCATTTTGTGATATGTGTGATTTTCTTATGTGTTGTAAATTGTAATCTCTGCATGTTGTTAATGAGGCAAGATAAGTCATGTTGAAGAGGATTAGGGTAGCATATAGCACCCATACTGAGGTAACAGCTCTGATCACGTGTAAGGGGAGTTTCCCTGGGGTGTGGCCATCGTCACCTTTTATCTTACAAGAGGTAAAAAGCGAGAAACAAGCAGAGAGATGGGGACCTTCTGCCACCAAGAAAGCAGAGTTGGGAACAGAGCGTGTCCTGTGGACCCAGGTCCCTGCCCTGAGAAGCTTGTAGACTAAGAAGATTGATGACAGGTTTATATCTCCAGAGCTGACAGAGAGAAAGTCTGGTGGAGCTGGTACACTGAATTTAGACTTCCAGTCTCCTGAACTGTAAGAGAATACATTTCTCTTTGTCGAATCCCCCCACTTGTCCTGTTTCTGTATAGCAGCACTGGATAACTAAGACTGATATACTCATAAACTGAAACTGCATGGACACTCTGGTTACTTCATTTAATTCCTCTTAGGAGTCAAGTTGATTTTTCAGTCTTTGCTTCTTAGCTCTTAAGTTTTCCCATTCACTGAAGTCTGACAGTTTACAAAGAAGGGAAAGATAGGAATGGGAAACAAGGTAAGATTTAAAACTATCTTCTTAGTTCTCTTGATGAAACTTTGACAGTTATATTCCTTTTGGCTAGAATGCAATTTTTGGTTTATGGTAAATGTTGTGGTAGAAGTTGCAAACTGAGACAATAATAGTTGAGTCTTAGAGTGCGAATTCTTTCAGTACCGTTATGGGAAACACACCAAAGCTTATTTTCATTAAATATTTTGTATATTTACTTTTGTCACAATAAGTCCTGAGTTTGTAGATAATGTTTTTCTTTTTTATTGAGTTGAAGTCATTCACAGTTATGACTTTTCTTTACAAGGAATAAAACAATATAGTGATACAAAAGTAAACTGCATTCTCATAACAATTTATGCGGTCATGTTCAGTAAGATTTCTGACCTTGAAAAATCCTAATCACAATTCATGGGAACTGTCTATCATTTGTTAAAGCTGTTAGGCTGGCTGAGTTTTGTTAAGCTGATTTTTTTTTTTTTTTTAATTGGAATATGAGTGTTTTTAGAAATGATACAGATACATATACTTTCTGTCCCCTCACTTGGCTGGCTCTTGTCATATTTAGCCTGCTGCCCTAGACCTTTGTCTTTGCCCTGTGTAGAGCTTAAATTTGTGAGTTAAGCTCATCGTTGCACTTTATTTATTTTAATTATTCATCATCTTATTTATTTTAGAGTCTTGATGTTACAGTTGTTAAAAAAACGTTGGCAGTATGAATCCACCAGTTGCTCCTTGAAAACCATGTGGGGCAGTTCTACTTTTTTTTAGGGTCACTATGAGTTGGAATTAACGTGACAGCAATGGCTTTGTTTTAGGGTTTGGTTATTTATTTTAATTATCTATGGAGTTCTTGATACATTTATGCAAATGAGAGTTTAGTCCAAAATTATTTAAAATAACAGTTAACAGAAACTGAATCTCTTCTACTGTTGCTAGTATTGGTGCCCTCCTAGAGCTAGGATGGAAAATCTGGTGTCACAGTGGTTAAGTGCTATGGCTGCTAACAAAAAGGTCAGCGATTTAAATCCACTAGGTGTTTCTTAGAAACTCTGTGGGAGCAGTTCTGTGTGCCCTATGGGGTCACTATGAGTTGGAAACAACTGAATGACAGTGGTTTTGGTGTTTGATATAGCTAAGGTTGTCTAAATTACTGATTGTTTCTGTTTGAGTCTTTTCTCATCACTACCTTAGATAGTGCATTTAGTTGGATTTTACATAAAATAAGATACATTACTGGTTTTCAAACATGTGGAAGTTGTGAAAACTAAGCCTGCTTATGGAAAGAGTAAACTGGAGATAGAGAAATAGTAAGTCAACATCTGTCATCATAGCTTGCAAAAGATACTCTAAAAGTGACTTACTGACATTCTTAATGTCCAAATGGCTAGATTGACAGGCTTCAGTTTTTGTTAACCAGATTCTGTGCAACAGTTTCTTCTGATGTTCACCTTGAAATTTGAAATTCTGGTTATAAGACTTTTATATTTCTGTTTGGCTTTATTTGTAAGTATAGAAAACGCTTATCTTCAACAACCTTGCATATAAATAATTTTATTCACATACTTTTCAGATGATCAAATAGGAAAAAAATCAACATTGCTGAAAAATGACCTCCCAGTGAGTTTGGCAAGTGATGCTTAATAAAGGAAGTATGCGTAAGACTCTACCTTTAGAAAATTAAGGAACTGAAAATAGATTATCTTTTATCCCTAAAGTGAAAGTAGAGCTTAATTCCTTGTTTTGAATGAAAACATTCCACAGATACATTTTAAAGTTGGTAAGTCCAGAAATGGCATGTTGGCATATTAGAATTGTAGTGATAACCACCAGAAGAACCACATGTAGTAGTACTAGGTAGAAGCATATGAAGGTACCAGTTTTGTACTTCTAAAACAATAGAATATTGGTAATTTCATTTTTCATCCTAGTTAAAGTGCTGTTATTTGAGATTTGGCATCAGGTTGAGGATAGTATAGGAGATTTATTTATGTTTCATAATCAGTCTGTTGTTTAAATTGAATTTTTTTAACACGTTTGCTTGTATTTTATTAAACAGGGCAAACTAGCAGTGCCTATGCCCACCCCCTCCCCTCCCCTCTCTCCTGAAGTAAAAGGTTCACTTTAGTTCCTAAGCAGTGGTTAATTTAATTAGGTTACATTACTAGAAAATAAATCTAACTGGAAGAAAAGGCAGCAACCCTGTTTTTGTGCTTAATCTGACTAGATAAGTGGATCTATAGTTTTCCATAGTACTTTGGTAGGTGTTAAATGGTGAATTCACAAAGCAATAATACTAATAATAGAATAGTTCAATAAAGAGAAGATGATAACAAAGAATGATTGATTGTTGTATCACTTGTTCAGATCTTCAGAGGAGATAGGACTACTTTAGACTGATTTGATCTAGAATTCATTGATGAAATAGAAGTTTGACTGTAAACTGAAAGCGATGGAACATTTAGATAAACAACAGTGTAGGTGGAGGAAACTTTAAATGTACAGGTATATGTTTGGGAATCAGAATTGGGTAAAAGAGTAGAAAGCAGAATGAGATCAAAGTGCAGCTTTCTATACTAGGTTAGAGTTTCTCAACCTTGGCACTCCTGACATTTTGTGTTGCATAATTTTTTTGTTGTTGGGAGCTGCCTTGTGTGTGGTGGGTTGCTTAGCAGCATCCTTAGCATCTACCTAATAGATGCCAATGGCACCCCCCTCCACCTTTATGGCACCCTTTGTCCCTGAGGGATTGTCCCTGGTTGAGAACCACTTATCTACGTTTACCTGGAACACCCAAGCTGACATTGCTGGAACTAGAGTCATAGTTACAGGATCTGTTGCTAAGTCTTGTTGACTGGTTAATTATTCTAAGGGATGTGTATCATGAGTCAAAGATGGTCCTAAGGTGATAGCTTAGAGTAACCAGTAGACTGGTGATCTGTCTTATTTATTATATACATTTATAGTAGCAATCACTGTGGCACTAAAACAGTGAATTGAATAAAGTTGATGAAATTGTTGAAGAAAGGTGATTACACTGCAAAGTTAACACAAAACCCTGAATTAAATCATATTGATCTTATTGTTTAATGTTTATGAGGAGGAAAAGTTAAGCATTATAACAGTATTGATGGTTGATAATGATTAATTTATTTTGGTTTTACTTGTGCGGGGATTCTTGAAGATTTTAAATTCGTTGACTGTAAAGAATTCTTGTGTTATGTATTAATTGAAATAGCTATTGTTAGAGGAATTTTTCTATATTTTGTGAAAATTTTTGCCTTTTAACTTAGTGAGAAGTATGAATTTCAATTAAAAACTAATTTTAATGTCAACAAGTTTATTGTAGACTTGAAATTAACTCTGTTATTATGCCTAAGATAGCCGTATTCGAAGTTGCTAGACCATTAGTTTGATCTTTTCCTTTTTTTAGGGTGGAGGAGTGGAGGATTTGGAACATAGCAGAGAACCATCCTTTGAGTTTGTAGTCATTTTTTCTTTGCAGCCTATAAACTGATAATTATGGATAACCAAGGACCTTGATATTTCTTATTATCAGCAAACTGTCTCTGTAAATACTGTTTTATCTTTATCCTTGAAGTGCACATGTACCAAAAGAATTGCTGACTAATCATAGCAAGTTTTTTTTTCAGAGTTTAAGGAAAGTTAAGATTTAATAGATTCCTGATTTTGTGGTTGAATTATGGCTAATACAGTATATTTAGAGAATAAAGAGTTCAGTAAACTCCAAGGATTTGGATTTGTGGGAAAATTTCACGTTCTTCTATTGATAAGTAATTATTTTAAAACATTTACTTTTTTAACATAAATTCTTTTTATTCAGGCACAATTACAAAACAGAAACAAACAAAGTATCAATTTCTCTATACGTTAAAAATTATTAATGGTGGTATCTTTGGTTTTTAATATGTTAAAGGGTTCTTTTGCATCACATTTGTCCAATGCTACATGCTACTTGATTTTTTGACTGCTGCTTCTGTGAGCATTAATTGTGAATGCAAGTAAAACAAAGTCTGTGACAACTTCAATCTTTGTTTCCTCATGATGTTGCTTTTTGGTTCAGTTATGAGGATTTTTGTTTTTTTTATATTTGGGTACAGTCCATACTGAAGACTGTTGCCTTTGCTCTTCGTCAGTAAATTCTCCAGCCTTCCTCTTTCAAGAGGCAACGTTATGTCATCTGCGTAACGCAGATGGTTAATGGGTTGTCCTCCAGTCTTTATGTCTTGTTTCTCATGTATTCCAGGTTCTTGGATTATTTGCATGGCGTACAGTTTTATGGTGAAAGGATATAACTCTGATGCATACTTTTCCTGATTTTAGACAATATGGTATCCCCTGGCTCTGTACGAATGACTGCCTTTTAGTCTACATACAGGTTCTGCATGAAAACAATGAAGTGCAATTAAGTTCTTTGCAGTGTTGTACATATTTTGTTATGTTCCACAGAGTCAGATACCTTTGCACAGTCAATAAAATACAAGTAAACATCTTTCTAGTATTCTCTGCTTTCATCCCAAATCTCTCTGATATCAACAGTGCAGTCCCTTGTTCCATATCCTCTTCTGACTCCTGCTTGAATTTCTGGCATTTCTCTTTGACATACTGCTGTAACCATTTCTGAATTATCTTCGGCAAAATTTTGCTTGCCTATATGCTGGCATGATATTAAGGGTATTATGAACTAAATTCCATATTCTGTTGGATCACTTATCTTTAGAAGGGACACAAATATGAATCTGTTCCATTAGGTTGTCTGGGTAGCTGTCCTACAAATTTCTTGACGTAGACTAGTGATTACCTCTAGTGTTCATTTGGTTGTTAAAACATCTCAGTTGATGTTCCATCAATTCCTTCAATGCAGTGTGGACTTCCTTGAGTATGATTAGTTCGTGATCATATACTACCTTCTAAAATGGTTGAATGTCAACCAGTTTTCTTTGGTATGTTGACTGTGTATTCCTTCCATTTTCTTTTGATGCTTCCTACATCATTAAATATTTTGCCCGTGTTATTGTTTCTATATGCCCTTGTGTCAGCTCTGGAAACCCTGGTGGCATAGTGGTTAAGTGCTATGGCTGGTAACCAGAAGATGAGCAGTTCAGATCTACTAGGTGGTCCTTGGAAACTCTATGGGACAGTTGTACTCTGTCCTACAAGGTCCCTATGAGTAGGCATCAGCTTAGTGCCACTGGGATTGATGTGTAAGTTCTGACACACATGGACCCTATAGGACAAGAATGGCACTGCCTCATAGAGCTTCCAGGGAGTAGCTGGTGGATTTTAATTGTTGACCTCTTGGTTAGCAGTTAAACTCTTAACCACTGTGCCCCCGTAACTCCATTTTTGCCCATAGAGTCTTTCAGTGTTACAACTGGAGGCTTGAATTCTTTTCTTTAGTTCTTTCAGTCTGAGGAATGCCGAGTGTGTTCTTGCTTTTTGATTTTCTAACTCCAGGTCTCTACACATTTCATTATAATGCTTACCTTTGTCCTCTTGAGCAACCCTTTGAAATGTTCTGTTAAGCTCTCTTATTTCATCATTTCTTTTGTTCACGTTAGCTAATTTCCTCTGACATCTATTTTAGTGTTTTTGTTCTTTTGTGTTTTTTTATGAACTTTTGCTTTTTCATGTATGATGTAATTGGTGTTGTCATGCAACTTGTCTAGTCTTCAGTCATCAGTGTTCAGTGTGTCAAATCTGTTTTTGAGATGGTCTTTAAATTCAAGTGTGATGTACTCAAGGCTGTACTTTGGCTCTGATGGATTTGTTGTAATTTTCTTCAGCTTGAACATGAACTTGGATATGAGCAATGGATGGTCTGTTCCATAGTTGGCCCCTGACTTTTGTTCTGAATGATGATCTCGAGCTTTTCCATCATCTCTTTCAACAGATGTTGATTTGATTCCTGTGTATTCTGTGTAGTGAGGTCCATATTTATGGCTGCTGTTCATGTTGCTGAAAAAGTTATTTGCAGTGAAAGTCATTAGTCTTACAAAGTTCTGTTTTGCAATCTCCAGCATTGTTTCTATCACTAAGGCTGTATTTTTCAACTACCAATTCTTTGTTTCCAGCTTTTGCATTCCATCTACCAGTAATTATAAATGTATCCCAATTGCATGTTATATCAATTTCAGACTGCTGTATGTCTATATCATAAATGTGATATATCTAAAAATTATTTTTTACAGGAAATAGAATTTCTAGAAGATTCAGTTTAATTGTGAATAGTTACCAAAACATTTTTTGAATGATTTGCAAAGCTGTCACACTGAAAATAGAAGCCATCTGTTTGTCAGTAATATGGGTCTGCAATCTCTGAAATTCAAGGAGCTCCTAGATGCATAATTTTTTTCTTAATTTTGGCACAAGCTTATTATTAATTCTTTCATTTTGATGAAAATCCAGGCAGCCAAGGGAATACTGTATCAACAATTTCTACATGTACATTTTAGTAATGTTGGTTGTGTTCTTAAAGCTGTGGTACTATTCTTCATGTTGTGCTGTGTTTTCCAAATTATTTCACTACTATGATTTTTTCTTTTTTTTTTATTATGACTGAGTGAAAAATGTACATTCCCGTGTAAATTTACATGCCCACCTATATGCAGCTTCCACTGCACTCCCTGCCTGGTGATAGCATACTGTTCCTCTCTACTACATTTATGTCTCATCCTCCCAACGGACAGTCTTCTTTCCCCTCCTTTCCACCCACTCTCCTTCCTCCAGCCAGAGGTCAGCAGGATGATATCCTCTAGATGCATAGAACCATAAAGTGCATCCAATGTATGGTCACTCTGCATCACCAAGCCCAATCCATTCCTGTCCAAAGAGTGGACCTTCATTATGATTTATGGGCAAGGGCATCATCAGGGCCAGGGGCCATGCTCCCGGGGGAACCCTGAAGCCGCTGGACCATCAATTGCGGTCTTTTAGTGGAGATCTCAGTATGATTTTAAACTCACTACGCTTTCCATCCAACCTTTCGAGTTGGCTCAAACTTAATTTGATGACAGAAATAACTGAAAATAACAAACATTTATTTGTAGTATTTATTTTTTTAATATTATTTTGCTGTTGTTGAGAATGTACTCAGCAAAACTTACTATTTGTAATTCAAGTTTCCATGGGTATAATTCAGTGATATTGATTACATTCTTCAAGTTATGCAACCATTCTTGCCTTCCGTTTGAGTTGTTCTTTTCCTGTTAACATAAATTCACTGCTCCTTGCACTTCCTATCCAATTTTTTGAATTGCTGTTGTTACTTTGATCCCATACAGATAGTTCTTAAAAGAACGTAATGCTCAAATGGACGTTTTTACTAACTAAGCTAAACTATTATTGAATTTTAATAAGATATCAGGGAATATTTTTGGTTTAAGGAATATTTTGGTTTTAAAGATTATCTCAGCATAATAATTTGGGGGTTTATTCAGGCTCCAAGTTCCAGGAAGTCTGGATTCGGAGGATTTGAGATTCTATTTTGCATTTTCTCCCTATTGATCAGGATTCTTTTGTAGAAACTGGTCAAAATGTCCAGTATTGATAGGGCACCATCCAGTCTTTTGGTCTCATGGCAAAGGAGGCAGTTAGTTCCATACCCTGGTTGTGCAGTAGTTAAGTGTTTGGTTGCTGACATAAAGATCAGCAGTTTGAACCCACTAGCTACTCATCAGGAAACAGTTGTGGCAATCTGCATTTGTAAAAGTTGCGGCCTTGGAAACACTCTGGAGCAGTTCTGTTCTGGCCTGTAGAGGTGCTAAAAGTTGCAATCAGCTCCCTGCTGATGGTTTTTGGTATACATAGAAATGATGTGTTTGATTATTAGGGTAGTGCTATAGACTTCACTAGGTGATGTCAGGTACATGGTTAGGTATATGGTGTGTATACCATGATATCCTCAAATCTGAAAATTTTCAAATTTTGAAATACGTCTGTAGAAATTTTAGATAAGGGTGTATGGACCTGCATGACACTTCTCTGTGTCCTGTGTTGTATTGTTTAGGATGAGAGTCTTCTTTTGTCAATAGTCTTGAATAAGCCATGGGTACCTGCAGAATTATCGTGAGATTTAGAATTATGATTTTATTGGTCCTGGACACTAATTGTGGCAGTTTTCATGAACTATTTTCCTCTTCTAGTTAATTATAGGCTAGTTTGAGTTAATAGAAACTAAATCATGTAGAAATGCTTTTTTTGCCTTTTTATCATTGCCTTGTCTTAGTTATACGAGCAATTTTTTTAACGCTATATATTTTACAGTTGGTATTTGGCCAAGACCTGACTTTAACTGTTTTCCCTCTTGCTCTTCTGCCTCTTCCCCTCTCTGCTGTCCAACTCTCTCTCTCCCCCATATATCCTGATATTTTAGATTTTATTTATTTGATTAGGGATAAGGAAGATTAGAAGATTGAGTCATGTTGGCATATAGAAGCTGGGCTGCCCTAGGCAGGAACAGAAGAAATTTGATAGAAATCTTTCAGTCCTGTGTGAGCTTTTCAGTTTTCTTAACCTATCTTTTTAGTAACTTTTGCAGCTGCTCATTTCCAAGATGGATTCCTTTTACAGTTCATAACTTTATTTTATTCTTAGGTCTACAGACATTACTGCCTAGAATTTTTAGAATTTTAGGTAACTCCTTATTTGATGATATTGACAATATCCTAATAATCTGGAAAATTAAGAACTTCTCTTGAAACTTCCATTTTCTATGCCATTGCTATCGTCTCATTTCACCTGTATAGTTGGTGCTCCTAAAATTCATGTGGTGTGTTAGTGTGGCAAAAGTTGCCTGTCATAAATATGTGTGCTCATTTTTGGTTGCTGTAGAGTGGAATAAAGGGAGCAAAGTTTTTTGGGCCAGATTTTTTCTTATTCTGGGTATGACTGTATTTGTTAGTCTAGTAGTTTATAAAAGGATAATCTAAGGGAAGGAGAATTTAGTCTATGTTATATCATTATTAAGTTAAAAATAAGTGCCCAGTTTTAAAAAGAAGCATATTTAATTTTAGGAAAAAAATAGTCTGTAGGTACTGAATATAATATGAGCAGTCTTACACAAAGTGCTGCTTCTCTTTTTAAAGCATACTTTAATTTAGATTTTTATATATATTCATTTTCATTACTGCTATATTGAAGTAAAGCCACTACACTAACTTCATTGATTTATTATTTAATCTGGTTGGGAATGTCTACCATTATTTGACCTAAATTTGTTTTTATTATTTTGCAAGTTATTCACAAATTTTGGTGGTTTCATTTGTGTCAGTGTGTTGTGTGTGTGTGTGTATGTATATACATATGTGTGGTTTTTTTTTTCTCATATTTTCAACAGATTCTGAAGGGAGTGGTAATGGAAGTGAAGATCCCTCAAAGGACAGTGGAGAAGGCTCCTGTAGTGATTCTGAAGAAAACATTTTAGAGGAAGAACTGAATGAAAGTATAAAAGTAAAGGAAGAACCAATTAAAAATTCTGCAGAGGAAGAAATACTGTCATCAGAAAAACAGTTAATTAAAATGGAAAAGAAGGAGGAAGAAGAGAATGGAGAAAAGCCTAGAAAGAAAAAGGAGAAGGAGAAAGAAAAAGAAAAAGAGAAGGAGAAAGAAAAAGAGAAAGAGAGAGAAAAGGAAAAAGAAAAAGCAACAGTATCTGATAATGTGGCAGCTTCGGGTGCTGCTGCCACACCTGCTATGAGTCCTCATGCTGTTAATGCATCCCCTTCTGTCCCCAGTACGACAAACACTGCAGAGGAGCAAGTTAGTGAGCCAAAAAAGTGGAACCTTCGTCGAAACCGACCACTGTTGGATTTTGTATCTATGGAAGAGCTGAATGACATGGATGACTATGACAGTGAGGATGACAATGATTGGCGACCTACTGTAGTAAAGAGAAAGGGAAGATCCGCCTCACAGAAAGAGGGAAGTGATGGAGACAATGAGGATGATGAAGATGAGGGCAGTGGGAGTGATGAGGATGAGAACGATGAAGGCAATGATGAAGATCATAGCAGCCCTGCCAGTGAAGGGGTTTGCAGGAAGAAGAAGAGTAAAGTTCTTAGCAGAAACAGTGCTGATGATGAAGAACTGACCAATGATAGCCTGACACTATCTCAGAGCAAGAGTAATGAGGTAGATCAACCCAATTTTTATGATATCTGTCTGTCTGGGGAAAAGGGAATTCTTCTCTAAATCACTTTAACAGTTGTATTATATAACTTCCTTGAAATTCTCTTTTTAGGCAGCTGTGGGGATGAATGAGAGCCCTAACTGTAACATTTATTCATTTGGCCAGCAAGCCTTTGTTGAGCATCTGCTATTTGTCACCGTCCTCGAGGAGCTCACAATCACCGTCCTCAAGGAGCTCACAGTCTATAAATTTAGGGAAATTAGAGAAACGCTTTTATGTCCGTAGACTTGGAAAATGGTAGAATTTTCCATTCTCCTTTCATCCTCTCATCCCATTGTTCATAGGACTGCTGAATGGTGCTGAGTGGGTTAAGAAAACAAAAGCCACCTTTCTTTCAAGTTAATTATGTATGCCAGCCAAGTGCCACATAAATATTCAGAAATCAAGTATAATTTTGAGTAGAATAACGATTTGGTGAATGCTTGTCTCAAACTTGTAGAAACTAAATATCTTCCCAGTTGTGGCACCTATCAAACTGAACATGAAATCTTTGCTTTATATATGTGAAAGTAAATATGAACTATATATTTACATATATTTAGTAAATAGGTTTCTACAAGGAAATAAAAGAACAAATATTTCTGTTGATTATCATAAAACTACAGTAATGGCTCAGTTCTTCCACTTGAAATACCGCTACTGAAAGTTAGGTTTATCCTTTGGGCCCAGAGATGCAACATTCAAGACTCTTCAGTCAAACACATTTGTGTCGCTTTGTCTGTGTGTTTATGTATGTTTTTTTTCAAACGAAAGACTGAGTTATTTTACTTGTAGATGTGCCTTTTACATCATATGTAGAGCTGTGGTGAAGTCTGACATTTCCGTTAATATGTTTGTAGTCACCAAGCACTTGTTCTTTGTGTTTTTCATTTCACTGAAGTAGGTTAAACTGGTAGAAAGATTTTTTTCCTCCCTGCTTTATTTGTTCTTCATGTTTCTTCTGCTTAAAAGTTTTACATAGGAGTGATTATACGTTGTGATTAAGTTTCATTAAAAAAATTGGAGATTTCCTAACCAAAACAAGGCTTGAAGGGTTGACTGACAGTAGAGATGAAATAGCAGTATACATTTTAGATTATAAATCATCAGCTAACTTCTAGGTTTCCTGCTTTGATATGAAAATGTTGCCTACCTCTAGTGCCATCTTAACTCTTATTCCAAATGCTCTTTTGGAATGTAATATAGTATTTATAATGATGTAAGACAGGCAGGTCTATATTATTGATGTCAACTTAGGAAAACAGAGGTATGGAAAATGTAGTTGTTCATGCATGATTTAATAATGTATCCGGTTAATCTTGTAGCACTTAGTGCTCATTGTGTAGCTAGTGAAGACAATTACCTTTGGCAGTATCACTTCCTTACTTCATTTTTATTAGGCTGATATTCACAAAAATAGACTGGCTAACAGCAGAGGAAGCGTAAATTAGACTTGTGCTAAGTTGTAGGGAATACCTGTGTGTTGTTAGAAATTTACACTGTGAAATCTGGAGATGATCCGTTTGATAATGCTCTGTAATTTATAACATATTGCTTAAGAGGTTAGAGACTACCTTCCTGATGCATTTAAAGGCCACTTGGGGTGTTTAGTTTCTTTTTTTTTTTTTTAAACCACTGGAAGAAACTTTATTAAATAATGGCACATTATATATTTAGATTAATAGCACCAAGTATGTTCCAGGAGTGAGAGTCCAAAGCATTTCTTGAAAAATGTTCTGATAAAGTTGTCAAGGAAGTTCTTTTCATAGTAGCTAAATTTAATTTGCTGTGTCCTTTACAGAAATGTGGAAGAGCTTGTAGAAAATCAATTTCCCTCAAAATAGTATTCTGTCTACAAGCTTGGTAACTTTTTGCAGACTCTCTTATTCAAACTCTGATAATGCTTTGGTGATTTTAGTCTACTTAAATTATACCACTTAAACCTAGATATTAAATTATAATAAGATAATACATTGAAATTAATTCAGTTTATATTTCTGCATTTTCTGTTCATGAGATCTGGATGTAAAAAGATACCTAAAGTTAATTCTTCTTGTTTTTTGGCCGATGATTATGCCTCAGTCTTCTAGGTTATTTTAGGTACTGATGGTACCTTGCTAGGTATCTGTAAGCTAGCTAATAAATGTATGTGGATAATATTTGAAATTTTGCTTTTCTACTTAGTTTTCAAATATGACTGTAGTAGAGGAAGCTGAAAATATGGTTCAAGAAATACATATTATAATTATAGTTTGTTTATTATAAGCTGGAAAACTTTTTCATGGCAACTATGTGATGCATGTATGCAAGGACATAATTTGGGGCATCATTTGTTAATAATTACGTGGTTTCTTAAAGCAACTTGCTTTTTTTGTTTTTTTTCTTTTTTGAAGAGGGATACTTTTCTGTTGCTTTTAATGGTTTTACCATATACTGAAATACTGCAGAGCAGCAATTCTCAAAACTTTTTGATCTCAAGACTTAAAAAATACTGAGACCCCCCAATTATTACTTTATATTGATTTATATTTATCATTTTATATTGATTGATATTTACCATTTCAGAAGTCAAAACTCAGAAATTTCAGAAGCAACACTATAGAAGCATACTTGTCAGTTCAGTGATGTGCTCACACTTTATGTATCTTCTGGGATACATGACAAGGAGAGTGAAAAAAGCAAATGCCATCTTATTGTCTTAGTATTGTTACAGAAATAGCCTTGATCTTGTGGGTTTCCTGGACTACACCTTGAGAACTGCTGCTCTAGAATTGGCTGTTTGATAACCTGTTTTTTGCAAATGGGTGCCTGCCTTTCTCAGTGTCTTTCTGTCATTTTTAAATTTTTATTTCTGTCGAGTAATCTAGTTGGGATATGGTTGTGTATCTTCTTCTAACCTTTTATCTTCTTGATGCTTTTGCTAAAATTATCTTGCCTTCTAGTCTTCTGAGATGAACTGTTTTAGGATGAGTTGTGTAGCTCTTTCAAAGAATAGTTCCCATTTTCAAGACTTTGGAACTATAGCTTTTGGTGAGAATTAATACAGAAAATCAATTCAATTTTTTGTTTTTGTCTTTTTGTAAAAGGAAGAAAAGTTGCTTGTTTTCTCATAGATACAGTTAGCAATTTTCTAGATTTATGCATCCTTATATTCTTTGCTTTAGATGATGGTTTAGAGAACAAACTAGTTGTTCATTAAACAGTTAGTACCCATATTGTTTTATGACATTGGTTAAGAATCCCACAACCTTTCAGCAGCCTTCCTTCTCAACTTTTGGTTCCCTATTACCGGCTTTTCTGGCCCTTCCTGCCTACTGTTCCTTGCCCCTGGGCTGGCATGCATCTTTAGTCTCATTTTGTTTTATGGGCTTGTCAAGTCTTTGGGGAAACGATGAGCCTCAGGAGTGACTTCCATACTGAGCTGAAACTGTCTGGGGACAATACTCTCGAGATTTCCCTAGTTTCTCTCAGGCCAGCAAGTCTGGTCTTACTTCTTGAAATACAGTTTTACTCCACATTTTTTTTTCCAGCTGTCTGGGACCCTCTGTTGTAATCTGTGTCAGAGTAATCAGTGGTGGCACTGTCTGGTTATACTGGACTCAGTCTGATGGAAATCATTGTAGATACAGTCCAGTAGTCTTTTGGAGTAATCTTTACCCTTATATCTTTAGCTTTCTTCTTTCTTGCTTGTTCCCTAAAGGCTGAAACCATTGGAGTATCCTAGATGGCAGCCCACAAGCTTTTAACCCCCCAGATGCTACTCACTGAAGTAGACTGTAGAACATTTTTGTTGTAAACTGTGTCACATTAATTGACCATTCAGTTTTGCTAATTAAAAAGTAGCAACCTTGCTAGAGTTTATAAACAGCCACCTGTGTTTGGGTTCACTGGTTTATTAACCAATTGCTTTTTATACATTTTAAAACAAAACAAATTGCTGTAAGTCCCAAAAAAGTCAGTTGTGTAATATTGTACAAAAATTCCTTGAAATTCTTCAGAATTCAATCTTCTTTAAAAACTTAGAGGAAAAATTATTTATTGAACTTCTTTTTATATTCTTTTTTTCTCATTTTCAGAGTAATATGATTCTTGTAACTGATTTTGTATGATGTGTTGTGAAATTTACTGCTGTTCAACATTCAATTAACTTAGACTTTAGTATGTTGTATATCATTTATAGTTCTTTATAGAAACTGTTTATATACCGAGTACTAAATATACTCTAGGGCCATGAAGAACATGGACAGTGTTAGCAAATTACTATTTGGGGGATAAATTCTAAATCCCCAAGAAAAAGAAAATAGTTTACTCTAACTTTTACTTAAGAGTTATTACTAAAATGCCACATCTACTCTTCTTATAAATACATTAGATTCTATATAATTATTACATAAAAATAATTTTATAGGTGGGTACTCCTTTGGCCATTCAGAACCCACTTTGCTAATTTCTGCCTTTATGTTAAAACCATATTTTTAAAAGTTTAGCTTAAGTATCTTCTCCAGAAACTTGAAAGATGATAGAAATCTTCAGAAATAGGACAGCAAAATATTATTATAAACTGGCTTTTATTTTCTGATCACAGTATCCTTAAACCCACATTTGATGTATTAAGGAGAATTTACATTATAATTTTTAAAAAGGATATGTTGTTTAGATAGCCTGTTGAAACACTAGAAATGTTTTCTCCCCACATTGGTTTCTCCACTGCTGTGTAGTCTGTTACCACTCATAGCGAGCCCGTAGAGCTTCCAAGGCTGTGAATCTCAACGGAAGTACATTGCTTACATCTTTTCTCCTGCAGAGCTGATAGTGGTTTCCAACTTTGACCACTGTGCTGCCAGGGCTCCTTTGACATTGATTAAGGTGTTATTTTTAAGACTTTAATTTATTCAGTTTTTTCTTTTTGCTTTACATTTCTGGGGTAAAAGTCTCAAATGGTGAGATCATGGAGCCAGAAACTGTAGTTAATTTTTTTTCTGCCTCTACATGATAATCTTATAGAGAGGAAATAGTACAGAGATATGGTTTAGAGAGTAACTGTTTTTCAGATAATAATGTTAGAAAAAAATAGAGGAATTAGAGCTGCCCATTGATTCTTCATTTTTCCAATTTGTAGATATTCACTTATTTCCGATATAAGTAAAGCTTTTTCATGGACTTATTAGTTGTAATTTTACTAGAAAAATATTGGCACCACCCGTCAACCTGAGCAGTCCCTCAATTGTGAGATTCTGGTTGTTTGCTGGGCATTTTGCTATACTGATTTTTTTTTTTTTTTAGTGCTACTTGTGGTTTCTGAGAAAGAACTATTTTGGACCTACTATGGGAAAACTATTTAAAGTAGCAGTACTCTTGGAGGCTACTAACTTTTCTTTTGGGTTCTAATTCTTCAGTGTAATGTTATAGTCTACTCATGTTTCTCCTCTTGAGCCACCTGCAAGTGCAGAGGAAGGAAAAAGGAATGAATACTAAACTAGCATGTGCCAGTCACATTCTTTCTATACATTATCCTGTTAATTCTCACAGTAACTTCATGAGGTAGGTATTCTTTCTGTCATCCCCACTTTACAGGTGAGATTGTTGCAGTTTCAAGTTCAACAGCAATAAGTGAGAGTTGGAACTGTAACCCAAGAGTGGTTGACTTTAAGTCAAATGCTGTTACATGTGAAGGATAGCTGATGGTGTGAAAATCTGGCCATCATTTTGTCTTGCTTACTGTACTAAAATAGTTATATAAAACACCTAAGTTTTCCTTTTAGAATGGTCTCATCTTTATTTGCTAGATGTGTCCAAGGCCCCTAAACTGTTTCATTTGGTTTTAAAACAAAAAGCAAAATATAAACTTTTAAGATACTAGAATTCTGAAAAGACATTGCCTCCTTGTTGACTTCTTTTCTGATTTATCTTACAGATCAGCTGCAACTTTTAATTGTATTTTACAGGCAATATATTGATAGAATTTTATTAATTCTAGCATTCAGTTGTCATTCAAATGTCCTTTATAAACTGGCATCAAATGATGACTCAAAATGTTGCCTTTGAATATTGGTTGCATTTTAAAAATATTAAAACAAAATATTTACTGACTGTATGGTATGGAATTACTTTTTAACTTTGTTTCTAAATATGGTTAGAGTCTTAAAATATGTAGCCCAAATGCCATCTTTTATTGTATGTAAAGCTCAATTTATTAAATATGGCAAAGATCATTGTCTTGTTAATTTGCCATTTAAAGCTTAAATCAATAATGCAGATTTATTTGCCTGTTAGTACATCTTTTTACTTTTATACAGTGATTAACTAGATGTTTTTATTACTATTTGGAACAGATATTTCTTGACATTTGGTAATTCTACCAAATAAAGTCCTCTAACTCTTCTAAATAATGTTCAACCTGGATCCTTTCTTTAAAGATGGTTTTCTCTACTTTTATACACAGATATTCTTTTATAGGCTATCATGAATCTGTGATTCAGTAATTTGATGACAATGGAATTTCTGAATTCCTAAGCACTTAAGTAATGCAGAGTTTGTACTATGCCATCACATACACACTTGCTTATATGTTATCTTGGAGTTAATTTCTTCCTGCTTTATATGTGTGTGTCTTGTCTCCCCTAAGCGGGATTATAAGCTCCTATGGGATAGGGGTCATGTTTTCTACTTAAATATGTATCTAGGCTTAGTAATTACTTGGCGTAATTCTTCCTTTCTCCTGGTTTGAGGAGTCAGACCACGTTCTAGAATGATTGAAGCAGGTGAAGAGTTGTTGGTTGCATGCCTGCTTTTTCATTCATTAAAGAGAGAAGATGGGGTTTGTGGAGAAGTAATAAATTTGGAAAAGGTTACTTTGAGGGTCCTTGGAAAGAGGTACACTTCTTAAAAATATAGTACATTATGAAGTTATTAAAAGAATGGAGAAAGCAATATGACTTTAGAACTCTTCAAATAATGTTTTAAATAAAGTAAGAATTTATTAAAATTCCTAGTTCAAATGTATGATTTTCTCATATACCTTAATATTTTAATATTAGGACTCGCTGATTCTTGAGAAGAGTCAAAGCTGGAGTTCTCAAAAAATGGACCACATTCTGATTTGCTGTGTTTGTCTTGGAGATAACAGTGAGGATGCTGATGAAATAATTCAGTGTGACAATTGTGGCATTACGGTCCATGAAGGTAATATTTTTGTCTCCTTTTAAAAATGACTAACATGACTTTTAAATAAATAAAATACATTCCTTCACATTTGTACTTTTCTGACATTTTTCTACAGTATTTCAATGTTTCAATTGAAAGAGTATATGCGGAGCCCTTAAAATATGTGGGTGTTATTTTCCAAATGATCCTAATTTGCACATTTTAAAACATAATTAAAATGTGAATGTTATATGGAAATCACAGTATTTCTTTATAGGCCAGTATTACGACAATTTCCTTCATGGTATTGTGAAGGAAATTCTTAAGTAGGAAAAAGTCTAGTGTGTTAATCCAGTGAAAGTGTTAGTACAGAACTTGCATTTAAGTCTGTTATTGTGATTTCTTCTTTCATAATTATAATTTTTAATTTCAATTTGAAAGGAGAATTTATAGAGCCCTTATTTTAAAATCTGAAATAGAAACCACTGTGATGTATTATGGAAACCCTGGTGGCCTAATGATTAAGAGCTACAGCTGCTAACTAAGAGGTCAGCAGTTGAAATTTACCAGGTGCTCCTTGGAAACTCTAGAGGGCATTTCTACTCTGTCCTCTAGGGTTGCTGTGAGTAGGAATTGACTCAACAACAACAGGTTTTTTTTTTTTTTCCTGGTATTGATGATGTATTAATATTTTTACTAGTTATTTTTGAACCTTTTTGGGTTATATAATTGTTTTTTGCTTTTTTAGTTAAATTTACTTTGACCTAATTCCCAGATTACACTGTGATTGGTAAAGAATTCATTTCAGAAATTCAGGGATGGGTCTGGATATGGAAACCTGCTACAAATTTATTGTTTCAGCAATTATCTGACATTTAATCAACTTAGGAATAAAAGGAAACTACTTACACATGGTAGACTATTTATATAAAATTAACAAAGATCTTAATAATGAAATGCTGCAAACTTTTTCCTTAAAATGAGTACCAATACAAAGATAATGATGATTTTCTTTACTGAGCATTATTTTGGAGAATTGAACAAATAAAAAAGATAAAAATATGACACAAGTGTTGTAAGTATTAGAAAGGAATGAGAAAGTCATCTTTTCACTTACATGATTTTAAACTAAGAACTCAAGTCTGAAGTAAGAAAGTAAGGAATTTGGTAATATGGATGGCTCATTAGCTCATACATAAAGATGACATTGGAAAAAATATTCTAATTACAATATTAATGAAAACTCCAAAACAATTATAAATTTAGTAAGAGATATTCAAGATCTGTTTAATTCAAACTGAAATCTTATTGAAGGTTATATAGCAAGATCTGGACAAATGAGAGGTATAACATGATTTTAAGTGAAAAATCATACATACTTTTAAATGTGAAGCTATATCATAGTTTATGCTGACATTTTCAAAAAAACTTGAAGATGAAGTTTAATTCAGTTTATTTGATTTTCTATTGATGTGTCTTTATGATGAAAATCTGAGTATAATTACTTTTTTGATGTGTGCATATATGTTTTATATGGCTAAATCCTGGTGACATAGTGGGTTAAGTGCTGCATCTGCTAACCAAAAAGTCAGCAGTGCAGATCTGCCAGGTGCTCCTTGGAAACTCTATGGGGCAGTTCTGCTCTGATCTATAGGGTTGCTATGAGTGGGACCCAACTTGATGGCAGTGGGTTTGGTTTGATTTTTGGTATTTTTTATGGCTATATGGATAATATACAGCTATATAATATGTAATATGGTTCAAAAGTATAATAAACCAGTATTACTAATAATGTGTTTACTGAAAAGGTTTGACAACACATTTTTTTTTTTTTCCATCGAGGTATGCCTCACTTAGGATGGAAGATCAAATTAGTTGTGTTTACTACTTTACAGTAGGACTTTTTTTTTTTTTCTGGTGTGAGAAAATTGTATATGCATTATAGAAACTGGGAGGCATGTAGTAATTTTTAATCATGGAGTAACCAATATCAAAAGTATGAAGTAAGGTGATAAACATTTAAGTAAATTGAATGTCCAGATTCAAAATAATTTCTACTTGTACTTCCTTTTAGAATAAAACCAGATATAGATGTAGAGTAAACCTATGAAGAGACTACTGGTTAAGTACATTCATTGAACAGCTAAATTTTTATGTGTGTATATATATAGCATGCTTAATCCTTTGCTTTTGAGGTTCCTTATGTTGATTACCATCAGGTATTTCATTCAAACAGTATTTATTATACAATTTGTATACTTTAAAAGGGGTTTAAAATCTGGCAATTAGGGAACAGATCATTTGAAATGTTTTTTTAGATCCTTGTTATTTGGTGTGTAAATATTTAGTATGATTATGTCTTCTTGATATATTGACCCTTTAAGTATTATATAGTGACCTTCCTTATCTATTGTGGTAGATTGTGCTTAAAGTCTGTTTTATCAGAAGTTAATACTGTCCCTCCTGTTGTTTAGTATACTTCTTTCCATCTTTTGATGAAGTATTTTTTTTTTTTTTTTTAGATTTTAAAGACATACAGGGGCTTAGTTTGTTTAGAAATCAAATTTTGATGCCTAATTAGCCTGATGGCATAGTAGTTAAGTGCTACGACTGCTAAGCTAAAGGTTGGCAGTTCAGATTTACCAAACCCTACTTGGAAACTCTACAGGGCAGTTCTGCTGTGTTCTGTAGGGTCACTATGAGTTAGAATTAACTTGATGGCAGTGGGTTTGGTTTTTGTTTGTTTGTTTTCCTTTTTTTTTTTTGAAGGATTCTACAGAGGAAATATTAAATGACTCAGGCAATGGCAAAAGAAGATGGAAAGAATACACAGAGTCATTATACTAGAAATAACTGGTTGATGTTCACCATTTGAAGAGGTAGCATATGATCAGGAACCTATGGTACTGAAGGAAGAAGTCAAAGCTAAGCTGTAGATACTGGAAAAAAGCAAGGCTCCAGAAATTGATGGGATAACAACTGAGATATTTCAACAAACAGATGCATCACTCGAAGTCCTCACTCATCTTTGCCAAGAAATCTGGCAGACAACTACCGGGCCAGCTGCCTGGAAGAGTTCCGTATTTATGCCCATCCCAAAGAAAGGTGATCCAACCACATCAGTAAATTACAGAATAATATCATTAATATCACATGCAAGTAAAATTTTGCTCAGGGTCATTCAGAAGTGACTACAGCAGTATGATGACAAAGAACTGCCAGAAATTCTGGATTAGGAATGAGGATGTGGAACCAGGAATGTCATTGCTGATGTTAGAGGGATCTTGGCTGAAAGCAGAGAAGACCAGAAAGATGTTTACCTGTGTTTCATTGACTATGTAAAGGCATTCAGCTGTGTGGATCATAGTAAATTACGGCTAACGTTGCATAAAATGGGAATTCCGGAACACTTAATTGTGCTCTTCATAAATCTGTATATGGATCAAGAGGCAGTTGTGCAAACAGAGCAAGGGTATACTGCATGGTTTAAAGTCAGGAAAGGTATGCATCAAGGTATCTTTTCACCATTACCTTTTTAAATCTGTATGCCTAGTAAATAGTACAAGAAGCTGGATCATGTGAAGAACAGTGAGGTGTCAGGATTAGAGAACGACTCATTAACAGCCTGCATTACACAGACCACCTTATTTGCTGGAAGTGAAGATGATTTCAAACACTTACTGATGAAGGTAAAGGACCATAGCCTTCAGTAGGGATTGCACCTGAATGTCAAGAAAACAAAAATTCTTACAACTGGACCACTAAACAGTGTTGTCATAAATGGATAAAGGATTGAGGTTGTCAAGGATTTCATTTTATTTGGGTCCACAGTCAACACCTGTGGAAGCAGCAGTCAGGAAATCAAGAGACACACTGTATTGGGAAAACCTGCTGCAAAGGATCTCTTTAAAGTATTGAAAAGTAAAGATGTCATCCTGAAGATTAAAGTGGTCCTGACCCAAGCCATGGTATCCTCAGTCCCATCATATGCATGCAACAGCTGGATAGTGAACAAAGAAGACAGAAGAATTGATACCTTTAAATTGTGGTGTTGGAGAAGAATGCTGAATGTACCATGAACTGCCAAAAGAACCAACAGATCTGTTCTGGAAGAAGTACAACCAGAGTGCTTCTTGGAAGCAAAGATGGCAAGACTGTGCCTTATATACTTTGAACATGTTGTCAGGAAGGATCAGTCCCTGGAGAAGAATATCATGCTTGGTAGAGTGGAGGGTCAGTGAAAAAGAGGAAGACCCTTGATGAAGTGGATTGACGCCATGACTGCAACAATGGGCTTAAACATAAAAACGATTGTGGGTGTGGCTCTTGCTTGGATGGTATTTCAGTCTGTTATGCGTAAGGTCACTGTGAGTTGGAAGCAACTCAGTGGCACCTAACAACAACAGCAGTTAGTCTGGTGGTGATATTAGAGCTGTGATGACCTCAGAACATTTTTTTCTAAGGCCTTACCCTTACACTTTCCTGGAATTATAACTCTTCCCTAATCATTTTGGGAGTCTGTTGGACTTGTGGGGCCAGTGAGATCTGTGCTCCTTCAGCCAGTCTTGTTCCTTTCGTCTAGGCTCACTGTGGGAATGTCTCCTATTACTGTTATTCATTCATGTTTATTGTGTACCTTCTATGTGCCAGGCATCTGTTATGGATTAAATGGTGTCCTCTTAGAGTGTGTGATTGTCTACCATTCTGTCATCTGATGTGATTTTTCTATGTGTTGTAAATCCTACCTCTATGATTTTAATGAGGCAGGATTACAGGTAGTTATATTAAGGAGGCAAGACTCAACTTACAAGATTAGGTTGTGTTTTGAGTTGATCTCTTTTGAGATATCAAAGAGAGATGTGAGCAGAGGGACCTCATACCACCAGGAAACAAGAGCCAGGATTGAGCATGTCCTTTGAACCTAGGGTCCGTGTGCTGAGAAACTCCTAGACTAGGGCAAGATTGATGACAAGGACCATTTTCCAGAGGCGACAGAGAGAAAGACTTCTCCTGAAGCTGGTGTCCTTTCGTGAATTCAGACTTCCAGTCTCCTAAACTGTACGAGAATAAGATTCTCTTTATTAGAGCTGTCCACATATGGTATTTCTGTTATGGCAGCACTAGATAACTAAGACAACTTTGGATAGGTTTTGGTCACGTAAAAAATGGATCTGTAAATTGCTGACTTCATGGAATTTAAAACTGAGTAAGAAAGATAAATAGTAAATAAAAAACTCATGGAGAATAAATAAAAAAAAAAACCCATGAAGAAAAATAAAGTGGGATAAGAAGTATAGCGAGTGCTATGACTAGAGGCAGGTAGGTAGGTAGGAAGGCAGATTTATATTTATAAAAGGTGGAAGGAAGGTCCTGTCTGATAAGTTGATGTGTGAGCAGTGTTATGAAGAAAGCTAGAGGATAAGCCATTTGAGTATTTCGGGAAAGCACTCCTGGCAGAGGCAGCAGTCCATATGAGGATATTGAGGTAGGAGCATGTTTGCATGATGATAGAGAGTACTGTTGCTAGAGCTGAGTCAATAAGCTGCGTAGTGGTGGGGATGAGGGCTGGGGAAGACCATGTAGGGTCTTACAGGTCATGATACTGATTGTGGATTTTACTGTGAGAATACGCACATGAGGTTTGAGCAGAGGATGCATGTGAATTATATTTTGAAAAATTTATATTTGTATTTGTTCAGACTGCTTAGTAGAGAGTTAAGTAGACTGATGTGGGTCTGAAGTGGGAATCGGTGTGTTTTACTCAACTAGTGCTGCTCTGAAAGATACTACAAGTAGATGGCTTTATAAAGAAAAATTTTGTTTTGTCACAGTCCAGTGAGCTAAAAGTCCAAATTCAGGATGTCAGTGGAAGGCTTTCTCTGTTGGCACGGGAGGAAGGTCCTTGCCATCGGTCTTCTCTTGGACTGGAAGCTTTTGAGGCGTGGGGACCCTGGTCCTTTCTAAAGGAGGGCTCAGCTCCTGGAACTCTTTTTTGGTGGTATGAGGTCCCCACATATTTCTGCTAGCTTCTTTTATACCTCAAGAAATTGCTTCAAGGCATAAAACAATCCTAGTCTGAAATAAAATCCTCCTCTGACAACACAGCAGCACCCATCCACTCATTAACATCATAGAGGCAGGAATTTCAACATGGAGAAATATCTACCAGGAATTATGAGCAGCCAAATTGTTACAGGATTTTTAGGGAACACAATTCAATCCATGATACAGTTCGACCAGTTTCGAGACCGTTGCAGTAATACAAGAGAGGAACAGGTTTTGAAGTATATTTTAGAAGTTTGGTGTAAAACTGTTTAGATGTTGAGAGATGTCAGTTTAGTACTCATCAGCTTGCAGATAATATTCAAATATGTAAGACTTAATATGATATCTAGGAAATGAGCATGGATAGAAAAATGGTCCCAGCACTCCAGAGGAAATGAAGAACACATGGCCAGGGAAGTAGGATGGGGTTCATGGATGGTAATCCACCGGGTGAGGAAATGTTTCAGAAAGAGAAATGAGAGGGTCTTGGATTGAACTGTGTCCCCTGTGCCCCAAATGTGTGTATCAGTTTGGCTGGGCCGTGACTCCCAGTACTGTGTGGTGTCTTCCATTTTGTGTGTGTAGTTTTATGTTAAAAGGGGTTAGGGTAAGACTGTAACATCCTTTCCCAGGTCACAGCCCTGATCCAATGTAACAGTGGTTTCTTTAGGGTATGGCATCACCTTTTCTGTCTTGAGATAATAAGGAAAGAGAAGCCAGCAAAGAAGGGGAACGTCAATCCACCATGAAAGCAGCGCCAGGAGCAGAATGCACCTGGGGTCTTTGTGCAGAGAAGCTCCGCTCCCAGGGTAGGAGGTGATTGACGAGAAGGCTGACGGAGACAGAAAGCTTTCTTGTAGAGCTGACACCCTGACTTGGACTTTTAATGTTCTTTACTGTGAGAAAATAAACTTCGGTTTGTTAAAGCCATTCACTGGTAGCCTTCCTGTTGTAGCTGCACTAGACGACTGAGGGAGTCAGCGGCCTCTGAAATGTCAGTCTTTCACCTATTTATTCTATTAGGAGCTTTTATGACGTTTTAATTTCTAAAGTACTTGTTGCTGTATAACCGAACTATTGCTGTATATAGAGCCCTGGTAACACAGTGGTTAAAGAACTCAGCTGCTGACCCAAAGGGTAACATTGCAGTTCTACCAGCCGCTCCTTGGAAACCCTGTGGGACAGTTCTGCTGTGTCCTGTTGGGCTACTATGAGTCAGAACTGACTCAGTGGCTCCTAATAACAATAATGTTACATTGCTGTATCTACAGTAAACAGGTTTAAGGCATGCTTGGTAACTTAATTAACACAAATGAAAATGTCAGTCTTATTTAGTAGTTTCCCAAGCTTCACCGATCAAAATATGGTCTATGGATCAATATCATTAAGTATTAGCACTGTATCATCTGGGTACTTGTTAGAAATGCACACTCTTAGGCTGATGTCTAGACCTTCTGATTCAGAAGCCTTTTAACAAGATCTTCAGATGGTCCATGTGTACCTTAGACTGTTAACTTCATTAACAATGTAAGAAAGTAGCTCTGCAGTGCCTCCTGGGATATCTAAACTTTCAGATTCTCAAGACTACCAGAGGCCACATTTAGCATCAGTTTATTTAGAAGGATAGAGAAGAAACACAGCTTGCCAGCAAAGCAACATCATGCATTCCCATTTTGTATGTTGTCCTTGTAGCAGTCCTTATAGCAGATCAGGTAGTCATGTCTTTTTGGACATTTCTAATCCTTCACCTAGCCCCTAACCATTAGAGCTCAGGTTCAAGGAAATGAAATTCGCCTAAGATGGCTATGGGAGTCACCCTGACCTGGCAGCTTTAACCTGTACAGGAGTTAACTTATGATAGTGCTGTAGACATAGGTTCTAGGTACACGCCCCTGTTAGTAGAGTCACTGCTTTCAGAGAAGCCCAAGTAAGGTGACCAATAGGCATGTATAATTTCTCTCAGTTAAGACAGTTTTCCAATGGTGATTGTAATCCAAAAGTTGGAAATGAAGAAGGATCATTAGTTGGAAAATATAGCCTTGGTAATAGAAATGATGTCAGAGATTACATGATAGAATTTTGCAAGACTAGCAACTACTTTGTTGCAAATACATTTTTCACCAACATAATCAGCAAATGTACACATGGACCTTACCAGGTGGAACACACGAACAGACTACATTTGTGGAAAGGGAGTATGGAAAAGTTCGATATCATCAGTCAGAACAAGGCCAAGGGCTGACTGTGGAACTCACCATCAAATGCTCATGTACCAGTTAAATTTGAAATTGATGAAAATTACATCAACTCCATAAGAGCTAAAGTATGACTTCGAATATATCCCATGTGAGTTTAGAGAGTATCTTAAGAACAGATTTGATGCACTGAACACTAATGACCAAAGACCACACAAATTGTGGAATGACTTGATGTCATCATACATGAAGGAAGCAAGAGGTCATTAAAACCACAGGAAAGAAAGAAAAGACCAAAATGGATGTCAGAAGATGCTCTGAAACTTGTTCTTGAATTTGGTCTTGAATGTCAAGCAGCTAATGCAAAAGGAAGAATTGATGAAGTAAAAGAACTGAAGATTTCAAAGGCTGACTTGAAAAGACAAAATAAAGTATTATAATGATGGATAAGGAGCTTGAGATAGAAAACCAAAAGGGAAGTACATGCTCTTGACATTGCTTAAAGTGAAAGAACTGAAGAAAAAATTCAATTCTCATGTTGCAATAGTGAAAGATTCCATGGACAAAATATTAAGTGACACGGAAAACATCCAGAGAAGATGGAACAAGTTCACAGGTCATTATCAAAAAAGAATTGGTCAGTGTTCAGCCATTTCAGCAGGTAACATGTGATCAGGAACTAGTGGTACTGAAGGAATAACCCCAAGCTGCTCTCAAGGCATAGGTGAAAAATAAGGCTCCAGAACTGATGGAACATCGGTTGAAATGTTCCAACCAATGGATGCAGCACTGGGATTTCTCACTTACCTGTGTGTCGAGACATTTGAAAGACAGCTACCTGGCCAACTTACTGAGAGAAATCCGTGTTTATAGCTATACCCCAGAAAGGTGATCCAGCCAAAAGTGGAAATTATCAAACAATGTCATGTATCCATGTAAAATGTTGACAGTCATTCAAAAGCAGCTGCAGCGGTATATTGGCAGGTAACTGCCAGAAATTTGGGCCAGATTCAGAAGAGGACGTGGAATTGAGTAGATCATTGCTAATGTCAGATGGATCCTGGCTGAAAGCATAGAATACCTGATGGCTGTTTATCTATATTTTATTGACTGTTAGTTTGGGTTCTCTAGAGAACAAAACTAGTAAAACAGGTAAAATGCATATATAGAGAGCTTTATATCAAGGGAATGACTCACATGATTACGGAAACTGTAACTTCCTAAGTCGTTGGATCAGAATGGATGCGTCTGTGTGTTCACATAGATACAGGGACTGTGAACTCCACATTTATAGGTTAGAGATCAGGGCTCCTGTCCTTAGGCTGTGAAGACTGAATGATTTCAAAATCTGCACATAAGCTGATAGTTTAAGTCCCAAGAACTGGAGGTCACATGAACAGGAGGCAGCTACAGGATCCAAAGCAAGCAAGAAGTCAGAAAGTCCCAAGGAAACTCCCTTTAAACTGGATTGGCTCCTCACAACTGGACCAATAAGCAGCATCATGATAAATGGAGAAAAGCATGAAGTTGTCAAAGATTTCATTTTACTTGGGTTGACAGTAAACACCTGTGGAAGCAGCAGTCAGGAAATCAAAAGATGCATTGTATTGGGTAAATCTGCTGCAGAAGACCTCTTTCAAGTTGTTTTAGTCAGCTAGTGCTGCTCTACCAGAAATACCACAGAGTGGATGGCTTTAACAAAGGAAGGTTTATTCTTACACAGAACAGTAGACTACAAGTGCAAATTCAGGATGCCTGCGCCAGGGGAAGGCTTTCCTCATTGTCAGCTCTGCAGGAAAGTCTGGTATTGCATCAGTCTTTGTCCAGGGAGCATCTTGGTGCAGGAACCTCAGATCGGAAGGACGCACTCTTCTCCCGATGTTACTTTCTTGATAGTGTGAGGTTCCCAATTCTCTGCTTGCTTCTCTTTCCTTTTATGTCTTCTAGGACAGAGGGATTAAGGGTAGGCCAAGCCACACTCCAAGGACACTCCTTTTACAGTGGATCAGGGAGGTAATCTTATGAACAAATTTACAGTCCCACCCTAATACTTTAACATACAGCATGGTAAAATCACAAAACGGAGGACAATCACAAAATAATTGGAATCATGGCTCAGCCAAATGGCTGTACATATTTTGGGGGAACACACTTCAATCCATGACACAAGTGTTGAAAGCAGAGGTATCACTTTGAAGACAAAGATGTACCTGACCTAAGCCGTAGTATTTTCGGTTGTATCGTATGCATGTAAAAGCTGAACGGTGGATAAGGAGTACAGAATTGTTGCCTTTAAATTGTCGTATCAGAGATGAATGTTGAATTGCACCATGGACTGCAAGGAAAACAAGCAAATTAGTCTTGGAAGAAGTACAACCAGAATGCTCCTTAGAAGCAAGTCTTATATACTTAAATGTTTTCAGGAGGAATCAGTCTCTGGAGAAGGACATCATGCTTAGTATAGAGTCAGCAGAAAAGAGGAAGACCCCCAACAAAGGAGGTTGATTCAGTGGCTACAACAGTGGTGTCAAGCATAATGATTGTGAGGATGGCACAGAGCTGGATGGTACTTTTACTGTTGTGATTCATTTTCTTTATGCTGAAGTACAATCCATACTGAAGGCTGTAGTCTTTTATCTTCATCAGTAAATGTTTCAAGTACTCTTCACTTCCAGCAGCATAGTGTGTCTGCATAACACAGGTTGTTAATGAATCTACCCCTAATTTTGACACCCAATCTTCATACAGTCCAGAGTTTCAGATTATTTGCTCAGCATACAGAATGAAAACTCCAGTGAAAGGATACAACTCTGATACACATCTTTAGTGACTTTAAACCAAATAGTATCTCCTTATTCTGTCTGAACAACTGTGTCTTGACCTATATACAGGTTCCACATGAGCACAATTAAGAGTTCTGGAATTCCCATCCTTTGCAGTCTTATCCATGATTTGTTATGATCCACACAGTCAAACGTCTTTACATAGTCAATGTGATGGATAGGATTGTAGGTCGTCTTACCTTGGCCATGATTCTCAAGGTTTATGCAAACACTTCCATGATTGCATCTGCTGCACCAGCTGACTGAAATACCTACCAGTAGGATTGGCTAGCTTGCTAGTATAAGTAAAGTGTATGACATTCTTTTGGGGGTAGGGTCATGCAAATAAGGTGTATGGAATCCCAATGAATTGGTCCGTTTTGCCATGCCTCTAGACTTAAATGGATGTGAAGAGAGAGAGGTAGGGGCTGTAACACTGAAGAGAGTGAGAGATGGCAGTTATATTTCACAGTATTTTTTTCCTTGCATATGTGTAATGACATTAATCATATCAGCCTGTTCCACTCAATTCTGACACCAGTTAAGTGAATCACTATGTTTTTCTCTGACCTTCAGTACCAGAGCTGGGTCACCTCTTACATGCTGAAGGGCACAGTCCTCTAGACTACTAAATTTGCTGAAGACTTCAGACGCCAGTCACAAGCTTGGGATTCCTGATAATACATTGTGAACTGTTGGCTACAATTTTGACAGTTTACTACTACTCTTTCAGGATTCCAGGTGTAAGCCAAGAGGTCTCTGAGGCCCCTTCACTTTTACTTGCTAGCTCTCACTCTTCCCTGAGGTTCAACTGTTCTCTAAAAATGACAAACAGATTGTACAAAGGACTATACATATGGTTATAGTTTTGTTTTAGCAAAAAGAATATAAATGAAGAGATGCAGAAGATGAGATCTGAGAGGGTTCTCAACTGGGAGCTTCCATATCCCAAAAGGAAATGTGCTGCCCTCCCTCTTCTATTCAGGTCTGTCATCAATCTGGAAGCTCATGGAGCTTCCATTAGGACTTCATGATGTAGTCTCGATACAATTATTTCCACTTCTCTTGATGTTGATGTCTCATAGGATAGGTCTTTTATGGCATGAGGTGGCCTCTGCCTGAATTACCTCATTAGCATAAGCTCTCAGTTATGATTTGGAGGTCTCATCAACAAAGACCAATTTTTTGGGTAAACTAAATTTAAACTCCACTGTGTGTTCCTAGAGTTTGACCCTAGTAAGATGGCTATATAAAATACTATTTTAACTTGTTTATCCACATGAAAAAATATTTTTCCCATATTCATGTTGAAGATGCACTTTAAAAAAATATTTTGTGCTTTAAATCAGAGTACCATCGAAGTCAATTTGTCATATAAAAGGTTGCATACATACTGCTATGTAATTCTAGCTGTGTTTCCCACCCTGTAACAGCACACTCCTCCTTTCCACTTTGTATTTCCCATGTCCATTCAACCAACTGCTGTCCCCTTCCTTGTTTACATCTTGCCTCTAGACAAAAATTGTTCATTTAGCCTCATGTATATCCTCAAGCCAAGAAGCGTACTCAATGCCAGTATCATATTATTGCTATAGTTTACTCCACTCTTTGTGTGAAGAGTTAATTGGGAAGGGGCTAACAGAGTCAGGGATCATGTCTTCCAGGGACCCTCCAGTCCCTCAGATCATCAAGGGTCCTTTTTAATAGAGTTCTGGTTCTGCAAACCCATTTTTCTCTTGCTTTGTCAGTGACTTTATATTATATTCTCTCTGAGGACAATCATTGGTGGTGGCTGGACACCGTCCGGTTATTCCGGTCTCATGCTGATGTTGTCTCTGAATTATATGACACTTTCTGTCTATTGGACTCATATTGTCTTTGATGTGTTTTATTCTCCTCTGTTCTAGGTGGGTTGGGACCAACTGATGCTACTTAGATGAGTGCTTACTACATTTTAAGACCCCAGATGCCACTCATCAAAGTTGGATGCAGAACGTTTTCCTAAAATTACGCATTTATGCCAGCTGACATATAGCTGTCCCCTGAAACCATGCCCTCAGACATATGCCCTTGCTACTCTGTCCTTCAAAGTCTTGGGTTATGTTTAGGAAACCTCATTTGGTTTAGTCCAGCTCTGCTGACTTCCATTCTACTGTGTGCCCTCCCTCCCTTCACCTAACCCTGTTACTATCTACTATCTGTGAAGATTCCCTTTTTGCATATTATATCCAGGGTAAAGAAGAGAACAAGCATTGTTTTACACTAGTTTACTTCTTTTTGTTTGGAAGGCAGAGATTTTGAAAATGTATTCAGTCATTCATTATAGTGAATCAGAGTGTCTGTTAAGGGCAAGGGCTTTGGTTTAAAATTTAGTAAACTCAATATATATGGCACAGAAATATGGGAAAAGTGGTAAGGGAATAACTCTCTAGAGGTAGGGGGAGAAGTGAAATACTCAGTTGCTGGTTGTGTTTTGAGCTTATATGGTAGTAATCTTCTAGGTTACAAAAGAAAAGTTTCCTATGAGAGACACAGAAATCATTCCTGAGGTTCCTTGTAGGTAGTTTAATCTTTGTGCTTCCAGATGACAGGGGAAAGACAGTGCACATGTTTGCCATATGTGCTGGTTTATTATTCAAAAATTAGAATTGAAATTTTTGCTCTGTTCTAAAAAAGAGATTGGCTTTGATTTACCTTGATTGTTCCAAATGAAGTAAATAAAATGAGTAACTACCCCAGGGCTTTGTTATTTGGTAATTGTCTGTTTTATGTGAACACCGATTGTCTTTAGTTTGAAAGAATTTACATTGCAAGGGAACATTTTTTTTGTAAAGAGAATAGTTTTTTTCCTCTTGTAATATTGTATAGGCCTTTGACATAATGTAACTACTTTTAAAAAGATTGACAATTTTTTATTGTGTTTTTATGAATCTTTTTTAATGTGACATTTAGCCTACTGCTGCTTTTATAGAAAAATTGCATTTTAGTGGTAACAGTAATAACTGCATGCAAGAAGAAAGTTATATTTCCTTTTAATTTTACAAGTCAGAATTTAAAAACTGTGTATCCAGACAGAAGTGGTGAATCTGATAATTGCCAACGACAATTTAATGGCATTAAGTAAACTAATGAATGTTTATTCATTTGCTTAGTTTTTGTTATAGTTTAACATCTTAAAATGTTTTTCTTTGACATTCTTTTATATGGCTTTCTTACTACTTTTGCCAAGCCAGTTAGATTCACTAGTATTGTCTTGGAAACCCTGCTGGCATAGTGATTAAATGCTATGGCTGATAACAAAAAGGCTAGCAGTTCAATTTCACAGGCACTTCTCGGAAACTCTTTGGGGCATGTGTGTCCACTCTGTCCGATACCATCTCTGTGAGTCAGAATTGACTCAGTGGCAATGGGTATTATTGTCTTAGTTCCTTACTGTAGTATAACAAAAATAGCATGAGTGGGTAGCTTTAAAGATAGGAATTTTTGTCTTATAGTTTGGAGACTGAAAAAAAAAAAACTACTGCTGTTGAGTCAATTTTGACTCATAGTGACCCTATAGACAGCATAGAACTGCCCAATGGAGTTTCCAAGGAGCACCTGGAGGATTTGAACTGCCAACATTCTGGTTAGCTGCTGAAGCACTTAACCACTGCTCTACCAGGGTTTCTGAATTTAGGGCCTTGCATGCATTTACTGTGTCCACTCAAGGAACAGAGCATCCCTTAGTCTCTTTCGGCTTCCTTTTCACTACATATTTCTTGTAGTTCCTTTGTTTGTAGAGAAAGTGTCACATGGCATCCACCCTGTCTAATTCCATCTGTTTTATGTTTTTGTAAGACACAAACTGATACAGGTTTAGAACTTAGACAGCTCGGTATCACCTCATTAACATAAAAGAAAAATCTTTTATGCAAACAGAGTCAGATTTGCAAGTACAGGGGTTAGGATTTCAGTGTTATCTTTCTAGGGGTTGCAGTTCAATTCATAACAAGTATAAAGCCTTTGGATAGCATAACCAAGCCAGCCAAGTGCCTTTGAGTACGATCATACATAGCATAAGGATAACAGTAATAATGGGATTTGCTTAAGGCTGTTTGCCTTGCAAGTGACACCTGTTAGTACCTTCAGGTTAGGCGTTCTATCCTATGGAGGACAGTAACTCATTCTGTAGTTTGCAGGTATTGGGGTCCTAAGAACGACACCCTTCACATACAGGTATTGCATGGTATAACTCTTAACTCATACAGAGAAGAGACAGAGCAAGGTCTGCTCAGTAGTGGGTGTTGGTTCCTTATGGCCAGTAGGTATCACTGCACAGCTGATGCAGGGAGATGGTCTGCATGCACCCCTCTTTGGTGGGCTGCCATAGATGGACCTTGTTTGTTCCCCACCAGCTAAAGATTCAGATGTGTGGTTGGCTAGGTGATCAGTAATGCACATGGTTAGCTAAGCAATTCCTGGTAATGTTGACATGGTCTTAGGACCGAAGGTGAAGGATATGCTGCTATAAGGTGTGTTTGGGGCTCAAAGATTCTAGGAAAGGAAGTCAGCGCATGTTTTCATCTTGTCCAAGAACCATTCACAAAATCTGTTCTTGGGTGCAGAGAAAGGTGGTAGGCTGTCCCTTTCTACATAGTTAGTCATAGATGCAGATCAACATTTTAGTTTTGTATCTATAGGTTATTTTAATTCAGTCAGTACTGAGTGCATGTATTGAGTGTATAAAATATTAATACATGACTGTTGACATGACTATTGGCCTACAAATGACATCTAGTAAATTAATGTTGGTTATTAAAAATTATTCACTAGTTGTGTAGAGAAATAAGGATGGTCACACAAATAACTATATGCACTTTCATGTTCATTGGCACACTGCTCACCATAGGAAAACGATGGAAGCAACCTAGGTGCCCATCAGTGGATGAATGGATAAACAAACTACGGCATAATCACACAGTGGGATATTACACAGTGCTAAAGAACAATGATGACTCAGGGAAACAACATGGAGGAATCTGGAAGGCATTATGCTGAGTGAAATTTGCTGTAAAGGACAAATATATTGTATGAGACCACTCTTAAAAGAACTCAAGAAAAGGTTTAAACACTGAAGTACACATTCTTTGGTGGTTATGAGGGTAAGGAGAGTAAGAGACGGATATTTACTAAGTAGATAGCAGACAAGCATTATATTAGGTGAAAGGGAGGACGACAATATAGAGTCAGCAACTGGACACAAGCAAAAGCTAAATATTCCCTGACTACAGTCATACTTCTAGGTACACAGTAGCAGGCCCAGGAATCTAGGCACCATGGTTTCAGGGGACATCTATCTCAGTTGACATAACAAAGTTTGTTAAGAAAATATTCTAAATTCTACATTGGTAAGTGGTATCTGGAGTCATAAAAGCTAGCAAGCAGCCATCTAAGAAGCATCAATTGGTCCCAACCGATCTGAAGCAAAGGAGGATGAGGAACACCAAAGATACAAGGAAAATATGAGCCCAAGAGACAGAAAGGGGCACATAAACCAGAGACTATGTCGGATCTGACTCGACAGCACTTAGCTTAGCTTGGCTATGTCAGCATGAGACTGGAAGAACTAGACTGTGCCTGGCTACCACTAATGACAACACTGACCGGAAACACAACAAAGAGTCCCTGATGGAGGGGGGAAAAAGGGTGTGGAGTTCCAACTCCGGTTAAAAAGACGAGACTTGAATGGTTTGACAGGTTGGAGGGACCCCAGAAGATACCTGACTCTGTTAGCCCAGAACTAAAACCATTCCTGAAGCCAACTATTCAGACAAAAATTAGCCTGGACTGTAAGACATAAAATGATACTGGTAAACACTGTGCTTCTTGGCTCAAGTAGATACATGAGACTAACTGGGAAGCTCATGTCTAGAGGCAAGATGAGAAGGCAGAAGCGCCCAGGAGCTGGTGGAATGGATATGGGAAATACAAGGTATTAGTAGGTGTTTTAGTCAGCTAGGGCTGCTCTAACAGAAATACTACCAAGTGGATAGCTTTAACAAAGGAAGGTTTATTCTTACATAGTCTGGTAGACTGCAAGACCCTGTGTAGGGTGTCCGCTCCAGGGGAAGGCTTTCCCCCTTGTCGGCTCTGGAGGAAAGTCCGGTATTGCATCAGTCTTTGTCCAGGGAGCGTCTTGGCACAGGAACCTCAGGTCTGAAGGACGCACTCTTCTCCCTGTGTTGCTTGCTGATGGTAACGAGGTTCCCAGTTCTCTGCTTGCTTCTCTTTCCTTTTATCTCTTGCAGGCTGAAAGGATTAAGGGTGGGACAAGCCATACTCCAGGGAATCTCCCTTTACAGCAGAGCAGGGAAGTAATCCTGAGAAGGAGTTTACAGCCTCACCCTAATCCTTTAACATACAGTTTAGGGAAACCACAAAAGGGAGGACGGTCACAGGATACTGCGAATCATGTCCCACCCACATGGCTACACATATTTTTGGGGGGACACAATTCAACCCATGACAGTAGGAATGTGCTGTCCTATTGTAGAGGGAGCAACTGGGGTCACATAACAGCATGTATTTGATACAGAGCCTACCCATTTAGAATTTTGCTTTCCTTAGAAATGACCTGTCTTCAAAGATAATAACTGTGCCCGAGGCAATCTTAGAAATGCCTAAACCTCAAGGGCACACATCAGGATTGGAATTAGGTGATACCCCGTCTCATTACTATATACTCATTAGATTGTAAATCTCTGGAGGAAATTTTAACAGAAGAGCAGCGTCTTCCTTTCTAAAAGAATAGAAATTGGGTGAGTGAGAGAAACTAGTTAGGACTTGCAGCCACTTTAGTCACTAGAAAAACACTTCCTATCATAAGGCATCAGCAGTTAAGCGTGATTTTTTGTAGCCTGGGTTAAATTCTTCCTCAGACCTTTGCAGTTCTTCTTTGTTGTATTCTCTAGTTGGTCAGTTTGTCAGGTATTGAGAGTCTTGTTAGCTCTGAGTTCACAGGCAAAATTGAGTTTCAGCTGTTGTAGCGATGAGAAACCTGGTCTTAACAGGACGTTGACAGTCAAGTTTTGCCTAAATTTACTGTTGGCTTACATCTTTGACAGTTAATATACTTTTTAAAGTATATTATACTTTTTTTATATTTTATTTTATTTTTTATTTAACATGACTGAGTGAAAATGTACATTCTAGTATAAATTTACATGCCCACCTATATGCACCTTCCACTGCTCTCCCTGTCCGGTGACAGCACATTATTCCTCTCTGCTCCATACACGTCTCATCCTCCCAACAGCTTCCTTTCCGCTCCTCTCCACCCACTCTCCTTCCTCCAGCCAGAGGTCAGCAGGATGATATCCTATAGATGTATAGAACCATAAAGTGCAACCAATATATGATCACTCTGCATCGCCAAGTCCAATCCATTCCTGTCCAAAGAGTGGACCTTTGTTATAATTTATGGGTAAGGGCAGCATCAGGGTCTGGGGCCATGCTCTCAGGGGAACTCTGAAACCGCTGGACCATCAATTGAGGTCTTTTAGTGGAGATCTCAGGATGCACCCCTTTTAATTCTTGTGTTGCCAGTGAGACTCAACCTAGTGAGCTCCATCGTGGCTATCACTGGTGGTGGCCGGGCACCATCTGGTTCTTCTGGTCCCAAGTCGATGAAGGCACCCACTCTTGTGGGTCTCTCTGTCTTCTAGATTGTCTTTACTGCATGTCATTTTGGTCCTTGGTGAGCATCCGTTCCTGCTGAGTTGGGACCATTTGCTGTGTCCTTGGATGGCAGCTTGGCAGCTTTTAAGACCTCAGACGCCACTCCCCAATGTGGGTTGCAGAGAGCTCTCTTAGCAAAACGCTAGTTGTGCCAATTGGCCTTGATTTTGCCTAAGAGCATGGTCCCCCGCCCCCTGTGCCAGCTACTCTATCCTTGCAATATTGGGTTAAGATGGAAGGAGTAATCAGGTTATGCTGAAGTCTACTTAATGTTGTTCTTGTTTCTAATGTGTGCTATCACTGCTTTCTCCCAACTAGATTTCTACCAACTATCTAAACTAAACCCTCCCCCCACCCCCCCTCCCTCCCCTCCCTTGCAGCTGTCAGAGAGTCTTGTCTTCTATACACAAGTCTGTTTTTGAGATCTTATCGTAGAGGTCTCATACAGTATTTGCCCTTTTGTCACTGACTACTTTCACTCAACATAATGTCTTCCAGTTGAAACCAGGTTAGGAGATGTTTCCTGGAATCATCGTTATTCTTTATCATTGCATAGTACTCCATTAGTATATGTACCATAGTACCTATCCATTCTTCTGTTGTTGGACATCTGGTTTGATTCCATCTTTTTGCTGTCATGGACTATGCTGCAATAAACATTCTGGTGCATGTGTCCGTTGGTGTGAAAGGCCTTGAATCTGTAGGATACATTCAAAGTAGTGGAATTACTGGGTCAAATGGTATATCGATATCCATTTTTTTAAGGAAGCGCCAGATTGCTTTCCAAAGAGGCTGGACCATTTTGCAACCCCACCAACAGTGTAGGAGGGTTCCACTTTCTCCATAGCCTCTCCAGCATTTGTTGTTTTGTGTTTTCTGGATCATGGCCAGTCTTGTTGGGGTGAGATGGTATCTCATTGTTGTCTTGATTTGAATTTCTTTAATAACTAAAGATCGTGAACATGTCCACATGTGGTTTTTGGCTGCCTGGATCTCTTCTTTAGTGAAATGTCTGTCCATCTCGTTTGCCCATCGCTTAATTGGATGGTTTATAGTATCTTATAGATTATGGAGATCAGGCATCGGTTTGACATAGAGTTGCCAAATATTTTTTCCCATTCTGTGGGTGTTCTTTTAATTCTATTAATAAAGTCTTTGGATGAGCAAAAGTGTTTGATTCTTAATAGTTCCCATTTATCTATTTTCTCTTCTGTTGATTGTGGTTTCTTTGACAGATTTTGGAGTCTGTCCTCATTGTGTATTAAAGCTTCCATTGTTGTTCCTACCTTTTCTTGTGTGAGGTTTATCGTTTTAGGTTTGATATTTAGGTCTTTAATCCAGTTGGAGTTGGTTTTTTTGTAAGGGGTAAGATATGGATCTTGATTCCGTTAATTGCAGCTGGATAACCAATTTTGCCAGCACCATTTGTTGAAGATACTGTTTTTACCCCAGCTTAATGTCTTAGGGCCTTTGTCGAATATCAACTGTTCATAGGCAGATGGTGTCATCTCTGGGGTCTCAGTTCTGTTCCATTGATCCATCTGTCTGTTCTTATACCACTTGACCACTGTGGCAGTGTAGTATGTTCTAAGGTCGGGTAATGAGAGGCCTCCCAGTGTGTTCTTCTTCTTTAGTAAGTAGTACCTTACCTATCCGGGGCTTCTTCCCTTTCCAAACAAAACTGGTGATTTGTTTCTGCATCTCATTAAAAAATGATGCTGGAACTTGTATTGGGATTGCATTATATAAATAAATTGCTTTGAATAAAATAGACATTTTCACAATGTTAAGTCTTCCTATCCGTGAGCAAGGTAGGTTTTTACATTTATCTAAGTCTCTCTTAGTTTTTTGTAGTAAGGGCTTGTAGTTCTCTTTGTAAGGGTCTGTTGTTTCTCTGGTTAGATTAATTCCTAGGTACGTATCTTCTTAGGGGCTATCGTAAATGATATTGATTTGATAATTTCTTCCTTAACAATCTCGTTGTTGGTATAAAGGAATCCTACTGATTTACTTATGTTTATCTTGTATCCTGAGACTTTGCTGAACTCTTGTATCAGTTTGAGTAGCTTACTTATAGATTCCTCGGGGTTCTCTGCATATACAATCACACTATGTGCAAACAGGGAGATTTTAACTTCCTCTTTGCCGATGCAGATACCCTTTATTTCGTGGTCTTGTCTAATTGCTCTGGCTAGAACTTCTAGCACAGTGTTGAATAGTAGAGGTGAGAATGGGTATCCTTGTCTAGTTCCTGATCTCAAGGGAAACTCTTTCAGTGTCTCTTCATTCAGGATGATGTGGGCAATTGGCTTTGTATAAATGGCCCTTATTGTGTTGAGGAAATTGCCGTCTATGCCCATTTTGCTAAGAGTTTTTAGCATTAATGGATGTTGGACTTTATCAAATGCCTTTTCTGCATCAATGGACAAAATCAGGTGATCCTTGTCTTTTGTGTTATTTATGTGGTTAATCACATTGATTGTTTTTCTGATGTTGAACCAGCCTTGCGTCCCTGGTATGGATCCCACTTAGTCATGATGGATTATTTTCTTGATATGTTGTTGTTTTCTATTGGCAAGAATTTTGTTGAAGATTTTTGCATCTAGATTCATGGGTGATATCGGTCTGTAGTTCTCTTTCTTTCTTTGGTATATTATACTTTTTTAAAGATCAGGAATATTTTTCATTTTATAAAATATTTAGACAGATCTAGAAGTCTAAGTAATGAAGTATAATTTGTAATTCCAAATATATACATTTGAGTTGGTGATTAAAGCTCAGTTGTGAACCAAAGGGTCAGTAGTTCAAATCTACCAGCTGTTCCTTAGAAATTCTGTGGGGGTAGTTATACTTGTCCTGTAGGGTAACTATGAGTTGGAAGCAACTCAGCAGCAATGGTTTTGGTTTGGTTTTATATTTGAATTAATAAGGGCGTCGTTTGCTTTTGATTATTGAAAAGTAGTTGAAGTATAGTAGGGACCCCTGGGTGACTGCTAACTTAAATATTAGCAATTTGAACCCATCCAGTGGCTCTGTGGCCTAAAGCCCTGGCACACAGCTTCTGTGATGAGTACAACCAGTAAAGCCCTATGGAGTAGTTCTAGTCTGTAATATGTGGAATTACCATCAGGTGGAATTGACTTGGGACAGTCAGTTTGGTTTTTGTTTTTGAAGTGTAACATACCCTGTTCTGAAATAAAAAGAACTGTATTGAATTATTTAGTTTGTAGAGTATGTTCATGAGTATCTGTAACAATCTTTATCATATTATCTACCTGAATAATTCAACTCCGGATGTTGAATGATTAGTTAATAAGGAAAGAAAAAAGAAAATGATCTTGTTTTCATCTGTTTCAATTATGAATAAATTTTCACAAAAGGTAGAAGAATTATAAAGCTCTAAAGAGACCACATACCTCATAAACCTAGAGGTTGACTCATTAGTCAGTTTAACTCAAGTTATCTAACTAATCTGCATTATTCAAATTGTTCAGTAGCCTTAGTTTGTGTATTTTTCTGTATTATTTTCCACTTAATGGTTCCTTGGCACTTCCTGTGGTCTGAGTTTGTATTTAATCTGCTACCTCCAGAGTTAGACTTTTTTGTTTGTTTACATGAATTTATGTATAACAGAAATGTACCAGTGCTTGGTGCAAAGGGAGCTCGATAAACATTTACTGTTGGGTAGCTCTTAGAATCATTTATCTTTTTCAGTAAAACCTCATATTTTTATGCTTTCCATTAATACTTGGTGGCACACTAGTTAAGAGCTTGACTACTTAACCAAAGATTGACATTCAAACCCTCTAGTAGCTCCTTGGATATCTTACAGGGTTGCTATGAGTTGAAATTGACTCTACAGCAACAGATTTGGATGTTTTGGAGCTTTAGTACTTTTCTAGTAAGACTAAAACTCTTAAAAAAGCATCACTTATTTTGCTCTGTATACCATGTTAGGTGAAAAAGTATTTTTATAAAATGATTGCACTTCTTTGTGTTGACCTTGTTATCCTTCTTATTAACTATTAGTTTTTCAGAATTTTTCTCTATTTCAATTGTTTTTTTTTTTCTGTGATTTTATGCTTTTGAATTACAGAAATATTGATTGTACTTTTTTTCTGTTTTAGGTTGCTATGGAGTTGATGGTGAGAGTGACTCTATTATGAGTTCAGCTTCTGAAAACTCCACTGAACCTTGGTTTTGTGATGCCTGTAAATGTGGTGTTTCCCCTAGCTGTGAACTATGTCCCAATCAGGATGGAATTTTCAAGGAGACAGATGCTGGAAGGTTGATGTCATAATTCTGTTTTGTAGTGTGTTTCTTTTTAGTGCTGAATTCATAATTTGCCTCTGAGTACACTGTTTTTTTTATTCTGTGTTTCTCTGTTACGTGCTTTCATTTGATTGCTTCTTTGGCTTGAGCAGATGTTGATGGGGGAGGAAAAGAGACCATTTACTGAATACCTACTTGTGCCTTTACAGCCATAATTCCATTTCATTCTAATAATGACCCTATGCTGAGATGAATGGTAAAAGCTCAATTTTATAAATACAGTTCCTGAAGCTGTCAGATCTGGAATGTAATTTGTTCAAGGCCACCAGCTGGTGGATAGTTAAATTTGAACCCAGATCTGTGTGACTTTAAGAATATATCAATTCTAAGGGGGGGAGGGGAATTAAAATAAATAAATAAATGATTTAGAAAGGGGAAGTTTAATATAAAGAATGATTCGGCTGTGACAGAAAAAGTATGCATTTATAAAAGAATACTGTAGGCTATCGTAGGGCTGAGGGGAAGTGTCCAAAGACAGACAATCTTGGAAGGATGACGCCCTTTCCTGGGCTGAGGTTCAGAGATGGTATAATTACAACCTACTTGATAGCTGGTAAGTTTACTGGTTTGCCTGGGCCAGATCTGGTCTGCCATTCTTGGCAAGTAGGTGATTGGCTGTGGGCATGCAGAAAGAGGTGAAGTACTTAGGCAAAGTTTAAAGCACGCAGTGTTGGTGTTGAGAGGGACAAAGAAAAGTGATCGACAGACCGGGCCAGAGGCCCGGGATTGTGCATATGCCTAGGCTACAGCACCAGTGGGTGTCTGCCCACAATCCTGCTGAGAAGTCCTTCTTCCTACAGTGTTGCTTTACTGAGGAAGCTTAAAAGTATGCTCATTGTAAAGGAGAAATGCTAAAGAATTCTCTTTTTGCAGAGCAGATACTACTGAAGGGTAAATTTGGAGTTGAGAAGCAATACATTGATAAACTAGCACAAAGACCTGTGTTCTCCTGACTGCATTCACATTCATCTTTCTCATCTTATCTGAGTACTTGTCATCTTATTAGTGATTACATCTTTCACCTTTTTTTTTTAAACCAGGAGAATATTATCCAGGGTGAGTGAAAGAAACAGAGAGTAATTTCTAACTTTTTTTGTCTTGTGGATTACTAATTCTCCTGCCTATCCCTCAAATAAAGAGAAGTTAAGATTTTTATTTTACTTCCTAAGGATATTTCACATTTTTTTTCACCAAGACTAACAGTAGTACAACCTAAATAATGTACTACCCTTATTTCTAAAATTTTATCATTAAAAAAGGGTAAGCGACATTTTATCCTGCAGTAAAGAACATGCTTTTAAAAGTAATAAATTTTATTAAACAGTGTTTTTCTTATTTTCCTCAATTTTGCCTCACTGATGGACTTGAGAAATGTTGCTATACGAGGTTGATAGGATAATACAGAATCGTCCTTAGAATCTTGTAGTGTGCTGATGTCCAGAAAAATGACTAGAAATCTTACTTCTTCTTTCTCTTTGTCCATAACAAAATAAATAACAAATGACTTCATGTATTGACAAGCATCTGTGGTGTGCATGCAGGTGTTAGTTTATGTTATAACTGACTTTGACCTAGAATTAGGGAGTTTAGTATAGAGTTAGAAGTGTGGGCCTTTAAGTTGGACCCTCTGTATTTGGATTGTAATCTTCTTTTCACTTCTTGTGCTTCAGTTTCTTTGCACTGCTGAGAGGATAAAATGAGCTGATTATGTGAGACAGTGAACACAGATTCTGGGCTGTATTAAGTGCTTAATAAATAGCTTTGTAATTCTACTGCTACTCCTCCTGGTGCTGCTATTAATACTTTCTTATTGACAATGTTTTGTAGTACTTTTAATCAGGAAATCATGGAGTATAAGCTGCGTAAATTCTTCCTGATCACTCTTCAGTTCTGAGAATTGAAATTTTTTAATGTTTATTAGGAAGAACAGTTTCTGAAAACAGTGCTTCCTTTTAGGGAAGAAATTTTGTTTTACATTTTTGTCTTTTTATTTATTTACTTTTGTTTACTTATTTAAAAGTTTTCCTGAAAAACTATGAGGTGGCTGTCTGTTGTGTTATGATATCCACTTGTACATTTGTTCCTGAATGAAGAAAAGGGAGACCTGTTAACTATTTAAATAATTGTAAGAGATGTTTGTATTGGCTGGGGTGAATGTTACATTGCCTTGATGATGCAGCCTGGCAAAAATTGTCTTATACTCTTTGAACATTTTATATATGTCATGGCTACACTTCTATAGGCTATTGCAGAAATTATAGGTCTTAGTAACGATTTTCAAGGATGTAATACTAGATTGATTGAAGACATAAAAAGCCAAGATTTGATAAGCCATTTAGTATTCTAGCTTCAAATGGAAAATAGCGGAAAAGAAAAAGTTATATATGTAGACAATGAAAAAGATTTTGAAATTCACTTTTGTCATATGGGCTTATTAATTAATTAGCCTTTTTTCCCTGTGGATGTAAGTGGGAGCCACAAGTTCTGTGTAGAAAATTATGTGATTTCATGGGAGAAAATCATGAGTTCATTTTTGCTATTGAAGTTTTATGTCATTTCTTAGGGAGAGTATTTTATCTTAAGTGGTCTCATAAAGCTGGTGTGGGAGAGTATCAGACATACTTTTCTTCCGTATGTTCTTTGTTGGATGTCGTCAAGTGTGCTGTGAAAAGAAATATGACTATGAGCTAAACTCCTTAATTTTTGAAAATAAACATTATTGTGAGTAGAAGAGAACATTGAATTTTTCAAGTCTCAGTTTTGTTACTTGTTAACTTTGTTATCTTTGGAGATCATTTATTCCTTCTGAGCCGTTTCTTTATATGCAAAATGAGAATGACCATCTTGTAATCACAGGAAGCTTTGAAGATTTTTTTTTCCTTTATAATTAAAATGTTTTAAATGAAGTCAGAGTGCTAGACGCTGTATTATAAGCACTTTACGATTTCCTACATGGTACTTCAGGCCTGATAGACACTTTGAAATTGATTGTTGAGTGAATAAATGAAGAAATGACAGATGTATACTGTTTAAGTAAATTTGTATGCTGTAAAAGGCACTACAATACATTTAAAAATTGAATTTGATTAATAGTTTCCATTCTGAATTTACAGAGAACTATCCTTCTGCTTTGCTTTATTAAAATGTATAAGTTAAAAAAAATCAGTGATTTCTGTGGTAGAATGACAGTACTGACTCTTTGCTTTTTGGTGGTTTTATGTGGTGCTTGTTTTCTGCTCCCTTTGCAAATCAACCTCTCATTATAGCTACAAGCAGAATGGATGGAAAGTAAGAAGGACGATTATTTTTTTTTTTCATTACCCAATTTGTTGTAACTACAAACCTCTGAAATATGTTCAGCTAAACAAATAAACAGGAAACTATTTGGAACTGGTATTAAAAAGGATCAAAATGGCCTTCACTGTGAATTTCAGTGACTTTGGTATGTATTCTAACAAAGGCTTCATTGGCATCCGCATACAGGTAGTCAGGGAAAGGATACATTTGTGTGCCAGTCACACTGAAATGACAATTTAAATTTATAGTACTTTTGTGACACATAGTAGAACATTTTAAGAAGGTCAGTATGAAGCAAACAGCCAGCTGTTGGATTTATCGAAGATAAACTCCTACAGAGTATAACGGCATTGAATACACCAGTGGAGCATGAGAAAGCTGTGCAAATTAAATTGAGAAATCAGCCATTTGTTGAAGATGTATATCTTTATATGGAACTTCACAGGATGAGTTTGGAAGGTTGAATTAAAACATTCTATCAAGAAAATCTCTTAGTATGTTTTTTTTCCTATAAAGAGATAATTTTTAAAGATAAAGAACTTTTTACCCGAGCACCATTATTAGTCTCATTCCTTTAAAATTCAGTGAGTTACAAAACAGAACCATATAGAATTCAGAGCATCTTTACCTGTTGTAGAAGATTTTTCATTACTGTATACTGTATATATACTGTAATTCAGAGATATTTTCCATCCATTTTTACTCCTTTTTGCATAGAAGTGATATTGATCTGCCATTTCAATTTCATAGTCAGTGATCTCACATTTTGCTTGGTTGTAAGGAAACAGAAAGTAATACTTTCTAATACAGTAAAAAAACGTTCAGAGCAGTTTTAAAAAAGTAAAGATCAACATCCTTTTTTTCCCCTAGTGCACTGAAATTTTTTTTTCTTCATTTTTTTATTGTGGTTAAGTGAAAGTTTACAATCCGAGTAAGTTTTCCGTACCTGCCTCTCTACAACTCTTAACTGCTCTCCTCACCCTGTGACTCTTTACTTGCGGTATTCATTCAACCAGCACTGTCTCCTCTTCTCTACTCTCTCTTCTCCCCTCTAAAAAGAAACCAGTAGGACAGCCTCATATATATATATATAAAACCATAAAGTACACATACCATATGCATCACTCTGTGCCCCCAGGTACAGTCCATTCTTTGTCTGAAGTATTGACTTCAGTACTGGTTTCAGCTCTGGGCTAGTAGCCAGGTATAGGGGTCATGTTCTCGGGGGTCATATAGGTTGTCAGACCGTCAATTCTGGTCTTTCAATAGAGTTCTTGATTTGCACACCTCTTTTTCTTGTGCTATGTCAGAGACTCTACACTGTGTCCATTGGCTGTTTCAGGTGGTGGCAGGGCAACATCTGGTTCTTGTCTCCAATCATTGAAAATTTCCTTATATTATTAACTTTGTTCTGCCTGGTCTTTTAGTAGTCATTTTCACCTGGGAAGAAAGAAAGTCAAATTGTACTAAAATTTAGCATTAAAATAAGTCCTTAGAGATTGCCTAACAGCCTTTGGAAAAAAGTGACAAGAAACAACAGTTTTGCCTAATTATTGCAGAGTAACAGGTTGATGGTTCTTAAAGTAGGTTCCTTGATTCTTGTTTTAGTCATTTGGTACTGCTCTAACAGAAATACCACAAAGTGGATGGTTTTGACAAAGAAAAAATTTTCTCTTAAATACAGTCAAGTAGGCTACCAGTCCGAATTCAGGGTATCTACACCAGGGGAAGACTTCCTCTCTTTGACAGCTCTGGAGGAAGGTCCTTGTGTTGCATCAGTGTTTGGTCAGGAAGCATCTTGGCTCAGGAATGCTGTATTCCTGGTGCCACTTTTTTGATGGTATGAGATTCCCAACTCTGCTTGCTTTCCTTTCCTTTTATCTCATATAGGATAAAACATGGTATAAGGCACACTCCAGGGAAACTCCCTTTACTTTGGAGCTGGGAGCTGACCTTAAGAAAGGTGTTACACTCCCGCTCTTAATTCTCTCTAACATAATTCACTCTGTTAACCACAGGCAGAAATTAGGATTTACAGCATCAAAAAATCACAAAATGTAGAATGATCACACAGTATATGGAATCATGCCGAGTGAAATGGCTGTGTACAATTTTGGGGGCACACAAATCAATCTATGACAATTCTCAAAGTGCTTAAAATAGTGAATGCAAATGCCCTTATGTGGATATGAAAATTATGTTTTCTTGCATTTGAATAGTAGTTTTAATACAGATATGTAAGAGTAATAACTAAGTCTAAGTGCAGTAAATCTTCCATGAAAGGCAATTATAGTAAACTCCATTTTGTCTAGGCTGTCGGAAAAGCAGTGTGTATTGCAGTCTCTTTTTCTGTAGCTAAATGATATCATTTTGTTGATGTTCCATGTTCTTTAGTCTTGTGTCTAAGATTTAAGGCCTAACAATAGAATTCTGTGAGTAGTATTTTGATGCAGCACATGTTTTGTGTGTTTATTTTTCATGGGAATTTCATAAAAGAATTTCATAGCAAAATCATGTCTCCTCCCTTTATAGGTGGGTTCACATTGTTTGTGCCCTGTATGTTCCTGGAGTAGCCTTTGGAGATATTGACAAGTTACGTCCAGTAACACTGACAGAAATGAACTATTCCAAATATGGTGCCAAGGTGAGAGAATTTTTTTTTTTTATGATTGAGTGAAAATGTACATTCCCATGTAGATTCACATGCTCAGCTATATGCAGCTCCCACTGCTCTCCCTGCCCCGTGACAGCACACTCTTCCTCTCTGCTCCATGCATGTCGTATCCTCTCAGTGATCTCCTATCCCTTCTGTTTTAGTCAGCTAGGGCTGCTCTAACAGAAATACCACAGAGTGGATGGCTTTAACCAAGGAAGGTTTATTCTTACACAGTCCAGTAGGCTACAAGTCCCTATTCAGGGTGTCTGCTCCAAGGAAAGGCTTTCCCCTTGTCGGCTCTGGGGGAAAGTCCAGTATTGCATCAGTCTTTGTCCAGGGAGCATCTTGGCACAGGAACCACAGGTATGAAGGACGCTCTCTACTCCTGGTGCTGCTTTCTTGATGATAAGAGGTTCCCAATTCTCTGCCTGCCTCTCTGTCCTTTTATCTCTCATAGGATGAAAGGATTAAGGATGGGGCAAGCCATACTCCAGGGAAACTGCCTTACAATGGAGCAGGGAGGTGATCCTATGAAGGGATTTACAGCCCCACCCTAATCCTTTAACATATGGCATAGGAAAGCCACAAAATGGAAGACAGTCACAGGATACTGGGAATCATGGCTCAGCCACACGGCTGCACATATTTTTGGGAGGACACAATTTGATCCATGACACCTTCCTTGCCACCCACACCCCCCTTCCAGTAAGAGGTCAGCAGGACAACATCCTGTAGATGCATAGAACCATAAACTGCAAACATGATTTGGTGACTCTGTTGCCAAGTGGAATCCATTTGTGTCCGAAGGGTTGACCTCCATTATGATTTGTGGACAGGGACAGCATCTGGTCCAGGGGCCCTGCTCCCAGGGGAACTCCGAGTCCCCTGAACCATCAGTTGAGATCTTTTAATGGAGATTTCAGCATGCACTCCTTTTTATTCTTGTTTTGCCAGTGAGACTCAACTTTGTGAGCTCCATCATGGCTACTGCTGGTGGTGGCCAGGCACTATCCAATTCTTCTGGTCCCAAGTTGATGCAGTCTCCCACTCATGTGGGTCTGTCTGTCTTCTGGGTTCTCTTTCCGCCATGTTATTTTGGTCCTTGGTGATTGTCTGCTCCTGCTGAGTTGGGACCATTTGTTGTACCCTCAGGTGGCAGCTTGGCAGCTTTTAAAAACACAGACTCAGGTTGCCATTCACCAATGTGGGGTGCAGTAGGCTCTCTTAGCAAAATGCTGGTTGTGCCAATTGGCCTTGATTTCTGCTGAGCGCATGGTCCTTGTCCATGACCGCCTCTCCCCTGTCCCCCAGCTACTCTGTCCTGCAATATTGGGTTAAGATGGGAGGAGTAATCATGTTATGTTATGTTAAAGTGCAGTTAATAATTGATCTTCTTTCTAATGTGTGTTGCCACAGGTTTCAGCCAACCAAATTTCTATCAACTATCAAAACCCTTCCGCCCTTGCCCTCCCTCCTTCCCGACCCTTGTAGCCATCAAAGAGTGTTTTCTTTTATGCATGAGTCTGTTTTACGTTCTTATTGTAGGGGTCTCATACAATATTTGTCCTTTTGTTGCTGATTACTCAGACTCAGCATAATGTCCTCCAGTTGAAACCAAGTTACGAGATATTTCCTAAAATCATCATTATTCTTTATCATTACATAGTGTTCGTTGAGTACATATACCATAGTTTACCTATCCATTCCTCTGTTGTTTGGCATCTGGGTTGATTCTATCTCTTTGCTATTGTGCACTTTACTGTGATAAACATTGCTGTGCATGTATCAGTTGATGTGAATCGCCTTAATTCTGTAGGATATATTCTGAGCATTGGAATTTCTGAATCAAATAGTATATCCACATCCAGCTTTTTAAGAAAGCACCAGATTGCTTTCCAAAGAGGTTGCACCATTTTGCAGTCCCACCAATATTGTAGGAGAGTTCCAGTTTTCCACAGCATCTCCAACATTTGTTGTTTGGCGTTTTTTTGGATCATGGTCAACCTTGTTGGGGTGAGATGGTATCTCACTGTAGTTTTGATTTGAATTTCTTTAATAGCTAATGATCATGAGCATGTCTGCTTGTGTGTTTTGGCTGGCTGGATCTCCTCTGTAGAGAAGTGTCTGTCCATTTCCTTTGCCTACGCTTAATTGGATTACGTAGCTTTTTCTTATTGACATTTTGTAGTACCTTATAGATTATGGAGATCAGGTGTTGGCCTAATAGAGAGTTGCCAAATTTTTCCCATTATGTAGGTGGCCTTTTAATTCTATCAATAAAGTCTTTGGATGAGCAAAAGTGATTTGTAGTAGTTCCCATTTATCTATTTTCTCTTCTGTTGTTGGTGGTTTGTTTGACAGATTTTGAAGATTGTCTGTGTTGTGTATTAAACCTTTCACTGTGGTTCCTACTTTCTGTTGGATGAGCTTTATCATTTTAGATTTGATATTTAGGTCTTTTATCCAGTTTGAATTGGTTTTTGTGTAAGGTGTAAGATATGGGTCATGTTTTCAATTTTTTGCAGATGGATATACAATTTTGCCAGCACCACTTGTTGAAGAGATTGTTTTTTTCCCCAGTTTAGTGTCCTAGGATCTTTTTCGAATATCAGCTGTTCATAGGAAAGTGGTGTCATCTCTGGGGTCTCAGTTCTGTTCCCTTGATCTATTTGTCTCTTTTTGTACCAGCACCAGGCTGTTTTGAGTACTGGGGCAGTGTAATAGGTTCCAAAGTCAAGTAGTGAGAAGCCTACCAGTGTGTTCTTCTTCAGTAGTGCTTTACTTATCTGGGGCTTCTTTCCTTTCCAAACAAAGTTGGTAATTTGTTTCTCCATCTAATTAAAGATGTCACAGGAATTTGTACTGCGATGGCATTATATAAGTAGATTGCTTTGGGTAAAATAGACATTTTCACAATGTTAAGTCTTCCTATCTATGTGCAGGGTATGTTTCTCCATTTGTGTAAATCTTTCTTAGTTTCCTATAGTAAGGTCTTGTAGTTCTCTTTGTAAAGGTCTGTTACTTCTCTGGTTTGATTTGTTCCTAGGTACTTTATCTTCTTAGGGGCTATAGTAAATAGTATTGATTTGGTGGTTTCTTCTTTAATAATCTCGTTGTTGGTATAAAGGAATCCTACTGATTTTCTTATGTTTATCTTGTATCCTGGGACTTTGCTGAACTCTTCTATCAGTTTGAGTAGTTTACTTATGGATTCTTTAGAATTCTCTGTGTATACAGTCATATCATCTGCAAATAGGAAGATTTTTACTTCTTCCTAGGGTCGCCATGAGTCGGATCTGACTTGACGGCACTTGGCTGGCTGGCTTGCTGATGCAGATGCTTTTTATGTCTTGGTCTTGTCTAGTTGCTCTGGCTGGAACTTCTAGTACAATATTGAATAAGAGAGGTGAGAGTGGGCATCCTTGTGTAGTTGCTGTTGTCAAGAGAAATTGTTTCATTCTCTCTCCTTTCAGGAGGATGTAGGCAGTTGGCTTTGTCTAAATGACCCTTATTTCACTGAAGAATTTTCCATCTGTGCCTATTTTGCTGAGAGATATTAGCATCAGTGGGTGTTGGACTTTATCAAATGCCTTTTCTGCATCAACAGACAAGATCAGGTGATTCTTATCTCTTGTGTTATTTATGTGGTTGATCACATTAATTGTTTTTCTGATATTGAACCAGCCTTGCATCCCTGATATGAATCCAACTTGGTCATGATGGATTATTTTTTGGATATGTTGTTGTATTCTATTGGCAAGAATTTTGTTCAAGATTTTTGCATCTAGATTCATGAGTGATATTGGTCTGTAGTTCTCCTTTTTTGTTGGGTCTTTCCCGGGTTTTGGTACCAGGGTTATGCTGGCTTCATAGAATGAATTTGGGAGTATTCCACCCCTTTCTATCTGAATAGAATAGTCTCAGTAGTATTGAAGATAACTCTTCTCTAGAAGCTTGGTAGAATTCTGCAGTGAAGCCATCTGGGCCTAGACTTTTTTGGTTGGTAATTTTTGGATAACTTTTTCAGTCTCATCCTTTGTGATATGTTTATTAAGTTGCTCTGCTTCAGCTTGTGATAATTCTGGTAGGTGATATGAATCGAGGAATTTGTCTGTTTCCTCTAGGTTTTCAAATTTGTTGCAGTACAGTCTTTCATAGTATTCTATTATGATATTTTTGATTTCTGTTGGATCTGTTATGACAGCTCCCCTGTCATTTCTTATTTGTTTCCTTTCTTGTTTTTCTTTAGTAAGTTTAGCCAGTGGTTTGTCAATTTTGTTGATCTTTTCAAAAAAACAGCTTTCAATCTTTTCAATTTTTTCAATTGTTTTTCTCTTCTCTAATTCTTTTAGCTCTGCTCTCATCTTTGTGATCTGGTTTCTTCGTGTGCCTAAGTGGTTTCTGTGTTGTTCTCTCTCTACTTGTTCAAGATGTAGGGTTAGTTCTTTTTTTATGGTTTCTTTCTTCCTTCCAGATGTGTGCATTTGTGGAGATAAACTGACCTCTGAGCCCTGCTTGGCTGTATCACATAGGTTCTGGTAGTATTTTCATTCTCATTGGAATCCATAAAATTCTTGATTGCATCCTTGATTTCTTCTGTATAACCCATGGCTTTTTGAGCAAGATGTTGTTCAGTTTCCACTTGTTTGGTTCCACTTTCTGTCTATGATTTTTCTGCTTTTGATTTAGACTTTATGGTTTTGTGATCCAAGAAGATGCTTTGCATTAATTCAGTGGTATGGATTTTGTTGAGAATTGCTTTATGTCCTAACATATGATCTATTCTGGAGAATGTTACATGTACACTGGAGAAGAAGGTGTAGTTGTCCGCTGATGGATAGAAAGTTCTATGTGTGTTGATGAGGTCTAGTTGGTTAATGGTGGCAATAAGGTCTTCTGTGTCTTTATTGAGCTTTTTCCTAGACAATCTATCCAGTATTGAGGGTGAAGTGTTGAAGTCTCCCACTGGTACTGTGGAGTGATGTATCTCATTTTTTAGTGCTCTCAGTGTTTCTTCCATGGATTTAGGTGCTCTAATATTAGGTGCATAAATATTTAATATTGTTAAGTCCTGCTTGTGTGTTGAACCTTTGAACCTTTCAGCAATAGTGTGCATCCTTGTCCATGATGGTGGATTTTACATTAAAATAAATTTTATATGAGATTAAAATTGCCACACCTGCTCTTCTTTGTGTGTTGTTAGCTTGATATATATTATTCCATGCTTTAATTTTCAGTTTGTTCATATCTTTAAGTCTAAGGTGAGTTTCCTGTAGGCAACATATGGATCTGTCATGTCTTTTGATCCTTGATGTCACTCAGTGTCTCTTTACTGGAGCATTCAGTCTATTCACACTCAATGTAGTTATTGATAGGTATGTGTTGAGTGCTGCCATTGTGTTATATTTATATCTGTGTGGTGGTTTTTTCTGTTGCTGCTATTAATCTGTTTGGGGACATTGTTCTTTGTGAGTTGATTTTTCACCTTTTTCATGGTTGATTTTGTAGTGGTTGAGACTCCTGTATTACGTTTCTTGATTTGATATGTTGCATCTGTATTGTACTTTATGACTGTCCCTATAATTCCCCTTACGAAACTATGTATAAACCCAGTTTGAATTGCTGTCATTCTTATCAACTTCCTCTCCATCTGCAAGGACTATAACAACTTTAGTCCATCCCGCTTTTTAATATGATGACTCATAGTTTTCACAATATGATCACTGGATTATTTCTTTCACTATTACAGCTTTGATTGAGTTTGGAGCCTTCCTTAACTAAGTAGGTTCCTGTGTTTGCTTCTAAAATATAAAGTTAGTGGTTTTGTTCTTCTAAGCCAAGAGATTTTTTAAGTGTTTCTTGTCACTTTGGTTTGGTTTTTACAAAGTCTCTGAGTTTCTGTTTATCTGTGACTGTCTTAATTTCGTTTTCATATTTGAAATATTTTTGCAGGCTTTCTAATTCGTGGTTGGAAGTTCTTCTCCTTAAAGGCTTTGAATGTGTCCGGCCACTGTCTCTGTGTCAGCATTGTTTCTGCTGAGAGATCCAACAAAAGCCTCCGGGCTTTCCCTCTGAATGTTATCTTTGCTTTGAGTCTTGCTACCTTTAAGAGTTTCTGGATATGTTTCATTTTGATAAGCTCAATTATAATATGTCTTGGACTCTTTCTTTTGAGATTTATATTGAGTGGTGTTTGATATGTGTCTTGGATATCTATATTCTCTTCTTTTGTAATTTCTGGGAAGTTTTCTGTCAGCAGTTCAGTAGCAACACTCTTCTGTGTTCTCAGGTGTCTCGCCCTGATCAGGAACTCCAGTTAATCATAGATTGCTCCTCTTAATAGAGTCCCGCATGCTTCTTAATGGTTCTTCATTTTTCTTGTTTCTTTTTCTGATTTCTCTTCATAGATGCTGGAGTGAGGGTCTCTGCCTTCGAAGTCAGAAAGCCTGTTTTCCATTTGTTCCGTTCTGTTTTCTTGGCTTTGAATTGAAGTTTCTGTGTCTTTGATTTTGTTCTTGATCTGTTGGATTTCCATGTACTGATGTTCCATCAGATCAAACAGCTTGCTTAATTTTTCGTTTTGCTCTCCTGTCTTTTGTATAAGGTCTAGAAGGGCTTTCTATATAATTCTTCTGTAGTCACCTTCCAATAGTTTCAGAAAGGTTTCTTCATCTGGTAAGTTCTTCTTTGGTGGTTTCTTTTGGGGACCTTCTGAAACCATGGGTGTTTTCTTTGTTACGCTTTTATCTAGAGTTTGTTTCTTTTGGAATATCATGTGAGTCAGTAGAGGCTGGGAGAGATGCTGTAAGGATGGACCACAATTGTTTCTCTAGGCTGTCTTAAACTATAATTTAGAAGGTATTTGACAACTTCTAAAGTCAATCAGGTTTTCAGGTGTGCAGGTCCCTCTTCCCAGCTGGCAAAGTAAGCACCTCTGTATCCAACCCCAGATGTTATAAACTAGTCAAAATACAGAAAGGCTACTGCCCTGCTGGCCTCTTCTGCTGGGTGAGAGCCATAATTGATACTGTGTGGAATACTGCTTTTCTGCCATAAAAGCTCTCTCCTGCCTCCCAGCCTAGGAATGAGGTTCAGCCAGACCTCCACATGGGTGTATCCACCTCCAAGTGGAACAAGATGGCGTCCTACACAAGCTGCCCACCTACCTCAGTGTAGGCTACTCAATGACAGATGTGGAAAGAGAGGCCAGAGGTGCCGAGATGCACAGAGTCCAAAGCTGGGCTTTCAAAATATGGCAGTTTTGCCTGCTGATCCCACCAGCAGTGCATCTGAGATTAGCTGCTAGTTAAGTCCCAGCTCTGCCCCCCTGCTAAGACAAAGGAAAAAAATGTTACAATGTCAAGTTACCTTTGGTCAGTGAAAGCCAGCACTCACCAAGAGCTGGGGTCAGCAAAACAGAGGAAGTTTTCCATTCAGTGGTAGGAAGTCCAAATTGACAGTCCTATGCTGTGTCCTAAGGTTCACAGATGTGTTTAGATGTGTGTGTTTATTCCGCGATCTTGACTATGCCCTCTGGAGAATTTTTTTTCCTAATTATCTGATTTATATGACTTTATTAATATGATTGTTGTCTCCAGAAATGTTTACTTTACTACTTTGGAAAAGAGTAAACTTTGGTTATTATGAATTTAGGATATGTGCTATTGCATGGCACATAGTGATCTCTGAGACCAAGTGTTTATAATCAGTTGAAGCAAAGACAAATTTCTGCCTTTCTTTTTGATGCAGAATTTATCAAAATTATGAAAACAAGTAAAAGAAAAATTATTTTACTCAGGTTTCAAGGACTGGTTTTATTTTTATGACTGTGTAACTTTCAGTGTAGCAAATGATTCTCAGCCTTCACAGTTGTAAATTGCTTTTAGTGACTTGAGTGTTAGAATTGTAGTTTATGTCGACTCTGACTCGACGGCACTCAGTGCTTGAACAAGTAGACTTAAGCTTTTAGTTATTGCAAACATCCTGGAATACTGATTAAACACTGATGTATTCTCTTACCTTTACTGTTGGGAAATTGTGAAGGAGACTTTTTTTTTTTAGTAGCCATGATTCAAAAAGTGTATTTGACAGAGTTCTGATATCATCTTCTTTACTGATTTGGAATAAACTTGATAAGTTGTTCCACTCTTTGTTTTTGGCTTCTTTCTCTTGTACTTTAGATAAAAGTTTACAGAGCAGGCTAATTTTTCATTGAGCATTACAGGTATTGTTTTATGGCAATAAAACAATCTTGGAAGGCACATTGTTGAAGACCTTCAGTACTGGATTAAAGGGTGGTTAGGGAGTTCATACAGTATTACATTTTAGAAAATGGGACATTTAGAGTTTTTGCTTTTATTAAGCTTCTTTACTTCTGTTTTTAAATATTTTGTTGTATTTTAGGTAAAAGTTTACATAGAAAATTCAGTTCCCATTCAGCAATTTCTGTACAGCTTGGTTGCACTTTTCACAATGTATCAGCATTTTCATCATTTTCAGTCTGTTCTGTTTCACTGATAGAGCCTCCCTTCCCCTTTTTGCCTTCTGATCTTTGCTCTTGGGTAGCTGTTGACCATTCGGTCTCACATAGTTGATTGTTTAAAGAACTTATTACTCACAGGTCATATTGTGTATTTTATGAGCCTCTATATTATTTGACTGAACACTGACATCTAGGAGTAACTTCAGTGCCAAGTTCAAAGGCTTTGTTAGGATGATAGTCTTGGTGATTGCTGTAGTCTGTGTCAGTCCATTAAGTATGGCCTATTTTGTTAATTTGATTTTTGTTCCACATTTTTCTCCCCAAAAATAACCTCTCTCAGATCTTCAGTTGTGTCCCTGGTGAGAACAGTAGGTAGTGATAGCCAGAGACCATCTAGTTCTTCCAGTTCAAGTTGGAAGATGCCGTGGTTCATGTGGGCTCCCAATCCTGTGGACTAGTTTCTTCTTTGAGTCTTTGTTTTCCTTTGTTCTCTTTCGCTCCAGATGAGTAGAAACCAATAGTTGTATCTGAAATGACTGCATATAAGGTTTGAGGACTCCAGATGCTACTTACTAAACCAGAATGTAGAACATAAATTTTATGAACTTCATTACGCTAAGTGTTGCCCTGTGAGGCTATGGTCTTAAAATTTTTCATATATTATTACATATGCAGCATACACACAAACATGTACATGAATATGTGTGTTTATATATGTGTATATATATATATATATATATATATATATATATATGCCTATAGATACATCAGGAAAGGAGGGTAACAGCATCCAGTATGAAGGTAGCACCATCAGGTAAGGAGGATACCAGCATCAGGTAAGGGAGATAACAGCATCAGGAAGGAGGGTGACAGCATCAAAGAAGGCAGATAACAGAATCGGGAAAGAAGGGTAGCAGGATCAGGCAAGGAGGGTAGTAGCATCAGGTAAGCAGGGTAACAGCGTCAGACAAGGAGGGTAACATCATGAGATGAGAGTAACATCACGTAAAGAGGGTAATACCATCAGGTAAGAAGGAGAATGCCATCAGGTAAGGAGGGTAACAGCATTAGGCAAGGAGGATAATAGCATCAGGTAAGGCAGATAACAGCATCAGATAAGGAGGGTAACAGCATTAGGTAAGGAGGGTAATACCATCAGGTAAGGAGGGTAACACCATCAGGTAAGCAGGATGATACCATCAGATAAGGAGGGGGTAAGCAGCCCCCACTTGTCTGTCAGTGGAGGCTTGCTTGTTGCTGTGATGCAGGAAGCTATGCCACTGGTATTTAGGTACCAGCAGGGTCAGCCATGGTAGATAAGTTTCAGCTGAGCTTCCAGACTAAGACGGACTAGGAATAAGGACCCAGCAGTCTACTTCTGAAAGGAACTAGCCAGGGAAAACCTTATAAATAGCAGCTGAACATTGTCAGATATGGTGCCGGAGAGAGCCCTCCAGGTTGGAAGGCGCTCGGAAGACAACTGAGGAAGAGTTTCCTCCTCAAAGTAGAGTCGATTTTGATGACATGAGTGGAGTAAGGCCTCTGGGTTCTTCATTCACTGATGTGGCACGACACAAAATGAGAACAAACAACTGCAAACATCCACTAATAATCAGGACATGAAATGTACAAAGTATGAATCTAGGAAAACTGGAAATTGTCAGAAATGGAATAGAACGTGCAAACATTGACATCCTAGGCATCAGTGGACTGAAATGGACCTGTTTTGGCCATTTTGAGTCTGACAATCATATGGTCTACTGTGCTGGGAACAAAACTTGAAGAGGAACAGTGTTGTGTTCATCATCAGGAACATTTCAAGATCTGTCCTGAAGTTCAGTGCTGTCAGTGAGAGGATAATATTCATATACTTGCAAGGGTATTATTCAAATTTACACACCAACCACTAAGGCCAAAGATGAAGAGATTGAAGATATTTACCAGCTTCTGCATTCTGAAATTGATGGAATATGCAATCAAGATGCATTGATAATTACTAGTGACTGGAATGCAAAAGTTGGAAACAAAGAAGAAGGATCAGTAGTTCGAAAATACAGCCTTGGTGAGATCACACGATGGAATTGTGCAAGACTAATGACTTTTTCTTTGGAAATACCTTTTTTAACCAATACAAATGGTGACTGTACACATGGACCTCACCAGATGGCATACACAGGAACCAAAGTGACTACATCTGTGGAAAAATATGATGGAAAAGCCCTATATCAGCAGTCCAAACAAGACTTGGTGCAGACTGTGGCACAGATCATCGATTGCTCATATGCAAATTCAAATTGAAACTGAATAAAATTAGAACAAATCCGCAAGAGCAAAAATATGACCTTGAGTATATCCCTCATGAGTTTAAAGACCATCTCAAGAACAGATTTAATGTGTTGATCACTAATAACTGAAGATCAGACGAATTGTGGAATGACATCCAAGACATCATGCATGAAGAGAGCAAGAGGTCATTAAAAAGACAGGAAAGGAAGAAAAGACCAAATTCAGTATCAGAGGAGACTCTGAAACTTGCTCTTGAACATTGTGCGGCTAAAGCAAAAGAAAGGAATGGTGAGGTAAAAGACCTAAACAGAAGATTTTGGAGAGCAGCTTGAGAAGACAAAAGAAAGTATTATAATGACATGTGCAAAGAGCTGGAAATGGAAAAGAAGAGAAGAATGTGTTCCGCATCTCTCAAACTGAAAGAACTGAAGGAAAAAATTCAAGCCTTGAGTTGCAATAGTGAAGGATTCTACTGGGAGACTGTTAAACAACCCAGAGATCATCAAAAGAAGATGGAAGGAATACACAGAGTCATTATACCAGAAAGATTAGTCAGTGTTCAGCCATTTGAAGAGGTGGCATATGATCAGGAACCAAAGGTACTGAAGGAAGAAGTCAAAGCTGCATTGAAGGCACTGGCAAAAAACAAGGCGCCTGGAATTGATGGAGTATCAGTTGAAATTTTTCAACAAAGAGATGCAGCACAGGAAGTACTTAGTCATCTATGCCAAGAAATTTGGAGGACAGCTACCTAGCCAACTGACTGGAAGATATCCATATTTATACCCATTCCAAAGAAAGGTGATCCAACCCAATGTGCAAATTGTCAAACAGTATCATTTATTTCTCATGCAAGTAAGAGTCTGCTCAAGATCATTCAAAAGCCACTATAACAGTATATTGACAAGGAACTGCCAGAAATTCAAGCTGGGTGCAGAAGAGGACATGGAACCAGGGATATCATTGCTGATGTCAGGTGGATCATGGCTGAAAGCAAGGAATATCAACAAGATGTTTCCTTGTGTTTCATTGACTGAGCCAAAGCATTCAACTGTGTGGATCACACTAAATTATGTCTAACGTTGTGGAGAATGGGAATTCCAGGACACCTAATTGTGCTCTTAAGAAACCTGTATATGAATCAAGAGGCAGTTATGTGAACAGAGCAGTGGGACACTGCGTGGTTTAAAGTCAGGAAAGGCATGCATCAGGGTTGTATTCTTTCACCATTTTAATCTGTATGCCAAGCAAATAATCCAAGAAGCTGGATTATAGAACAAGCATCAGGATTGGAGGGTGACTCATTAACAACTCGTGTCATGCAGACAACACCACTTTACTTGCTGGGAAAGAAGAAGATTTGAGATACCTACTGATGAAGATCAAGGACCACTGTCTTCAGTATGGATTGCACCTCAACATTGGGAAAACAAGAATCCTCACAACTGGACCAGTAAGTAACATTGTCATAGACGGAGAAAGAATTGAGGTTGTCGAGGATTTCATTTTACTTGGGTCCACAATCAACACCCTTGGAAGCAGCAGTCAAGAAATCAAAAGATGTATTGCATTGGGAAAATGTGCTGCAGAGGACCTCTTCAAAGTATTCAGAAGCAAGGCTGTCACCTTGAAGACTAAAATGCACCTGACCCAGGCTGTGGCATTTTCAGTCACATCATATGCATGTGAAAGCTGGACTATGAACAAAGAAGACAGAAGAATTGATGCCTTTGAATTGTGGTGTTGGAGAAGAATGTTGAATGTACCATGGATCTCCAAAAGAACCAACAGATCTGTTCTGAAAGAAGTACAGCCAGAGTGCTCCTTGGAAGCAAAGATGGCAAGACTGCATCTTAACATACTTTGGACATGTTGTCAGGTAAGATCAGTCCCTGGAGAAGGACATCGTTACTGGTAGAGTGGAGTGTCAGTTAAAAAGAGGAAGACCCTTGATGACATGAATTGACACAGTGGCCACAACAGTGGGCTTACGCATAAAAACAATTGTGGGCATGCTGCAAGACCTGGCAGTGTTTTGTTCTGTTGTTCATAGGGTCGCTATGAGTTGGAATCTACTCGACGGAAGCTAACAACAACAACAACAACAATATAGATACACTTGTACATGTATGTACATGCACTCACATGTGCCATCGTATACACATATATGGAGCCCTGGTGGTGTCAGTAGTTAAGTGTTTGTTTGCTGGCCAAGAGGTTGGTGGTTTGAATCCACTGACTGCTGTTTAGAAACTCTAGGGGCAGTTCCGCTTGGCTGTGTATGGTCACTTTGATGTATACATGCATATCTATCTATAGATATACACACATTATTGTCAAATATAAGTCAAGATATAAACAGTGATATTACCTCACATGACTGAAGCCAATAGTGATCTAGGAAAGTCACTGAATATGCTGTTGTCAGCTGATTGTTTTTGTTATTATTATTACCTCTTTTGTATTGTAGTGTTGTTGCTAAATGAAGTTGAAAATGATGTAGTCTCTAGCTCATCTGCAAAACTAAACACAGCGTGGTGAATTACAACTGGGAAAGGTCTTCAGGATAACATTTCCTATACATTTCTCAATCCTTATTGCTTTCTCCTGTATTCTCAGTTGCTGAGTTCAGTAGCATTTTAAATTATCTGGGCAGCTGAGGAAGATTCTATTTTCTTTGATAGATTATTCTGTAGTCTAATAGACTTTATTGTCAGGGAATTTTTTTTCATGTTCTCTTTGAAATTTCTTGCTCAGTTTCATGTTACATTAAATTGCCCACACGTGAGCAATTTAACAATTTAAACAATCTCTTTCATAATGTTGACATCCTCACAAATAATTTTATTTCTCTCTCTCCCTCCCTCTTTCATTTTCTCTGTTTTATTTTCTTTTTCTTTCACTCTCTTTTGATTTTGTTTATCTTGGTATTTTATACCATATACATTCTGCTGTTACTGGAAAAACCCCTTAGCTAGGGTGTGGGGTGTCAGAATTTGGAAATACTTCCACATCTGTAACCAGAATCTTGTTCTTGACATTTCCATTTATTGCTGATGTCTAGTATAGTACTATCTACCCACTGGATAATCATTAAGTTATTCTAATATGAAAATTGTATTTTTAATGTCTATTGAAACTTATTACCTTGCTCCTTACATGCATCCCTCACATTTTCTTTTACTCCAAGTTCTACCTTTATTACCCACTGGCAGTTTTCAAAATTTAACAAGCTTTTCTTGTATGAAGATTCTTACCAGAGCAGTGTATATTTTGAGACTAAGAGTTTCTTTTTTCTTTTCTTTTCTTTTTTTTAAAAAAACCCCTTCTGTCCTTCTGTTGTCATGCTGTGAGTCAGACCAAACTCGATGGCAGAGGATCGGGTAGTGGGTTCTGTTGTCAAGATAATTAAAATGATTTAAAAACATCAATTTGGTAGAAAGATTTTAATATCAGCAATATGTACTTTTGGTATTATGGTTTTCTTTTTTCCATTTTATAGTGAAAGAATGCAAATGATTTGCTGTATTGGGTATCACTATTGATTTCACTAAAGTATTTACTTAAGGTTGTTTCTAGTTCTCTTAAAGACACTTAAAAAATGAAAAATTGATAATTTGGTTGCAGTGCCTGAATATTTTGGTGAATTTTCTCTGGTTTCTTTTTTATTTCCTTTCACTGTCCCAGCAGTATTACTGTGTCCAAGAGCCAGCACAGCTTAATGGTTAAGAGCAAGAGTTTTAAAGGAGGGTTTTTCTGGATTGAATCTTGATTCCCAGTTACTTTCTGTATTATTTTGAGTGAGTTATTTAACCTTTCTTTACCTTGGTTTCGTTCCTGTAAAATAAGAGTAATTATATGACCTTCCACATAGTAGTTGTATTAAATTATTATATAGGCTAATATATGTAAAGTGTTTGTAATAGTGGTGGCACATTGTAAGTCCTCAGAAGTACTTATTATTACCTTATCAGTGGTGTTCAGCTTGTTAGAATAGTATAGAAAATAATTACTTTTCTTTTTCATATAAACTCTTGATTTGACTATAATTACTGATTGCTTTGGTACACTGTTGGTTCGTTGTTAGGATATTTTAGCACTTTACTTTTTAAATTTATTTTGTTGTAGTTGAGAAAGTACCCAACAAATACTAATACAAGCATTTCTACATGTACAGTTAACAACATTGATTACATTCTTGAGGTTGTGTAAACACTTTCTGAGTTGTTCCTCCACATTTATCATAAACTCACTGCCTCATAAGTTTCCTACCTGATCTTTAGAGTTGCTGCTGTTACTTTGATCCCGTATAGATAGTTCTTAAAAGAGCATAATGTTCAATGAAGACCTTTTTTACTAGTTTAGCTAGACTTTTTGGTTTAAGGCTTAAACATTATCTCATAGCAGTAGTTTCAGGGATTCCTCCAGCCCTCAGGGATCCAGAAAGTCTAGAGTCCATGATCATCTGAGATTCCGTTCTCTGCTTTCCCCATTCTGAACAAGCTTCTTCTATATAATCTTTGGCGAGATGCTCAGTATTGGTAACCGGCATGGGCGGTTGTTAGTGGTGGTCATTAGCCACACATTCTGTATCCTCCTCCTTTTCCCGACTCTCCTTCTTCAGTTGCTCCAGGCAGATTTCTTTAGCACTTTAAAGAATTACTAGTAAACATTTGCCCCTTCATAGTACTTCCTAGATGATTTATGTGAGATGAGTTTTCTTGATATTCTCGTATAGGAATGTAGCTTCTGTGAAGATCCTCGTTTTGCTAGAACTGGAGTTTGCATTAGCTGTGATGCAGGGATGTGCAGAGCCTATTTTCATGTGACCTGTGCCCAGAAGGAAGGTCTGCTTTCAGAGGCAGCAGCAGAAGAGGTAGGTGTGTTTAAACTTGAAGGTGGCAAACATGTTCAGAACATTTCTTACTCTTGTATTATGTCCTAGCAGGTATGTATCATAAACTAAATTTTAAAAATTTGTTTCAAAATATTTAACTAGATCACTGGTGTAAAATTTCGTAGGTCTAAACAGTAATTTGTGAATACGTTTTATCAGTCTTAAAGCTAGTCAGACATTTGGACAAGACATTAACATTTTTATAGTGAGATTTGATATATAAAATGAAACATAATCCAATGTGTTTTATCACTTTAGGATATCAGCATGTTTTATGTGATGTTATGAAATTGTATTTGGGTAGCTGTCATGGATTGAATTGTGTCCCCCAAAATAAATGTTAACTTGTTAGACTCTGATTCCTGATATTGTATGATTGTTCTCCATTTTGTGATTGATACAGTATTCCTGTATGTTGTAAATCCTAGTCTCTGCCTGTGGCTCATGAGATAAGATCGGGTTATGTTAAATAGGATTAGGGTGAGATGTAACACTTACCCAGGTTTCATTCCTGATCCAATGTAAAGGGAGTTTCCCTAGGATGTGGCCTACATCACCTTTTATCTTACAAGAGATGAAAAGGAAGCAAGCAGAGAGTGGAGGACTTTATACCATAGAGAAAGAGTTCCAGGAGCACAGTGTGTGCTTTGGCTCCAGGGTGCTCCTAGACCAGGGAAAGGTTACTGAGAATAACCTTTCTCCAGAACCAGCTCAGAGGGAAAGCCTTCCCTTGCATCTGGTGCCCTGAGATTTACACTACAGCCTTCTAGACTGTGAAAGAATGAATTTCTCTGTGTTAAAACCATGTACTTATGGTATTTGTGTAATAGCACTAGATGATTAAGACAGTAACCTTGCTCTGTTTCTCCATAAATAAAGTCATTAAGTGTCTGCATCACTATCTCATCCTTTACCATTATTTTCATTCTGTAATTTTCCTTCCAGGTTTATTGGCTTTAAACAGTTAGTAGTTTTCAAAGTATATTCTGATGACCCTTTAAAACTTTATCAAGAGGGTCTGTGAGGTTGACATGATTTTTGTAATATTGTTGTTATTAGCTGCTGTCAAGTTGATTTTGCCTCATAGATACCCTATGTGGTGGAGTAGAACTGCCCTGTAGGTTTTTCTAGGCTGTAGTGTTTATGGGGTAGATCACTAGGCGTATCTTTCATGTTGCTGCTGGGTGTGTTAGAACTACCAGTGTTTTGATTAGCTTCTGAGTACTCAGTCGTTGTGCTACCAAGGCTCTTTATTTTCACAATACAAAAATGTATCTTTTCATTCTTTTCTCATAGTAACAGTGGAGTTTTCAAGAGATGATGGTACAGCATATAAATATGGAAACAGTTTTGAGAATCCAGGTACCTAGGAGGTAGCCTCCTAGACTGTGAGAGAATAAATTTCTCTGTTAAAAGCATGTATTTGTGGTATTTGTGTAACAGCTATAACCCCTGTTGGCATCAGGTCGCCAAGGAACAGCTGGTAGGTTTAAACTCACTTTTTTGTTAATAGCCAAGCTCTTAACTGTTTCATCAACTAGGGCATCTTGTCAGGTATGTACCACAACATGAAACCCATTGCTGTTGAATTTATTTCAACTCATAGTAACCCTATAGCTATAGAGACATTTTAAAAATTTGCAACAATGTAAAACAATGCCACTCTTCTGAGGTTTTTGGGGGCTATGGAAATTATAGTTTCAAAAATATTATTTATATTAACATGTAATGAGCTTATTGTTATTGTAAAATAAATCAATGACAATTTTAAATTTTCTTTTTTTTATATGGGAACTAAATTAAAAATATAATGCATAGAAATGTAAGTACTTAGGCATTGTCTTAATTACCCATAACAGAAGTACCACAAGGGAGCTTTGAAGAAAATAAATGGTTTTCCCACAGTTCAGGAGACTAGAAGTCCACATTCAGGTCATGGTTCTACGTACATGTTTCTTTTAGCTGCCAGCAGTGCTTTGTGTTCCTGGGCTAAGGCCTGTAGATACGTTTGTCTCCACTTTCTGTCTTATTCCTTTTCCTGTATGTGTCTGTGTATCTTTTCTGCCCTCTTGTTATAACTCAGAGGTGATTAGGGTTAGGATCTACCATACTCTGGTATGACCTCACTAACATAACAAAAGGAAAGCCTACTTCCAGAACAGGATCATATTTACCAGTTATAGGGATTAGAATTTCAATACATGTTTTAGGGGGACACAGTTCTATCTCTAACTGGGATTCTGAATAATTTTTAAAAGTGCTAAGGAGTCCTGAGACCAAAATGCTGACAACTACTTCTGCTTCTGTTGATTCTTTAGGATCTTTACAAAAGCAGATTAAGTGAATGTTTACTCAATAATTTTTACTGTATATTCATAGGGTGATAGCTTTATGGTTATATGTAAGCCTCTTCTGGTTATTTTTGTTTATTGGATAAATTTCCAATGTCATATAAAGAAAAATGCCTATTAATTGGACTTTTATCTTATCTCCCATCTCTTTTATAGCCAAGGAAAGCACTAAAAAAGATACTTGATGAAGTAAATTTCCTGAGTAAATCTTGAGGGCTTTTGTGATTAAATGGATCTTGCGGCAATTTCGTTTTTGATAAAAATATATTTTAGCTTATTCTGAGAAGTTATATTTTGATTCACGATAAAGAGTGCTAGGTGAACACTGAGCATTTTCACAGCTACTGGGGAGACAAAAGAATAATTTATATGGTAGGGTCATGAGCATTAGTCATGATTACACCTCAGCATGTTGAGTAGAGCTGCACAGAGATTCAGAGGACCATGTAAATCCTGGGTGAATACAGGGATCAGGGAACCTATAAGGTTAATACTTTACTTTTGGAAAATGTAGAGATTTGCTGTCAGCTCTACAGCCATTTCTTTCAGAATTCATGAGAGCTTCACATTTTATACTATGATAGTTTGGGTCCCTTTTGCTTAAATGTCATTTTTAGGATAGACAACAACTACTTAATGAAATGTGTGAATCATCCATGTATGGTAAGGTGGAATGTAATGTGGTCTGTAGTGATTTTTTTTTTTAATTAAATAAAAAATGGAAGTGTACATACTCTGTGCTTACAATGTTGGGTTAAGATAGGAGGAGTACACAAGTTATGTCAAAGTTCCATTAATATTGATCTTCTTACTAATGTATATTGTCACCAGTTTCACCCAACCAAATTTCTAACAACTGTCTAATCTAAACCCACGCCCCTCGCCATCCTATCCTCCCACCCTTCCTACCCTGTAGCTGTCAAAGAGTCTTTTCTGTTATGTATGAGTATGCTTTTAAGTTTTTATCGTAGTGGTCTCATATAATAATTGTCCTTGATAGCATTTGGCTGGCTTGGCTTTTCTGTCGCTGACTAGATTCACTCAACATAATGTCCTCCAGTTGAGACCAAATTTGAGAGATGTTTCCTGCTATCATCGTTGTTCCTTATCAATGTCTAGTACTCCATTGAGTACATATACCAAAGTTTACCCATCCATTCTTCTGTTGTTGGGCATCTGGGTTGATTCCAACTTTTTGCTATCGTGGACTATGCTGCAATGAAAATTTGTATGCGTGTATCAATTGAAGTGAATGGCCTTGATTTTGTAGGATATATTCTGAGCAGAGAAATTACTGGGTCAAATTGTATATCTATATCCATTATTTTAAGGTAACACCAAATTGCTTTCCAGAGAGGTTGCACTGTTGGTGAAGTGTCTGTCCGTGTCCTTTGCCCATTGTTTAATTGGATTATTTGTCTTTTTTTGTTGATATTTTGCAGTACCTTATAGATTATGGAAATTAGATGTTGATCTGATATGTAGTTGCCAAATATGTTTTCCCATTCTGTAGACAGTTTTTTAACTCCCTTGATAAAGTTTTTGGATGAGCATAAGTGTTTAAGTTTTAGTACTTTTCATTTATCTGTTTTTTATTCTTTTTTTTTTTTTCATTCATTGTCAGTAAGATTTTGTAGTCTGTCTAAGCCATGTGTTAGAACTTCCATGGTTGTCTGTATTTTCTCTTGCATGATCTTTATCATTTTAGGTTTGATATTTAGGTCCTTGATCAATTTTGGGTTAGTTTTTGTGTAAGATGTAAAATAAGGGTCTTGTTTCAGTTTTTTGCAGATAGACATCCAATTTTGCCAACACCGTTTGTTAAAAGACTGTTTTTACCCCAGTTTACAGCCTTTGAGCCTTTGTCAAATATCAGCTGTTTATAGAAGGATGGTGATATTTCTGGCATCTCTCTTCTGCTCCATTGGTCTATAATATATATTTTTTTGTACCCGTACCAGGCTACTTTGACTACCGTGACAATGTAATAGGTTCTAAGGTTGGATAATGTGAGGCCTCTCACTGTGTTCATCTTCTTCAGTGGTGCTTTACTTATCCAGGATTTCTTCCCTTTCCAAACAAAGTTCGTAATTTGTTTCTCCATCTCATTAGAAAATGACACTGGAATTTGTATTGGGATTGCATTGTATATGTAGATGACTTTGGGTAGAAGACACATTTTTCGCAATGTTAAGCATTCAATCTGTTTACATTCAGTGTAATTATTGATAGATATGTATTTAGTGTTGTCATGTTGGTGCCTTAATTTTTGTGTTGTTTACTTTTTTTTGTTCCACTTAATATTCTGTTCTGGGTTGTTTTTCTTTATAGGCTTTCTTTTCATCTTTTTCAGTGTTGGTGTTGTATCTGTTGAGACTTCTGTATAGCTTTTCTTGTTTTGATCTGTAGTATTGTTAGTTTGCTTTGTGACTACCCTTTTGTTCTCCCTTATTGTAGGCACTGTGTATCTAGTGATGAACAAAAAAAGCAAATTATGAGTTCTTACGGGTGCTAACATTAGGTGACAAATGAGGATGGCCCAGATAATGGAAAAGTAAATGAATATTTGATGATTAGTACTGTGAAGAAATGTAGAGCAGTATAAAATATTTAGGGAGGGATAGAAGTAGGTAGTGTTATTTTATATGGTGAGGTCAGAGAAGGACTTTATGATAAGGTAATGTGGGTGAATATAAGTAAAGGAAATTGTGGAGGAAGCCTGTGGATGTTAGGAGTGAGAGCATTGCAGGCAGAGAGAAGAATATAGGCAAAACCCTGAGTTAGGAGAGACCAGTGTGCCTGATGGATCTCTGGTGGCAGGCACAGTGGTTAAGCATTGGGCTGCCAACTTTTTGACAGTTTGAATTCACTAGCCATAACTATGAGGAAATTCTTCACTGTCCTATAGGGTTACTGTGAGTTGGAAGTGGCTTGATGACAGTGAACTTTATTTTTCAGTGTGCCTAGGATGGCATAGTGATTAACAGCTATGGCTGGTAACTAAGAAGTCTGGTAGTTCAGATCTACCAGGTGCTCCTTGGAAACTCTATTGGGCAGTTCTTCTCTGTCCCATAGGATTACTGTGAGCTGGAATTGACTCAGTGGCAATGGGTTTGGTTCAGTTTTTTGTCAAGGGGTAGGTTTAGTTCACTGAGAGAGGAGGAAGAGGTAACATGGGACCATATCATGTAAGACCTGGAGGAATGCAGGAATGACTTTCAAGATCTTACTTCCAGAGGAAAGAAGAAAACATTTTTTTAAATATCCACCACATGCGAGGCATAGTGCTAGGCCTCTTCACATGTGATCTCATTTAACTCTTACTCCTAAGGTGAGTTCAGTTATTTAACTGTGTAAAGTGAGTTTTGTTATTTTAATATCAGTTTTATGGATAGAAAATTGCATACCAGGAAGTTTAAGTTGCTGACCTAACATCTTAGTACATAAGATCTGTCTTTTCAGTCTTTACCTGACTGTCATTAGACTCACTTAAAGAGTTTTCCAAATAGAGATTCATGAGGCCCGTTTCTGAAGACTGGTTCATGTAGGTTTAAGATAAGCATTTTAAATGCAAATACTTTGAGAAACAGTACTAGTACAGCTCCATTACTGTCTTCCACTGGGTTCTCTAGAGGCACAAAACCAGTAAAGTGTATTGATGAATGTGTATATAGAGCTTTATTCCAAAGAAATGGCTCACACAATTATGGAGGCTGCTAAGTACCAAACCCCATTTGTCACGCTGCAGGCCGCAGGCTTCTCCTGACTCATGTGGTTGTACGGGCTAGCCAACCTACAATCTGCATGTCAGGTTGTAAGGTGCTGACACATGTCCCAAGAAGTGGAGATCAGAAGATGATCAGATAGAAGCACTTATCAAGGGATGCAGTATCAAGAGAGTGAACTTTCCCAGAATATCCATCTATGTTGGCTACCCCCAAGAAAACCCCCCATCCAGCTGATTGCCTGCTGACATCAGATCATCAAATGGAAGACAAGTACACAATGTCTGCCTAACCACAGAGAATCATGGCCTAGCCAAGTTGAGACATAACGTTAAGCATTATAATTTCTCTAAGGAATTTGAGGTATCAAGTCAACCAATATGCTAATTAGGACACTGTCACCATTATCTGTTTCCACATTTTTTTCATCACCTTCAATAGAAACTTAGGACCTCTTATGTAGCAACTTCCTGATTCCTCCCTCCCCCCGGCCCTGCTGACCGCTAATAAATTTTGATCTTTATGCGTCTGCCAATTCTAGATAAGTGGGGCATACTTATTGATAGCATGATGTTTTCAAGGTATCATCCATGATAGCATATATCAGAATTTGTAAGTCTGACACTTGGTCCTAATATGTAGCTCACTTCTGTAAGCATAAATCCTGTCTCACATAACTCAATTTCAACCTCATATACTTTAAAAACAATAAAATAATTATCTAGAGTGGGGCACTTGGAGATTCCATAAAATCTTTATTGCCACGTAGCATCTTCTCAATCCAAGAGTTAGAGTATGCCCTGAGAAAGCAGTTCTGTGTGTATGTTAATGCAGTCTCCCACCTGTATTTTCTTATTTTGCCACTCTGTCTTCTGAGGCACCTCTTTTTGAGTTCAAACTGCCAACCTTTTGGCTAGTAGTCAAGTGCATAACCATTTATGCACCTGGGACACCTACATTTTTACAGATTATTTTTTTTTAATACAGTTTGATAACATGTAATTATACCTAAGTTATGCATAAGTCTTGCTTTGAATAAATCTAGGAGATGTTTTGAAGAAACAAATTGTTGGCAATTTGAAGTTGATTTGGAAAGTTCAGTTTCTAAAGCAGCAATCTATCATTATGCATGAAAGTTACCTTTTAAATTTATTATAAGATACACTGTAGGAGGTTCTTCAAAAGGAAATATACTTTTATGTTAGGTTTATCAGGACCTTTTGGAGTAAAAATTTTTGCTTTCTTTCCCCACTCCCCCCTTTTTTGTCTAGGATATAGCAGATCCATTTTTTGCTTATTGTAAACAGCATGCAGATAGGTTAGACAGAAAATGGAAGAGAAAAAACTACTTGGCTCTACAATCCTATTGTAAAATGTCTTTGCAAGAGAGAGAGAAACAGTTATCACCAGAAGCACAGGTATGGCATTTATGTTCAAACTGTTACATGTTTTCTTGTAGGGTTATGCATTTCAGAACCCATTTGTGTGTATTTGTCAGTGACACGTACAGTATAATTATGCAATTCGTTTAGTTACCCAGAAAATAAATTGTTATTAGGGTAGATGGAGAGGCTAGTTTGTGGCTAAATACAGTTTTCTTCTAGCCAACAGAGCAGATGTTTATAAAGCATGTTTCCAGATACATTAAAAAATATATAACTGCTAAAGATTAGTCCAAAGGAATAATGGACTACAACTACCATGGCCTTGACCAGATTGTTTTCAATATAACTAGATGGTGCCCAGCGGTACCACCAATGACTACCCTGACACAGATTACAATAGATGGTCTCAGACAGGGCTGGAGAAAAATGTAGAACAAAATTCTAACTCGCAAAAAAAGACCAGACTTGCTAGCCTAACAGACTGGAGAAACCCCAAGAATATGGCTGCGGGATACCCATTTAGCTCAGTAAAGAAATAACTTGTGAGATTCACCACTCAGCCAGAGATTAAACAGACCTATAAAACAGGACAAGACTAAAGGGGCACACCAGGTCAGGGGCAAGCACTAGAGGAAAGGAGGGGTAAAGAAAGCTGCTAATAGGGAACCCAAAGTTGAGAAGGGAGAGTGTTGACCTGTTGTGGGGTGTTAACTAGTGTCCTAAGATAGTGTGTGTACTAATTGTTTAATGAGAAGCCAGTTTGGTCTATAAACCTTCATCTAAAGTACAATTAAAAAAAAAATTAGGAAAAAATAAGAAAAAGATGCTTAGCCTGAAAAACTACTCAAAGGAACAATCTGTTGTTGTATGTTGACCACGTCTTTTTTGTCTGTTTTACTGTTCACTTATGCAAAGGACTTGATCAGCTTGCCTATTATTTAAAATTTTTATATAAATTGAGTGAATTTATGGAGACTTACAATTACTGAAAAACTTAAGTTTAATAAGATTAGTTTCTTAAAATTCTGATCGTAGGAGAATTGTTACTTAGTTTATTGTAACCCAGGAATTATGCAGTATACTTTAAGAACTGAGGGTAGATGTCATTTGCCTTAATTGTAGGAAATTTTTGTTATCTTTACTGCCTCTGATGTTGGAAGTAAAAATCGTAATAAGCTATGTGTTCCACTTTAATATCCTTTAAATTTTGTTTACGTTTCTTTTGTAGGCGAGAATCAATGCCCGGCTTCAACAGTATCGTGCGAAAGCAGAGCTAGCTCGATCTACTAGGCCTCAGGCCTGGGTTCCAAGGGAAAAACTGCCCAGACCACTCACTAGTAGTGCTTCAGCCATTCGTAAACTGATGCGGAAAGCAGAGCTTATGGGGATCAGTACAGATATCTTCCCAGTCGACAATTCAGATACTAGTTCTAGTGTGGATGGAAGGAGAAAGCATAAGCAGCCAGCTCTCACTGCTGATTTTGTGAATTACTATTTTGGTCAGTAGAGACATCTGTAAACATTTTCAATTAGATTAGTCTTTTAATGAAACTATTTGATAATGCTGCTGAATTTTAGACATTTATTAGCCATGATACATTTATGAAGTAAAAGCATATTCATTTTCTTATAAGTTGTGGGTTGTTACAAATGTTAAGTTCATGTGTTTGTGAATAGACTTGCAAGTATTTGAAACAACGTAGGTTTCTACATGTGGGTATCTGTATGACTAGCTTCTTCCTTTGTGTATTTTGTATTTTAACTTTTACTTTCTACTAAAGTAAAATTGGATATTTAATTTAAATAGAAAGAAATATGCGCATGATTCAAATTCAGGAAAATATGGCTGAACAAAAGAATATAAAGGATAAATTAGAGAATGAACAAGAAAAGCTTCACGTGGAGTATAATAAGGTAAGTTGGCTTCCAAAACAAACAACGTGATGTAACAGGTCCTATTTGTGATTTCTATTGGTGTTTCATTTTGAAATTCTACTAGAGCTTTTAGAACCTCCCCTACCACCCTACCACTCTTCTCTTCATTATTACCATGTACACTGAGCATTTTCTGTGTGCCATGTCACATATCGTCTGAGCTGTCACATGTACTAACTTGGTTAATTCTGACCTCAACTTTACGATGTAACTTGTGATTATTAATCTCATTTTTAGAGAAAGAGCGTGAGTCCTAAAGAGGGTAATTTACCCAGGTTCACATAGGTCGTCAAGTCACAGGACTTGAGTTTTAGACCAGGTAGTCTGACGTAGTCTTTGTTTCTAACCAAGACACAGTACTTTAGAGCTTTTTTTTCTAAGATTGTAGGAAATTTATATATTGATTTTTAAACTATTATTTTCATTTTGAATTGAATCATGGTAGTACTTTTGGTAAAAAAGATAAAAACTTACGAACTTAAATTTGCATTGTACTCCTAATAATGAGAGTTGAAATAAGAAAGAAATATATAAAAGCAGGAGGATGTAGCTAAAATTTCAGATAATAAATAATGTGAGCATATAACACTGATACTGACTTATTGCTAGAAAACATTTTGAGTGATAAAAATGTAAGTAGGAAGGAAGTGTCTGTAGTCAACCACACTACAGGGAAAAGTACTACAATTAGATTCAGCACTTCTCAGTTCTGTGATCTTGACCATTTCACCAAAAACTCTATCCTTAATTTTTTCACTGGAAACAATTATGGAAATAATACCTGTATAGAGCTAGAAGCATTAATTAGCAGACTTTGTATAAAATTATATTTAAAAAAACCAAAGACCTACTGTCGTTGATTCCAACTCTTGACGAGCCCATAGGTAAAAAAAGTAGAACTGCCCATAGGTCAGAGTAGAACTGCCCATAGTGTTTTCCAAGAAGCACATAGTGGATCTGAACTGCCAGCCTTTTGGTTAGCAGCTGTAGCACTTAACTACTATGCCACCAGGATTTCCATAAAATTGTATAGTAAATGATAAAGAGATATGTTATATGTATCATTATGACTGGTAAAAATACTAATGTATGACAGGCAACAGCTTACATTTTTTGTATGCTTCTAAATAATTGTGTAGCCTTATTAGTACTGTTAATTGAATGTATTAAAGATACAAAGAATATAAATATAGATATTTTTAAAATTTACTAATAGCCAGCTAGCTAAGTGCTGTCGAGTCAGATCCGACTCATGGCGTCCCTAGGGACCAGGGTAGAAATAAGCAATCTAAATTTTCATGTTTGACTGCATATTTCAATGAAGTTTACTGACAGGACTTACTTTGTAGCTGTGTGAATCTTTAGAAGAACTACAGAATCTGAATGGAAAACTTCGAAGTGAAGGGCAAGGAATATGGACCTTGCTTGGCAGAATCACAGGGCAGGTTAGTACGTGTACAATAGCTATCTCCTATTCTTGCTCTCTGTATAATTTTCAACAAGCAGATTCCTGATACAACTGTCACTTGGCTAACTAAAGAATTCTGTTTGATCAGGCTAATCCTCTGGGAATAACGATTTCTGCCTGCAATACATCTAGAGCATTGGAAGCTGCCTGCTGAGAATCTGTAGCTTAATATGGTTATTTTAACAGCTATCTTGTTGCAAAATTTTTTGATTTACTCAAACTGATTGACCTGTTATTTGTTAATCCTGCTGCATTCTTCTTTAATTTAGCAGTTATAGGGTCCTACCATGTTGTTTGTTTGTTTTCTGTCCTGTTTTTATATTATGCTTAGTACCTTTTTATTTGAATTTAAAAAGCAAACTGGAGAGATTTATTTTGTTTTGAGCTATGTAAGAAGAAGTTTTCAAAGCTTTAATGTTAAAAAAATGTAGTTTTTACCCTTCAGCATTAGCTATTTAGTATAATCATGAAACAATTATTTTGCCTTTGAACACTATTAGCATTTTAAAGTTCTTGGTGTTGAAAACGTGACTAATTGACAAATGAATTTTTTTAAATATTCTTTTCAGTGTACTGTGTATATAGTTGGTAAATTTGAGTACTTAGGTGATAGAGGCACACTGTTGCCAGTCCTGTCACTGGAAACTAGTTTTAGTTTGTGAGGGAGGATTTTCTCAGTACAGATATTTTTCGTTGTACTTGAGAGGTTTGCAGAGTCAAATTCTTCATGTAATTTGTGTGTATGCACATATATGTATCTGTTAGGAATTGTCCCTTCTTGGTTTGTACTGTGCCATGCTAGCTGTGGTGGTGCTCGTTTTGTAATCAGGGGTGTATGTGGCCTAAATTGTAAAGCATTTTCAGAGGTGAGACCCAATGAGTAGTCACCTATAGAAGAGTAGGCTTTTGGACCTATGGGCAGATTGTTGATGGCGTTCTAGAGGAGAATATGGTGTTTTATATTTAGAATAGTGAAGGTTAAGTTCTAGCTTATTAGTTTATTTGGCAAACTAGCATTATTTGTTGACTTTGTATGCCTCATAATAATCTGTTTAGTATAAGATACTATCTACTTCATTTATTAAATGACTTCTAACAGAGGTTCACAAATTTCCTTGTGCAAATGTAAAATACACCACAAAAGTAGAATACATTTGTACTGCTGGCATAATACTTTTTTCCAGTTGGTTGAACAGATGCTGGCCCACAGGGCCACTGAGAATTGCCTTTGATAGATGATTGCTGTCTGAGAAGCTAGTACACACAGATTAGTGGGAACCCAGAGAGAATGCGTGTGCTTCTTGGAGAGTTTGGTCCAATAAGATAATTTTTCTAATTAACCTATGGAGCACCAACATAGCTAGAATGTTGAGGAAAATAAGCAGCCTTAATATTTGTTTTGTCACTTGTGCTTTTATTTTTTTATTTTCTTCTAAATGCTTGTCCTTTTCTTTCAGTTCAGTTTTCATAGTATGTTAGCATTTCTCTGAAAATGGATGAAAGTCTGAAGTTAGAGCTTTCTAAAGGAACCACCGTGAGATAAAAACTCATAATCATTTTTGTCAATATAATAACTGGTAAACCAGATTTTTCCCTTAGAGTCCAAGCATATTTAATTGGCTTAAGTGGCAAATAGAGGAAAATATTGCATTACGTTTCTTCCTTAAAACAATAAACTACATTTGTTCGAATCAATAGAAGTTGAACATACCAGCAATTTTGCGAGCACCAAAGGAGAGAAAGCCAAGTAAAAAAGAAGGAGGCACACAAAAGACGTGTACTCTTCCTGCAGTACTTTATAGGCAAGTAATTAATAATGAAATAATGCATAATGATAGAATAATGTTGTGTATTTTGAGCTAATACTTATTAGTAATGAGATACTATTATGTTAATGCCTTTATCAAAAGTGTTTTTCTAACTTGAATGACAGAAGACCTTTTTGTTGCTCTTTTAATGATAGGATAAATGACTTTTTGTATTCCTTGAAACGTGGGAATATGTCTGCGTAAGTTCTTTGGAAATAAACAGTCTTTTGAAGGGAGCTGGAAAGTCTCTTTAAGTAGTCTAGATGATTATTAATTAAAACAATAAAATAGGCAAATAGACATTTGTATTTTATTTTCTTTGGCATGGTTAAGGGCACTGCCAGTGTTTTTAGGTAGTGATGGATTTTGTATACACAATGTAAATTTATTGCCTTTCTACAGTGGTGAGCATTGAAAAGAAGGTTTCAGTCTGATTCTGTCTTCAGATTTATTTTCTCTCTATACTCAGTTGAATTAATTCTGTTTCCAGCACTACTTTCATTCCTTTTTTTTGACTCCGTATTTTTATAATGTTCACCAGTGTAATAATTCTGTATAGTCATGACTTCTTTCCATATCCAAATAGCTTAGAATCTTATTTTTTTAATGTGACTTGTTATATTGATTAAATAAGAGAGAAGTTTAGAAAACACTGCTGTGTGTGTCTGTGTGTATGAACATATGGTTGTGTATATATGAACACACACATATACACATACATGTGTACATATTCACATACACATACACATACAAAACCCCAAAACCAAACCCATCGCCATCAAGTCAATTCCAATTCATAACAACCTTACAGGACAGAGGAAAACTGCCCACAGAGTTTCCAAGGAGCAGCTGGTAGATTCAAACTGCTAACCTTTTGGTTAGCAGACATAGCACTTAACCACTACACCACCAGGGTTTGCACACACACATAATAGGCCTATATAAATGCATTAATATTTACACCACATCTTTTTCCTTTCCCAGGAACAGTGACAGTAGCAATAATATCCGTCTCTGTACTTATCATCCATTTTTTGTTGGAGGCAAGTAATCCACTAAATATGGGCAAGGTCTGCTTGTCTTAGTGTGTGCAGCATGAAGACTAACACGTCCTTGTTCTGACTTTTGCAGCCATCATATATATCACTAACTTATATGATCACAGTACATTTTTTTGTATTTTTATTTCAAAATATGTTTTAAGTGGCTTTCCTTTTTAATTCTGAGCAACTGTAAGACCAGATTGTTGTATTCTTGTGGTGCTCTTCTTTTTAGGTATTGGGAAAAAAAAGAAATTCCTAATATCATTGCTGTTTCTGTATTTGGTTGGCTCTTTTACAGCCTTGCCAACTTTTTCCTCAGTCTGTGCATTCCCAATAAAATATATACATACTTTGTTTTTCAGCTGATAGTGCTTGTGTTCTCAGGAGTAGTTGATTTTTACACAAGAACAGTTAGATTTATTAAAAACAAACAAATAACCATAACAACAATAATGAAATTCTGTGATCTTTGCAAGGAAATCCTGGTGGCATACTGGTTAAGTACTGTGTCTGCTAAACAAAAAGTTGGCAGTGCAGATCTGCCAGGTGCTCCGTGGAAGCTCAATGGAGCTGTGACCGTATAGGATTACTACGAGTCAGAATCAACTCCACAGCAGTGGGTTTGGGTTCTGTTTTTTGGGTCTTTACAGTATTTATCAGTTCATCTTCAAGGTGTTTATAATGTAAAGCGTGCAGAGTAACTCCTAGTTTTAGAAAATTAACAAATTATTTTAATTATTTGTATTTCCAGAGAAAAATTGGGCTGATGTTTAATGAACTTTTAAGTGATAAAGTAAATAAGCTCTTGGGAATAAATATCTTACCTGGCACTTCCTTGATAGTTTTGCCTCTGTTAATATTTAAAGTTGTAGTAGACGTTTTCTTAAAAAGTCTTTAGAACTAGTCAGCTAATGACATTATAAAAAGATGTGTAATAATAAAAAATTCAACAGATAAATGTTGATTACATTTTTGAATGGAAGATTCAATGATTCATGGAATTTTTAAAGTTGAAAGTATGTTGGCTGTTTCCATTGATAATAATTAATGTAATCTTTTATTTGCTACCTTCAAAGTTGTGGAATTTGTAAGAAGAACCATGATCAACATCTTCTTTTGTTATGTGATACCTGCAAACTCCATTACCATCTTGGATGTCTGGACCCCCCTCTAACACGGATGCCAAGAAAGACCAAAAACAGTTATTGGTAAGTAAAATGGAAAAGATTTGATGTTAAAAGTGGTTTGCTTTCAGTGTCAGAAGTACAAGATTACATCATACTCATTCACAATAAAGATTTAGCACATTTTAGAAGTTATTTCCATAAATAGTTATAATATGAATAAAACTGTTCTTGAGAAATGAATTTTCATTTAATTGAGTTTATTTTGGTATGTGTTCAGTGGATTCTTATGTATTTCCTAAATGCTTTATTTTTATTTTGAAATTGAATGAATGCATTAGAAATTTGCCTCCTATTTATGCATTTACTTATAGTTTAATATTTTATATCTAAATTAGTGTTACCTAAGTATTTGGTTCTGGAATTTGTTGTTTGTGGTACTTATATTTAACTTTAACCATTCAAAAATTTAGGAGCATTTGACCTGTGTCTCTGAATTATTTTTTTCATTTACTTAGATTGAACCACTATAGATACTTGATAAATGCTTGTGATAGCTACAATAAATTTTATCCTTTAATTTTAGTCCAAGGGAGAGACAGATGTTCACATTTTAATGTAATGGGAAGCTTAAATTCTTTTGTCATTATCACAGGATAGCTTTTCAGTAGTGTTCATATGTCAGTTTGTTTTCAGACATTCATACTGTCCTCTTTTTGAATGTGGTAGAGAGTATTTTGTTTTGTTATCTGTGTGTACCTGAAACTTGTTGATTTCAACAGTAAACTACTATAACATGTTAGAACACCAGAAATATTAATAAATGTCCCAGATGGTTGTCTAAGTCAAAAGCTAATTTGGTTGTCTTCAGGGCCAGGATGTTTTGTCATGACCCTGGGCATAAAGATGAGCAGTTTTCTCCTTAAATGAGGTTATAAATCTTTCTAACATTTCTGTTTGCAGAGATATGGCATATAGTTGTGTGGGCAAGTTTTGGGAAGAACTTTGATGGAAGTGCATAGTCTTTGGGATGCAAGACCTCCTCAAAGCATCTAAACTACTTAAGTCCTATGCATTTATTACAACATTTTAAGTAAAATTATAAGCTAACATCGCAGAGTAGTGACACCTTTAATTTCACATCATTTCCAGTACTTAGATTTTTTTTTTTAGCTTTTGAAATCAACTTAGTTTTGTTTAGTTATAGAGTATATTAATTTTGGAGTGAGCAAATTTTTGGTAACATTTTTTCCCTTAGTTTACCTTGAGTAGTGGTAGCAGTTTTTCTTTTTTCTTTTGAGCATTTTTATTTAACTTTGAAGTTATATTAAAAATTAAAGTAATAAATAGTTAAAATGTATCACTTCCTAAATATTCTACCTCGTTTTGCTACTGTATATGCTCTTGAGGTTAAGTCTATTAATACTATCTGTATGGTAGACAAATAATGTAGATGTGCTGCTGCATGTTTTTCCCAACTCTGCTACATTCATTGTGATGTTGGTAGCTTGAAATTTCCATGGCATGGAAATCAGGAATGGCTATAAATCAACTTTTCTACCCAAGACCCAGCCAGGTTTTAAACATTTACTAACATGAGGCTGTGTAACTTCTCTTTTAGTTCCTGAAGGGTACAGATGGTTAGTACTTGCCTACTAAAAGAAAGCTTGGGCAGTGTGATTCCACCAGAGGTGCCTTGGAAGAAAGGCCTGGCAGTTTTGCTTTTTAAATGTCACAGCCATTGAAAACCCTCTGGAGCACATTTCTGTCTGATACACATGGGATCACTATGAATTGGAGTCATCTGAATGGAAACTAGCAACAGTGATCCACCAACAAAAATAACTCATTTATTTATTTGGTTCTCCATCTTAGAGTCTGTTTTAGGGGTTTCTTTAGGTGGTATATTCAGCACAGTTATTAACTAAAAGATACAATAGTTATAACAAGGAGCAGAGTCAGCATCAATGAATGATTATAATTTTCAAGTGTCTTATTTTATGTCACTTAAGGAAAAATCATGATTTCCAAAGGAGAGCTACCCTTTTAGCCCGTTTTGAATCTCATGTCTGTTTACTTAAACAGGCAGCAGATTGTATGTGTTCTTATGATACTTACAGGGATGGATTAAATTGCTTCATATATTGTATTCATGGTATGTGTGTATTTCTGCTTGTTAAGTCACTATATATGCATTATGTAGTATATATATATGCAATATATATACATTAGTATAAATATATATAATACTTATATATAGTATATATAATACAAAATCCTCTGATCACATCTACCCTTGTGTATTTTTATATACTTTAGCCATGTATATTTTTGTATATATTCTTAACATATACTGAATTTTATGTTAACAGAAACTATAGCTGAAGCTAGAAGGTAAAAATAATTGTTTAAACTTAACGTTCTTTTTTTTTTTCCGCCTTTATGTAGGCAATGCTCGGAATGTGATCAGGCAGGGAGCAGTGACATGGAAGCAGACATGGCCATGGAAACCTTACCAGATGGGACTAAGCGATCAAGGAGACAGATTAAGGAACCAGTAAAATTTGTTCCACAGGATGTGCCACCAGAACCCAAGAAAATTCCCATAAGAAACACGGTAATGTATTCCTTATTTATCATAATCATCATAAGATTCAGAGACCCAAATTTAAAATGATTAGAAGAGCAAAGGGACAGCATGTACCCAGGGGTCAAAAAAAGAAATGTATACATTGCTATTAGTTGTTCTAAAGAAATGTATTACTTTACATTATGAAATATACCATGCATACCTGAGAGTTCATAGTTTTTATGTTCGACTTGAAGAATAGAAAAATGAATACTTAGCAAATCTACCATCCAACTAAAGTAAAATATTTAGGAAGTGGTGTTTTTAAAAGAGAGACCATTACCAAAGCCTGCTAAGTCTTTTCAGAATCCCTTGGCAATCACATTCACCAACTGTCTTGCCCAGAGGTCGTCATCTCCGTCCTTGACTTGATATTTCTCATTCTTTTTGCTTTCTTTAAAATACACTCCAAATGTGTGTACTCATAAATGATACATTGTTTAGTTTTGCAGGCATTGAATTTGTGTGAATTGATTCAGAAGTTTTTTCTTCTGTGACTATTTTGACCAACATTATGATGAAGTGATTTGTATGTCCCAGTCCATGTAGCAATAATTTATTCATGTACACTAATGTATGTTGTTCCATTGAAAATTTTTCATTATTTATTTTATCTTTTGCTTTATTGATGGGCACTTGGGTTGTTTCCATCTTTTTTCATTTTCAGCAATTCTGTTCTGAAGAATCTTGTGACTGTCTTCTGAAGCATGGTAACAAAGAAATAGGGATGGCTCTGAATCATGGCTCTGCTGGTCTATGGGATATCTGCATCTTCAGTTTTGCTAAATGATGCCCATTGTTTTCCAAATGAGTTTATACTCATAGCAGCAATGGATAATACTTAAAGAGTTTCCATTACATCATAAACTTGATTTATCCAGTGTTTTGTTTTGCAGTGTGATGTGTGGGAAATAGTATCTTGCCATTTTATTTTGTGTTTTCCTGAATAACTGATAACTTTGGACATCTCTTTATATTTTTTTGGCAACTTGTATTTCTGCTTTTGGGAAATGTCAAGTTTAGTCTTTAACTTACTGAAAATTCTTTAATGTTAGGGCTTGAAGAATTTCCTCCAGCAAGCGTTTTTGTTTGCTGTTACCAAGTGCTTGGAGACTGCCACCTGAGAATATTTAAATAAAAAATTGGCTTGTGTGCTTTCTTTTAAATAAATAATATGAAATCTTGCTCCAGATGTATAAGAGCTGGCTTACAGTTGTTCTATCTCGGGGTGTCAGGGGAGACAGGGATGCGGACAATACATCCTTTGCTTTTAGCCTTGAACCAAAGCAGGCACTTTTCAAAAATCTATCTTCCCACCAAAGGAGATGTAAAGATTTCTGTCGGGTTAGTTGTCATAATTTGTTAATGTGTTTTATTTTAGAGAAGATTTATTTTCTCCTTAATAGTTTTTTCAACAGTTCCCCTCCCCCCCATAGTTGTCCCATGTGTTGTAATCATTTGAAGGACTTTATTTAAGAGCAATCACTTAGATCACTTGATTTGGTTTTGTGTTATGTGACCATCGACTAGACAAATCTGGGACTTGCAAACGCTTAGGACCAAAGTGGTTACTAAGCGTGGGAACAGTGAAGAGAGGGTAAATCATTGCTTAGGCCCACTGTGTTTCTGTAATGGTGGTAAAATAATTTGGAAAAGCATAGTGGTTATGGTTGTACAGTATGATGAATGTAATCACTGTCACTGAATTATATATATCAAAATAGTTGAATTGGCAAATATTTTGTTATGTGTATTTTTCCCATGATAAAAAAAATTAGCATGTGAATACTTTTTGTTGTGAGAAATTCAGCAATTTCAGAGGATTTCTTCCTTAATTTTCTTACCACCATTCCCCTTTCTCAACTATATCAGATCCCATGAACTTAACTTTATTAGAAGGGTGCATACAGGCAGTCATTGAATTAGAGTGGGATTACATTATGGCAACACTTCTGTCATAAGTCATTTCTAACATAAATGAAATATCTCATTTTTTCCCATTATTAGTATGTTTTATTGTCAGTATCTGTAAAGCCAAGCTTTATTTGTCTTTAGGGATAGAAACATTACCTCAGAGGAGGAAACGGTAACATCAACCAAATAATACACTGCAACTTGGTATATGGTACATATCTGTAATGATAAGATGTGCTGCTTATCTGGTGCTGCTGTAACAGAAATACTACAAGTGGATGGCTTCAACAAACCAAAGTTAATTCTCTCACAGTCTAATAGGCTGGAAGTCCAAATTCAGGGCATCCCCTTCAGGGAAGGCTTTGCCAGTTCTAGAGAAAGAGCAGTGTCGTCAGTCCCTCCCTGGACTAGGAGCTTCTCCATGCAGAAACCCCAGGTCCAAAGAACATGCACTGCTCCCAGCACTTGAGGAGAGGTGCTAGTTGTGAAGAGTGCCTTGTTGGTTTGAGGTTACCCCTGTCTCTGCTTGCTACTTTTATATCCCAAAAGAAATTGGCCCAAGAGTAATGCAGTCCTGTAGGTTGAGTCATGCCTCATTAACATAATAAAACCCAAACTCACTGCCTTCTAGTCCATTCTGACTCATCTCATAGTGACCCTGTAGGACAGAGTAGAACTGCTCCATAGAGTTTCCAGGGAGCACATGGTAGACTTGAACTGCAGCTACCTTTTGGTTTGCACACGTAACAGTTAACTACTAAGCCATGAGGGTTTCCATTTAATATCCTAGAGACAGGGTTTATAACACATAGCAAAGTCACATCAGATGATCAAATGGTGGACAGTCAAACAACACTGAGAATCATGACCTAGCTACATCGATACACATAGTTTTGGAGGACACAATTCAATCCATGACAGATGTGCTTTTTTAAAAAAATGGGCTATTTTAAGTGTTGTTTGTCATAATACATATTAAGTCAGGGACTATCTGTATTTCAAACTTTGGGTGTCTGACATTTCTTTCGGTATATCTGTCTAAAACCCAAGAAAAAAGACATTGGTGAGACATATGGAAAAGTAGTTTAAGAATAATCAGGAAAAAATAGAAATATTCAGGGATTGATAATAAGTAAAAGGAATAATCTGGTTTTAGAGATTTATCTTTTATATTATTTCTGGCTATCCAGAGGTTTGACTTTGTGACATTTTCTTATAACTGGCTCTGTGAATGTCCTGTATCCCATTATTTTGATGGCTTAATCACAGTTATTCACTCTTTTATTACTGGGTACAGATAGAACTAAGTCTAAAAAAGAAAATTGAGAAATATATTTTCAGTGTGACCTTTATTATATAAATATAAATATATTATATAAATTTATTATATTGATATAATGTAATGTAAATTATATTAATATAATATAAATTTATCACATTAATTCATTGTCATAACTACCATATGAAATAGGTATTAATGTCACTGCCGTTTTACAAATGAGAAACTGAGACAAAGAGTTAGGGTAACTTGCCCAAGGACATACAACGTAAATGGTAGGGGCAGCTTTTAAACTCAGATAGTTCCTAATACTGCCTTTCTAGACAATGTTACTGTTGCTGTAGGAGCTTCTCTATGGACTAGAATTACATACATTCTGTGGTTGTAGTCGTGACTATGTCAGTAAGGATTTACGTAGGAAAATGGAAGCCTTTATAGGGGAGTTAGTGGTTTATTTGTTTATTTATTTTAATAGTATTGGTGGTTTATATCACTCTTGTCATAACTGGGGACATGTATGTCAACAAAACTGCCACTGTAAGTCTGAGAACATCTGGCAAACAGTAGAGTAATTGGTAGTGAATACCTTACTCTGAAAAAATTAGCCAGTGCAAACCTTGTAAATAGCAGTGAACCATTATCTTGTTTAGTGCTGGAAGATGAGTCCCTCATGTTGGAAGGCACTTGGAATATGACTGGTAAAGAACTGCCGCCTCTAGGTAGAGTCAACTTGAATGGTGTAGGTGGAGTCAAGTTTTCAAGACCTTGAACCCCTGGTGGTATAGTGGTTAAGTACTGTGCCTGCTAACCAAAAAGTCATCAGTTCAAGTCCTCAGGTGCTCCTTGGAAACTCTTGGAGCAGTTTTAATCTGTCCTATAGGGTTGCTGTGAATTGCAACTGACTTGACAGCAATGGGTTTGGTTTTTCAGTTTCATTTGCAGAGGTGGCACAACTCAAAAATGATAAATAGCTGCAAATATCTGTTAGTATTTGGGAAGTGGAATGTACAAATTATGTATCTAGGAAAATTGGAAGTCATCGGAAATGAAATAGACCACATAAAGATTGATATTCAAGGGCTTGGTGAACTGAAATGGACTAGTATTGGCCATTTTGAGTCAGACAGTCATGTGGTCTACTGTGCTGGCAGTGTAACATTTGTTGACAAAAAGAACGTTTTAAGATGTATCCTGAAATATAGTACTGCCCCTGATAGAATAATATACTTATCTGTATGTCTATAAGAAAGACCAGTTAATAGGGCAATTATTCAAATTTACCCAGCAACCGCTAAGGCCAAAGATGAAGAAATTGAAGATTTTTACTCTCATGATTTGAATTGTGTACCCCTAAAATATCTGTCAGCTTGTCTGGGCCAGGAGTTCCAGCATTGTGGAATTCCTATTGTCTACCATTTTATGTGATTTTCCTCTGTGTTGTAAATCCTGTCACTGTGATGAAAAAAGGTGGAGAAGTAGCAGTTATATTGATAAGATACTCAAGATTAGGTAGTGCCCTAGGCTATCTTTGAGATATAAAAGAGAGGCAAGCAGAGACATGAGGCTATACCACCAAGAAAACAGCACTGGAGCAGAGCATCTCCTTTGGACCTGAGGTTCTGGTGCTGAGATGCTGTTAGACCAAGAGACGATTAATGCATCGCAAGGACCTTTCTCCAGAGCCAACTGAGAAAGAAAGCCTTCTCTTGGATCCAGGGCCCTAAATTTGGGCTTCTCGCTTGCTGAACTGGGAGAGAATAAACTTGGCTTTGTTAAAGCCATCCATTTGTGACATTTCTATTATGGCAACACTAGATGACCAAGACATTTATCAACTTCTGCATGCTGAAATTGATCAAAGATGTAATAACTGGAATGTGCAAGTTGGAAACTATGGCCTTGATGAAAGAAACACTGCCAGAGGAATAATACAAATTTGCAAAACAAACGCCTTTAATACCTGTTTTCAAAAACATTGACAGCACTATACACATCGACCTTACTTTTCCCCAAATTTGCCTATTGTGTCCTGTAAGAGAAGGGTAGTCTCTTGACAACAAAGGGAAGTGGTGAAATCCCGTATCCCATATGTTACTGAATTTGACCCTAAGACCATATTGTATTGTAATAGTTATAGAAATTCTTGCCTACATTATTGTGTGTGATTACATTATATTTAGCAATTTTATTTTTCAGATGTTACTGTCAAGTAATTAATCACAGTTAAATGTCCGTCTACCAGATGATATCATTGCTCATTTTGTGTATACATTTCATGTCTACAGTGTCTTAGGCACAATAATGGCCTTTTAAAGATGTTTGTGTCCTAATCCCTGAAACCTGTCAATGTGTTATCTGACTCACAGTGACCCTACAGGACAGAGAAGAACTACTCCATAGAGTTTCCAGGGAACAACTGATGGATTCAAACTGCCGACCTCTTGGCTAGCATATGTATCACTTACCTATTACACCACCTATTTACCCCTATAGAACACAGCCTTGGAAGCCCTGTAAAGTGGTTCTAACCTGTCCCACACGTTGCTATGCACTGGAATAAGTTCAGCGGTAACTGGCGTGGGAATAATTATGTTTATTTGAAGCCAGAGATATTGAAAGTGCATGATATACTTCAGAAATTTCCAGTGGCTCAATAGTTTATTCATTCTCATTTAAATACCTCATATAATTAAAAATTAGGTTATTTCATTGGCAGAACTTTAATTTTGTAAGTGGCATTTTAGTTTTATTCAGGTGTAACGTCAATGTAAAATTTAACTGTTTAAACAATGTAGAAAATTGGTTAATTAATTTTTAGAGTTTGCTACAATTAACATTAGTTCTCAAGATCCTTTAGTAATAACTTTTTAAATAATAGTTATATTTAGATATAATTGACACACCCTACAACCCACCCATTTAAAGGATACAATTCTATTATTTTTGGCTTATTTGCCAAGTTTTGCAATCATTGTTACAACCAATTTTCGAACATTTTTATCATCCCCAAAGAAATTCCATACCCACTACCAGTGATTCCTCATCCTCTTGTGCAAACTCACCATGTACTTCTTAGATGCCATCAGGTTGATTCTGACTCATAGTGACCCTTTGCCCAGCACAACAAAACCCTTTGTTCTGTGCCATTCTCACAACTGCTGCTGTATTTATTTCAGCCCATTGTTGCAACCACAGTCTCAGTCTGTCTCACTGAGAGTCTGCCTTTTTTGCTGACTCTTGACCAATCATGAAGTTCTTCTCCAGGGACTGATCCTCCTGATAACATGTCCACAGTATGTAAAATGATGTCTAGCCATCCTTGCCTCCTGCTTAGCTCTAGGCAACCAATAGTCTATTTTCTGTCTCTGAATTTACCTGTTCTGGACATTGCATAGAAATGGAATCATACTATATGTGATCTTTTGTGACTGGCTTCTTTCACTAAACATGTTTTCAAGGTTTGTTCAGTGTTACTTCATGCTTTTTTTGATGCTACATAATATTATGTTTTGTGGCTGTGTCACATTTTATTTCTCCATTTGTCAATGGACCGACATTAGAGTTACTTCCATATTTCTGTGATTAAAATTCTGCTGCTGTGAACAAGTTTTTTATGTGAACATAGGTTTTGAGTTCTCCTGACTGTAAACGTAGGAGTGGAATTGCTGGGTGCTGAGTCATATGTTTTATCTTTTGTGGAACTGATAGACTTTTTTCTAAAGTGGTTTTACTATTTTCTGTATTCATGAGCAGTGTATGAGGATGTCAGCAAATATTTATTCTTTTTATTATAGCCATCTTAGTGGATGTGAAGTAGTATATCACTGTGATTTTCTTTTCAAGTTCCTGGATAGTTAATGACACTGATGATGCTATAGAAGAAGAACAAAAGTATCTCCTTTTCCTTCCCTGTTACTTATGCTGTGTTACACAGTGCTAAAATATTTTAATTGAACTCTTCAACAAGTGAAAACTGACTGTGAGTGTCTGTATCTATTGTGAAGCATTAATTAATCCTCCGTTATTGCCCTCATTCCCATTTTTGTCATATGAGCTACGAGAACAAAATCTAGTATGATTATTACATAGAAAAGAAAGTAGCCTGAATAGTGAAATTCTGGAAGGGCTACCAGAGGAATAATTGAAAACTTACTCCCATAGCACTGTTTTTGTATGTTGCCCTTATCACCTTTGTAATTAAGCTTATTGTATATTTATTAGTTTTAAATAGACTCTTTACAATAAAGATTTGATCATTTATCTTGAAATATTTGAAGTTCTTTCACATGAAAAAGAGGCTTTCTTTATTCAGTATTTGCGTGTGCAGACAGTAAAGCAGAGCCCAGTAATTTTAATTCTTTGTAATGGACTGTACTGGCTTATTCTTTGGAATTGTAAGAGGTGAAGCTATGTAGCTGCCAGAGATACTTTCAGAAAGACTTCCTGTGTTGAGTAGAGAGAGAGGATTATACTAAAAAACCTTTAAGACTGTGAAATCTGGCTATATTTTTAAGATGTCTGTAAAATGTGATGAAATCCAAACACCTTTGAGTATGTTGTGGTTCCTTCTTTCACTTCTAGTAGTCATTTTTCGTCTTACAGTTTCCCAGCCTAGTTACACCAATACCTCTTGCCTTCATTTCCAGATAGTGGTACCTACCCAGATACCTCCTGCCTTCATTTCCAGATAATGGTACCTTGTTTGGATCCTGTGTTTAGCCAGGGTACCAAAACTGAAAAACCAAACCTGCTGCTATCAATTTGATTCTGACTCATGGTGACCCTACAGAACAGAGTTGAACTGCTCTGTAGGGTTCCTAGATAGCATCTAGTGGATTTGAACTGCCAAGCTTTTGGTTAGAAGCTATAGCTCTTAACTACTATGTTACCAGGGTTTCCTTATTTTTTTACCCTACCTTACTAGTCTTGAACTCTTTTTTTTACCTTCATTTCTGTGAGATTTGACTGTGTCACACTTAAATCTGTTTGAAAGTTTGTTAATATGTTAAATATTTTCCATAGACTCGTCTTTAAGATGAATTAAGACTTCTAAACCAAAACTCAAACTAAAGCCAGTGCTGACAAGTTGATTCTGATTTGTGGCGACACTTTACTATTACTAAAGGTATTTTAAAAAATGACTCATGCTAACTGAAAAATTTAAGTACAGTTTTGATAAATGTAGTTCAGATTTTTAAAGATCTGAGCAGCATATGACTTTAGTATAAACAGAAACCAAAAAGCAACCCAAACCTATGGCCGTTAATTCCAGCTTGTAGCGACTATAGGACAGAGTAGAACTGCCCCATAGTTCCCAGGGCTGTGACCTGTATACAGACAGACTCCCACATCTTTCTCTTGTGGAGCAGCTGGTGGGTTTAAACTGATAACTTTTCATTTAGCAGCTGAGTGCTTAACTGCTGCACCACCAAGTTCTTGCGCTTACAGTATTTACAGTTAATTGTATATGTAATTATCAGTTTGGTATCTGTAGACTAATGCCTCAGGCTTCTAGTGGAAAAAAAGCTGCCCTGTTCACCATTGTCTATGCAGCGCCTACTACAGGACTTGATTCACAGTGGTTGCTTAGTGAGTGATTATTTAACAGATGATTCTTTCTCATTTTCTCCTATTCGTGTGTATCAAAAATTAGTATGCTTTGGAAGGGTCTGTCTAGCACTTCTTTGTTAGTGAGGGAATTGTCTTATTTAGCTTGTATATTTATCATTTCATCAGCATAGCTGTAGAATTAATGTAAAGGCAGCTTGGGATATTTTGTTTACGTTGCTACTTAGAGACGTTTTTCTTCTTTTTTTAATGTGGAAATTTTTCACTTACTTTTAAGCAAGGGAATTACTTTTGAAGAAAATGTAAATTAGCTTACCCGTGTCCTGTTTGAAGTTACTTTAAAATTGATGTTTGTGCCTTTTGCCGTATTTTCTAATAACTTTAATGTAACTTGAAAGCTTTCCGATTTTTCTTTTCATTTTCTGTGTATTCTGTGTCATCTAGTGACTTTTCATCTTTTAAATAGGACTTGCTGGGACCTGTCTTTCCATAGTCTCTTACACACATGCATCATCTTCTGTCTTTGAAGTTCTCAGATCTTTTTTCCTGACTCATAAGTTTTTGTTGTGTTTTATGTGTCTGCTTTTTTAGAAACTAAAAGCAGTAAAAAGTCAAAGTGCTTTTCAGCACCTTTGACTGAAAACTGAATTGGTTTCCTGGATGCACTACCTTGTAGATCATTGTCATAGAAAGGGACACATGTTTAATCTACTTCCTCTCATTTTTAAAACTGTGAGCCACTAGTCAATTACAAATGACAGCCTTTGTATGTGAGATGATTGTATGTTGTGGCATCTACTTTTATTACATTTATTTTTTAACTAGTTTTACACATATGCCCAGTAGTATCTTATTTAACAGTGGTCTTCAACCATGCTGAAGATCTGAAATATGTTATAATTTTCTCTCTGTTTTTGTGTGTGTTTGATGCCAGTTTAGGAAAAGTGTTAAAACATTTGCATCCAGCTCTTGTGGACTGACAGGAGGTTACTGTGTGTATGTCTGTGTCTTCATTTGCTCTTTAGCTTTATAGTACTGTTTGAATTAACTGACAGTAGTCCTATAGTTTTGGGAAGGACTGTTACGAATTTTAAAATCGCTGAGGTCCTTAACAATTTATAAAACCTCTGTCTGTCATCAGCCTTTAGAAAAAACCCTGGCATGAAATTTCTCTGGTGAATTAGACCGTACTCAACTCATGCTGGCTACTTGGAAGAGATTGATCGTTATGTCCTTAGTGCAGCTAATCCCATGGAGAACCTAAAGGTTCCTCTTCTTGGAAATCCATCGTTTTTGTTTATTGCCGGGATAATGAAGTCGAGAAAATGAGAAACTAGTAGAGGTTCAGGATTTTACTTATTTTGTATGTGCTATTATCTATGAGAGATGCTTTTATAGCAGAACTTATTTATCATGTAAAATGTGTGTCTTTAAGCCTGTGGTCATTTTTATTTATTAAGACAAATTGGTCGTGATTGTTCCCCTTCGTGTATTTTTCTCAATCCTTCTAATAGAAATTTGATAAAAATAAACTTTACAGCTAATTGATAAGAGAGAAAAATACTCACTTTTTTGATCACCATTCCATCTGGTGTGTGCTGGTAGCTGGTAGAAACAGATGGTACTTTGTTCGTACCTCATTTACATACGTGTGTGTGTGTCTGTGTGTAAAACTTTTCTTTTGAAGGAAACCCTGGTGGTGTACTGGGTTAAGTGCTGCGTCTGCTAACCAAAAAGTCAGCAGTTCCAATTCCCACAAGCTCCTTAGAAACTCCATGGGGTAGTTCTACTCTGACCTCGAGGGTTGCTATGAGTGGGACCCGACTCAACGGCAATGGGTTGTTTCTGTTTCTTTCCTTTTGAGTATTTTGTGAGCTTTGGTCTGATTTGGTCTCAATATATTGTTTCATATTTGAAAAATAGATTTTTTTTAGGAGTTATGTTTATATTGAAACATCACTTTATATTGTTACATTTTGAACAACTGCCAGAGAGCTGCTAGTATTTATTTGTCAGCATAAATCAGAAGCTCTTTAGCTTGACAGGTTTTCTTAATTGAAATTGGATTTAGGATTGTGTTCATAAGTAAGCATTTTCTCTTTTTATATATAGATTATACAGAGAGGTATTCTTTATGTTTCATCTAATTATGTATAGCTTATTTTATTAAATGTCATTCTATGAATGTTGATTTGTCACAAAAAAGGATAACTATTTAGAAGAAAACAGCACATAAATAAATATATGAATTCCAGTTTAGTGACATCAAAGATGTTGAGGCACATTTAGTTTTAAATTCAGTTCATTTAAAGGAAGCATTATTACCTTGGAAAAATGGGCATACATTTGACTTAATTGTAAATAAAGGTAACTCCAGCTCCAAAATATTAAAATTTGTTATATGTCTAGTCCAAATGTAGGAAAAATTTTAAAAACATCTAATTACATTTCAGATGGATGTACTACTGGCATGATACCTGGCAGCGAAAATAATTTTATTCTTCTCAAATTAGATTCATTTTTTGCAGTATTGTGCTACTCTGTTCTGTGGATATTTTTGTACCTTCTTTCTTCAGCTAAATGTTGTGTAGGCAGATAAAGAGCCAGATGATCTAAACAGCCTAGATTTATTATTCCCTAGGCAGATATAGTTCTTAAAAACTAACAAGACAATACAGAAAAAAAACAGGCTTGTATGAAGACATGGAGTGAGTTTCAGACTTTCAGTAGCTTATAACAGCTATTTTCAAAATGAAGCACAGTTTGGAACCCAACCCTCAATTGGTCAGTTATTAATCATTTAGGACTTCAGATAAACATCCGTATTCAGTTCTAAAACATACTTGTTAATTAAAATTTTTTCTTCTTCCACATACTAATTTCACCCTTTAACTTTATTTTGTTTCTAACATAATTTGTGTCAGCATCCACCTAGATCATAAAATGACCACTAAATTTTGAATACTTCTGTGCATCTGAAATGGGGCAGTCTCTTTGTAGAATTTGTTGGGTGAATCAAACATGTTGTTACTTTTCTTTCTTTTTGTTTTATTGTTGCTTATTGTCCCCTCTTTTGCATTCCCCTTTTTCTGATTCATTCAGGGACATTGATGTTTAAGATACCTTTCCATGGTGATCTTAGACAGTTATGAATTATTTTGTTTACAGTTGCTGCCACTTCACTAAAACTTGAAATAAAGTCCAAGCTCTTAATATTTTCTTAGTTGGAGGACCAGCAATTTTAAATAGCTGTGCTTGGACTAAATCTCCTTTATTTTTTCTCGTGTTTTTTTTTTTTTTTTTTAATTTAATATGACTGAGTGAACGGTAGTAGTGTGATAAGTGCTGATTTAGCTTGCTATAAATTACTTTGGTAATAGCTCATATTAGTCATTACCCTATAACAGGGCTGCCAGACTTGTTGGGTATAATGGCAGTTTGAATCTCTTCTCTGTACGATAAAATTCTCTATTTGTTCTGAAATGTAAGAAATCTTTTGTGTATTAGTACGTTACAGTTGAAGTATTCAAAAGAAAATAAGAGATTTGTTTTCTCTTGATAATTTTTCTCATCTCTATTTAGGATTTGGCTAGCTTACTTAGGATTAAATTATTAAAATTAGCATTTTTTTGTAAGAAAAATCACTGAATTGAGAGTTGAGATACCTTGAGGGTGAGGAGTGGTATGATTATGCTAACTGCAGTATGAAAGTAAGAAATATTCTAATTAACTCATATTTTAGGCTTTAAAGAATTATGAAAAATGTTAAATTGTTGCATATCTTCAAAAGAATTGAATGCATGGACTTATAGCATTAATGTACACTTGAAAAATTAATTCATGGCTAAGTGATATGTTTGCTACTCCATAAACTAAAAGATGAGTGAAGAGAATAATCTTTCCAGTTGCTGTTTGTCAACTTGATTTCATACAGCATCTTAAAAGAGCGTATTGCTCAAGGCCAGCATTTTTTACTAGTTAAACCAAGCTGTTATTTGATTTTAAGAAGACTTTAAGGGATATTTCTGGTATAATGTTTAAAAATTATTTTAGGACAATAATTTCAGGGGTTCATCAACCCTCTACTACTCCAGAAAGTTTGGAATTTTTGAGACTTTCAAGTTCTGTTCTACCTTTTCCCCCTTTTGATCAGGATTCCTCTATATATTCTTGATTGAAATGTTCAGTGTCAGTAGCTGGGCACCATTCATTTCTTTTGGTCTAATGGCAAAGTTGCTAGTTGTTCATGGAGGCAGTTAGCCACACATTTCATATCCTTCTCCTTTTCTTGACTTCCTCTTCCTGTTGTTCAATTGAACAGAGACCAGTCTCATCGCTTAGATAGCTGCTTGCAAGTCTCCAAGATCCCAGGCACTATACAGTGAACTAGGGGGTAGAACAGAAGCACTAAATAAATGATTAGGCCAACTAACCGGAATTCCTCAAAGAACCAAATCCCTTCTAGTTTTTGGTTGTACAAAAACAGCCCCAGCAACTACTCTGTTTTGTTGTTGTTGTAAATATATGTATCACACAACTTTTGCCAATACTTGTTCTTCATTTTATTAAGCAAATTTGTAGATCACTGTATACAGTGAGCATCATGTTAGTTGAAGCTAGAAATATGAATATGATGCCCTTATCAGTTTTGGAAAGAATTGTTTCAGGGAACTGAAATTGAAGTGGGAAAGGGCAAGAGTTTAAATAAAGGAAAGAAATAAATGTGAAAAGAACTAGACATAAGACATCAGAAGTTTGAAAAGTGTTGTTGCTATTAAGAGCTCTTCTGCAATGGTTTTCTTAAACTTTAATGTCTACCTGACTTACTTGGGGATCTTATTAAAAAGCAGATTCTAATTCAGTATGTCAGAATTGGCCTGATAGTCTGCTTTTCTAACAGACTCCTTGAAGATGCTGCTGCTTCTGGTCCATGTGCTGTATTTTGCAGACTGTTGCTCAGTACTGGTTTCCTGGAAGTAGGAATAGTAGAAGAAGGGAATTTAAAGCCTTTTCCAGATAGTCATTTTTTATTCTCAGTTCATTCCGTAATGTAAATAAAACATATAGATTGATGATAACAGTATAAACAGCTACACAATCTGTAAATTAGCTTTGTCGTCAATGGCTAATTTCATGAATTCTTGACTATCTAGAACATATTGAACAGTGTGTATTAACCATGGCATTAAATTACAGTGAACTTCAGTATTGTGAAGAGTTGAAATTACAGTAATTTAGGATAACACTGACTGTTTATATTAGAAAGTAGTTCTGTTTGGAATTATTTAGTTCCTACTCTAACTTGAGAATGCTCCTTGTTCTCAGCAGTCAGAGTAACCTGTGAGAACAATGTCTTTACCAGCAGTCTCTTTAAAAAGCTGTGTTCTGTGCATGAGGATTATAGTTCTATAGAGGATGGGCTACGAGGATAGTTTTTTTTTTGTAAAGAAAGTATTAACTTACATTATTTTGAAACCTTTAGATCTGGTCTGTCAAAAGGTAAGTGTGTTTTCAGATATAGGGTATTAATTTGAACTAAGTAAGTTTAAGCTAAGCCATTTTGTACAAGGCTGTAATTAGTTTTCTTTCTGATTTGGATTATCTGAGATGTTTTCCTCCCACTTTGTTATGGCTGTTAGTCAGCAGTTTCTTTGCCTCACACATGCATACATGTGCACACATTGTGGGCACACAATAAATAGTAGATGTGGTGGGACTGCAGGTTTATAATGTGTTATATAGGTGTATAAATCATGAAAATTAAAATGCTGTAAGTAAATTATAATTCTATGACATATAAAGTGTTTAAAAAAATCTTCAAATAGTTTTGGGAGAATTTACTTCTTAGTCACATAATACTGCTTTAACAGAAATACAATTAGTGGATGGCCCCAACAAATAGAGGTTTATTTTCTCGCAGTTTGGGTAGGGTACAGGTCTGAATTCAGGGTGCTGACTCCAGGGTAAGACCTCTCTTTTGGCCCTGGAGGAAGGTCCATGTGGTGCATCAATCTTTCCTTGGTCTGGGAATATCTAAGTACAGAACCTCAAGTGAAATGGATACACTTTTCTCCCAGCACTGCTTTCTTGGTGGCATAAGGCACCTATGTGTCTTATCTCACCTCTCTCTTTTATATCTCAAAAGAGATTTGCTTAAGCACTATTCTGTAGACCTTATCAATATAACTGCCACTAATCCATCTTGATTAAATTTTAGTGATAGAATGTACAACACACAGGAAAAATCTCATCAAATGACAAAATGGTGAACGGTTGTACAATACTGGAATCGTGGCCCAGCAAAATTGATACACACATTTTGGGGGTGACATAATTCAGTCTATGACACTTATCATTGACTCATTTATTTGAAAGTAAAACTCTGTAAAAATGTATGATGTTTGTCATGTTCTTATTTTCTCTGACATAAATTGCATGAAAGTGAAGTAGGGCAATACGGTGTTAATTAAAAATACTGATTTCCCAACTATGTTAACTTAAGCAGTAATATTTAACAGAGGAAATTTACATTTCCTCTGAATTAAACATTAGGTATTTTTGTTTTTCTTTTTTTAGAGAACCAGAGGACGAAAACGAAGCTTCGTTCCTGAGGAAGAGAAACATGAGGTTGGAATAAGTTAAGCATTTTTTTACATAGTCTAAACTTTGGCCGAGATACTTTCTTGTTTAAAATTATTTTATATTTCCCTTGTATCTTGATTTTATTTTTTGTTTTGTTTTATTTTGTTCTCCTTTGTGTGGCAGGAAAGAGTTCCTAGAGAAAGAAGACAAAGGCAGTCTGTGCTACAAAAGAAGCCTAAAGCTGAAGATTTAAGAACTGAATGTGCAACTTGCAAGGGAACTGGAGACAATGAAAATCTTGTCAGGTAAATTGGATGCTGAGACCTTGAATTTAGGGGATTAAAGTTCCATCTGCATCATTTTCTTGTCATAGGTGTAATGGAAAAATACCTTTCTTAAAATGTTATTTAGAGAAAACAGTACTTCAGAAACAGATTTCATTTACTTATTAGCCTATCAAACATAGTTATACTATGGATCTAGATGTAATTAAGAGGAGTAATCTGGATTTTGAACACAAGAGAATTAATTTTCTCTTCATGAGAAGCTGATATGCTCTATATCTAGATGTCACAAAAATAATTTGCCTCAAATACTGTATGGTAAGAGTAATAGATTTTATCATGTAAAATGGTGAATTTATTGAACTCATAAAAGTTGAAATGTGTTGTCAGTGATGATGAAACATACCTTTTAATGACGTAAGCATCAACAGTACTACTTTATTGCTTATCAAAGTGAATGTGTTAAATGCTTCTTTCCTATGAAATAAAGAAAGGTGAAAAGATGGCCTAGATAGATTTTGTTTTGTTTTGTTACATTCTTTGTGTTTCTTTTTTTGTTGGTACCTTTTTTTTTTTTTTGGTTACTCAGCTGTGATACTAGTCAGGAATTGCAGCTGAGCCTTCACGGTGGCTCTTCTCTCAGGATTGCCAGTTTTATCCACTTGCTTCTTTTGCTGAAGTAAAGAAATGGCTCACAAGCTTTGGGTGAGATGGGGAAGTAGGCTGGAAAGCAGACAAAGAGAGCTCATTTAAAGAAGATAACTGCTCTTTCAAGGGACGATGACATGTTAAGGGAAACCTTTTGATTTCCTAAAAATGTTTGTTAAAACCCTGTTACATTAGGTGAGGACACATAAACATTTCAGAAAGAATAAATGTATACTGCTAAAAGAATGTATTAGTTCTGGAATTGTAAGTATTTACTTCTAAAATGATGTTATTTAAATCATCAAAAATACAATTTTTATTTTTCTTCATTTCTCAAAAAGGCAATTTTAGACTTTAGGAGTTTCTTGTTCAATCTTTGAAAAAGATAAGGAGAAAATAAAAAAATTCAGTGAAGAAATACATAGAGTTCGACAATGTTAAGAAAGTTTATAATATTTAACCAGTGTTTTTAAAGTAGTTTATGTAGAATGTCATTGGAATTCTCCTGGAGATTAAGCTCACTTAAATTTAGAATTCAGTGCTCACAGGATTTATATACACATAAATAATTCTGACTGCCATATGATTTGCTTGGACAGAGTTAAAGAAAAAAAAGTCTAACAAAAGCATAACTTAACCGAGTGCAAAATAAAAACAGTAAAAACAAACAGAAGAAATATAAAAATCTTACGTAATGAAATAACAGAAGTTCAGTCCAGAGGAAGTCCAGTTAAACCATGGAAAGGGATTAATTTGAATTAAAAATTTAAAGGTTCGGCTTAGAATGTTGCTACTTCTAGTTTTAATTGTTGGATCCTATATGTATATGTACCCATTTGTTTTTTTCAGTATACTAGATTGTTTCAGCCCTTTTTGCAATAAGACCCACACATTTTTACCACGTTGGAGGTCATAGATGTGAAAGAACCTCGGAAATGAATAAATTGACATTTCAAAAGCCACTCTGTTAAAATTGGGACATTTCCTACCCATCATATTTTAGTTTTTAAAGACAGCAAACATGAGTACCATCTTTCTTCTAATCTTGATAAGATTTTTGAGTAATGTTAGTTTTTTTAACCATTTATTTTCTTAGTTTCTTTTATAAAATTTTCATTGCTAATTGCATTATTATAACCTGCCAGTGTCCAGAATTTTTGTGATGGTAAAGGTATTTTTGTTACTCTAGAGGTGACGGATATAGAAAGTCCCCTTCCTCTGTTTCGCCTTGTTAAGAAGATAACATCATAAATTTTCTGAAAAGGTTTTAAAGAAGTAATGAAGAGGGAATTAAATGTTTTATAAACATTATATAGTAATATTTTTGAGTACAAGATAAACTTGGTATAAAGCAATGTCATAAAAATGTTATATGGTTATAATGTGATCTGTTTTAAGCACTGTTGCCCTTGAGTTGAAGAATTTTATGTAGACTATTCGTGTGTTTAATAAAAGTAGTCTTATAAATTTGTATCTGCCATTTTCTCTAAGATCTCTTTTGTGTTGAAATTGACATTACATTGTTTTCGCAAATTCTTCTAAAATGTCCATACTTTTTATAGTATACTTGCCTATTAAATATTATATATACATGCTATTTTTTATCTTTACTTATAAGACATTTTAAATAAAGCTTTCCTTTTGAGATACATTTCAGTGCTTGATCAGAGATCCCTTGAATTGATTATATTTGTATATTAGATTCTCATAAAATTAAACTTAATGAGTAAAGAGTAATAATTTTTATTACATATACCGTATTTATTTTCCAAGTTCCTTTACTCGCTAAAACCTGCTGTTTAGCAGCCTCGATCTTGAAACCACACTTCTCTATGTCATTCAGGCTATGTATAAAAGTCTTTCCTACTTATTTTCCTTGATTTTTCAATTATTTGTTTGTGTTTATGTATATTCATATATATAAAATTGAGAACTTGGATTTAATTTATCTGTAAACTTCAGTTAGTGAGTTCCATGTGTTCTCGTCTCTGTTTCTTAAGTTTTTTTCTGGTCCTTGTCTAGTAATTTAGCATCTGTGTGCCTCAGTTTTTTCCTTTATTGTACATCATCAGATCATTCTATGCTCCCTTAGAGACTTCATGAACAATTGTTGCGTGATAGTTAAAAAGCCTGTCTTTGTAAAGTAATGGAAACCCTGGTGGTTAAGAGTTCAAATGCTAACTAAAAAGTTTCAGCAGTTCCAGTGCAGCCGGTGCTCCTTGGAAATGCTGTTGGGTATTCTCCTCTGTCCTGTAGGGTTGCTGTGAGTTGGAGTTGACTTAGCAACAGGGGTGTCTAAAATATTATGGCAGTTGTAGTATTTATTAACACAAAAGATTCATGTATGCATATATGTATATATGTATATAGTGTTTAGTAACCCAAAAGATGTATATTTTATATATATATAGCATTTAGTAACACAAAAGGTATATATGTATACTAAAATAAAGGTCCCAGTTGATAACTATTTCCCAGTGATGATAAGTACTTGTTTCATAGTGTAAGAATATGTACATGCTCTGTTTTTATGTATAATTATGTCTAGAAGATAAGGGTAGAAATAAATTTGAGATTTTTGTTGCAAGTTCCTTAAAATAATTATACAGAACTATTTCTGCTAGACATAGGAAGTTTGAAAATTTTCAAAGCCTTAAAGATGCCTTATAGTATCTTGTGAAATTGAAAAGTTTTTTGCCATATACTTTTAAAATTTACTTAAAAATTACCTGTAGGATTTCCAATTAAAAACTTGTACCTTTTGTTGTCTAAACCAAAAACCAAACCCATTGCCACTGAGTTGCTTTTGGCTCACACAAACTTGCCTGTAATCTTTACTGAAGCCAACTGCCACATCTTTCTCCTACTGAGAGGCTGGTGGGTTCAAACTGCAGACCTTTTGGTTGGCAGCTGAGTGCTTTAATCACTCGACCACCAGGACTCCTTTTTATGTTATGTAGTGCAATTTAATAATAATGGCCAGATTGAAATTCTGTTCTGCAATTATGAAGCCTTTTTAGGTATTTATGTCTTTGCAGTGGGTGTTCCTTGTTGCGAGATTTAGGGATGTATCACTGCTTTCTTAAGAGTTAGCACCATTTCTTAACTTGTTTTTGTTTCCACAGTTCCAGGTACGTTTAATACTCAGTAAAGGTTTTATAAATGGATGATTACATAAGTAGTGACTGATTCTTCTTTGCTGAATTAATACAAATTTTACTGTAGGAGCAAATTGAGTCACTAAATGTGTTTAGTGAAGGTGTGTAAAAGGTTCCATAAAGAGTAGTTGCCTTTATGTTCTAAAGCATTGTACATGAATTTTTTCTGTGTTAGGTAAGAAAATACAAATCACAGATTTGAGATTAGATTAGTTAATGCATCTACACAATTTAATACATCTGAGCAGTTTCTTGATTTGTACATACTAGATTTTCAAAAGGTAGGTTTCAGAGGTAGACGGCCTTTCTTTTTCCTAAATCTGTGTCAGATTAGGAATAAGACCAAATTTTTAGGTCCAAATTTTATCTTTCTTACATGAGTCGGATCCGACTCGACGGCACTTGGCCTGGCATGTAAACTAAAATGACACATTTTATTACTTAATGGAAAATTAAACACACACACACACACACACACACACACACACACACACAGACAAAACAAAACAAAACTTGCCATCAAGTCAATTCTGACTCATAGCATCCCTATAGTATAGAGTAGAACTGCCCTGTAGAGTTTCCAAGGAGTGACTGGTTGCGCTGCTGACCTTTTAGTTAGCAGCTGTAGCTCTTAACCACTAGGCAACCAGAGTTTCCAAACGGATGACCGGGAGGAAAAAAAAGATTTTTTTTTTTAACTAAACTAAAGCCTGGAATCCCTGGGTCTTCCTAAATAGCATCTAATTTAATTTTATTTTGAATTGGAGCCATTATGAAGCTATCACACTGTTATAGTTACTTCTACACTATTAAGTGATTGCAATCTCCCTCTTCCTCCTTTTTTTTTTTAAAGTAACAATCAGATTCTTCTTATTTCAGTATAAGGTAAATTATACACTTAGTGAATCATACACTTAGGTAAATTATACACTTATACAAGGTTATCATGTTATTTCGGTCTCCAGACAATGCTATTAGCACCTTTGTTTATTTCATAGTTTAAACATTTGACTGCTGAGGGCTTCCACCAAAACTAAATTTGATTATTTTCATAAGTTATTAGAAACACCGGGAAGTTTCATATTTATCAGATTTTGTTTCAAATATTAAGTTCTTTGATTATTCTGATTTTTAATTACATTTTCTATTCTGACTAGTATAGGCTTGTAGACTGGGTTCATAGTTGGAAAATAAAGCTAAGATTGGTGGTAACTTTAGTTACTTTTTTAATAGGACTTCAGATTACCAAAAGTGAATTTATTTTAATTATGTTTAAAAAATGATACACTAATTTGTGACTTAAGAACAGTTAGGATTGTATGTAGCTGATTAAAAAATAAAATGTGTTTTTTTTGCTTACACGCTGGTGTACTGTACCTTGTGCAGGCAGTTTATCATGTAATAATGTACTCAAGGTTGATAAAGTTTTCATATTCATGTAGGAAAATCCTAATTGTAAAGTGATTATGCAAATGTGTATTTTTTAGATACTTTAAGTGTTAGAAACAAGTACAGCTTTTAAGTGATTTGTGTTTTCTAATTTCAGCTGCGATAAATATAGACATTTCCTACAGAAAGACATTTCTGAAGAAGTTTTTATTTCTATACTCTTACCAGCAATTTTAAGGATAAATGTTCTATTTTGTATTAAATTCATAAACTTGTGATTAGCATAGTGCAGTTACAATTTTCCATAATAGTGTTTCTGTACTTAAATGTTTAGTATTTCAGTTATTTGAAGTAATTTTTTTTTTAGTGTTCTTTTTTTTTTAATTGGGATGGAGTGAAGGTGTACAATTCACTTTAAATTTGCATTCCTGCCTGTCTGTAGCGCTCTCTGCTCTCCTTGCCTGGTGACAGCACACTCCTCTTTTCCATTGTTTACATGTCATAACCTCTTAATAATCTCTTGTCCCTTCCTTTCCTCTCCACTCCCCTGTAGTTTGTGGCCAGTAGGAAGGCATCCTATAGAACCATGAAGTGCACACACGATATGGTCACTCTGTGTCCCCGATTCCAATCCATTCCTGTCCAAAGAGTTGACCTCAGTGATTGTTTATGATTAGGGACAGCATCAGGTCTAGGGGCCATGCTCCCAGGGGAACCCCTAGGCCTTCGGACCATTACTTGAAGTCTTTTAGTGGAGTTCTTAGTGTGCACCCTTTTTTTTTTTTTTATCATGTTGCCACTGGATATCAACAATGTGAGCCTCATCATGGCTGTCATTGGTGGTGGCCAGGCACCATCTGGTTCTTCTGGTCACATGTGGAAATAGTTACTCATTCACGTGTGTCTTTCTGTCTTCTGGGTTCTTTTTCTCTCATATCATTGTTGTCTTTGGTGTTCATCTGTTCCAGCTGATATGGGACCATTGGATGTATCTTAGGTGGCAGCTTGCTAGCTTTTAAGACCACAGACTCCACTCACCAATATGGGGTACAGAAGACTCTCTTAGCAATAGGTTAGTTATGCCAGTTGACCTTGATGTCCCCTGAGAGCATGGCCCCAAACCCCTGTCCCTGCTACTCTGTCCTTGCAGTGTTGGTTTAAGATTGGAAGAGTTTTCAGGCTATGTTGAAATCCTTTTAAATTGACCTTCTTTCTAGTATATATTGTCACTGATTTCAACCAACCAAATTTCTATCAACTATCAAATCTGTAACCAGCCCTCTCCATCTCTCCCTCCCCTCCCTTGCAAAGAGTCTTTTCTTCTGTACAAGAGTCTGTTCTTAAGTCCTTACAGTAGGGGTCTCTTACGGTATTTGTCCTTTCAGTAAAATTTTTATCTTCCCACATCATTTGGACTACTTGTATAATAATACACTTCTTTTTCCTTTACATTTCTCAGTTGTTATGTCTATTTTAGGTTTACTTTGAGTTTTTTCCCCAGGAGAATATGGCTGTCTTGAAGCATAGTTTCGGTCTTACTTATATCTGTATAGCTTTATATCCAAATAGTCAAACAAAGACTCAGCCTCCCCTCAGCTGTGATTAGTGACTTGTGTACTTCATATGAAGTTTCACTACGAGTCTTTGGTAAGGTTTTAACCCCTCCTAATTCTCTTGGTACATTTAATTTAAAAAACAAAGATAACGTATCAAAGCAAAATGTCTCTGGAAGTATACGGACCTACAGCTCATGATCTGAACAAATTTTCTACTTGCTTTAACACAATTAACATCAAAAGGTTAAAAAGGTCTGGTATTGAAATCGAAATTGATGAAACATTAGAAATTATTTGGAGATTTAAACAAAGGAATATAATTAACACTACTTTGAGGCTTCATTTTCTTTCATTTTGCTATTACCCCTTTACAGTTTAGTTTTTAAATAATAGTCATTTGCTTTTCAAAGAAATTCTGTTAAATTTTATTTTATTTTTTTAAATTCATTTAGTAGTTCAATAAAATTAAAATCCATACAATTTTTTGTCACATTCTGGAGTATTTAACAATGTAATTATGTTCCTACTTTGAGGAAGTAAACACATCTATTTAGCAGGCATTTGTTTTACAAGGTTGTTTTTGATGTTTTTAGAAAAGATTACTTCATAGCATATTTTACTTTTGAAAGCTGGATTTTACTGCTGTTTCTGAAAACCTGTCCATTTAATTGTATTAACTTTTTTAAAAACGTAGCTTTCTTTTATATGACAGAATATTGAATTAATTTAATAGCAGAAAGAAAACCTTAGAAGAATGCCAATATTTGATATATGATAAACGCTAAAATGTATTAAAAAAAAATCCTGTGCAGAGATGTTCTTTTTTTTTTATCAAAGATAAGTATGAAAAAAGAGCAAATGTTATAGCTATTGAACTTTTGCAATGCACCTTCCTTGCTAATACATATTTTTATATAGATATTTTGAAGAATTGTAGTTCTTAGTAAGGTTTGTCTGGACAACAAAAGATTAAATGCTGTGCCTAGGTTAGAAACTTCATCATATGTGGTTGTTTTAGAATTTTTAAATTCAGACTAGGTAAACTAAATAGAGAAGTAACTTCATCTTCCCTAAAGTTGTATATTCTGATGTACTGATGAGACAGGGTGAATTGGTTTCTTGTAAATACTGTGTTTCTCTCTGTTAAAATTTAGTTATGAAATGGTCTCACTTAACTCCGAAGTTTAGGCCTCGGGGTGACACATTTACCAGTGTGCTCAAGCCAGAATACATGGAAAATTTTTTCTTTTTTTTAAATCCCAAACCACTGTGAAATGTAAATCTAAGTTCACTAATTGTTTTCCTTTATGGTAAAAGTTGCGTATAGTGAAATGAATAAAATCTTAAGTGAATAAATGCTGAATTTTGACAAAAGCCTGTCTTCAGGTAACCCACATTCGTATCAGTTTAAAGAACATTTTTGTCTCTACTAGATAATTCCCTTTTTCTCTTCTCCATTTAATTCTTTTCCTCAGAAATATTCAGCTTTTGATAGCCGTGATGGACCTCACAAAGTTGAGTCTCACTGGCAACACAAGAATAAAAAGGGGTGCATCCTGAGATCTCCACTAAAACACCAGCAATTGATGGTCCAGGGGCCTCAGAGTTCCCCTGGGGGCATGGCCCCTCGACTTGATGCTGCCCCTGTCCATAAATCATAATGAAGATCCGCTCTTCGGACAGGAATGGATTGGACCCGGTGACACAGAGTGACCATATCATGTGTGCATTTTATGGCTCTCTGCATCTAGAGGATGTCATCCTGCTGACCTCTTACTGGAGGAAGGGGAGCTGGTGGAGAGGAGCGAATAGGAGACTGTTGGGAGGATGAGACATGTATAGAGCGGAGAGGAATAGCGTGCTGTCACCAGGCAGGGAGAGCAGTGGGAGCTGCATATGGGTGGGCATGCGAATTTATATGGGAATGTACATTTTCACTCAATCATAATAAAAAAAAGTTCACATTTCTGTTTTTTTCAATGTAGATTAGTTTTGCTTATTCTAGAGCATCAGGTAAGTATTATTTTTAGTCTTTATTTGGTTTCTTACCAAACTTAAGGAACATATAGAAGGATCTCAATGTGGTTTTAAGTTGGATTTTCACTAGTGAATGATAATGTCGAGCACATTTTCATGTGCTTAACTGGATATTGTAGTCTTTCTTTGTGAACTAAGTCTTTTACCCATTTTTAAAAACAAATGGTTTGTTTAATATTAAGTTGTAGGAGTGTTACACATATCCAGTGTATGTTTTGCAACATATTCAGCTTACCTGTGTCTTTTGTGTTTATTTTCTTAATGTTGTTATTTAAAGACCTGAAGTTGCTGGTTGTGCCAAGTTGAATTTGGTACTTTCATGGTTATTGTTTTCTGTTGCTTGCCTGAGAAATCTTTGCCTATGACCAGGTCATGGAGATAACTGCTTTGTCTTATTGTAGGAACTTTGTAGTTTTGGCTTTTATGTTCTTGGGTATAATAAGGTTTATTGATTTTCCTGTGTAGATTTCCATTTTTCCAGCACCATTTGTTAAAAATTCTTTTCACATTGAATTGCTAGTACCCTGTTAAAAAACCAGTTGACTTTCTAAATGTGGACTGATTTCTAGACTTTGTATTTTATTCTCTTGAGCTGTATATTTTAATGCCAGTACCAGCTGTCTTGATTACTGAAAATTTATAGGCTTTTTTTAAAATGATTGAATGAAAATGTACATTCCCATATAAATTTGCATGCTGACCTATATGCAGCTTCCACTGCTCTCCCTGCACAGTGACAGCACACTCTTCCTCTCTGCTCCGTACATGTCTTATTTTCCAGCAGTCTCCTATCTTCTCCTCTCCACCCATTCCCCTTCCTCCAGTATGAGGTCAACAGGACGACCTCCTATAGATGCCTGGAACCATAAAGTGCCCACACAATATGGTCCCTCTGTGTCACCAAGTTCAATCCATTGCTGTCCGAAAAGTTAACCTTCATTATGATTTATGGGCAGGGGCAGCATCAGGGCCAGGGGCCATGCTCCCAGGGGAGCTCCAAAGTCCCTGGACCATCAATTGTGGTCTTTTAGTGGAAATCTCAGGGTGCACCCTTATTTATACTTGTGTTGCCAGGGAGGCTCAACTTTGTGAGCTCCATCGTGGCTATCACTGGTGGTGCCCAGGTGCCATATGGTTCTTCTGGTCACAAGTTGATGTAGACATCCACCCACGTGGGTCTCTCTGTCGTATAATAAGCTCTTAAGTTAGATTATGTAAATCCCACGCTGTTGTTTTTCAGGGCTGTTGTGAGACTTTTTGCATTTTCAAGTAAGTATTAGAAACAACTTGCCAGTTTTTATTACAAAAGAAAACATACTGGGATTATGATTGGCTTGTGTTGATATCATGGATCAGTTTGGGGAGCATTTATAGCTTAACAATATTAAGTATTCCAGTTCATTAGCTTGATCTCTCTCTCCACTTATTCAGATATTCTATGTTTTTTCTCACTGATATCTTGTAGTTTTCAATACAGGATTCTTACATGTCTATTTTTACATTTATTTTTGAATACTTAATGTTTCTTGACACTATTATACAGGAATCTTTTAAATGTTATTTTCTATAGTGTTGAGAGCTACCAGCTGTGTCAGGTTGTCAATTAGAACAGCTAGCTGAAAGTAATAATCTAGACTTTATTCAGTTACTGTATAATAGCGTAAACAAGAAAAAACCAAAGACGAAATTAAGCTTGTTCCCACAGTGATCCATTCTTTCCCCCAAGGGTACCAGCGGATTCCTGCAGATGCAGGAAAGGGAGTCCTTCTCACCACTGAGGGAGCCCTGAGGAGCAAAAGTCTCCTGCCATTTTGTGGAACCGGGAGCCTAAAACCTAACCAAAAACCAAACACTGTGCTGTCAAGCCAACTGATAGTGACCTAGGGAGAGAACAAAAGGACTGAAAAAAATAAAAAAAACCCAAACCCAGTGCTGTTCAATTGATTCTGACTCATAACGATCCTGTACAGCAGAGTAGAACCGCCTCTTAGAGTGTCCAAAAGCCCCTGGCAGATTTGAACTGCCGACGTTTTGGTTAGCAGCGTAATACTCAACCACTGTGCCCCAGGATGTAGGGTCAGAGTGGGAAAAAGATCTTGAAGCCTCCTTCCCCATAAGGAGGTCTTGTCAGTGCCTGCTGAACAGTGTCTCAGCCAGGCCCTCCTTTGCCTTCGCCTCTCAAGGAGACTTGTGAATGGAAGTGCTTAGGATAAGAATGCAGATAAACCTTTGAGCACTACCAGTGTTAAGGTGGGACGACCAGAGGGCATGGGTGAGTACTTGACTACAGCTTACTCCAGAGACTGCTATGCCTTAGCTTTACAGTCTATCTGGTATTAGGAGAGTAGCTTTTGCCTGTGAGCCCCTTCAGGCACTGTTTATAATTGCCTTTACCTGCATCCAAACTCCTCAGCTACTACTTTTCAGCATTGCAAAATTCATTAAATACACTATTTTGTAGGGATTTTCTGCATAAACAGCATGTCACCTGAAGATAGAAGCAGTTTTACTTTGTTACCACTCTTCACCTCATTGTTCTAGTAAAACTATAATGTCATTGACTAGAATTTATAAAGTTGACATATTTGCTTGACTTGAGGGCAAAACATTCTGCCTCTGTCTTGTTGCATTGTTGGGTGTTTTTTTTTTGTTTTGTTTTTTGGTTTTTCACAAATACTCTTCATTAGCTTAATGAAGTTTCCCTTTGATCCTGATTTGCTGAGCACCTTTACTGTTGTGAACAGGGTTGATTTTTTTTTTGTTTTCAAGTGCTTTTGCTGCCCTTAATGGAGGTTATATGTTTTTTTTCCTGTAATCTGTAAGATTTTTGCATTGGTATTCATGAAAGATACTGTTCTGTTGTTTTCTTTTTTTGTAAAGTCTTTGTCAACTTTTGTTATCAAGTTATACTGGTGTTCTAAAAGGAGTTGCAAAGTATTCCTCTTCTGTGTCTTTTATAAAAAACGTTTAATATTGGTATGTCTTCATTAAATGTTGTAGAATTCCGCAGTGGAACTGCTTGGACCTGGAGTTTTCTTCTTGGGAAGGTTTTTCATGATTAATTCAATTAAAAAAAAAAATAGATACAGAGTTTATTTTTTAAAATAGCTACAGACCTATTGAGGTTTTGTTTTTGTTTTTTGTTTCCTTCCTTTCATCTATTGTCAGTTTTGGTAAATTGTGTTTTTCAAGGAATTTATTCATTTCATCTTAATTGTCTATGGCTTCTTTGTGTGTCTTGTTTTTTTTTTTTCCTTTAGTCTTCAATGTGCAATACAATTGTTCACTTGAGACTTTTCTGCTGCCTGTCATGTTTTGAATCATATTCTGTTCTTCCTCCTCTGATTATTTCATTATTTATTTCTTTCATGAATCTTTCCTGACTCACATAACCCCATATTGATCTTTTTCTTGCTTTGCTTACTTTGAGAATATAAAGTCTTACATCATGCTAATGTCTGCGTAGCTGTGAGTTGTCTTGTTATTGTCTGTGTGTTATTTATATAACTGTGTCTTACTTTTCCTTCTACATGAGGAAAGGATCTGGGTCTTTAGTTTACTTTTAATGGTTCTCTTAGTCCAGTACAATCTGGCATATGTAGTTGAATTCAAAATAAATACTTGTTATTAACTTTTGCTCACCCAAAGACTTTATTATAGAATTAAAAGATCACTTGCAGAATGGGAAAAAATATTTGGCAACTGTATGTCAGACTGACACCTGATCTCCATAATCTATAAGGTACTACAAAGTATCAATAAGAAACAAATAAATCATCCAGTTAAGTGATGGGCAAAGGAGATGGACAGACACTTTTCTAAAGAGGAGATCCAGGCAGCCAGAGGCTGTGGAGAGATTGGAATTCTCCTACACTGTTGGTGGGATTGCAAAATGGTGCAACCTCTTTGGAAAGCAATGTGGTGCTACCTTAAAATAATGGATCTAGATATACCATTTGACCCAATAATTCCACTGCTTGGAATATATCCTACAGAATCAAGGCCACTCACACCAGCTGATTCGTATACACGAATCTTCATCGCATCACAGTCCACAATAGCAAAAATGTGTCATCAACTCAGATGCCCAGCAACACAAGAACAGATAGGTAAACTATGATACATATACTCAATGGAACACTATGCAATGATAAAGAACAATGATGATAGCAGGAAACATCTCTTAACCTGGTTTCAACTAGAGGACATTTTGCTGAGTGAAAGTAGTCAGTAACAAAAGGACAAATATTGTATGAGACCTCTACGATAAGAACTTAAAAACAGACTCATGCATAGAAGAAAAGACTGACGGCTGCAAGGGTGGGGAAGGAGGGAGGCTGAGGGGGGCACTGTTTAGATAGTTAATAGGAATTTGGTTGGGTGAAATTAGTGACAGCACACATTAGAAAGAAGATCAGTAATAACGACATCAACACAGTTTTAGTACTCCTCCCATCTTAACCCAATATTACAAGGACAAAGTAGCTGGGGCAGGGGGCTGGGGACTGTGCTGTCAGGTGAAATCGAGGCCAGTTGTCACAGCTAGCATTTTGCTAATGTGGACTCTCTTGCACCCCTCATCGGTGAGTGGCATCTGGGGTCTTAAAAGCTGCCAAGCTGCCATCTGAAGGTACAGCAAATGGTCGCAAGTCAACAGGAACAGATGATCACCGAGGACAAGAATGACATGGGGAAAAGAGAACCTAGAAGACAGAGAGACCCACGTGAGTGCCTCTCCACATCAACTCATGACCAGAAGAACTGGATGGTGCCTGGCCACCACCAGTGATAACCACAATGGAGCTCACAAAGTTGAGTCTCACAGGCAACAGGAAAATAAATAGGGGTACACCCTGAGATCTCCCGTAAAAGACCACAATTAATGGTCTGGGGGCTTTGGGTTTCCTCCGGGAGCATGACCTCTGGCCCTGACACTGCCCTTGTCCATAAATCGTAATGAAGGTCAACTTTTCGGACACCAATGGGTTGGACTTGTCGATGCAGAGCGACCGTATCTTGTGGGAATTTTATGGTTCTGTGCATCTAGAGGATGTCATCCTTCTGACCTCTTCCTGGAAGAAGGGGTGGAGAGGATGGGATAGGAGACTGTTGTGAGGATAGGACATGTATGGAGCAGAGAGGAAGGCTGTGCTGTCACTGGGAAAGGAGAGCAGTGGGGGCAACATATCGGTGAGCATGCAAATTTATATGGGAATGTACATTTTCATTCAATCATAATAAAATGTTAAGTGAATTTGTTGATGCAGAGCTAGATCTGTATATGTGAGATCTGAGAATTAAATTTGTGAACTTGCGATCATGCACTTAGGTTAGCAGCACTGTAGAAACAACTTGACAAGGTGTCATAACCTTGGTTTATCAGTGTCTCACAGCTGTGTTTGTTTTGACATGTGGCATTATCTTGCTCAGTGTCATTCATTATTGTTGCATGTTTTTGTGCGCCATTGTCAGAATGTTGGAGCTTGAATTAGAGCAATGAACAAACATGCACTTTCTTGTTAAACTTGACAAGGATGGAAGTGAAATCAGGGATATGTTAGTTCAAGTTCATGGTGATAATGCCAGAAAAAAATTGCAGTGTACAATGGGTTAAATGTTTTTCTGAGGGGAGAGAAACTATCACTGATGAAGAGAGATCAGGGCAACCAATAATGAGTAGAAGTGATGAAAGCATTGCAAAAATTCATCAAATTATGGCAAAAATCGTCGACTGACTGTGAGAAGCATAACAGATCAAGTAAACATTGATAGAAACGGAAAATCGTAACTGATGATCTCGGCATGAGAAAGTTGTTTGCAAAAATGGTCCCAAAGGAACTCACCAATGAGCAAAAGCAAAAGAAAGTCATAGTTTGCCAAGACTTTTTGGAGAGGCAAGACAATGCTTTGGGCTGTGTAATCACTGGTGATGAAATATGGGTGTACCAATGTGACCCTGACACAAAGTTTGAGTATACCACGGAAGTCACCCGATTCTCCACAACCAAAAAAGTTTCTGTTAGTTCAAATCAAGAGTCACAACAATGTTGCTCATCTTTTTTGATATCAGAGGGGTTGTTTGTTATGCTTTTGTAACAACCGGACAAGCAGTTAATGGAATTTATTATTTGGAAGTGCTGAAGAAGCTGCATGAAAAGGTTAAACAAAACAACCAGAACTGTTTGCCACCAACTCAGGGCTCTTGTTTGATGACAGTGTACCAGCTTACACAATACTGTCTGTGAGGGAGTTTTTAGTCAGTAAACAAATACCAGTATTGGAACAGCCTCCCTACTCACCTGCTCTGGCCCTGATGACTTTTTACTTTTCCCAAAGATAAAGAAAATACTGAAAGGAAGATGTTTTGATGACATTCAGGAAATCCAGGGTCACACAATGCAGTTCTGAATGGCCATTACAGAAAAAAGAGTTCCAAAATTGCTTTGAAGGGTGGAGTAGATGCTGGCATCTGTGTATAGCTTCCCAAGACGAGTACTTCGAGGGTGACTATAGTGATACTCGGCAATGAGGCCTGTAGCACTTTTTCTAGGATGAGTTTGCAGACTTAGTTGTCACACCTCGTATTTGCTGCTCTATGTGCTTGCTATGATTTATAGTCATTTGAGAGCAGGGATGTTCTTTAAATATTTCCTAGTTGCCTTGATATTTTTTTGAAAATTTAAAATATTTTTAATGATTAAAAACAAACCTGAAAGGAGTACCTCCTTACTACAAAACAGTCAAACAAAAAATTGGCTCTCAACTGTTTGTTTTTGTAGTTGATTTTTACCTAACTGAGAGTTAGGAGATCTTGGCTAGTCCAAGCTTTTTAACATAACAGTTTTGTGATTTTGAACAAGTAATTTAATACCTGTGGATCTTGATTTTCTTAAATGAAAAGAGAGCTTCAGGTTTTACTGTTTCTGAAGTTGTCTGACATTAACTCTGACATTCAAAGATTTTGTGCTATTCTAAGTTGTGCTGTCATATTTCTTCAGATTTGATCAAAAACTCTTGTATAAAAAAACCTACTTTCACTGGATCTCTTTACAAGCAAATCTGTAACTGTGTAGAATGATTTTAACTGTTTTAGAGTAGAAGTCGGTTTTCTCTTTGTCTTGTCTCTTCATTAGCTAAAGAAGAGTAGAACAAATGTTTATCTAAATGTCCCCTTCTTCTGATAAATAGCAGACTTTTTTTTTTTAATAAATGGCTCTATGTTTTTATAAATAGCTCTATGGAGTTCTAATTTTCATGCCATAAAATCTTATTCATGTGCTGAACATTTTGATCACAGATTCTATAGAAGAATCCTGATCAAAAAGGGGAAAATGTAGAACAAAATTACAAGTTCTTAAGGACTTACAACTTCTGGAAGCATGAAGATTGAGCCTGTTACCCAAAAATAAACTCTAAACCTTAAACGAAAAATATCCCCTGAAGTCTTCATAAAGTAGCCTAGTTTACCTAATAAAAAATGTCTGCTGCTAGCATTATACTCTTTTTTTTTTTATTTAACATAACTGAGTGAAAATGTACATTCACATGAAAATTTACATGCCCCCCTATATGCAGCTTCCACTGCTCTCCCTGTAGCATTATACGCTTGTAAAAGCTATCCATATGGGATTAAAATTGACAAGGATAACTTGAAAGACTAGATAGGAATTTTAAGCGAAGCCAAATCAAATCCTTTGTCACTGAGTGAATTCCAACTCATAGCAACCCTGTAGGACATAGAATTGCCCCATGGAATTTACAAAGATCACCTGCCGGATTTGTACTGTCAGCCTTTTGGTTAGTACCTGTAGCACTTAACCACTACGCCACAAGGGTTTCCAGATAGGAAGCTTAGGAGGCAGTACTTTTATGTTAATAGAAGAGGAACAACTCAGACAAGTGAAAAAAATTGTCATTAAGTTGATTCTGACTCAGAGAAGGAGGGTGAAAATGGATGGTTGCACAGCTTGAAGAATATCATTGTCACTAAGTGGTAAATGTAGAAACTGTGGAATTAGTATACATTGTGCTGTGTGTATACTCAACAACAGCAACAAAATAAATAAGATTTTAACACTTGCTGAATAATAAAATGGCCTAAATTTAAGTCTGAGGTCTGCTTCGTGTGTCTTTGTACAGATGCTTTTAAGGGTGATGCATACATGATTGAAGAAAATCAACATTTTTAAGGAGCTTGCATTCCACCAGAAGAATAGATGTGTACCCAGCTTGGCTGGGTATGATAAGTTTTCAGTAGTTCTGTGTATCATAACCAAATTGCTTTTCTGGGCATGGATTCCATGTCTCTTTTATTTATTTGCCTACTGGTTTCCGTACTTATTTGACTCTGTCATTTAGTTTAATGGCAGCTACATTGATGCCATCTGCAACAAAAGGCTTCTGTGGGAAATGAACACTTTTACTCTGATCGTTGTCGAAATTTACTAAAAGAAGGTGTGTATGTTGATGGCCCTGTTATCTAACGGTTCTTGGTCGTATCTGCTGTTGCATAGAACAGATCCTTGTCTGCTTACCTCAGAACTGTCACAAAAACAATACTACATTGGAAAAAAAATCTGACCCATTATTACATGTGGTTTAATGATTTTAATTAAATTTAAAGTCGTTGAGCCATCTCCATGATCTAGTTTCAAAATATTTCATCTACAAAAAAGTCCCTTATGTTCTAGCCAATCCTGGCTCCCATTCCAGCAGTTGGCAACCACTGCAAATATTGTTTGTCACTGGTTCTCTGTAGCCTTCTCCTTTCCTGACCCAGTTTTTCATGTTTTTGGTCCTGTAATGTGATTGCTCTCTGTTTACACTGTAGACGTATTTCTCATTTCTGATTATATATGAGGGTTGACAATTAAGTTCATGAACTCATCCTAGAGAAAGTGCTACATGCCTCATTGCTGAAGATCAGTATGGTCACCTTCAAAGTATTCCCCTTGGGAAGCTGTGCATTGATGCCAGCATCTAGTCTACCCTTCAAAGCAATTTTGGAACTCTTTCTGGAATGGCCATCAGAGCTGTCATCATATTACCCTTGAGGTCGTCGGTGTCATCAAAATGTCTTCCTTTTAACATTCTCTTTATCTTCAGGTAAAGAAAAAAGTTGTTTCGGGGAAGATTAGGTGAGTAGAGAGGGTTTTCCACAACAGGTATTTGTTTACTGGCTAAAACCTCCCTCACAGACAACTAGACAGTTTGCAAACTTGCCAACGTATACAGTGGCCACTCCACAGAGAGTTCCAAGACTGATTTGAAGAGTTGACTAGGTGCTGGCATTAGTGCTTGGCTTCCCAAGGGAGAACTTCCAAGGTGACCATAGTAATGTTCAGCAGTGAGGTATGTAGCATGTTAAACAATTAAGTTTGTGGACTTGTCAGACCTTGCATAAGTCAGATTTTAAAAATTAATGCTTGAGGGGGACTTGCTAATTAAAGAAATAGTGATTGTATTTTTCTTCAAGTTAATATTTTTATTGTTGGATATTTTAAAAGGAAACCTGTTAAATTGGTGTCATGAGCCAGATTTTATTTATTTTTTTTTAATTTTGAGAGGCAGTATTGTGTAAGAAATGATTAAGTACAAGGATTTGTAGTCACTCTGCTGGTTTTGAAACCTAGTTCTCTTATTTATAAACTCATTATCTTCCATGTAGCTTGGTTTCCTCATGTGTAAAATAGCAAGAATCAATAGTAGCTACTCCCTGGAGGTGTTTGGAGGATTCAATGAGATAATATAGATAAAGGATTTGCGTGAAAAACCAAAACCAAACCCATCGCTATTGAATCTATTCGTACTCATAGCAACCCTATAGGGCAGAGTAGAACTTACCCATAGAATCCCAGGAGTACCTGGTGGATTTGAACTGCCAGTCTTTTTTTGTTTGTTTTGGTTAGCAGCCATAGCACTTAAGCACTACACCTACAGGGTTTTCCAGCTTTGCATAGTCATTTGGAAACGTGAAATGCTCTATATATGCGAAATAACCACTACTGGGTGGGAAAAAAAGAAAAAGTACTTAGTGTGTATTGAGCCAGCCAAGCCAAGTGCCGATATGTGTACATATTAAATCATCACAACTACCCTATAGGGGCCTGTAAAGTAAGTACCATTATTATTTCTGTTTTATTGATGAGGAGACTTAAGCATAGTCTCTTTCCAAAGATTGGAACGCTAGAAGATAGTGAAACTGGAATTCATACTCAGGCCAACTGTCTCCAGAATCTGTGCTCTTAAATGCCTGCAGTCTTAGCATAAGTTATGTTTCAGCTTCACGGTTGGATAAACGTGTTTGTTGCGGAATAAAAGATGACATCCTTTTTTGTAAGACAGTATTTCATGTTTTATTTATGATTTTCAAGGCTGTTCTGATGTTGTTTGAGACTTCAGTCACATAATCTTTATTCTCACATCCATGCCATTTGATTTTCTTTTGATACTTAAGGGTTTTATTAAAATGTACTACTTTTCCTTTTTAGTTTAGATGACAGTAAAATCTTCCATATGTTTTATGTTGAATAAGTATCATTGCACTAGTAATGGAAAGTGCCCTTTCCTTGTAGCCGTTTATCTATGGGAAAATTATGTTTAAGGAAAGATGCTGTGTACTTTGTTTTTGCAAAATTGCAGTTTTTTCAGATAATTTTAAGATACATTAGTACATAAATGGTACATTAACATTAGGTATTTAATTGCATTGTATGTGTACATATTAAAATAGCATATGTGCATGTGTTTAATTTACACACGGATGTATGCACATTTAGTATTACATATTTATATAAGTTTGTTGATGTTGGTGCTTGGGAAAATGTTTGATGTCATCTATACTTAAATTAGTAATCTTTTTGGCTCCTCTTGGTGGTGTAGTGGTTAGTAGCTCAACTGCTAACTAAAAAGGTCAGCAGTACGAATCTACCAGCCACTCCTTGAAAACCCTATGGTGCAATTCTGCTCTGTCCCGTGTTATTAAAATGCATTAACATGTGTGTTTTAGTTAGAACTAAAATTTTAAAAAGAGATCCCTTTAACATTTGTGTTTTCTGATTAAGGGTTAAAGAAGCTGTCAGATCTCATTTTTTTCTCCCTCATTTCACTGTATTATTTTGACTGACTCTTTAACTGTAATATATGTCATTAGTGTAATTGTAAGTTTCCTCCTAATATTACTGACACATTGAGGAAAATGATAATTTGAAGAACCAAGATGACCATTTTCTTGCTTATTAAGGAAAATCTCCCCTTTAGAGCAATAGTAATAAACTTAATACTTATATTAATAGAAACAATCAATAGCTTTACTTAAAACTAAATAAAGGAATGTATTAAGAAAAAGGATGAGAAGAGGGCACAGGAATAAAACTGAGAGGTTGGAATTTTAGTGAGACTTCACCAGCTAGAGGCTGTGTAACCTTGAAGAAAGCAAATAATCTTTCTGAAAACCAGTTAGTTCATTGATAAAATCAGCAACATGTAATACTGATTTTAAAATCTTCTTAGCTCTCTCATTCCATAATTTTGTAATGCTGTAGGAATGAAGAAGTCAAAGGAATTTGGAAATGCAAAATATTATCCGGGAGTAAGGAATTATGGGTAGTTTACAGCATAAACTTCCCACCACCAATGCTATTCCTGATTGCATTATTAACCCATAATATTTTCCTAATTTTGATGTTCACTATGTTTTTCTAGATCATAGCTTATGAAAACCGTATGAGAAATGACTTATTAATGGAAATAATTCTTCATCTGAAAAGCGATTTGTTTTCTTTATAATTTTATAAAACAATATAGCTGGAGGTATTAAATAGAATAACATACATTTGTAGGTAAAATGATTAATGTTATTGATGGGTTTATGCCATTTCTCATATTTGCTTGTTCTATAAAGCTCCTATTGTTTTCGTTTTAATTCGTAAGTTTGTCAGTACTTTTTGTGAAACAACTTCAAGGAGCAACTATATTTATCATAAACTGGGAAGTATTAAAGTTATCTATTTCTGAATTAGCTCTTCCTATTACCATGAACTTAATAGGTCTGAATATACTGATTGGTGGCTTTGAAACACCAGTCTCTCAGCAGCCAAGTGTGTAACTTCTGTGCCACATGCCAAAACCAGACTAGACAGTTGCCATGGAGTAGATTCTAACTTAAGAATGACTGCACCATAGGGCTTCCACAGAGTACCTGGTTGATTCGAACTGACAGCTTAACCCTAAATGTACTTATATACAGCAAACTCCTGTTTTAAAAAAGGAGTTTTCTCTCATTCTGTCCTCATTATCTGGACTGACCACACATAGTATTAAGAAATAAATGATCAGGAATTAGGCTGACATTGTGAGGTGGCTTGGTTGTTGACTTTTACCACTGGACATAAACAGAGCAATTATTCTAAATCATATCACATTCAGCCAGATAACTGCTAAAATCACTGCACTGTGATTTCCTGAAAATGCCATAATCCCTCAAATGCCACATTAAGCCAAGAGAGAAAACCGTTAGTAGTGCCTGCACATTTATGTAGAAGGATGAACCATGAACCAATGAAAAGATATGCTGGAAGAACATGACCTTTCCCTAGACGTGTGTGTTTCCCATTACATTTTTGACAGGAAATGTTGTAAAATGATTTAATGGTGACATTTTGTTTTGCTGACTTTCTTTTTTTTATTATAAAGAAACCAAAGTTAGGATAGGAATGTAGGGGAAGAGCGACCAAGCACTGAATTCTATTATAGCAGTCTCTGTTTTCAAAACATAAATAAAATATTTTATATTTTGTATTTAACTGTGGTATACAGAATCACTGAGCTCTTATTATGTCTTCAAAATGATATTATTTGTTCTTTGAAGTTAGTTTTTTCACCATTGTCTTCCTTCTCTTCATTTCTCTCACTGTCAACCCTCGATCATGAACGAAAAGTCAATAAATCAAAAAAGTGTTGTTGCAGTGATTACAGCAAGCCAAAAACTATAGCCTGTCTGTTGCCACTGAGTCACTTCTGACTCATAGCAACCCCACAGAACAGAGTTTCCAAGCTGTCCTCTCTTAGGGAAGCAGACTAGCACATCTTCTCCTGTGGAGAAGCTAGTGGCTGTGAGCCACCGATCTCTCAGCAGCCAAGTGCTTAAACTCCATGCCACCAGGGCTTTTCAGTAATTACATGCCGAAACCAAACCAGACAGTTGCCATGGAGTAGATTCTAACATACAATGACTCTCATAGGGTTTCCTATTATAACTGCACCATAGGGTTTCCATGGAGTGCCTGGTGGATTTGAACTGACAGCTTTTTGGTTAGGAGCTATAGCACTTAACCACGGTGCCTCCAGGGTTTCCAAGTCGTTATAGGAAGGGTGGATATTTGCAGCAAGTGGTTTTCCTGAACACAAAGAATGGGAGATTTCTTTAATTCCCACTGTTTTCCAGGATAACAGGGCTCAAGCAAAATTCACTTACTTAACATTGGCTTTTCATTTATGGTTCCTCTTTTGAAGTAATTTTTTGATAGTCAGAAAAAATTATTTTAAAAGTTAATAGTGTATATAGATGCTGATAGGAGACTAAACTTTAAGGGAAATCAGATTGGGGAGTACAACAAAACCATGGCATCGTCTTTGACTGTTTTGAAAAGTGGTAATTCAATGAAGTCATGATGGAAGGGCATGGAATACAGTGAATTCTGTTTTATTTTTTGTGTACTAAATTAGCATAATGAGTTCTTAAATGCTGTTATACATTCAGTGTTTCTTTTGCAGTGTTGCAGATTAAAATACTTAACTAAGATGCATATTCGTCTCTTAAAGCAGTTTTTGTTACATAAGTGTGTTGATGAACTGTAGCAAATCAGTATGATACTGTGCCTCTCTTAAAGAATGTAAAACAATTACATAGCAGTAAATGATCACCATTTCAAATATAAACATATGACTAATTCAGTATTCCGTAAGTCCTCTTTGGAAACCCTGGTGGCGTAGTGGTTAAGCACTATGGCTGCTAACAAAAAAAAGGTCGACAGTTCAAATCCACCAGGTGCTGTCAAGTTGGTTCCAACACATAGTGACCTCTTAGGACAGAGTAAAACTGCCCCCATATGTGTTCCTAGGCTGAAATCTTTACAGTGGTAGATCATCACATCTTTCCTCCTGTGGAGCAGCTGGTGAACTGCCAGTCTTTTAGTTAGCAGCAGAGTGCTTATCCATTGGTCCACCAGGGCTCCTTTGGGGTAGTCTCTTAGTAATTTTTTGAGTGGATAGTTTGTAAAATGTCAGTCAGGTCGTTAATATGAGTTAGACTTGGAACCAGACCTCTTGACTTCAGTTTTCACATTGTATTGTTTCTACCAATTCTGCATTGTTAAGTATCTGTAATAATGCTTGTCTTTTAAAAGACACTATTAGAGAGGTAGATCCCTGGTAGCATACTGGTGAAGAACTCGGCTGCTAACCAAAACGTTGGCAGTTCGAATCCACCAGCCACTCCTTGGAAACCCTGTGGGGCAGTTCTGATCTGTTTTGTAGTGTTGCTTTGATTCAAAATTGACTTGGTGGCAGTGGATTTGGTTTTTGATTATTGTAGAGGTGTGTGTTAATAGAAGAAAGGCCTGGCAGTCTACTTCCTTAAGATTACGGCCACTGAAAGCGCACTAGAGCAGAATGCCGTACTGACACACATAGGGTCACCGTGAATCGGAATCGACTCAGTGACAGTTGTTTTGATTTTGGAATTTCAGTACACAGTTGTATCTTCGGAGAATGAGATGTGTGTACTTCTAATACTTTTATTCTAGTATCTTGACAAGCCATAATTTTGGTTATTGTTTTGGATCTTGCAGCTCTTCATATTAACAAATGTTTTCATTGTTTATCTACTTGGAATGCTAAATCTTTTGTGTGTCATCTGACTGTAATGTCATTGAATTTCACATTTCTGTTCTGTGACAACAACTACCTTCAGTCTGTAACATCATACTCATTTAATCTAGCCATTTCAGTGTAATTGGTGATTAATTCCTGATATATTTCTTGATCTTTAATCTTCATAGTTTATACCTTTTAAAATTTTACATCAATAGAGTAATAATATTTGACATCTTATATGAAATTGTTCATTTTATAAATTTATTAAACTTTTGACATTTACTATCTTTAGTCTCCAAAAAAGCAATTTTTGGTAAAAGTTTGTTGTTTTTTTTCTTTTAAGTCAGGCAGACATGTTGTCTGTGGGCAAATTATACAGTCTCTGTAAGCCTCTTTTTCTGCACCAGCAAACAAGAATAATAACTCTTGTCTAATAGGAGTCTGTATGTTAACTACTGATGTTAACTACTTGAACTTTACTAGGTTTTTGACAGGTATTTTTTCTACTTTTTACTTCTCTTTGCCTTTATCACAAATGTTTTAATTACTGCATAAATATTTTACACACTAATGGCTTAATATGAGACTTCTCCTAAATAGTGGGGCAACTGTCTGAACCGTTTATTAGAATATTCTCTCAAAGTACCATCAACATCATTAACATTGTGACATGCATAGACCGTACCGACTTACATCATCAATTGGATGTATGGTGAACCACACTTACTACTCTTTTTTTGGGGGGGGGGGGTACATCTTGTTGTTAGTAATATGTACTGTATACAGTGTTGCATTCCATAATTTGCTGATGTCATTTTTCAGATATTCATTTGCGAAAGTTCAATTTTGTGCTTGACTGTTCAAATCACTGCCATATAGCATGCTATGACCTGGTGTGTGTAATGAAGCTGGCATTGGTGTCAGGAGTCGTAATGTACAGAAAGTTAGGCAGTGTTGGACTCTGATGACATAACGCATAAAACTGGGCACACCAACTTCATAGTTGACACTGATACCAACTTCATTGTACATCCAACCTATAGAAACCACTGCTGTTGTGCAATTCTGATACAGAGTGACCGTATAAGTCAGAGTAGAATGCTCCCACAGAATTTCCAAGGAATACCTGGTAGATCTGAACTGCCACCTTTAGGTTAGCAGACGTAGCACCTAATCATTGCACCACCAGCCCAGACCCATCATATAATGTTTTTCAGTATTTGACACCATAAGAAAGGATCAATCATTAAACTAAAACTAAGAAGTTTCCTAAATACAACCAAACACGGAGAGAATAGCAAGGGCAGGGGTCTTAGGGACCATGGTTTCAAGGAACATTGAACATCTAAGTCAATTGGCATAACAAGGTTTATTGAGAAAATGTTCTGCATGCCACTTTGATGCGTGGCACCTTGGGTTTTAAAAGCTAGAACATGAAGAATATCAAAGACATAAGGAAAAATGAGCTCAAGAGGCTGAAAGGGCCGCATAAACCAGAGGTTACATCAGCCTGTGACCGAAAGTACTAGATGCTGCCAGGTTACCACCAGTAACTCCCTGACGGAATTGAACAGAGTCACTAACAGAGCAGGAGAAATGTAGGGTGCAGAACTCAAGCACTAGTTCAACAACAACAGCAACAAAAACAGACTTGATGGTCTGACAGACTGAAGGGTCCCTGGAGGACATGACCCCTGGATGCTTTGTTAGCCCAGAACTGAAACCATTCCCAAAGCCAGCTCTTCAGACAAAGATTGAACTGCTCTATAAAACATAAAATGATACTGGTAAAGAGTGTGCTTCGTGGCCAGGATCTGGTTGAATAGACATGAGAAATATAGGGTAGAAGAGGAGTGTGCTTTCGCAATGTGGGAAGAACAGACAGGGTCACTTAGCAATCTGTGTTTTGTATGAGAAACTGACCTGCATCATGAAATTTCACTGAAAGCACAATTAAAAAAGAAGGAAAAAGAAGCGTCATTAATTTGAAGCCAAGTTTTAAAGTTTCGTAACTGTAATACCCGCACTGCTTATATCCTCAGCAGAAAAAGTTTTGCCACTGAAAGGTACAATCCAAGAAAAAAGAAAAAGGGCGAGGAAGCCCTTAGACATAAATACAAACCTGAAGGTCATTAAGGCCTGTTTTAAATGGGAAGTCAGCAAATAGTACATGAAGAAAGACTGTCTCAATGGACTGCGTTGACAGTTATTAAGAACAGAATTTTGGAGACAGTTAAATGAGCAACTGGCATAGAATCAGCAATTTTAGGAAAGGGGCAAGAGCCAATCCAAGAGATGGAGAAGCTGTTGATGATTTGGAGAGAAAAGCAAATATCCAGAGGCCAATTCTTTATGAGTTTACTGACAGTTCAAATAAAAGCATGCAATTTTTGAAAGCCTGAAATAACAGCAAGGAGAAGACTATCTTGAGTATTTTAATACCAGCAAGAACTTTTTGTTTCAAATGCAGACTTGCTTTACATAATGTCCTGTAACTGGAGAAGCAGGAAGCTGATGATGAAGCTGCCTACAGGCAGATTCAGGAAGGAGTGAGACATTACTGCTAATAAAAGATAAGAATAATGAAATTGACTTCTGACTAAGTCATTGGAATGCAGCCTCATTGTAAGCTGAGGACTGTCTATGTGTATATATTTGTTCATTTATACTTTATACTGTAGTACTCTTAAGATAAGGATTAGATTTGAAATTAAATTGTCTCCATCTATGATTGTTATTTTTATCAACTATAATTTTTTTTATGCTGACTTGATCAGGTAGGCCCTTGAACACAAATCAGTGAAATGACTTACCAGAATTTTCAGTAGGCATTTATTTACTGTCAAATCTTGATTTTTCTTTAAAACCTTGATTTCTTTTTTTAAAAAAAGGGGTCGAAGGGAATTATAATCTTTACTCTTCTTCTATGTGTTGTTACCTGATATTAAACTGTGAATTCCAGACTTTATCATCTCCCATAAAACAATACTTTTTTTTTCACATACCAAAACTGATTGATTTGATCTGTGTTCTAGGCACCAATACATTGTTGTTGTTTTTTTAACCGGAATTCATCTTCTTATATTGTAATGTTAATTCTTTTATGGAACAAAGGTAAAGATATTTAGAAAAGTATTAAAAATGAGTTACCTAAGTTCTTATGTCTTTCTTTCGTGTGTACTGTGTTAATTCTTTAACTCTTTATGGTATTTTTAAAACTCAGTACTCCATAGTTTCTTTGACAGGTGGAATTCAGAACTCTGGAAATTTTTTCTAAACGTATTTGGTGTATGTCTGTAATTCTAAAATTCTTAGGTATGTCTGAGAAAAATGCTTTCAGTGAATCGGAAAGCAACATGTTGTAAGGTTGCTTGTTATCTTGTGACTATGCTTGTGTGACTTTATGGCATTACTTTAAAGTCATTCATACATTTTGTGTGTGTGTGATTTTTTAGCACTAATAAACAAAGCATTGTGTGATTTAGTTAATAAATAGCATCCAGCTGAGTACTTGAAATCCAGTAAACTACATGAAAGTGGCTTTTTAAGTGTGTTCTCAACAAATGATAGCAAGTGAAAGACGAGTTTTGCTTTGAATGAAAAGGTTTGGGTACTCCCTGTAGTTGCCCAGTGAATCAGATCAGCATAGGCAGCTGCACAAGGAAGGTAGACATAGAAAGAGCTATATCAATCTGATTCAGTCATATCCGAGTCAGTAGCTTTCCTTTTAAATGACTGAAATCTTTCAAATCCAAATTTCTTTTATTAGATTACCCATTTGTTATCAGTTATTACAACTTCTGAAATTCCATGGTAATTTCAGCAGTTGTTCTGTGACGTGGTAAGTGTAAGACATTTTAAAAAAGAAAGTTTAGTTTCATGTGGAGCATTAACATTTCATGTAGAGCATACATATATATGTATACATATATATATAACTGTTCTAAAGCTTTTATTTGTAAAGAAATTGTGCAGTGTATTTTTCTTTTATTGTTTTACGATAAAATTGCTTTTTGTTGTCACATAATTTATTTTCTAATTTATTCATGTTTATGAAATTCATCCATCAAATTGTCATATACAGGTATATAAGAGACATATGAATTCAGAGGATGGTGGAATCATTCCTAAAAGGATGGTGGAGAAGTTTTCCTTTAAACTGAAGTGACATTTGAGTTGGATATTGAAGTGTAAAGAGGTTTCGGGATGTTGAGATGACAGGTAGCAGATCCTTCAAGGGTGTAAAATAACATGTGCCAAGACATGGAAATGAGACCATGGTTGTCATTTGTGATGTAGGTTTAAGAGAGTAGGTGCATCTGGATTTAGGCTACAGATCATGGAGTTCCAATGGGGAACACTTGTGGTGTAGTGGTTACGTGATACAGCAGCAGTTCATATCCACCAGGCAGTCCTTGGAAACTCTGTGGGGGTAGTTACACTGTGTGCTATAGGGTCATTATGAGTTGGAATCGACTCACAGCAGTGGGTTTGATTTTTCATGGGACTCATTAAAGGAAAGGGATGATATGAAGGGTAGTGCTTTGGGAAGACTGAGATTTTGATAGCTGTGAGATGAATGAATGAACAACCTGGAGGTAGGCTGGTTTGGAGGCTAGGAAAAAAGTATTGTTTTACAGGGGATGATACGTAGAAATGAAAAGGAGCAGGACGATCCAGGAGACATAATACTGCACTAGGAGTTAGAGCAGATGACTAGCCATAAATGGATAAAAGAGAAAATGGAATGTTACACCAAACTGACTGACTTTAAGTTGAGTAGCTGGAGAGAATCATGAGGAACAGGACGAAGTGAATAATTATATTTATTTTTGGAGATAGATATAATAGGTGAATAAAGTCATAGGGTATTATGGGGTTGTATATAAGGCATGTTGAATTAGAAATTTCTGGTAGACATGTAAAATTGTGGGATTTTCATTACAGAAAAGAATAAACTCTGGAAATAAACTTGGTAACTGTTACAGATTTGTTCTGTACTCCTCAAGCATCTGGTTCTAACATGCCTATCTTTATTTTAAATAAAGGCCTGTGTCTCTGAGTAGATACCACTGAAAGTCTGAGAGGAAGTCATGTATAAGAATGGAAAGAATTAGGTAGATGCCTTTGGTTTTGTTGGTTCACAGATTGAGTCCAGTGGAATTTTATTGCAAAGTAGGAAATCCTAAGATAAACTTGCTTTATACTCTTTTCTTAAAGAAGCTGTGGCTTAATGACCAGTGTCTCCATATAGAAACAACTTTCACTTGTGTAAATAATGTTTGCCTCTGTTTCAATGGTTTTCAACTAGTTAGCCTTAAGAGATGTCCCTGTGCCTCTGTCTTTGTGGTTTACATTCATACCTGCTGAATTTTCTTTACTTAATACCAGACTAAATCAAGCCCATTGCCATGGAGTTCATTCTGACTCATAGCAACCCTGTAGCAACCCTCATAGCAACAGAGTAGAACTGACATTATAAGGTTTCCAAGGAGTGGCTGATGGATTTGCACTGCTGAATTTTTAGTTATCAGCTGAGCTCTTAATCACTACACTGCTAGTGCTGCCTACTTTAAGATAGTGGCTCTTAAACTTTGGAGTGCAGTAAAGTTACCTGAGAGGCTTGTTAGAACACAGAGTACCTGTTTTGGAAGGCTTAGGGTGGTTTCAGAGTTTTTACTTCTAACGCATTCCCAGTGATACTGATGTAGTTGATCTGGTGACTACACCTTGAGAACCACTATTTTAAGAGAGAGAGCTCCTAAAGTACCAGTGCTGTGCTACTTCTGTGGGCTGTAGGGTGACCTTTTAAAGTATTTGTTCATTTAGTGAATAATTATTGTGCAGTCATTTGTACCAGGTGTTAGATTTGGTGCCAGAGACATAAAAGTGAGCAACATAGGGGTGATATGTCAGAGTTTAAGTATCCCCCGCTGTTTTTTTTGTTTGTTTTACTCACATATTTCCCCACCTAAACCCAAATGATTAGGCCTTTTTAAAGTCTTTTCACTGTAGGGATCACATAAGACCAACAGCCCCATTCTGTTCTAGTTGAATTTGGTCATTGGTTCTTAAGAGCCTTTAAGGAGAAAACAGAGTTGTCTGATCCAAAATGGTATTATAAATGTTGAATCAAGGATCCTTATAAACTCTGTGTCATTTAGAGGTCTTCATGCAAAATGACAACAGACCATTTAAAAAGAAGCTTTTGTTCATGGTAACCCTTGAACCAGGTTGACAATAGCACTGGCTCTAAAACAGCCCTGACATAACGCCCTATCTCTCAAAGACCCTGGCCGACACTTGTGAAACTTAGCATTCCTCTTTTTACTATAGTCAGAAAGCATAGTACAGTCCTGGCCAGCAAAACATCTAGCTTTCAGATTTTAGACTCTAAATCTCTTAATTTCCCATAAGGCTTTCTCTTTATAGGCCTTCTGAAAGTGTGGATTTTAACTTCCAAATATTTGGGGTTTTCCTTACATCTTCCTGTTAATGATTTCAAGTTTAATTATGATGGGGTCAGAGAATATGCATTAAGTGATTAGTTATTTTAAATTTGTTGAGGTTAGTTTTATGGCCCAAAATATGGTCTATCATGTTCAACATGCATTTGAAAAGAATGTGTATTCTTCTGTTATTGAGTGAAATATTCTATATAGTTTAGTAGTATTGTTCATGTGTTTTGTATACTTAACTGATTTCTACTTATTTTATCAGTTACTTAGAAGTTTGTTTAAGTCTCCAACAATATTTGTAGATTTGTCTGTTTCACCTTTCGGTTCTATTAGTTTTTTCTTTATGCATCTTTTTTATTCCAGGTTATTTGACCCCTTTATTATTATGTAATATCCCTTTTAATCTCTGACATTCTTGTTATGAATGTTTGTCTGATACTCTTGTAGACACTCCAGTTTTTAACTTTATTGTATAATATGTAACAAAAAGCTTGACCTTTTGAACATTTTTTAAATGGAAAGTTCATTGATATTAATTACATTCTCCATGTTGGAGAACTGTCACCACTATCTGTGCCCCAAATTTTTTAATCACCCCAAAGAGAAACTCGTTACTCCAGCAATAATTCTTCTTTCTTCCCTACAGAGACACACAATGGCAGAGAGAGAGTTAAAGCTGGTTCACTTCCTATCTGAAAGGCTCCCTTCCTGTCCCATTCTCAGAGTACAGTGTTTATGCCCATTGAACTTAATAAATATCATTGTTTGCACTGAAACAGAGTCAGTGAAGTGCACACAATTCTAAATTTTAATGTGTTTGTCTTTTCCTCTGTTTCTGTTTATCTGACATTCTTCTCCTTGGTCTTACTCTATTCCTAACTGTCAGAGGGTGTATGATGTGAAAAGGAAGACGTTTAAATTGAAAGGGCAGTGTGTGTGTGAGATGTATGAGACTCTCTTTACTTCTTGTTTAGTTTTTTGTTAATCTAAAACTATTCTCAAAAAATAAAGTCTGTTAATTAAAAATAAATCAATAAGAGGATGTGAGTAGAGATTTTCAAATTTTTCTTTTAAAAGCTTTGTTCATTCTGAAGATTTTGAAATACAAAAGGTACAAAAAGTTTAAGCCACTTACGTTTTTCTATAACACGTTAGTGTATTCACTGATGTAGTCATTGGATATTAATTGAAAGTTAAAAATATCAGAATAATTTGGGAAGGGTTTTTCCTCCTATCTACTGCACATAGCTGTTTCCTGCTGTTTCCAGTCTTACGGCTTCCTAGAGACCTTTCTCAACTGTCCTCTCCCTCATGGTAGAGAATGTCGACTTGAGCTGCTTTATTGTGTTCTCATTCCTTCTTTCCCTGTGGTTTGTCATCTCATTTACATAACCAGGTTTTTTAGCTCTTAAAAGTCTTAGTTGCTTCTGTCTTCTAGATCTTTTTCTTATCTGAAAAATGACTAGAACCTGTATCTAGTCCTTGCAGAAAATCTGCTAGTGGCCTCCCTAATACCCAGGTAGGCCCTGTGTTCTACTTCTTGATTCCTTTCTGACTAGGCTGTTCTTTACTTTATTGTGTAGTTGTCTTAGAAATTTATTAAATAACTGAAGGTAAGAGAGATCTTTCAGCATAAAAGTCTTTAAAACACAAAATTGAAGGCTTTGTATTAAAAGTTCTTAAAAGTTAGTTAGCCATCCCTACCACCAAGAATGTAGCCTTTCCTGTGTTAGACTTGACTTTATATAATCAGTAATCAGTGGCTTAATCTAGCTTTAGATCTGAAATTATACTGCCTTTTACATTGCAAAGAGATTAGATTTTAAAGAGGGAGTTAGAAAATAAACAGTCATATTAGTGAAACGTGCCTTAAGAGTGTTTTTTAAATAATAATGACAGTTGTCTAGATACAACTGAATTTCTTTATGAAGGTTGTATTCTTGTAAGGAAACCCTGGAATTCACCAGGTGCTCTGTAGAAATCATGTGGGGCTGTTCTACTTTGTTATATACAGTAACTATGAGTCAGAATTGACTGTAACTGGTTTTTGGGGGGCAGTATTCCTATAAAATTTAGCTTAAAAAGATGTTTACTTGGCATATTTTCTAATGTAATTAAGTTGGTGATGATGTTGTTAGAAATGGTATGGCTATCTTTCCTTACATGTTTAGTGTATGACTTTTTAATCCATATTGAAAAACTGAATCTTTCAATACTTTTGTGTAATAAATAGGTGTCTTATATGTTATGAACATTTGAATTTTTAAATTTTCTTGTTGGAAGTCGTAATAAAACAGAAGCTTTAGCATGGTATGTGTTGCATAGTGAAGTGTGGTATTTTGGGGTACATAATTTTAGGGTAGTACACATCATAATTTCAAGCACATACAGCAATGAAATATTTATCATTGCAACTTTTATTTTTCAGAAAGACATTACTTTGCAATTTTCTACTTAATTTTAACTGTTTAAGTGTGGTAAAATTGTTAACTTATATAGAAGAAGGAATTATGAAATATATACTTAATCATTTGGAAAGATCATTTTTAATTGTAGTTCCACTTGGTAGCTGAATGACCTTGAACCAAGTAACCTCCAGACTTTCTCCCTCGTAAAATGAGAGCCCAAATCTGTTGCCGTCAACTCAATTCTGACTCATAGCCATCTCCTATAGGACAGAGTAGAACTGTCCTATAGGGTTTCCATGAGGCAGTGGCTTGGTGGATTTGAACTGCCAGTCTTTTGGTTAGCAGCTGAACCACCAGGGCTCAGAGAGCATCAACCTCTTATTTTTCAAATTTAGTAACTTTTATAACTCAGTGAGATTTGAAAATAAACACTGTTGAATTCTGAAAAGGATCCTGAAGTCAGTCATCCCATCATCCGTCTGGTGCTTAATTCTTCTCTCCAGTATTCACTACTAAGTTACAGGGAACAAACTTCTTCTAGGGACAGAGATATACAACCCACTCCCTCTTCAGGCAGCTCTGACTGTTGGTAATTTGTCTCCAAGCAAGCTGACATGTTTCTCTTTAAAAACGTCAACCTTGACACCATGTAAAATGTGCACAATCCATCTTCTGGCATTAAAAGCCAACTATATTGTTTTCTTGATTTTTTTTTTTTTTTTAAATTAAACATCATTTCATTTGTTCCTTGTATAGCAGGGTTTGATTTATACTGGTTTTGTAATTGTTTTGAAGATTAAAAAGGGGTATATTATAATATTAAAAGAGATAAAATGAATTTGAAAATAAGATTGGTTATAAATTTTAGTGATGATTTTAGGTACTGAAATGGAAGAACTATTGTATAAGAATCTTTAGTTTGAACATTTGTAGCTGAACCCCTGAAAAATGATTTTACAAAAATATTTATGGCTTGTCAATTCTAATAATGCTGATTAATAGAATGTTTACTGTGTCCCATATTTTCCCTTCTGCTCTATAAATGTATTATTTATTTCTTATAAAAGTCCTATGAGGTATGAGTATTTTCATTTTAGAGATGAGGTAACTGAGGTCTGGAGACACTAAACAACATGCAGTAGTTTCAATTCTGTATCTAAGTTACACAAATTAAATTATATAGTAAAATATAATCTCCTTTCAAAAAATAATATTACTATTGTGTTGGTAAATATACTGTCCTTAATAGTTCCTGACATGTATAGAACACTTACTGTGTACCAGTCCATATACTAGGGCCTTCCAACTTTATTTAACCCTCACAGCTACCATTTAAGGTAGTTACTAACTTTATTCCTATTTTACACATGTGTGAGAATTAACTTGCCCAAGTTTGCACAATTAGACAGTGGTAGAATTAGAGTGTGAATCGCGGTGGTCTGGACTACCTGGATCATGTCCTCGGCATCACTCAGACTGCCTGACCATGCTGTACTGCTGTAGTGTATTTTTGACTTTGTTGGGACAAAAGAGGCAGAGACTTCTTTGGTGGACAACTCTAATGATGCAAAAGAACAGACTTATTTATATGTAACAGTTATTTCCTTCTTTCTATAGTAATTTGTAAATAAGCTTGTTAAGTGACATATGGTATAAATACGAAACCAAAACATGATCTCTGATTTTAAAGAAGAAACTCAGTCTTTCATTCTAAGATGATATGAACCAAGACGAGTAGTGCTTATTGTTACTTTGAGGGAGATTTTGGAATATTAAATAAAATCTAGGGTGAAGAAATAGTAGTGACGACTCTTTAATTTTTTCAGAGGTAACTTGTACTTGATTTGAGGTTGAAGCAGATTTCTACTATCTAATGTGCCTGTATTCAAAAGTATGTCTGAGTCAGATATAAAAATATATTTTGGATTTTCTGGTAGTCTTCATTATTTATGTACATAAGTAAGAGTCAGTCATACTTCTGCTATAGATTGTGTGGTTGCTTCCTCTTGCATTAGGCTTTTTCTGTAGTGCTAAGCCTCCAAAGCACTTCCAGAGTGTCAGATTCAGAATGTCCTCAGAGTTCTCCACTTAGAGACTGAAGGCTTGTGAGAAGGTAGCACATGTGACCTTACTTTCAACAAGGGACTTCAGCTCTTTCTGTTTGTCATATATTGATAAATACAAAATTTCTCTGAAATCTGTTTCACAGTATGTTTCTTTTTCTTATTGTACAATTTTGTTTTCACTTTTTCTTTTCTTTTTTAAGACTGTTCCATTTGGCATGGTAGCTTTTCTCAGCAGTGCTTGGTCTGTCTGTGTGCCACTTTTCACTTTCTTTTTCTCAGTGGAACTTAGAAGCATTAAACACATCTGTAATAGTTAAATACAAAACAGACTTTGTCTATGATGTATGACTACTAGGCACTGTCAGTTATATTTACACAGATCGAAATATGTGAAGGGATGATAAATGTGCCTGTTTACTGAAGTAAAAAAAAAAAAAATATTTGTGATCCCTGAGCACCTGAAATTTTTCTTCTGAAAATAAAGATACTACAAGGGTAGCAAATAATTACTTTTCAGCAGGGAAATAAATACAGGAAACATCGAAGAAAGTTTGGAGAAATAAGTACAACAGAATGTGTTTTGAAAATTTGACCAAAATGCATATTGGCTTTATAATCATTTACAGTCAGTGATCAAGTTGTTGCAGTGAGTGTATTCTCAGTTTCCTGTTTGTTGCGTGGTCCAATAAACTGGCTAGCTTGGGTATACTTTAAAGAGTTGTAACCAAATGTTTTTGGTGTAATCTTTTACAAGTGAAGGTAGGATATAAAAACTATATGAAAGTATCCTCTCTGAGACTCTGTTATAGAGGACAACTAGCCTGTAACACGCTGATTAGTTGTCCTTTTCAGCAAAGTTGCATGCTTTCTGAAGCATTAAGTACCACATTCAATAAAAAAGAGAGCAAATTACTATCTTTCAAAATATTTATTGATCAAAAAACATGTTTGCATGTATAATACAGGACCCATATAATTTTCATATTACCTTTTGTTTTAATAAGACAAATTTAATACTATTATTAATGATTCCAGAGGAGGCAACTCAATATTTCAGTAGCTAGATAACATTTTAACCAATAAGAACTTACACAAGATCATAGCATTTGGTTTAGCATATCTTGTCTCTTTGGACCAGATCATATGTTATTTGAATCGACTTTAATATTGTTAGTATGTTTCGTAAGACATAGTGCAGAGCTGCTATGATCTTTTAAATGTTAATGTTCTTTTCTTATCACTTTACTGTGTAGATACCCTTCATGAGACCCACCTCTGCCACAGCTCATCCTCGGAGGCAATCCCGGAAACCTCTTTTATAAGTGTGATTTTAAAAATGTGGATAAAACTCAATAGAATTCATAAAGTAAAGGAGAACAGCTATCTTGTCCTTTCCATAAGTTTATCACTGCAGAAATTTCCATTTGCTTTCACATTTGGATAGAATTGATTGGTTTGTTACTTGGACTGACAAGGCAGTTAATTTGCCTGTGGATTTTTTTCTTTTTTGCACTAATTAGAGACATTTGATGTGTGCATTATTGAAAAATACTGGATAAATGCTCGTCAGAATTGTCCTATTCAGTAATGGCTGTTCCCCCAGCTTTTTTGACATACGGTGACATACAGTGTTGGACTTACTGAAGAGTTATGGAAGCCTCTGGGACTTAAATGCAATATGCTACTCCCTGTTGTTGAACAATACCAGTAACAAACAAGAAAAGAATGCTTCCCGTTAGTCTGCTGTTCTGTCATCCATCTTAATATAGATATTCATGTATGAAATGCTGCAATGTGAAACAACTGTAGACTTAGATTAAATGTATTTCCATTTATACTATTCAGCAAAAGTGAACATGAAAAGCTTATGAAGCTGACCATGTAGACTTGTCTCAGTAGCCCTAGTGTGAAAGCACTAGTATTATTAGCATGAGATCCTTTTTTAAATTTCAAATTCTAAGTTCATGAATAAGAATATATCTGTATTGATCTCCTGTTTTTAGTAATATTCAAGTTTATTCATTCTTTCTTGTTTTAGTTCAGTTAATTTTATTTTCTTAACCTTAAATACAAAATTATGAAATAAGGAGGGTGGTACAGAGCTTGTTGACTATACAGTTTACTGGCTGAAGTATCTTCACCAACATCTGTATATTTGTGGAGATTTACTGAATTAAAATTTGATCTTCAAGCTATAATGATACAGTTTTAACTCAACAGCAGAAATACCTTGAATATTCCATCATTCCATCTTGAACTGATTTAGAAGAGACTTTTTGATGACATTCAAATGCTTATGTATGTACATGTAAATTGTAAACATGCCTTTTAGAATTCTCTGATTTATGAATGTGGTTTGGACATCTTTTCAGTGTGGTGGCAGTTAACTCTAGTTTATACTTTAGGACTAGAGTAGGCAATGTTATAGATAATCAAAAACCAAGTGTACATAGAAAGTTGCTGTATGCTAGTGATCTATAGTTATAGTAATATGTTTAATAAAATAACATGATATGTATATAAAGTTATGTATAAAACTGAGGTTATTAACTTACTGAAACATCTCACTACTTTGAAGGGAAAATATTAATAATCTGTAGCAAAATCAGTAAATTTTTTTCAAAAAATAAGATGAATTATTTACACTACGTAAGCTTAAGAAAAAGTAGGCAATTACTACTCTTGCTAAACTCCAGCTGATTTTAAGAAATATTCCAGATAGCCATTTTCTTAATGAAATGTACTAATGAATTAGGATCTGGCTCTCCTTTAGTAGATAGTAAGAAATTGGTGGTGGTCATTTTATTTTAAATCTTTTCACACATCATTAAGCCTTCTGGTTTTGGTATCACTTGTTAATCAGAACATTTCTGTGTTGGTTCCAGTTAGAATCTTAGAATCGTTTTCCATCCTGTAATGTTCAGTGGTAATTGTGCTACTCTGTATTTTGGTGCTAACCCAAGAATCTTTGTTACACATCACAAACATAAACCAGATAGTCTATAAGATGGTAAGTCCTGAAACTGTGTCGTTGGAGTTGGATAACGTTTGAAGGGAGTAGAATAAAACATTTTATCTCTCCTGATAATCTATCTCCTAAATGCTTTTCTGTTTTAAACAGCATAAATTAATCTTTGTCCATAATTGATCCAACTGGTATTCAAAGAAGATTTAATTGTACTTAAGTGTATGCTAAATGGTTCATATTTCACAGACATACCAAACCAAACCCACTACTGTCCAGTCACTTCACTTGTAGTGACCCTACAGGACAGAGCAGAACTGTTCCATAGAGTTTCCAAGGAGCACCTGGCCGGTTTAAACTGTGACATTTTGGTTAGCAGCTGTAGCACCTAACCACTTCGCACCAGGGTTTCCAGACATATGTAAGAAGTAAATAGCCTGTCGGGTAAATGATGACTGTGTGTCACAAAATAGAAAACAGACAAACAAAAATACCCACTGCTGTTGATGTTGACTTACAGTGACACTATAGGACAGAGTAGAACTGTGCCATAGAGTATCCAGGGAGCGCCTGGCAGATTTTGATCTGCTGACCTTTTGGTTAGCAGCTGTAGCACTTTAGCCACTGTGCCACCAGTGTTCCCCAGATTACAAGAAAACACAAAATAAAATATGAAAGAAGTTACTCTGAAATGCAAGAAATATGAAATTGTGTTATGTAGCAGTGGTTTTTAAACCAAGGAAGGATTAGTTAGAACACTGATTTTTGCTTTGTTCAGTTATAATTCTCTGCACCTCTCAAATTTCTGAGTCAGTGGTCTGAGGTAAGGCCTGGAACCATGAATTTTTAGCCAGTTCCCAGGTAATACTGATGCTGCTGGCGAGGGATTTCTCTTTGAGAACCTTGTGAAATTCAAAAAACAAAGTCCTTGTGTTTTGTACCACATTGGTTATAAAAGAATGTGTATTAAGTCTCAGAAGGGCAGAGTTTCAAAAATCTTTGTTTCTAGATAAAAGAACTTCCTCTCCAACACATAAAATACAGTTTCTTTATGTCAGTAAGGCCAGTTAGCCAAGCCAAGTGCCATCGAGTTGGATCCGACTCATGGTGACCCTTAAGCATCTGCATTATACCTGTTGTGGGGACAGCAGTGTTTCAGTTGAATGTTTAGTTCAGAAGAATTAAGGAACTGAATGAACATAAACTTTGTCTGTAACTCAGTAATGGCACTGTAAAAACAAACTCAAAGTCAGTGTTATGTTTGAACATGAGAACAAAATTCAGCTTTAATCCTAATCCATCTTGTTTAGAAATATTTATGCATCATCATTGTCAGTGTTATGTCTCTTAAACATTTGTTTTTACATTTATGATGTTAGAAATAATTGCTGACAAATAAATGATAAGAATATTCACACTTGTGATCCTACTTTCCTGTTTTTACCTGCTGTTGATACTTAATGCAGTCACTTTTTTAGAACGCTTCACCTGTAGTTTGACAAAACTCACAGAATATCTATTTAGCTAATATTATGGGAGTATTTTGTGAATGTTTCAAAATAATTCATAAATCTTGTCTGCAGCAGAGAGTAGACTACTTACATTATTTTTTAAAAAAAGTTTCTGGAACTGTTTTTGATTATTAAAACTCAAGATACAGCTTTAGAGTTAAATGGCATCATATGAAGGCAAAATTTTTTCCTACTTGTCTGAGCCAGCACTTTGTCATTTTACATAATACTAAGGATTTGGATTAACAATATTTCTGAGATAGGCATGCTTTACAAATACTTCTCCTTTGTTAAAATGTATGCCTCTTTCCTCCAGTGCTCCCTCTAAGACTTTCTGCAGGCCTGCTGATAAGATTCAGTGCTGCTCAGGTACATAGGATATAATGAAATTGGATTCTCATGCTGGGCTTTGTAAATAAAATGAGATTGACCCCCCCAGCTATTATCTCATTTATCTGATTACATTGTAAAATCAGGATCTACACTATTGATTAGAGTGTAATTAGTTAATTATGAACAGGTAAATACAAAGTTATGTGGGGCTTGAGCACAGCAGGCTGTGCTGCTGAAAAATTTCCAAGGGCATGAGCAGATGGAGATCAGTTTATTAAAGAGCAAAGCAGACATGTTTCAGGTATGGAAATACCTAATCAATCTCTCATGCTGTGATGAGGTACTTGACCTTACTCTGTATTTTTCTGTGAAATAGTTCTTGTTTTATATTTTGGTTTCACTTTTAATCTTTCATCCTGCAGATGTAGCTGAATTGATCTTATTCTTTAAATGTCTATTAAATATGGGTCTGGATGATTGTCCAAATACTGTTTTCATCTAGTATATTAGTAAAGCATATGTTTGCTTGTTTGTCTTTTTTTTTTCCTTAATATTCACTTGTTCACTGTTGAAGTCCGTAGTGGCATTAATGGAAACAGGTTCAAGTCCTCCACATGTAAAACATGGTATCAAAGATATTTTCTAATAATTTTGTATGGAAAAAACTGTGGTAGTGGTTTGCACTAAAACTGTTGTAAGATATAAAATATAAGGATTAAATTATTGTGTATTGATATTAAGAATTCTAACATTGTTAAGATACAGAATTTGTGGAAGCATGTATTACTTTAAAGGTAATTTAATTCATGGGCTACTATCCCACATTTTCTCCATCTGTTAAGGTGTGTAATTGAAATAATAGGTCATGATTCAGTGAAAGAATCCATCATTATTGGTTAATAGATCTGTGTAGGTACTTAAATTGCTAGTGAGATTTTTCTTTTAAATCTCAAGACTTAATTCTTTTGATCTTTGTGGTATAGAATTTTTACATTAAAATAGTGAAGAATATTTAACCTATTCTCCTGATTTGTTTTTACAAGTGTAAAAAGATTTAGTGTATTTTTTAAAATTAGTTCTTAATTTTATTCTATGGACTTGTAAGAGATGTAAGTACTGCTTCATTGACATAAAAATAAGAGCGATGATCATCAACTTGATCATAAAAAATGTACATCCTTTCAAATTCTTGTTATGAATGTTATGTTTCTCTTTTATATGAAGTTTAGATTGCCGTCTGGCTGTGAATTATCTGTATAGGAGGTGCACTAATGTCTCTTGGAAACTTTTTAAAAACATTTATTTATTGTACTGCTCTAATGATACTATAAATTGAAAGAGAAAAGGAATTCTTTGGATCACTGACTTTTATCCTGCCTGTTAGGCACAGAAGGAAATAAATCAGTTGCTTCTCTTTACTTGTGTGCATATTTTCAGTAATCAGGTAAACACGTAACTGATTGCTTGTTGAATGGATCGTGGTACACATATACATAAATCATTTTCTTCCTCTTCTTTGTCTAGGGTGCTATACTTAATCATATGCTAAGTAAGTATTTTAAATACATATAGAGCTATGTTTTTTGGTCATCTTATTTTGTTAAATCAGTGTGTAAAAGGACATATAAAGCTACTTTATTCTTACTTGTATCTCTTATGAATCTAATGTTTAAGAAGTTATACTTAAGAATCTAAAACAGTCAGGTTTCCTTTTATCTTATAAATGATAACTCATTTTATCTCATTTAAAACTAATTTTAGAATTGTAATTATAGTATTAATGTGTATGGTATTAGATGCTTAAAGTATAATTCTTAATCATCTAGTTTACCTTTTATTAAAAATTTTTCATAGTGTTGCTTTAAACGTTAGTTTTATATACTCTTAATATTTTAAGACACTGCCATTCTATTTAATAATGTGCTATTGGTATAGTCAAATAATCTGTTTTTATTGCATAGACATTCAAGGTATTTAATAAAGTCTGTTGTGTTACATCACTATACTTTTGTTGGCCAGTGACTGCTTTGTTCAATATTTTGGTAAATATGTTCTATATTATGTGCTGCAACAATGTGTTTCCAAATATGTATAAGAAATAAAACTAGAGAACATAAGCAGTAATTTCATCAATAACTACTTCAACTCATATTTCGGCTTTAGATAGCAGAATTATTACAGACATTTATCTCTACAAGTTTCTAAGTTTTGAGCTTTTGAAGTGCTGCAAATTTTGTGACATAGTCAGAATTTTTTGCTGACAAGAATTAGGGAAGGATACGAACTGGCGTGTGTGTGCAAGAAATAAGTTTTAATTCACTATTTTTACCATCTACGTTGTTCTTTGATTGTTGAGATTCTTAATGACGTCTCTCAAGTTTTCTGTGGTGAGCTGATTCTTGCAAATGCTGCTAGATTCGTTTGTGTAATTAGCATATATAGATAGATAGGAAATTCATAGCTTATAAGTTGCTGATATGTGTATATGTATCTAGATGCTGCTGATGTATGTATATGTATCTATGCATTAGCTATGAAATTCTTCAGTATTCTGATGTATAAACAACCGTATTGTTTTCCGTGTGGAAATAATTTCAGGCATCTGTAGGAAGAGCTTATATTTATATATTTACTTGTTTATCAACAAATAAATACGTATTTGTTGGCTTCAAGTCTGGGCTCTTTCTGCCTTTTTTTTTTTTTTTTCTCTCCTGAATTTTGGCAGTTCCTAGGAGTATTATCTTTTTTGCCATTTAGTCTTGCAGTTGCAGATTTTATTCCTTCATGAATGAGCTAAAATTTTAGAGAATTTCCACATCACCCCTAATTCTGACAAACAATTGCTGCTTTTCCTTTGGAACTATTGCAAGTACTTTAGAGTTCCATATGTAGGCCAAGTCGTTCTGAAAGGTATCAGTAATGATCAATCAGTAAGAATTAAACTGTTAGAAAATGACATATTTCAACATTATCTTTTCACAAGTTAACATATAAAGCCTTTCTTTTTTCCTTTTACATTAGTTCTTGAGCTGAAAAATAACTTGATTTTTATATTAATTGACATCTGCAACAGATAGGGACTACATCAGTGTAGCAAACTTATTATTAATTTTTTAGCTAGAAACTCCTATCTATGCAAACAAGAATCACCTAAGTACATGAAGGTGATAAATAAAGAATTATGATACACCTTTACATTCATGATGGTGTTTTCCTCATACACTGGGCATCATAATTTATAAATTAGTATGATAGTTATAGTCAGTAATTAATTGTAATTAATTTGATGTTGAACTTTATAAAAATACTAATGCTGTTAACTCCTCATTTGTGAAGAACTCAAATTAATTGTCCCACAGACTTAAGCTTAGTCAAAAGAATAGTTAACAGCTGAAATTGTACCGATAAACTTAGAAGATCTCACAAATTTATTGTCAGTTTGCATACTATTAAGTTTAGTAGGCTGGTTTCTAGATCCACAACAATGTAGTGTTGGAAAAGATGTTTAGAAAACAGTATCGGGAAGAGAAGTCGATACTATTAAACAAGTAAGTACCCTGAAAACCTGTAAAGTTGAAGACAAGAACGCAAACAGATTGACCAACTAGCAATACTCGTTATAGGTACAAAATGTTGACAAGCTGTTAGACATGTAGCAATATCTGTTATTCATACTGTAACTCTGAGATGGAAAGGGACAGTGAATTATATTTAATATATTTTTTTGATGAAACAAGTGATGGAATTCTTTTTCAGTCTTCCATCAACGATGACTGATAGACTAGTTTTTATGCTTGAGGGCATATGTCTACACTGTCCAGAAGTTGCAACCTTCTCTTCAACTCAGAAATACTTATACTCTGAGAATTCCTATAATGGTATATAAATGTATTGAAATTTTAGCAATTGGAAGGTAAAATAAGTTGTACTGAGAAAGAAAGCATAAAATTGAGTGGGCTTATCACTTAGTCTGGGTTACATTTAAGGTGAGCTGTGCTATTTCCTGTCTTAATTACAGAGAAATAGGTTTTTTTAGAAAAACATTTTAACTATTTTTGAATATGTACTTTAGATGATGAATTTCTAATGTTGACATATTAAGGAAAATGCTGTTCCTATTTGATTTTATCTGTTTCTATAATTAGAATTATCATAGTAAACATTTTTTAAAGTCCATATAAGTCTAACATTTGCAGAAATTTTGATATCTTGAGCCTAAAAAATAAGATTTTGCAGGAAGAAAAGTATGTAAGCTTATTTGGTTCATAAAGTGAAAAATTATAGAAAAATGCATACATTTATGACATAGAGTTGAGTTTTAAGTTTGTTATATGTGAATAACTTAGCTAAGTTGCTGAGCTTTTCTAAAACTCTAATTTCCAAAATGAGTCTTGGGGAGATTGAGTTAATTAATTGTAGGGTGATATGAAGTATTTACTCTAAATGCAGACTATAATCCCCTCTGTTATGATGGGCGTTTTACAGTCAGTTTTTCTTTTTTTTGTTTTTATAATACCTTCTTTCCCTTTTTTTGGACAACGTTTATTTAACATTAATTTTGCTCTTAATTCAAATGATTTGTCTTCTATAAGTTTTTGCTTCCAGTTTCTTATTTGTGGGTTTCTCAATTTATGAAGTCTTAAATCAGTAAGAATAATGATAAATAAAAACAATCTGGTTTGAAGTTTTGTTTGTTTTGTTTTTTAATGAATTAAAAAGTTGCACTAAGGTGAAGAAGGTAACTACTTCTATAAGATGTGTACATCTTATCTGTTGTCAAATTTTGGTGGTGTTTTCCAACTGATGCAACATTCTTTGTACAAACACTGAAATAATGCAGATCTTTCTTCATTATCAGCCGGATGAGATTGTCTGAAACGAAGAATAGGTATGGTAGTTTTTTTAGATTTTGTACATCCTAGGTGGCCAAGACACTTGCAAAAGAATTGTCAATAAGCTTTAAAATGCAGTAGGAGAAAAACCATTGAAAAACCAAGTGCATGGGAAGAAAGTGACAGGCAAATTTTGAAAGAACAATATCAAATTCTTAAAGAGGTTTCTTACCTCTTTTGTATATTTAAGTACTCTGTGATTTAGTATTTAATGAACCAACTTTATTTGCTATAGATACTTTTAGCATGGTGTAAACATAAAATTCATTTACAGTCTACTGTAACTTGGAGGAAGTGATGAGATATGAATTGTAAATCATTAATTCCAATTTAGTGTAGCCTAGTAGAATTTCATAGAGTTCTAAAATTCAGAAAACATTCATAATGAATTTATAATCTTGAATTATATATATTTGGAATTGTTAAACATTTTTAAATGACTGTTTTTGTACTGATCGGTAGATGATTACTCCTTCAACTTCAGATTTGAAGTTGTTGAGAGTTGGTTTGTGTTCAATACGTGTGACTATACAAATAGATTATTGCCTAAGCTCTTTTAACATTTCTGCTATCAAAGTGTTCTGAATTTGTATTTTTGTCATTTTTATTTTTGGTATTTTTTTTTTTCCTAAAACACTTACTTTAGGTTTAAGTTGCCTTTGTCAGAAGCATTAATTTAATAATTTTGTGAATTAAGAATAGAATTTACACTGTCGAAATTGAAGTATAGAGTAGTTTGCTTTTCTGACTTCTAAAGATACGGTCTTTGCATTATTCAGGTATTGTATAAATCTGTTTGCTCTGCAGGTGTGATGAGTGCAGACTCTGTTACCATTTTGGCTGTTTGGATCCTCCTTTGAAAAAGTCCCCTAAACAAACCGGCTATGGGTGGATATGTCAGGAGTGTGATTCTTCATCTTCCAAGGTAGGAAAAAAAGAGTTTGTAAAGAAAAGGGCTGCTTCCCCTAGAGCTTTAGTTTTCCCGGACCACATCATAAGCTTCCTAAATTTAGTAAGAATTTATGAGGGACCAATATTTTAATTTAATGAGAAAATTTATTGCTGTGATAATTAAGGAAGAAAAATCCCTAAACTATAAAAATTTCTTCTGTGGAATGTTTGGTGGTTTTGTATTTTCTCTGTGTTACTGTAGCATATTAAATAGTGCTTTTAATAGCCCCCCCAAAAAGGTCCCCCTTTGCTGTTTACTACACCCACGGAATGGAAAGGAAATGGTACCATAAGTCTTATGACTTAGACTTGTTTTGGTGATTGTGTGTGTGGGTGTGTGTGGGTGTGTGTGTATCTCAACAAAATAGCCCAATAAAATTCAATTTTGTTTTGTAGATGATTCATCTTAAAAATACAAAAAATATATCTGAATGTTTTATAAGGTCTAGTTTTTAATAAGGAAAGCCCTTTGGTATCATAAATGGTTAGTGAACTTGGCTGCCAATTGAAAGTTTGAAGGTTTGAGTCTACCCAGGGATGTCTGGGAAGAAAGGCTTGTCAGTCTACTGCTAAAAGTCAGTTATTGAAAATCTTGTAGCACCTAGTTCTATCCTGTCACACTTGGGTCTGCTGTGAGTTGGAATCAACTCAGCAGCAACTGGTTTGATTTTGGCTTGGCTCTTTAATATAACACTGGTTCTCATATCTTGAATCTTACTTGTGATATTTATATTTTAGCCAAGTAGAAAGGATGAAATGTGTGATAAAGGTGTTTCATATTTTATTCTAAAAAAATAAACTTGAAATTGTATCTTTTGCCATAGTTACAGTTTAAGATGATTATGTTTGTGTAGAACGTGTGAGTGAATAGCTAGGTTTATGATACTTGGACTCATTTGATAGAAATAGTAAACATGCTTTAACTAAGAAATTCTGGTCAGCTGTGGGTTAATAAAATTTTTCTTCCTTAAACAAAACAATGGAAATCCCAGTAGCTTCATGGTTTGAATCTACCAGGCACTCCTTTAAAACTCCATGGGGCGGTTGTGCTCTGTCTTACAGGGTCACCATGAGTCAGAGTGGACTCAGGGGCAGTAGGTTTGGTTTTGTTTTGGGTAAACAGACAATGAAAATCAACTATCTGTTGGAATATGAACATCAGTTCATCTTTCTTCAGTGTCGCTTAAATGCATTTGTTCATCATAGAGTGAATTAAAATTAAAATTTCATATTGTGAAGTTAAAAAGGTTTTTCTTACCGGTAATTAAGATGATTTTTTTCCACGTTGCTGAAGAGGCCGTCTGCAAAAGTTTCTTTATTGAGAAGTTAATCTTAAATAAAATATTTAATTAAATATTTTTTTAATAACTAGAATTTATTTAAAATTTTAGTGTTATGTATTATAATTTTTAAAATAGATTATATTATATATGTATCATTGGAAACCTTGGTGGTATCGTGGCTAAGTGTTAGGCTACCAAATGGTTAGCTGTTCAAATGCACCAGGTGGATTTGAAACTCTATGGGGGCAGGGCTACTCTGTGCTATAGGGTCACTATGAGTCAAAATTGACTCAATGGTCATGGGTATATATATCATTTAATAATCAAACATTTTCCCCCAAATATATAAACCATATGGTAATATGAGTTATTTTTCAGTCATTTTATTAAGATCCACATTTATGAGGGAGCATGCTTAATATCAAAAAGTTTTACTCCATAATTACAAACATACTCAGTAAAGTATATTTAATTGAAAAATGTTTTAAAAAATTGATTGTGCATTAGGTCCAAGTTTACAGAACAAATTCATTTTCCATCAGTAGTTTGTACACAAAGTATTCCGTGATAATGACTTCATTTCCTATAGTATTTCTGCCTTCCTCCCATTTCTTTTCTAGTTTCCCTGTTTCCTTTCATCCTGTGTTGTTACACCACCCTGCCTTCACATCTTTGCTTTTGGGCACATGTTGTCCTTGTCCCATCATGTAGAAGATTGTTCTAAGGAACATGTTCTTCTTGAGTATTTTATATTTTGTGGACCAGTCTATGGTTTGGCTAAAGGGCGGTTTGCAGTAATGGCCTCAGTTCAAGTTCAAAAAAGGTATCTTGAGCCTGTAGTCCCTTGGGTTTTTGCAGTCTTTGTTAGACCAGTAAGCCTGGTCTTTTTTGTGAATTTTTTTGTTCTATAAATTTTCTCCCTGTGTTTTGGACCATCTTTTGTGATTGCAGGCAGAGGAGTAGGTAGTGGTAGCCAGTACCATCTGGTTCAGTCTCAGGATCAAGTAGGCTGTGGTTCATGTGGTCCATTAAGCTTTTGGATTAATTTCTCCCTTGGGTCTTTGGTTTTATTTGCCATAGACTGAAAGAAACGTATAGTTGTACCTTAGGGGCTGCTCGTGAGCCATGAAGACCTTAAATGCTGTTGACCAAAGTAAGATGAATAACTTTGCCTTTATGAACTGTATTGTGCCAGTTGACACAAATGTCCCCTGAGTCTACATGTCTTTTCCTTTGAGCCTAGGAACTTCATCCCACGAAATGTGTGCTTATGTCTAAGAAGTTGCTGTAACTGTGCTCTATTATCTGTATTAATATATACACAGCATCTACAGTTATGTTTCTAGCAATATGCACCACTGAACTGATATCTGCTGGTAAGTGGGTTCCCTTATTCCCTCCCACGCCTCTTTGAGTATCTATCTACTGTGCATCCCACTCGTAAATTAGTGCTTGTTAGTACTTGTTACAGAATTGTCTATACTACAGTAGTTGCCTTTGTTGGCCTTTGTTCTTGTGTTCCTCTCAGTGTCCTCTGATTGTTTCTGTCATGTTTTACTGACTTCCCCTATATTGTATATTGCCTTTCCCTTCACCAAAATTAACATGTATCTTCTATTTGGTAATTACCCTCCCTCCCCTCCATCTCTGGTAACCATCAAAGAAAGTGTTTTTCTCTTCCCCTGAGTGTAAACCTTTTCTTGTTTCTTTATAATTGTGGTCTCATACAGTGCCACTCCTTTTGTGGTTGACTGACTTCTCTTAGCCAATGACCTTCAGGTTTATCCATGTCATGAGATGTTTTGCACATTTGTCATTTTTCTTTATTGTTGTGGGGTATTCCTTTGTATACTTGTACCACAGCTCATTGATCCCTTCATCTATTGATAGACACTTGGGTTGTTTCTGGACTTTTTGCTAGTGAACATGGGTGTGCATGTGCATACTGATGTCACAACTCTTAACTCTTTAGGGTAAATTCCTAGGAGGAGGATTGCTGGATCAGATGGTATTCCTATTTCTTGCTTTTGAGAAAGCACCATACCATTTTCCAAAGTGGTCATACCATTTTGTATTCCCACCAGGGGTGTATAAGGAGCTCCAAGCTTATACCTCTCCAACATTTGTTATTCTCTGGTGTTTTGATAGGTGCTGGCAGTGTTGAATCAGTGAGATAGTGTCTCATTGTTCTGATTTGTGTCTCTCTAGTGGCTGATGATCTTGAGCATTTCTTCATGTGTTTGTTAGCCTTCTGAATGTCTGTTTTTTAATTGGATTTTTTTCTTGTTGGGATGTTGAAATTTTCTATAAATTTAGAGATTAGACCTCTGTTGGATATATCCTAGTCAAAAATTTTTTCCAGTCTATAGTTCTCTTTTGACTTTTTTGAAGAAAATTTTTGATGAGCATCTAAGTTTTTAATTTTTAGGAGATCCCATATATTTTCTTTATCTTCTGTTGTGTGTATTTTTGCATATGTTCAGTATTCTGTTTGTGCCATATATTATGGCCCCTAGAGTTGCCTCTATTTTGTCTTGCATTGTGTTTGTTGCTATAGGTTTTACAGTTAAGTGTTTTGTCCATATAGATTTAATTTTTAGGTGTGATGTGAGGTATGAGTCCTTCCTTTTCTTCTTCTTTTTTTTTTTACAGATGGACATAGAATTTTGCCATCACCATTTGTTAAGGAGGCTTTCTTTTGACTTTGGCCTTTGTCAAAGATCAGCTAACCATAGGTGAATGAATTTACATTTCATTGATTGGTGTGTCTGCTATTGTACTAGTACAAGGCTGTTTTGATTACTGTGGTGGTATAGGAGGTTGTAAGCTCTGGTAGTGTAAGACTCTTATTTTGTTCTTTCTCCTGAACAATGTTTTACTTCCCCAGGTCCTCTTTCCTTTCCATATAGGGTTGATGATTAGTTTTTTCCTCTCATTAAATACTGCTGTTAGAATTTGTATCAAGATTGAATTATATCTGTTGACAGCTTTAAGTAGCATTAATACTTCACAATATTCAATATTCCTATCCATGAGCATAGTGGGTTTTTTTTCCATTTTTTGTTCTCTTTCTTGCAGTAATGTTTGTAATTTTCATTGTGTAGGTCTTTTACATCCTTGGTTAGATTTATCCCTAAATGTTTTATCTTTCAAGGGATTCGTATTGTTCCCTGTTTTCCTTTCCTAAGTTCTCTTTGTCGGTATAGAGGAATCCAATTATTAATCTTGTATCATGTTACTTTCCTTAGGTGCAGTAGCTTTATCTGAGAAAACTTTGGGGTTTGCTAAGTGTAATATTATATCATCTGTGAGTAGAGATAGTTTCAGTTTTTCCTTACCAGCTTGGATGCTCTTATTCCTTTTTCTTGCGATATTGCTTTATCTGGGATTTCCGGCACAATGTTGAGTGAGAGTGATGATAATGGACATCTTTGTCTGGTTTTAGTTCTCAAGGGGAATGCTTTCAGAGTCTCTGTGTGTTGACAATGTTGGCTGTTGGTTTTGTATAAACAACTTTTATTATATTGTAGAATTTCCCTTCTATTCTTATTTTGCTGAGCATTTTTATCAGGAATAGGTGTTGGACATTATTGGATGCTCTTCTTGTTTTGATTCAGATGATCATGTGCTTCTTTTAGTTATATGGTAGATTACATTGCTTAATTTTCTAATCTTAAACCATCCTTGTACACCTGGTATGAATCCAGCTTCCTCGTGGTATAAAATGCTGTCAAATTCTGTTGGCTAGAATTTTGAGAATTTTTGTGTCTGTATTTATGAGAGATATTGCATGATTTTTTTCTTTTTTCTTTTTTGTAGTGTCTTTGCCTGGTTATGTTGGCTTCATAGAATGAATTAGAGACCATTTCTTCCTTTTTATGCCCTGAAATAGTTTGAGTAGTATGATATGAGCTCATCTGTGAATAGTTGATAGAATTCTGTGGTGAAGCCATTCAGGCCATAGCTTTTTGTTGTTGTTAGGAGTTGTGTTTTTTCATTTTTTTTTCCAGTTACCTCTTCAGCTTCTTCTTTTGTTAAGAGTCTGTAGTTTTTCATAATTTGTCTTAATTTGGGTAGGTAGTGTGTTTCTAGAAATTTGTCCATTTCCTCCGGGTTTACAGATTTGTTAGAGTGAAATTTTTTGTAGTGTTTTATTGTGATCCTTTTTTTACTTCAGTTGGTTTTGTTATGCTGTCCTCCATCTCATTTCTTATTGGAGTTATTTGTCTCCTGCTTTTCTTTTGTCAGTTTGGCTAATGATTTGTCTTTTTAATTCTTTCAAAAAAAAACAGTGTCTGGTCTTGTTGATTCTTTTGTTTTTCTACTTTCATTTATTTTTTTTCTCTAATCCTTGTTCTTTCCTCTGGTGACTGCATCTTTTGCTGTTGTCTGTTTGTTTGAGTTGTAAGGTTAATGTTTTAATTTTAGTCCTTTCTTTTTTAATGTATACTTTTATTATAAATTAATCTCTAAGCACTGCTTTTGCTGTGTCCCAAAGGTTTTGGTAAGATGTATTCTCATTCTCATTAGATTCTAGGAATTATTTATTCCATTTTTTATTTCTTTTACTACCCAGTGGTTAAGTAGGATGTTATACAGTTACCATGTTGTTATTTATTTATTTTTTTTACTCTTGCTATTCCTGTTACTGGTTTTTACTTTTTTTAAGGTGTTGTGGTTGGAGGAAATGGCCACAACAGTTAGAAAGTTGTTTTATGGGATTCTTTGCAGTACATGTAGGTTTTCTGTATCAGTATTTGTTTGGAGTTCCTGCTTATCTGCAACAACCTAACTGGAAAAGCAAATTTTAAATGGGGTTTACTGCCTTTCATAAATATGCATTCTAATGTACATTCTTTTGAAATGTCTTATACTACTATAAGTATATAGCATTATATTACAAAGAGAAGCTCTGCTAATTTATATTATAATTTAGTTAATAATTATTGATGATGCGGGGAGTCTTATTTCAGATTTTTTGTAACTGTATCATATATTTTGTACATTCTACTGGTACTAGCTATTGAAAGGGTAAGATTATTTTTTTTCTTCTCAGTATAAGAGATTGGGTCTTTGGACTCTGAATAAAAATTGACAAAGAAGGCAGCATTGTGTTGCTTATCAGATGTTTGAATATCAGATATAAACAACTAATGTTTTCAGTATTTCATACAAATATGGTAACTGAATCTTGGAATGTCACAGCAATTTATTATAAGAATGTACTCTAAGGATTTACAGCAGTGAAATGAATTGTGTTTTCATTTTAGCAACATGATTATTATATACTTGTATTTTCCCAATTAAAAATTGAATTTAATAGTTAATCTGAAAGTTTAGAAGATCTAATTCATGTCCTTGAATATTTATGTTACATCAATCTTGCTTTGCTTACTTTGAGACTTCCATTCATGACTAGCAAGTAATAAATTTTTGTTTACATATTCCCCCAAAAGCTAGCTAGATAGATATTGTCATCCTGTATGACTCATTGAATTTTTTTTAAATCTAGAAAGCTATGTATTATTCAAACCCAAGTTAAGAAAATGAGTATGATCTTAGGACCTAAAAGAAACCCCAAATTTGCTTGTTTTGTTTCTTCTATATACTTTGAAGGCAAGTATTTTTTAATAAACTTAACCAGAAAGTCTAATGAGTAGTCAGTATTAAAAACCACTGTTAAAGAGATTTTACCAATCTGAATTTATTAACAAACTTTTGAAGCTAAAAATTTTAATTTTGAGATTTTTAAAAGAAATATGCACCATATATACAATTCATAACTCAGTATCTGTGGGGGATGGATTTCAGGAACCTCCATACTTACCAAGATCTATGGATTCTCAATTCCCTTATATAAAATGGTGCTGTTACTGCATATGACCTTCATACACCTGTTGTATACTTTAAATCATCTTTAGATTACTTATAACACCTAATACCATGGAATTGCTGTATAAATAGTTGTTTTGTCGCAATTGAAGACTTGCTGTGGAAGGTATCCTTTCCCTTCTGTGAGTTTCTTGCAGCCTCTGGAAGCACTGATGCTGCCTTGGCGTTAGCCAGTGCCAGTCCTCCCTTCATCGTGAAGTTCTTGATGCTGTAGTGCTTTACATGGCTAGCTGGCCGCAAGCTTACTAGCCTTACACTCCTTCCCCTCACTCACCTCAGCCTCCTCACGCTTGACCAGATTGCCTTGACCATTTAATTGCTTTTTAGAAGCTACCCCCACCCCCACAGAAACAAAGGGTCCACACAACTAAAGTAGCAGATGAATAAGACACAATATGGAAAGCTTCTGAAACAGTCAATGCTGGAGAGAGACTGAGGATCTGTAAAAGGGCAGGAGACTACAGCAGGGTGCGCCTACACATCACTTTATTCATATGGGTTCAGTGTCGTGCTGGCTAGGCAAACAGCGAAGGTAGATTTTGCTTTTTAGAACTTTGTTTTTCCAAATATTCCCCCCCTCACCCACACTTTGTTGAATCCGTGGATGCAGAACCCACAGATATGCAGCACCTACTGTACAATTTCAAGTAAAACTGACATTTTAAAACTAGGTTGTACATTTGATGTAAGTTATAAAGTAGACTTGACATTGTAGTTGTTTTTAAATAGGCTGTAGTTGGTTATTCAGTCTTTTCTGGGCTGTATTTTATATAGTTCTCAACAACTTTTGTCTGTTTTAAAACATACAAGATGAGCATAATTTATCTTGATTGGGTTACATAAAATATGTAAGTATTTATTAGAAGTGTTTCCTACAACCCATGTATGTCAAGTGCTACTGAGGATTTAAATATACATTTTGTACTTTACAGTGAATATGTCAGTTAGTAGTCTAGATTTTCATTCTTGTTAAAGGTGTTTTGTGAAAAGCCAGAAAGTATACATGACAAGTTATTATCTGATTACTACAAGATGAGTTATCTTATCTTGTAGACCTCCGTGTGGTTTGTACTTACTTAATCATTCTAGCATGCAGTTGGCCCACCACAACCATGGATTCAGCCGACTGCAAATAAAAAATATTCGTGAAAAAAAAAAGTTCCATAAAGCAGATCTTGAATTTGCCACATGCTGAATACTATTCTGAATCCACACAAATGAAGGATGTGTAGGCATACCCTGCTGTAGCTGCCTATCCTTTAACAGTCCTCAGTCTCTTCAGCACTCTTTGTTTGAGAATTGTTTGCCTTGTCTGCTTATGTGTTTCAGTACTCTGTAACAACTGTTTGCATAAGATTTACATTGTATTAGTTATTGTAAGTAATCTACAGATGATTTTAAAGTATCGAAGGGATATCATGTGAGTATTTTGGTACCCCAGGGGTGTCTTAGAATCAGTCCACCTTGGGTAGCAAGGGATGTCTGCGTGTACTACTGTTTTGAACAGCAATAAATTCTAAATTCATATACATAGAATTCTTATCCAAAACCTTTTTGGAAGGTTTTCTGGAACTACAAATGCATGGCAGTCCTTTTTTGATGATTATTTGCTTTAGAAAGAAGTTTCTAAATAGGGGAAGTTCAACTTATATATACATATATTTGTGGAGTCTTTTCACTCCAAATTTTCTACAATGAGCTATGGAAGTTCTACAAATATAATTTTCCTGATAAATGAATTTAAGAACGGCATATATAAATATTTATTTTCAAGTAAAACAGTCATTGAGAATTGGGCCCCTTTAAAAGCTGAATAGAACGATCTCTCCAAGGAGTATCTTGCCACAATACATTAAACAACCATGTTTAATTGAATCTGGTAATACTGGAAATTGAATGTCAGAGTTTTATGTATTATGAAGATTTATGGAAAATATAAAATTTAAATGAATTATTCTTTAAAGTTCTTTTGAATTTAAAGCATATAACTGACCCATAAAAAAAGACTTTTAATATTTTAAGTATTCATTTGACCCCTGGGATTTTATCTGACATTAGGATGAATTTTAAGTTCTGAACTTGACAGTGTTGACAGATAAGTCATTTTCAGATATGGCTTACATCATTTAACTGTCTTAATTCAGTACTCTTCTAGTATTTTGTGACAAGTATTAGAAATAGTAACCTTGTACTTTATTAAGCTTTAGTGTGTTTCAGTTTGCCTAGCTACTGGTATTGGTATGTAAAAGTTGGGAGAAAAACTATTTCTAGTGTATCTTAATCAGTATCACACGGAACAAGTGTATGGTGGGTTGTGGAAACCTTGGTGGTGTGGTGCTTAAGAGCTATGGCTGCCAACCAAAAGGTCAGCAGTTTGAATCCACCAGGCACTCTTTGGGAACTCCAAGGCAGTTCTACTCTGTTCTTTAGGGTTGCTATGGATCAGAATTGACTTGAAAGAATGGGTTTTTTGAGGGGTCAGTGGTAGCTTGTAGACCTACTAAAAGTCTAGAAATTAAAACTGTAATGTTAATAACCTTGATAATAGGTACAGTTTAAAATCTAAACTTTAGTTTCCTCTTTGCCAGTATTGATGATACAATCACAGATTTCCAATTTATCTTCTTCCTACTTTCAGGCTGTTTCTAGTTGCTATAGAATTTTTCCAGATAGGTTGTTTGTGTAAATGTCTTTTCAACCCTTAATTTCCAATTGCATGTTATGTTTCGAGACTAATAACAATGATTTGTGAATTCAGTAAAAAGTATTAGCTGTTAACATATGCAGTAATTACATTTGATGCCATGCTTTTTGAGGAAATTATGTTGCGTAAACTTTTATGTACTAAACTTGATTTATTACTTATTTTTCATTATTGCCTGCTCTAAGAGTTTATATGCTGATAAGTTTACAGATAGGTTTTCTAAAACCTGTCCCTAGGAGATATTTTTATCAACTTATTTTCAGCAAAACACGTTGTTTGCTTTGTAATAGAATTCGCATCAATATTTAATTCATTAATCTCTAACCTGTTTAATTCTGTAATGTAAGATGGTCTTTTTTGTGACCATGTGAAACAAGCACATTCTTTATATACTTGAGTAAGGTCTAGTCAGCTATTCCTTGAGAACCTATTTGAAATTATGGTTTCTTTCCTTCAAATAAAGTTTGCCAGTGTTTATGAGGTCTGACAAGTCCACATACCTCGCTGCTGAGTATCACTGCGGTCACTTTCAGAGTACTCCCCTTGGAAAGCTATACACCAATGCCAGCACTTAGTTCACCCTTCAGAGCAATTTTGAAACTCTTTCTGGAATGGCCATTCTGCACGGTGGCAAGGCAGCGAGTTGACAAACTTAATTGTATAGTTGTCTCTGAAGGAGTTTTTAGCCAATAAACAAATACCTGTATTGGAACACCCTCCCCACTCATGTGATCTGGTCCCCAGTGACTTTTTTCTTTACCCAGAGATAAAGGAAATATTGAAAGAAAGACATTTGGATGCCATTCCAGACATCAAGGGTAATACAATGACAGCTCTAATGGCCATTTCAGACAGAGTTCCAAAATTGCTTTGAAGTGTAGACTAGGCGATGATGTCTGTGCGTAGCTTTTTGAGGGGTGTACTTTGAAGGTGACCATGGTGATACTCCACAATGAGTATGTAGCACTTTTTCTACGATGAGTTCACAAATTAATTGGCAGTTCTAATATATTCAAATACTATATTCAGTGTTTGAGAAAGAAAAATGATCAGAACTTTTCAAAATAGCCACAAATGTTTTCTATATTAATAATTTGCAGAATTAAAACTTTGTCACTTTCTAAGTTATACTTACTATGAACTTGATAAACCAAGCCACTTGCTAAGTTAGGTGCCATGTGGGCCTAACATATTTACATAGCATGCTGTGGAATACCGTATGTGATGAGAAACTAAATCATCACTGTGATAATTAATCAAAATGAGGTAGGGAGCCGTACATAAAATACCTTTCAGGAGTCACTAACGTCTTACTGTCTTTCAGTTTTAGAGTTGTGTTTTTATTTTTTATTATTTTGAGGGAAAAAATCTGATCCTTAAGCTGAAGAATATTTTAGAAGAATTATTAAGTGTGTTTTTGCCTTGTTTACTCAGTATTTGTGTTATTAAAATCTTGTTATATATTATACCAACTGTCCTAGTTATTTAGTGCTGTTGTAATAATAGCAATACCACAAATGGATGGCTTTAATGAACAGAAATTTATTTTCTCTCAGTTTAGGCGGCTAGAAGTCTGAAATCAGTGTGCCTGCTCTAGAGGAATGCTTTCTGTCTCTGTCGGCTCTGGAAGAAGGTCCTTGTCTCTTCTGAACTTCTCCTCTGGGGCAGTCTTCACGCAGCCTGGCGTCTCTCTTCCCCTATTTCTGTTTCTCTTGGCTTGCTTGTTTAATCTGTTTTATATCTCAAAAGAGATGCACTCAAGATATACCCTAATCTTGCCTCATAACCTAATCTTCATTGACATAACCTAATTCTGCTTCATTAATGTAACAAACGTAACCCATTTATAGATGAAATTATAACCACAGCTAGAAGTTACGATTTAGGAGGACTGACAATTACATTCGCTAACTCATCCTAGAAAAAGTGCTACATACCACATTGCTGAATATTACTACAGTCACCTTTGCCATACTTCTTGGGAAGCTATGCACCACCACCAGCACCTAGTCTACCCTTCAAAGTCATTTTGGAACTCTGTCTGGAATGGTCATCAGAGTTGTCATTCTGTTACCCTTGATGTCCTGAATATCATTCAAATGTCCTCCTTTCAATATTTCCTTTATATCTGGGTAAAGAAAAATGTCACTGGGGCCAGATCAGGTGAGTAGGGAGGGTGTTCCAATGTAGTTATTTGTTTACTGGTTGAAAACCCCCTCACAGACAACCATACAGTTAAATCAGTGAACTCTCCACCTTGCCACCACGTGTGATGACCATTCCAGAAAGGGTTCCAAAATTGCTTTCAAGGGTGGAGTAGGTGCTGGCATTGATGTATAGCTTCCCAAGGGGAGGGCGGCTGTAGTGATATTCAGCAGTGAGGCAGGTAGCATTACAACAGTTAAGTTCGCGGACTTAATTGTCAGACCTTGTATTTTGGGAGGGGCATAATTCAGCCTATAACACCGGTGCTTCATAAATCATAATTCTGTAAAGGTCAGAAGAATGTAGAATGCATCAATTATGTAAGCTTATCATCCCATGATTTCTATACAGTGTGTATATGAAAGAGGTGTTCGTTCTGAAGATCTGGTCCTAGTGAAAATAAGCTAGTTCATTCTCAGAGTTGAGAAAGTGACACTTAAATCATAGGAAAAGCTTGAATCCTGACTTCATAAAATAGGGCAAGATTTCATATATTCTAGATGTAATATTGTAAATTTGCTCCTCCTGATTTATTAATCATTTAGTTTAAGCATTTCATCATTTTTTTCCTTTTTCTTACACCTGAGACAGACTTCTTCAAGATAGTTTTTAAATCTAAGCACAGAAATTTCAAAGAATAAACTCAAATAAACTCAAATGAAATTATTTGAAGTCTGAAATATATTTAAACATTCTTGTCTTTATTTTTTAAGTGGAAGTGTATTATGCCATGTGACTTTCATCTTAATGTATGTAAATTTTCATACTTCTGAAACTAGATGACACCTCTGAAATTAGTGTTTATAAGCATTTTGTATCTTTAAGTGGTATATCTTTTTCTATAAAAAATTTACCATTAAATTGATGAGGTTTACCATAAGCAGAATAAGAAAATGCAGTAATTAAAATTATACCTACAGTCAAAGTATGCAGTATTATGTAGTGGAAAGAGCTTTGAAAAGAAACAAACTAGGTTCAAATCTTCAGTATTTACAGTGCTGCGACTTTTAGTAAGCTGCTTCACTTCAGCAAATTTCAAGTTGCTCACTTGTAAAAAGGTGATACAGTAGTTGGAATAGAGGTGCTTGCTTTATAAGAGTAGATGACATTTCTGTGTAGTCGTAAAAATGAAGCATTTTAACTGCAGAATGAAAAGTTCAAAATTATTGATATTGTTTTGATTTTCAAATGTTAAGAGATATTTTTAAAATGACCTAAGAGCTATTTTCTGTGTTTTGTTTACTACCTTCACACATATCAAGAAACTAATCTTTCTTGTCTCTTTCAGAGTTTCATAGTGAATAGAGGAAGATCATGTATAACTTCTATTCACAGAAAAAAAGTCAACTTTAGTCTTTTGCTGTAATTAAGAAATAAAATTTGTCTTTATAATTAATGTATTTTTAAGGCGATTGTGACTCTCTGAACTTAACTAAAGTTCACAGCAAACAAGTTGGGTTTCAGTTTTGTGTCTGTCTGTATGTATAATCAAACATGTTGCCAGTGAGCACAGTTTTCTCCTGCTTTGCACTTTCTGAGCAGATTGAGTGTACTTCTGTAAGTTGTTTTCTTTGTCTTCATTTTTCATTCTGTGAAAGTGATAGTCAGTACCCGAAGCTGAATACTAAACCCGTGTTACAACAGGAAAACTTCAGATTTAGCATTTAATGATCTATGTGCTTTCCCTGAATCAGTGTTCGTCAAGGGGCAGAATTTTTACCTGTGAAAATATTATTCTTTTATCTGTAATTAAGATATAGTGTAGTGATAAATTTACTAATAAGTTTTAGTTGTCCATTTCTACTATTAGTCTCCAATTTTAAATGGTATTTACTTAATTAGCAGAATACATATCAACTTGACCTCCAAGTGATATATATTATAGATATATGTTTAAATATGCTAGATATAAGGTATTGGAGCTAGAGATTAATAATTCAGAATAAGAAAAACCCAAACCCATTGCCATCAAGTCAATTCCAACTCATTAGGACTCTAGGGAAAGTTTTTTTATTTTAAGATAATAAAACTAATATACTTTCTTTAAAATGTTGCTTTAAAAAAATGTGTGCCTTTGTTTTTGTTCTCACTTTTTTGTGTGTGTCTAACTCTACTTTTTGGGAGAAAGTTGGAGTCAGATAAAAGGAAATTATGTGAATTGTTTGTGTGTGTTTCCTTATCACAGTGTAATATGTGGAGATTGTAGAGTATTTGGATAATTAAAAAAAAAAAAGAAAAATATTTTAAATTACTGCAATTACAGCATTTAAGGCATTACATCTCCGCTCATGTTTTGGTGGTATAACCTACTAAAGCTGACTTTTAAAAATCTAGCAGTAATATTAAGTACTCTTATATAATAGCCTTGTTATTATCATTATAAAAATATATGTACCAGCATTTGCTCATTCAACATTTTTCACGTATGCAGTTCAGTGACACTAGTTACATCAATCATGTTATGCATTGTGCATGTGTGTGATGACCAATATTCTTTGCTAAAGTTTTCATCACTCTACCCCCTACTTAGCACCGCAGTAACCGAATATAAATTTTGTTTCTGTTTGCCTGTTCTGGGTGTTTCATATAAATGAGAATCATACAATATTTGTCCTTTTGTGGCTGATGTATTTCACTCAGCATGTTTTCAAGGTTCATTCATGTTTAAGCATGTATCAGGACTTCCTTTACTCTTTGTGTGTAATATTTTGTTGTGTGTGTATTTGTATACCACATAGATTTGTTGTTTACCCATTCATTTGTTGGTAGATATTCAGAGTTTTTCCCAATTTTTGACTGTTGGGAATAGTGCTCCAGTGAACAGTGATAACCGGCTTCTGTTTGTATCGTTGTTTTCAAGTCCTTTGGGTAAATATTTAGAAGTAGGATTGCTGGGTCATATAGTAGAGTTAGCTTTTTAAGAGGAACCACTAAACTGTTTTCCACAATAGGTCCAGTATTTTAATATTCCACCAGCAATAGATGAAGCTTTATTTTTTCCATGTCCTCATTAATGTTTGCTATTTATTATTGTTTTTATTTTTCTAATCTTAGCTACCCAGCAAATGCAGTGGCATTTCATTTGATTTGAGTCTCTCTCGGAATCACTGGTGACCTCGCGGTTAAGAACTAAAACTGCTAACCAAAAGGTGGGCATTTCAAATCCACCAAGGGCTCCTTGTAAAATCCCAAGATCGCTATGAGTCAGAATTGACTCATGGGCAATGGGTTTTGGTTTTTGTAATGGCTAATGAAAAGGAGCCTTGGTGGCTCAGTTACTAACCAAAAGGTTGGCAGTTGAACTTGCCAGTCACTTTCCAGGAGGAAAGACCTGACTGGTGATCTCCTCTATGAAGATTACAGCCTAGAAGACCCTATGGAGCAGTTCTGCTCTGCCATGTAGGCTTACTGTGGGTTTTGGCAACTGGAAAGCACTCAGCAACAGCAAAGATAATGAAGTTGAACATCTTTTATGTACTTTTGGCCATTTGTATATCTTCCAATGAAATGATGATAGCTTTTTTTCATATAATTGTATATGTGACAGTTTTCAATGCTCTCAAATTCTAGCCTGATTTTAAAGTGCTATGCTAAGTGCCAAGTGCCGTTGAGTTGGATCCGACTCATGGCGACCCTAGGGGTTAAAGTGCTATACAGTATTCGTTTGTACAGATACACTGCTAAAACTCTGATAGCAAGTACATGTGTTGCGTTAATTTGATGGTGGAAAAAATTCATGAGTCAGGCAGCTTGGTGCCAGTGAAACTAGAAATTGTTCCCCTAAACTAAGGCATGCTGAGAGATTATATAGAAAACAAAAGGCAAAGAAAGAGAAAAACAAAAAGACAATGACAAAAAAAATCTTTGTTTTGATTGTACTGTCAAGTCTGGCAGAAAGAAAGATGGAAAAATCTAAACGTACCTAAGCTGAAACATCTAAATAAGCAGGCAAGCCAAAATGTGTGTGAGGCAGACATGCTTGTGCGTATCACTGAGGTCAGCGGGGACTGGCGCTTCAGACAGAGCCTTCGAGGTCACATCTTTCAGGACTTGCAGCCCCAGCACGTCTGGAGGATAAGAGTACAGAAGTAACAATTCTAATTGCTGGGTCAAAGAAAATTGTATCTTAAAAATAAGTATCATGCTACTAATGGTTCTAGTAACTAGAGCAATTAGCATTTACTGAGTGTCACTGTATGTCTGGCATTATCTAATCTTTTAAAATGGATAATCTAGTTTAAGCCCCGCTACAGCCTTTATAGTCGACACTATTTTGTATCTCCTTTGTGCAATTCAGGGGGGGGGGTAAAAATGAGGTTAAGGGGAGTGTAAGATTGTGCAACTAGTAAATGGTATCATAAGGGTTCAGACTCGCCTCTGTCTGACTCCAGAACATGTGTTCTTAGAAGCTTGCTTTTGTTTGTTGAAATAGGTATTTTCTATTCCTTGTTGTAAGAAATTCTTAAATTAGCTTCTGACCTAAAGCTACACAGATTTTCATAATGTAGAAACTCAGTGAGTTTTGAATTATAAATGGCATTAAGAAAAAAGGAAATGACTGTTAATTAGGATCTGTTTTTGGTCTTTCTGATGAGTAGGGAAGTTAAACTTGGAAATAATACTTTAAACAAATAAATTGGTTAAAGATGGCCCCACTAAAGGGGTGGAAGGAAGATGGTCCATAACGAATAAAGCCTCTTTTTTGTAAAATTCACTGTAGTTAGTGACTCTGGTAACAAAGAGCTAGTATGTCATGGTATAGAGCTTTTATGTAGACAGAGCAGAAAGTCCTCTGTTGGACTCAGAGGAAGGTAAAGGAAAAGGGATTAGAAAGTGATTTTTCTTTTTCTTGACTAGGCACTTAACTGTGTTTTAGCTGGAACAAAAACTGCTTCTTTATGTTTGATATGAGCTGTGAGATAAGAAATCTTATATTGTGTTAAGAAATTAGAAGGAGCCACATTCAATCTCGATGCAAAGAAGGCTTAAAGTACTCTAATTTGTGGTGTCAGCCTCTGTATTAAGAGCTCATATGATTCTGATCAGCATTATTCTGTAATAGAAATTTGTTGTATTTGAAAACAAAATCTTGTTTATAAGTAGATTAAACACTAATTGTAGTACAATTAAATGTATCTGGGATAATTCTTTTGTGGCAAATTAATTTTATTATTTTATTTTTTTGTCTGTTACTCAAAGAATATGAAAGTGCTACATACCAAACCAAAGCCGCTGCTGTGGAGTCCATTCTGACTGTAGAGCTGCCCCCATAGGGTTTCCAAAGCTCCAAGTCTTTACAGAAGTAGATTGCCATATTTTTCTCCCATGGGGCAGGTGTGAACTGAAGCCCATGTAGTTAACAGCCAAGTCTGTAACCGCTGTGTTACCAGGGCTCCATTTGAAAGTACTGCATCATCTAGTGAAAGAGTTGGTTTCCTTCTCATTGTCAGGTAAAGGTCATTATGTAACTGTTTTCACTTAACCCTGTTTTTACTGATACTCAACCTTCTAGGATTCTTTGTAATTTTGAACGTATACAACTTATTGCAAGTTCAATGTATTGTTTTCTTTTTTCTTTTTTCCTCTGAACTGTATTCACATGCTAGGTCAAAACTCTGGTCACGTAACATACAAGATATTTTAATGTTTTCTCCGAAGGTTTCTTAAAGGTTTATGTTGTAGTAATTTTAGATCTTCAGTGAAGTTAAGTTGGTTTTTTGTTCAGAGTACCTTCAATAATGGCTGCAAGTGATTATCTGCTTCATTGGTTTGAAAACTTTTTAATGTATACTTACAGAGGTTAAAATTTTTTTAAATCACTTCAAAAGTTCAAGCTGCAACAAAGCATTTTTATTAGAAATATGTTCACTTCTGTTTTCTTGAAGGGCTGAACTGTTGTCTCAACTCAAAGACAAATAGTATTGTCTACATTCTCTTTCCAAAATCAGGTTTCTGAATTTATATTATCAAATATTTGTAAACCAGTTTTCAAAACACAGATGGCTAGCTTAAAACTAGTCATGGGCTTAAGTTATTTCAGCATTATTTCCTTATTTGAATGGAGTAAGTACAAACATATGCCAACAAGAAGCACAAAAAGGTCATTATTCAAAAACTTCGTTTAAATTTAGCTCAGTATCAGATCATTAGTTAAATTACATCAATTATTTTTTTCCAGCTTGAGGTTATTTTAGGAGTGTCAATGAAGGATTCTTTCATGAAATAGTCTATACCTTATAACAAAAAATCCACATGCTATGTAGTTTAGACTTTTCCATGTGACATTGTTACCAGAGGTTTTGGGAGGGGTTGTGGCTACCTGCTGCTAAATCAGTTTTTAAGATAGGAAGCTTGGGTAAGTGATCAAAGGTTTTTATTTCTGTGCTGCCAGCTGCACGGGGAACAGGTAGCATTTTCATTAGCAGAGTCTGTTTGAAACTGACAAGTGAGCTCAGGGGTTTTAAAAGAGAAGCCATGTGCTGTGTCAGTCAGTACAGGGGTCAGGGATCAGAAGAACAACGAGAGCAGTTTGGGAGGGACGCCTGTCAAGAGAGTGGGCCAGGAAGAATGTGCACATCAAAAGCTGGGGTCTGGATATTCTGGGCTGTCACCTGAGGTGGTCCCAAACTGGTGCCTGGCACTTAGAACTGAACATCTCCACTTGGTTGTTGTCCCTAGGAAAAAGCTTGCAAAAGCTGCGAAGTTATTGTCTCAGTGGCTCTTGCCAGTTAATGTGTGATCTCTTGCCGAAGCCAGAATTTTAAGAAAAGAAGAATCAAGGAGTCAGTTCTATAAAACAAGTAAAGAGTTATTCTTGACTGTCTATTTTAATTTCCCCTTTGAAATTGGTGACCTCAAGGCCCCCATCTGCTTCAGCATTCGTGGATGGTGCTAAAATCTTAACCTGTTTACACTGTGACAGCTTATTAAGTCCCATCTTAACTCTCCATTTCTTCTTCCTTAATTGTGGCAAACATACATATGGCAAAACATTTATTTCAGTGTTTTTGTATATACAATTCAGTGACAGTAATTACTTTTGTCATGCTGTGCAAGTGTCACCACCAAGCCCATTACCTTTGAGTTGGTTTTGCCTCATAATGATCTTACAGTGTAACCGAGAAATGTGATTGTCATCTAAAAAGAGAGAATTGGAGTGGGCAGCCAAAACTAATTTTTCAGGATTGATATTTCATGTGTTTTTTTGTCTTTCTTAAAAATTCCTGGCCCTGGCAGGAAGACACACTTTTAACTGACAAGAACCACAGAAATAATGTTTTTGCAATTTTTATAGTTTCTTTTAGAAACATCAAAACAGATAAGGAGTCAGTGGAAGACCCAGGCACCAGTGGGAACCCACTGCTTCGAATGGCAACCAAAAGTAGTCTGGATCCCTGCCCCTGGTGCCTATCTTCAAAGGACTCTGGAGGTCTCTGAACAGATTCCCTTCTTCACCCCTAATCAGTCACATTGTTGCTCTGGGGCCAGCACCAGTACATGTATTTACATTTATATGTAACCCCCCGTCCTTCTAATACTCCCAACCACACTTGATGATTTTGGGAGCAGGTTCTTGATGGAGAAAACGCTCCCTGCTCTCTGTGTCTGCTAGCACACAAAAGTAAACCTTTTTGATCACTCACCCTAATACCTGTCTCAGAGGTTGGCTTTTGGGGGCAGATAATGAAGTTCTGGAGCTTTTGTCTGGTAACAGTAGGACAGAGCAGAATACCCTCAAGGAGCTTCCAAGGAGTGTTGACTGGATTTGAACCACCAGCGTTTTGGTCAGTAGCCATAGCATTTAACCATTCTGCCACTGCAGTTTCCAGCATTAACTCAGTACCCCCTAAACAACATCTCGTTTGGCTCCCTCCCACTCAAGATAACTACTAAAAATCTTTGGTCTCTATACATTTGCCTATTTAGATATTACCTGTTTTGAAGTATATTTGTATTTTAATGACATTTCATTCATTATTTGTCCTTTTGTGTCTGACTTCACTTGGCATGTTTTCAGGGTTCACCATGTTACATTATATAGCAGAACTTCATTTCTTTTGTGGCTGGGTAATATTCCATGGTGCGTGTATACACCTTTTATCCATTCATCTGGTGATGGATGTTTAGACTGTTTCCACCTTTTAGCTATTATAAATGGTATTGCAGTGAACATTAGTGTACAGATGTCTGTTTGTGTTCCAGCAAATAATTTTTTAGGTATAGGGCCTAAAAGTGGAATTGGTGGATCATATGATAATTTTATGTTTAACTCTTTTAGGAATTTGTAAATGTTTTTATAGTGGCTACTGTTTTACAATCCAGCCAACAATGGATAACAGTCAAAATTTCTCCATGTCTTTGCTGGCATTTGTTGTTTTTTCTTTTTTTTTATCATAGCCATCACATTGTGGGTTTGATATACACTTCCCTAATGACTAATGGCGTTGAGCATCTTTTCATGTGTTTATTGGCTGTTTATACATCTGCTTATGTAAAATGTTTTTTCATATCCTTTGCATATGAAAGGACTTGACAAATGTGACAAGCTAACTTTGAAGTACTTCCAGAGCAATCCTTACTCTCCAGTCTCACTTTCCTCGTTCTTCAAGCTTCTTTGATGAGTTACCAGACTGATCTTTGTGCTTGGGACTTTAAAGAGAATGTCTTCTAAATTATTTTATTATGCATATATTTAGAAAATAAACCTTTTAAACCACTTATGAGAAATACCAGTTCACCCACTCACGGGCTGTTTAATGTGATTACGTCAAGTACCCTATCACCATGACTCAGAACATGAGGTCTTCTTTTTCTAGCTGCTTTTCTCCCTCCAGTTATCATTTCTTCTACACCTTCAAACACTTCGTACCAATTCCTCAGCTCCTTCAGAACCTTGAGGCTACCAACCTCCTTCCGGTTGTCGTATGTGCCAGGCGCCATTACTGTCTCATGTGAGTTTCATATCAGATTTTTCACAGAAATTATTTTAAATCTTTTTCCACCACATTTCTCAAGCATTCAGTTTTATTCCTAGCACTCTCACTTGCTCAAGATAGCCTTGTCTCTTACCCACTGAGGAAAAGAGGGATGTATCCTTATCTCCTGTCACCTTTAAAACAGGCCTTGTTCGAAATCAAGGCCAATTGGCACAACTAGCGTTTTGCTAAGAGAGCTTTCTGCACCCCACATTGGTGAGTGGTGTCTGGGGTCTTAAAACCTGCCAAGCTGCCATCCAAGGACACAGCAAATGGTCCCAACTCAGCAGGAACGGATGCTCACCGAGGACCAAAATGACATGCGGTAAAGACAACCGAGAAGACAGAGAGACCCGCAAGAGTGGGTGCCTACATCGACTTGAGACCGGAAGAACTGGATGGTGCCCGGCCACCACCAGTGATAGCCGCGACGGAGCTCACAGAGAGGAGTCTCACTGGCAACACAAGAATAAAAAGGGGTTCATCATGAGATCTCCACTAAAAGACCTCAATTGATGGTCCAGCAGTTTTGGGGTTCCTCTGAGAGCATGGCCCCCGGCCCTGATGCTGCTCTTTCCCATAAATTATAACAAAGGTCCACTCTTTGGACAGGAATGGATTGGACTTGGCAATGCAGAGTGACCATATATTGGTTGCACTTTATGGTTCTATACACCTATAGGATATCATCCTTCTGACCTCCGGCTGGAGGAAGGAGAGTGGGTGGAGAGGAGCGGAAAGGAGGCTGTTGGGAGGATGAGACATGTATGGAGCAGAGAGGAATAGTGTGCTGTCACCTGGCAGGGAGAGCAGTGGAAGCTGCACATAGGTGGGCATGTAAATTTATACGTGAATGTACATTTTCACTCAGTCATGTTAAATAAAAAAAAAAAAAACAGGCCTTGTTACTTTCCCCACTTCAGTTTCTTATTTCCTGCCTTAGAGAGGAGGGAAAAAAACACCTTTCTCTACAAAACCTAATTCATCCTTCTCATGAAGCATTCTATAGACTGCTTCCAAATCTGTTATTTTGAAAAATAATTTTTCACATTTTTCTACATCTGAAATTCAAAGAAGGTGCTTCAGTTGTCCATACTATAGGGTAGATGCTAGATTAATTTTTTTTTAATTCCAGGATTTTCAAGGCCATCCATAACCTGACATCATGCTAATACTATAAGTCTGTCGCAGAACTCTTATGAAAAGCTGCTTATAAGTGTATTTTGTTTTTATTTAAATCCAACTTAAGTATCAGCTTTCCTCACAGTCTTTAGGACTGTGCAAAATTTCTCACCTTTTCTAGACTGTTTAGGTAGACGTTCAGCTGATATTTCTTTGTATTGTTACTCATCTTTTTATGTCTGAGTTCTTTGTACCAGCTGGATTGTAAACTATGGCAGAGAATATTTTTTTCTTAGATTTAAAATTGCTCCTGTTTGTACTGCAAGCCTTTTTCCCTGGTAGCTGTAATTAAAATTACTTTTTAAACTTTCGTTTTGCTGAATTTAGAGGAAATGGTGCAAGTTCTAGTTTTTGCGTTAGAGCCCCACGGTTATTTATTGAAGCAACAAACAATGTTTGAAACATACAACTTTGTCTGCCATGACCCAAATAATGCAGCAGAGACTAAGAGACATAAAATATCTGTTCAGCAAGTTTAAACTAATATCCTTACTTGGAATGGTTTCAGGCCCTATATAACTCACTTAACCATTTGTGTTGTAACATTTCAGAGTACCTGTTGGTTATCTTGATGGAAAGCAGAGACTACCAGAAAGATGTTTATCTGTGTCTTATTGACTATGCAAAAGCATTTGAATGTGTGACTGATAACACCTTAAGGATAACATTGTGAAGAATGGAAATTCCAGAACATTTCATTGTCTGTACAAAGGCAGTGGTTTGAATAGAACAAAGGAATGCTGCATGGTTTCAAGTCAGGAAAGCTGTGTGTCAGGAGTATTTCTTTTAACCACACTTAGTTGTATGCTAAGCAAATAATCTCAGAAGCTGGAGTATGAAGAACTCAGCCATCAGAAGTGGAGGAAGACTAACAACCTGCAATATGCAGGTGATACATCCTTACTTGCTGAAAGTGAAGAGGACTTGAAGCACTTACTGATAAAGATCAAAGACTGCACGTTTTATAATGGATTACACTTTAACATGAAGAAAACAAGAATCTTCACAACTGGGCCAGTAGGCAACATCATGATAAGTGGAAGAATGTATTGAAATTGTCAAGGATTTAATTGTACTTGGATCCATAGTCAATGCCAATGGGTGCAAGATTCAGAAATCAAACAACGTTGCATTGACAAATCTACAGAAGGCCTCTTTAAACTGTTAAAAAACAAAGCTGTCACTTTGAGGACTGAGGTACACTGGATCCAAGCTGTAATATTTTCAGTTACTTCATATGCATATGAAAGCTGTGCAATGAGTAGGGAAGTCTGAAGAATCATTGCATTAAAGTGTGGTAGTGGTCAAGAACTTTGAATACATAATAGATTGCTAAAAGAATGAACAAGTCTGTCCTGAAAGAAGTACAACCAGAATGCTCCTTGGAAGGAAAGATGATGAGACATAGTCCTGGAGAAAGACATCATACTTGGTAAGGTCAGTGAAAAAGAGAAAAGACCCTTGACAAAATGGATTGACACAGTGGCTACAAAAATGGACTGAAACATAGCAATCATTGTGAAGATGGTACAGGTCTGAGCATTGCTTCTTTGTGTTGTGTTGTACATGGGATCTCTGTGAGTCAAAACTGACTGGAGGGCATGTAGCAACACTGATTATAGCAGGGAACTGTGGTGTGTAGTGGTGAAGCACCCTAAGACATCTTTGGTTTGAACCCAGCAGTTCCCTTGTAGAAGAAAACTGTAGCAGGCAGTTTGCTTCAGTAAAGATTAATGGCCTTGAATTGGCATAAGTAGCCTATTGCTAAGAAAGTCTTCTCCACCCCATATTGGTGAGTGGTGTCTGGGGTCTTAAAAGCTAGCAAGCATCCATCTGAGGTACACCAAATGGTCCCAACTCAGCTGGAACAGATGATTACCAAGAACAATGACTTAGGGAAGAAGAGCTCAGAAGACAGAAAGACCCATGCGAATGGGTGACTATATCAACATGTGACCAGAAGATCCAGATGATGCCTGGCCACTACCAGTGACAGCTGTGATGGGCCTCACAAGGTTGAGTCCCAGTAGCAACATGAGAAAAGAAGGAGTGCACCGTAAGAACACTGAAAGACTGCCATTGATGGTCCAAAGGCCTGGGATTTTCCCTGGGAGCGTGGCACCTGTACCTGATGTTGCCCCTGATCATGGATCATTACTGAGGTCAACTCTTCAGAAAGGAATGGATTGGACTAGGAGACACAGAGTGACCATATCATTGTGTGCAGTTTATAGTTCTGTGCGTCTATAGGATGTTGTCCTACTGGCCTGTTACTAGAGGGCGGTGAAGAGGGTGGAGGGCAGGGCACAGGAGATTGTTGAGAGGATATATGTATGGAACTCAAAGGAATGTGCTGTCACTGGGCAAGGAGAGCAGAGGGAGCTGCAGATAGAATTGTGAACTTTTACTCAATCACAATAAAAAAAGAGAAAGCAGATGAAACCAGAAAAAAATAGAAAATTATGTCTTCAGAAATGCTATGAGGCAATTCTGCTCTGTCACATAGAGTCATCATGACTCAAAATTAACTCCTTAGCATACAGTAACAACTTGATTATGAGGACTGACCCTGGGTGGCTTAAGTGGTTTGCAGTAGGCTATTAACCTAAAGGCTAGCAATTCACAACCATCCAGGACACTGTAAATGATCTGCTTCTGTAACTATTACAGCCAAGAAAACTCTATGGAATAGTTCTGTTCTGTAACTCATGGGATACTCAACAGTTGGAATATACTCAGTGATGACAGATGTTTTGTCTTGTTTTTCATAATAGTAGATTTCTTTGAAGAGGTATTTTAAATTAAAAAAAAAAGTCTCCTTCAGAGCGAAGAACACTGAGGTTGTCTTAAAAAGTGTAAGGCTAATGTGAAAAGCACGTCTGTTTCATATTTCTTGCACAAAAGATTTTAGAAGAAAGCAGTAGCCTTTTCAATTTATGGAAACCCTGCTGTTTAGTGATTAAGTGCTACCTCTGCTAACCATGAGGTCAGCGGTTTGAGTCTGCCAGGCACTCTGTGAAAACGCTATGGAACCATTCTACTCTGTCCTACAGGGTCTCTGAGATGACATCATCTCAATGGCAGTGGGGTTGGTTTTGTTTCCTTTTAATTTACAGAAACTTTCCTTCTCCTAATGCACTTAACACTGTTTTTATGATAAAGGCCTTGTTTTTTTTTTTTTTTTTTTTAAGTATGAATAGTTCTCTAGGGAACCCTGGTGGCGTGGTGGGTTAAGTGCTATGTCTGCTAACCAAAAGTTGGCGGTTCAAATCCACCACGTGCTTCTTGGAAGCCGTGGTGCGGTTCTGCTCTAACCTATGCCAAGTGGTCGCTATGATTTGGACCCGACACGACAGCAGTGAGTTTGGGTTTTATAGTTTTCAAAAGGTATGCCATCTACACATGGAGGTGCTTGAGAGCTGCTGTGAGGATCATGTGTGATTCTTGCCCTTAAAAAATTATGTGCTGCAAGATAGATAAGACACTGTGCATATAGTTAAAATGCAAGATTTTAAATGTTAAGTGCCATTAAAAGGTGCATATAAAATGGTGTGAGAATTGAGACGTGGAGACTTTTAGTCTTCCTCCCTGCCCAAAATTAACCAATTTGAATAATATGCCATTTAAACAGAATTATTAAGTTTAGGTACATCAGGATAGGCTAGATTATGCAGCAACACAAATAATCCCAAAATTTTAGTGATTTAACACAACACAAGTTGATTTTTCATCCATCCAGCAACACGTCAGTAGTGGTTTATAGAGCAGCTCAGTTTGTGATAGTCACGTGGGGAATCAAGCTCATGGAAGTCGTATGTCAATTAAGTGGTCCAGGGCACTGTAGCAAGAATAGTCAAATGTGACCTTTGAAAATGGTTTCTGGCAGTGACACATTATCACTCCAGCTCACATTCAGTAAAGTAGGTGATCCAAACCTACCTTTAAGAAGCCAAGGAAATATGTTATCATGTGCTATCATACTACAAAGGGCTTTCTGATATTTAAGGTAACATTTAAGGAAATCCTGGAAACCCTGGTGGTGTAGTGGTTAAGTGTTATGGCTGCTAACCAAAGGGTTGGCGGTTCAGATCCACCAGGCACTCCTTGGAAACTCTATGGGGCAGTTTTATTCTGTCCTATAGAGTTGCTATCAATTGTAATTAACTCAGTGGCACCGGATTTAGTTCGGTTTTAAAGAAATCTTAGGAGCAAGAATATGTACAGTTTATATAGGAGAAACTTCATAATAGTTTGAAAAGCAGTAGTAAAGCAGTAATTGCTAGTATGTATATATTTAATAAATGGTAGTTTGAGACCATCATAAAAGACTGTATATGTTGTGTCGTGGGTTTGTAGACACTGAAGGGCTGTTTGAAACCCTTTAGAGAATGTCAAGGATCAGAGGAAGAAAGGCTAATTTCCAGAATACCTTCCCAAGCAAGCCATTCTTTTGGCAAAATAGAACTTGCAGTGTGGAGTTGAGGGCAAAGTTCTTGTTGTCAGCTTTTCAGCTGCCTGAAGTTTTGTGAATTATGCATTTGGATTACCCTTTTACAAAGGCAGACACCATCATTATATTTTAGTGTATACATTATTGCATCACAGAATGCTTTTTTCTGGAAGCTTCCCTTCTAACACAAACAAGTTGCATTGATAGAACTTTTAATTTGTATAATAATCCACTACTGTTGAGTCGATTCTGACTCATAGTCACCCTCTATGGAGGACAGAGTAGAACTCCCCTGTGGAGTTTCCTAGGAGCACCAGGAGGATTTGGACTGCTGACCTTTTGGTTAGCAGCCATATCACTTAACCACAATACCACTAGGGTTTCCAATTTGTATACATTTGTGGGAATTATTAAGTTTGAAGTATTTTTAGGTCAAAGATGGACCTGAATCAGGTACCAGAGTAAGGGACTTAAGAATATTAATGAATTAGTTATAAAGACATTAGGCCTCACTGCTTTAATCCTTTATCTGGTACTAGCCAATGCCTAGGAAATGGTGATTTTCTCTTCTTTTCAGAAGTTAGAATTTGAAATAAGCTTTGAGTTGGGCTGAAACTCTTGAAAGATTTCTGGGTTCGTATACAAAGTGATTTGCGGAATGTAAGTTTTGGAAATTGAATACTGCCAATATTGCTAAACCAAGAAAGACCTTTAAAAATTCTAAACCTGTTTAGGAGGCATGCAAAAGATATGACGGATAAACTAGCAGAATTTTGCATATTTTACAGGAAAAAAATATATAACAAAACTTCTGCCATTTCAACCATTTGTACATTTAAAACTCAGTGACATAAATTACTTCCACCATGCGTGGAACCATTACTACTGTCTTATCTGTTGCTGCTATAACAAAAATACCATAAGTGAATGAATGGCTTTTACAAAGAGAAATTTATTTTCTCACAAAACAGTAGGCTGAAAGTCCAAGTTCAGGGCTTTAGCTTCTGGAGAAGGCTTCCTCCGCAGTCCTTCTTCCCTTGAACTGGAAGCTTGTTTGACCAGGGACTGTAGGGTCCCTGGATATATATCCAAAGGATATATTTAGCTCCTGGCACTGCTTCCTTGTTGCTACGAGGTCCTTCTGTCTCTGCTCACGTCTTTCTTTTATATTCCAAGAGGTTGCCTCAGCACAGTCCAAGCTTGTCTGTTGAGTCCCACCTTGCTAACACAGCTGCCACCCATTCTCCCTCATTAACATCATAGAGTCAGGATTTAAAACATATGGGGGAAAAACAGTCACACAATACTGGAAATCATGACCCAGCCAAGTTGATACACATATTTGGGGGGGGGAACACAATCCAATCTATGACATTCCACCCCTTGGCTCCCCCACAAAATCACAAACTTGCAATATAGAAGACATTCATATCATAACAAAAGTCTAACTCCAAGTGCAAAATCCAAAAATTCTCTTCATCTGTGGAATCTAGAATACAAGTTATTTGCTTCCAAATGGTGCAGTGCCAGAAGAGGCACACACTAGACATTTCCATTACAAATGAGAGAAACCAAAGGAAAAGAAGGGATAAACAGATGCCAGGCAAGTCAGCAGAACACTACATTAGTTCTCAAAAGCTTGGAAAATAATCTTCTATTTTCCGAGACACAGTAGTTGTGCCCTCTAGAGTATAGGTATTGGCCAGATTCTGAGCAGAGGCCTCTGGGCCCTGAGTTTCAGCTGTCTCTTCCTGCACTCTGGGACAGCAACTCTACCTTTTGGCCTTACCTTTTGAGACTGAGGCAAGCTCAGCTTCTTGTGCTCCTTGTCTCTTCAACTTCTGCTTCCTGTGGCATCTTAGCTCAGGCTTCATGCTTGTGTCTGCCTTGCAGGGACAAGTGTTTCAGAGTTCTCTAACTTCACTGATAAGTGCCTTAAGGTCCCCCCATCAACTCTGCCAGGAAGCCTTCTGCACACAGGCATTCACCTCGGTAGCTCCGTGGTCAGCTCTGCTGCTTTGTGGCACTGGTCTCCTGGCCCAGTTCTGCATTGCCAGTTCACTGCTGTTGATCAGCTGCTGCTGTGTCTCATTGTCTGTGCCTTCTGTTGTTCTGACTTCCCTGAGTGTTCCATCCTTTCGTAGTTTCAATACCAATTCCACATTTTAGGTATCTGTGAGAGCAGCACCTCACTCTTGGTACCATATTCTGTCCTAGGCATTTCGTGCTGCTATAATAGAAACACCACAAATGGGTGGCTTTAACAAAGAAACTATATTTCTTTACAGTAAAGTGGCTTCAAGTCCAAATTCAGGGTATCTAACCTGAGAGAAGATTTTCTCAGTTGGCGTGCTTCCGTTAGATTAGGAGTGTATCCATGTAACACCTCTTAGTCCAAAGGATGCACTCTGTTCCTAGCACTTTCCTTAGTGCTACAGAGTCCCCCTTACTCTGCTTTCTTCACTTTCCTTCATATCCCAACAGATGGCCTCAACACATTCCAAGCTTTGGGATCGAATACTGCCTCATTAACATAGCTGCAGCCCATTTTCCCTCATAATGTTATAGAGGCCGGATTTATAACATATGGGAAAAAATCACACAGTACCTGCAGAAGTCATGGCCCAGCGAAATAGATAAACACATTTTGGGGGGTGGTCTGGGGGGGGGTTGGGGGGGACACAGTTCAATCTGTGGCAACAACTATATGTTTTTAATCACTGTAACAGGAAAATTAGTGCCCCTTAAGCAATGAGTCTCTCCCCCATTCATCCCTGGTAACCACTAATAAGCGTTGACCTCTATGTATTTACCTGTTCTAGGTATCCCATATAATGTTTGTATATATTTCTGTGATGTATTTCAGTGAACACAGTATTTGTAACATTCATCAATGTTATAACGTGTCAGAGTTTCATTCCTCTTGATGGCTGAATAATACAGAATTTTAAAATTTAAAAGCAATAGTGGAACTGAGATATTTTGTAGATTCTTATTGCTAGGTGCTGCTGAGCTGGTTTCAATTCATGGCAGCCTCATGTGTAACAGATCGAAACATTGCCACCATCCTGTGCCATCCTTACAGTGGTTGCTGTTTGAGCCCGCTATTGTAACTGTCCACTTCATTGAGGGTGTTCCTCTTTTTTGCTGACTTTCTACTCTTCCAAGCATCATGTCCTTCTCCAGAGTCTAGCGCCTCCTGGTAGCATGTCCAGAGTATGTGAAATGAAGTCAGGACATCCTTGCTTATAAGGTACATTCTGACTCTACTTCTTCCAAGATAGACTTGTTCCTTCTTCTAGCAGTCCCTTGTATTTTCAATATTCTTCACAAACACCATAATTCAAATGTATCAGTTCTTCTTTGGCTTTCTTAGCCATTGATGAGCTTTCACAAGCAAATGTGATGATTAAAAATACCATGTCTTGGGTCATGCACACCTTAGTCCTCTAGCTGACATCTTTGCTTTTTAATACTTTAAAGAGGCCCTTTGCAGCCTATTTGTGCAACGTAATAAATACGTCAGTTGATTTCTTAAGTGCTGTTTCCATGAGTGTTGATTGTGGAGCCAAGTAAAATGAAATCTTGAACAACTTCAGTATTTTCATTCAGTATATTTCTTATAGGTCCAATTGTGAAGATTTTTGTTTTCTTTATGTTAAGATGTAATCCATAATGAAAGATGTAGTCTTTGATATTAATCTGAAAGTGTTTCAAGTCCTCTTCACTTGCAGCAAACAGGGTTGTATGATCTGTGTGTTACAGGCTATTAATGAGTTTTTTTCCGGTCCCAGTCTATGTGGTCTCAGGTTATTTGCTCAGCTTGTAGGTTGAAAAAGTATGAGGACAGAATGAAACCCTGACACACACCTTTCCCGGTTTTAAACCACTCAGTATCCCCTTGTTTTCTTCAATGACTGCCTCTTTGTGTGTCTGTGTATGTGTTCCACATGAGCATAATTAAGTCTTCTGCAATTGCAGTTCTTCACAGTGTTACTGTAATTTGTTATGATCCATGCAGCTAAATTCCTTTGCATGCATAGTTAATAAAATGTAGGTAAACATCTTTCTGGTATTCTCTGCTTTCAGTCATGTTCCATCCAATTTCAGCTATGCTATCTCTTGTTTCATGCCTTCTTTTGAATCTGGCTTGAATAGCTGGCAGTTCCCTGTCAGTGTATTGCTGCAACTATATTTGAATTACTGGTGTAATTTTATATATGTGTGATATTAGTCCTGTTCGGTAATTTCCATGTTCTTTTGGAGCATCTCTTTTTGCATGCAATGGGCACGTGTACGGATGTCTGTCTAACAAATTTCTTGGCATGAGTGAGCATTCCCAGCTTTGCATCCATTGCCCAGTCTATTCCTGGAGCCTTGTTTCTTGCTAATGCCTTCAGTGCAAATTGAACTTCTTCCATCAATACTATCAGTTCCTAATTATTTGCTAATTCTGCAAATGGCTGAAGGTTAACCAGTTGTTTTTGGTTCTGTCTCTGTGTACTCTTTCCATCTTCTTCTGATGCTTCCTGCATTGTTCAGTTTTTTTACCCACAGAATCCTTTAAAATGTGACTGCAGGACTAAATTTTTTCTTCAGTTCTTTCAGCTTGAGAAATGCTGAGCGTGTCCCCTTTTGCTTTTCTAACTAACAACATCACATCTTTGCATGTTTCATTGTAATGCTTTGCTTTGTCTTCTTGAGATGTCCTTTGAAATCTTTTTTTCAGTTCTTTTATTTCATCATTTCTTCTTTTTGCTTTAGCTACTCTATATGCAGAAGCAAGTTTCTGAGTCTCTTCTGACATCCATTTTGAGCTTTCGTTTTCTGTCTTTTAATTGAGCTTTTGCTTTCTTTATGTCTGATGCCCTTGATGTCATCTGCAACTCTCTGGTCTTTGGTCATTAGTGTTCACTGCATTTAATCTTTACAAATAGTATCTACTAAATTGATTTCACTGTTCACTTACATAGTTAAATAACTTGAAAACTGGTGATTTAATACTGATGCTTTATTAGCCAGTTAAGGAAGTGAGACCCAGAGAAGGTTTCCTCAGGTTTTATAAAACCAGAAAAAACTAATTCATTGCCTTCAAGTCAGCTCTGACTCATAGCAACCTTATAGGACAGAATAGAACTGCCTGTAGAGTTTCCAAGGAATGGTTGGTGGACTCAAGCTGCCAGCCTTTTGGGTTAGCAGCCAAGCTCTTGACTGCTTCACTACCGGGGCTCAAGTGACTGTAAAAATTATCATCAAGTCGAGTTCAACTCACAGTGACTCTAGACAGAGTAGAAGTGCACATAGAGTTGCCAAGAACACCTGGTGGATTTAAACCGTAGACCTTTTGGTTAGCAGCCATAGCACTTAACTACTATGCCACAGTTTCCAACTGATGCTATAGAATAGACTAAAACTCCCCTATAGGATTTACAAGGCTACAGTCTTTACTGAAGAAGATTATCATACTGAGTGTCTGGTGTATTCAAATTGCTGACCTTTTGGTTAGCAGTCAGCACTGAAACACTGTGACCGGTTACTACAGGATTATGTAGGGTTACGTTATATAGTGCATACATCATGTCATGAAATAATTCTTTGTGAATACTTACATTCTAACAGAACAGTTATAGTACTAGAAAAATAAGTTCCAATCTATAAAAAAGTTAGTGGGAAATAAAGCTTTGACCAAACCAGTCATTTATTAGTTGAACCTATCTTTTTATTCTATTGAATGATTAAAAGTAAGTTTAGTGGTGAAATATAGATGTCTGTCAAAAACACTTCAGAAGAACATAAGCAAACTCAAACTACAGAAATATACACAAGTTTTCAGATACAGAAGGAATTAGTCTTCTAAGAAAACTGTATCAAAGGACTGAAAGCATTGTTGTGTTACGTAAATACAAACGTGCCACTGTCTTTGTCCACTGCGGCTGGGATCAATTTCTCATCACTTGAAAAACTTACTCTAAAGCTTCTGAAGGTGGTTTTATTTCTCCTTTTCTATCTCTCATTAGTACTATTAGCATAATATTTCTTGAGAAATTAGTCTTGTAGAGAAATCAAATGATCTAGATTACTAAAAACTTAGACAAGTAGCTTAATCACTGAGTGCCTTAGTTTTCTCATTTCTGAAAATGGAGACAATACTAAATACTATTACTTAATAAGGCTTTTTTTTTGGTTATTTTACCTGTGTTTTAGAGTGGCAGGGAGCATGACCATTATCTAGTTTACTCTTTTTTTTAGGTGCATATATCCACAGGAAAAAGAAATGAAATGGTTTTCTTTAAGCCAAAAGTGAAATACATGCTTTTTAAATTGTTTAGCATTTCTGAAATACTGGAAACAGCACATCCATGCATTTTTCTCCTTATAATTTGAAGGCCATTTAAAATTATTTTAATATCCTGGCTTAACTGCAAGTGTTTTGAATGTTCTTTATATTATATATAAGCTTAATCAGGTTAAATTTTATTTTTTGTGTTAAAGAAATGCTTTTTTTATTTTTTTAGTTGCAACTTTAACTTTGCTAAGAAGCAACTGATTGCCAGCATTGCTAATGTTAAAACATAACTTCAACTTTCAATTCATTGCTGCAGTTATGTTTCCCGAGCCTGCTGTAAGAGATAAACCCATTGCAAATGAAGATGGTATTCATTTTCCTTCCACTTCAGGCCACACAGAATTGATTGGGGTAATAAAATGACAGCACCTCGTAATATACTGAAGGCTCTTTAATTTGAAAACTAGTTCTAACCTGATTCAGAGCTTGTTTAAAGCTAATTTATAGCTTACATAATTTTCAGCTGGCCAGCCAAAGTGAAAGATATGTATGAAAACGGATAAAGAATTAACTTAGGATACATTTAGACCCATCTTGTTAAAGTCAACTGATACTAAGAAAAAAAGAGAGAGAAGAAAGACTAATAATAGCAGAAAAAGCAATTGATAAGCTTTTGCTTCATATAAATAACATTGTTGTAAGTCATAGTTTAAATTTCTCATCGTGTTCTTTTAAACCTTGCTTCACGTCCTTTATATAATCAGTAGTATTGGCATTTTTTTTTTTAAATTTTTTTAAGGTCCTTCATTTTCCTCATCACATATTAAGTCAGTGTGAGGCTGGATAGTCAGCAGCTGTTGTGACTCCCACAGTGCCAGATCTTTTGTATGCTGCGGTTACTGTGCTGCTGTTAAATGATTTTGTCTGTCAGCATTTTAATTACAAGTAATCTCTTTCGAGATGCAAGCTGAAAGGAATTAGAGCTCTTCATTTTTCTTTGAGCTGAAAAATCGGTATTAAGCTTTTTGCCTTTGGGGCCTATTTTTGTCTCTTTATTCTAGCACATTTATTTGATTTTAAATTAGCCTACAAACAAAGTAGCTACTATATCAAAGTATTTTCTACTATGAATGAAGCCAAATTTTCAGAAATTTCATGTCAGCATTCTCAAGACCAAAAAAAAAGATGTTTCTTTGTTATGATTAAGCCCTTTGTAGGGCCATTACTTTTTCTTTAACAAAAAGGGCAGTGTGGGGTGGGTGTAATTCTTGCCAGGTTCTATCATTATATCGTCCTAGAAATTGTCAGAACTTTCAGAAATGAATTAACTGTTCTTAACTGTAAGTATGGCACTTTGTACATTGCAAATGTTTTAGATAGCTAAGCTAAAAAAAGAAAGAAAAAGACAGCAAACAGAAATATAGATAATTTCATATGAACTGAGAAATTCTGTCATTTCTTTAGTGTAACTTGTCTAACACTTCAGTATCAAGATCAAAAGATTTTGGTCTAATGATGTCTACAGTAAATTTGATCATTCTTATCTTACTTCATCTTTAAAAATTATAAATGCAATGCATACTTATTATAGAAAACTAACTCACTGAGTAAAAAAAAAGATATGAAAGTGAAAATAAAAATGATTCAGAGATTAACCACTGCTAACATTCCCTTATGTTTTTCTGGGTTCATGCTTTAGATGAAGGTTTACAGAGCAGTTAGTTTCTCATTAAGCTGTTAAAACACATATTGTTTTGTGATTTTGGTTGCCAACCCCATGACATGTCAACACTCTTACCTTCTTTTTTTTTTTTTATTTTGTATTGCGTTTTTTTGTTTGTTTTTTTTATTTTTATTTAACATAACTGAGTGAAAATGTACATTCACGCATAAATTTACATGCCCACCTATATGCAGCTTTCACTGCTCTCCCTGTCCGGTGACTGCACACTATTCCTCTCTGCTCCATACATGTCTCATCCTCCCAACAGCCTCCTTTCTCCTCCTCTCCATCCACTCCCCTTCCTCCAGCCAGAGGTCAGCAGGGTGATATCCTGTGGATGTGTAGAACCATAAAGTGCTTCCAATATATGGTCACTCTGCATTGCCAAGTCCAATCCATTCCTGTCCAAAGAACACTCTTACCTTTTTGACCATCAGTTCCCCATTACCAGCTTTCCTGTTCCCTCCTGGCTTCTTGTCCTTGCCCCTGGGCTCCTGTACCCCTTTAATCTTGTTTTGTTTTATGAACCTTTCTAATCTTCGGCTGAAGGGTCCACATCAGGAGTGACCACAGTTCTGAGTTAAGAGATAGTCCGAGTGCTGTACACCCAGGGTTCTGTGATTATTTTTTAAGACCTTACTAGAATGTGGCACGTGCCAGAAACAACACAAAGAAAAACCCATTGCTACTGAGTCAAGTCTGACTCATAGCAACCCTATAGGACAGAGTAAAACTGCCCCATAGGGTTTCCAAGGAGTGCCTAGTGGAATCTAACTGCCGCCTTTTGCTTGGCAGCTGAGCTGAAAATGGAGACAGTATTGCCACTGAGAGGGTAAAAATTCATTCTTGTGAAGTTCTGTTGGTGGAAATATTTTAAGAGGTATTATTAAGACTACTCATCACTAATAAATCAATTTCTGAACTACAGTACTTTAATGATCTGTGTTATTTATACTAGTAACAGAAACTGTAGTCATAAAGAACACTCATAAGTTTGGTGTCATTCACATCTAAATTTTGACATACAGTCTCACATTTTAGAAAAATTTTACATTGCTCTTGGAAAATGCAAAATAACTGAAAATGCAAAATATCTTCTATGTATAATATAGACATGAAATAATTCTGTGCTATTCACAGAAGAAATTTGAATCCACTTTTTCTTCAGATGGGTTCAAAAATTATATGTAATCCTTTAGGTGGAGTGTGTGGGTATTAATATGGGTCTAATCTGAGCATAACAGAATTTCCAAATTTTCTGTTTCAGATGCCAGAGGAGATGCTCAAATGTTGCTAAGACTGTATTGTTTAAGTTTGTAGATCAGCTCTTCTAAAACTATTTTTGACTGTCGAACCCAGTTCTTAAAATAATCTGATACAGTAGGTTACCTTATTTACGTTAATAAGCACTTTACATTTATCTTAATGAGTTCTCAAAGCTAGGCATTTTATGGATTCTTGAATGAGATTTTATTTTAGCTGAAAATGTTTGCTGCACTAATCTTAAATTTTATTAGTCTTACAACTAATTTGAACATGTTAGCTGAAATGAGACTGAAACGCTGGTTTCGAACTTGGGGCATAATCATTTAGGGCATAGACTTCAGTGATTCACATGAAATCATGTTTTAAGGAATGTCATAAAGTTGTGTTATATTTAAATGAACTATGTGTCTTTTGTGAAGACTAGAATATCCTTGCCATTGTAGCATGTACTGACTGTTTTAGTCAGCTAGGGCTGCTCTAACAGAAATACCACAGAGTGGATGGCTTTAACGAAGGAAGGTTTATTCTTACACAGTCCGGTAGGTTGCAAGTCCATATTCAGGGTAATTACACAGTCTGGTAGATTGCAAGTCCATATTCAGGGTGACCACTCCAGGGGAAGGCTTTCCCCTTGTCGGCTCTGGAGGAAAGTCCGGTATTGCATCAGTCCTTGTCCAGGGAGAGTCCTGGGACAGGAACCTCAGGTCTCAAAGACACGCTCTTCTCCCAGTGCACATTTCTTGATGGTGTGAGGCTCCTAATTCTCTTTGTTTCTGTTTCGTTTTATCCCTTGCAAGCTGAAACGATTAAGGGTGGGGCAAGCCACACTCCGGGGAAACTCCCCCTACTGCAAAGCAAGGAAGTAATCCTACAATTCCTTTAGCATACAGTTTAGCGAAACTACACGATGGAGGACAGTCCCAAGATACTGGGAATCATGTCCCAGCCACATGGCTGCACATATTTTTAGGGGGACACATTTCAACCCATGACACTGACTAATGTATATGTCTATATGTTTTTCTTAGTTGTTTAATACATAAATACAGATATACATGCAAATATTGATATTCTAGGAAGAAGTAATATTTTGCTTACGTTTCAAACTTTTTATAGGGTATTTTCAGGCTTGTGCGATGTGATCTTTCATTGTTCAGCAAAGATACGAGATCCCACGATTAAGTCCATGGCGAATTTAATTGTTCTAGGAGCTACAAACCTCATTGCTGAATATCACTATAGTCACCTTTAAAGTACTCTCCTAGGGAAACTATGTACAAATGCCGGTGCCTAGTCCACCCTTCAAAGCAATTTTGGAACTCTTTCTGGAATGGCCATTGCACACGATAGCATGGTGGCAAGTTCACAAACTTAATTGTTGTTGTTTGTGAGTTTTTAGTCAGTAAGCAAATAAATGTATCAGAACACCCTCCCTACTCACCTAATCTGGCCCCAGTGACTTTTTTCTTTACCCAGAGATAAACGAAATATTGAAAGGAAGACAATTGGATGACATTCAGGACATCAAGGGTATTAACGATGACAGCTCTGATAGCTGTTTTAGAAAAAGTTCCAAAATTTCTTTGGATGGACTAGGTACTGACATCAGTGCATAGCTTCCCAAGGGGAGTACTTCAAAGGTAACTGTAGTGATATTCAGCAATGAAATATGTAGCACTTTTTCTAGGACGTGTTTGCGAACTTAATTGTCAGACTTTATGTATGCTCAGAATTATCTAGACAAGCAATATCTGACTTTAAAGGTTTGTTAGAATTATGCAGTATTGATGTAAGGAGAAAATTAGTCCCCCAAGGGCATTTAAGGAAAGATAACAGTTAACACCTCAGGAGTTTTATTCATAGTGGTGTACTCCACAGTCATTAAAAAGTTAATATCTCAGAATTTTAAATCTAGAGTTGACCCTGTAGGTAAACTAAACAAATTCTTCTTGTTTTCTGTAAGATCATCTCTGTAGTTGGAAATCTGAAAGTTTAGAAAGATTGTGAATGAATTATCTGAAGACCCGTGTATAAGTGGTACTTTGACTGCCTTCAGGTCCCTAGTTTTTCCCTTGTACAGTGCCAGTGACCAGTGTCCAGTAATGTATGTATACAGTTAAAGCTTTTACAATGCCTACACAATTCCAAAATATTGTATAATTTCCAAGAAAATTCTAGCTGTGTCTGTAGTTTAGAAAATGTAGACAAAGTAGTTGAGCCTTTTTTCATCATTTTGATGTTAAAGATTTCTTTTTCACTGTGTATAATAGTCTTGAGTTTCATCAAGAGCCTTATTTAAAACGTGATCCTCACATGGAAGTTTAATCTTATTTAAACATTTTATCCTTTGAAATCAGTTAGTATGTAAATCTCTGATAATTAATATTTTCTTTTGTTCTGTTTTTAAGCCTAGTTGGTAAACTTTTCTCATTACTACGTAACCTGCCAAAATGTAAAAATACTGCTTCATTAAAGGAAAAATATAGTAATGTACCACATTCATTCAGTGACTGCGTATACATCTGTGGTTTCATAAGGTGTTTGTTTGAAGGGAAGACAGCTTTCTTTTGGTTTGTTATGTCTGCCTAACAGTTTTAAAGACCCCAACCCTCTGGAGTGTGCAAGTTGCAGGACTGCAAAGTACATCCCCACAGCAGCCCCTCTTTCTCCTCCTCCTTGCTTCATTCACTCTTCCAGTATCCATTCACCCCTTCTCTCCTGGTATGGTACGGGCTGTGCTCAGATGGCCGTGGAGACACAGTGACAGCTGCACATGATTAGGAAGCAGCCAGAGCTACCACAGCCAGCAGTTTCCCAGCACCCACACATCCACTCCTCACGACCACATCTCCCACATCCAGCCCTGTGCTACACCAGACATGCTCAAAGTCCCAATCCAGGTGTACACTGGGTGAGGCCAAACTCTTGTATCCAGTGGATACAGCTCTCTTGTCCTGATGATGCCTATGGGGTTTACCATAATAGGTTTATGGGAATTTACTTACAGATTGTGCAGGAGCTGCCAGTATAAATAGTGTAATGTCAAAACAATATCCAAGTTGTATAATGTTCTGTTTCACAAAATGCATTGGGATGTTAACCATAAATAACTATACTAGCATATTTTCCCCTTAATTTTTGACCTTAGAGACTCATGTATCTACAAAAAGTGTAGAGTGCTCTTTTTAAAATGTCTAGGCATCAGAAAGAGCAATTGTTCAAAATTATTCAAAAATGAATAATTTACTTAAAGAAAAATACTTCACTTAGATTAGGATTTCTTAAGTATTTTTTGTTTGGCCACTGGAAGTGCTTCTCAATGAAAGCAAATAGTCTTACTGAGTTTCCTGTGTGCTGTAGACAACAATGCTAAATTTATTATCACCGAAAAATTATGAACCACAAGCACACACAATCCTAGACTTTAATTATTTTATTTTTCTCAGTAACCTTGTCAGGTGCTGTCAGGTTGCTGTGACTCATAGAGACCCTGCCTAAGGAGGACAGAACACTGCCTCATCCTGTACCATTCTCATAGTCACTGTTACACTTGAGCCCGTCGTTGCAGCCACTGTGTCACTCCATCTCCTCAAAGGTCTTCTTTTTCTCTGACCCTCTACCAAGCATGAAGTCCCTCCCCAGGTTCTTTGTCAGTAACCTTAAAAATAAAACAAAATCCATTGCTGTCATGTTGATCTGGACTCATAGTGACCTTAAGGTAACCTTAAATTAAGAGCTGGGTACAAAGAAATACTTGATGCCCTTTGCTGTTCTTACGGTGGTACAGAGAGCGGTTATTCACATGATGGATCATTTTATTTGCATCAAGTGTCTGTTCTGTTAACACAGAGTGAATATTTATGTTTTCTCATTTGTCTTAACTAGGACATACAGATGGAATGGGTTTGAAGTATCAACTATGATTCATTGCTTGAAAAGAAAAGTCTATCACTGATACTGTGTGGAAGAGAAAACTGTCTAAATCACTTGGGCAGCAAGCTTATAACCAAGATAACATCAGCATTTTCCTTCTTGAAAAAGTATCTTCCATATGTTAAAGTAAGGAAACAGTTGTTGAAGTAGGGAAACATTTTATTAAAAATACTTGTGACAATTTTAAGGTATCGTTACCTAGCTTAAAGAAAATCCTATTACTTTTGATGGAGGGAAAAAGAAAAAAATAGTAAAACTTTGTTTTAGTCATGTTTATAGGATTTTCACAAAATCCTAAAATGTATAAAAGTATAATAATTTCTATGAGTCGGATCCGACTCGACGGCACTTGGCTTGGCGCTATGTGGTTAATTTTTCCTACTTTTTAAGTTCTCCAAAAAGCAAATTATTATCCTATGTAGGTATGCAGTGAAAAAATCTACATTACTGACTTAATGGTTAGTTAACTAACAACTTATAAGTTACCTGTTTGAAAAGCTTAGAATTTTCTATACTGCTCACAATATAAAGTATAGCCGTGTAATTTAGCAGTGCTGGCTATTAATAGGATATGAATAAGCTATACATCAGTTCATCTGTGTAACTTAAAAATTAGGAACTTAAACCGTATGAGCTACAGTCTACGCAACCCTGAGACCAGGAGAACTAGGTGATGCATGCCTACCACTGCCAACCCCCTGAATGGGGTAACAACAAGAGATCGTGGGCAGAGTAGAGAAAAATGTAGAACAAAATACCAGATTCAGAAAAAGAACCAGACATACTGGTCTGGCAGAGACTGAAACAACTCCTGAGTCTGGCCCTAAGATACTGTCATGGATTGAATTGTATCCCCTCAGAAAATGTGTGTACCCCTTTGACTGGGCCGTGATCTCCAATATTTTATGATTGTCCTCTATTTCGTGATTTTTCTGTGCTATATATTAAAGGATTAGGGTGGGACTGTAAATCTCTTCATAAGGTCACTTCCCTGCTCCATTATAAAGGGAGTTTCCCTGGAGTGTGGCTTGCACCACCTTTTATCCTGCAAGAGATAAAAGGAATGGGAAGCAGGCAGAGAGCTAGGAACCTCATATCATCAAGAAAGCAGCACCGGGAGTAGAGCATGGCCTTTGGTCACCAGATACCTGTGCCAAGATGCTCGCTGACCAGACACTGATGCAACAAAGGGCTTTCCTCCAGAGCTGACAGAGACGGAAAGCCTTTCTCCTGGAGCAGACCTGCATCCTGAATTCAGACTTGTAGCTTAACTGGACTGTGTAAGAATAAACTTTCCTTTGTTAAAGCCATCCACTTTGTGGTATTTCTGTTAGAACAGTACTGGATGACTAAAGCAAACACCCTTCTGATCAGGAACTGAAGCCATTCCTGCAGACCAGCTTTCAACCAAACAATAGACCTGCCCATAAAATAAACAATAATACCAACAGAAACATTTTCCTTAGAAAAACCTAGTGAACAAGAACAAAAAGACACTTGCCCACAAGCAAAGGTTAGAAAACAGGAAGGGGTTGAAAACCTGGAGGAAAGGAAACTAGGAATCTAGGGTGGAAATCGGGAGAGTACTGATGGGAATGGAGCCAGTGTCATAGAACACATTATGTACAGACTCTCCAACAGGCAAGTAACGTGCTCTAAATGTTTACCTAAAACACGGTAAAAGTTTTGTGAAAAATTAGGGACATAAGAAAATTTAGAAATGGTAGAAATATTTGACTTGCTTTGGGAATCTAGTTTTACATTTCTTGATTTTGGCCTAAGAGCTTTTACCTACAGTGAAAAACAATTTTATATTGATGTATATACTAAAACTGTCTTTAAGCAATATTTTAAAAATGGTACTATGCAGAAATTTTTGAGTAAATATGTTTACTTTATTTAACATTTTCTATAAATAATTATTTAGCATTAATTCTTTTAAATTATTATTTTTGTTCTCACATTGTTTTTCAGTAGCTAATTTGTTTGATAATTACCGGGACTTTATATCCTTGTTTACCTCGGGTCGCCATGAGTCGAATCCAACTCGATGGCACTTGGCTTGGCATAGTATATTCAGTAAAGCATTATGTGGCAGTTACTTTAAAAGCTGTATTCGTCTTTCTAAATGTATTATTTTGTGCTCATTATGCAGTTGTTGTTGCTGTTGTTCTTAGGTGCTCTCAAGTGATTTCTTACTCCTAATGACACTGTGCACAACAGAAGGAAGTACTGCCTGGTTCTGCCCCATCTTCAGTCTGTCGCTGTATTTAAGTCCTCGGCCACTGGGTCGGTACATCTCATCGAGGGTCTTTCTCTTTCCTACTGACCATCTGCTTTATCAAGCATGATGTCCATTACCTGGGACCATTCCCACCTGGTAACTTGTACAGAATATGTGAGACAAAGTCTCACCATCCTGGCCCCCAAGGAATGTACTTTCTGCACTTCTTCCAAGACAGAATTCTTTGTTCTTCTGGTGCATTCCATGGTATGTTCAGTATTCTTTGCCAATACTGTAATTTACTGACACTGATTCTTCTGTCTTCCTTCTTCGTAGTACAGCATTTGCATGCATGTGAGGCATTTGAAAATACCATGGTTTGAGTCATGTGAACCTTGGTCCTTGAAGAACCTTTGCTTTTCAATACAGCAGATTTTCCCAATGCAATATGTCATTTGATTTCTTGACTGCTGCTTCTATGGGTTTTGATTGCGGATCCAAGTAAAATGAATCCCTTGACGACTTCAGTAATTTCTCCATTTATCATGATGTTTCTTATTAGTCCAGTTTATCAGGATTTTTATTTTCTTTGTGTTGAAGTGTAATCCATACTGGAGGCTGTAGTCTTTGATCTTCATCAATAAATGCTTAAAGTCTTCTTTAGTTTGAGTAAGCAAAGTTGCATTATCTGCATATTGCAGGTTGTTGACGAATCATCCTCTAACATTCATACAGCATTCTTCATATAGCCCATCTTCCCAGATTATTCACTTAGCACTCAGAGTGAATAAGTAGGGTGAAAGTAACACAACCATGATGCACAACTTTCCTGATTTTAAACCATACAGAATACCCTTGTTTTCGTCAAAGACTGCCTCTTGGGCTCTGCACAGGTTCCTCATGAGCACGATTAAGTATTCTGAAAATCCCATTTTTCAGAACATTATACATAACTTGTTATAATCCACACAGTCATATGCCTTTGCATAGTCAATAAAACACAAGTAAACTTTCTGCTATTCTCTGCTTCCAGTCCAGACCCATCTGACATCACAGTGGTGTCCCTCATTCCATGTCCTCTTCTGAATCCAGTCTGAGTTTTTGGTGCTTCCCTGTCAATGTACTGTTGTAACCATTTTTGAAATGATCTTCAGCAGAATTTTAGTCTCATGTGATATTAATAATATTATATGGTAATTTCTGGAATGAGCACAGATATGGATTGTGTCTGGTCAGTTGGCCAGGCAGCTGTCTTCTAGATTTCTTGGTGTAAATGAGTGAACACTTCCAGCATTGCTTTCATTTGTTAAAATACCTCAGTTGGTATTCTGTCGATTTCTGGAGCCTTGTGGTAATCAATACCTTCAGTGCAGCTTGTACTTCTTTCTTCAATACCGTTAGTTATTGATCTTTTACTTCCTGAAGTGGTGAATGTCAGCCAGTTCTTTTGGTACAGTTGACTATATTTCTTCAATCTCCTTTTACTGCTTCCTGCATCATTCAAATTTTTTTCCTCAGATCTCTCCACTTGAAAATACTGGGCCTATTCTTCCCTTGTGTTTGTGTAACTCCAGGTCTTTGAACATTGCATTATACTACTTTGTCTTCTGAAGCTACCTTTTGGAATCTGTTCAGCTCTTTACTTCATCATTTCATCTTTCACTTGTGCCTTTCACTGTCCTTTCTGGCATCCATTCTGGTGTTGTGTTTCTTTTTAATGACCTTTTGCTTTCTTCATGCCTGACGTCCTTGATGTCTGGTCTTTGGTCATCAGTGTTCAGTGCTTCAGGTCTTTTCTTGAGATGATCTCTAATTTAGGTGGAATGTACTCAGGGTCATACTTTATCTCTCAGGGACTTGTTCTCATTTTCCTAAGCTCTAACTTGTTATTGAATATATGTAACTGATGGTCTGTTCTGCAGCTAGCCTTTGTCCTCCTTGTACTGATAATAATGTGTTTCTCCACTGTCTTTTTCCACAAATGTTTTTGGTTTGATCTATGTGTAAAGGCACCATTTATGTTACTGAGAAAGAGTATTTGCAATAAAGAAGTTACTGTTCTTGCAAAATTGCAGAAGCTGGTAAAAATCTCCAGTTTCTTCATCTTTGGTCTTAGTGATTGGTAAGTAAGTTTAAGTAACAGTCATATTGGCTGATTTTCCTTCCAGGCCTGTGGGCATTGTCCTATCACTAACAGCATCGTACTTCAGGATGGACCTTGAAATATCCTTTTTGATGTTGAATGCAGTGTCATTCCTTGTCCATTTTCATTCCCAGCTCGGCAGACCATAAGATTATCTGATTCTGGCTGGCCAGTACCAGCCCATTTCAGCTCACTGTAATAATGCCTAGGTTATTGATGTTTATGCATTCCATTTCATTTTCAATGATTTCCAGTTTTCCTGGGTTCTTACTTTGTACATTCCACATTCTATTAATGGATGTTTACAATTTCAAGTTGTGCCACATCAGCACATGAAGGACCTGAAGTCCATCCAGACCTTTGGCGGTCATCTTCTGTGGGCCTTCCAACCTGAGGGACCCGTCTTTTAGCACTGCATCGGACAGTGTTCTGCTGCTATTGATAAGCTTTGCACGGGCTGATTTTTTTCAGAAGTAGACCACCAGGGCCTTTTTCATTAGTCTGTCTTAGTCTGGAAACTCTGCTGAAAGCTGTCCACCATGGTTGACCCTACTTGTACTTAAATACTGGTGGCTTAGCTTTCAGCATCACTGCAACATGCAAGCCTCCACAGTACAACAAACTGACAGCTTTGTGTGGGATGAAGAAGGCAGGAGGCATCAGCTGAACACAGATTTCCCTTTGAAGTGTGCATTTTTTCTGAAAACCAGGGTAGCTCTGTTGGTTCACCTCTCAGCCCTGAACATTCAGCATATACTATGTATTCACTAAATAAATTTTGAATAAACAGGGAAGAATAGAGAGGAGGTCAGGAATATTTTCACCAGTTTTTTCCTGTTCCATCTTATTGTTTCACGTACATCATTAATTTTTTAATAAAGCTTTAATAGGCACATAGGTTTATTTGTATATTAAAAGCCTGCATTTTTCTGAGAAACTGAGTGCTTCTGAGTTTTCCAGAAAACATGTTGTTGTATGATTTATTACACTGCATGCTGTGTGTGTGAAATCATGTGACACTGATTATGTAGTGTACCGTCTGTGTGTTGAATTCTAACAGTTATTCAGACCACATACATTTGGAGGGTGCAGTCATGGTCTCAAATGCTTGCTAATTGCTCAGTTGTATCTCTGCTTTAATTATTTTTTAAAATCCAGAGTATCAACAGACGTTTGAGACAATGGTGAAATACAGAGGTTATAATTTATTTTGCATTTTAAAAGACAATTTGGACAAAAGAGCCATATTCCCATTAGGTTATCTGTTTTCCATATATGATAAAAGACCTACCAGTAATTTAAAAATTAAAATAGAATCTTCTTTTTTTTATTTCTCTTATACTGCATTGGAGAGTTATAAATTTAAATTCACTGGGTAATTGTTAAACATCTGTAGTATGAAAATAAGCACTTTCTAAATATTTAATGCGCTTTTGATTAAATAATGTGGGTGCCACATAAAGTAGCTATGAGATCATTAGCTTTTGTATATTTTCTCATTATATATTTAAATTTATAACTTCATTTGTTATCAGAGCTTTATATTCCATTTTTTGTAATTGTACTAAGTATGTATACAACAAACCATTTGCCATTTTAGCATTTTAGTATGCTGTAATTTTCTGTTAAGATCCTTGAATTTGAGTTCTCAGCATTCTTAGGAACTCCCAAGAGTCCTCCATGACCCTTGCTCTGTAGAGGTATATGATTTTTGTCTTATAAATAGAGGCTGTTACTTCTTTCCTGAAAAGTAAGTTTTTGTGTTAGCTGTCAAAGAATTGAGAAAGCCATGGACCTTGATAGTAAATTTTCTCTGCATGAGTTTATTTGAGGACATAAAAGCAGTCATTCCAAGGTAATGGCAGAACTTCATGTTACTCAGAAACTGATCCTTGCAGCATTTTTTTAGTACACCTTTTCCTCCTCTACTATTTTTGTATCCTGTGGAAATTTAGGAAATATACCACAACAAGTCCTAAATATTATCAGAAAACTTGAAAAACTAAAAAGACAGTTGGTATGTTTATAAAAATTTTCATAATCATCAGAAGAATTTGTCAAACTGTTTTCGATTTAAATATTGCTTTTATATCAGTTCTGCAGAATAGACTGAGAACCTCTGTATAACTTAATAATTAATAAAGTCAGTAACCCTTGGGCAAAAGTTTGATTATCCTGGAAATGTATTTTAAAATTATTGAAGATGAACAATTCTAAATGTCCGTATTATTATGTTGAGAAGAGAACACTCCTTAGATTTACACTGAGCTAAGTGTGAATCTCAACTCCTCTGATATTTTGAAGTGTGTGACCCAGGAAAGTTCCTTACTGTCACTAATCCTCAATTTCCTCAATAGGAAATGTGGATAATAGTATTTATCATGTCTAACATTTTTGAGAAGTACAAATAATGAGTATAAATACTTGGTATTTATGAGCACTCAGAAAGTCTTAGGTAGTAAGGAATTCTGTATATATTTAATAAATATTCATCAAGAAAGTACAGTCTGATAAGAATGACAGTAGCTCTTTAGTGAACTAGAGTAGACAAGACAGAAAAATTCTGTCATGGAGCTTATCTTCTAGCGCAGTTAACTAAGTTAATGATGATTTCATCATGATAAGTGGTATGGAGAATGCTCTGTTTGAATGGTGGGTGAAGGACTGATTTCATACATGTGGTCAGACAACTCTCTTGACTGAGGCCTTTATGGTAAAAACAACTAACCATACAAAAGTCAGCAGCAGAGGAAACAGCTAGTACAGTTTGTTCAGAAGTCAGGAAAGCCAGAGTATTTGGAGCTAGGTGAGCAAATGGTAGATTTGTATATGCATGGGGCCAGAAAGATGGGAGGTCCAGATGTGTTGAACATTATAGGGCAAGGCAAGATTTTGGAATTTATTCTACGCGCAATGGGAAGTTATTTGAGGGCATTAAGCCAGACTGGGATGTGGTGTAATTTTTGCCTTAGAAAAATCACTGCCTACTGAATCAGTAGTGGGTTGTTCAAGTATAAGAATGAAAGCAGGCAGGCTGATTAGGAGGCACTGGAGTTATCAAACCAAGAAATAACAATAGCTTGGATTAAGGCAGTAACCAGTGAAGATGAAAACTAGACAGATTATAGATACCTTTTGGTGGTAGGGGGAGTTCCTGTGTGATGCAAATTAGTGTACTCGGCTACTAATCAAAAAGTTGGAGGTCTGGATCCACCCAGAGACACTTTGGAAGGAAAGCCTGAAAAATCAGCCATTGAAAACTCTGTAGAGCACAGTTCTGTTCTGATACACATGGAGTCAACTTGGCTGGCAGCTGTTCGGGTGGTGGTAAAGACAGCAGGTGTTGGATCCCCAAGTGTGAGAGAAAGGTGTGATGGAATGATCCCTGGAGTTCAGGTTTGAGAAACTCCATGTATTGCAGATCATAAGAGATGTGAGGTGTTTGTTTTTTTTTTTTTTCCTTGCAGTGTAGGCAGGAGTTGAAGGAGGAAAAACTGAGTTTTTCTTTCTTTCTTTTTTTTTTTTTTACATATTCTGTTTGAGGTACCTACTGCAACTTCATGGAGACTGCTAGTACCATCTGAAGGCCAGACAGGTTGAGATGTCAGGAATGAGGATAAAGTTGGAGTGTTACCAGAAAATGGATGGTGTTTGAGGCCCTACACAACAGTTTCCAAAAAGATTATCAAACGGAAGCAAAGTTTTAAGGGATGCCTTAAACAGACATCAAAAGATTTTAAAGATAGAGGAGAAAGCCAGAGACCTAATTTTTTTTTTTTAATGCCAGTGTTGTATCAGTAAGGATGCTTTAGCTGTAACAGAAACCCAGCTAGTTTTAATACATCTTACCGTGTATATTCAGAATTGAGAAGATGAGGAGGTTAAAACCTGTTGCCACTGAGTCAGTTCCAACTCACAGTGGCTCCATAAAACAAAGCAGAACTTTCCCATAGGGTTTCAAAGGAGCAGCTGGTAGATTTGAACTGCCAACCTTTTCGTTAGTAGCTGAGCTTTTAACCACTGTGCTCCTAGGAGGCTAGGTTAATTAATTCAGCGATTTTAACATTTTCTTTGCCTTCTGACATTTTCATCATGTTGAGTTTTGACCATATCCTGCCATGGGGGCTCCACGTGTTTTATACTCACGTAATAATACATAGAGACAAGCCAGTGGAAGTGATCCCTATCTTGTGTTCTCTTTTTAAGCATGAGGACAACTTTCCAGAAGTTCCCCAACAGGCTTCCCTACATGCCTTGTTATCTACAACCATTTTGTATTTCTCGTAGGCTCTGCCGTGATAGTGAAAACACATTTGTAAGAAACTAACAGATTTGACTGTGTTATTTATATGGAATTTACCTTGCAATAAAGCTTCACTCCTGTGATGAAGTATATTTAGTCAAATAATTGCTGTTGTATTTATAGAGAAGGAAAAATCATAGTTTTTAGATTTTATAGATTTTTTTTTATTTAGAATATTCTCCATATCTGTATAGATAGATAAGCCAAGCCAAGCCAAGTGCCGTTGAGTCGGATATGTAAAAGATAAACCTTAAAAATTACTGCATGTAGGTAAGTTAAATAATGTAATTTTTCATTCAGTTCTAGGAGTCAAATTTCTAAAACTGTTTCTAAATTTTTTCATTTGTAAAATTATAGCCTGTTTTCTCTGAAGGAACTGTATATTTAAGTTAGCTCTCTAACTCTAGTTGATTCAAATCAAATCCATGTTTGATTTTTTACACCAAATTATTATAATTGCTTTTACATGTGGTTCCTACCTAGAGCCCAGGATTGTTTTCTTTCAATTGGACCATTGCACTATGGCTGGAGCTTTATTCATGGAGAAAAAGCATTAATTTACATCCATCTACAATCATAATGTGCAGACTATATGGTAACTTTGGAAAAACTTAAGCTGACGTTATCTTAAAAAAGACCCCCGTTACGTCTGTGAATTATTTAGTTGTTAGCTTTCCCCCGCCCCCTGCACTGTTACCACATGTGAGTGAATGTCTTTGAGAGTTACCATTCACTCCTTTGTGCACTGCCATCAAGTTGATTCCAACTTACAGGAACCCTAAAGGGCAGAATAGAACAGCCCCAAAGGATTTCTAAGGAGCACCTGGCAGATTAGAACTACCAGCCTTTAGAGAGCAACGTAGGTCTCAAGCACCTCTGCCACCGAAGTTTCCTTTGCACCATCAGCATTTGTCGTTTCTTTGTCATTCATTGCCTTAACCTTTGGTAATAAAACAGTTGAAATTCTAAGATCAAGTAATTAAAGAGACACAGATGGAATTGGGTTGCATTTAATATAATAATAATGGTACTCACTATAAAAAGCAGTTTTTAAGAGGATCTCCATTATGTGTGTATCAGCAAGCCACCAATAAAACCTGTCAGAAGTTAAACCTGGGAGAAATACCCTTTATTGAGTACCTTCTGTGGGTCAGGCTGTGTGCCACGCTCCTCATATTGTATTTCAATTAATACTCCAAGCTGTCAATAACAGTTAAATTAGCATTCTATAGGTGAAAATAATGAAAGCCAGAGAGGTTAAATTATTTCTTCAAAGCTGCACAGTGCTGAATAGTGCATATGTTGAAGTTAGGATTTGAATCTAGGTTTGCCATTACTGACCATAGAGCCCAAGTTCCACTGCATAACTGCATAGAAGAAACAGGACAAATACCCACTAAGTCTAAAGTAAGTAAGAAAGAGCATTGCATAATGCTGGAATCAGAAAAACAGTATTAACTACCTTTCCGTGCCATTTTCCACTAGTCTGGCACTGGGCTTCAATTGCCTTACCCTCACTGTTCCTATAGGAGGAATGCCACTTAAGTTCACAAACTCATCCTAGAAAAAGTGCTACAGGTCTCATTGCTGAATATCACTACAGTCACCTTTGAAGTACTTCTCTTGGGAAGCTATGCACTGATACCAGCTCCTAGTCCACCCTTCAGAGCAATTTTGGAACTCTTTTTCTGGAGTGGCCATCAGAGCTGTCTCCATATTTCCCTTGATGTCCTCAATGCCATCATATGTCTTCCTGTCAATATTTCCTTTATCTTTGGGTAAAGAAAAAGTCAGTGCAGGCTTGATCAGGTGAATAGGGAGGGTGTTCCAGTACAGTTATTAAGTTCATGAACTTGCCACCGTGCCAAACATGTATCATGGCCATCCCTGAAAGGGTTCCAAAATTGCTTTGAAGGGTTGACTAGGAGCTGGCATCAGTGCATAGCCTCCCAAGGGGAGTACTTCAAGGTGACTGTAGTGATATTCAATGATGAGGTAAGTAGCACTGAGAATAATTTAGTTGGCAGACTTAATTGTCAGACCTCGTGTACTGTTCCCGCACCTGGAATGCTCATCCTTCCATTCTTTGTGTGGCCAGCTCCTTCTTGTCCTTGAAGTCTCATATGTATTTGTTATTTTCTTTGAATGAGGAAGAGCTTCTCTGAAGCTTTTGGGTTCTGTTATGTAAAAGTCCTACTTACAACACTATACTTTTCCTCCATTGCATTTATCATAATTGCAGATAATACAGTTAATTGTTTTATTCAAGTAGATTATAAGCTTCAAAAGGCAGGGACCATATCCATCTTATGTGTCATGGTTTAACACTTTGTACAGTGCCAGACACATAGTTGATGCTCAATTAGGAAGGTCTGGAACAATGACTTATATAGCCTTGCTTGGTATCTTTGTTCAAATACTATATTTTAAAATACCAAAGTATAGAATAGTTTTCTTATGTCCTGTAGCCCAGAATATGAAATATTGTCAAACACCTTATGGAATAATAAGTTAGTCATAGAAACCATGATCAAATGAACAGATTTGCAGGTAAGTTTTGTGATTTGATACTTGCCAAATGCATTTTTGTCATTTAAGTCCATGCCAGTAGATGGTTTTCAGTATGCTGATAATTTAAAGCAAACAACCTAAAACATTTATTTTTTTCTTTTTAAGTAAAATACTGGCTAATTGGTAAGTTCAAGATGTTGGAATGTGGCTGTTTTTGTTAAAACTGAGTAGAATTCTTTGTGTGAAATTTTCTAAAATACTATTTTTAATTTTTCTTCAGGCAAAATCAACTTTTTCTTAATTCATGAAAAAATTAATGTGCCATAGGAGATGTTTTACTTGGATGTCTAATGAGCTATTTATTTCAAATAAGACTATGAAGATTAATGGATTCACTCTGAGGAAAACAGCATTCAGCTTGAAATAGAGATATGTGAGGCAACTTAATCTGATTGCTGAGAATTAAAGTTTTGAAAGTTCACTTTCTAAACATAAATTTACATCTGAAAGGTGTCATTCTTACTGTTTAGTATATCTTAATAAGAAAGCAAGCTAATTTACATTGATAAGTATTTGTTTTAAAAGACCCACAATGCTAATCTTTGGGCACATGGATGGGTATACTGTTTTAATGCCGTATCACTCATTAAGAAAGAGACTCCCCTTCTGCATTGCCATGGCGCAGTTTTCTTCTCCATCACATTTACATATGTGATGTACATTATCACAGTCTTTCCATTACATTGAAATTATTTGCATTCTTGTCTACTGTATTGCAGTGCTGGGGGCATAGTAGTTAAGAGCTCCGGCTGCTAACCAAAGTTTGGCAGTTTGAATCTATGAAAAGCCTATTCTTAGAAACCCGGTGAGGCTCTGTCCTATAGGGTTGGCATGAGTCCGAATTGACTCCATGGCAACAGGTTTGGTTTTTTGGGGTTTTGTCTACTATGTTGGATTATGAACTCCTATAGACAGCAAGACATTTTATCCACCTTTATCATATCCAGCACCTTGCCCAGTGTCTGGCACATAGTCATAGTCCAGTAAATCTTTGTGGGGAAAAGGAAAGAAGGATTCTAGGAATAGAATTACTTTAAGATACAAGAGCTTCAGAGATCATCTTAAAAAGATAAAACGTTTAATATGGGTCAAGGAAAAAATATGTTCCAAACCAAAACCACAGCCATTGCCATCAAGTTGATTCAGACTGACAGTGACCCTTTAGGACAAAGTAGAGCTGCTGCGCGGAGTTTCCTGGCAGCACATGGTGGAGTCAGACTGCCAGCGTTTTGGTTAACAGCCGTGACACTTAACCGATACACCACTAAGATTTCCAAATTATGTTTCAGAGCCTTCTAAAATGAGATTATTTGAGTAATCAATACAATGAAGTCTGTGATTAGGTAACTTAAGAAAAAATTCAGAATGGTCCTTTAGGTGCTGACTGTATAACTTTTACTTTGTTTGGGCATGTTATATACTGTTACGTACATCTTAGATTAGTTGATGTTTCTGTGGCAAAATTTATTTTGTTAAGCAAAATTATATCTTTTCCTCCAGACAGAGTAGTCAAATAGCCTTTTAAAGTCTTTTATTAAACTTATTGTAATAAAATGTTATTATTGTGAAGATATGCTACCAAAAGCCCTACAATATGAAAAAAATAAAAGATAGACATTATGTTTTACCTTATTACAGTTGATTCTTGCTCAAAGGTCAAAGATTTATTACTTTTCTAATGGTAGTAATTCTTAAACAAGAATGAGCCTTAGAGCCTGACTAAGCAAAATGAAAAAGAAAACAAGTCTTTTAATATATATGGTGTCTTTTACTACTCATTATGCAGTGAAGGAAAAAAAAATCCTACCACATGTGATAAAAAGAAAACACTGCTTCCTCAATGGCCAGTTTCAATATCATGGTGATTATGTATGTTAGTGACTATGCTCCCTGCAAGTACTTTCCACTTTGTGTATGAAATCAGTTATTCCTAAGTGATTTCTGGCTGTAGTAAACTATGCATGTAAATCTGAAAAAAAGTCACTGATTTTTTTCCAGCCTAGAAATGTCTTGGCTATAGAACAATAATGTGACTGGTGATGTTGCAGACTTCACTTTTTAGATATCATTTTTACTTGACTTTAACTTGGTAGACTGTATTAGACCCCTAGGAATTTAAATCTGAGTGTGTATATCTAGGACAAAAAATAAAATGACCAATTTAGCATGATGAATAAGGTACAAATTTACATGTACTGTCTTTAAAAATAACTGGAAATCCTGGTGGCACAGTGGTTGAATGCTTGGCTGCTAGCCAGAAAGTCAGCAGTTCAGATCCACTGGCTACTCTTTGGAAACCCTGTGGGACAGTTGTATTGTGTCCTACAGGATCGCAGTGACTCAGAATCAACTCAGCAGCAACAGGTTTCGGCTTTTTTGGTTAGTCTTTAAATATTAGCACATTTATGTTTATTTTCCATTTTTGTATTTATTAGCTATTTGTATATCTTTGGAGAAATGTCTGCTCAAGTCCTTTACCTGTTAAAAAAAATTTATTGTAGTTAATATATATGTAACAAAATGTTTTATATTTCAGCGATCTGCACGTGTACAGTTCAGTGATATTATGTTATTTGAAAACAGCAGTGATGATTGACCATCGTTTGGAATATTTACAATGTTCTGTTTAGTAGCTAATAGATGATTTATTAAAAAATATTTTCTAAGTATGTCTTGGTATACATAAACTTTTAATAAATACAAGTTGAGCATGTTCTGTCTTCATTTGAACATACACTTATGCAGACTTGTTACAGAACTGAAGTTTTGACTTCTGTTTTTATTTTTATTGTTTCTTATAACCAACTTAAGTACTTAAAAAGGAAATAAATACTTCAATACTAAGTACTTAAAAAGCAGATACTGTTTTTCAAACCAAAAATACTGTGTTCTGCAATATAAATTTCTAGCATATATTTCCATGTTCTTTTCCTGGATACAGGTAATCCCTGACTTACAATGTATTTGAGTGACAACAACTGCACTTAGGACCGGCTGTTTTTTTCCCCACATCTATTAGTAATACGTATTACATACAGTGTTGCAGCATGTAATTTGCTAATGCTATCATTTAAGATATTCAAAGATGTTTGTATGTAATGTTTCCAACCCCCAAATACGAGTAAACATCGAATTTATAAATAATTTATGTAATATATATAAAATACATAATTTAAACTGATAATAAAAGGCAGTAATAATGAAAACTTTAAAAATAGAAAGGTATTTGACTTATGTCTGAGTGGATTGATGACAGTTGCCAGACTCAAACCTCATTATAAGTTGGGGACAAGGGGGTGTATTAGAAATCTCCTAGAGAAGGAAGATTTTGTGTCTTCGAGTCCATAAACCTTTCAGAGTTTATCAAACATAGTCATCATTCAAGAATTCATCTGTCCAAAAGCAGTATTATGGTACCCGTAGCACCAGCAGGTTAACAGCATATCCTAAACTATCATAAACACCTAAATTTTTACATTATAAAAGTTGCACCTTTTCATGTTTCTTTAGTAAAATAAAAGTTTGTAGAATTGAGTGTATGCTCCTTAAGAGTCTCCTCTGGATTTCTGACCTGTTGTGAGGTGGTTATCCAGTGTCATAAAGCAGTATATGTACTGTTTAATGAGAAACTAGTTTGTTCTGTAAACCTTCTTCTGAAGTACAATAGAAAGAAAGAAAAGAAAAAACTCTCCCCTAATTCACATTTACTGTGGGTCACTAGGAAGCCCCGGGGGCCTGATGGTAAGCGCTACATCTGCTAACCCAAACGCTTGGCAGTTTGAGTGCACCAGGCCCTCCTTAGAAACTCTGTGGGCAGTTCTACTCTGTCCTATAGGGTCGCTGTGAGTCGGAATCGACTCAGTGGCAGGGGGTGGGTGGATAGGGTCACTGTGAGTCAGAATTGACAGCAGTAGGTTGGGATGAGTTTATTTCATCCATCATCATTTGATATCCCTTCTCTTACCTAGCCTATTTTGCCAGACTCACCTTCTACTCGGTGACTTTTATTTCCTTTACTGTAAATTACTATGCTAATCCTTAGAGCCTTTTTTCCCAGGTCAGAAAGATTCCCCTTTTACCTCAAATCATTCATGGGAAAGCTTAACGCCTTGTTTTTAACTGCCCTGTTTACGATACCAAAACCTACCACAAGGAGGTAAAAAGCTAAAATTAAAAAAAACAAAAAAACAACTCTGCCATATAGGAAAAGCTAAAGACTAGATGTGTTCCAAAATCATGAAGAGAAAAGTGATTGTATCAACAAAGGAATAGAATATTCGTATATCATCATATGAAATTAGAAATTCATTACTACCCTTTTAAAAATGCTTTACTTAATATTAAAGCGTATGGTTTTGTAATATTAAATAAAGAGGGGTTCCTGTGATTATGTCCATATCACTAAATAGAACAAAAAAGGTAGGCATTTACAAAATATCCTCTGTTTAATGACATACATGTTTCAGGTGGATTTACTAATAACTTCCCTCAAGTTAATTTTATAATATAATCTTAACTTTCTAATTAAATATGTAGCTTCTGCCATAAGGAGAAAAACTTATCAATTTTACAGAAATTTAATTAAGCATTTCTTGTAAGTTCAGTGTCTATCATGGCCCACTCAAGTTGAAATTCAGTTGTAAAATTGTAGATTAATTGCCTTTTGTATTAAATGAAATAAGAATCTCAAATATGCAAAGTCAGGAAATTGAACTGTGGTCTTCAATTGCTTATTCAGTGCTTTGGAAAACTGAATGCAGAAGTACAGAAAAAAGGGCCAAAGGTTGTTAAATGTAGCACATCACACACATTTTGCGCTTTACTTAATGATCCAAGTATTTATTACCATGAAGTAAATGCACCATTTAAAGAATCACAGTGGAATTGTAAAATGTTAAAAACTCTAATTAATTTTAGTCTGAAGCATGCAGCGTGCTCATTTTGCCTAAAACATTTTCATTATCGTCATTTATTAAGATAAATTCTTTTCTTCATTGTGCAGCACTAGCATATTTTCTGGATTAAAAGCACAATCTTAAATGGTGCTCAGAGTCCTATTGCTTGTATGTTTTAAATGCGTAAGAGAAGGCAATTTTGCGTCACAGTTTAGAACAATATATATTGCTTTTCTATAAGTTTTCTGTAACTACTGATAGAACAACTTGAATGTGCCTGTATATTCTTTTCCTAACAACTATACATTCACTTAGATTTTTAAAAGGACAATTTTTAAAACATATAGATCATTTCTAGTACTAATTTAAATCAAATTATAACAACTTTTATTGTCAAAGAAATACTTTAAATTTGAAGAAAATATCATGAGCAAATAGAAATATTTTAGATCAATGCTTATTTGCACCTTCTCACTTTTTACCGTTATAGAAACCTGTCTTTGCTATGAATAGCAAATTTAGTAAAGTATAAACCACTGATAGCATTTTCATGGTAAACATAGAATTCCCATTATTCTCTCATTTTTGGAAACAGTTCAAGTGACTTGATGACAAAAAGATTTTTTAACAGAAAGCTGTGCTTTCTAATTATGAAAGTCATACTTCCTTACAGTGGAATAGTTAGAAAATACAAGAAAACACAGACAAAACCCCAAAACCAATAGCATCAACATTTTGAGCATTTAAAATACTAAAGGAAAAGGAACTGTAAGTATAAAGAGGTAAAACCACCTATTTTACTTGTGTTTTTTAGTGCAATAATTAGAGGTGCCTTGAATTCTTTTTTCAGTTAGTATCTGCTCATAAATCATTTAAAACCATTTAAACTTAGAAATCTTTCATTAAGTAGCCGTATTATTTATGCTTTTACTTTGACATAATTTTAGACTGGCAAAAAAATTGCAAAAATAGTGCAGAGAATTTCCATTTACCCTATATCTGGTTTCCTAAAGTGTTCTCTTCTATAACCATACTATGGTGATCTGAACCAAGAAATAGCACTGAAACAACTAGACAGTGTTCTGATTTTGCCTGTTTTTCACTAATATGCTGTTTCTGGGCAGGATCCCACATCACACATAGTCCTTATGTCTCGCAGGAAACCCTGCCTGCATAGTATTTCAGAGCTACAACTGCTAACAAAAAGGTCAGGCAGTTCAAATCCACCAGACATTGCTTGAAAACATCATGAAGCATTTCTACTCTGTCCTGTAAGGTCAGAACTGACTTGATGACAATGAGTTGTAGTCTCCTGCGATCCGGGACAGGAAACCTTGGTGGCATAGTGGTTAAGTGCTGCATCTGCTAACCAAAAGATTGGCAGTTGAATTCCACCAGCTGCTCATTGGAAACTCTATGGGGCAGTTCTACTCTGACCTATAGGGTCACTATGAGTCAGAATTGACTGTATGGCAGTGGGTTTAGTTTTGGTTTAATCTGTGATAGGTTCAAGTCTTTCCCAGTCATTCATGATCTGGACATGTTTGAAGCATACTGTTCAAATATTTTGTAAAATGTCCTTCAATTGTGGTTTATCTGATGTTTTCTCATGATTAGATTGAGGTTATGCATTACTGAGGAGGAGGATATTCTGGAGATGATATGCCCTTCATGTTTCATATCAGGGGCTTAATGTCAGTATTATTGCTGGTGATATTAACCTTGGGTGCTATGTTAAGATGATGTTTAGTAGGTTTTTCCCCTATAAAGTTACATGCATAGCTGGTTTCAGAGATAAAAAGGACGATAGAGAACATCATCCCTTTGTATAATCCTACCTTTAAAATAAATCGTTAAAAACTTGACAGTCTGTGGGATAAATAAATAGCCATCTTCACTTGTAAATTCTAAGTGGAATCCATTTAAAAACTTAACAGTCTACAGGGTAAATAAATAAGCCATCTTCACCATCTGAGGAATAGAATTTCCAGGTGCCAAAGTAGTTCGCTATTGCTTTGGAGTTGGTTACCTGTTAAGAGAAAGGAACAACAGGATAGTTAGGGCTATTTAGGTTTCTTCTTTTTGTTGTTGTTGTTCTGTTTTTAAATTGGTATCAATTCTTTGAACTACTATGAGGACTAAGTCAAGTTTACCTCTAAATGAAGAGTACCTCTGCCGCAGTTGATGGTGTAACCTACAACATTTTAACAAAACCTTGCTAGTTTCACTTATTGGTAAGAGGGATTTAGCTCAAATAAATGTGGCAGAATTTTTCTTTCTTCCCCTGTTAGAATAACTTTTAGTCTCATGGTGCTGTCTGATGGATTAGACTATTCTGTGTGTCCTAGAAATGATCAGTCCTCACTAGAACATTTATAACCTTCTACAATGAGCAAGAACACCATGGAACTGCATTTAGTTGTTTGATATTAATGGGTCTTACTGTTTTATCAGTATGCATTCTTTAAATTTTGCATGTAAGTAGCAAATCTGGAAGGTCATTTAATCAACTTTTTTTTAAGTATGAACTAACAAGCTTAAACATTAAGAGACAAGCCTATCTTTCCATTGGCCCCAGAGGGTACATTTTCTTGCTGGCTGCTTCAGAAATCTTCATGAAACAAATGTCAAACTTGTCAGAGCTGTCAGTAAGAAAATGATCCATAAAGCAAGGGTCTTCTTTCATTGGGAAACAAACAGATGTCTGAGCTCAGCATAGAGCAACAAAAACCTGTCATCTATTATGAGAAACTTTTCCTTGCCTTTAGTGTCCGGTAAAAAAAAAATACTTTGGTAAAAAAAATCTCCTTTCTGTGTGATTTTGATCACATGTACAGTCATTTTTCAGTGGTATTTATTTTGATGCCTGAGCTATTTTAATTGCTTTATTAATCTTATATTGACTATAATGTTTTTATAAAAAGTAACCTGCAATGTTAGAAACACAAATTATCCTCTCCCGTCCTTTCTCAAAAAAAAGCCAAAGCAATTTCCAAAATCCCTTCTGGAGCTTAAATGGAATAAATTCTAATGCTTTTACTTACGATAAAATCTACTGCTGTTACTTTGGAGTCTTTGGCCTAAAATAAAATGTGAGAACAGCTGCACATCTGTCTTACGCAGGAGTCAGTGCTAGAGGAGACATGCGTGTACATACTATACTTTTTACCTGAGAAAATACAACAACAAGCTGTGAAAAACTGCAGTTGTCTTAAGAATGTTAGTTTACTGGCATATTTCTCTATACCTTATCCATAGATTATACCATGCCCAAATTAATGGAAAATGTACTAATTATTTTACTTAAAATGTGACCATGTGGTTTGTATTCATAGTTAAGTGTGAAAGCATAATGTATTCATGCTTACTTGTCCTCAGGGTCATTATTACATCTCTTTAATTGTTTATAATAATTGGCTGTGTTTTCGATGAAGCTTTCTGCAGCAGGGTAGGTTCTCCTTGAACAGTTCCTACACAGATTGTTCAGGGCTGTTGGTTACACTGTTCACAATGTGTGCACTTTCATTATTCCCATTCTGGTTGTTCATTTCCAGTAATCTCGTTTCCCTATCCCTTTACCTTCTCTGTTTTAAAGTACATCTGGTCTCACATCAATTATTTTTGAAAGGAGCACAGTATTCACAGGTGATATTCTTTATTTTGAGAGCCAGCCTGACATTTAAATAAAAGATGAACTCAAGCTGTTTCTAGCTCAAGGTGTAAAGAATATCAGGTCAGTAGTCTCAAAGTCCTCCTCTCTCAAGCAGTTCAGGAAGTCTAGGTTTTTTTAAATTTCACATTCTCTTCCACATTTTTTTTTGCATTCTATCAGAGTCCCTCTACTGTGCCCTGATCAGAACTCTTGACAGTGGTAATTGGGCACTGTCTAGTTCTGGTCTCAGAGTAGATGAGACCATAGTTTATGTAGACTGTCTGTCCTGTTGTCTAGTTTCAGGTTCTCTTCTTTCTCTTTAGCTCAGATGAGTAAAGACGAGTCACTGTATCTTACATGGCCACTTGTAGGCACCAAACGAGCATATAGAACATAAACGTCGTGAACTATTATGTCAGTTGATATTACTAAGTCTTTATAGTTCTATTTTGACTGGGGACAGCATTGAAGGTTGCTAGGCAAAACTAGTTAACGTTGTTAAACCAGTAATCATATTGATGTGGAAACTTAGTACACTGTCGCATGTTAAATAAAGCCTCCATTTCGCTCCTACAAATTTAAAGATATAAGCTCGGTACTGGCTGTTGTGGTTAATGTTGCTCAAACAATTTTGTGTATTTTTGTTTTCAGTGCTGTTCTAGTAAGTTAAGATTGCTAGAAGTGTAACTACTGGATAAGAGACAGTCATGTGCTTTTCTAAAATACATTTTTATTCAGGCAAAATCAAAATCCAAACTCATTGTCTTTGAGTCAGTTCTGAATCACGGGACTCTCGTGTGTAGCATTAGGGTAGGATTGCGCTCCATAGGGTATTCAATGGCTACAGTCTTGTGGAAGAGATTGCCAGGCCTTTCTCCCACAGTGCTGGGTATACTTGAACTATCAGCTTTTGGTTACTGAAGCCAAAATCCATTGCCATCGAGTTGACTCTGACCCACAGCAATGTTCTAGAACAGAGTAGAAGTTCCTCACAGGGTTTCCAAGGAGTGTCTTGGTGGATTCAAATGACTAATCATTTGGTTAACAGCCAGATGTTTAAACCACTGCACCACCAGATTGAAAATTTTTTGCACCAGCCAGGGATCTTGGATTCATGCAGACCCCTTATTCTTTTTTCAGTCAGCTGTTCTATGTAGTACAGGAAAACATTTATTGGGCTGTAATTATAAAGTAAAAGTAATTTAATATGAAATGACTCTGTTAGATGCTGGAAATACTGATATAAAGAACAGAAGTCCCTGACTTCAGCAAAATGCCATTACCTAACAGAAATTCCTTGCTGTCTTTACTTGGAAATTTGACAATTTCTGGCAGTATCTGAGTGGAAAAAGACAATCGAAGTTGTAGAGTCAGAATTATTCTTTATTAGGATGTAATTAAAATGTATTCTCTAGAAACTTATGTCTAAAAATGGAAATGGCTTATTCATTAGTGGATTTTCAGAAGTAAATCAAATGTAATTTATAATGTACCTATTCCCTAGAGATAAATTGGAAAAAAAAATAAATAACACACTGGTGGTTATATTTGGGAAAATGTAGTAAACTTAGGTCACCAAAAAGGATACTCAAGATTCCATTGTTTGTATCCCACATCTGTGTATTGATTTGGATTGGTGCTAATCTTGATAATTTCTCTACTTTCCTGGTGTTGTCAAAGTCTAAATTACAAATGTTGTGTTAGACAATCCCTTTTATTTTGGGTTGTAAACAACGGAGGGTCTTGAATGTGATAAATCATTAGGGAAGCAAGACTGCTTTGTACAGGATATTGTTGAAGGACCATGTGTGATGAGTTACAAATTGTAAGATGAAATATTTTTCCCAAATCTCATTATTTATACCTTGAAGGTCACCATTTAATATAGAACACAAGGTGTACTTCATTACTATGGAAGCAGGCCTTATGATGTCATTTCATTTATTTACCATGTTCCCCAGTAGTAGTGAATTATGAAGCCACCACTTAGAACAGGATCTATAGAAGATTGTAAGCATTCTGTAGCCTGACATGCCCACGTTTCTGTTTTAGACCTGACTAATCTTCAGATAACATATGGTGGTACAAGTAATTGGAAAATTGGCAGACCTGTCAACAAAGTATACTAGATGGGATGAAACTGCCATACAGGGGCACAAAAACTGTCTGTGAAGTTAAATTTACTGTTTTTTTTATCAAACAGTGAAGTAAAAATGTCTGGTTCACTCCCTAAAAAGAACACTTTTCAGTAGCACTTTTCAAAAGTAATTTTTAGGGCATTGATGAGTTTTTTTTTTTAAAAAACATATCAGAAATCTTCTGACCAGGTATAAGATAGCACCGACATTTAAGTATGACTTAATTTTGCCATTCGTGTCTCCTGTATTTTTCCAGGGATTACTGAAACCGTAATAGTTACTAACTCTTCAGTTAAATACAATTAAACGTATTAAATATAGCTGATAAAATGCCCTAGACTTCATGTTTTAATACTTTCTAAAATTCATTTCACAGGAAGATGACAATGAAACCGAAAGAAAAAATATGTCTCAGGAGCTCAGCATGGAACAGAAAAATCTGAAAAAATAGAGAGTTTTCTATAGTGGTTTGGAAAGTTTGCAACTTATGTAGTAGTGGATAAAATTTGCAGTTGTAAAATGTTAAATTGTAAAATCTAATTTGCGAAATGTTCTCAATAAAGTCATTGAAAATAAAAAGAGCCTGCATTTTCAATTCATATGTTTTTCTTAGAGCTATTTTAAGACTAAGTCCCCTTAGTAGAAAAATTAGAGAATAGAGATAGAATATTCTTTTATTTGTAACCTAAGTGATAACACATCTGGATGGCCTGAAAGAAAAATCTGAAAGTCTTTAGTTTCTGTTGTCTTCATCAAGATCCTTAGCAGAATTTCAATCACTGATACAAAGAAAGACAACATGCTTCAAAATGAGCATGAGATGCTTTCACAGGAACACTTAAAACTAAGCAATGTGACGAGATGAAATACCATTTTCTGAGTTCATCAACTTATGTTGATGAACTAATTGTCTAATACTGCAGAAATGACTAGAAAGATGTAATAATTTAACATTCTCTGTGGCAGAAGATAGTCCTCTGATTTTTAATTCATAAAATACCAAGTACCAGTTACATGCAGGGCCCTACATACTTCTTCTAGACGTTTCAAGAACAGTTCCCATAGGTGTTTCTTTGGCTTAGGAATGTGCCCAACTTCCTCTGATGCCTGTGTTTATGATAGTTCTCAAAAACGAGCCATTTTACTTTCCCAGATCTAATGGGCAAGCTGTCATTTGGGTCATTTGCCAACCACAGAAAGAGAAAGAATCCTCTTGCAGTTTGCAGAGCCAAGTATTCCTTGGCAGATGTCTTTGTTTATTTAAGGCAGAGTTTCTTAGAATGAGAGGTAGAACCTTGGAAAGCTGCTAACAGAATGCAAGCGTGCAACTTCCCTGCAAGAATGGAATCAGCATCATTTGCCCTGGAGTCATATTTTTTTTTGCATTCACCTGATACGTTTAATAGAGGTAAGATAGTAGGATACACTGGCAGCTATGTTACAGTGGATGGAAATAGGAAAAACTCAGATGGGTAAGATAGAGAAGTCACTGAGGCATGAAAGGGAAAAGATGCTGCTAAGTCATTTCCAACACATGACAAGGGTTTCCAGTGGCTGACTTTTCTGAAGTAGATAGATCTTCAGGTCTGTCTTCTGAGGCCTCAAGTAATGTAACAAAACTATGGATACTGAAAAAACAATTCTGCCTAATGAACTCTTTGAGTGGATTTTGAGCCAAAGACTTTGAACTAAAACTAGCTTGAGAAGGTAGGTCAGAGTTAGCAGATGACCGCTGTAATAGCAAATACAAAAATTAATTTGGCTTTTTTCCCAACAGTGGTCTATTTCCGGATACACATTAGCACAGATAAGGATTGTGTCAGGAGCATCATTTTTGAAAATGTAGACCTATGAAAGCCAGGACCTGTGTACAAGGGAAACCTATCAGAAAAGGAAAACTCAACTATTTTTCACTAAAGTGATCTATAGAAAAATGTCAAGACTGAACCTGTAAAAGGTGGAAAACTTGTAAGACATGGAAAAGTAAGGCATCATGCAGTTCCAGCTCTTACAAGTTTCACAGTATATGATTCATATAGCTATATTAATATTCCAGGTACTGGAAACACTTTGAATGCTTTAATTGTCCTTTTTAACATGTAAAGCAGATCCTATTGCTTTTCCCAAGAAGAAATAATGCCTTTGAAATCTAATCTTGGTGAATAATTTTGAATATACAGTGGGCTGCCGGAAGAATGAGTACGTCTGTCTTGGAAGAAGGATAGCCAGAGTACTCTTTGGAAGTGAGGACGGCAAGACTTTGCCTCATGTACTTGGGACATGTTATCAGAAAGGACCAGTCCCTGGAGAAGAAGGACATCATACTTGTTACATAACAGATCCATGAGAAAGAGGAAGACAGGTGACAGACTGTATTGTCACAGTGGCTGCAGCAATGATCTCGAAGCATCGATTGTGAGGATGGTGCACAAGCAGGCAGTGTTTTATCCTGTTGTAGGTAGGGTTACTATCAGTTGGAACTGACTCAACAGCCTTTAACAACTAACAGCCTTACCTGTCTGATCAGTGAGGAATCTGAAGCTTACCCAACAGTGCGTAGCTGGTAAATGGCAGAGCAGGAGTTCAAATGCAGGCAGTCTCATCCCAGAATAGGACATTTAATCATTGTGTACCGACTCGACGGCACTTGGCTTGGCTAATGTTTAATTCCAGACTGCCCACTGTCTTCCATAAAAATGTACAGTCTTTCCTGTTAGCACTTTGTTCATCACCTGCTGCCTCTCTAGTTTTTTCCCCTCCCCTACTAGCTAACTGCCAACCTTCTGGTTACCAGCTGTAGCACTTAACCGCTATTCCACCAGGACTTCCAACAGTGACCAGTCAAGTAGAATGAACTTAAATTTCCTTTAGGAACCATTTGTCATATAATAACTGGAATTCTTATACATCATAGGTAAGAATGTAAAACGGTACACCATTTTAGAGAAGAGTTTGAAGGTTTCCTATTAAACATACAGTCAGTATATAACCCAGCAATTCCACTAGTAGACAAGAGAAATGAAAATATAAGCTCCCACAAAAACTGCTGCATGCATATTTGTAACAGCTTATTCATAATAGCCAAACACGAGAAACTTTATTTCTTCTTGTGTAAAAGTCACACTATACTGGTTACTCTTCAGAAACTATTTGTCACACTGTGCTGTGTCATATGGTTCACAGAATTAGAACTTAATGCCTTGATTTTGTTCAGGGAAATTGGATGTATTGTGAAATAGCATTTATGACAACAGAGGAGCAAAAGTCAGAAGTAATGAGTGTCTACCAATGGTGCCAGTATAAATTTAGAAGAAATCTAAACATCATATATCAAAAAACATTCAGTGCTGTTCCTTTTTTGAAAACATGCACTAAAAATATGTATTAAAACATTTAAACTATTTAAAACTTCATAGTGATTCCATGTTTTGTTTCAATGATATTCTTTCATTTTGAATGCTCTTCTGCTGTGAAAATACATTTAAACCCAATTAAAAAATTTAAATCACAGCTGTACCTCCTGGATAAATTCTATCCATTTGACTTGGTATTAGCCTGAGTGAAGAGGAAGCAGAGGTAGGTGCCCAAATGGTGACCAAAACACTTTGTCTGTGAACTCCTTTGTGTTTCTTTTATGTACACCAAATAGTACATGCTCGTCCTAGGGTATATACTCTGATCATTCGGGTGAAAAGAAGTGAGTTTAGGTAGTTTACTTCCTTAATCTTTTGAGGATCACTGGTGACGTAGTGGTAAGTGTTATAGTTGCTAACCAAAAGGTTGGCACTTGAACTCCACAAGGCACTCCTGGGAAACTCTGTGGAACACTTCTGCTCTTGCCTACACGTTTCCTATGAGTTGGATGCAGCTCGACCACATTAGTTTTTTGTTGTTGTTTTCTTTTTTTAATAGTCTTTAGAAAGCAACAGTGATATTTTCATTGCTTGCTTTGTGTGTGTGTGTGTGTTTATTTTTTTGTAAAACCATCGTTGATGACTTTCATCTAAACTGGTAGCATAGTGGGTTAAGTGCTGTGTCTGCTAATCAAAAGGTCAGCAGTTCAAATTGGCCAGGTGCTCCTTGGAAACTGTGGGGCAGTTCTACTGTGACCTATAGGGTCACTATGAGTCAGACCCGACTGGAGAGCAGTGGGCTCTAAGCTTAAACCGTTGGGGCATTTGCTGTATCTTTACTCTCTTTGATATCCATTAAAATGCATCTTGTTTTTCCCACACGCAAAAAAAAAGATTGCTTTTTAGATGAAAATATGGAAAGCAAAAAGAAAATGTTTCTGATGAGTGCTTCTTCTAGCTAACTATATAAGATTTACTTGCACATTGATATCAATTAAAGAAATAAGTTCAATTATTGGCTTAGATATCTCCCCAGTGCCTTGAGTCCCTTAGGCCTACACACATTTCTGCAGATTGAGTGCTAACACCACATGGGGCTGGAGCAGCGTACTCCTCCTGATGCTAACAAGGCTAAGATTCACCCTGCATAGTGATTGAGTTCTCACAAAGGCTGCTGCATGAGTATTCGTAGCTGCTTACGAAAAGCTAGAGACTTTTTTTTCTTCTTGCATAAAAGTTACACTTCATACAGGTTACTCTTCAGAAATCATTTGTCATGCTGTACTGTGTCATACCACTAAGACTAGATTTCACATTCCTTTAAGAAGACAACTTTTACACAACCACAAGTGAACAAGTTTCATTCCCATCCCAGACTATACTGAAAAATTGTTCCAGGGAATAGGTGTCTTCCCCACGGTGAATTCAATGTGGAGTCTACGGCTTTGTTAGCTAGAGAAGAATTTAAGTGCTAACAGCAACAGCATGAAAAGCCACGTAGCTATGGCATAATTCTGATTTGTTTTAGAAGAACTATTAATTTCCTTGTTATGAAGCCAAGTAAGAACAACCCTTTAAAACTGTTGAACCATGCAAGCCATGTTTCTTAAGATTTTAAATTTGGAAACAGACTCATGAAATTTATGGCTTTGATGAGATATTCTTTGCCTGCAGTCGAGGAGAGCCAGATCATTGCTTTCCCAGCAGGGCACCTGTGTGTTCTTGTGTGTGCATGAGTTATCATTAGGCTCATAATAGCACAGCTGACATCACAGCAGTGTCGGAAAGGCTCATTTTTATGTCTTAGTTTAAGTCTTCTATTTAAGTCTGCAGCGTGCTACGTCCCCCACTCTAGAAAATAAGATACGCTCATACGGGTACTGTCAGTGTCGTTTTTTAAAAAAAGTTGCTGTTTTCATATCCTTGTCTCTCCAGCCACAACGTCGATAGACACAGTTTCTAGGAAACAATAGCTAATTGAATCAGGTGTTGTATGAGGAAACCTTAATATAATAACCTTACTTGTTACACACTGGAGCAGAAAACATAGATTTCTAAGATGCGCGCCCATTTCAACCAGTATCATTTTTAACATGGGGTCTAATTCTAAAGGTGACACAAGTTATTGTTGCTTTTAAAGACAGATGAACTACTTCAAGATATTCAGAAACCAGAACAATGAAAAAGGCAACTTAAAAAAAGAAAGTAGTAGCTAAGGATAAGAAAGAGGTAATAGCCACTCCAGGAAGCTGTTCTTCTGTGTTCCGTGATGAAATACCATGTGAGAGAGCACTGAAGAAAAAAATAGAACCTATTATTTGAAAACCATCATCATTATTTTTTGACATTAGCCAATGAAATTCTGTGACTAAGGAGGCGAGTTCTGTAAACTGTGTCCTTAAGTTTAGGCAAACTTTTTAAGGTAATTTATCGATAAGTTTGTGATTTAACCACCATTTTTTTATTGTCAACCATTTCAACCATATATACAAGAGACGAGTATAACATTCACATACTTATGACTTAGATTCAATAATTACCAAGATTTCACCACACGTGCTTTATCCCTTTTTTACTCCATTGGCCAAATTACCTGAAAGCTGATTCCAGAATTCAATGCTTCTTAACTATGTTTCTTGTCTCAACAATTTTGTGATGATTGGATAGGTTTGATGTGTGTACATTTTTCTGTGGCAGAAGCATTTTTTGTTTTAATGTGAGACAGTCTCTATGTTAATATGGTAATAGAAGATTGTATGATAGTACATTTGGCCTCAGGCACCTCAGACCACATTTTTGGTGAAGTGCAGAATTTTTTTGTTTTTTTAATAATGAAATGTTTCTCTTTTTTTTAATGATGATAATGTGCAAAGCAGAAATTACATAGAATTTCTGTTTTTTTTGCATTTTGACACCTTAGGCAGAAAACCAGAGCCATGTAACCGGGGCTGCAAATCACAGCATATTTCAACCTCCCGAACACTGCTGAACCAGGACGTCTTTGTGGTTATACCAACATGGGACAGAACTGGCGTGTTCAGCAATGCCTTCACAAAAGTATCTTGTTAGGGAAAATTAAATTAGCAAATAGAATACCTGTTAATGTTACAGTTCATCCTCTGAGGACATTATATATATCTATCTTTTTTGGCTAATATTGATTTAGGTTTAAAAATTTTATATTTGATTATTTCACATTCTGGAAGTCAGGAATAATCTTACATACAATGTTTAGGAAGTTTTATGTTTTCAGTGCCTCTAAAAAAATCAGTTGCCATGGAGTCAGTTCCAATTTAGGGTGATCCATGTATCCCTATCCACATCCAATTTTGGAATTTCTTTTTTTGGCTCAGCCCATGTCTTTTCCTCAAAATGTTTATGTCACACTTGCATTTTCCCTAGATTCCACTAAAATCAAGTTTACCTTTCCCTATTTTCGCAAAACCCCAAATCATTTTCCCACAGAATTCCACATTTTGTCTCTAGTTATATCATAAGAAAACAGCTGAGAAATTTCGTAAATGGATTATTCATGCTATAAAAACAAACAATCCGTGAAATCTCAGTGACTTAATCCAATAAAATTTTACCTTCTCACTAACACCACTGGCTGATGTGGATCAGATAGCACTTCTTGGCAGTTCTCCAAGGATGGCCCCCAGGGATTCATGTGTTTATAGTGTAACTCCTTCCACTATACTGGAACTCTTTGTAGAAACAGAGAGAAAAATAGAGAAGCAGTTCATACTTCATTGCTTCAGACCCTAAGTCATGTGTCACTTCTGTTAACATTTCTAATGGCAAAATCTTGAATACAAGGGATGCAGAGAAGGACAACCTGTGTGCCTAGCAAGAGGCAACATGCTGGTGAACACAGAGGATTGGATCTACCACCATTGGTTTTCTTATTAATTATTGGAAAACTCCGACTCGTCGGCACTTGGCTTGGCATCTTAATGTATCTCCCCCTTTACCCAGAAGCACTGTAAAGTATAGCATAACATAGCCCTCAAAAAAACATAATACTTAGGAATAACTCTTGCCATAAGACATAAAAACTTACATAACAAGACTGCAAGAAATAAGAAAAAACTACAAAGCACTACTGCAAGAAAAAAAAAAAACCTGTATAAAAGGGAAAACATGCCATACACAGAACACTTAGTGTAAAAATATCAGTACTATATAAAGCAATATATAGATATACAGTGTCAATTCAAATTCCAACAGCATTTTTTTTAGATGGAAAAACTAATCACCAACCAACTTTACATGGAATAGAAAGAGGTCTCAAGTAAGTAAAGTATTACGAAAGAAAACAAACTCCCTGAACAGTTACGGTAGGCAAAAGAGCCTGGTACTGATGCAGTGACAGCCACGTAGACCAAGAGAACCCAGAAGTAAGTCCAGCCACCTGTGAATACCTGTTCTTCAACAGAGGGCCAAAGCCCATTAAATGGGATAGAGACAGTCTCTTTAACAATGAAACAGGCAAAACTGGGTGTGCATCTCTAGAAAACTGGAACAAAACCCATACCTCACCCCATACACAAAAACCAACTCAAAATGCATAAAAGGTCTAAAACTCAAACCTGTAACTATAAAGACTACAGAAATAAAAATAGAGACAATGCTAGCAGCCCTAATATATCACATAAATAGCACACCAAACATAATTAAAATGTAAGAACAGCAGAAGATAAACTAGATAAATGAGTCCTCATAAAAATTAGACACCTAAGCTCAACAAAGATTTCGAGTAGAAAGAGAACCTACAGACTAGGGGGAAAAAAAATAGCTGCAACATATTTGACAAGTGGCTGTTCTGTAAAATTTATGGAAAACCTCAACAAAAAGACAAATAATCCAATTTAAAAATGGGTAAAAGATATGAATAAGAACTTCATCAAAGAAGAAATTCAGGTGGCATTCCCTTATATGGAAAGGAAAGAGGTCTCAAATAAGTTAAGTAGTATTAAAGAAAATCAAGTAGGAAGCATCAACAAAAAGACACCATCAAAAAGATGCAAATCAAAACGACAATTACATACCATCTCACCCAGTTAATAATGGCACTAATCAAAAAGACAGAAAGCAACAAATGCTGCTGAGATGGTGGGGAGACTGGATTTCTTATACACTGCTGGTAGAAATGTAAAATGATGCAACCACCTTGGCAAATGGTGTGGTACTTCCTCAGAAATCTAGACATAGAAATACCGTATGATCTAACAATCCCACTCCTAGGTATCTACCCTAGAGAAATAAGAGTTGGGAAATGAGTAGACGCATGCACTCCCATTCACTGCAGCACAATTTACAACAGCACAACAATGAAAACAACCTAAGTGCCCATCAGTGGATGAACACAAAGTCCGGCAACTAAGTCCACATACATAGTTGTTCTAAGTGCTCATAGAGCTCATTTCTGAATGTCATTGCAGTTACCTTTGAAGTACTTCCCTTGGGAAGCTATCAACTCATACCAGCATCTTGTCTATCCTTCAAAGCAATTTTGGAACTCTTTCTGGAGTGGACACTACACATGGTGGCACAGTGGTAAGTTCACAAACTTAATTGTATAGTTGTCTGTAAGGAAGATTTTAGCTAGTAAACAAGTAACTGTATTGTATTGGAACACCTCCCTACTCACCTGATCTGGACTCCAATGTCTCTTATATTTATCTGCAGAAAAAGGCATTATTGAAAGGGAGACATTTGGATGACATTCAGCACGTAAGATGACAGCTCCGATGGCCATTCCAGATAAAGCATTCCAAAATTGCTTTGAAGAGTGGACTAGGTGCTGACAGCAGTGCATAGCTTCCTAAGGTGAGTACTTCTAAGGTGACCACAGTGATATTCAGCAGTGATGTATGTAGCACTTTTTCTAGGTTGAGTTCACAAACTTATTTGGCAGTCCTCATAGATAAAGAAACTGTGGTCATATATGCAATGGAATACCACACAATGGTAAAGTCTAATGATGAATCTGAGAAACATCTCACAACATGGAGAGCATTATACTAAGGAAACAAGTCAATCACAAGGAGACAAATATTGTATGAGAACACTACTATAAAAAAAATCATGAAGAAGGTTGCATATACACACAGAATATTTGATGGTTACCTAGGATAAGACGGGGAAGGAAGGAAAATCAACAATCCGAAAGTTAATGCTGGTGAAGGTAAAGACCACTAGAAAGTTAATAGTGGGGAAGGCGTTAGCACAGCAGATTGAAGGCAAAGGAAGACACTGAGAGAAAAGCAACAATACAGGGCTATCACAGTAATTACCGTAACATAGACAACCCTAGAATAGTAGTATTGAAAAATAATAATCTGCTAATAGACTTACAAGGTAAAGAGATATGATAAAGAGGATTGGGAGAGTGCAAGGAAACACATCTACTGACAGGTTGTGGATATTAATACATGTACATTTGTTGATGCTGTATGTATATTATTAATGTAGACATTAAAACACATCAGAGGCACAGTCATGGAAATTTCTTAGAAATAACCAAACAGCTTGTGGAGCAAAATTACTACGCTTGAAGGCTGAAGACCATAGACTTTGGGGACGTCTACATTGATTACTGGCATAACATAATTCATGAAGGCAGTGTTCTACATCCTACTTTAGTGGGTAGCATCTGGAGTCTTAAAAGCTTACAAGCAACCATCTAAAACGTGGCTATTGGTCTCATCCTGGCCAAGACCAAGGGAGAATATAGAAAACTGAAGACTCAAGGAAACAGTCAGTCAAAAGGACTAATGGACCACCTGAACCACAGCTTGAGACTAGAAGAAATAGATGGTGCCTAGCTGCCACTACCGACCTCTCTGACTAGAATCATAATACAGGGTCTTTGTAACAGCAGGAGAAAAATGTAGAACAAAAATCAAATCCATTAAAAATTAAGACCAGACTTACTATTCTTCCAGGTAACAGAGGAACTGCCTAGCCCATGGCTCTAAGGCATCCTTCTAATGTGGAACTGAAGCCATTCCCAGAAAGCACCTTTCAGTTAAACAATTAAAGGTCTACAAAGTAAACAATAATAGCCCAAACGAAGGACATCCTCAGATGTCCTGCATGAGACCAAAAGGGCAAAATCTGCCCAAAAGCAGAGACAAAGAAGGCAGAGAGGGGGAAGGGAAACCATGAGAAAGGTATTGGGAAACCCAAGGTGGAAATGAGAATGCTGACACATTGGGGGGACTGGAACCAATGTTTGGGAACCTTCTGTGTAGAAACTGTTGAATGGGAACCTGTTTTACTCTGAAAACCTTTGCCTAAAGCATTATGATCATTTTTTTAAATTTTTTTTTAAAGTTTAGCATAACTCTTAAAAGCATGGGTTTTGAATTAAGCCCACCTGATTTCTAACAGTAACTCTAAGACTTATTGTGTTATTTGGGTAAATTGCGTAAAGTTTCTGAGTCTTTTCTAAACTGTAAAACAGAAATAACAGAGATAAATATATCTCTCTTGTAGGGAAGGTATACGGGGTTCATGATATTCTTCCTCACTCCATGTTCCTCCTGCCTTGGTCCATAAGATAGGGACTTTCTCAAAGATGTCAAAACTCCCACCATTTGGGAAACTATTGAGAAGGCTTCCAGCTTTCTCTTTGCTTCCTTGTAACTACACCACACTGTAGGAATGGCTTGTTTCATTCCTGTTCACATCTGGTACACTTTGCTTCCCTCCTCTGTTGTGTGCAGGTCATGCACATACCTACACACCCAGAGGAGTAGGCCTGCCACTTAGTGAAAAACAGCATAATGCTCATTTTGAAGTCCAATCCAGCCTTACCAGCAATAGACTGTCATATTTTTAACTCACACTTGACGTCTCTAAACTTAGCTCAGTCGATTTCAGAATCCAGATAGAATAAATGATGAGTTAGTAAGCAGACTTGCTCAGGACCTCAAAGCAGATTAAAGCCGTTAGCACTGTGTCCGCCCCGTACTCAGGCAGGTCGCCTCCTGTGCTGGATTGACCAACTGCGCTTCTTGAACTGATGCTTTCTCCTGATCATCCTGTGTTTTGTGCTGGATTGTGGCTCCCTCAATTACGACATCTACTATTACAATTCTTCTCTTCGTATGTTAATGACTGTTTCCAAATTCACTCTTCAAGTAGCCTACATTATCAGCCACACAGTGTGCAGCAAACTCTCTCTGTTTTCACATACAACATAGATGCGGCCACTCTAACAGAGGTCAATAATGGTTCTTACAGAACACAGAGGGGAGAAACTACATAATCCTAAGACTTAGAAAACTCCTCATGAAAATAATACTTGTGTCTCGAGTCTTACCTTCCACATGATTTTTTTAAAGGTTAAAAATAATTCAGTATCTCTCTATGAGTTGAAATCCATTCAACAGCAGTGAGTTTAGATATTTTTCATTTCTTTGTTTATATTCAAGAAGGAGCCCTGGTTGCTCAGTGGTTAAGGTCTTGCCTGCTAACCAAAAGGTCAGCAGTTCAAATCCACCAGCTGCTCCTAGGAAACTCTATGCAGCAGTTCTGCTCTGTCCTATAGGACTGCTATGAGTCAGAATCAACTTCAGGGCAATGTGTTTGATTTTTGGTTTTAAGGATATTCAAGAAAATGAAGTGCAGGAAGTGATAGGAGCCGAGTCTGGGAGAATAGGATGAAGTTTTCTTGTAAAAAAGACTTGGGATTTGCTAAGGAACTTGGATATAGTTCTATAAGCTCGCATCTTACTTTAAAATCAGTTAGGAAGTTAAAAAAATACAATTAACTGATATTTGAGCCCCATGTTCAGATCAGTTAAATAAGAACTTCGGGGGTTCAGACTTGAGCATCAGGCATTTTTCAAAAGCACTGCAGGTGATTCTAACATGTGGTCACAATGGAGAACCACTGCCGTAGGCAATACAGCACAAATGAAGAGTTTTAAGCTGGGAACAAAATGATCAAATTTGCGTTCTAGGCAACTGATCGTGTCACTTGTGTGGAACATGACTCTCTGACTTCTGCTCAGATCTGCCAGCAGCCACATGAATGTTTATAGAAACCGTGTCCATATTCACCAAAATCTAGAAACAACTCAAATGTCCCTCATATCTGGCAAAAGGGTAAACTGATTGTGGTACATTCATACAATGGAATCCTACTCAGCCATCAAAAGCCCTCACCTGCACCAACCACATTAGCACTATATATTTCTGCTGCCTCAGATTCTGTTTACCAGGGCAGGACCTGCCTCTGTGTCCGCCTGAGCTTGCCTGCTTCCCAAGGGGAATGACTGTTGATCTGAAATATTCTCACAGTATCTGTAACCAAGTCTTTTTTAAAAAGGATCAAATCTAAAACTTAGAGAAAAGTTAGACACAGGTATTCTTTAAATATTCCAAGCACATGCAGTCAAGATGTATTTCTCTGACTTGTAAGTGTTTGCATTTTTCTCCAGTTCACTGAACAGACAAAATGTCAAAGGGAAATCTAAACTCTCGGTGCCCACGGTTTCTATTACAAAACAGAAAAGAAGCTGTGAGCTTCCCTTCAAAGGCAAAGCAGCAACAAATCACCATCAGCAGTATCCACTTGTTCTCTATCTGCCCAACGCCTGTTGTTATATTTCTTGTCTCCCTGCTTAGGGCCTGAAACTTGCCCTATGGGGTCAGAAGGAAGAAATCTTCTAGACAGTGACCTGCTCCTCCCAGGAAATTACAAGAGACAAGCCTGTGATCTCTGGTTGACTGGGGACCAATTACAGGAGGACAGAGGGAATAAGTGCTCTGTGTCCACTTCTGGCTCCAAAAATAGAGAGATTCTCTTAGTAGAGGACTCAAATAAACAACCCAAAGTACCTCCTATAAAGACCCAATTCCAGTACTCCTTGCGTTTTATCAGGGTTTCTACCCCAGGCTTCAGCTGGGTAAGCGGAGTATTTCCTCTGCTTTGCATTCTCTGGACTCCTCAAGAAGAAAGAGTAAACTTAGCCTCACTGGAGAGCTAGCACGGTGACTTACTAAACTCCAGCTCAGTGTCTCCCTCTCACCAGTGCTGAGAGGATTGTTTCCTCCTAAAGTACCTGCAGGTAGTCTCCGATTCCACCAAAAGAAATGATCGCCACTTACAGTCCTCCAGGCTGTTGTATGCGACAGAGGCGGACCTGTGAGCGAGCACCCCAAAGTCGAGCTTCACTTCTCTATCTGTGTTTTGAAAACAATCACAGAGTTTCTGAGAAGGAAACAAGTCCCCTAGTTTCTGAAGATTTAAAAGCTAGTCCAGTCTTCAAGCACAGATCTATCAGGTGAAGGTGAAGTACCTAAGTCACGCAGAGCTGCCGCATAGGGTTGGTTTCCAAGGAGCAGCTGGAAGACTCATTGTCTGATCCTAGAGGGACCTCTCAGTTCTTTGCCACTTGGAGCTTCTTTTATCAAAGCAGACGGCGGACCTTTCCCTTACTGCCGAGCTTTTAACTGCAGTGGCCCCGGGGCTCCTCTGCGAAGCTCAGCTCTGATAAGAGAGATGTGTCAGAACATAAATAAAGTCATATCAAAATACTGAGGTCATCATTTCCTGTCTCGGGGTGAGGGATTGATTTAGTGGGCACAAGAATCCTGGAGTGGAAAGGGGAAGTGTGCTGTCACACTATAGGGATTGCAACTCATGTCACATAACAGTTTGTGTATATATTTTATATGAAAAAAATTAACTTCAGGTGTAAGCTTTCAGCAAAATCACAGTAACAACAACAAAAAAGTTTTTGCAGATAAGTGTAGAGACGAACTCTTGAGGTGGCCCCCATGATCCTGTCTTCTTGATATTCCTCCATTTGTATCCTTCCTTCTCTTTTAGTGTGGCTTTCTAATCGGTTCATTATGGAAAAGATGACAGGATGCACAGGATTACAGGTATGCAATCAGATTACATGAAGTGGGGATATAATTATGTTACATAAGAAGAGGCTGCTCACTGATTGCTTTGATAAAAGAAGCTCCAAGTGGCAAAGAACTGAGAGGTCCCTCTAGGATCAGAAAATGGGCCTCCAGCCAAAAACCTGCAAGACAATGAGGCCTTCACTAATGTGACCACCAGGACGTGAATTCTGCCAACAAGCTGAGTGAGCTTGGAAGCGAATCCTTCCCCAGTAGAGAATTCCGGTGAAACCAGCCCAGTCCACACCTTGATTACAATCTTGCAGAAGACCTGGTTAAGGTGTTTTCATATGCCTGACCCACACAAACAGTAGATAGTAGGTATGTGGTGTTTTTAGGCAAAGTTTGTAGTCATTTGCTACTCAGTACTAGGTAACTAACATAGTTAAATGTTTCAAAACATGTTCAAACAAAGCACCCACTGTCAAGTGATTCCAACTCATAGTCATCCTATGGGGCAGAGTAGAACTTCTCCATAGAGTTCCAAGGAGCTCTTGGTGGATTTGAACTACCAACCTGTTGGTTAGCAGGAATAGCCCTTAACCACTATGCCACCAGGGTTTCCAAAACATGCTTAGCTGATCAGTATTCCCATTCAAAAAAAAAAAAAAAAATTGCCATTGAGTTGATCTTGACTGATAGCAACCCTACGGGACACAGTAGAACTGCCCCATGTGGGTCCCAAGAAGCTCCTGGTGGATATGAGCTGCCGACTTTCAGTTAGCAGCCATAGCTTTCAGCCACTGTGTCATCAGAGTTTCAATTCCCATATAATGTTCCCATATAATGTTCCATTAAAAAAGTTCCATATCCAAATTACTTTGGGAAAGCAACTTCTCATTCATTTTTTATTTTCATATGGCAGAAGTACTTGTGAGATGGAGAAATTGATGTGGCTGTCTTTTGAAAATACAGTCTGACACCCTTTGGGTGAGTAGAATTAAAAATGAAAACTGTTTCCAACCTGAAAACTTCACCACGTTGAAAGAGAATGAAAACAATTTAATTACTGAAAAAATATTAAGCCAGAAAATAATATAACACAGTCTGCTAAAAAGATAAAAACAGAAAGAACTATGACCCCTAACATACATAGAACCACATAGATGGGATGGTTTTCATACATGTTCCCAACGTAAATGATAATTAGTCCTTAAGTGAAAGACTTAACATCACCCACTTGTCACACATAGTTCATCCTAAATTCACTCAGTAATTGTGGTAGCCACCTGTGTTTGCTAATAGGCTTCATGCAAAGGAAAAAAAGCTTCTCATATCTTTATAATAGAATAATTTTACAGCTTGGAGCAAGTAGGAGCTGATTATCCCCTAGCCTCTCACGGAAAGATCTCTACCCATCCGAGGAGGGAGTGATGCTATCCTGATGATTCTATTTCAGAGAGACGGGACCAGGTCCTAAAGAAAAACATCCCTGGGTTTTAAACTGGCAAGAAGCTTGTACTTACTATTTGGAAAGATTATATATATATATATATATATACATATATATATATCAGTGAAGACAGAGAAAGAATTTACAAGTTTTAAAAAATATAAATTCTTTCTCTGTCTTCACTGATACGTATATAAAATTTGTTCTGTAAGTGAAAGCTTACAATCTAAGTCAATTTATCATACAAAAACTTGCACACACACTGGTATGTAACTGTAGCTGCTCTCCCCACCCTGTGCCATCACACTGCTCTTCCTTTTATCCCCTAATTCCCTTGTCCATGTAACCAGTTCCCGTCCCCTTCTTCCCTTCCATCTTGCCTCTGGACAGGAGCTACACTGTTAGCTTCAAGTATCTACAGAAGCCAAGAAGCACACTCTGAGCCAGTATCATTTTGTGTCCTTTAGTCCAGTCCAACCTTTGTCTGAAGAGTTGGCTTTGGGAATGGTTTAAGCTCTGAGCCAACAGAGAGTCAGGCGGCTGTGTCTGGGATGCCCCAGTCTGTCAGACCATCAAGTCTGATCTTTTTAATGGAGTTCTAGTTCTGAAGAAGCCATTTTTCTCCCACTGTGTCAGGGACTCTATTTTGTACTCCCTGTCAGGGCAGTCACTGATGGTGGCCAGGCACCATCTAATTATTCTGATCCTATACGGATGTAGTCTCTGGATTATATATCCCTTTCTGTCTCTTGCGCTCATGCCTTCATTATTTCTTTGATGTCTTTTATTCTCCTCTGCTCCAGTTGGGCTGGGATCAATTGATGCTACTTGGATGGCTGCTTACTAGCCTTTAAATTCCAGAAGCCACTCACCAAAGTGCGATGCTGAACGTTTTCTTAAGCTTTGTTATGCCAACTTACATAGATGTCCCGTAAAACCATGGTTCCTAGACCCCTGCTCATGCTACTCTGTCATTTGAAGTTTTGGGTTATGTTTAGGAAACTTCTTAGCTTTTGCTTTAGTCTGGCTGTGCTGACTTTTCTTCTACTGTGTGCTGTCCTTTTGTTCACCTAACACAATTCTTAACAAAACTCATTGTCACTGAGTCAATTCTCACTCATAGCAAATTTATAGGACAGAGCAGAACTGCTTCATAGAGTTTTCAAGGAGCACCTGGCGGATTCAGACTGCTGATCTTTTGGTTAGTAGATGTAGCACTTAACCACTATGCCACCAGGTTTTCCAACACAATTCTTAACTATTATCTAATCAACGATACCCTTATCCTTTCTCTCCACAACTATAACCATCAGACTGCTTTCTTATATGCTTAAACTTTTCTTGCATCCTTATAATAATGGTCTCATACATATTGGTCCTTTTGCAACTGACTAATTCCACTCAGCATAATGTCTGCCAAAGTCCTCCACATTATGAGATGTTCCCCAAGATCGTTGTTGTTCTTTATCATTGTATAGTGTTCCATTACATGAATATACCACAGTTTGTTTATCTGTTCATCCGCTGATGGGTACATAGATTGATTCCATCTTTCTGCTATTGTGGACTGTGCTGCAATAAACATTCACGTTCATGTATCCAATTACAAGTTTTCTAAAGCAAATTTTCAAAGAAAGAGCTGGTGCTCTTTCCTATTTTGTACCAGGACAAATATATCCATGTTGTATTTAATACCCACAAACAGGCAAGTAAATTTATAAATGAAAGTCTCATCATAAGTGATTATGACAAAATGAAGTACCCACAAAGACAGGGCCAGGGCCATCTCCCAGAGAGGATAACATCTAAAGCCCTGAGGTACTGATACTAAAGCTTGAATAAGTATGGCAGCCAGTTGCAAGGAAACAAAGAGTCTAAAAAACAAATCCAGAGTGGGGCAAAGGTCAGGTGTGCTCAGCTGAAACCCACCACAAGGTACCTTGGAAGACAGAACTGGCGATCTGCTTCTGACAGGAAGCACTGGAAACTCTTTGGAAGGGTTGTACTCTGCACACATGAGGTCATTGTGAGTTGAAATTAACTCAGTAGTAACTAATGGCAACACCACCACCACCAAATGTCCCAGATACTAAGTAAACTCTCCCTGTGTGTCAGAAGGAGGATGAGCAGTTAAGAAGCCTTGCTCAGGACAAACAGGTTCACACTGAGTCCTCACAGCTATTCCAAAGGTAAGTGGATTTCTTACCCACAGGTTAGGAGTGCGGGAAACTGTACATTAGTAAGTAGCAAAACTAGGACTTGAACTCAGATTTGGAGTTCCAGGTCCAGTGTGCTTTTAATACCACACCATCAAGTGGGTCTTCCTCATTATAGCAGGCAGGCAGCTAACCAGCCTGTTTTTTATCCCTTGAAGGCATAACTTTGGAGCTCTGCTCCTGCTTTGGTTAAACATGCTGCTGATGACCCAAGGGTTGGTGATTTCAACCTACCCGGGAGCTCTTTGGGAGAACAATCTTGTGATTTGCTTCTCTAAAGATTGTTGTGTGCCTGTGAGTCGATTCTAACTCATAGCAGCCCAGTAGGTCATAGCAGAACTGCCCCATAGGGTTTTCTAGGCTGCAATACTCTACGAGAGCAGATCACAAGGTCTGTTCCCCCATAGAGCAGCTGGTGGGTTTGCCAAGCATGTAAACCACTGTGCCACCACGGCTCCTTCTCTAAAAATTATAGTCCAGAAAATGCTGTGGAGTGGTTCCACTTTGTCACATGGGGTGAATATAAGTTGAAAACAAAATTAAGGCACAGAACTTATTGATTTTTTTTTTTTTTTTTTTTTTTATAATGGAGATTCTACATATGTCAAAAGGGATCTGGAGAGCTTTGGACCTCTAGGGAGATTTAGCTGCAATTCAAAAACCCTGAAATTACAAGTCTATTGCAGTTGCATTCTTAACCTCTAAGAATTAAGGCAATCTGTTTTGTAATCCCATGAGAGAACTATCGGACGTCTGATAAGGTTCTGGTAGTCAGGAAGTACTCTTTCTAATAAATGATGACATAGCTGGGAAATACGTATAGAACGAACTATAATGTTATTTAAGTAATTCAAATCATCGTAGAAACTAGAACCTAGCAATCAACCTATGACTTCGTTTATCCATTTTTAAAGTATATTTAATGGCTACATAAAATATGAAGACTGACAATTAAGTTCACAAACTCATGCTAGAAAAAGTGCAACATACCTCATTGCTGACTATCACTGAAGTTACTTTTGCAGTACATCCTTTAAGAAGCCATGCACCGATGCCAGCACCTAATCCACCCTTCCAAGCAATTTTGGAACTCTTTTTCTGGAATGCCCATCAGAGTTGTCATAGTATTCCCATTGATGTCCTCACTGTCATCAAAATGTCTCCTTTCAATATTTCCTTTATCTCTGGGTAAAGAAAAAAGTAATTGGGGCGTAGATCAGGTGAGTAGGGAGGTGTTCCCATACGGTTATTTGTTTACTGGCTAGAAACTCTGTCACAGACAACTATACAGTTAAATTTGTGAATTTGCTGCCTTGTCGCTGTGCACAGTAGGCATTCCAGAAAGAGTTTCAAAGTTGTTTGGAAGGGTAGACTAGGGCAGGCACCGGCACGTAGCTTCCCGAGGGGAGTACTTTGAAGGCGACCACAGCGATATTCTGCAATGAGGTATGTAGCGCTTAGAACAATGAAGTGCGTGGACTTGTCGGACCACAGACATGTTAAATGTCACACCCAAGTGCATCAGTGTCTTTGAATAAAATACACCATGAAAAAACAATGACAAGAGAAATTCTAAGTTTGCTAACGGTTTTTCTTCCAAGACGAACTATGGAGGTGCATACATTCTATCTTGATGAATTTCTTTAAAGCTGGTCTCTTTCTCTAAAGAAGAAGAGATAGCTTATAAAATGCATACAATAAAATAGAAGAAATAAATAAGAATAAGCCAAAGTTAGAAAAATATAAAGTATAAATAGGATCCAAAGTTAAGACTAGAGAAAGGTGGAAAGCAGTCATGCCGGGGTCCTACTGAGTTATTAATGTCAAGTAACAAATTTGGCTCTGAGCTTCCTGGAGGCTGAGCAGCTAGAAACTAATGAATAGGCTAACAAATTTTCATATGTTATCAGTAGAAAAAAAATGTGCTTTCTATTAGCCATCTAATCCTATTTAATGTTTTACATAAATTTTCTTTGCAGATAAAGTTTAAACATGGAAATTTTTGTGCAAAATAAAGCTTTTGCTAATTAGAAGTATAAAGAAGTGTGTATACAAAAGTGCTTCTCATTATGACAACTGATGGTTTCATAAAACATATTTTGATAAGGAGGAAGAGAATTTCAAATCATTCCTAGATTAATCAGGAAAAGCAACCAAAGGCCTGCTGCTTTGAAAGTTTAATCCAAGATGCTTATCCTGCCTCTTTGTTGAACAAATCTGGCAAATAAGCCCTTCTCAGAACACTCACAGCATTTTCTGTGGGAGCTTGAAATGTCAGCAGAACAGGCTTTTTGAGAACATTATGCTGCCATAGTGTCCTAACATTTGGGGTGGGGGTGGAAGTGAAAAGTAATAAAATTGTTTAGTTGCCTGATTTTTATGCTATATTCTGTAACAGCTTTTCTGGCAATGAGGATAGGCAAACTGCAATAACATGAAGAGAAAACAAAACAGAAATACAAGAGAAAGACAATAATAAAACTTGACAAGAGCTTACAGGACAAATTCTTAGTTATCAACAGTTATAGGAATTAGAGGATACATTTCAAAAGAGAAGAGAGCTATGAGTCTCATACGGGTAAGAAATGAACTCAAGCTAAACATTTTACTTAACTTACTATTAATGAAGGAACCAGGCAGACGCTGTGAGAAGAATCTAAAAAACAGATACATTTGTAGATCAGGAATATTGGAATAAATTTTCAAATGAGCATGTAAGTGCCTTTTCCAGAAAGAAGGAGGGCTGTCCCTCCACCAGATAGCATTCGTTTGCATGTTCCCAGATATATTTATTTACTTTGCCATTCGTTGTAACTAGTTCAAAAGCAATAAAGTTCTAGAAGCAGAATACATTCAAAAGGTATCTCTAAACAATGCAATGGAGATACCTGGTAATCTTAACTGCTTGCTCTGAAGCCAGAACCGATTTGAAGGCAGTGTTCTGTTTTCCTTGGTTTGGTAAGGAAGTAGAAGGACATCTTGGATATTTGACTACCAGTCTTCATCTTTGGGGCATTTTGAAGTCTGTAACATTCTTTATCTTATTTACTGAGATTCCAGAGTGGGATGGAGCCTTCAGTCTTACTTGAAGAAAACAAAATAGAAGGTTCATGAACCTCAAGATTTATCCTAATAAAAGATCACTCAATGACTGGCTTTACCTAAGACCAAGTCGTTTGATAAATGCACGAGATTAGGGAAAGTGCAGATCTCATTAGCATCAGCAAGCCTGTCTTAAGGCCTGTGGTTATATAGGAGTGGGTTCTCAAGACAAAAACACTTAATGCTACAATTTCAAAAGAACGTTTCAGTGATAACTTTAATTTTAAATACTCAGCAGACAAATGAAATTCATCAGAAGTTTTCTTTTGCTAGTCTTTGCACCTGTGACGACTGGCTGGCTGCCTTCACCTGTTCACCAGTCTTGTCTACTCTGCCTCCTAGGCACATAGCTAGATCATGCTTTCCAGCTTCCTTTGCAGTTCAAGTGGGCATGGGAATGCATTGCCCACCCACCACTGACAACGTGATGCCAGACGGAGCCACTCGTGGTCTTTCATCCCTTTGACCACATGGGGAGTCCATAAATGAGCATGCAATCCAACTCTTAGCAACAGGAGGTATCTTTTTAAAGATTTTCTCTGCTGGAGTCAGCAGGATAATTTATTTCTTCCTTCACTTATGTGGAAAAGCCTGAAAACAATGACAAGAAGCAGAGCATAGAGCTGCAGATCCTATGTCCTGAAAGTTTTGAGGCCAATCTGTCACCTCAAGTTGCTCCTTTATCAGCCAAACTGGGTTTCTACAAAGAGTCCTAACAATACATTAGACTTCCCAAGAGTTTGTTCTATAAACTAGGTTGCAGATTTTAAAATACATCCTAAGAAATATAACTGTGATATCGATTGGAAGATTACTGTAGACTGGGTACCTCATTATCTTCCCAAGAGGATAGCCTCTGCGGGGAACCAAACTAAGAAGAAAAGGTGGCTTTGCGGTACAAGGTCAGGATAAAAGGAGTAGGACAGGCTCAAGGGGGAACTGAGAAAGATAACATTTGCTAAGTATCGCAGAATGACTCTGCTAACAGACAGGCCCATCCCTCTGCAAAACTCTTAGAGACGGGTTGACAAATTGTTTCTTCCAGCTTTTCATTTTAGTGTGTCTTATCCTCCACCGGATGACTCCGTCCACTCATCACAAGATGTGTAGCTGTGTATCTGTTTGACTTTGTTCATTGCTCTCTGTCCCTTCCTTCCTTCCCTCCCTCCAAAGCCCCTCACTGCCACCCACCTCTGTCAAGTCAACTCTGACTCATGGTGACTCTATTATGTGTCAGCATGGAACTATCCTCTGCAGAATTCTCAGTGGCTAACTTTTTAGAAGTAGAACACCAGGAGGAAACCCTGGTGGCATAGTGAGTAGGTGCTACAGCTGCTAGACAGAAGGTTGGCAGTTGGAATCTTCCAGGAGCTCCTTAGAAACTCTATGGGGCAGTTCTACTTTCTCCTACAGGGTCATTGTGAGTTGGAATCGACTTGATGGCAGTAGGGTAGAACATGAGGGCTTTCTTCAGAGGTGCCTCTGGGTAGACTAGACCCTCAAAACTTCCTGTTGGCAATGGAGTGCATTAATCACTTGCACCGTTCAGAGACTCCTAAATGTAGAATCCTTCTCTTCTAGGACTTGGCACCATGAGTGATCTCCTCCGTGAAGCCTTCCTTACCAGCTCCAATCAGAATTTAATCTTGCCTTCCTCATCATTCTTATAGAAATCCACTGTGTTCCTCTGCAGGGCTGTCAGCAGAGTGCGTGTTGAGTCTGTTCTAGATTATAAATTCTTTGAGGACAGGTTCGATGTTATCTGTTTCTGTAATCCCCAGTTCCTAGCATAATCCCCTTACAAATGGTAAATGATTAAATATTTGTTGAATGCTAGGCATGGTAGCAGAAATAGCTGTAGTTTATTTTTTATTAATTACAAGGTGATTGCTGGCTGATACAAATGTTTAATACCCTGGGCTGCGAACAGAAAGACAGGTGATTTGGTCCACCCAGGGTTGTCTCAGAAGAAAGGTGATCTACTTGGTAGGTGAAAAAATACTAGAGAATACCATGGAGCACAGTTCTACTCGGACACCAGTGGGGCTACACTGAGTCCGAATCAACTCCACAGCAGTTGGACTTTTTTTATGGCTGTCCAGACTATTTGGGTCAGAACCAACATCAATGGGTTTAGTTCGACTGTTTGGATACCATGTGACAAAAATCAACTGAAATTAGTTTCGGAAACCAGGGTGGGGTGAGGAGATTTCAAGCTGACTCGAACAACCAAACCATGGGCAAGGCAAGAACACAGCCGAGGCCTGAGTTGGAATGGACCCAGGGTTTCAAAGACCCCTGAGCCTTTCTCTCAGCCTTTTGTCTCTGCGTCTCCCTTCACATCCTGCTGCAGACCAGCTTTATCCTCCCACTGAGGAATGGAGAGGCCGACAGTCTTGCGCTTTCCGTCACCTAATGATAACTACCAACGAGGAGCTGATGATGTTCTCACCACTCAAAAATGGAAATCCCTACGGACTTTTATGGGAGATATAGTAGGTGGTGTCACGGACTCCAGTTCTTCAATTCTCCTTGCACCTTTGCTCTTCTGTTTAACTGGGAAGTTCTTCTCACCAAAAATGCATTTCCTAACTTTTGGCTTCATGTTTGAGGGAGATGGAGACCGCAGAGTGCGGGTTCTAGGCCCAGGTCTGAGGAGGACTCTCCTGTCTCTGCCTGTGCTTTTGTGCTCACCTATTTCCATGAGGAGGGTATGCCCAGACCAGCCTTTAGGGACCAGCAGAGGGTAAGGGACACGCGGTATGGTATGTAGCCACCTACCTGGTCAGGCCTCTACTGCTGACTCCCAGCTGTTCCCCAGCTGACAGGGCTGCAGAACAAGATCGTCTGAGACATCCTGCTTAGCCCAAGTTCAGTCAGCTGATTCTCAGATGTGGAAGAATAAAAGACACTAGTTTGCAGTCACTGAGTTGTTAACTCTGCGTTCTGTGGCAATAGCTAGTTGATAGGAAACAAATCTCAGCTTTACTGCTTCCTAGCTCTGTGACCTCACTTTCCACCTCTGTAAAATGGGGATAATAACAGTCCCTACCTCATAGATTGCTATGAGAATTAGAAGAGTTAAATTCTAATGTCTGACTCTTCAAAAACATAATACCTTTTAGTTATTATTATTATTACTATTGTTTTACATGTCCATCCACAAACAACTATAGCCAGGGAGGTGGGAGTATTCCTAGGCTTGGCCTCATGTGGCCCATCCTGGCCCTATCAGTGGAGTACAGAGAGGCTGAGGGTCTCCAAGAGACCAGATCCCACTTGGTAACATGATTGGGTGCGGGAGAACAATCACTCTCAGACGACACAGACGCTGACCCCACATCTACTGAGACGAGGGGTGGGTAGACAAAACAAAACAAATGTACCAAGTATTTCTTAGTTATGTCTCAAACCGTAGCTTCATTGGTAAACAGAAATCACACAAACAATTTCTGATAACTGGCATGGAACAAGAAACAAGGATCTACCCTGTCTCTGCTGTTTCTAGGTATTTGATCTCAGAATAGCTTTTTGTTCTTTGGATGTTGGAGAAGGAAGATAATGTTGGAGAAGGAAGAAATGTAATAATGTGTATAAAACAACAGTCCTGAGCATGTGCTGTCTCAGGCACTCAGTAAGCTGTAGCCGTTGCTATTTTCTCTGCCTCTTCCCTGAAATGCTATTTCTCACTAGTGTTCATTGCAGGAGGGCACCTTCCCTGACCCTGCCACCCTCATTTCTGGGATTCTTCTCGCTGATCTCAGCCCTAAACAAGCTATTAAAACCATGCTTATGAAGTCTGAACCTGGGGAAGGTGCATCAATTCAAGCGCAGTTAATACTGAACAGTCCATGTCTCTAGTTTTTCAAAGTGACAGCTTCAGAAGAAACCCTGTGATATCTGATCCGGAAACCGTTTTTAGTGCAGAATCTGAATTGCAAAACTGTTATTAAAATTTGCAAATGATTAGCGGCGGTAAATGTGTGACATTAACTGCCTCTAACCCTCTTTGCCTCCCTTGGCTGACACCAGGAAGCTGTCGAACAGCACTGCACAGAGCTGTAATTAGCGTGTGCCTGGAAATGTGGGTTTGCCACAAATAGACCTGCTCATTATTTCCGTGCGTATAGGTAATGATGAGAGGAGCCCCCTGCCCCTGTTAATGTTCAACCCTGTCATGGATTGAGCAGTGTCCACCCAAAAATGTGTGTAGCAACTTGGCTGTGCCATAATTCCTGACATTGTGTGATGTTCCTATATGCGGTAAACCCTGCCTCTATGATGTTAATGAGGGGGACAGGCAGCGGTTGTGCTGTCAGAGGTAAGACTGTATCTTGCCTTGAGGCATTCTCTCAGGCTGTCAAAGAAGAGAGCTGGGGACCTCAAACCAACAAGAAAAGGAGCCAGAAGCTGAGTGCCTCCTTTGAAAGGCCCCAGGGTCCACGTGCCTCAGAAGCACCCAGCCAGGGGAGATTAATGACAAGGACTTCCTGCAGAGCCCACAGAGAAAGCCTTCCCCTGGAGCTGAGGCCCTGAATTTGGACTTGTAGCCTGCTTTTCTGTGAGAAAATAAATGTCTGTTTGTTAAAGCCATCCACTGGTGGTATTTCTGTTATAGCGGCACCAGATGACTAAGACAAACCCCAATAAAAAAAAACAAAAATTGGCAAGCAAGTTTTCCTCCGGCAACAAGAAAAGGGAGAAGTTGATCAGACCTAGATGAAGTCTATACAGGATCACGATCTGATGGAGTAACGTTTTCCTTCTCATCCCCAGGCCTGACAGCAAGTAGATGCAATCTCCGTCTTGTCGGGGGGAGATGAAGACCCGCCTTGGTGGGCTGCAGTTTCTATGGACTGAAATCTGTTGTCCCTTGTCTGGTGATGTGCTGGCTTCAGGAAGTATGCTGGTGAGAAGGACATTTGGAGTGCTTGAGTGACAGGATATGCCCAAGGAGAAAATGAACAAGAAATGATTAAGTTTCTAAGTGGAGTTAAATTAATCTGCTGGACATAGTTATAGATAAATTCTCTGACTAAATTAAGAACTTTCATCCTGTTTTCTATATGTTTGACTGTACGGTGTGTTGGCGTGGAGCCAGGGAGCTAGAGAGGTTTTGAGTGGATGCAATAGACTAGAATGTTAGAACAGCCTGCTGCGTAGATGTCAAGAAAATGGAATCATGAGCGTGGAGAGTTGTCCTGGTTCTTGGCCATCAAGCTGTTGGGGGAAGGTGTCAGCAGGCTCAGGCATCTCAAGCGTGTCTATAGAAATGCCACCACGCTTAGCATCCTCAGGAAACACCATAGCCAGTGAACATTCAGTCCCTTTTGATTCACGACAGCCCACGTGTGCCAGAGCAGAACTGTGAGCCACAGGGTTTTCAACGGCTAATTTTTCACAAGCAGATGATTGCCAGGCTGTTCTTCAGAAATACCTCCGGGGGAACTCAAACTTTTAATCTTTAAGTTAGTAGCTGCGTGAGCTGATGCACTACCTGGGGACTTCATTCTCGGAATGAGCAGTTGTTCAGCCTGTGAAAGGGCTGCTGAAACTTTGCGGATGGGCCACCAGGCAGCAGCAGTGGCCCTGGTCCACAAGAGGTTATTCCGGTGGCTTTACATGGGAGACATGATCGATGGCTGTTTTCGAAAGATCTTGATTTTAGGTAAATTTACTTTCTCATCATGAGCACTATGCTATCAGAAAGACAAATTAATTTAATGTGAGTGACTTACTGCTCCCTTATGAATTACTTTCCAATTGTTTTTAATAGCATCTCTTTATCTCTAGCACAAGAAAACATGGTTGACCTTTAACAGTCTCTCTTATAAATGAACCCAATTGCAGTTCAGCTTTTCCATTTTCAGATCTTTATCTCCTGGCACCTTGAAGCCAGACTCATCTGAATGCAAGCCCAGCTGTCTCCCTAATGGTTTCCGTCCATTAATTAAATCCTCTGTGCTTAACAGCTTGCATGCTAGCAGCTGTACAGGATGAGAAGGCAGTTGTCCTTTAATCTACAAATATTTATTTTGGGGGGTGGGTATTGGTTGGGAAAAGATTAAGTGTCTGGGAGGATAACCAGCTTATGGCGAATGTGTGTGATGTGGTGGAAATTTCAGGTTGAGTCGCATCAGGTGCATTCGATAAACAGAAAAGCTGGTGCCTAATCCTAGAAAATCGTAAATTATGAAATGCCAGTGAAAATGAGCATCTTTCTACATCTAGACTTAGGAATGTGTCTCTACCTGCTGAGTGTTTTAATGAGTGCATGGGGATGAGGTTATAGGGAGGAATGAATGTAACTGAGCTGGACTGGAGTCTGATACTTGCAGCTGTCCTGTGCGGGACCTGGGTCATGGCTTGTATAGCCTTATACTACTGCAAAGCATTATGGGATCTTCCTTAGTTGGCTTGTATCTTTCCTTGTTTCTCAGACTCATTCAGCGCTGAACTACTTACAGGTTTCTCTGGGAGAACAAAATAACAGGTTGAAAGCTGGACATGGCATTAGCTTTTAAAAAATATATGTTTTAATACAGAAGTTGTGTGTAAGTATGGTAAAATATTAGAACATACAGATAAGTAAAACTAAGAGAATAAAAAGAATACTAATACCTAGAGACTGAATTGTTAATACATCAGTGCATATCCTTCCACATATTTCTTTATATCCTTTCCTGCATGTGTATATACTCATACACACTTCCACACACATAATTGTTTAGGAGTAAGTTGCTTCTTTGAAAGTTACCAATGTCTGCCTTTCAGTATAGTTTCCTTTCACCTGGACCACCTAACCCAGCCAAGTGCTGTGGAGTCGGATCCGACTCATGGCGACCATAGTCACACTTTTAAAATTGTGTCAGGAAAGGCTTTTATATCTGGCTTGTGCAAATCAATATCAAACCCAGACTGCACGTTGTCTTTGTTATATCTCCTAGGCCTCTTCAAACCTAGCCCCCTACTTTTTTCATGAAGTGATACGTTAAAGAGAGTGGGCCATTGCAGTCTGTGACCAACAGCTCAGTTTAGGTTCCTTTGGAAAGCAGAGACCAAGATAAAGCAGATAGCTTTTAGAAGGTGATCCCATAAAACTGAAATGAAGGAGCAAGAAGGGAAACAGGAAGAAGGAAATTCTGGGGGCGGGATGTGTTGTTGAAGTTGCCACTGTAAGAAGTGAGACTGAATTCTGCCAGAACCTCTGACAACCATCCAGCATGCCCCTGGAATTGGCCACTTGAGAGGCAGAAGTCTGCAGAACCCAACCATTACCACTTCCTTAAAGGTGGGGGTTCCCTCTCCCCTCCCTTTGTTTCAAGCTATGCTTGTAGCAGGCTGAAGGCTTGGCCAGATCAGAGAATGTCCTAGGGGGAGAATGCAGAAAGTCTCTTCTAGGATCTGTCCACCCCAGGGCTGTAGTTGAAAGCAGCGGTGGGCCAGGGGGATGGGACACGGGCACCAGTAGCATCTACTTATCCTGGGTTCTGGACTTGTCTGTGCATTTCCCACCTCGTTTTCCTCCTTTGTAGTATCACTTATTTGGTACACTACTCTATAGAGGTATCTGCTATAAACAAAAATTTATCTATGACTCAGTGTAATTAAACGAAGCCTTTTGGAAAATATGGTGGGTTTGATGACTCTTTTTTGCATATGCTTTTGAAGATACACTGACATTTTTTCTTTTCAAAGGATTAATTCATTAAACCATTTGTTTACTGAGCACTTATTATATGCTAGATGCTGATGTAGATGCTAATGACAGAATCCTCTTGTGAGTTTTAATGAGTTTTTTGAAGTGCTCAATTTGGATTCATAGTGACCTTGTAGGGCAGAGTAGAACTGCTCCATAGAGTTGCCAAGGGGTGCCTGATAGATTTGAACTGCCAAACTTGTGGTTAGTAGATGGTGCACCACCAGCGTCTCCATGAAGTGTCACAGTGCTATGGTAGAAGTGTGTGCGGAGTCTAATGTTGGGTTAGGGAGGAAATGACTGATTCTTTCAGAATAATGTGGGAGGAAAGAAAGCGAAAGAAGAAAGTCTTCATAAATACAATGTTTCCTTACCTGAGGTTTGAAAGACAAGTAGATGGAGAGGAATATATTCTATCCTTAGATATATGGGAAGCGATGGTTAAATAGCAACCCTATCTGTCACAGCAGAACCGATTCCAAGGAGCTGAGGGATTTGAATTGCCCACCTTTTGGTTAGCAGACATAGCACTTAACCACTATGCCAGCAGGATTTCCTAAGCAATGGTTGTTGCCTGTTGCTAGTTGCTAGATGCTGTCAAGTCAGTTCGACTCATAGTGACCCTTTAGGACAGCGCAGAACTGCCCCATAGAGTTTCCAAGGAGCGCTTGGTAGATCTGAACTGCTGATCTCTTGGCTAGCAGCGGTATAGCACTTCTCCACTGCACCATCTGGGTTTCTAAGCAACGGTTAGAGGCATAAGATAGGCAGGCTTATTTGTAGAACTGACAGTCTTTCAATGCGACTTGTAAGTAGGTGTGTGAGAGATGAAGATAGAGTTGGAAAAGGAAGGACAGGCAGGTGATAGAGTGCTTTGTACACTAGACCAAACATTGTCTTCACCACTAATTCTTGTTTGTTTGTCTTTAAGAATATTTTATTGCTTATTTCAATGAAAGTTTACACAGCAAATTAGGTTTCCATTTGATAAGTCATACGCAAGATGTTCAGTGACCTTAGTTATTTTTTTCATAACATGTCAACATTCTCTTTAATTGCATTCTGGTTGTTCTGTTTCTGGTACTCTAATTTCCCTAACCTGTGATCATCTCATCATTGCTTTTGAATAGTTGTAGATCTTTTGGTCTCATGTAAATGAGCACTGCACTCATGGATAGCATCCCTTATTTTGTGTGCCTATCTGCCTCTTCCCTAAAAGGTAACATTAGAGGACAGTTTCGGTTCAAAGATTAAAGAGAAATTTCAGGGAGACGGGCTCAGGAAATTCTCTAGTCTCAACTGGTAGAGTTGTTCTGGTTCACCATTAATGTTACATGGAAAGTTTCTGGAAGGATTACAGCACACTTAAGCATGCTCAAACTTGAATTAAAAATAAATAAATCAACAACTCTGTCTAAAGGGCAACTCCAGAAGGTTATTGTAACTTACTTAGTAAAGGCCTAATGACATAAGCCTACCATGCATATGCAGTCCCTGGTGTTGCAAAGAGTCAACATGCTGGATGGCTAACTGGAAGGCTGGGGATTTGAGTCAACCAAAAACAACTTGGAAGAAAGGCTGGGAATCTACTTATGAAAAATCAGCCGCTGGAAATCCTGTGAAGTAGAACACTAATACAATGGGGTTGCCATGAGTCAGAACCACCTTGACAGCAACTAGCTTGCCCTTCATGTGATTTTAAAAAAATTCAGCTTATGCGTATAATTTCTTTTTGGTCATGAGATTTCACTAGACATCAAATACATGAATTAGAGGCACCTTAAGAAAAGGATGGATGAGCCAATAAGGTTGAGCTCCCCAGGCCTCTGTTTGCAATGATTGATAGTTGTGAGTGGAAGTAGACTTCAGGAAAACAGGAATCAGGAGTGAAGAGGCCCAAGCCAGGTCTATGGTTTCCTCTCTCCCAGTTCCAGAAACTTACGTTGAGTCCTATAAAGAAGTGACTAGAGGATGAGACCAAAGGAGACATTTCCTTGAGGAATCAATGGGGGCGAGCAATACTGCGTTGGTACCCAAGTATTGAAGGGCAGTGAAGTGTTGTGGAGATGCGTGTTCTTTCACTGCTTTAAGGAATACAGCATCACACTAGTTTCTTGAGACTGATCCCTTGACACAGAGGATCACAATCAATGTGGCTGCTAGGGTGGCATCTTCAAGTACAAGTAGAATGGACAAAGAAAGAGGTCAGAGCAGGCCATGCAGAACATAGCAGATGCTGCATTACAACTGTGGCTGGAATGGACAACTTGATAAAGGAACATATTCAGCTGATTTCCTAGGCACTCCCCAGAATAACTGTATGAGACTTTCAGAAGAAGTTCATAGGTAGATGGGGTCAATGTCATTGTAATTAGTGTTAATCTGGATACTCTGGTTTGCATTTGCTTCCACATATGGAAAAGGTCTGGGAAATTTTGGACTGTGAGGCAATAATGACAGAACCAGAGTAGAAGGGTTTGGTCCTGTGGTCCAGGCTCCTTGTACTATACCTGAAAACCTCCCTTGCATATGTTTCATCATCAGGATGCTGCCTCTTTCATTATCATGTCTTCTTAAAAATGTGTACTATTCCCATGGGTTACACTGTGAATGTTAGAAGTGTCTCAGACCAGACACATAATCACAGAAGAAAGGAGAGGGTCGTATCACTCCGTCCACTTTTCTTTTGCCGGGCTATCTCTGGGTAGGTATTGATCACTGCTAGGAGAAAAGGCTGTATATTCAACCCCTTCTGCCAAAGTTAAGAGATTTATCTGAGTTTAAGTAATGGAAGTTAGCAGGAAGAGGGGAAATATGGCCAGGAATTGGCTACATTTGATGGGACAGTGATGTCTGGTGGAGTGCGTGACGAAAAGGAGAAAAATTAGGACAGTGTCACTCTCCAGAGCACGCCAGCTGCACCTGCAGGTGATGTATGATGACATGGACTGCCAAGTGTTACCTTCCTGTCTTAGGCTACTTGGACTTTCATGAACAAGTAGATTTATTGTATTGTCATTGGTGGATCACTGAACAAAGAACTTAAAAGGAATTGTGGGTAATTGTGTTTTTTTCCCCCGATTGAAGCTAAAAGCATGCCTTTTTTATTTCAGTAAACAGATTATTATAGACAAAGCAAAGTGGAATTTATATGTGTATTGATTATGTGCCTAAACTTTCATGTTTGTTATAATACGTGCTTGACTTTTACTGTTACAAAAATATCACAAATTACTCTGCCATGTAATGTGTGAAGAATAAGCCTTTCATATACTATCTTTCTTGCTCTTTTTATATTTTGATAAACTAATATCAATATTTATAATATTTTAGAAGCTGTGAACTAATAATATAATACAGTCAGTTTTCTTTTTCTGAGGATAAAATGAGAGAAGGAGCTTTGCGAGGTTGGGAGGGAGTGTCAGATTCTCTGTTAGTGGCAAAGTCATTTGGTGCACTGTTTTGGAGGAGAATTTGGCAATACCTAAGTGAACGTAAAACATGACTTCCCTTTGCTGTTGAACTTCACTATTAAATTTTTTCTAATACAGTTATGCCCACATAGTTGTGCATAGAAAGAAGCACTTCTAAAAATAAATTAGAAACAACCTAAACATCAGTCATAAGAGATTTGGTTAAAGTGTAAACTCATGATGAAATAAATCTTACTCTTCATTAAAGTGAGAAGCTTGTGAAAAACACAATCTGTAGAACAGTATGTGGAGAATGATTTCATTTTTAAAAATATATACTTGTATGTATGTGCATATGCCTATATATCTAGAATATTTCTGGAAAATCAAGCTTCTACCAATCATTCTTCTGGAAAATGGGACTGAGGAGTGGTTTGGGGGATACATAGAGGTAGAATTTACACCCTATTGCGTGTGTAACAAAAATGTATGAGTAGCATCTATACCCTGATGTCACAGTGCTTAAGTGCTACAGCTGCTAACCAAAAGGTCAGCAGATCAGATCTGCCAGGTGCGTCCTGGAAATGCTATGGAGCAGTTCTAGTATATCCCATAGGGTCTCTCTAAGCCAGAATTGACTGGATGGCAAGCAGGTTTGGGTTGGTTTTTGGTTTATTACTTACATAAATTTTAAACACATTCAAAAAATTTTTTTAAAAAAAGTATATAGTTAGCGTTTTGAATGTTTTTGAACACAGGCTGCCTCAAGATACGTGAGTGGCAAAAATGACTTATGAGGTAGGTCCAGAGATAGGTCCCCGTTGTATGAAGTCATGCTTACACATTCCTCCTGAGTGGAGTTTTCCCTCCCTTTTCTGCTTTTGGAGCCTTGGTGGCGCAGTGGTTAAGAGCTTAGTTGCTAAAAGCTTGGCAGTTCAGACTCATCAGCTGCTCCGTAGAAACAGTAGAAGCTGTTCTACTTTGCCCTAAAGGGTCATTATGCATTAGAATCAACTTGATAGTTTTGTTTTTTCTTCCACTATCAAAGTGCTTTTTAGGAACTGCAAACTGTGCCATAGAAGGGGGGAGAGGAAGAAATTGAGTAAAGTTTACTCATGTGGAATTATGATGAAATACCCCAAAATGGTGACAAACAGTCCTTGTTAACAACCGTCAACCAAGTGGAGCATGTTATCTAGTTTCAACTGCCTTTTCTAACTGGCTGTTTCTGTGTGAGGCTGCCAATGCTGTTTTGAACTAATGCAAAGTCATTTCAACCACATTCAACTCCCAGCTAGACACTGCGAACATAAAGGAAGGAAACAAACAGACAAACAAAAAATTCACTGCTGTCCAGTCGATTCTGTCTCACAGTGTGCCCATGTGTTACAGAGTAAAACTGCTCCGTACAATTTTCTTGGCTGTAATACTTACTGAGTCGATTGCCAGATTTTTCTTCTATGAAGATGCTGGATGGATTTGAACTGCCAGCTTTGAGGCTAGCTGTGGTTGGAGCAGGCCAATAAGTTAGTTCCAACTCATAGCGACTGAATAGGACAGAGTAGAACTGCCGCATGGGGTTTCCAAGGAGTTACTGGTGGATTCCAACTGCCAATCTTTTGGTTAGCAGACAAACCGTTAACCATCAGACCACTAATGCTCAAAGGGAGCTTGAACCCCCTTCACAGCCCAGAAATGTTCATCTAAGGAGGAAAGTGCATTTTCTCATGCAGTTTACAATCCAGTTGGGGAAATAAATATTTAATCCACAAATTACAACATAGCCTGTTAATTGCAGTAAGGGAACTTGCACAAGACACAGCAGGAAACACCCACACTGATATTCCTAAGTGGAAAACATGTTTCTGTGTTAACGTCTTAACTGGGCTGAAGGAATCTACCATATTGAGATCACCCCATGCATTTCCCAGGGTGAGCTGTGCAGTGTTGTAAAATCAAACCCTAACAGTGGCAATGGTGGTCTTGGGGGAAGATAAATCACTGTAGAATTTTGTGGCTTCCCATTTATGAAATACATTTTTCATTCTGATAGGTTCCTTGCTTCTATTAACATTCTACTAAAAAATCAGCATCCTCTTGAGTAGCTTTTCAAATTAGTTTTTTCTTTTTTTTTTAATATAGTACAAGAGATGAACAATTGCATTTCGACTATTCACAAAAACTTCTTAGGAAATTTGGAGGATAAGGCTAGCATCTATCTATGAGTAAATAAGAGAGCTTTTAACATGCATTGTTGTAGACCACTTGAGTCTTCCTTTCCATTTTTGACTCTTTTTGTGTCCATTTAACGTTTATCATACACTGCGAATAAATCAGAGGCCCTGGTGGCTTAGTGGTTAACCCCATCCTCAGGAACATGTTACCGGCCAAAAGAAAGGGTACTCAGCCGTAGCTGGCAGGACCATATATATTAAACATGAATTCGAACGTCTGTTAGTATCCCAGAGTTTTCCAGAAGATGTTCACTGACGCTAACCAAAAGGTTAGCTGTGGGAATCCACCAAGGCACTCCTTGGAAATTCTATGAGGTAGTTGTTTTCTGTTCCATAGAGTCACTGGGAGTCAAAAGCCGCAACAAGTTTGTTTTTTTTAATGAATAAATTACCTGGAAAAGACAATAGATTTATGCATAGTAATTACGTATTGAAAGATACATAGATCTAGTAGATTAAACTAAGCAGAATAAAGCCGTTTTTTAGTTGTATTTATTTGACTTTTAATAAGCACTACACAGGTCGCCACGAGTCGAATCTGACTCGATGGCACTTGGCTTGGCACACAGATTTCTTTTTACTTAAGCAGCATAGTAGAAGAAGGGCAAAAGGAATGTGATAGATATCGCTAGAACTATGATCCACTGGAAAAACTGAATTAAAAAGAGCCCAAAAGTTGCATAGCAAATTTTTTGTGCAGCGGTTTCCTCTTGGAACACTTCAGGAAAAAAAAAAAAAAAAGCGTGCTTTCTTTCCAAAAGGCTTTGGAGTTAACCTTGCGCCATCTGGTGGAGCACGGTAGGCTCTGCATAGACGGCTGTTGCGTTGTAAAGCCCAAACCCCAAACCGTTGTTGTCCAGTTGATTCCTACTTATAGCGACCCTATCTGACCTCTCGGGTCACTATGAGTCGAACATGACTCCATGACAGTGAGTTTATAGGACAGAGTTTACAGAACTGCTCCACAGAGTTTCCGAAGAGCGCCTGGCAAATTTGAGCTGCTGACCTTTTGGTTAGCAGCCGTAGCACTTAACCACTACACCACCAGGATTTCTTACTACATTTTAGGGTAAGTCAAACGTCAGCTAACTCGTGGATATCCCTGGGATAGCAGCAGAAGTTCGAAATTCACGTTTAATACCTATGGTGCTACCAGCCACAGTTGAGTATCCTTTCTTTTGGCCAGTAGCCTTTTCCTATGAACAAGTTTAATCCTTTTTCTGTTTTCACTGCCGCAAAGAGGGCACAAATATAATTTTAAAAAACCCTGATGTGTGTCAGATACATCCTTTGCAAACCAATGGTACTTATGGGACAGTGGACAACTGGACCTCCCTTCAAACTTTTATTTGGATGGTATTATCTTCAGGGGAGACAAAAATGTAATCAGATAAACAGAATTACTAACGTTTATTTTTGTATATTTTTTCCTTCAGTCAATGTCTGGTAAGTAAATGTGTCTACATGAGGTTTATTCTGACAAACTCTCTGAAATAATAAAGAGGGAGATATGTTTTCGTAACGTGAGAAGAAATTGATAAAATAACAGATACCTAAAATACTAGGTTTTTGGAAAGCTTAACACTTGAACCTCTGGTTGGTAATTTATCTTTCTAATATGAGTAGCTAGACTAACTTTGAGATTATCTCATTGCCTAAAAATCTTACAGAATTCTATCACAGAGTGGGATGAACTGAAAGACTGTTTCATCATTATATACAAACATAATAAAATAAACAAGGCTGTAGAAAAATGCCCAAAGGTCCTTTCCTCATTGGCTGACCATGTGAAATTTTCTTTTCTTTTTCTTTTTTGGTCATGAGTTAACGATTTTGTGTTAGGTCTTGAAATTGCTGGAGCACTCATGAGGAAAACAAATGTAGATACTATTTCTGGGGTGAAGAATTTGCTATTGTTTCTTCTGTAGTTCTTTTATATTTCATGTTCATTGTGGTGCTTTGGAAACCGTGGTGGCTTCGTGGTTCAGCACTGTGTCTGCTAACCAAAATGTTGGTGGTTCACATCCACCAGGCACTCCTTGTAAATTCTGTGGGGCAGCTCTACTCTGACGTATAGGGTCACTATGAGTCAGATTTGACTCATTGGCAGTGGGTTTTAGCTGGTGCTTGTGAGAGAATGTCACCTGTGTTTCTAACCGTACTTGAAGCCTAGAAAAACGACAGTACTTCTCTTTTACTTAGCTTAGTTTAACATATTTGAGAAGAGGATTTGAAACACTGAATCTCTGTCTTACAAATAATGGTATCACACAGAAACTCCACTGGCAGGCAGTCAGCTGACATTTTCTTCTTTGATGGGAGAGGGTGATAGGTCAGCAGGAATGCAGAGGAGGAGAGGGTGCAGCGGTCCAGAGACAAGGGATGTAGCTGACAGCTTGCCATAGTCTTCTTAAACAAGATCTGTTGTGCAAAGAAGATCTGTTAACTCTCGCCTTTACTTCTCGTCTGTCACTGGGGTTGGCCGCTCTAACAGCTGCAGATGACAAGAGGAAGGCAACTGTGACGAAACAGAGCCCTGCATCACAGGGACACTTCTGTCGTTTTCCCTTTTCCTTTAACCTCAGCACTAGGTCCCATTAGAGAAGCCTTCCCAACACTGCTCTATCTCTGAGCTACTTTGATCCAGAAAACACTTGAGCTCCTTGTGACGTGGGGTAGACAGGAAATACGTGCTTCAATAGTCACAGGTGAAAACTTTCAAAGAAGACCATTTATGAGAGTGCTAAACTTACCTGATAGCATAATAGCAAATCAAAGTGTCATCAGTAACTTCTGTCACCACCAAGAAAACAACGGCTGTTGACAACTTTTAATATAAAGTCCCTTGATCTTGGAGGGCTCTTTGTTTCTCCAAGAGATACTGGGGATAGAAATGTGTCCCTTCCTTCACCAGATGCATACTTAGTACCTCCTGTAGAGCAATGCTAACTGGAAGGTTGGTGGTTCAAAACCACAAACAGTCTGAAAAAGAAAGGTGTAGCAGTCTGCATCCTGCTTCTGTCAAGAGTTATAGTCTTTAAAACCCTATGGGGCATTCTACTTTGTCCCATAGAGATGCTATAAGTTGGAATCAACTCGATGGCAGTGGGTGTTTGTTTCGTTTATAGAATTCTATCACATGGCTAAAGAGCCATGGTGGTGCAGTGGTTAAAACACACAGATGCTAACTGAAAGGTCGGCGTTTCAAACCCACCAGCTGCTTGTGGGAGAAAGATGTGACGGTCTGCTTCTGTAAAGATGACAGCCTTGGAAACTCCATGGGGCAGTTCTGCTGTGTCCTACAGGGTCCCTACAAAGTCAGGGTCGACTCAGCGACGATGGCTTTATGTGTCTGGGAATGAGTCTCTTGGTGGTACAAATGGGTAAACACTAGACAACTAGCCAAAATGTTCACAGTTCAAATCCACTCATAGACGCCTTGGTAGGCAGCCCTAGTGACCTGCTTGTGAAAGGAAACAGCCTGGAAAACCTCAGGGAGCAGTCCTGCTCTGCACACGGGGGGTTGTCATGAGCTAGAATGGACTCACGGCACCCACAACATGTGCCTAAAGCCAAGCCAAGCCTACTGCTGCCTAGTCAATTCCTACTCAGAACGACTCTACAGGACAGAGTAGAACGGCTCCAGAGAGTGTCTGAGGAGCACCTGGTGGATTTGAACTGCTCACTTTTAGGTTAGCAGATGTAGCACCGAACCACTGTGTCAGCAGCACTCCCGCCTGTGCTTGGGAGACGCTAAATACATAGCTGGTGAAGGAAAGGACAGATTTCTGTATTTGTCAGCAACTAACAATATTAACATGTACCTGGGAAAGGCCCCTGAGTAGTTCAAACAGTTTGCTCTCAGCTACCAATCGAAGGCTGGTGGTTGAAACCCACCTTGCAGCACTGGGGAGAAAAGGCTTTCCATCGAGATTATGTCTAAGAAAACCCTGTGGACCTCAGTTCTATTCCGTATGGGGTCACTTGCAACGGGTTTACTGTTTGGGTTGATGTGCCTGGGTGGCACATACAGCCAGTAGAGCCCTCTGAGAGGGGCCTCAGAAGAAAGTCCTGGTAATCTGCTTCCAAAAGTTCACAGCCACTGACATCCATATGGAATGCTGTTCTCCTCTGAAATGCATAGAGTTGCCTTTGTCAGAATTGACTCCACAGCCACTAGTGATGCAGTAAATGTACATGTATACTTCAGAGCAATACAGCTGCAACCTTGTCATGTATTGAATTGTGTTCCTCAGAAATTGGTGTGGCAATTTAGCTGTGCCGCGATTTCTGGTATTATGTTCTGTCCCTTCATTTTGTAAATCTTGCCTCTATGGTGTTAATGAGGGTAGATTGGGTGGCGATTGTATTGGTGTGGAGACTCCACGTGTAAGATTGTTTTGTGCCTTGAGGCCATCTCTTGAGATATAAAGGAAAGAAGCCGGCAGAGAGATTTGGGGACCTCATACCTCCCAGAAGCTGTGCTGGAAGCTGACGCCGTCTTTGGAAAGGACAGGGGTCCTTGCATCTCAGAAGCTTCTAGTCTAGGGGAAACTTGATGACAAGGACCTTACTTCAGAGCCGACAGAGAAAGCCTTCCACTAGAGTTGACACCCTTGATTTGGGCTTGTAGTCTACCAGACTGTGACAAAGTAAAATTTATCTTTTTAAAGCCATCCGGTTGTGGTATTTCTGTTAAAGCAGCACTAGATGCCTAAGATAGACCCCATAGAGCCTACAGTGAGATGTCTGTTTTAGAAAAACAGTACTTGCGGAGGGTAGCATAGGGACTGAATCAATTATATAGGAATTAGAAAAATGAGTTACAAAGAGCCAGGGGAATGCAAAGCTTGGGGATGGTATCAGTGAGGGAGGCGAAAGAAGAGACTTTCCTGAAATAGAAGGAGTAGAATTTGGAGATAGCGTGGATGTAAAAAGAACAGGCATAACCAGACCACTCACTAGTTTTATCCTCTCATTTACAGCCCGGAGAGTACAGTTGTTAAAAGCTCAGGTGTTAACCAAAAGATTAGCAGTATGAATCCACCAGCCACTCCCTAGAAACCCTATGGGGTGGTTCTACCCTGTCATACAGGATTGTGATGGGTCGGAATCAACATAACTGTAAACAATTAACTGGAGACAAGAGTACAAAGAGTAGTAGCAACTACATGCCTTTATGCTGTCCTTCTCTCCATCCCCCGGGCTAGACACTCTGAGTCGGGGCACTTTCCATTGGAATGCCCGAGGCCGACAGCTTCTTGGTGAGACTCAGTAGTGGTAGGTCGCTTCGCCAAGGATAATGTTCCTGCAATACGGGGAGTGACACAGCGGTAGGGCTGGGTTTCTGGGCACTTGTTCTTACAAATCACCTACAAGAACCTCCATCTGTGATCTCCTGAGAAGCTCCTTTTTCCATCTTCTGAGTATCAGAGATGTGGGTTTAGCTCTCACTGAATTGTATACAAAGAACAACTCAAGGTACCCTGGTGGTGCAGTGGTTAAGTGCTCAGCTGCTAACTGAAAGGCTGGCGGTTTGAACTCACTAGTCCAGAGAGAAACCTTGAAAACCCTATGGGGCAGTTCTACTTTGGAAACCCTATGAGGCAGTTCTACCCAACCCTATAGGGTTGTTTTAAGTTAGAGCTGACTCTATGGTAACCTTTTTTTTTTTTTAAGAGCCACTCAGTTCCCTGGTGGCACAAGCTGTTTGTGTTTGACTATTAACCTGAAGGTTAGTGATTTGAACCACCCAGCATCAGTGCAGAAGAGCTTGGTAATCTGTTTGAATAAAGGTAACAACTATAGCCAAGCAAACCCTGTGGGACAGCTCTACCCTGTCGACTCATTGACAGTGGCAACAGGGTCAGCTTTTCTTTTTTTTTTCCCCCCCAAAATAAGAGCCATTCAGAGCAATGGAGGCTCGATCGATTTATGCTACCTAGTGTGACAAACCCGCTGTTGCTGTTGAGTTGATTTCTGACTCTTGGCACTCTGAATAGGGTCATTATAAGTCAGAATTGACAGAGAGCATTGCGTTTGGTTTTGGGGTGACAAATTCATTAAGACTTAGGAACCCAGCCGTTTTCGTGGCTAGGTTGTATTCATCATTTCAGAAGTATCTCAGATGCATCATAAATTTTAAACAAAACCAAAATCAATATACAGAAATAAATATGTTCAGTGTAGTTTTCCTTTGTTTTTATGTCTTTCACAAGGAGCTAGTTACATCAATTCTTCAGAAAATTCGTCCCCATAATTGAATTGTTCCTAATTTTCCTGTTATTGCCTCACCAGTTAACATTATTGCAAATAAAATACTGAGAATCCCCCTTACAAGTACTAAGTGTTATCCACATTTGCAGGTAGCCAAAAACAATATAGGGATTGATGAATGAGAGCCTGCAACTTCTGTTTTCACACCCAGATTTTCCCAGAAAAATTGCTTGTTCAGCTTACCTGACATTCACTAAGTATATGCCTGTCCAAGTAACTCTCAAAACAAACAAACAAACAAACAAACCCTTTGGGGTTGAGTCAATTCTGACTCATAGTGACCCGATAGGACAGAGTAGAACTGCCTCATATGGTTTCCAAGAAGCACCCAGTAGATTTGAACTGCCGACCTTCTGGTTAGCAGCCGTAGCTCTTAACCACCATGACACCAGGGTTTCCAAGTAACTCTTGGGCTTCGTGATTTCCAAGCCAGACTCTCCCATCTTTGACTTTGTAAGAAACATACTGAAGTTGCCATCTAGCAATATAATAAATCTTTATTTCTGTTTATTATTTATTAGTTTGGTTCATAAATAAAGTCTTATGCTCTTTTACTATTGTGCATGAGTTAGACATCTTAAGCTAGTCTCAGCAGCTTCCCCAAATTCCTCCACCTACATGTACATATATTACCATATCCATGTTCCCCACTTTCATGATGATCTAGTGCACATTTTAGAGTTCTGTAGCTATGGTTGCTAGCAGAGTTCCAAGTATGTGGACATTAATGTGGCTTAAAATTGTACAGTCAGGGTGTCTTGAAAGTATTTAATGGAAAATTATGACTTGGAAAGATAAATTGATTTTGGTCAATAAGATGAGGATATGATTGTCTAATTGGGATATGGACATACAGGCAAGTCAGAATCATTGTATAAAAGCTTCAGTTGTTATGAAGTCTTGAATTAAGTAGAATTTACAACATTAAATACAATGGTGCAAGAGGGAAAGGGAAATATTATGGTCAACAAGACACAGAACTAGCATTCTAGTAAAAGGCATGGTAATTCTCCTTAAATGAGGGGTTAAAAAAGAGCAGTAAAAAGGTGGTTATAATTCTGAGCAGCATAATTAAGGAAGGCTTCATGGAGGAGGTGACACTAAAGCAAGCTTTTTAAAGACAAAACAAAACAGATTATCAAGTCAGATAGACTCTGACTCATAGTAATCCCCACATGTGTCAGAGTATAACTACTCCATAGAGTTTTAAGTGACTGATTTTTCGGTGGTAGATCGCTGGGCTGTCTTTCAAGACACCTCTGGGTGGATTCGAACCTCCGGCTTCTCAGTTGGCAGCTGTGTCTCTTGTTTGCTCCACCCAGGCCTGGGTAAGAATTAAGTCAGATGACGAAACAGCACAATTTTCACATCTAAGTCAGAGATAATGAAGGGCTAAAGTGGGCTGCAGGGACTTGAGAAAGAATCACAAGTTGTTGAGGCAGTGACTTATAGTTACATAGAACTATAATGTGGGTATTTATGATTATATTTTCATCTGATTTCAGAGGTTATCAGAAACTAATTCTGTGTGCCAGGAATAGCAAAGACAAGATTATAAACATGATTTTAGGTAATTCTATTTAGCTTTATATTTTGTAATTTCATATGGCAAAACAGAAAGATCTACCCATAATACTGAGTAATTTTCTGGTCTCCAGTGATTCTATGAGAAGTTATAGTTTCACATAATTGCATAGTACTCATTACGAACATTGATTTCCTTCAATTTTTTAAACTGAGTAACCGCTAATTGCTTTCTTCGCATGGAGTTCCCAGGTATAAACATCAATGGTTGTCCTCGTCTCATCAATAATGTTCATTGTCTGGCAGTGAACTAGACCCACAAGTATTTTCTGAAGCTCTTTCTTTAGGTTCCTCTCACTGCGTTGGAAAGACTAGCACCAAGAGTAAGTCCTTCTTCTGGAATGCAGTCTTCCTATGATTTTACCCCTCTTGCTGGATCTTCTTGATTCTTGTTTTGCAAATTTCCTGTGTATCACTTTAGATTTAAAGTCCACGAAGACGTTTATAGGATCAAGGCTTGAGATTTGGAGGGCTCTGTGTACTTCTAGGGAAAGCCTGGTAGCTGCTTCAGTGCTATGTCTGCTAACCAAACAGTTTGAATCCAGCAGGCGCTCCTTGGAAACTCAATGGGGCAGTTCTACCCTGACCTGTAGGGTCATCGTGAGTTAGAATTGACTCTACAGCAGTGCGTTTGGCTTTGGTTTATGTGTTCTAGTAGCTCTCATGGCCCAGTGGTTAAGAGCACTTAGCTGCTAACCCAAAGATCAGCACTTTAAATCTACCAGCTACTCCTTGAAAACCCTTTGAGGTAGTTCTACTCTGTCCTATAGGGTCACTGTGAGTCAGAATCAACTCAACAGCAACGAGTTTGGTTTTTTGGTTTATGTGCTCTTTCAGAGGTTGATGGAATGCATGGTTGTCCCATATAATTAAGGTTCTATCTAACAAATCCATAGATAAATACATGTTAATGAGAGTAGACAATGAAATGATCTTTCACCAAGACCATTATGATATAGCATAAGGGAAAAAAAAATATAGAATGCTGCCAGTAAATATTGTCTTAGGGTGAATGCTAAATCAAGATTGTGTTTGTAAGATCTTTTGTTAAAACTTTTAAAATGATTAAGCTGCCTACCATTGTTTTGTTGAGTGCATTAGGTCAGTTCTGGCCCATAGTGACCTTCTGTCAATGGAACAAAAACCTAAAACACTGCCCAGTCCTGCCCCATCCTCTCTCTCTCTCACACACACACACACACACACACATACACACACACACAGAAAATGCCATGAAGTTGATTTCCACTTGTAGTGAACCTATAAGACAAGGTAGAACTGTCACACTAGTTTTCCAAGGAGTGGATAGTGGATTCGAACTGCAAACATTTCGGTTAGCAGTTGGTTTCTTAATCACTGTGCCACTAGGCCAACAATCTGAAGTTTTTACTTAGTGAAAGAAACTGTTCAATACTGCACAGTCTCATCCTAGTTGAAGCACCAGTGGCAGAGTGCTCAGTAGCTCAGCTGCTAACCAACAGGTCAGCAGTTCAAACCCACTAGCAGCTCCTTGGAAACTCTATGGGGCAGCTCTACTCTGTCCTATAGGGTTGTTTGATGGCAAATTTTCCCCCCTTATCCTAGGGTCGCCATGAGTTGGATCCAACTCGACGGCACTTGGCTTGGCTTGGCTTATCCTAGTTATTTGCATTTTAATCTTCTTGTCTTTAAATGTACAGTTTAAGCCTTTGTATTCTCTTATATACATTTGAGGTAAAGAGTGATTAGGAAGATTATGGGTGTCTGAAGAGTGTCTATTTGCCACTGACATCCTGTGATAAGTCAATTTACCTCTGAGTGGTAGGACAGAAAGAGACAAGGGATGGAGGTAGGTAACATTCCTGGTGCCCAATATCTCACATGCGTTGTGGTGGCGCGTAAGGAGCCTGAGTGGCGCAGCAGTTATGCACTCAGTGACTAGCCAAGAGATTGGCGGTTTGAAGCCACTGGTTGCAAGACTGGCAGTTTGAATCTATTGAATGCTTCACAGGAGGAAGACGTGACAGTTCGTTCCTGTCAAAATTATAGCCTGGGAAATCTTATTCTGTCCACCACACATTTCTTGGAAGCCCTGTGCGGCAGGTCTACCCAGTCCTGTAGGGTCACTATGAGTTGGAATAGACTTGACAGCAATGTGTTTGTGTTTTTTTGTTTGACGATTGTTTTTTCTTTTCCTCTGAAATACTTCTCTAACCACAGAAAACTACTTACAGTAATTCCTAGAAAAATCCTTTAATTTGATATGCAGATGGTTATACTGTATATTGAATGGAGTTCAGTTTTAAATTTCTAGGTTTTTCTTCACTAAGGACTTTGGTGAAAATCCTTTACCAAGAAAAACACTTCCCTAGCTTTGATGGCTGATCAAAGTTCAAATTGGCCAGGCACTCCCTGGAAATGATACGGGGCAGTTCTGTTCTGTCTCATAGAATCATTATGAATGAGAATCAACTTCATGGTAACTTTTTTTTTTAAACCTGTTTTGAAACATAATCTTTTTGTGAAATGTAATTCATGACCTCTTTCTGAGAAGGTAGTAACATTCCTAATGAAGCACTGAGGATCTTTTTGTCTTTTGTTTACCAAAGGTTATCTAAATTTTCTTTATTTAAAAAAAATGCTGTTAAAAAAAAAAAAAAAAACAGTTGCTGTGGAGTCTACTGTGAGTCATGGAGTAGAACTGTGCTCCATAGGGTTTTGATGGCTATGATCTTTTGGAATTAGGTTGCCAGGCCTTTCTTCCAAATCTCTTCTGGGTGTATTTGAACTGCCAATCTTTAGATTAGTAGCTGAACACTTTTCCCTTCACATCATCCAGGGACTACTAAAAATGTCATCAAAACCAAACCTTTTGGTGCTGAGTCAATTCCAACACATAGCAACCCTGTAGGGTGAGGTATAAAACTGCCCCCTAAAGTCCCCAAGGAATGCCAGTGAATATGAACTGCTGAGCTTAACCAGTACACCACCAGTTTCCAAAGATGTCATTACCAAAGCTAAAATCTTTAAATTAGCCTCCTAGTAGCAAAGTTGTCACCAGACTTATGCCTATATATGTGAATACCAACACTGTAACCAAATACACGACTGTTCTATCAATCTTCTCCGTTAATCATAAACGGATTGACTTCTCTCTGTCTATGTGGTGGCTCTGTAAGTTTTTGTCTATTGAAATTGATTTTGTGTGTGGGCAGGGTTTGCTTCTACATAGGGATAAAACAAGTGTGGGTGTTTTCTTCTAGGCCTTTCAACTGAAAGGACAACTCACGACTAGGGTCAACCTAAGAATAGAGCCGTCCCCACTGGGCAGAGCCCAGGACGCTGGGACACCCTCAGTCCAACATCACTGAAGCCCTTTTTCTGACCGCAGAGTCCCAGGGTTGTCCTTTTTCCATTTCATGCCCCATATTGTCCTGTGCAAGCTAAAAATCACACTTAGTTATTGCAGGAAATCAGAAACACAGAAACTAATAACTTCTTTTTGGGGGGAAACTGATTCTCAAAGAGGTTAAGACAACTGCCTAGAGTCGTAAGACTAGTAAGTAAAAAAGGAAGATTCTCACTGCACATCTTTGTACACAAGGTTGTTTCTATACAAAGGATGATGTGCACACCAGCAGCATTGGCACCTCCCAGGGACTGCTGAGCAGTGCACAATCTTAGGCCCCAGTATACAATGCTGATTCAGGATCTTCATTTTAATAAGATTGTGAGGTGATTTGTATGCATATGAACCTTTGGGAAGCACAGAAGGTATAATACACAGTAAAGTATGAAGAAGCCCTGGTGGTACAATGGTTAAATGCTTGGTTGCTAGCCAAAGGGTCGGCAGTTTGAACCCACTCACTGGCTGCATGAAGACCTATGGTGATCTGTTCCCATGAAGATTGTGGTGGTCGTTGCTCTGACTCATAATGACCCTATGTCTAACAGAATGAAACATTGACCAGTCACATGTGATCCCCACAATTGTTGCTATGCTTGAGCTCATCATTATGGCCACTGTGAAAATCCATCTCGCTGAGGGTCTTTCTCTTTTTTTTGGCTGACCTTCTACTTTACCAAGCATGATATCCTTCTTCAGGGATTGACCCCCTCCAGAAAACATGCCGAAGACTGGTCCCTCTTGATGACACTTTCCAAACTTGAGGGGGCATTTCTACTGTGTCACATAGAGTTGCTGTCAGTTGGAATCAATTCTACAGCACCCCACAACAACTGTGGAGTGATGAATAACTTAATATGGCTCTCTAGGCATGGTCTCCGTGATGCACCGGGCAGTTTCTTGTACTGTGGAAACTTGTGTGTTGCTGTGATGCTGGAAGCAACGCCACCAGTATTCTAACATCAGCAGGGTCACCCCTGGTAGACGGGTTTCTGCTGAGCTTCCAGACTAAGACAGACTAGGAAGAAGCACCCAGCAGTCCACTTCTGCCTTTCTTGTAAACATATGGACACAATCCTATTACTGATAGCTCTGTACTTCAGGATAGATCCTGAAAGCAAGAGATGGCTGTAAATCAGAGCTGACTCTGTGGCACCTAGCAACAACAACAAGCCATGGTCTTTCTGACTCACACACTGTAATTGAATGGGATTATGCAAATAACATGTATGGAACCTGTGACGGCTGAGACTCTGCATCACTTTAGCTAGCTATAATTCTAAGTATTGTACGGTTGTCCTCTATTTTGTGATCTGATGTAATTATCCTAATTGCTCTCCATTTTTTTGTTATAAATCCTTACCTCTATGTATTAATGAGGCCAGATTGGTGTGAGTTTTATCCTGAGTCACAGCCTTGCAGGAGGGCATGACCTAAGTCCCACTGTTATACAAGCTATGCTCTCTCCTGGGGTGTGACCTGCATCCAAGGTATATGCATGGATGCCCTCATGGGGCTCTCTTTCTCTCACTTTGGATGCCCCATCCAATTCTTAATCATTTAGCCTTCAGTTCTGAGGACTTGAGCCAGTGGCCTGCCATCTGGCCTGCCATTATTTACCGACTTCTGCAGCATAGTGAGGTGGAAGCCTATTATCTGACTATATTTGCCAGCTTCCACAGCTTTGCAAGCCAGCAACCTGTGGGTCTGACTTTCCAGTTTGGGTTTGTCAGTCCCCATAGCCGTGTGAGTTGGGAGAAGCCTATGCCTGGCCCACAGATTTGAGACTTGCCAGCCTCCACAATTACATAAACTATTCCTTTGATATACCTTGTGATTTCTGTAAGACATTGCAGCAGGTAAGAGAACCCAAAGAAGGGAGGGAGAATATTGAACAAAGGGGGTATAGTTGATGTCAGTGATGATGGAGTGGTACAGCATTTGGAAAAGCTGGACATGGTTTACCTCTGCCTCACAGGAACTGCTTTGTACTTATCCTTATAAAAGCAATTAATCATTTAACAATAAACACGTAGTTAATTAAAAAGAAAAAAGGCATGAAGAGCATAAAAGAAAAATACAAAAGTATGTAGAATAGAAAAATAGGGACAACATTTGGAGCCTTAGTGCATGGCATAAACGGACAACCAAGCATTACTAGCAGTGCACAAACACTAGAAGAAAAAATAGATAACCCAAAACTCATCAAAATCAAACTTTTAGCCTCATCCAAAGAGTTTATCTGAAGAGCAAAATCACAACCTAAAGACTGGGAAAAACATTTTGGCTGTAACAAATCTGATCAGTGGCTAATCTCCATAATCTGTAAGATATTGCAAGAGCTCAAAAACAAAAAGACAAATAACCTAATTAAAAAATGAGCAAAGGATCTGATTAGGCGCTTCAGCAAAGAAGACATGCAGGCAGCTAACAGGTACATGAGGAAATGCTCACTATTATTAGCCATTAGAGAAATCCAAATAAAAAATACTAAGATACCATGTACCCCAGCAAGGCTGGCATTAGTCTAAAACCAACAAAATCTTAAATGTTGAAGAGGCTATGGAGAGACTGGAACTGTTCTACAGTACTGGTGGGAATGTAAAATGGTACAATCACTTTGTAAATCGATTTGGCACCTTCGTAAAAATTTAGAAATAGAAATACTATATGATCCAGCAATACTATTACCTGAAATACGTCCTAAAGAAATAAGGGCTGCACATGAATAAATACATGTGTACTAATATTTATTGCAGAATTGTCTCTGTCATGGACTAAACTGTGTCCTCCTCCCCAAAATATGTGTAGCCATGTGGCTGGGCCATGACTCCTAATATTTTGTAATAGTCCTCTATTTTGTAATTTTCCTGTGCTGTATGTTAAAGAATTAGAGTGATAAATCCCTTCATTTGATTACCTTCCTGCTCCACTGTAAAGGGCGTTTCCCTGGAGCATGGGTTGCCCCACCCCTAATCCTTTCATCCTACAAGAGACAAAAGGAAAGAGAAGCAAGCAGAGAATTGGGAACCTCACACCATCAAGAAAGCAGCACTGAGAAAGGAAAGTGTCCTTCAGACCCAAGGTTTCTGCACCAAGATGCTCCCTGGACAAAGACTGATGCAATACTGGACTTTCCTCCAGAGCTGACAAGGGGGACAACCTTCCTCTGAATTTGGACTTGTGACCTACCAATTGTGCAGGAATAAATCTTCCTTTGTTAAAGCCATCCACTCATGGTATTTCTGTCAGAGCAGCACTAACTGACTAAAGCAGCCTCCAATAGAAAAAAGATGCCCATCAGTAGTTGAATGAAGAAACTATGGTATATTCACACAATGGAATACTCTGCAATGGTAAAGAATAACAATGATCTTGGGAAATGTATCATAACATGAATGAATCTGGAAGACATAGTGAGTGAAATTAGTCAGTTGTATAAGATCACTATTATATACTGATTACAAAGTAGATAGGGATTGCATTTGGTGAAGGGACTGATAGCATGCAGTAAGTGGAAGGCCAGCACAGCTGGACTAAACCAAAAACTAAGAGGTTTCCTAGACATAACTCAACACTTCAAAGGACAGAACAGCAGAGGCAGTGGTCTTGGCACGGTTTCCGGGAACATCTAGGCTAATTGGCATAACTGAGACTTTTTGTTTGTTTATTTGTTTGTTCAAGAAAATGTTTTGCAGCTTTGGTGATGGCATCCAGGATCTTAGAAGCTAGAAAATGGCCATTTAAATAGCATCAATTGATCCCAACCCACCTGAACCAGAAGAGAATGAAAAATATCAAAGACATAAGGAAAATATGAGCCCAAGAGGCAGAAAGGGCCCTATATTATAGAGCTATATCATCATGAGACCAGAAGAACTAGATGATGCCCAGGCCCACCAGTGACTGCCCTGCCAGATAATAAAGCATACAGTCCCTGATGTATCGAGAAAAATGTGAATGTACAGAACTAGAACTCTGTTGAAAAGACCAGACTTGATGGTCTGACAGACTGGAGAGTTTCTGGAAGGCATGGCCTGTAGACTCTCCACTAGCCGAGGTTTGAAGCTATTCCTGAAGCTAACACTTTAGACAAAGATTGGACTGGGTTATAAGACATAAAATAATATTCACTAAGAGAGTGTTTCTTGGCTTAAGTATATACATGAGGCTAGCTGAGGAGCTACTGTCCAGAGGAAAGGTGAGAGGGCAGAGGGTGGTGGGACCTGGTTGAATGGATATAGGATATACAGGGCAGGAAGGAGGGGTGTGCTGTCAGGGGGTGGGGAGAGCAGCTAGAGTAACAGAGCAGTGTGTGTGCAGATTTTCATCTGACAAATTAACTTGCATTGTAAACTTTCACTTAAAGCACAATAAAATATTTTTTTAAGTATGTAGTATATGTCAAGAAGTTCTAGCATTAAGACAGCTAGAAGAAGAGACAGGCAATGGAAGAGAAACAATACAAAAAGAATAACAGACAATAATTTCTCTGCATTAAATCTCAGACTGAAAGGATTCATTGAGTGATATTAAAGGGCAGATAGTAAGAACAACTCAAACCTGGATCAATGGCAGACATATTTCCAAACACTTAGGATACAGAAAGAAATCAAAGCAAACAAAAGAAAAACAGTTAAAGCTTCCAGAGGGAACAACACAGCACAATGGAATGAGAAGCAGATACATAAATTGTAAGAACAGGGATTAATATACAAACAATAAGGGGAAATATATTTGAACCTAGCATTTTATACTCAATTTATTAATCAAAGATGAGTAAAATAAACATATTCTTGACATTAAAGTTGATTTAGTCAAATTTTCTAGTGACAGATCTTGGCATTGTCTCTGTCAGAATTAAGCAGCAGTGGACTTGGCTTTTGGCTGGCTGGACTTATTTAAGGGTTTCAGAGCCTCTGGGAGGGCCAGAGAACTAGTGAAACCAGAAGTCTGAAAAGCATAGTTTTTCTAACAACAGGGGGAAACCGAGGCTGGGGTCTGAAAGGCTTTGTTTCAGAGCCATCATCTGGGGCCCCATGAGAAATACAACACTCACATTCCACAGGGCAAATGGTGATACTAAGAGAGTAATGTAACATTAACAGCCGGACACAATCTTAAGAAAACAACATCATTCTCTGTTTTACAAATGTTATGCTTTAAATGTATGAGTTAGAATGTCCCTGGGAAAAGAACAACAGAACAGTCAAGGCAAATCCGACAACTGCTTGTATTTTTGAGGTTTCTTCAGATTGCTAAGCTGGACCAGATGATGCAAGGCATGAGCACTCCTTCCCTGATAAGGACTGAAAAGGAAAACCTTGAAACACAGACCTTGAGACACAGACTGCTTTGCTGAACTCTTCCGCCTCATTCCTCATGATTATCTCACCCTAGCACCTGCATGTAACTTTCCCTTTATAGGCCCCTCCAGTCAGGCTGGAGACAGGCAGACTTTGGAAGAAATATCCCCTCTGCCACCTTTGTGTAGCTGGCACACAAATAAAACCTTTGATTGCTCACCCAGGCACCTGTCTCAGAGATTGGATTCATGGCAGGTGGCATGAACTCCAGTGTTTTCCCACTAACACTGGGGTAGTAGACCACACAGCGAGGAACAATGCAGGCAGAGGCAGAAGCATTTAACCCAACCAAGCACAAAGCCAGCAAAACCCCGTAACTGTGTCTGTTTGCTATCCACCAGCTATGATGCTAAGAACAAACATGAGCAGTTCTGCCAAATTTCCCCTGATGATCAGCTCTCTGCACACAGCCACTACTTCTCGTTTCAAAGTGCAGCCTCTGATCCACCAGACTGAGGTTGCAAAGACCCATTGCTTATGGGAGATTGGGAACATAATCTTGAGTATAACAGACTGTACAGAGCAGAAAGACAAACTAGAGGAGGGATTGATTGAAGCTGAGTGAGTTAGTCTATGGTGCCTGCCACTTAAAAGGCTCAAAAGACTTCACACTTCATGAACACTCCCTGAAAGAGTTATTAGCGGGTGTACTCAAGCAAGAAAAGACTTGAAACCAAAATGAAAAAGAGGATTGTAAGAAGAATGGTGATAAAAGAAATTAATGTTTAAAGTGTGTATAAACAAGTAACAAAAACAACAACAAAAAGGTATCTAAAGTTCCAGGAGACACTGAAATGTGAAAGGGGTGGATGGGTAGGATACAGAAAGAAAATAAAACAAACAAAAGAAAAACAGTTAAAGCTTCCAGAAGAACCAAAACAAAGTGACAATGGAACGAGAAGCAGATACATAAATTATATGAAGAATATGGAGTAAAAACAAACAAACAAATACTTTTGTCAAGGCAATTTTGACTCGTAACAACCCTGTAGGACAGAGTAGCACAGCTCCATAGAATTTCCAGGGAGTGCCTAGTGGATTCAAACTGCTGGCCTTTTGTTTAGCAGACATAGCACTCAACCACCAAGATTTCCCTGGAGTAAGATAGTGGAGTTGAATTCTTGTTCCTATCTTCCTTAGAGAGAAACTGTTGGTTCTAATTAATTTTAGACATTTTTAAAATTATATTCACAATTAAAATTATGTTTCGGTATGTGTACTGAAAAATGTAAGGATGATCCCAATGAAAACAGAAATGACATGTACAACTTTCAGACAAATTCAAGGAAATCCTGTCTATATGCACACAAATTCCATCAGCTCCAGAACAGATAAGTAAATTGAAAAGAAAACTAGAAATTATGGCAAATTGAATACACAAAATAAGAAAGAATAAATCTAAACATCCTGGAAATCACAATAAATGTTAGTGGGTTAAATTTCTGTATCAGAAAATTGATGTATAGGTCATAAAAACATCTCTCTTTTCTAACTAAATGATCACTGAAGTTTAAACATGAAGGGATCTATAGAGAAATATGAGGCAGTTGTTTTCAGAAACAAAGCCTAGTTAGTAATTCAAATAGTAGTAGACAAAAGAAATTCAAGTTGAAAAGCACTACATGGAGAAAAACTTGACAGTTCATATTGATTAAAAAAACAAAGTCTGCCAAGAAGATCTGAGCTTTTATGGCCTCAACAGTACAGTTTCAAAAGCTCAAAACTAGCAAAAATTTATAAAAAATTATAGTACTCAGAATTCAAATAGGAAAAACTAATATACAACATAGCAGGAATATTTTACAAATAATCTATGTAGGGGAACATGTAGCAAGTGACAGACATGCAGAGCTTGAAGTAAGAAAGAAAAAAAAAGTAAACAGAACAAAGTCTTAAGCAGAGATAGGCTATGTAGATTTGCACACAAAAATGTCTAATTGTAGCTGACCTGGTCCAAGAAAACTTGGACCTCCCAGAAGAGATTAGCAGCTCTTGAACATTGTGGGAAGAAACAGACATCATCAGTGAGAAGGAATTAGAAGTTTACATAAAAACCCCACTGTACAGAACTTGTATCATGTCATTTCCACTTATGCCTTAGGTAACTTGTCATTGTTTGTTAGCAACAACAACAAGTGTACTTGAAAATTCTAAAAAAGAAAAAATTAACTGAGATGTCACTAAACTCAGTGTGTCTTTGCTGTACACCCCTAAGAATAACAGATGCAAGAGTGATAAGTGTGCTTTTGTTAGGCCCTGTCAAGTAGGTTCTGACTCATAGCAACCCTGCATACAACCAAATGAAACACCACCTGGTCCTGAACCATGGCCATAATAACTTTTATTTCTCGAGCAAGAAAGGAGATAGATAAGAGTCTGTTTTTAAAGATGTCTCAAAATATTGTGCAATAACCAGAGTTTTTATGCACTCAAAAGGGGATCGTATGTCTTCATACAGAAGGAAGTATTAGGGGGCATGCATAATTAGATTTGGGCTTGGCTGACACGTGTGCACCCTGGTCTTATGTCATTTTTGTCAGCACAGTCACAATGGTTCAGAGATGGAGGGTGTGCCTGCTACTGCCACCCCAGGAAGGTTAGACTCTGAAAGAATAACTTGTGGCCCAAACCAAGCCCAGTGCCGTCAAATCAGGTCGGACTCATGCTTTTGGTTAGCACATGTAGCGCTTAAACTGCTACACCTCCACAGTCTCCAGCTTGTTGCAGAAGTTACTAAAAACAAACCTAACAGCCCATCACAGGCTGGTTTGTGGTTATTCATTTGCTACAGTTTCATAGTTAGTGAATATCTGACAATGAGTAAAGGATCTGAGAAAGATCTCCTAAATATTTCATTGTTGTTATCTGTTATGATGAATCTGTAGCTTCAGGACTCCAAATAAAGAAGAGAAAAATAAAAGAGAGTATTAGGAAAGCGAGCTGGAGCCATGCTACTGAAATGACTTTTGCACTACTTTCAGAGTCTTCATTTTCATTTTAGACCATATGAACCAAAAAATTAAAGATGGGCCTTTGGGGCAGCCATTACCCCTCCAGCAACTTGTCCCAGTGAGTTAATTCAGTTCTGTACCATGAGGCAGGCACACCTCTGTGGCGAGCTGGCCCCACACCCCCCGAGCGGCCGCACCCCAAAATGGCGCCTTGGCTTGTAGCCACACCCAGACCCAGAGACCTTAGAGCAGTAAACATCTTGCCTGCGCATGCCTGGGACATGCCCTAGCCCGTACGTGGGCCAGTAGTGATTGGCTGATTCATTCCGTATATAAGTGGAACTACTGAAAATAAACGCTCTCTCTGCTTGAAGACCAGAGGACGTGGTGTCGGTCTGTTGCTGTCACTCCGCTGCGGGTCGGTATCGGGGGGATAGCGACATCTGGTGGCCCATACAGGGAGCCCCAACGGGACCCCAACCCTCCTCTGGCCCGATCTACAGTGCTGGTAAGAACCCCTGGGAGGGGCAATTTCAAAGACCCCTGGGAGGGGCAATCCTATGAAACCCTAAGAAGGGCAATTGGAAAGATCCCTGGGAGGGACAATCAGCCCCAAGGAGGGGTAGTCTAGACTAAACGCCGGAAAGGCTTCGGGGACGCCTGGAGCCGTTAGGCACAGCACCAAGAAAATGGGGAACCAGCCCTCTGCTGAACATCTACTAACTGCCTGTAAAAGCCTGCTTAGACAGAGGGATATTGGATTAAAGCAACAGACGATTGAGCGCTTCCTCTCCACAGTGGAAGAGGTGGCTCCCTGGTTCTTAGCTTCGAGCCATCTTACTGTTGCAGCCTGGAACAAGTTAGGGGCAAATCTAACTAGAGTAGATACACAAGGCAACCTGCCCCCAGGAGTAATGAGTATTTGGATTCTGATTTTAACTTGTCTAGAGGATGAGTCAGGAGTATTTCAAAGGGTGTTACAGACAGGGCAATCCGCGTTAGAGCGAATTCAAGAAGAGCGCTCTCAGCAGGGCAGCGCCTGTGGCGAGGAAGAGCCGAAGGAAAGTGAGCCTGAAAGTGAGTCAGAGGCAGAAGAGGAAGTGGAAAAGGTTGTGTGCCATTTTGGGCGTCTCCGCCCCATTTCCGCACGGCCCTCAGCGCCTGAGCCGCCTAAAAAGCCGCCAGACGTGGGTGGGGGTAACCCCCCACCCTATAATCCTTATGCCCGGTGCGAGGCGTGGCCTGATACAAGGCCCAAAGCGTCAGCTAGAAGTTTTTGCCCCGAGGTCTGGAGAGAGGTACCCCATGCTATGGGTGCTTTTCCTGTTTTTCAAACTCAGCAAGGGCAACGGTATCATGAAGTCTTAGACTGGACAACAGTAAAGGGGGTGGCTGAGGCAGTAAGAACGTATGGCGTTGCCGCCTCTTTTGTGGTGGCTTCCTTAGAAAACCTACACAGGTATGCCATGACTCCGAATGACTGCCGAAATCTCGCTCGTGCCTGCCTAACTTCTGGGCAGTACCTAGATTGGAAATCCCTGGTGATGGAGTTTGCTACCGAGCAGGCAGTACGCAATGCCCATAATGGCCAGCTAAATGGCCTGTACAAATATCCCAGCAAGTGCTTAGAGGGCTGGGCTATGCAGAGACCCCAAAAATGAGTTCGGCTGAGCTTCATTGGCTAGATGAGGAAGGACACGCAGGACGGTTTCAGCCATATGTCCTAAACACCCCTGTCACGTTGTGGGGACGAGACGTGCTTACAGAGCTTAACCTACATCTCACAAACGAACAACTTTATAGCCCTCAGTCCAAAGCTATTATGGCTGATATGGGGTATATCCCCAGCTTTGGGCTGGGCAAGCATGCTCAGGGCTGAACCAGCCCTGTACCAACTTCCCCACACTCCAAAAGAGAAGGATTGGGTTTTTCACAGGGGCCACTGAGGCAATAAAAATCAAATGGAAATCAGAGCAGCCTGTCTGGGTACCTCAGTGGCCCCTTCCAACACAAAAATTACATGCTGCCATGGAACTCATTGCAGAACAGCTAGCTTTGGGGCATCTAAAAAGATCTAACTCGCCTTGGAATACTCCTATGTTTGTCATACGGAAGAAATCGGGACAGTGGAGACTGTTGCATGACCTCAGAGAAATTAATGCTACTATGGAGGTTATGGGGCCTGTGCAGAGAGGCTTACCAGTACTCTCTGCTTTGCCACAGAACTGGCCCGTTATAGTAATAGACATCAAAAATTGTTTTTTCTCCATCCCACTGCACCCTGAAGATACCTCTCGATTTGCCTTTACTTTACCATCTATCAATCATGCTGCCCCTGACAAACGCTATGAGTGGGTAGTCCTTCCACAAGGCATGGCTAACAGCCCAACCATGTGCCAACTGCTCCTGCTGGGGGTGACCCTGGGGAAAGCAGTGACTGAACAATACCAAGAAAATCAGGATAAGTACCGGTGGAGGTTGTTAGATGTCCTACCCCTTCCCCTACCTATGCATCATACTGCTTCCGTCTTTCCCCGCATATCCACAACCAGTAGCTCACTTGAGCTACCTTTCCTAAAACAACAAGCTGACTTTGCCCCTGAACTGCGCCCCCTTAATATAAGCTTTCAAGGTTTTTTGTGTTTTCATATACTCACTAATTTTAGTTCAGAAGTTAATAGCTCTGACTACAACCCCAGTTGCATTACCCTGTATAATCAGTCTGCTGGATGGTTTGATACCCCTAGCAATAGTAGCAACCCTCGAACAAAATGGTACCCTCCTGCAAGGCCAAATACCGCTCGGGGTACCTAAAGCCAATGGCAGCATCCCCTCACAGCCTCAATGGGCCCCCAAATGCAAAAGCACGCGGGACTGGCCTAGTCTCTGGACAGGTTGTCAGAGCCACCGCCTCCAGTGGACAGTAAAGCCTTACTCTACTCTCTCCCCAGCTCAGCTATACTTGGCAAAGACCCTATATCCTACACCAATTCAACCTGTTTTAACTAGATTACCCCGATATGTCCCTTGGCCGGTCGGGCGACCCTCTTACGCCCAGCTCTGGCACAAGCCTCGACCTTGTCCAAGGCTCCCTAGCGCATGTGGTGCAGCTGGGCTGTGAGTGGCGGTTCCCTGGCCTCTGTGTTACTTCTGTGCAGTTTAACAATATCTCTCGCGCAGCTAGTCTCTCCAGACAACTGTCTCGTCAGCTACTAGGCAACTGGACTGCTGAAGTGGACAACTTACTTGACCGCTGTCACCTTGATGAACTGGGTCCAGTCAGCCCTACATACTGTTCGAGAATGGGCAGGCTCTGGCACCCTGGCATGCATCCTATGCTTCCTGGGTCTGTGGCTGATCCTATACCTTCGTCACCAGAGGAGGCAACAGCAGATGAACATGGCGCTTTTGGTGCAGGCTATCGCAAATGCTGAAGAACCAGCATCAGCTTCAGCCGGAGTGTGGCTGCAAATGCTGGAAGGATAGCCAAAGACGGGCAACCTCTCTTGGGGGTGTTACCAACCTAAGGCAGGGACCCCACCAAGCTGTGGGGTATCCCAGTGACGGGTAAGGAGCACTCTAGCCAGAGATGACCTAAGACAGGCACTTTCATGCATATATGAAGTAAAAGGGGGAGATGTGGCGAGCCGGCCCCACACCCCCCGAGTGGCTGCACCCAAAGATGGCGCCTTGGCTTGTAGCCACACCCAGACCCAGAGACCTTAGAGCAGTAAACATCTTGCCTGCACATGCCTGGGACACGCCCTAGCCCGTACGTGGGCCAGTAGTGATTGGCTGATTCATTCCGTATATAAGTGGAACTACTGAAAATAAACGCTCTCTCTGCTTGAAGACCAGAGGACGTGGTGTCGGTCTGTTGCTGTCACTCCGCTGCGGGTCGGTATCGGGGGGATAGCGACACACCTCTATGCACCTGGAACATATCAATAAATAAACAGGATAAATTGCAAACATTTATGCATTAGAAAATTCATGGAGATATGATTTATGTAGTCAGTCCAGCCTGAAGTACAAATAAAAATAAAGCTTTTAGTTTTTGAATGCAGTCTAATTTGCTCACTTCTATGCCAAATTATCAGAAGTCTTTCCTGGGCGAGGCTTTCCCTCTTTCTTCTGCATTGGGCAAGAAACCAGTTTAAATCAGTTGCTACAAGTTGATGCTGACACATAGTGACCCTATAGGACACAGTAGAACTGCCCCATAGGGTTTCTAATGCTTTAATCTTTATGGAAGTCAATCTGCCTCGTCTTTCACCCTTGAGCAGCTGGTAGGTTCTAGCCATTGATCTTTCAGTTAGCACATCACCGCTCTGACATCAGGGCCCCTTCCATGGGTTTAGTCGGGGGCTTTACAGCTTTGCAACTTCTAAAAACACTTCAGAGAAAGGACTAGAAAACATGCTTTGTTTACAGTGATTTTTCAGCTACTGTTTTTACTTTTGCTTTCCTGTGGTATCTGAAATCAGTCTGCACAGTGTGCATAGTGTCACTTCCTGCTGCTGTGGTGCCAGTGCTGTTTCGAATCCCTGCACAAGCCAAATGATTCTTTGATAGGGAGTGATCCAGCTGACTCAACATTACGCACAGCAAAAACCGCTCCACATCAAAGCATTACTACTACTCATCTCTGGCAGCATAGTGGTTAAGTGCTACATCCACTAACCAAAAGGTTGGCAGTTTGAATCGGCCAGGTTCTCCTTAGGATATATAGAACAGTCTACTGTGTCCTACAGGGTTGCTATGAGTCAGAATTGACTCAACAGCACTGGGTTTGGTTTGGCTGTTTGGTCTAGGGCATTGGAATTACAGGTAATTAAATCCTTTTTCTCTTTTCTTACCTATATTTTCAAATTTTTCTGTAAGACCACAGGTTACTTGTATTAATTTCTTAAGCAATAAATGTCACTGAATTGTACTTACAGAAATGATTGAATTGGCACATGCTGTGCTGTATATATTCTCAACAACAACTTTTTTCATTTCATTAAGAAAAGAAAACCTTCATTTGAAGTGAACTTTATGAGATATATTCAGTATGAAACTACTTTTTTCTAGAGCTGATCAACAAAAGATGAGACATAGCTATTCATTTAAAATTGATAAGATCAAACTACTTTATGCACTAGCCTTTCATTCTATAAATATTCTTGAGCTTAGGTTTTGTGAGAAAGAAGACAGCTGGTGGTTAGAAAAAAGACATGGCCCTGCACTCCCAGGGATTAGAGAGTAGTCCCTAGACCCTAGTGACACCTGAGGCCATTTGCATGTGCTATGGTAAAGTGCCCCCATTTGTCTGTCACTTTGTCATACTGTGGGAGCCTGTGTGTTGCTGCGATGTTGGAAGCAATGCCACTGATATTTAGGTACCAGCAGGGTCAACAAGATAGGAGGAGTAAAGAAAGAGTGAACAACCCCCTCTTGTCTATCAGTGGACGCTTGTTTGTTGCTGTGATGCCAGAAGCTATGCCACTGATATTTAAGTACCAGTAGGGTCACTCATGGTAGACAGGTTTCAGCTGAGCTTCCAGACTAAGACAGACTAGGAAGAAGGACCCAACAAGCTATTTCTGAAAAGAATTAGCCAGGGTAAATCTTAGTGAATAGCAGTGGAACATTGTCAGATATAGTGACGGAAAATGAGCCTCTCGGTTTGGAAGGCATTCAGAAGATGACTGAGGAAGATCTGCCTCCCCAAAGTAGAGGATGTGGAAGGAGTAAAGACTTTGGGATCTTCATTTGTCGATGTAGCACAGCTCAAAATGAGAAGGAGCAGCTGCAAACATCCATTAATAATTGGAACATGGACTATATGAAGTATGAATCTAAGAAAATTGGAAATCGTCAAAAATGAAATGGAATGCATAAACATCAATATTCTAGGCATCGCATCTGAGGGCACAGCAAATGATCCCAACTCAGCAGGAACGGATACTTGCTGAAGACCAAAATGACGTGGGGTAAAGACAACCCAGAAGATAGAGAGGCCCACATGAGTGGGTGCCTACATCAACTTGGGACCAGAAGAACCGGATGGTGCCCGGCCACCACGCGATGGAGCTCACTAGGTTGAGTCTCACCGGCAACACAAGAATAAAAAGGGGTGCACCCTGAGATCTCCACTAAAAGACCTCAATTGATGGTCCGGCGGTTTCGGGGTTCCTCCGAGAGCATGGCTCCCAGCCCTGATGCTGCCCTTGCCCATAAGTTATAACAAAGGTCCACTCTTTGGACAGGAATGAATTGGATTTGGAAATGCAGAGTGACCATATATGGGATGTACTTTATGGTTCTATACATCTATAGGATATCATCCTGCTGACCTCTGGCTGGAGGAAGGAGAGTGGTTGGAGAGGAGGGGAAGGGAGACTGTTGGGAGGATGAGACATGTATGGAGCAGAGAGGAATAGTTTGCTGTCACTGAGCAGGGAGAGCAGTGGAAGCTGCATATAGGTGGGCACGTAAACTTATATGGGAATGCACATTTTTACTCAGTCATAATAAAAAAAGAAAAAAGTATTCTAGGCATCAGTGAGCTGAAGTAGAATGGTATTGGCCTTTTTGAATTGAACAGTCATATGGTCTACTATGCTGGAAATGAAAACTTGAAGAGGAACGTTTTTCCATTCGTCATCAAAAAGAACACTTCAAGATCTGTCTCATAGTACAGTGCTGTCAGGATAATAGCCATACGCCTACAAGAATGGACAGTTAATACGACTATTATTCAAATTTACACACCAACCACTAAGACCAAAGATGAGGAAATTGAAGGTTTTTACCACCTTCTGCAGTCTGAAATTAATCAAACATGCAGTCAGGATGCAGCGATAATTACTGGTGACTAGAATGCAAAAGCTGGAAACAAAGAAGAAGGATTGGTAGCTGAAAAATATGGCCTTGGTGCTAGAAATAGTGATGGAGATCACATGATAGAATTTTGCAAGACAAACAACTTCTTCATTGCAAATACCTTTTACCACCAACAGCTGCTATATACACTTGGGTCTCACCAGATGGAATACACAGGAACAAAATTGACTACATCTGTGGAAAAAGACAGGGAAAAGCTCAGTATCACCAGTCAGAACAAGACCAGGTGATGACTGTGGCAGAGACTGTCAATTGCTCATATGCAAGTTCAAACCGAAACTGAAGAAAATTAGAATAAGGCCATGGAAGCCAAAGTATGACCTTGAGCATATCCCACATGATTTCAGAGAGCATCTGAAAAACAGATTTGATGTGTTGATCACTAATGATTGAAGGCCAGACAAACTGTGGAATGACACTAAAGACATCATCCACGAATAAAGCCTTAAAAAGACAAGAAAGAAAGAAAAGACCAAATTGGATGGCAGAAGAGACCCTGAAAAGTCCTCTCAAAAGTCGAGCAGCTAAAGCAAAAGAAAGGAATGATAAAGTAAAGGAACTGAACAGAAGATTGCAAAAGGCAGATCAAGAAGGCAAAATACAGTATTACAAGGACATGTGAAAAGAGTTGGAAATAGAAAACCAAAAGGGAAGAACGCATTCTGCCTTTCTCAAACTGAAAGAACTGAAGAAAAAAATTCAAGCCTCAAGTTGCAACAGTGAGGAATTCTACAGGAAAACTATTAAATGCCTCAGGGAGCATCAAAAGACAGAATACAGTGTCATTACACTAGGAAGAACTGGTAGATGTTCAGCCATTTGAAGAGGTAGAACATAATCAGTATCTGAAGCTGTATTGAAAGCATTGGCAAAAAAAAACACGGCTCCAGGAATTGATGGAATATCAACTGAGATACGTCAACAAACAGACACAACACTGGAAGTGCTCACTCATCTATGCCAAGAAATTTCGAGGACAGCCATCTGGTCAACTGACTGGAACAGATCTGTATTTATGCCCATTCCAAAGAAAGGTGATCTGACCGAATATTAAAAAAATTACAAAACAATATCATTAATACAACACACAAGTAAAATTTTGCTCAATATCATTCAAAAGCACCTGCAACAGTATATTAACAAGGAACTGCTGGAAATTCAAGCCAGATTCCAAAGAGGATGGGGAACCAGGGATATCGTTGCTGATATTAGATGATCTTGGCTGAAAGCAGAGAAGACTAGAAAGATGTTTACCTCTGTTTCATTGACTACGTGAAGGCATAAGAGTGTGTGGATCATAACAAATTATAGCTAACATTGTGTAAAATGGGAATTCCAGAACATTTAATTGTGCTCATAAGGAATCTGTACATGGATCAAGAGGCAGTTGTGTGAACAGAACAACAGGACACTGCATGGTTTAAAGTCAGGAAAGGTGTGCATCAGGATTGTATCCTTTCACCATACCATTTCAATCTGCATGCCAAGCATATAATCCAAGAAGCTGAACTATACAAAGGAGAATGAGGCGTCAGTATTGGGGGATGACTCATTAAAACAACCTGCATTACGCAGATGACGCCACTTAACTTGATAGAAGTGAAGAGGATTGCAACACCTACTGTTGACAATCAAAGACCACAGCCTTCAGTATGGATTGCACCTCAACGTCAGGAAATCAAAAATCCTCACAACTGGACCAGTAAGCAACTTTGTGGTAAGTGGAGAAAGGACTGAGGTTGTCAAGGATTTCATTTTACTTGATTCCACAATCAATGCCCATGGAGCAGTAGCCGCAATCAATGCCCGTGGAGCAGCAGTCAAGAGATCAAAAGACACATTGCATTGGGAAAATCTGCTGCAAAGGATCTCTTTAAAGTATTGAAAAGTAAGGATGTCATCTTAAAGACTAAGGTGAGCCTGACTCAAGCCATGGTATTTTCAATAGCATCATAGGCCTGCAAAAGCTGGACAATGAATAAGGAAGACAGAAAGGAACTGATGCCTTTGAATTGTGTTGGAGAAGAATATTGAATGTACCATGAAAAAAAAAAATTTGTTCTGGAAGAAGTACACCCAGAGAGCTCCTTAGAAGCCAAGCTGGAAAGACTGAGTCTTACATACTTTGGACGTGTTGTCAGGAGGGTTCTATTCCTAGAGAAGGACATCATGTTTGGTAGAGTGGAGAGTCAGGGAAAAAGAGGAAGAGCTTTGATGAGATAGATTGGCACAGTGGCTGCAATGATGGGCTTAAGAATAAAAATGACTGTGGACATGGTGCAAGACCAGGCAGTGTTTCATTCTGTTGTATATAGTGTTACTATGAATCAGAACCGACTCAACGGCACCTAACACAACAATATGGTAAAATGCAGAAGCTGGTGGGGTAGTGTTTAAGTGCTACATGTGCTACCAAAAAGTTGGCAGTCCAAATCCACTAGGCGCTCCTTGGAAACTCTGGGGCAGTTCTCTGACCTGTAGAGTCACTATGAGTAGGAATTGACTTGATGGCAGTGGCTTGGCTTGGCTTGGCTATGGTAAAGCGAATGATGACTTTCTATACTGGATGCGATGACTTTGCCATTTGGCAGTCAGTTCTAAGTGCTATTTAAGGCATCAAGGAGTACCTTAGATTGAACCTTAAGAGGGTTGTTTACAGAAAGGCAAAGAGGCATTGTAGGTGGACTGCAGAGCTGAAGGTCTGTCTGACCTGGAATGAGTTTCGATTCTGTCAGTTACTCATCATGTGACCTTGGATTTATTACTTAATTCTCCATGGCTCAATTTTCTCCTTTCTAAATCATTGTCAGCTGCTGTAGAGTCAGCCTCCACGGATACATTACGGAGTTGAACTGTTTCTTTGCAGAAGCAGTTTGCCAGTCTTTTTCTGGAGAGCCACTAGGTGAGTTTGAACTGCCAACCTTTGTGATAGCACAAATCACAAACCACTTGTACTACTCAAAGGTGCCTGAGTAAACCAAAACAAACCCACTGCTGTTGAGTCAATTTCAACTCATAAGGATCCTATGGGACAGAGCAGAACTGCCTCATGTAGTTTTCAAGGAGTGCCTGGTAGATTCAAACTGCTGACCTTCCAGTTGGCACCAGGAGCATTTAACTAGTATGCCACCGAGGTTTCCTCATCTCTGAGTAGGGACCAGTTATGATAATTTCTTTAGAATAATGATGGAAACTACCTGATGGTATGTAGTAGTTGTTTCACAGAGAATGCTGACACCCACATAAATGCCACCAGACTGTACTCGCTCGTATAAGGGTTAGACTCAACTACTCACTCTCCCAAACATTTCTCTGGCAAATTTTGGGAAAAAAGGATTTGTGTTACGTCCACTCAACAGTTGGTTCTTTTCACAGCTTGTTTCTCTGCCATCTCCTAACAGTTAGTCTTCTTGTCATTGCCACTGTCTAGCAACACGTACTCTGTTTAAAATAAAACAAAGAGATTTGCTGAGAGAAAAGGCAGACTCTGGAGAGTAACAACCACACATGCATCATTATAGGGCGACTTGGAAAACTCAGGTTACAGCAGTTTGATTGGTGCTTGGTGAGATAAGGTGGTGGTGGAAGGTGGGCATCTTTAAGTGGGGCTTTTGTTAGGATAGGTTTACAAAATGTAAGTGGTCTAAGGGATGGCTCCAGAAAAAAGATAACGAAACCAAAACCCACTGCTCTCCAGTCGATTCTGACTCATAGCGACTGTATAGAACAGACTAGAATTGCCTCACAGAGTTTCCAAGGAGCGCCTGGTGGACTCGACCACAGTACTTAACAATTGTGCCACTAAGGTTTCCAGGGGTGTGGGTAGGGCCCATAAGTGCAACAGGACGTGTCTGCAAGAAGGTTTCAAGGCAGTCACAAAATAATTACATGATGGATCTTCTGGAAACAGATGGTAACGATGAACTTGCTCAGGGGAAAGTTGTTTTCAGAACATCTCAAAAGAACTTCATAAATTTGTTTGGACTGATGCACAAAGAGTTTTTGATGTACTCCCTTTCTCTGGCTTCACATGATATACTTTTAATGTTCTGTAGTCTAGTTAAGAGAAAAACCCTTTCATTGGCTGCATAATTAAGCCTGTACAGAAATTAACTGTTGCTAAGGCAAAAGCAGAAGTTAGAAAATGGAGTCGGGCCCAGCCCCAAACAGACTTTTTAGGTGTGCCAGGCACCTCAGTTTTTCTCGGTGGGAGAAAGATGTGACTGCCTGCTTCCATGAAGACTATAGCCTTGGAAACCCTGTGGGGAAGTTCTCTTCTGACCTAGATGATCTCTATGAGTCAGAATTGACTCGAAGGCAATGGGTATAGATAGGGTTTAGTCTGTTTAACTACTGCTGTCATGGTTCTACCTTGAAGTTGACTTCTGAGAGCAAGCAGTAACTACTACTGGAAAACAAGTTGTAGGACTTGGTATATCCCTCCGAAATGGTTTCTCTAGCTATTCTTGCACTTCATGGTAAAACTATAAACTTTCAAATTAATTGAACTTAAACAACTATTTTGCCATTATGTGTTTATTGATTTTTGTCTAATGCATGCAATGTTTTCACACATACCACAAAAGACTTAATAAATTTGATTTGATTGATATTATCCACAGGCTTTTTAGACACCAGAGCTGTAGGAAGAATAAACCTCAAAATGAGAGTGGAAACTGTGTTCTAAAGGGCAATGGTGGTTGGGAAAAGAAATGGGGATTGCTTTGAATGGCACTGCCAAGATCATCACAACAGTTTGGAAACAGTGAAAACAGTGATAAACAGCCAGCCAAAGCCAAAGAGTAGAGGGAAAAAAAAAAAAAAAAAAAGAATTCCTCTATTCAGTGAGACCTACTTGTTCATATAGGGTTGGGCGGCTGCCAGCAGGTGAATCAAACATCAGTTGGGTTTCCAAGGTAGGAGACAATCTGTTCTAGCTGCACTTGGACTTGAAAAGGAGAATGAATTGTTAAACAACTATTCTTTTACAGCATGACCATCTTTCAAGAATTCAAGGAAATCTTGCTAAAATGCCAAATTATTACAGGGTCAGGATTGTGCCATTTTATCTATTAGCAAGGTGCAGTGTAATCATTTTCTCAGCATTAAGGGTGAAAAAATACAGAAAACACACATACATGTAGAAAATCAGTGGTAGACCTTGAGCCAAATTCACAGCCTCGGGGTTTCTGGTACTAAAGAAAATAACCTGTAGATTCCCTTGCTCACCTGTTTCAGATGACATTTTTAAGCCTTAATGACTCCCATTTCCTTGTGAATAAGGCTTTGTAATTATAATCAACTTTTTTAAAAAAGGAAAATAACAGTATTTTGTGAGTAATAAAATAGTCTCTTCTTAGAAACACCAAAGCAGTTATAACTGAGCTTTGCAATGCGTAACACTGTGAAGAATGGAAATTCCGGGACACTTAATTGTGCTTGTGAGAAAACTGTACATAGATCAAGAGGCAGTCATTTGAACAGAACAAGGAGACACTGTGTGATTGATAGTCAGGCAAGGTGTGTGTCAGGGCTGTGTTCTTTCCCTATACTTATTCAGTCTGTATGCTGAGCAAATAACCTGAGAAGCCGGACTATATGAAGAAGGCAGCAACATCAGGATTGGAGAAGGACTCATTAACAACCTGGGGTATGCGGATGATGCAACCTTGTTCACTGGCAGTGAAGACAGCTTGAAGCACTTACTGATGAAAATCAAAGACTACAGCCTTTGGTACGGATTATGCCTCAATCTAAAGAAAACAAAAACCCTACAACGGGATCAATAAGCAACATCATAATAAAATGAGAAGAGAGTGAACTTGTCAAGAATGTAGTGTTTCTTTGATCCATAATTAACACCCAAAGATGAAGCAGTCAGGAAATCAAAAGATGCATTGCACTGGGAAAATCTGCTACAAAAAGACCTCTTTCAAGTGTTAAAAAGCAAAGACAAGGCTTCAAGGAGGCAGACATGGCTGACTCAAGCCAGGATGTTTTCAGCTGCCTCATACGCATTGGAAAGCTGGGCAACTAGTAAGGAATAGCAAACAAGAATTGGTATCTTTCAATTATGATATTGGCAATAAATATTGAATACACCATGGTCTGACAAAAGAACAAATAAATCTGTCTTAGAAAAAAATACAGCCAGAAAGTTCCTTAGAAGCAACGATGGCAAGACTATCTCATATTCTTTGGATGTGTTGTCAGCAGAGATCAGTCCCTGAAGGACGCTATGCTTGGTAAAGTAGAGGGTTAGCAAAAAAGGAAGACAAGACCCTCAAGAAAATGAATTGACACAGTGGCTCAACAATGGGTTTAATTGTGACAATGATCATGAGCATGACACAGGACCAGGCAGGGTATTGTTTGGTTGTACAAAAGGTTGCTGTGAGTCAGAACCAACTCAACAGCACCTAACAACAAGACAATTAAAAACATCTAAAAACAGAAAACAGAAATTAAATATCACCAGTAATCCAACATCCTACATTACTTCTAGCTATGATGATCTTTCCAGAGAGTTTTCTTTATGAGCATAAAAATATAGAAAAATTGTTGTTAAAAATTTAGTATAGAAAAAATGGACGATTTTTGTAAGTATAGGTACATACATGTTTATGTGTACATATTTCTATACTTACAAAATTAGATTGTTCTGTACACCATACTTTGAAATGTGGCTTTTTTTATTGCACTATATCGTGGAATCTATGTTAACAAATACACATATCATTTTATGGCTGCATAGCATTCCATAGCATTCTACCATATGACCCCGCTGCCACTGAGTCGAGTCAGATTCATAGAGACCCTATAGGTCACAGCAGACCTGCCCCATAGAATTTCCAAGGAGCATCTGGCGGATTTGACGTACCGTATGAATGTACCACAATTTCCCACTGATGGTTATTTAGATTGTTTCTCATTATCATTTACTATAAACAGTGAAGTGAAGGAAGTCTTTGTGTAAATTCATTTATGTCTTTGATGATTTCCTAAGGATAAAACTCATAAGGGAAATACACAATAAGCATTTTAAAAGTTTTTTTATTCATACTGTCAAATTGTTCTCCAGCAGTGTTTTACCAAGCTATGCTCTTAACAGTAGTGCCTGCCCATTTGCCCATAGTCTCTACAACAGCCACGAGTAATAGTTACCATACAACATTTGAACAACACAGTATCACAAATTTAAGCTTTTTGGTGACTGCTGTAAGGGGCTGTATTTCTTCAGTATTACACATGACCTTAGCAGTTAGGCACTACACACAAGTTTACTAAACTGAAAGCTTTTGGTTTCGTTGGTTAATCTTTAGAAAGGTTGTTATTTTTGTTGGGTGCCTTCGAGTAGGTTCCGACTCACAGTGATCCCATGTGCAATGAAACAAGGTGCACTGCCTGGTCCTGTTGGAAAGGTTACATAAGATTAATGACTGACTTGATTATTTTAGCCTCTTCTCCTCTGCTGACTCCTGCTGCTTTTAATTCTCAAGAATTTCATGTGATAACCCATCTCCTCACAGATCCCTTGATGATATTTTTAAATTTTCTTGTCTAATTCCTAGTTTACTTCATTTTCCTTCTCTTGCCATAACTAGTAAACAGCAGTTACCCTTTGTCTTAGGCTGGGTTTTCTAGGGAAGCAAAACCAGTAACACGTGTAGGTATAAGGAAAGATTTATAATATATATATATAGACAGATAGATAGATACAAATATAGGAAACAGCTCACGTAATCACAGAAGCTGAATGTCCCAAGCTCTGGCACAAGCCTCACGTGTCCACGGAAGCTGAGGAACCCAAGGTCAGCAGGTCAGAGACCAGAGTTGCAGATCACCGGTTGTGTGGGTCAGTGGATCCCAAGCTGGCGGCGAGACGATGCAACAGAGGCTGGAAGTCGGTGGATCCCAAGCTGGTGGCGAGGCGAAGTGACAGAGGCTGGAGAACCCAGGATCGGCAGGTCAGGGAGCAGGACTGAGCAGAGGCTGGCGAGCGCAGGATTGGCAGGTCAGGGAGCAGGACTCTCACGTGCCGACTGTAAGGACTGATGAGCCCAACAGCCGCTAGCTCAAGTCCCGGAACCAGACGCTGGAACAAGAGAGCAGGAGCTCCTGGCCACGTGAGCGATCAGCAGCTGTAGTCCAGGGTCACGAGATGAGAGCCGAGGGGCAGGGAGCCACCACAAACCCCGCCCTGCCACTTAATACAGCAGCCAAATAGGTAGTAGCCAAGTTGACATAATCCTGACCACCACACCCTTTTAACAAGGATTCTAAACAAGAACAGGAAAGACTATTCTTCTCAAATGAAGTAGGTCATTCTCCTTGACCAATGGCCCTACAATTCATGGACACGTGGTAATGTATGTTTCATCATTATTGATACTTCCCATTAACTTTAAGATGTCAAATCTTCTAATAAAAATCTTAACCTAATAAGTGTCCTTTGGTTATGGGGTAGATGCAGCTGGGTAGTCTCCACTCATGGCTTGCCCGTCAGTATCAGATTTTAGTGAATCTTTTGCTATATCTATGGCTTGTTGATAACATAACTGATACAAAGAAGAGGAATAAAACTTCCAGATTTAGACCTCATCTGGCAACATGTCTTGGCTTGTGTGTGAACTGCTTGCAGAGTTTCCTCTCACCAAATTCCTTCCCCTATCCTGAACTTAGTGCTCTTCTAATCAATACAAAGAGGAGTTACTCATCTTCTCTCTTTCTCAAGATTGAATATAAAATAAATAAAATACACGTGTTGTTCTGGGATGAAGAAGAAGCCGTAAAATTGCAGGCAAACATAAAAAGTAATGCAACAGAAAACAAACATCAGCATCTGAAAGAGCGTTTAGAGAATCCTTACCAACCACCTTCCCACAGGTAAGAAAAGGAAACACTTCGGAAAGCAATGTGAAAGTTTTTGTTTGTTTATTTTTGATCATGGCAAAATTATGTATAATAAAACACCTTCCATTTCAACATTCTTGTGTGTATAGTTCAGTGATGTTGACTACATTCCTCATATTGTACCCCATCACTGCCATTTCCAAGTGTTTCTATAATCCGTAACAGAAACTCAATGGCTTTTATGTAAAGCATTCCCTTTCCCACTTCCTCCCATTCAGGGATGCATCAACCAGTTAACAAACTATCACAGGCTTAGATTAAGCAAAGTATGCATGGACTAACATGTTTACTTACTTACCTGAAGTGCACAATTTCTCCACGTCAACAACGTAGGGGGAAAAAAAGCTGAATTTTTGCATTACAGATTAGTAAGTACAAGTAAGCCTATATGTGCCTTGCTTATTGTGTGATCCATTCCTGCTCCCATTGCTGGTAACCACAATTTGGTCTCTGTACATTTATGTAATTCTAAATATTTCATATAAGGAAGATCATATGGCATTTGCTATTTTGTGGCTGGCATTCCACTTAACTTATTATTTTCAAAGTTCATCCATGTTGTAGCATGTATAAGGACTCCATGTGTTTTTATGGTTGAGTGGCATTCTATTGTATGTATGAGGACTGACAGGTAAGTCTGCAAACTTTATTGTTCTAAGTGCTACATGCCTCATTGCTGAATATCAGTAAGGTTCACCTTCAAAGTACTCCTCATGGGAAGCTGTACACTGACTCCAGTGCCTTCAGAGCAATTTTGAAACTGTTTCTGGAATGGCCACCGTGCATGATGCAAGTTCTCGAACTTAATTGCTTGAGGCAAGTTCTCGAACTTAATTGTATAGTTGCCTATGAGGGACTTTTAGCCAGTAAATAAATAACTGTATTGGAACACCCTCCTGACTCACCTGACATGGCTCCCAGTGACTTTTTTGTTTCCCTGAAGAGAAAGGAGATATTGAAAGGAAGACATTTGGATGACATTCAGGACATCACGATTAATCGCCATTCCAGAAAGAGTTCCAAAATTGCTTTGAAGGGTTGATTAGCCGCTGGCATCTAGCTTCCCAACAGGAGTACTTTGAAGGTGACCAGAGTGATATTCAGCAGTGGGGCAGGTAGCACTTCTTCTAGGATGAGTTTGCAAACCTAATTTTCAGAACACATACATACTGAACTTTGTTCATTCATTCGTCAATGAGTGCTTGTGTTTGTTTCCACGTCTGGCTGTGGTGGTACTGCTGTGAGCATCGATGTACAAATACCTGTTTGTGTTTCTATTTTCAATTCTTTGGGTATATACCTAGGAGTACAAATGCTGAGTCATATGGTGATTCTATGTTTAACTTTTTGAGGAAGTGCCACATTGCATTTTATAATTCTAACAACATATGAGAAAAACATGTATGTGAGGAACAACAAGGTGGGAGTAAGGAAGTTAAAACTACTAAGCAAAGTGGTTTATCAACATTAACAGACCGTGAATAGAGGAGCGCAGTCCATGCATTGGAAAAAGATGAATTATTTCAGAGATTGTATACTATGATTTGATTCTCTTTGCATATTTCTTCTAACACTGATTTATTTGACTTATGAAATATCTTACAATAAATCATTTAAACTAAAATGAAATTTAGGTGTCAAGCTGCAATTATTTGCTCTAAGATGTTATTGTTAGGTGCCATTGAAACGGCTCTGACTCCTCGAGACCCTGTATGTAGCAGGAGGCGACGCTGCGCGGTCCTGCACCCCCTCACCATCAGTGCGAGGCTGCAGCCTGTTGCTACAGCTGCTGTGTCAATCCATGAGCTAGGTTTAGTTATATTATTGGAAAAAAAATCACTATTGGGTTATTGGTTGCACTATTGGTATATTCATAATAAGTTGAAGACTTCGGCAGCCTTTAATGAGATTTCCTGTTTTTCTTTACTTCATCAAGCTTTTAATGTTATCCTTAGGGTTTATTGCTTACTTCGGTGAACTGGCAAACAGATAATTATTAAAAAAGAAAAATACGGCAAGTTGTTGCTGTCCCAAAGTGCTGCTGTCAATTGTCTTAAGCATTTGAGGATCACCTTCTCCTGGAGTCGTCATTCCTTGCTTTTTATCATGTTGTGTGCTCTGTCATAAACGATAACTCTGAATTTCTTTTTGTTTGCTGAATATAAACCAGCTAAGCATTGTGCAGCATTACTGCAAAAACATACACTTTGTTTGAAGTATCTGCTTTAGTTGGTCCGATTGTGCATTACATTTTCTGCATTACTATCTGGGCACCGGTGGGGTTCCATCTTCCTGGTAAAATAAAGATAACAAACTACATTTATTAAAATATTCTCATTACATCACTATTTTAGAATCCTCATCTTAAAACTGGTAGGAAGAGCAATTTCTATGTTGTAAAATCTATTGATAAAGACCACTCAACACACACAGACAGAGACACACATACAACCACAAAGTTTGACAATATAGTTTTTAAAACCAGCCATTAAAATACTTCAGCAACAACCTAGATGTTATATTTGCATGAGTATGTCCAATAGAAAGTGAGACAGTCTTATTACTGGAAGATTCCTGAGTCGTTTGTGTGTGGGGATGTATACATTCTGAGTTGTTGGCTACTGGAGGTTAAGAAAATTTCATGTTTATTTATTTATTTTTTGAATCCAGGATTTTAACATTTTAGGGAAATTATATGCTAAGCTTGATGAATAATATAAAGAAAGATTCTAAGTCAAATGTGTGATTATTGCAAAAAAGCTCTATGAACCCTCTTATTAGCTGCTGCAATTAGCACAGAAAATCAAGTTACCATATCTTTTGTCTTACATAGTTTGTATAACAACTTGAAAAGCTTCTACATGCTGTATTATTTCTCTAGAACAATTAATGTCACCACTACCATTAATTAAGTAATAGTCCCATTAATTAATATACTACTACCATTAACAGTAGTAGTTTATATGGCCATAATTGTCTCCATCTTTTACATAGTTCTTCCTCAGTAAGTGTTTTGATTATGACTTCACTGATTTTATCCTTTTGTTGAAGATAAAGAGGAAAATTGATAATTATCACTTTGGGCAGCTCTTAGAGCCATAGGTATTTGATTTTTCTGTGAGTCGGATCCGACTGGACAGCACTTGGCTTGGCATTAAGTTGGAGATAGTTCTTTGTTATTAAATTCTATGATTTGCATTTAAAAGACTTCCCATCTCTGCCCCTTCTGAAATTTGCATTAGAAGTTTAGTTAGGAGATTTAGGTAAATGCTGCCAATAGATCAAGCAAAATACTTTTAAAAATATTTTTTCCTTCACTGGAAATCTCTGTTCTGACCTCTAAGGTCGCCATGAGTCAGACCCAACTCAATGGCAGTGGGTTGGGGGAAATCTCTGTTGAACCAAACTATTCTTGTCAACACTGCATCTGCCAATTTAGTGTCAGAAACCAAACCTGAACCCACTGCTGTCAAGTTGATTCCAACTCATAGCAACCCCATAGAACAGGGTAGAACTGCCTTATGGAGTTTACAAGGGGTGTGTGGTGAATTTTCATAGTCCCTGGTATTCCTATGAGGCACTCCTAGCTGGGGATTCTCCACCAATTTTATTCTTTATTCAGTTTTCTATTCAAATGTCTCTGCCTCAGAGAATAATTCCCTGGTCCTCTGATGCAAAACAGCACTGTATCACTCTTTTCTGCTACCTTGCCTTATTTATCTTTGAAACATGTATCTGCTGTGATTTTAAAAATATATTCATTGACTCTGTCTCTGCTAAATGTAAGTTTCATTGACTCAAAGACTTTTGTCGTCTTTGATCTCTGTTGCACCTATGCCATCTAGAAAAGTCCCTGGCAAATAGCAGATACTTAGTAAATATTTTAACTGAAAAACCAATATTGGTAGCCATCAATGACTTAAAACCTTTGTACTTTTAATGAGAATTTCCAAAATACAGTGTACATGGCTCTAATCACACACAACAGTAAAATTGTGGTTACATGGTTGACTTAACTATGTCACCAAACCAAACCAACCGATTTCCATCAAGTCAATTCCAAATCATAGCGACCCTACAGGACAGAGTAGAACTGTCCTATAGTTTCCAAGGAATACTGGCTAATTTGAACTGCCAACCTTCTGGTTAGCAGCCGTAGCACTTAACCACTATGCCACCAGGGTTCCAATGTCATCAATGAACAGAGACATTTTTATAGATACATTAAAATTTGCATTCAAATAAACTTTTTCAGTAGTTCAAGGAAGAGTATGTGTATGCTTAGTCCAGAGAACAGTGTACGTTAAGTTTATACCTGTTGGTCTATATTAATTTTCTTGGTACTCAAATATTTGTTTTGCTTCCTAATTCATTATACTCTACTAAGGCTTTGGGCTTTCATCTTAAGGTGTTTACTGACCTCATAGTCATTAATGAATTGAGTGATTACACGTTTTTTTTATTATAGAATTTAAATGTTTGAATGAATTGAGATATTTATTAAAATAATTTTGCAGAACTGTAATTTACTAAATCCCTACAATTATCTTAACACATTGTTCTATGAAATTACATACCTCTTTATTGGAAAATTCTATCATTTCTTCAGTTTTATTGCAAATTTTCCTATTACTATGCCCCTTGATATTTCATGATTTGATTTATGAAATCTTTCATAAAATTATTAAGAGCTATATTTAATTTGTTGAGTATCCTTTTCTGAGAATTTAAAAATAGTGCTGTAGCAGAAGATCTTCTCAATTTTCTTACTAAAACTAAACATTTCTTTGCTGCTCATATATTTTTACCCTGTGCATTCTAGTTACAATTTATTATAGTTCTTTACTTCTAGCTGCCCTTGGAATTTCTGGCCATCTTCTATTTTAAAGGACATTTACCACATAAGATGTTTCTGCAATTTGAATCTGTTTAACTGAGTGTAAAAAGATTACTCAAGACAATATAAATGTAAGCACTTACCATTAGAAATTTCGCCCCAAATATTTTTCATCTAATAAAAGCTAGTGAAGAGATACTGTGAGAAACAAAGATAATTCTTAATTCTTACCTATTTCCATGACTGACTTGTTACTTATTTAGTCATATAATGTTTTCCTGACTCTTTGAAGTATTACTCTCTAGGATAAAAGTTTTGTAACAAGACCCTATTTTTTTGCACTGTTTTCTCACCAAATTAAAAAGTTTTAGTGAGACAATGATGCAGCTGGGTACTGTTGCTTACCCTGTCTCTCCGGTTCTCCCTTAGAATCTCAGTCAGCATGATTTTCCATTTATATTCAAAGAGATGTAAATTGAATTATTTAAAACAAAGCCACCCTACAAGGGTATGCTCTAATATTGCAACTGTGACTGACAACGAACATCCTTCATCATTTACCTGCAATTTTAAGTTCACAGTTTACTATCTGTAGGTGTTAGATGCCCCTCATTTCAACTTTGTTGTTAGTCACTACTGAGTTGGCTCAGACGCAGAACGGAATGCTTGTCTGGTGCCTTGTTATCTTCACGGCTGTATGTGTAATGGAGTCATTGTTGTGGCTGCTGTTCATTTTAATAGCTTTCCAATATTTGGGGGCTCAGTTCCTAGCATTATATTGAATAATACTGTATTGTGAGCCATAAGGTTTTGTTTGGCTGGTTTTTGGAAGAAGAGCACCAGTCCTTTCTTCCTAGTCTGGAATCACCACTGAAACCTGCCCGTCATGGGTAACCCCGCTGTTATGTGGAATACCAGCGGCACAGCTTTCAGTGTCAAGTTGTTGCTAGGTGCTGTCAAGTTGGTTCTGACTCACAGTGACCCTGTGGGCAACAGAATGAAACACCGCCTGTCCTGCACCATGTCTGTAATCGTTTTTATGCTTAAGCCCATCTTTGGGGCCACTGTGTCAATCTGTCTCATTGAGAGTCTTCCCCTTTTTTGCTGACCCTCCACTCTGCCAAGCCTGATGTCCTTCTCCAGGGACTGATCCTTCCTGGCCACATGTCCACAGGATGTAATACACAGTCTTGCCATCTTTGCTTCCAAGGAGCACCCTAGTTGTACTTCTTCCAGAGCAGATCTGTTTGTTCTTTTGGTGTCCTGTGGTACATACAACATTCTTCTCCAACACCACAATTCAAAGGCTTCAATTCTTCTTCTCTCTTTTTTGTTCATTGTCCAGTTCACCATCATAGGAACACGCAAACTACCACAGTAAGGCTACCTGACAGATGGGTGGTGGCATCTCAACCAGCACCCAAAATTAAATACTTCTATGTTAATCTTTCTGCTGCTGTCGAGTCGATCAATCTTTAGGCAAACATTTAATAGTAAAACAAAATACCCCATTATTTTTCCCTTTATCAAAGTAAAGGTAATATTGATATGAGTTTATGGAAGCTTATTTCCATTTTAGTTTTCCAAAATTATCTCATGGCTTGTTTTGTTCCCAGTTATTCTGCTTTATCCTGTAAATTTCAATAAGGACACATCACTTAGAATTTTGCCTTTGGGACAACAGCCAATGCTTTTTTCCTGAGAAAAAATGACCTGGTAGTAGTTTTAATTTTAAAATAGAAAAATAAACAAGTTTCTTTCTCTAGTTTTTCCTTTCATGAGTGAGAATGCTAAATGATACCTGTGTGGATGAGGCTTACCTTTTCACATTGAGAAACTTGACTAATGGACCATGTGATAAAAGTGCTATGACTATTTGAAAATAGAATAGCCTTCCTGTTCCAAAAAACTACAAGACAAGCTAAAACATGAAACAATGGGAACACAAGGGAAACTTGTTATTTTGTGCAACAAGTAGGCTAATCCATATTGTTATATATTGCAGAAGATAGATGGGGAAAAGAAGCTATCCATCAGAATCTAAAAACTAGAATTGAGAAGAGTCAGATTTTATAAACAACTGTAGCCATAATCTAAGATACTTACAGCTCTGAAGTGCGTACAGGACCTGCTGGTTCTTATATCTTAAATGATATATACTACCATGACTATTCTTAATATTTCATGCTTGGTAATGTAAAGAATCAGTGACAATGAGGAAGACCTTCAATGAAATCGATTGACACAGTGTCTGCACCAGCAGTCTCAGCCATAGCCACGACTGTGAGGATGGTGCTGGACCAGGCGTTGTTTCATTCTGTTGTACACAGGGCAACTGTGAGACAGAACAGGCTTGACAGCACCTAAGAGAAACACTAATAATAAAAACTAATGTTTATTGATTATCTACCTTGTGAATGGTACATTTTAATCCACTCTTAAATATACTCTTTAATTTTTATATCAAATCTATGGAGTAGATACTACCATTATCCCTGTTTTGGCTCTTGGAGCCATTTAAAAACTACCCCGATACTGACAATAATATAGTAATGAAAATATACATAAAACTTCAACATTTCAACAACAAAAAGTCAGCCCAGTCATAAAATAAGCAAGAGACTTAAATAGACGTTACTCCAAAGAGCACATACAAATGGCCACCAAACACGTGAAAAGATGCTCAGCATCATTAGCCGTCAGAGAGATGCCAATCAAAACCACAGTAAGACACGATTTCACTCTAATTAACTTGGTTAACATGCATATAAAATAACAAAACTCGACAAGAATGTGGGGAAATTGGAACCATTATTCATTGCTGGTAGAAATATCAAATGGTACAGCCATTATAGAAACAGTATGGTATTTCCTCAAAAAAACTAAAGGTAGAACTACTATAAATCCATTGCTTTCAAGTTAATTCTGACTCATAGTGACCATATAGGACACAGCTGAACTGCTCTGTAGGGTTTCCAAGAAGCGGCTGGTGCATTCAAACTGCCCGGCTTTGGATTAGCCACCCACTTCTCACCCTCGGTGCCACCAGAGCTGCAGCACCACCACATGGCACAGCAATTCTGCGCCCAGGTACACACCCCAAATACTTGAAAGCAGAGACTCAGAAAGAGACTTGTATGCTGAAGTTCATTGGAGCACTATTCATAAAGCTAAAGGTAGAAACAACCTAACTGCCTATGAAAGGATGAATGGATAAACAAAATGTGGTATATATATATTAATGGAATACTACTCAGTCAATAAGAGAAATAAAGTCTTGAAACATGTTACAATATGGATGGAGCTTGAAGATGTTATGCTAAGTCAAAGAAGCTATTCCCCAAAGGACGAATACTGTATGAATTCACTTATATATAAATACAAGAAAAGGGAAGTGTATAGGGACTAAAGTTTATTTGTGGTTACCAGAGTAGAAGAGTGTGAAAACAGGGGTGTCATGGATTCAATTGTGTCCTCCAAAAAATATGTATAGAAATTTAGCTGGGTTGTGATTACCAGTATCATGTGATTGCCCTCCAATTTTTTAATTTTCCTATGCTGCATGTTAAAGAGGATTAGGGTGGCATGGTAAACTCTTTGTGAGGTCACCTCCATGCTCCACTGTAAAGGGAGTTGCCCTGGAGTGTGGCTTGCACCACCTTTTATCCTACAAGAGATAAAAGGAAAAGGAAACAGAGAGTTGAATACCTCACACCATTAAGAAAACAACACCAGGAGTAGAGTGCTTCCATCACACCTGAGATTCCTGTGCCAAGATGCTCCCTGGCCAAAGAATGATGCAACACAAGGACTTTCCTCTGGAGCTCACAGAGGAAAAGCCTTCCCCTGGGGCAGACATCCTGAATTTGGAATTCTAGCCTACTGGACTGCGTAAGAATAAACTTTGCAAAAGCCATCCACTCCTGGAATTTCTGTTAGAGCACCACTCGCCGACAAAAACAGAATTTGGTATTGAGGGAGTGGGGTGTTTCTCTAACAAATACCTAAAATGTGTAAGTAGTTTTAAAACTGAATGGATAGAAGACTCAAAAGGATTGGAGAACTGTTAGTACTAAAAAAGGAGCAGGTGGTGAGAAACAGCAGAAAACCAGTGGGGACAGATGGACAGCGGCAAAACCAGAGGAGGACAAGACAGCACTGGAGTTGACCCACAGCGTGAGAGAGCTGAGTGCTTGTGCACAGCAGTTTCCTGGCAGGGTTGAGTGCCTCTGGGCACTAGAAGGTAGGCTTGCTGACCTATGGAGCTGGAGAGCTGAGTGCCTGTGTGCAGGAAGCTATGTGGCAGAGCAGGGTGCCTCTGGGTGCTTGAATCGGTTGAGCTACAGAGCTTTGGGACACTTGTCCCAGCAGGACAGATGGGGGCTTGAGGCCTTGGCTATGATGCCATAGGAAAGAGAAGCTGAATGTGAGAAGCTGAACCAACTCCAGACTAGGTGTCAGCCACCCTTTTCAGATTCTGAGAGGAAGCTCCCTAACCCTGTACTATAGCTCTGCCTTTTAGGCCCAGTGGGACAGCAATTCTTGCTCCCTTGACTGCAGATACACAATTTTCCAAGTCCACAGAGTGGCAAGAGACAATCAACACTGAAAACTTTGCAAGTATGAGCTGGAAACCTGACTTTACAAGGTAAGAAATCTTGATTTGGTTACATGAAAGAAGCACTAGAATTATTTATGCCAGCCACTTTATGTTTATGCCTAATGACCACACAGTCTAAAGATGTTCACAGATACCCCTAAATGTATGTCGGTATACCTTGACTGTGAGTTTCCTGTGATGGGAGCAGTGACCCCTGAAATGCACTTTAGGGTTTTTAATGCTATGGCCATTTGATCACAGCCTTAATTACATTATACTGAAGAAGAGTTGTTAGTAACTTGTAATCTCTTGGCAAATTTGACTTTGCTCTGATTTGATAATGTATCCATTTTTAGTTCAAATCATTCTTTCATCACTCTATTTAACTGATAAAAATGTGAAGAATAAAGATAATTATGTCAGGGAGATGCTCAGTTTGTAAGTGGAACATCCTGGTTTTCAGCACAGAGTGTGGCAAATCTTTGTTTTTAGCAGAGATCACAGCAGATATTTTTATGGAAAATAATCAGGTAATCTCCATGAAAATCAAAGCCAGGACCTCACTTAGCTGATGGAGTACAAGTGCCGCATTCCTGCGGGGAGCTGGAGTTTATATTAGCAGCTGGATGGTTAGAAGAGTACAGATTATTTTCTGTCTCCAAAATCTCACTTGCTGTTCTCAGAGATATCTCATTGCCTTACAGGAGCTACATGCCACTTTTCTTCTCCCATGACAGTATAAAAACCCATTGCTGTGGAGTCAATTCCAACTCATAGTGACCCTATAGGGCAGAGTACGACTGCCCCACAGTGTTTTTAAGAAGCAGCTGGTGCATTTGAACTGCTGACCTTCTGGTTAGCAGCTGTATGGAGCTCTTCACCAGTAAGCCACCAGGGATTGTACCGTACTCACCACGGGAGAGTACAGAGCAATGTCAAAATAACCCTTGAAGTTACTTCTGTTACCTACTTAGGATTTTTTCATTACGTGATTAGTTGCAAAAACTAATTTCTGAAATGCTGTAGAATTTAACATTGTTAAATAAAACCATTATTTTACTTTTTAAAAAAGTAACTTGACTGGGCCAGAATTCCCTGTATTCTGTGATTGCCCTCAATTTTGTGATTTTCTGATGCTATAAATCCTGCTATAAATCTCTGCCTGTGGCTAATGAAATGAAATATTGTGTCTACCACTTTCCTTCAAAAAGAAAGAAACAAAACCACAGGTGAATGAATATGCTTTTCTTTACCAGCAGATATTTTCCATAATCATTTATGTTCTCTTTGAATTTTGTATTTCCGTCCTACCACCTCCTCAAGATTTTATCATAATAAAATACACTAGGAAACTTTTGGTGGACATTTTATCATTCTTCTCTATGAAAATACGTAGATAAATTGAAATTAAACTTGAAAACTAAAAACAACCAAAAAACTACTCAAAATAAGTGTATGTAGGTCAAACACACTTTCACTGTTTTGTTTTAAGGCTCTGATTAAATGGCCATGGCCCTAAAAACGCTGAGGTGTCCCTGCTCCAGTCATAGACACTGACACACATTTAGGGGTATCTGTGAACATTTTTAGATTGTGTGGTCATTAGGCATAAATGTAAAGTGGCTGGTGTAATTCTAGTGCTTCTTTCATGTAACCAAATCAAGTTTTCTCACCTTGTGTAGTCAGTTATTTAGCTTATACTTTCAAAGTTTTCAGTGTTGATTGTCTCTTTGTGTTTCCCAGGACCTGTTAACAATCCCTGGCCACACAGAACACATGTGCATTTAAGAAGAATCAAGTTCAGTCTCTGACAGTGAGAATTTCTTTTCCTTGATGTTGGAGTTCTCTGGTCTGCTACTGAATGGTCCAACTGGTTCCTTCCCTAAGTCAAGGCTCATTAGTCTCCACATTTCTCAATATGCCTAGCCTCTGTGTCATGGGTTGAATTGTGTCCCCCCCAAAATTCGTGTAGTGATTTGGCTGGGCCAGAATTCCCTTTATTCTGTAATTGCCCTCTGTTTTGTGGTTCTCTGGTGCTGTCAATCCTAATCTCTGCCTATGGCTAATAGATGGCAGGATTATGTTACAAGAGGATTAGGTTGGGACTGCAACACCCTTGCTAAGGGAGTTTCCCTGGAGTAGGGCTGGCATCACCCTCATCCTTTCATCCTACATGAGATAAAAGGAAAGGGAAATGAGCAGAGAGTTGAGAACCTCACATCATCAAGAGAGCAGCACTGAGAGTAGAGCACGTACTTCAGACCTGAGATTCCTGCAACCAGCATGCTCCCTGAACAAAGACCAATGCAATACTAGATTTTCCCCCAGAGCCAACAGAAGGAAAGCCTTCCCCTGGAGCTGAAATCCTGAATTTGGACTTGTAGCCTACCACACCATGGAAGAATAAGCTTTCTTTTGTCAAAAACATCCACTCTGTGGTATTTCTGTTAGGGCAGTACTAGACGATGAAAACACTTGATAATAACATCAACATCACTGGAAATATTTTTTGAAAAAATAACACCTACCTAAGTTCACCCTTGAATTACAGAATTAGAACCTCTATGCATGGGAGATGCATTTAAGCAAACTCTTGGGTGTTTTTATGAAGCAGTTGTTTAGTGGTAGGGTTTTTACGTTCTGTGCAGGAGACCAGGGTGACTGACACTCCAGCAAGGATCTCATGCTCAGCCACCACCTGTCAATGGAGGCTTGCATGTTGCTACAATATTGAACAGACTTCAGCAGAGCTTCCAGATTAAGATTAGGAAAAAAATGCCAGGCGGCATGCTTCTAAAAATCAGTCATGAAAACCCTATAGATCATAGCGGTCTGACCTGTCACTGATACTGGGGGTCAAGCAAATCCGGGCAATGTTTCGTTTCGCTGTGTGTGGAGTCACCGTGAGTCAGGGGCCAACTGAATGGCAAGTAGCAACAACAGCAGAGTTTCAGGATGAGCTATGTGTTGATGAAGAGGAAACTAGTTAACTAGCCCCCCCCCCACAAGCCACCTGCCGCACTCCAGAACTAGACCTACAAATTCCCCACCTCCCGACCCTCTGCTCCCCAGCCGTTCATCCCCGCTTCCTGATCTTCGGCATCCCTCAGCTGCTCCATCCCCGTCTGCAACCAACCTCGTAAAACACCCAAAACCCTTACACACAGGGCCAGCGCTTTGGAGAGCGTTAACCCCGCTGGCCCACCAGAGTAATAAACTGCTACTGCTTCTCTAACCTGGTGGTGCCGGTTCATTTTTCCACATCATTGATGGAGGTCTTAAGAATGCAGGAACACTATACCACGGACCTCTTATGGAAACCCCACATCAGGATGTTGTGGGGAAAAAACATGTTTAACAGAACAGTGTGGAGAAATAACCTCCGCATTTAGACTTTTCTAAATCCTCCTTGCCTCAAACTTATCATGAAGAAATATGAGGGATATCTGAATGTTAAAAATGGTAGTAGACATAAAGACAAGTCATAGTGCATTACCCACAATTAGTGCTCATTAGATGTTGTCTGATACTAGTTTATTCACTTCTATGGCAAACCCCTGGTTTCTAAGCACTGGAAATACAAGAATGAGCAAAATCACAAAAAGACTTCTCTCAGGGGGCCTACAGAGCAGTGGGGAAACTGAAATAAAATGAATGAATCAAACAATACAAGGTAATAAAAATAACTGAGAAAAATACTAGAAAGGAGAGAGGTGGTGGAAAGAAATTATACAAAAGAGGAAATGTAACCTAGTTAGAAGAAGGGTACAGCTGATGTTTTCCAGAGAAATCTGGAGAAAAAGTAGAAGAGAAGGACTGGAAATTGTAGTGTTTTAGGCAAAGACAACAGCTTGTGCTATCATAGCCCTGTGGTTACCAGGACTGCTTACTATGTGCAGTGACTGTTGCCTCAAAAGCCTTTAGTAAAAGAATTTCAACTATAAGTTAGAATGGGCAGAAGTAAATTTCTTTTTTCTTTTTTTTAACTGGAGCTAAACAAACTGGGGTTTAAAGAAGTAATGTGGGCAAAGTCACCTATGATTAGCAAGTGATTCGTTTACAATTAAAAAATGTATTTGCTTCTGCTTGAAGTTTATGATCTTCTCATTGGCATATGAACGTGTTTCGAAGGGTAAATGACAGGAACATCTCAGGCTTTGCTGCCGAGAGGCACGAAACGGAGAAGGGATGAAGCTTACAAAACTGGGAGCAAAGAGTAAAATGCGGAGAAAAGAGGGTTGGAAAGATACTTTCTTGCAGCATAATTTTGTCTCAGGTCAAGAACCACTGGTATAGTGTTATTATTAGATAATGCTATTATTAGTAGAAATGGCAAAGTAGAAGGATCTGGAATTTCCCTTCTTTTTCAGAAGAGTAAATCAAAATCACCTCTTTATCTCTGGAGAAACTGTAGATGTTAGTGTCATAATTATAAAGCTATCAAAGGTAAAGACTGATAATTCTTATCACATCCCAAGCTGAATTAATGCAGAAGACAGGTGCCCCTTGGAGAACGTCGGTGGATTATTTTAAGTTCATTCAGGCGGTGAATCCGAGTACAGCTGTTTTTCTTGATGAGGTTGCCTTAATACATAAAACCATTAGAGCTTTTGAAATTGCTACATCTTTATTAGATTGGTGACTATTTTACCTCTTTATCCTGTAAATAGAAAATATTAGAAGTAATTTGTTCTTCCTGGAATGGAAACAGGACGAGTTGACTGTTTTGTCTCAAGACTCAGTCGGTTGTTCAACCTGTGCCACAATTTTGTCTGAAGGAAAGCTGGCTGTATCTCTGCCCTATAGGGTCTCTATGAGTCAGAAGCAACTCAGTGGCAGCAGGTTTGGTTTTTTTTCTTTCTCTCGTTCTCTCTCTCTTTCGTTTTTTGGTAGTATGAGGAGAAAAAGGAAGTAGCAGAAACCCTGAAGTCTTGGTAAGACATCTGTGCTACAGGAGGAAGATAAAAATCATGGCAATATATAGATCTACTACCTTGTTAAAATATCAGAGGAATGTCAAGGTTTCTGCTTAAAAGTGGAAAAAAAAGATTATTTATTAAACCTTTCACTACTAAGAAAAGTACAGTTGTTTGTAGTGTCTTGTTTGTGCATGTGTGTGTTGGAAGTAATGCATTTCACATCTGTGTACGTTCTATGAATCTCAATCTCAATGTCTCTTAGGAAAATTTCACTATAATCAATATACAATTTAGAAATTGGTTAAATGATTTAGAATGAATACAAAATGTGCTTTGAGCTGTCTTATTTTCTTACTAAAAGATTTAGAGGTATTAGACAGTGTGGTGAATGGATGACAGCAATGAGAAGAAGTAGCAGAATAAAGAGAATTAGCATCTGTAGAGTGTTGCTGTTGCTAGGGGCTGTCACGTCGATTTTGACTTCTCGTGATCCCATGTGACACAGTACAACTACCACACAGGGTTTTCTGTTTTCTGAGTTGTAATCTTCACGGGAGCTGGCTAGATTGGTTCACACTGCCAGTGCTTTAGTTCTGGCAGCCAAGCATCTAACTTATACCACCCAAATACTTCCATTGCCATCAAGTTGATTCTGACTCATAGTGACCCTATGGGACAGAGTCAAGCTGCCCCATAGCATTTCCAAGGATGTAAATTTTTATGGACATGGAAGCTGAGTGCCATGTGCCCCCTTCACCTCCCCTGTCCCCGCCCATGGCAGCTGCTGTGTTGGCTGGCCAACTTTTCAATTGGCAGCCTAGTGCTTTCTGTGACACCAGGGCTCCTTACTAGAATACTTATATATGTTATTGTGTTGTACTCATCCTGTATTTAAAATTTTGTCATTTAATCCTAATGAGTACTCTGCAAGAATGGTATTACCATTTCCAGCTTATAGGAGAAGAAGAGGAGGGTATGAAAAGATAAGATAAATAATTTCCTCATCTTACACAGTCAGTGTGTCACGGATTGAATGGTTTCCCCCCCAAAAGATGTATGTAGTTATTTGGCTAGGTCATGATTCCCAGTATTACATGATGTTCCTATATGTTATAAATCTTGCCTCTATGATGTTAATGAGGGAGGATGGATGGTGAGGTGGTTGTGTTAATGAGGCAGGATGCCCTCTACAAGCTTATATTAAGATTTGAGACAGTCTCTTGGGATACAAAGGAAAGGGCACTCCGCAGAGAGTTGGGGAATTCACACCACCAAGAAGCCACATCAGGAGCAAAGCATAACTTTTGGAAAGACCTGGGGTCCGTGTGTCTCAGAAGCTCCCAGTCCACAAGAAGATTGATGACAAGGATCTTTCTCCAGAGTCAGTGGAGAAAGACTGGATCTAATGCCTTCAACTTGAGTTCGTAGCCTACTGGACGGTGACAGAATAAAATTGCTCTTTGTTAAAGCCATTCACTTGTGGTATCTCTGCTACAGCTGCACTGGATGACTAAAACACCATGATAATATGTAATAGAAATAGAACTCGGCTCTCTGGGCTCAGATAATCAAAAGGACACTGCTAAATCTTGTATAGCTGATTAGTGATCCAGTGAGTCATTCTTAGGGCATTAATAAGGTAGAAGGTGAGTCCCCAGCTCACGGAAAGACCCTGTCAAGGGGCACAAAACACTTAATGATTAATTCTCTAGACAAGAGAAGTGAGAGTCTGCTGGTCAGTTGTGTGTGTATATGTGTAAAAGCTGTGTGTGTTTAGAGGGACCACGGGTTAAGATAACATGCTTATTTGATATACAGGTCCTCGACAACAGGGCTTTGGAAGATTTTAAGTCCTCAGGTATGGATTTGAGAGAAAGAAGTTATTTGTCAAGCACAGGCCTGCAAAGTATATTTTTATATAGATAAATAATCATTTGAAAACATAACCTTATTTCACCATGGTGGTGTAAAAAGGATGAGAAAATACAATGAACAAATTGTACCCTACAACTGTTTATTTATGCAGTTGTACAGATTAAAATTCTATACAAGGAAATTCATGTAAGTATCCTGAACCCACTTTTTCTTAGTCTGTTTGCTCACAGAATCCTTTAAACATGGAGCACATATGAACATTTTGAAGAAATCCAAATTAAGGAATGCAGTTGGAAGAATGCTTCTCTAGGCTACTGACTAATTACAAATTCTTTCAAGAACTTTCTTTGGATTACATATAGGAAACTAGGTACTGGTATATCAACCAGAAAAGGGGCTATGACACAGTCTGTCTGTGTCATATTTACAGCATACTGGTCTCTTGGCTACTAATCAGAAGTTTGGTAGTTCAAATCCACCTGCTACTCCATGGGAGAAAACACAGGCAATTTGATCCCATAAAGCTTGTAGCCTAGGACACCCCATGTGGCAGGTCTACTCTGCTGGATGGAAACCCTACTGGGGGCAATTCTACTATGTTATATAGGGTTGCTACAAGTCAGAATCATCTTAATGACACGCAGAGCGTCTGTCTTATCATCTCTTTTTTCTTTATTTTTGCTTCTGCCTAACTTCTTCCTGTTTTGTTATAACCAGTATATATAACCAATATAAAAGAGGCAACAGGAATTTCTGGAGTATGTATCTACCTGCAATGGTCAATTGTGTGATTCTTATGTTTGGTATTAGATTTCTCCAATTGGTTGCTGTGGTCTCTGAGTCTGGATCCTGGACAGCAGAGAGGGTATGAGGGAGCAGTGGGGAATTCATGTGTAACAGGGTAATAAAGCAACTGAAACTCTTCTCACACACTCAGTGAGAGCCTTCTGCTCAGGATGCTGGAGGGTGTACATAGGTGCTACAAGACATGTCACCAAATGGTTCAGCGGCATGGGGGAAAGACCGAGAGAACACAGATTGCAAAAGATACTAACAAGGTATTTCTTGGGTGAAATATACAGCTGGAATTTTGCAAAGTGCATTAAGATGATACATGCTATACTTGAGCTTTGTAGACTAAGAGCCTGAAGTTTTTCAAATTTGTATTAAAATTTTTAATGAAAGATTTTTTTCTCACTTACATGTGAATCAATGTGATAAACAAGAAGCAGAAAAGAACTCACACTCACTTGTGCACTCCCCAAATACTTACTAAATACCAATTATGTTGCTGGCATGGGGTTGGATATTGGTCTGGTCTCAGCTCTCAAGGAACTTACAAGTTACAGTAGACAAGAGAGAATATACTAGATAAATCAGAGATGTTTTCTTTAGCCATATGTGGCCAAAGTTTTAGGCAGTTTCTTAGTGAAAAGTAACTAGAAATTAAATGCATTATCATCGTGTTGATCCCAACTCATGATGACAACCGTGTGTTTCAGAGTAGAACTGCTCTGTAGGGTTTTCTTGGCAGTAGTCTTCACAGGAGTGGATTGCCTGGCCTTTCTTCCAGGGTACCTCTGGGTAGGTTAGTAGGTTAGTAGTGAAGTGTAAACCATTTACAGCACCCAGGAACCTACATTTAAGTCTCTTCGTTTGAGGTAATTTGATACAGCAACTCTAGGACAGTAATACAGGGTCTGATTGAGGTTGAGAATAAAGTGGAAAAGGGAAACTTCACTGATTTCCAAGTTTCAGACCTTGTTAGACTTAGAGAATATACGTTTTTCTTTCTTTCTTTTTTCTTTTATTGTATTTTTGATGAAGGTTTACAGAACACATTAGTCTCTGATTAAACAGTTAATACACACATTATTTTATGACACCGGTTAACAAACCCATAACATGTCAACACTCTCCTGTTCCAGACCTTGGGTTCCCTATTAGCAGCTTTCCTGTCCACTCCTGCCTTCTAGTCCTTGCCCCTAGGCTGGTGTGCCCCCTAAGTCTCGTTTTGTTTTATGAGCCTGTTCAGTCTTTGGCTAGAATGTATGTTCCATAAACATGTTATTTTAGTCATTTTTTTACCTTAGCTACTTTTTTTTTTCTCCTGTCAGTTTTCTTTTTTTTTTCCTTTTCCAATTTTGATATCAGCATAGCCCGTGGCCAAAAGCTGACAAAGTCTAAGGGAAAAAAAAAAAAAAGTTTAAATTCTAGTTGATTACACTGATGTAGGAATTTCCTAATATCGAATTCTTCATGAAAATGAACTAGCAAAATAACTCCTGCTGGTTTATAACATGCTTCTTAGAAAAAAAAAAAACAAAACACTATTCTTTGTCATGCACAAAGCCTTAATATGAAGATTTAACCATTACTAAAATGAATTCATAAGCTCAGTTTTTCTGTCAGAGTTTTAAATGTAAATGTCTTGAAGGGTGATGAGACTCAGCATGACGGCATCCCAAATTATCTTGTGAAATTAAAAAAAAAATTAAAATCAAGGAAAGAAGCTAGAAAAAATTTGACACTTAGTTCGTAATTACAGGCTGATTTGGAATTTAACGTTTATGGTCGATGTGAGCTTCGACTTTCCAGATTTGGACTTTACTGTTTCAAGTGTCAGCCTTTTAGCTTTTTTTTTAACCACGGATCACCTGTGGGATGTTGGAGAGGCAATTCAGTAGCAGCATCAGTGCTTTCCCTGTGTTTTCCGTGTGAATAGTGGGGCAAATTTCTCTTTCCAAGCAAGTGCAGGTAGTCCTAAAGTGGATTGCTTTAAAATGTTTTATCAGATGAATGTTGCTCTTTCCTGTCTCACAGCCCTGTGGGGCGGGAGCGTGCCCTGGACCCCCGTGTTCCACTGAAGCCCCTGCCTGTTTCCCAGGCTGACCGCTAAGGCCAGAGCAGACCGCCGCTGTTTGAGCGGCCGCCCGAGGACCGCTGCCTCCGTCCCACTCTGGCTCCGGTCAGGCTTGAGGAAGTTGTGCTGCCGCCCTCTTAATTCCGCAGACCGAATGTACTCTCGTGTCGGCGGCGGTACCCTAAGGCTCCGAAGGAGGCATAGAGAAGAAGTGGATAATCTGTTGTAGGTGACAAAGATCGTAATGTATAGGCTATTTACGAATTAGCCACTGTCAATATGCAACAGAGATTCAGAAATCCTCTTTGGAGATTGTTTCTGAGTGATTCTTGCACCCTGTCCGGAGCTTTTTCCAGCACTCTGAATTCAGATTTGTGTCTTAACATTGAGCCACTGCCCAGCTTCTCAAGGAATCTTCTGTCTTAGTTATCTGGTGCTGATATAACAGAAATACCACAGGTGGATGGCTGTAACAAAGAGAAATGCATTCGTTCACATTTTAGGAGGCTAGAATTCCAAATTCGGGTGCCAACTCCAGGGAAGGACTTTCTGTTTTTGTTAGCACCTTCCCCTGGTGGAGGAGCTTCTCAGTACAGGCACCCCGGATCGAGAGGACGTGCTAGTCTCCCGGTGTTTCTTTTTCAGGGTGCTATGACGTCCATCAGAAACCCTGGTGGTGTAGTGGCTTAAGCGTTACATCTGCTAACCAAAAGGTCAGCAGTTCCTATCCACCAGGCACTCCTTAGAAACTCTATGGGGCAGTTCTACCCTGACCTATACAGTCATTATAAGTCAGACAGGACTCCTAAGACTCAAGACAAGACGGCAGTGGCTTGTTTTTTGTTTTTCCTTTTTTTAATGGGTTCCACAGTTGCTTTGCTCACTTCTGTCTTTTATTTCACAAAAGAGATTAATTTAGAACCAAACTTAATCTTGTAGATTAAGCCCTGACTCATTAACGTAGCTGCGTCTAATCCTGTCTCGTTAATATCATAGGGGTAGATTTTATAACACAGAGGAAAATCACATCAGATGACAACATGGTGGAGAATCACACAACACTGGGAACCATGGCCCACCCAAATTGACACACCATTCAGGCGGACAGAATTCAATTCACCTTCCTTCCTCATTTATAGTCTTTCCTAAACATCTTCCACTACCTTCTCCCCTTTTCTATTCTTTTATTTTGTATCTCTTCCCCTTCTAGGTATCTTGAGAGTTATTTCACACAAAATTCATTAAAATATCATTCAGTGAGAAGTAGACTGTGAAACACTCAGTATACACAATGCTATGTATATTGCATATATTTGCAATATACATATGCATGTATACGTATGTATATATATATACACACTATATATAGCATATATACATAAACATATGTACATTTAAACACACATGCAAACATACAAAGGAGCATGGAGAACTCTTGAAAATAATTTCTCTGATAAAGGGGAAACGTTTATTTTTCTTAAAATTTTTCTGCATTACCAATTTTATCAAATGCAAATCTATTACTTTTGAAATAAATACATATACTTTTAGTTCTAGGTTTCTTCTCTGCCGGTTTGCAGGAAAGGGAGACCCTTGACTGAAAGGCTAGCTGGTAACTACTGAGATAACAAGCAGTCCAACAGAAACAAATTACTTTCTTTTGAGTCAGTACATTCTTTGTCTAAAGGACCTTGTCGGGCTTATAGAAAAAGGAGTGCAGGAAGAATGCCCTGTGGTGAATCTCCTCTTCTCGTGTGTCGTGACAGGCAGTGACAAACAAGACCATGGAGAGAAAGACAGAACTAGTAAGAGGAACAGCAAGCTGGGGAAATCAAAACACTAGGCTAAGTCACAGTGGTTTGCCTAAGCAGGTTGCAAACAAGCCACCCAGCAAGTACAGCGGCAGTGACGGTAGGGGAGTCTTTAGAGTCCAACGCAAGCATCCTGCCCACAACGCAGAGGCTTTTTCAGCTGGAGTCGGAACGTGTAGCATCTGTCGCAAAGTCACTTATAATTAATTCTGCTTTTAAATTAGCAGCTGTCTCAGGACATTTTGCTGGTGGGTGGGATGGCCACAAAGATACGTTTACAGTGTAAGGGATTTGAGCCTGTCTGTTTTAGGGTGACCACGGGATCCGAAGTTACCCTCCCCTGTTGGTGTTTACAGTGGTGGTACTAACCTGTTCTTAACATCTTTAATGTTTTCTTAGCAAAGGCTTGACGGGAAGTTCTTTTAGTTCAGCATTTAGATCAAATTTTTCTAATTCCTTTTTCCTTTTCTCCTGCCGGTTGGATTTCACATAATTTGAAGGAAATCTACTTTGAATTATAAACAACACTGCCTAATCAATCTTTTCCCTCCTGAGGTAATAGATGCTCTTTTACTTTGCTTCACATCACTATTTGATTTAGACACAATGGAAGCAGAAGACCCCAAAACCAAACCCAACACCGTCAAGTCAATTCCAACTCATAGCAACCCCAGAGACAGAGTAGAACTGCCCATAGTGTTTCCAAGGCGCACCTGGTAGATTTGAACTGTTGAACTTCTGGTTAGCAGATGTAGTAGTTAAGCGCTACGTCACCAGAGCAGTTCTTAATTCCAGTGTCCTCAGCTGGAGAGGAAGAAGCCACACTCACAGTGAGCACAGGCCACTTTGGGGAGCATTCCCAGGGACTCACGAGAGCTCACGCTTCCCATTACCTCTGCTTCCCACTGTTCCCTCTTCTGGGATATAAATGGTTTCTAGTACTGTATGTTCAGTTACAACTTGCTGGGTTAGTATTTGGTGGCTCACTTTTCACACTTGGGAAAATTCCATTTTTTTTTTCATTCTTCAGAACATTGAAGCTTGAGCACAGTAATACCTCATTCATTCAGCAACAGTGAAAAACTGTTTTGTCAGTTTCCCAGATGATAATGATCATACCAAAACCAAATCCATTGCCACCAAGTCAAATCCAACTCCTAGTAAACCTATAGGACACAGTAGAACTGCCCCATAAAGTTTCCACATCTGTAGTCTTTATAGAAGCCAGCTGCCAGCCACATCTTCCCTCTGTGGAGAGGTTTGAGTTGCAGATCTTTTGGTTAACAGCCCAGTGCTTTACAAGTGGGCCACCAGCCAAGCCAAGTGCCGTCAGCCTTAATAATCACAGAAGCTAGTGTATATTGACTACTTATTATGTCCTAGCACTTTGCTACGTACCATTATAGCCAGCAACCTCTGCAATGACTCTTAACAATCCCAAACTCCCAGCATTTGTGCCCTTACGTAATTGCCTCCTCTTGAGTGTGAGCTAGATTGTGACTGTAAGATGATGAATGTTTGTTATTTTCAGCCACTAAGTTTTAGAGTAAATTTTGACACAGCAATAAGTAACTCATAAAACTTTGGCTGTATTATTCCATCCTTTTAAAAATCCAATGAGGTAAGTATTATCATTATTACTATCACTTTCAGATGAAGACTTACAATGGCTGAGTATCTTGTCCGAAGTGTTACCCAATTTGGCACTATATCCTGGAGCAGTCGAGCCAATGAAACGTATCCCGAGTTAGAAAGAGGAAGAACGTTTATTACGAGGTGTGATACCACTGGAGACTAGACAGCAAGGAGCGCTGTCTAGGAATGCACTCCTTGGAAACTCAGTAGGGCAGTTCTATTCTGTCTATAGAGTCACTATGAGTTAGAATCAATTGTATGGCAATGGGTAGTTTGACCTTATGTCGCTCAAAGCCTCCTGTTCTTCAAAAATTTAGGTGGACATTGAAGCTGTAGGGAGGAAAAAGGACACTTCCTTTCCAAAGGGATGGTTAACTGCTACATCTGCTAACCAGAAATTCAGCAGTTCAAATCTATCAGGCGCTCCTTGCAAACACTATGGGGCAGTTCTCCTGTGTCTATGGGGTTGCTATGAGTTGGAATTGACTTGATGGCAGTGGGTTTGGTTTTTGGGGTCTTTTACTTTCATTCTGTCTAAATCAAATGGCAATGTGAGGCAAAGTAAAAGAGCATCCCTTACCTAGAAAGGGAGAAGATTGATTAGGCAGTGTTGTTTATAATTCAAAGTAGATTTCCTCCAGATTATGTGAAATCCAATGAGTCTCCTAAGAGTCTCAAAAGATGGTTTTTACATCAGAGTTTATATATCATTTCAGCAAGGAATACTTCATGTTTTTAAGCACATAGCCCACAGATAACGGTATACATCACAAAACAGTCATAAGAAACTCTTTATTAAACTACAGGTGTGTGACCCTAATCTGCATGTTTGTAACAGGCAATGACAAAAAAGTATACAAAAATTCCTCAGCTAGTGAAACTAGCTTGCCAAGTCTACTCTGACTGAGATAAGGAGCAAGAAAGAAAGTTGTAGATATACAAAATGCCAGGTAGCCTTCCCAGCTGCTGTTTTCCAGGCCGAAGATCATTTCTCAGGAGAGCAGAGAAGAGGAGGGAGACCAAGGTCACAGGAGCTGAGGGGGGCTCTGTGCCCTATTGGAAAGAGGCCAGTGCAGAGGCCAGAGTAGCTGGTAAAGTAAAAACACCTATTATTTAGAGTACCATTATGGCATTAGTTATGTGAAGCTCTCAACTACCCCTTTTGAAAATGAGAAAACATGTTGCAAGGTACTGCCAGCCAAGGGCTGTCGAGTCACATTTGACTCATGGCGACCCTAGGGTTACAAAAGTAATATAGTCTGGTGTGAAATGGTGATGTAAGGCTAGAGCTGCCAGATTCCAAAGTCACTTCGGAGAACTGCTAAAGTATTCTGTCTTAGATGACGTGAGTTTTAAACATAAGACATAAATAAAATTAGACATTTTTAGGGAACATCTTCATAAAGTATAATGATATTTCTTTTCCCTATTATCGGAATTTAATGCTACAGCTGCTAGCCAAAAAGTTGGCAGTTCAAATCTGCCAGGCACTCCTTGGAAACTCAATGAGGCAGTTCTATGAAACTGTAGGAAGGAAAAAGGACACTTCCTTCTAGGATTCTATGGCATTGCAACAAATCTCAGGGCCTGTGGCCCTCTCTCTGTCACCTCCCAGTTCTATAATTCCAATGCTATCCTCCCTATAGCTTACAGTCCTCGAGGAAACTCAGTCTCTTTCTCTCCCCACCCCTATTACACTGACCTTTTGTAAAGCGGCCCCACTTAGCTATTTGACCAACAACCATAGATCTCAGGAATTCTGGAGAAACATTTTCTTCTTAAATTATAAACATAACCAAACTCATCTTTGTGATGATTCCTAAGGTGGTTTCTATGCTTTAGGCTACGTTTGCCCCACACCAGGGGCATTAGATTATGGCATTTATGCTAAGTTCTCTGCTTTCATGTGTTTTTTGTTGTCCTGGGGTGGATGACATGATTCATATGCAAAGGAGCAATGGAGAGAGAGGTGAGGGCACTCTGAGTAAGAGCTGAGGGCCACTTTCTAGTACATTCCACATACATGAAAGCTCACTGTTCTTTGCTTTTGGTTTGGGGTTTGTTTGTTTTTTTTTTTCAGATTCTAAGTAACTATCAGTCTTGCTTTTGTCTGCCAATAAAAATTTTGTGTTTCTTTCTCTTATAGGCATGTGCAGTACAGCACTTTAGGAAAATGAAATATCTATGAAACATTATACTTCTCTGAATCAAGATTTATTATAGCTGTTTGAAGCTTCCACCTAGGGGAATTTTCTGTCACACAAGTCAAAGAACTTCTATTTGTTCTGCCTAGTTTAGCTTTTCTCTCTACTTTGTGGATAAAATAAAAAGACTGTGACAAAAGGAGATGTTAACACCCACAAATCCATCTCCCCAGAAGTGAAAATCTGTAGCTTTTGTGATTTCTTTGGTAAGGAGCTCCTTTTAGAAGGAAGAACAATTATAAATAATACTAATAGCTATAGCTGGAGAAATAGTCACCCATTTGTCTTGCAACTGTTTTATGTACTTTTATTTTTCCAAGTGTATCAAGATAGAACAAAGTTGTAGTGTCCCTGATAGAGCTACGACTTGGGGTAGGTTCAAAAAAATGTGTAAGTAATATTATCATATATATATTAAAATATATATTAAAATGTATTGTAAAGACATCAAGCATTAGCTAAGTTGTAAGATTCTTAGAGCTTCCAAAGCTTTAATATTTCCAAACATGTTTGATTTGCTATTCTTCAGAATAGTGATCTTGGGAGATAATTTTAGATAATAGAAGAAAGTTGATCTCAGATTGTTAGAAAATATTACCTTCGAGTATATAGTCAAACAAAAACCAGTCTTTCCAATTGTATCATTAAATAGGACTCCTTAGCAAGTTCCTAAAATACTTTATGGAAGCTGACTGACATGTCTCCAGCAAAGTAGCACCACTTACTGCAATTATTAGTGGGCAGCTTAACTCACTGTACCGCCAGGACTCCTCCTAAGTCCCTACAAACACTTTATTCATTATTCTTTATTTGATTGAAATGATTTAAAGAGAATGCACAATAATCTTGCTTAAGCATGTCATATATACTCAAAGAATAAGAAAACCAAATCTGAACCAGAAAATGCACTGTTGGTTCTCTTGATTTGTATGTTGGGGGCACAATATAAAAGTAATTTAGAATAAAAATGGAATTTTTGAAAATGGATCACATTTTTTAATAATTGAGGTCAAGGTGAATTATGCTTGTTGTGAGAAATTATCTTGAGCAAGTATTTCACGCAGCAAATTAATTGAGAGCAGTAACATTTCAAGTTCATCAGCTACTTAGCTAAGGGGCTACTCTGTTGGATAGCTCAGACCTAGACACTTGTGAGGAATTAAAAGGGAAGAGAACAGAACTATGAAAGACTGAGAACTTACCAAAAGGGGTTCTTTTAAACTGGAAGAGACTGTTCATTCTGGAAGAAACTGAGAACCCGTACACCTGTCAGATACTCCGTACAGTTAATAATATCGCGAGCTCAGTGACATTATAAAGAGCAAGGAGACAATGGATTCAAGATCTCTCTCTTTCTCTACATACACACACCCATTCCCACCCCACCTATCTCGACACTTTTCTTCCCAGCATGAGGACAGTGCCCATGAAATCTGTGACTTTGTTTCTAGTTTCATGTTACTCACTTACAGGCTTTGGCGGCTAGGGAAGAAAAGAGACTAAATCCTTAGTGTTTAAGGAGTGATGGTAAGAGGATCCATCCTGCCTGAAAATGTGATTTAATGACTTCCCTCATCAAACAGTGGGTGAGGAGTGGGTGGTGACCAGTGTGGACATGGTACGACAAAATCTGAAGAGCTTTATGCCACCCTGAGATTCCTCCACAGGGAAGCATGAGGGGTAAGGGATGAGTACACTCCCTCACATTTCCAACGTCATGTCTCTCTAAACCGTTTGACTTAATTAACCTGTGGTTCCCCAGGATGTAACTATCAGACCCACAGGAGAAAACTAGACACCTTGTAAGACAATGCTCCTATCTTACTGAGGCTTTTTTCTTAATTCCAACCAGGTCTCCACCATGAAGCCTCCTGGCACCACTGGGGAACAGTGGAAACTTGGTTACATAGGGTCTAAAAATGAGCGAGAGTGGTTCGTTATTTCACTTATTTCCAGGACCTGGCCCTGGCCAGCACTTAGAGGTCACTCTATTCTGTTTTCCTCTCGCATGGTATCTAGCTGTGTGGTCTGACAGAGCTCACAGGAGGATGAGCAATGAGATTATATGACTGCCTAAAGACAATCCCATTCTAAAATGCCACCAACACAGTGGTATTTCAAATTTGAACATCTCTACTATGCCGTTATCAGGTTGCTAGGGAAAAACTAAAGTTCAAAGATTAAAATCATGAAGAAATTAAACTCCAGAATTCTTAAGTTAAACTTGAAAGTAATTAAAATCCCAAATCAAATTCTCTTGTCTCTTCTGGTCACAGATTCAAAGAATAAAAGTTCTTTTTTTGTTTCCCCTTCACCGCTGCTAATATAATGGAAATAATTTTTTAAAAAGATCTGAGGCTCACTGGGCAGCTACCTCTTAATCAATCTCTCATTTCAGAATTGAGGGTACCACAATTTTAGAGCACCGTCTTTATCCACATGCTCCAGAATTTGCCAGACATTCCAAGGATGCTTAGACCATTCATTGTATAACTGGTATACCAGATGCCAAAAGCTAGATTAAAGTTCTAGCATGAGTTCCCTTGGGTAATGCTTATGTTACAAGAAAACTGCAAAATACGGCACAAACCTAGAAAACATTCCCAGACCCCAGATATCTAGAGGGTGTTTGATAAGGCAGCCTTCTCAAATCTTAGCTCTTTTTTCATCTATCCTACTACCTGGAGTCCAATGTAAGAGTTTACCCAAACCAACTCTGGCTCCAGTGCAGTGATATTATTAGCCCTTTGGATTGAATTCTCACATAGCATCATTTAAGGGCACACGACTGTGGCTCTGTGCAGGTTCATAGTGCCCCAAATCACTAGCTTTTTATGTAGGACCCATTTTGGATAATTTGAGTGATTCCTGTATATTGTGTAATTATAGATTCTCAGAATCCTGTGGCACAGTGGTTAAATGCTATAGCTGTTAACCAAAAAGTCAACAGTTGGAATCCACCAGGCACTCCTTGGAAACTCTTTAGGGCAGTTCTACTCTGTCCTATAAGGCCACTGTGAGTCATCATCAACTTGATGGCACTAGGTTCTTTTTTTTTACCTTTTAGTTTCATGGCTACAGTTCAACATATGATCAAACACCTACTTTTGAAAAACACGTCTCACAATACTTGTACTGTTATCCTTCTCCTTCTTTATAATGGTAGAAATGTAGCTCTAGAAGATTTGAAATATTATTTTGATGAAAACCAACCTAATGAGCACACAGGAATCACCCTCACTGTCTTTATGTTTGTCTGATTTTTAAGACAGAAGTGTAAGCTACAATTTTTTCTTATGTATTTGATAGAAAAAACCTGATGAGTTCACACTCCCACACACTATCAAAGCACATACCTATCCTGAGAGGAAACCAAGCTGAAGGCCCTGGAGACTTGAATCACTTCTCTGAACAGGTGTCAAACAATCCGAGGGCACATTTACAAATGGCATCCTGCTGTCAGCCCATGACGCCTGGTTGCGTTTTCTTACCTTCATGGGAAAAGGTTCCATCCAGTGGGATAATTGTAGCTTTTTAACACATTTCACTATAATTAGGAATCTGCATGTCAGTATTTTCTAGCATATTCCCTGATTGAATTGGAGGCTGTTTTAGTTCTCCCCATGACCCGTCAAAGATAAAGAATTTGTTTACTGTAAATCGCGCACCACTCACTCCTATATGCCATCTGCCGCACTTAACCACACAGTGCTGCAATTTCCTAATAATAGCTCTTTGAACTTAAGAAAAATAGTCAGAGGTGTTAATCATCCATGCTAGGGGAATACTTACCCCTCTGTATCAACATTTTACTTCTTAGTGGGATTTTCATTTCAATGGATTAAAATGACACCATGATTCTATCAAATAGTATACAGCTGAGAAGGTTCGGAGATTCTCCTAAGTGGCTGTCATTTAACACAATCGCTAGAGGTGCACTTCCAAGTAAGAAAAGAAAGTTTCCTACTTCATGGAGGAATTTATCTTTTTAACATAGCTCTTATGATCAGGTTAAAAGTCAAATCTGTCAAGTTTGGTTCTGAATCTGTTTTACCTCCTTTTTTCGGTTTTCTTCTTGTCTCTCTTTATGGAAATATTAAGTAACACTGAAGCCTGTATTTCATATTCTTAGCTTATTCTTCCCTTATTCACTATTCAAAATAGCTCTCTTTATCTGCTATATTGGAAAGAATAATAAACAAAGTTACTTTAAATCATTCTTGATCAATAGATCTTGAAATTTTATCTTCCTGTAAAACAAGGCCTCTCTTCCAAAAAACAGTCCAAATGTATCCATCATTGCAGCACTGGGTGACTACAAGAAAGGTCATTTGGTGAGGAAAACTGCTTGTACCCAGGAAAACAAATCCACTGCTGTCGAGTGGGTTCTGATTCATCATGACCCTACAGGACAGACTGGAACTGCCCCACAGACTTTCCAAGGAGCAGCCAGCCGGTGGACTTCAGCTGTTGACCTTTTGCTTAGCAGACGTGACACTTAACCCCTATGTCACCAGGGTTTCCAGAAAACTGCTTAGAGCTCCTTATTCTGCATCAACTGCCCTCCAATGAAGTATCTGTGATATCTAATAAGAACAATTAATTTTTTTTCAAATAAAAATGAAATGAAGAAGAAGAACAACAACACTAGTAACTCATCCTTGTTTACAAGTGTTACAGATAGTTGCTCCTTGAGATGTTTGCTTTATAAGTCGGATATTCTTAGAGGACACTGCATGGTGGAGGCAAGCCAGCTGGCTGAACTTGAAGGGCAGGTTGAATCTCTTTTCTAACATTTAATATTTATGTTCTCAAATATATCCCCAAACATTTGAGGATATTGATGTTACCACTTTGTTTTGTTATCTCTGAGTCATTGCACTGTCAGGGCCTTCATTTAACTAACTGTGATGAAAGAGCCTCGTAGATAGTCTGTCCTGCAGAGGACAAGCTGTAAACTTCTCCTTTGAAATTTATCTTTTGTACTTTGATATTTTTTGTTAGCAAAGTTCCCCTGTGCTTCACAAGCTTGTGAATAAAATGGAATTGCATTCGTATTTACGACCACATTGTAAAGGCTTTAAAATCTCACCCAGTTTACTTGCAAGACTCCCCTTTCCAAGTTTTTCGAAAACTCTCCAGGGATGCTTATATAGACCCATGAGTCATTGATTTTAGAAGAAATAAAAACCGAGATTTTTTTTGTCTGAACCTTATTGAAGTTGACACTTAGATAGCTGTAAGTGCAAGATACTGCCTACCAGGTGCTTCCAGATTCATTGTCTTGCAAACAGAGCTTAGTCGTGTCCTTGAGAGCAGCATCCAGAGTCCCAAGTGACCCACAGAAATAGGGAATAGTTGCAGTTTTCTGTTCCTCCTGTTCCCTTTTGCTTGCCTTCTCTACCACCACCGAACTTTCCACTCTTTTGTTCCTATGTCTGGCCATGAGATTTCCTTTCACTGAGTAACAGGGTATTCTTTCCCTCTCTATCACACTGAGAAAGGAGAGACCCACAGCAAAAGCAGTGGGGCCCCAAGTTTTCCTCATTATAATGGTGTACTAGAGTCCTGGGATGGTGCAAGCGGTTAATGAGCTCTATTGTTAAGTGAAAGGTGGGAAGTTCGAGTCACCCGGAAGTGGAACAGGTAGAGTAAAATAAGTAGCCACAGATTGAACGTAACTTGTACCATTTTATTTCTTAATTCTGTCTCCAAGCATGAATCCATTATTTCCCTTAGATTCTCTGAAGCTTAATGACTAATCTATACTCTCTTTAGGACTATGGGAAAACAAATGATAGTAATCTAAAGACCATTAAAAAAAAAAAAAGAATCTGCCTTGGGAGTGACCATAGCTTGTGGGTGGAGAGGAGGGGATAGGAGACTGTTGGGAGGATGGAACGTGTATGGAGCAGAGAGGAACAGTGTGCTGTCACCAGGCAGGGAGAGCAGTGGGAGCTGCATGTAGGTGAGCATGCAAATTTATACGGGAGTGTTCATTTTCATTCAATCATTTAAAAAAAAAGAATCTTCCTTGGGAACTTACATGATAGACCACCTCCAGACCCAAAGCACCAATCAAAATGTCAACACATCTGAGTAGTGACCACTGTAATCACCTAAAGAAGATTAACATGCTACAAATTCCTAGGACTCACAAAACCTTAACCCCTTCTCCTATGAAACTTGCAGCTCATCTCCATTTTGGGGAGGCAGATTTTAGAGGAAACCTATCCCCTCTCTCCTTGTGAATCGGCATGCAACAAAAAGCCTTACTTCTCATCTCACCCCAGTTTCAAAGATTGGCTGTTTGCCGAAGCCAGAAGGAACTTCCCTTAGGTTTGCTGTAGATTTGAAAGAAAGGCCTGGGAATTTACTTCTGTAAAATCAGTCATTAAAAATCCCATGGAGCACTATTCTTCTCTGACATATCATGAATCATCAAAATTGACCTGCAGGTGACGGGTTGGTTGGTTGATTACAATGTTAAGCCATCATACAGACAACATGCATACGTGGAGTCATTTCTTCATGCACACTGAGAAACAGTTTCAATTCCAGAACCTAGACTTCTGACTCTATGGAGTTGAGGTGACCTACTTGGACCACCAACTCTTAAGTGTCCTTTTGAACCTTGAGCCTTCAAAATATTAGCAGCTGGGACTTGATTGAGCAAGGTCATCTAGACTGCTGAACTAAATTCCATTCCCTGTCCCAACAGAATCAGCAGACTCACATTCCTTTACCTGTCTCAGGGTAGTAAGCCAACCATCAGGGAGGTGATGGATTAACACTGTTTGGTGAGATATAAATGAATCTCCTGACTCCCTGTTCTATCCTGGACAAGGTTTGACATTTTCCAGATACAAAGCCATTTGTAATCTGGCTATAAAAGCAGCTGGAATTGTAACCTAGGTGAGACAGTTTTTGGAGAAGTAATTCTTGCTGTCCCCCAAATTTGCCGGATTGTCTGCCGATAAAGCATTGGACCTTTTTCCCTGTCCCTGAATTATGGCTGTCAGTGACACGTGGAATGAACTTGCTTTATTTAGTTCAGTAACAAAAACAGTGTTTTCCTTCAAGTCAAACGATAGCCTACTAAGGCAGTGCAGGGGTGATCCTTTGGCCTTAGGCATTGAGCTGTTTTAGAAAACTGTCTATGTGCAGTGAGTTTTGAGGAGCGGTAACCCAGAAGCTGACTGGGAAATGTATGGCACGTCCACAGACTCGTAGAACCCTGCACGTCCTCTGGTGAGCTCTCCTGAGAACTGCACATGGCTGTGTCACATATAGCCCATTTTCACTGTCTCCTCTTTGGAGGACCTTTCTGATACTTTTCGGGTTTACTTTGCCTGGTTCCAGTTGTATCTACTCACAATAAATATATTCTGTCACACTAATTGTGGGTGTTTCTCTGCACACCTAGGTTTCTGACAACACCCAAAATGGAAGAGGGACTGAGTAAAGGAGGGTTTCAAAGATTAACCAAAAACTGGATCCAGAAAAAACGTTACTGTCTAAGACACAGGTCCAAATCCCCCCTTCCCTTAGTAAACTTTGTGTCACTGATGAGTTGATGAGAAGCGAGGAGAAAAATCATAGTCCAAGTTTTTTGTCTTCTGTGAGATTCCCCTATAGAAATGTTTGTCATTAAGCACATGTGTTAAAGAAAAGTAGCTTTTTTTGTTGTTTCTTTCGATTTTAACCTCCCTTACCTCAAGCCAGGCCACCGTGGAGTGAATGGTATCTTGTTTTAATCACCAATTACATCTAAGCACATATTTTTGCTCAGTCAAAATGGTTGTAAATTTTTACATTATCTGTGATAAAATGTTGTGGATTTTGAGAATAAATTATTCATTTTTCTGAAATATGCTGTTATGGATTAAATTATGACCCCCCAAATGTGTGTCAGCTTGGCTAGACCATAATTCCCTGTATTGTGTGACTGTCCAGTATTTTGTGATCTGATACGATTTTCCTAGTTCTGGTAAATCTTAACCTGTGTGATGTTAGTGAGGCAGGACACAATCTGTGGGGTTTGGTTCTATTTTGAGTCAATCTCTTTTGAAACATGTCATGTGTTGACTGATGTTTCCACCAAAAATGTGTGTGTCAGTGTGGTTGGGCCATGATTGCCAACATTGTATGATTGTCTACCATTTTATCATTTCATGGGATTTTCCTATATGCTGTAAAGTCTATCATTATGATTTAATAAAATGGATTAACAGCAGTTATACCAATAAGTGTTATGACCAAAGGAGAGTAATTATAGATCAGGCAAAAACTTCAGTTTTTGTGCACAAAGGCACAAAACATATATATGTATGTATGTATATATATGTACATATATATACATACATGTACACACACACACCCATATACAGTTGTATGTAAAGGGTACAGAGGCTTTGCTAGAAGTCCTGGGGGGCTGCTCTATGTAGCAAGTCAATCTATTTGCATTTCAGTTACCAAATTACTATTACTTAAGTTACAGTACCTTGTCTAAATTGGCCTGTGTGGCAATCCTTAAAAAACAACAATAACTCAGTCAAAGAGGCTGTTAGAGTTAGTTAGTTAATTATGGGTATATTTCTATGACAAATCACTCTTACCAGCTCTTAATTTAAAAACGGTGCTAGTGGTTGGGTCCAAGAAGCAGGGCGGTGGGAGAGGCGGTGTGAAGAGTGGCTGTTCATCACTGGCAGCAGAGACAGTGGCAGCAGGCGGTGGTGGCAGCAACTGGCTGGGCTGGAGGAGTGGCTATTAAGGGTCAGCCAGCGAGCTGATGGAGTAAATGGGTTCTGCTTTGAAAAGCAGGGCTGGAACCTTATGATTCTCCTTGAAACATGGCACAAAAAAGAAGACCAAAGCCACAATAGCCAGGTGCCTCCCAGGCACGTGTAATAACAAGGCCAATGTTCACAGTGGGGCCTTTGCTCCCAAACACAGGGCTGCAAGTCTTATGGCTTCAGCCGAGCAGGGTCCCAAAGGAACTGCTCAGCTTCTAGGTAGGCTTATCCCAGGCACAAAACCCTGGTGGCGTAGCAGGTTAAGTGCTATGTTGGCTAACCAAAAGGTTGGCAGTTCAAATCCACCAGGTGCTCCTTGGAAACTCTGTGGGGCAGTGACCTCTAGGGTTGCTATGAGTCAGGCCTGACTTGACGGCAGTGGGATTGTTTTTTCTTTCTTTTTGGATCTCAGGCACATGTAATGGAAGGGTCAAAGTTCACAACAGTGACTCGGCTCTAAAACGCAGGGCTGTAAACTTTACAGCTCCAGCTGACGCAGCTTCAGAGGAATTGTCCAGGGGCAAGGCGGCCTTATCCCAGGCACACATGATGGCAAAGCCAAGGGTCATAGCTCTGCTCCACAAAGCAGGGCTGTAAGCCTGTCAGTCTTGTAGGGAATACAGCACAAAAAGAGGCCCCAAAACCATAATGGCCAGGCACCTCCCGGGCATGGGTAATGGCAAGACCAGGACCTCTGCTCAGAAATCAGGGCCAAAGTGGGTATCTGCCCCTGATTTTTATTCCTCTGGTGGTGTCTCCCTTATCTTGATGAGGACAGATGTTTTTTCTCATAAAACAAAGGTATGGTCTGATCACTCCTCAAGCAGGCTGGGAAGGCTGTGCTCTTCTTTTCTCACTTTCTTTTGGGCTCAACAAGATACACTCCATTTTAATATATCCTCATTATAATGAGGTCTTTAAGATTGGATAGTGTCTTAAGCAAACCTCGTTTGAGATACAAAAGAGAAGACACAGGGACCTCCTACCACCAAGAAAGTAGTGCTGGGAATACAGCGTGTCCTTTGGACCTGAGGTTTCTGCACTGAGAGGCTCCCAGACCAAGGGAAGACTGATGTACCACAGAGATCTTTTTCCAGAGCTGTCGGACAGTGGGTCTTCCCCTAAAGCCAGTATCTTGGATTTGGACTTCTAGCCTACAAAGAGGGCTGTGAGAAAACTTTGTTAAAGTCATCCACTTGTAATATTTCTGTTACAGCAGCACTAGATGACTAAGACAGAATTTAAGAGAAAGCAAGAAGACCGGGAAAGAATGCATTCTTTGGACCTAGAGTCCCTGCAATAAGAAACTCCTAGGTCAAAGGAAGATGGATGACACAAAACTCCCCACAGAGCTGACAGAAAGAGAAAGTCTTCCCCTACAGCCAGCGCACTGAATTTAGACTTCTAGCATCCCAGACTGTGACAGAATAAATTCCTGATTGTTAAAGCCATATGCTTTTGGTATTTCTGTCATAGCAGCATTAGATAACTAAGACATATGCCAAACTAAATTTACGATATGAGGGTAGAATAGCAATATGAGAATTGGGATTAAGGTTATAAGTGTCATGGAAAGAGTGCATATGGACAATAGTTCTTCCACTTGGAACAATAATATTAATTTCATTTACTGAAAAACTGTATGAATTTTTGTGATTAAAAAAGTCAATAAATTGTGCAGTAGGCTTTCCCTGACCTTGTTTGCTCTTATTAATGAATTTATATTTTTATGATTCTCCTATTTCTAATTATACTCTACTCATCTAACATATATCTTAGTTAGGTTATATGTTGGGGACATTGGGATAAATTAAATACAGTACTTTCTCTTAAGGAGTTCATAGTCACAAGAAACAACCAGGTTAAATGCACGCACGTAAGTACGATAAAGGGTTTGAACCATAAATCACTGTAAAGGGTCTGAGATTTCACCATACATCAATGCAAAAAAGTTAGCTTGCTGTAGTTTCATAGAAGCTGGCAGAAAATGCAAGATTCCAAAGCCAGAGATAAAGTACCTGTTACTCATGGCACAGCAGGTAGAATAAACTTCATGGTTAAATTGTTTCCCTTTGTTCTGTCTCTCTGGAGTCCCATGGAGGTGCTGAACAGACGGTTGCACATGCAGTGAGTCTGTGTCACAACTGAGGAATTCCAAAATTAGGAAGCCACCGATCTTGTAAAAAAGTTGTTAGCAAACCTGCCCAACCTTCACTTTGTTCGCAGACATTATCTTTACTATTAAGATAGGTTAGGAAAAAATCTACACTCTTCTCCCCAGAAAAAGACATCATATCTGTTTTCTAAAGCAATTTTCCATACAAACATCCTTGGAAAGGTAATTGGGAACTAAAGCTGTCAGTGTCTGTGCTCTTATGGACAGAAAGGCAGGAGACTCATGAATAATTGCTTTCCAATACATATATTATAGCAATCATAGCAGTACAGTGTGATAAGCATGCAAAAGAGCTATCTGTACATCACAGGGGCAAACACAACTTTGTCTTCCTTGAGGAGTATGTGAATTAGGGAGTGAAGAAAAGTCTAGAAAAGGAAATCTTGACAAGTGTGGAAACACCTCCTGCTGCTCTAGCACTGTGTCTGGTGTCTGATGCTGCTGCATCTCCCTGACAGTCTGTGCTGGTAACTTTCTGCAGCACTTCTATGGATGCTGTAGTTTGGGAGGTAAAAATCAATTATGTGGTATACCACCTGAGGATCTACTTCCTTTGGTAATTTTAAGAATGGATGTTAGTATATTTTTCCTTCATCTTAAAGCATCCTTCCTGCCTCTAAATGATGGTTTAAGGGAATTTATTAGCATTGGAGGACAAAAGAAGTTTTTGATTTTAACTGTTCACTCCTTGCTCCCTGTAGCTTGTATGTGTATAATACAGATGCCTGGTGTAAATAAATGGAATCATGATGATAAAGTCTTAATGCTGAAAAGATCCCAGAAGCATCTAGTTGGTCCTTTCCTTTTTTCCTTCTTTATATTTATGTCTTTCTCAAACATTTGAGTTGTCTGTCATATTGTTTGTGTTACAAGATGGGAATACAAAGATGAATGATAAAACAAATAACACAATCAAAACCGGACAAAGGTTTTGAACATACCCTTCACTAAAGAAGATATTCTGATAGTTAACAGACCCATGAGGCTATTTTAGTGATTGTTAGCCATTAAACCCATACCAGTTGCTACTAAGTCCATCTTGACTCATAGTGACCTTACAGGACACACTAGAACTGCCCTTTAGAACTTGCAAAAGATGGCAGGTGGATTCGCATTCCCAACGTTTTGGTTAGTAGCTCTAGCTTTTAATCACAAGTCAAAGCTATAATGAGATACCATTTCTCCTTGACATTGCTGGTACCAACCCAAAACAAAAAATAAATGAAAAAACAGAAAATAACAAATATTGGAAAGGTTGTGGGGAGACTGGAACTCTCATGTGCTGTTTGTGGGAACATGAAATAATGCAGCCACTTTGGAAAACGATATGTCAACTCTTTAAAAGTTTAAAAATACCAGATGATCCAACAATCCTGCTCTTAGGAATATACTCTAGAGAGATAAGAGTTATCACACAAATAGTCATATGCATACATTATTCACAAAAGTAAAAAGATGGAAACAACCTAAGTGCCCATCAACAGATGATTGTACATGCACACAGTGGGATAACATAGAATGATGAAGAACAATGATGAATCCTCAAAACATGACAACATGGATGAATTTGGAAGGCATTAAGCTCAGTGCAATAATCAACCACAAAAAGAATACTAGTTTGTGAGACCACTATTATAAAACCCCAGGAAAAAATTCACACATAGAAAAAAACTACCTTTGATGGCCGTGAGGGAGGGGAGGGGTGAGGAGGGGAAATCACAAACTAGACAGTAGACAAGTGTTAACTTTGGTGAAGAGAAAGATAACAAACAACGTAGGTAGGGGTAGTCAGTAAACTTGACTGAGACAAAGTCATAGATGCTTCCTAGACACATCCAAACACCATAAAGAATCAAGTTAGTGGGGTCAAGGACTGGGGTTTCTTAGAGGATATATAGGCCAACTGCCAGAACATAGTCCATAAAGATAATGTTCCACATACTACTTTGGTGAGTAGCATCTGGGGTGTTAAAAGTTTTTGAGAGGTCATGTAAAGTACATCTGTTGGTACCATCTTATTTGAAACAAAGGAGAATGAAAAAAAAACAAAGACCCAGGGAAAACATTAGTGCAGAGGACTAACGGACCACAGGAACCACAACCTCCACCAGTTTTAGTCCAGAAGAACTGGCCACCATCACCTACTGCTCTGACAAGAATCACAATAGGTAGTTCCAAACTGAGTGGGAGAAAAATGTAAAACAAAATTCACAATTTAAAAATAATAATAGTAATAATAAAATAAAATAAAAAAGACCAGACGTATTGCTCTGACAGAGACTAAAGGAACCGCCGAGACTATGGCCTCTGGACATTCTGCTAACACAGAACAGAAGCCATTCCCAAAGTTCACCTTTCAGACTAACATTAAAAACCCCAAACCCACTGCTCTTGAGTTAATTCTGGCTCACAGTGACCATACAGAACAGAGCAGAACTGTCCCATAGTTTCCAAGGAGTACCTGGAGGATTTGAACCGTCGACCGTTGGGCTAGCACTTAGCCAGGGTTTCCAGCCTAAGATTAGAAACATCTATAAAACAAATATTAACATAATCAGGGAATGTGTTTTTTAGTTCAATAAAATATATGAGACCAAATGGGCAACACTTACACAAAAGCAAACATGAAAAGTCAAAAAGGGTAAGGAAACCTGGACAAATGGACTTGCAGAAGCTGGGGTACAAAGGGAAAGGGGGAAGGGCTGACATATTGCAGGGGGTTGTAAGCAATGACACAAAACAATTTGTGTATACATTTTTGAATGTAAATTTTCATCTAAAACGAATAATTTTAAAAAAGATAAAAAGAGTGGTCTCAAGTCGCTCACACAACAGGAGCAATGGAAAAAATGTATATTCAACTACAGCATGCCAAGACAAGTTCTAAGACAAAAAAAGTTTCAGATAACAGTATGACAAATGAGTTTTAAGGGAGATAATCACCTCCCCCACCCCAACTCTACCCTTCCCTTGCTTAGGGATAGGGATCTCTCTCTCCTTTTGTTTTGACTCAAAATAAATAAATAAATAAATTGTTCCTTAGATGGTTTACAGAACAAACTAGCTTCTCATTAGACAATTAATGCACACATGGTTTTGTGACATTGGTTGCTAACCCCAGGGCACGCTATCAGTCTCCCCTTCCTGACTTTGGGGGCCCTGTTAGCAGCTTTCCTGTTCCCTCCTGACGCCTCATCCTTGCTCACAGGTTGATGTGCCCATTTAGTCTCATTTTGTGTTACGGGTGTTACGGGCCTGTCTAATCCTTGGCTGAAGTGTTACTCTCAGGAGTGACTTCATTACTCAGCTAAAAGGGGGTCTGGGCGTCATTACTCTCAGGGTTTCTCAGGTCTCTGTCAAGCCAGTAATTCTGGTGTTTTTTTGTGAGTCAGAATTTTCTTCTACGTTTTCTCCCGTTCTGTCTTGGACTGTGTTGTGATCCCTGTCAGAGCTGTTGGTAGTGGAAGCTAGGTACCGTCTAGTCATGCTGGGCTCAGCCTGGTGCAGGCTGTGGTGCTTGTGGTCAACTGTGCACTAATCTTTCTCTTGTATCTTTGGTTTTCATCATTTCCCTTGTCCAGACAAAGTGAGACTAGTGAAGAATCTTACCTAGTGGTTCCTAATCTTTTAAGACACCAAATGTTACTCATCTGAACAGAATGTGCAACGTTTTTTAAATAAAGTATAGTTGGGCAGCTGAGCTAGATATTCTCTGAGGTCGGGCACACATGGCCCTCAGTTCGGTAATTCAGCCCCTCAGGGACTTTGCATGTGACAGCGGAGCTTCCGTGATCATGCCTTGGATAAGTTGTCCTGGCTTCCCTAGTGTTGCGTGCTGTCTTACCCTTCACCAAACTTATCATTAACATATTGTCTATTTAGTGCTTTACCATAAAGCCAAGTGCCAAGTGCCGTCGAGTCATAAAGGGGAGATAATTCTTGGACTGCCTCTTGAAAGATGAGTAGGGAATATCTACTGAAAGACTGGATGCCTCGTGGTGAATTTCGACTGTTAACCAAAATGTCAACAGTTGTAATTCACCAGCCAGTTCTTGGAAATCCTACTGAGAAGTTCTACTCTGTCTTACAGAGTTGCTATGAGTTGCAATCAACTCAACAGCAACAGTATGCAAGAACGGATAGGGAGCAGGGCAGGCTGAAGACGCTTGTCAGACCAATCAAGAGTTTCTATGTCATACTGCCGAGTTCAGATTTTTCCTTATGACATCAACGAAATTTTGACAAATATTTACCAAGAAAGGGATATGACCATATTTGCATTTCAGAATGATCACTTTATTAGCAATATGGAGAGCAGAATTTAGAGGAGAAACACTGGAAACAGGAAGATCAGTTAAAACGTTACAGTGAATGAGGCAAGAAGATGGTGAGAGTTTGATTCAAGTCATTAACATGCAGATTGAAAGGAGTGCCTCAATGTCAGGAGAACTGGTAACAACAATAAAAATGGAAAAAAGTGGGAGAGTGATAGGATTCAATGAGAAGTTTGTGATTTGTTGTTGGGAGATTGGTAGGTGAGTTATCATTAAGCAGCATCTAGAGAGAGAGTATTTGGTGACATATTTGGGTTTTGACATGCTGCAACTTAATCATCTCTGGATCACATGTGCAAAATGGTTCTGAACTTGGGCATGTAGCTATAGAAACTCATTTGCGGTTTAATAAATATTTGTTGCATTTTTTCTTTTTTGTAGCCCCTTGTGAAGTCATCACACTCCCGCAATGCACAGGCTATTGCAAAGCATTTTGGGTTCTCTACTTCACAGAGCACATTTTCCTCATTTGAATGCCTTACACATGAAGGTAGTTCTTTCATGTAAATCTTAGCTACGTACTGTATGTGACTTGAAATCTTTGTCAACTTCACACCTTTATTTGAAAGTCACTTAATTCAATGGTTCTGTGGCACAAAAACATTTTTCAACAGATCTGCTTTTCTTTCTTCCTCTGTTGGAAATGGTTTGATTACTCAGAAAACATGCACAATACTCTGAGAACTCTATTCAACTCGCCCAATACTTCTTGAATCTGTTTTTACCTGGAAATTGTAGATTTGTATGGTGACAAAGAAGAATTTCAGTTCTTTGTTAATATTGCTGTTTTTGGAATTTGGTTTATACATTATATTTTTTCAGCTTGAATTATTTAAAATAGGGAATATAAAGACATTTTACATACTTAAAAATGATTTTTGCTTTTCATTGCATATTCCATGTTTACTTACTATACAGTTCAACTTCTTGACAAGTGTATTCTTACAGCTGCTGACAACTTCAGGTCTATTTCATCTCCTTTACTATACTGCATCTAATAAGTACACATTTTTAAAAAAATATTTTACATCTTTTTATAGACAGAATTACACTATGTTGACCCAAAGAAGTGATTTATTTCCATCAGAGAAGCTAAATTTGATGCCTCAGTTTTTATTTAAAAAAAAAAAAAACAAAAAACATAAGTCACAGGTCATAGAATGTTAAGACTGAAACAAACAAAAAATGTTTCTGTGCATTGGATTCTGACTCACAGTGACCCTATAGGTTTTGGTTGAACCCAAAACCACTGCAATAAAGTCAATAGCAACCCTAGAGGATAGAGTAGAACTGCTCCATAGTTTCCAAGGAACTCCTGATGGATTTGAACCACTGACCTTTTTGGTTAGTAGACATAGCACTTAATTGCTATGCCACCAGAATTTCCACCAGGGTTGAGAAGAGTTAGTAAATCCAGATTCCGCAGTTCACAGCTGAAGAACCTGAAGTTAAGCCTCTTTTTAAGATCACAGTATTAACTATCTCATTTTATCTTTTATCTCATGTCATCTAAGTCTCATTTCAACTTGCATTAACTACCTCCTTTCTACTTATGTCTGTATTTCTTTGCAAATTTTACTAAATATAGATCAAATGACCAGTACAACACCGAAAAAATATCCAACAACGTCTTTTGTATTGTTGTTCTAAAAAACTTGGCAAAATGCATTTATTTCCTTAAAGTTGGGAAACTCATGTCAGTTTCACAGGTTAAGTCTTTCTGCATACCAGCATTTTCTCATCCAGATGTGTAGAGCCTCTGTTTATTCATTTAGTTTTTGTGTTTTTAATTTTCCTTCACCTAGGCCTTGAAATTTTCTAGTTGTGTTTTTCCTAGCTTATTTATAATTTTTTTGTCTTTATTGCTGGGGAGAGAGTGACCCAAAACAGAGGCAGAGACATACCAGTTCAAGAGTCCAGTGAAATGTATTCGAAGAGAAAGAGAGTGGGGTCTGAGCCTTTGGTGGTTCAGCCCGCCTCACCCCAGTAGGGGTAAGTTTTTTGTAGTTTTAAAGTTCCAATGAGGTAGTGTGGGGTGAGGTGGTTTATGGTTTGGTAAGGAAAGAGGAAAGGGGCGATTTGATGCAAAAGTTATTTATGGCTTTATGGTTATACCAGGTGGGGCACAGCAGACTGTTCTCAGTTATTGGCGAGGTCCGATCATTGGATACGATGGCCTCCCTGACAGAGTCCTCTCAATGACCTCCCTGAATTTCAGGGACAGAATCTCCTCAGTTATGAATAGGACACCTTGGGGCTTATATTTTCAAAGTGACTGTTGCTAATTTACAAAAATAAACCAAAAAAAATCTTTACTATTTTGTTTTTTGTTCTTACTGAACATCTTGTAGCATCTTATTAATTTAATTATTTATTCACTTAGTAGTTTAATTACTTGACATGCTGGAATTCCTAGGTAGACAGTCATTTTTTTTTTCCTAGAAGAACAGCTTTGAAATTTTCTCTTCAGTTTGGATTTGTAGTGTACTAGTGATGAAATCATATAACATGTAAGAGTGTTTTTGCTCAACAAAATCTTTTTGAGATCTATCCATTTTGTTGTATCAGTAGTTTATTTGTTTTTATTCATAAGTAATATATCATTGCATGAATAAACCAAAGCTTGTTTATCCACTTTCCTATGTTGAACAACTGAACTGTTTCCAGTTCTTTGTTATTATGAGTAAACCAACTGTTAACATACTTGTACAAGTTTTTGTGTGGATATACTGTTGAAATGAGACGTAAGTAACTCCATTTAGAGGAAGAGTGCAGCGAAAAATTCAAGCTCTAGGGACCAACTTAGCAAGAAATAACAAAAAGAAAAAAATACCATAGGGTATGATAGAACCTGGAGGCAGCCTCACAAATAATCCCTGGAGGCAGCCTAGTAAAACATCCACTAATGGAAATTCCACGTGGTTAACACATTCACCCACAGCTAAATTTTTGCAACTTGCAGAAACTCCGTATGACCTCAGCCAACCTCAGCCAATCAATGCAAAGGTCTGTTCCCCCTCCCTAGCTTGCGATTTCATGACTTAAATACTGGGTGCAAAGGAAGCTTGAGGTTGCCTCCTTACTCTGCGTAGTTTGGAGTACATCCCTGGTGTACCAGTCTTTTTTTCTATTGGGCATGTTTTTAATAAAATTTAATCTTTAAAGAAATTCTGGGTCGCATCTTGAAATCTGAACCCCAACAATATATTTTCATTTCTTTTGGGTGAACATCTAGGAGTGGAATTACTGCATCATGGTTAGGTTAGGTAGGTAGTTTGACAAGAAACTGCCAGATCTTCATAAGAGTACCATTTTACATTTCACCAAAAATATACCGTAGTATTCATTTTTCCTGTTTCATTTTAACCTTTTTTGCTTTTTTTTTTAGTTTTTTTGAAAGCATGTTTTGTGAAAGGACATATAGAAAAGTATCTTTTAGTGAGATTACTATACATTTACATTAATAAGGAAATTACAAGTTAGATTTTATTCATTCTGGATTTATTTGTATTATTTACTTTGTATTGCTGTTTCTCAGACTTCCTTTCCATCATTTTCAGTGCTGTTTTCAAATAGCTCTTGATTTCATATTTTATTTTTTTAATTAAAAATTCATTTCTGTAGTTTCAATTTATTAATAGCTACTTTTCCTTTCCCAGAAAGTATTCCAATTTGAGAGGAGGGGGTTGTTTTTTGGTTTACGTATTTACCATTTGAAAACAAAGTTACAAGTTATTTTTCGCAACATGGTTCTATTTTCCTCTGCTTCCATTCTCATAATTGAAACTTTTAGAATACTTTCTTCATTTCTTTTTCCTATACTGCCTCCTCTATCAAATCCTGGAATTTAGTAAATTTGGGGGGGGGGTCTAAATTATTTTTAGAATTTACTTTGTGATTCAGTGAAACCTGTGAGAATTAGAATTCGATGGAACTATCTTGTTTTTCCTAGTCTGTCAAGTTTTCTGTCTTTGACAGTGTGCAGGATTGTCACTTTTCTATCACTCTCTAGTAATGGAACATATTTGAATTTTCCTTCTGTAACAGGTTTCTGTCTTACACCGTTTCTGGTTTTACATGTTTTACTGTGTATCAGCTGTATTTCAAAAATTCTTTTTTACAATCCATATTAACTTTCCCGTAAGTTGCCAGGGGCCAGCCTCGGCAGGGTCTGGGAATCACAAAGGGATGGGTGGCGTCGGCGAAGAAGAGAAATGAGACTCAGACAACCAGGAATCTGGAGGTCAGCAACCTGTTAAGACCTGTCTTTCTTTATTTTTTATATAATCAATGAGGTGATGTGATTTCACCCTGGTCTTTGACCACGTAAGCTGTTGGCTAGTGAGGAACTGATACCTCATGGTTTCTTTTCATGTTAATCATTAGGGCCTTCTAGGTAATGGCCCGAGACAAGTATATGGTGGTTATAATCAACAGTGAAAACAAAGTTATGCCCTGAGCTCAATCAGCTCTATCTATGCCTGAAGGTCAAAAGTACAGGAAGAAGGGTAGGCTCATCTAAAGGTTATTATCTGGCTGTCTCTATTTGTTCCTTCTTTGTTCTTATTTTATCTCTTTCTGTGGGGACAGTAAGCGCCCACTATCCCCCTCTCTTAAGCTGTTCTAAGGATATTTCTTTAGTATTTACTAATTTGTCATACCAATTATAATAAACTTGGGACCCTATCCATCTTCCTGATGCAGGGAGTGGGATGTCTATATCTAAGGGCTGTGTGGGGGGTCGTCCCTGGGGAGCTTCCCAGGGCCTTCCTGCAATCTTGTATTTCACATGTGGAGGGGGATGTGCAGTTGGGGGAAGCCAGCAGGGCGGGGCTGGCCTTGGCTTTCCCAGGCTGAGCATGTCATGTCGGAATTCATTAAGCCAAGGGGGTTGTAAAGCTAGCATCTTTCGAAGGCATCTTCCTTGATCCTTGTGCCAGGATATGAGAGGGTACTTTTGAGGAAGGTTTGATTAGGATGCAAAATATTATCAGGGACAGTACAGCCAAAAAATATGCCAAGGGTGAGATGCATCCGCTCGCCATCACATAAGTGTGTGGCTTTGCTTACAGAGGCTTCTGTAGGTCACGGGCCTCAGCAATAAGTCTTTATTCATTTATAGTGCTCTTTCTCCACCTCTTCCCCCACCATACACAAATTGCTCACAGTGCTTTCACTTCCTTTTGGATAGTCAATTTTTAATTCTGTTTGATCTACAGGTTGTTTGGTAGTTTTGAGTATTTCATTAGATATGTGTTGGGAATAGAATTGTGCAAAGCAGGGGAGAGAGATACACCAGTCTGAGGGTCCAGTGAAGTTTATTCAAGAGAAAGAGAATGGCATCTGAGCCAAGGGGAGGTTCAGCCCACCCCTGGTCAGTAGGGCAAGGTTTTATTGTTTTAAAGTTCTGATGAGGTAGTGTGTGTGAGGGGGTTTATGATTTGATAAACAAACAATGCTAATTAAAAGAGAAGAGGGAGTGGCAAGAAATTCTGGTAAGGGGATTTATGGTCTGATAAGGAAGAAGTGTAGATTAAAAGGGGAAAGGGATAAGGTTTATGGTCAAGTTTTGGTACAGAAAGAGCTTTGACTAGGAGTGTGGTGAGTGGCAGGTGCAGAGGTTTGTTTGTGGTCAAATTCTGTGGGCTGTTTTGGGGGAAGATAGCGTATGCTAAACTGTTCTGAAATCCAGGGACAGAGTTCCGTCAGTGTGGAAATGTGATCTCTGGATTTCTGCATGTTTTCAAATATTCCTTTTGTCCTAACTGTTCAATGATATTCTGGCAAGTTGTTAGACTTTTGTACGAGAATCAAGGGTTCATTTATATCTATCTACTCTCTTCTAGTTTCCACATGCAGGCAAGAAGTTTATTTCATTTTTCTTTCTGTCTTAAAGACTGTAAGATTTCTCTTTATCATTTGAGAACAGAATTTTCTGAATGGGATTTTCTTAGATATTTTTTATTATTCATCAGTCCCACTGCTTAGCAATACAACTCTTCATTCTGTAGATTTTTTGCTATTACTGAAAAAGCCCTCCTATTATTAGTTTAATGTCTTTCTCCATTTATTGTCATTATTCCTTCTGGAACTTTTGTGTTTTGGATGTTACTGGGTGCCTAGAGTTTACTGTGACTCATAGTGTCCCTGTAGGTCTACTCTGAGCTGCACCATAGGATTTCCTAGGATGTACCTTTTATGGGAGAAGATCATCAGGTTTTTTCTCCCACAGAGCAGCTGGAGAGTTTAAATTATAAATCTTTGGGTTAGTAGCTGAGTGCCTTAACAGTCACACCACCAGAGTGGAACAGGCAGAGTAAAGTAAGTGACTGCATCTTGAGTATAACCTGTGCCATCTTGTTCTCTGATTCTCTCTTGAAGCATCAGTCCATTGTTCCTCTTAGTTTCTCTCAACACTAAGGACTGATCTGTGTGCTTTTTACAAATGTGGAAAAACAAGTGATAATAATCTAATGACCGCAATAAAAAAAAAAAAAAAGAAAAGAATCTATTGGGAGATTATACAATAGCCAAATCACTTCCAGGCCCACAATACCAATTAAGGTGTCCATACATCTGAGATGTGTCTACTATGACCACATGAAGATTAACTTCCTTTCAATTCCTAGGACTCATAAATCCTTATCCCTTTCTTCTATAAAACCTCCAGCTAGACTCCATTTTGGAAAGGTAGATTTTGGAGTAATTGATCCCCTCTTTCTCATTGCCTACTGGTTCATAATAAACTTCTTGCTTCTCATCTCATGCCTATCTCAAGGATTTGCTGTTTGCAGCAGGCAGCACAAACTCTGCTTAGTTTTGTGGTAACAAGAGTTTCTTGTTTCATATTGTCATTGAGTGACAACACATATGTGTTTTAAATTAAAGCAAAGAGATTTATTGAGAGTGAGGACAGCTCATGCCAGGGACATGTTGGAACTGTTTTAGCTGGAAAATATCACAAAGTTTAGTAAAGCAAAAAAAAGAAGTTTTATTCAGCATACATATAAAAAGTGCTACCATAAAACACGGTTTAGGCCACCTGCTGCAAAAACCAATACTGACACAGAGGTAAAGTAAATGGCATGTAAGGAACTGGAGGCATTTGTGTCCTCAGAGTCTGTCTGCCATCTTCAGGCAAACTCTGAGTTTTCAGTGGGTAGGTGGGAGTAAACATATAGGAAATTGGGGGCATGTGGAGGTTGACTGGGTTGAGGTTGACTGCTTCACAATCCTGCAGGCCATTACCAGCATCAACAAAAACAAAGTGGTACTAGATGTCACCTGCCAGCAATCTGAAAGAGGAATGCTCAAATACAACTTACTTCCCTATCCTCCCCTACCTCCTACTTAATTCCTTTATCATTAGTTAGAGTTCAATTATCAGAACAAAAGGGGAATCATTCATTTTCTATAGTTTACCAAACTTATAGTGGTATCTCCAAGGGCCCCACCCTAGCAAGGGTCTCACCCTTGCCTTGCTGCCAGGGGAGGATAGAGGATAGAGGTCATGTCTTTCCTTGTGAATTGTAGGTGGTCTGAAACAATGCCTCTGGCTCTCAAGTCTTAAGTACCCCTCACCCTGGGGCTTTTCAGCCTCTGTTTTCAAAATGGCAAAAGTAGGAAGTGGAGAAGCATGCTTTAAAAGCCGTGTTTGCCTGAGTTCAAGGAGTGTTATAGAACCAGTCTATATTAACAGTCTATATTAACATTAAACCAAAACCAAACCCATTGCCATTAAGTCAATTTCTGATTCACTGAGACCCTGTAGAGAAGAGCTGAACTGCCCCCATAGGGTTTCCAAGGAGCAGCTGGCAGATTTGAACTGCTGGCTTTTTTTGATTAGCAGCCATAGTTTTTAACTGCTAGGCCACCAGGGTATGCGTATTAACATTACTACTAGGCAAAACTGTTGAAAACATCACCTTTTCACAGATTGTCTAGAAACTGTGCCTCTACATTTTGAATTGTCTTTCTCAACAATAACTGGTATAGATATCAGTAACAATTGTCAGGAGGGTCTTCACTGGTATAACAGATTTCTGTTTACAGGGCTGCGATGAATTGGAGGAAACCCTAGTGGTGTAGTGGTTAAGTGCTATGGCTACTAACCAGTCAGCAGTTTGAATCCACCAGGTGCTCCTTAGAAAATCTATGGGGCAGTTCTACTCTATCCTATAGGGTCATAGTGATGAGCTGAAATCAAGTCGACAGCAGTGGTTTTCTTGAGTTGGAACAGACTCCACAGCAGCAGGTTTGGTTTGTTTGGCCTTAAATGCTAATAGGAAAGCCAAAGTCAAGGGCCATCGAGTTGGGTCTGCTAATAGAAAAAGATAGTCTTAAATGTTCTATTTTTGTGAAATATTCCCTAAAAGATGTTTTCCAAGATTATCTTATGTATTGTCTTTTTATTTATATGCCTCAGGGGCCCATTTGATGTGTCCTTGTAAATCCTTTTGGGTACAATTGGGTTACATTCTCTATGCTCAAAGACAGGGAATAATGATTCTAATACTGTGTCCTAAATCAGATCTCACAAAGTAAAAACCAGTTCTCTGAAAAACCAGTTCACAAGGACATATGAGGTCTGCCAAATAAGTTTGTGAACTCACCCTAGAAAAAGTACTGCATACCTCATTGCTGAATATCACTGCAGTTACTTTCAGAGCACTCTCCTCAGAAAGCTATTCATTGATGCCGGTGCCTAGTCCACCCTTCAAAGCAATTTTGGAATTCTTTTTCTGGAATGGCTATGTGAACTGTCATCTTATTACCCTTGGTGTCCTCAATGTCATCAAAATGTCTTCCTTTTAATATTTCCTTTATCTTCAGGTAAAGAAAATAGTTACTGGGAGGCAGATCAGGTGAGTAGGGAGGATGTTCCAATACTGTTATTTGTTTACTGGCTAAAACCTCTCTCACAGACAACTATACAATCCATTTCACAAACTTGCCACCCTGCCACCATGTACAATGGCCACTCCAGAAAGAGTTCCAAAATTGCTTTGAAGGGTGGACTAGCCACTGGCATCGTTGTCTAGCTTCCCCACAGAAGTACTTTGAAGGTGGACTGTACTGATACTCAGCAGTGAGGTACGTAGCACTTAGAACAATAAAATTTGCAGACTGAATTGTCAGATCTCATAATTATAAGGCTGCATCAGTAATTTAGCTTACAATTTTTTGAAGTTTTGAAGTTTAGGTAGGCAATCAATAAAATGGAGGGCAGAATACGTCTAAGTTGTGCTTTGGTTTCAGTTGGGTAATGGAGTACATGTGGGCTAAGGGGGTTGAGGACACGTAATTGTGGAAGTGTGTGCTCGCAAGAGTCTCAGTAGATGTTTGATAAGGGTTGGAGGTCTGCTGGTTCCACCCAGCCAGAGGCCTAAAGGCCATATGCATATGAATGGGAAGGATTTACTCTAGTGGTTCCACCCACTACAGTCCCATAGCTACATACATATGAAGTCAACTGTTACATTCTGATAAATGCGGAAGCCACGTCACAGAATGAAATCAGGGCCCTCACCTAAGCCAGCCACCCTAAACCCAAAAAACTAAACCCACTGTCATGGAGTTGATGCCAGTTCATAACACCCTTATAGAGCAGAGTAGAACTGCCCTATAAAGTTTCTAAGATGCTCCTGGTAGATTCAAACTGCCAGCCTTTTGGTTAGCAGCCATAGCACTTAACTGCTATGCCACTAGGGTTTCCCCAACCACCTTAGGCATGTCCTACACCCACTCCCCTCTAAAAACCAAACCCACAGCTGTCAAGCTGATTCCAACTAATAACGACCCTATAGGCATGCCAGGCATCTCTTCTGGAACTCTTGTACAGTATTAGGTTTTCTGAACTTGAACTGAAATTATTAATCTTTTCTTTTATGGTTTTTGTCTCCATTTCTTTGCTCTTTTCTTTAAAATGTATCCCCCAATTGAAATTCCACTGATCAAGCCTCAACAGGGCCACCTTTTTTTTTTAAAAAAAAGTTTTTAGTTGAAAAATCATATTATTTCTATAAAATCTCCTTTTGCTTCATTTAAGTGCTTATTTTATTTTGATTAAATAGTCATCTTTGTAACTCTATTCTCTTGGGCCTGCTCTATTTGTTCTGATGCTTTTTTTCCCTGATATCTGGGCCCACTGAGATATGTTGTTAGGGTTTTTGCTTCTGACTGTTGCTTTTTTCCAAGTTTCCTGCTTGCTGAACTTTGTCCCGACTGAGACTACAAGGAAGAAAAGACATGCTCACCCAGGGCCACACCAAAAGCTGTCATCTCTCAGGAGGCTCACAGTTTCAGTGGGGCCACACTTTGTCCAGGAGTCACCTGAATTCCAGGAATTTCATGAATTGAAAGGACCCCCAAGCGGGGAGACCCTCCTCAAATCACAGGTGACGGTGCAACCCCAATCAGTCACGGAGCCTGCAGCTTGATGCAAAAGCAAGAGGTTTTTATTCCAGCGCGCTGGGGCTCAATCCATACTCTTGTCAGAGTAGAGGGAATGGGCCCCGAACAAGAAAAGTACAGAGTATATAAAGGCAGGGTCTTACATTCTTGGGGGAAGTGGGGTTGGGGAAGTTCCGCATTCTGTTTCGACAGGGCCCGGGGCCAGAGCAGCAACTATTTCAAGAATTCTCGAAACTAGTTCTTGTGGTTAGGGAAGTGGCCCTTTCCTCTTTCATCAGGGGCTGTTTCAACAATCAGGAATGCATGGCCCAGTGCTCGGGGGAGGGTAACGAGAAGAAATTTTGCTAAGAGACTCTTTGTTTTTCTGACAAAAGATTTTCTTACAAAAGTTTTTTTTTTTCCCTAACAGAATCATTACCTTTACATATCTGCAGGTCTCTAGCTTTAAAACCACAGAATAAAATCCATTGTCTTTCAGTAGATTCCAGCTTATAGTGATCATATAGGACAGAGTAGAACTGATGTTGTCTCCCTTAAGGAAATAGATCACCAGGTCTTCTTTCCCATGTAGCAGCTGATGAGGGCTGGTGGCCTTGAACTGCTGACTTTTCAGTTAGAAAAGCCACCTTATTGGTTAGCAGCTAAGAACTTATCCACTGTGCTACCAGGGCTCCTTTCCAAGGTGTTACTTTTGCTTAAGTCACAGGGAGCTGTCATACTGACTCTGCAGTGGCCAAGAGCTTGGAGCTTTGAAAGGACAAGTTAACCACAAGGGTTACCATGCTTTCTAGTATTTACTAAACCAGATCAACAAGGGGAAGGGGAAGGCCTCTAAAAACTGAAAATAGATGTGACCAAGTGGACTTATGAATAGGTTATTGCCGGGGGCCAGCCTTGGCAGAGTCTGGGATCATGAAGGGATGGGTGGCATTGGCAAAGAAGAAATGATGAGACGCAGACAACCAGGAATCTGGAGATCAGCAGCCTGTTGAGGCTTGTCTTTATTTTTTATATAATCAGTGAGTGACATGATTTCTTTGACCGCATAAGCTGTTGGCTGATACCTTGTGGTCTTTTTTCATGTTAGTTATTAGGGTTTTTCAGGTAATGGCCCGAGGCAAGTATATTGTGGTTATAATCAACAGTGAAAACAAAGTTATGCCTTGAGCTCAATCAGCTCTATCTATGCCTCAAGGTTAAAAGGTGCAGGAGGAGGGGTAAACTCATCTAAAGATTATAATCCTTCTTTGCTCTTTATTTTATCTCTTCCTGTGGGGACAGTAAACACCTACTGTCCCCCACCCTATGCCTTTCTGAAGCTGTTCTAAGAAGGGTATTTCTTTAGTATTTACTCATTTGCCATATCAAATATAATAGACTTGGGAGCCTATCCATCTTCCTGATGCAGGGAATGGGATGTCTATATCTAAGGGCTGTGTGGAGGGTCATCCCTGGGGAGCTTCCCAGGGCCTTCCTGCAATCTTGTATTTCACATGTGGAGGGGGATGTGCAGTTGGGGGAAGCCAGTGGGGCTGGGCCAGCCTTGGCATTCCCGGGCTGGGCATTCCCGGGCTGGGCGTTCTGTGTCAGGATTCATTAAGCCAAGGGGGTTGTAAAACCCTTCTTAGAAGACATCTTCCTTGATCCTTGTGCCAGGATATGAGAGGGTACTTTTGAGGAAGGTTTAATTAGGATGCAAAATACCATCAGGAAGAGTACAGTCAAAAATATGCCAAGGGTGAGATGCCTCCGCCTGCCATCACATAAGCGTGTATTTCTGCTCACAGAGGCTTATGTGGGTGATGGGCCTTGGCAGATCATGTTACCTGCAGTGTGGTTCAGCCAATTTACTTAATGACCATGCCATGCTCTTTGCTGGACAGATGTTGTAGTACAGACATCTAGTCAGGATGAGGAGTGGGAAGCAATTTCCTGTGCCCAAAAGCAGCAGGTGACCAAATCACAGTGTAATCAGGAGGGGGGGAAGAGAGCTCAGCTGGATTAAACAGCAGAGTTGGACAGAGATGGTAACTCCTATAGATTAACATAATTTTCACAATCTCAGATACACACAAATGCGTCACTCTATTTCTTGTCTTTTCACTGGATTTAACATGTCTTGAGCCCATTCTGCCTAGAAACAAATAATTTAATCTTCTCTGGTAAACTGAGTAGAATTTAGTAATTTTTCCATCATTTCAGGTGTTAAACATTTCAAATTTCTGTCCCTTCTCTCAGGTTTATTTTTACTTCAGTGAGTTTCAGAGTTCATAGTTTCTTGGGGTTGGAATTAGGAGAACAGCATCTGGTTCACATTGCCCTCTGTTCATTCCAGCCTCTGATCTTTGGAATTTGGCATCTGTCCCACTGCCATCTGCCACTGATGTCTGTAGTCCCAGTATGGTCTCTGACTCTTTTGGTCCACCCCACCTCTGCTGACAGTGTCCCCTTGTCAAAACCACAGGATCTTTTATGTTCCTCTGGCCTTTTCTGAGTCATAGCTGTGATCATCTTTGGTACCCAGAAGATGTTAGATGCTCTTCTGTATCCTGTGGCTGTGGGAAGCTACTCAGTTCTTTTCTTCCAGGGCTTAAACTTTTGTCAGTTCTGCTTTGGGCTATAACATCATTTTAGAGCAGAAAAGCACTTGGGGTGTGTGTGGTGTGTTTTCAAACCATCCTAAATTATCATGGACTATGTGCACCCTGCCCCAAACATATTGAAGTGAGAGGGAAAGAGAGTACAAACTCCTGACTACTTTGCTTGCCACCCATAATTTGTTTGTGGTATTTAATTCTGTTAGAAAGCTAGAAATCTCAACCACCAGTTGTTTTTCCAAATTTCCTTCTCTCTCCAGGAAGTATTTATTGATCTCCTCTTCTTTCTCCTGTTCAGGCATATTCTTATTTAGCCCAGGGGTAGGCATCATGTCATGTGGTGTGTTATTAATAATAACCTTGGAATTGTCTGGCCTGCAAACCAGTGGCTAATTAACTGCTTTTTAAAATGTGTTTTTCTGAAATTACAGAGTGTAATTTATCTTCAATATTGTACTTTTTAAGCTTTATGTTAATAATTTGTAATTTATTGTTCCTTTTGCACAATATGGTATTAAATAACATTGAGTAATTAGTTATGCAAATGTACCAACATTTTTATAGGCTTGTAAAATAGCAGGGCTTTGCAAGGATTTCTCATTTGGGAAAGACATTTATGGAGAAAGAATAGTGAAAGACTTACCAAACTAAGCTCAAAAAGAAATTCAACTCAATGTCTAATGATGGGATGCAGGGGGACTCACTATTTTCTTTGAAGAGCTGCTAATCCAATTAAAATCCATCAGAAATTGCTTAAACAGTTTATTAGGCATACTATTTTTTCTCCCATTATGATAAGATTATGTATTGTATCCAACACCAAATCACATCTAGTACCTCTGAGTCAATTCTGACTCACAGAGTTAAACTTCTGCACAGGGTTTCTGAGGTGTAACCTTTTGGAAAACAGATTGCAACATCTTGCTCATGTGGAACAGCTGGTGAGTTCCAACTGCTAACCTTTCTGTTAGCAGCTGAGTACTTAACCACTGAGCCGTCAGGGCCCCTCTGTGTCATATCACACACAAATAAAACAATTTGGCCTCAGAGATTAACTGAGTCTACAGACCCTCTTTCTGATCTGGATAATCTCTAAAGATTTTTGTCAGTCAAAAATTATATTTTCATCACATATTTGAGCTTAAATAATTAATTGAATTTGTCATTTAGTCAATTACTTTAACAATGTTTACAAGTTAGGGAAATTTGACATAGGCTTAGTTTACACAATGTATATAGAGTCATGCTTAAGATAACCTGATACTTTTCTCCCTGTTGTTATGGAGTGAGTTGTTGCTAGGGTCCATCAAGCTGGATCCAACTCACAGTGATCTTTTGTACCACAGAGAACAAAATGCTGTCTGGTCGTGTGCCATGCCCACAGTCATCGCTATACTAGATAGAGCTCATTGTTGCAGCCACTGTATCAATCCATCTCATTGAAGATCTTCTTTTTCACTGAGTCTCCACCGTAAAGTCCTTCTCCAGGGACCGATCCCTTCTGAAAACTTGTCCAAAGTATGTAAGACAAAGTCTCACCCTCCCTGCTTCTAAGAAGCACTCTGGTTGTACCTCTTCCAAGACAGATCTGTTTATTCTTTTGGCAGTTCATGGTATATCCCCTATTCTTATCCAGTACTACAATTTAAAATCATCCATCCTCTGTCTTTCTCATTCATTGTCCCCCTGTCTCATGCATATGATGTAATTGAAACTACCACGGCTTGGGTCAGTTTAGTCTTCAAGGTGACATCTTTACTTTTACTTTTCAATTTTTTAAAGAGGTCCTCCACAGTAGATTTTCCCAAGGCAGTGCTTCTTTTGATTTCTTGACTTCTGCTTCGATGGGCATTAATCGTGGAACCAAGTAAAATGAAATCCTTGACAACCTCAGTCTTTTCTCAATGGTGGTGTTGCTGTTGGTCCAGTTGTAAAGATTTTTGTTTTCTTGATATTGAGGTGGAATCCCTACTGAAGGCTGTGGTCTTTGATCTTCATCAGTAAGTGTTTCAAATCCTCTTCACTTCCAGCAGGCAGGGTTGTATCATCAGTACAACACAGGTTGTTAACGAGTCTTCCTCCAATCCTGATGCCTCTTTCTTCTTCGTATAGTCCAGCTTCTCAGATTATTTGCTCAGCATGTGGATTGAAAAGGTATGTTGAAAGGATACAACCTTGACATACAACCTTTCCTGACTTTAAATCATGCAGTATTCCCTTATTCTGTTCAAATAACTGCCTCTTGATTCATGTATAGATTCCTCATGAGCACAATTAAATGTTCTGGAATTGCCATTCTCCACAATGTTATTCATAATTTGTTATGATCCACACAGTTGAATACCTTTACATAATCAACAAAAACACAAGTAAACATCTTTCTGGTATTCTCGACTTTCAACCAGGTTCCATCTGACATCAGCAATGATATCCCTGGTTCCACATCCTTTTCTGAATCCTCTGAATTTCTGGCAGTGTCCTGTCAATATACTGCTGCAGCTGCTTTTGAGTAATCTTTAGCAAAATTTTACTTGTGTGTGATATTGTTACCAGAAAAGCCTGAGAGTTCGGCTACCTGTACCAAAAGCCAATTCACTGAGACAGGAGCTTTTGGGGGGACATCAAAGGTTTTATTTGCAAGCCAGAGTTGCAAAGGGACAGCAAGATATTCTCATCCTCAAAACCTGTCCAGACTGGTTAGGCAAAGTCTGAGTATTTAAAGGGAAAGGCCACATGCAGATATAGGGAACAATATGCGCAGATTGAGGCTGTGGAGGTCAACTGGGTGGAGGCTGACTGGGCAGAGTGACCAGCTGGGTGGAGGTCTGTTTCACAATCTCGCCTGCCCTCAAGGAAAACAGAGTGGTGTTCCTCTTGTCTGGCCTGTAACCTAGAAAAATAATGCTCAAACACAAGTTACTCCTCCATCCCTCTGGCCTCCTGCTTGATTTTTACCTTTGGCTTTATCAAGACAAAAGGAGTCATTTACTGTCTATAGTCCGCTGAATGTACGTATGGTGGAGCTACAAAGGGCTCCACCCTAGCATTGTTGTCACCCGGGGCTTGTGCAGCGTGTTGGTCAGGTTCCGGTGATCTGAAACAGTGTTGCTCAGGTCCCCTTAGTATTGAGCACACCTGGCATGGAGGCTATTTCAGCCTCCAGTGTCAATATTAGTGGTCCTATTTGATAATTTCTGCGTTCAGTTGAATCATCTTTCCTGGATGTAGACATAAATATGGGTCTCTTCCAGCCACTTGGGCAAGTAACTGTCTTCGAAATTTCTTGGCATAAACAAGCAAGCGCTTCCAATGCTGCATCTGGTTGTTGAAACATCTCGATCGATCTTCCATCACCTCCTGGAGGGTTGTTTTTCACCAATGCTTTCAGTGCAGCTGGGATTTTTCCCTTCGGAGTCATCAGTTCCTGATCATGTATATTAAATGATATGACCCAAATAAGTGCTGTAAGCCCGTGATTTTAATCCCGTTTGAGAGTGGGTTGTCTTTGTTAATGAGACATATTATAGGATATAGCTCCCTCAGTCTCTTTTGAGGTGTAAAGGAGATTAAACATGGTAGCAGAGCAGAGACAGGGGAAGAGAGACATTAGCCACGCGAAAGCTGCCCAGGAGCTGAAGCGAGAGAAGACAGGCATCTTCTTTCAGAGCTAAGCCTTCCGTTAGCACTGGCACCCTGAATTTGGATTTCTTGCCCCCTACACTGTGAGAAAATCAATTTCTGTTTTTTAAAGCCACTCACATGTAGTATTTCTGTGATAACAGCACTAGATAGCTAAGATACCTACACCGTAGAAGTATTTCCACACAAAATTCTGTGACGACTCGGAATTAGTGTTAGCTGTTGCATGCAGTCTGTAGACTAAAGCTTTTTTTTATTTTATCTGTTTTTTTCAGTGTGTCCTATTTTATTTACCTAAATGTCATAGTGATTAACAATCCTGATGTGTGTGTTGAAAACTAGAACTATTTTATATTAAGAGTAGAGAATGAATTTTTGTTTAGGGAGTTCATAAGAAACAAACAAACAAACAAACAAACAAAAACAAAATCAAACCCAGTGCTGCACAATTGTCCAGAATTTCCATTTTTCCCCTCCACACACACTCCCTTCTCCTCTTCTTTCACTTCCCCCTTCCCTTCTCTGTCTCTTCTCCCTTCTCAACTATTTACTCTAAAAGTTTGTATTTTAATTATACAGAGATATCCTAAATAATAAAACACATTATTTAAGATAGTTTAAAATGAAATGATTTTTAATGAGCAACTATTAAGTCAATGATTTCATTTCATTGATTTATTCTCTGTCATGGATTGAATTGTGTTCCCCCCAAAATCTGTGTGGCTATTTGGCTGGGCTGTAATTCTTGGTATTGTTTGATGTTCCTCCAGGACATCAGATCCTGCCTCTATGATGTCATTGAGGGTGGATGGAAAGCAGTTGTGTTGGTGGGGCAGGACTCAATGTATAAGACTGTTCTGTGGCTTGAGGGAGTCTCTTGGGCTAGCAGGAGGAAAGAAGCTAGCAGAGAGATTTGGGAACTTCATACCACCAAGGAGTTGTACTGGAGGCGGACAGGGTCCTTTGGAAAAGACTAGGATCCCTGTACCGCAGAAACTTCCAGTCTAGGGGAAGATTGACAAGATCATTCCTCCAGAGCCAGCAGACAAAGCCTTCCCCTGGAGTTGGCACCCTGAATTTGGACCTTTAGCCTACTGGACTGTGCATAATTTTACTGAGATGCAAAAATGACACAACTGATGGATTTAGGTAATTTGCAGCATTACTTGAAGTTTGCAAGAACAAATTTTAAAGATTGTTTTATTTTAATTTAATTATAATTTTACATACATATTTACAGCTTGGCAGTCTTAAACTTTTGTTATAACTAATGATGATGTAGCTGACATCTAAGACAGGTGTAATTTACTTCCAGTTAAACAGGCTTCCTGACACAAAATAAATTCAAGTTTTATATGAAGTAAAATGTTTACATTCTATCCCACACTGTGTTAGGGTTTGGATTTCAAGATGAAACTCTTTTTTTGAAAGTTAAGTTTTATTTAAAATGTGTCCAATAAGAAAAAGACTGGTGCACCAGGGATGCACCTCAAACTACACAGAGCAGGGGGCGACCCAGAGTCCCTTTTTCATACAGTATTTATAAGCTGTGAGACTACAAAGTAGGAAGGGAGAGCTGACCCTTGTATTGATTGGTTGAGGCCACCTGGGGTTTTGTAGGTTGTAAAATGTAGTCATTAGGAATATTTTCTTTGCAGATTGTGGTCCATGGTTAAGAGGTTATCTGTAAGGCTGTTTCTAAGCTTCAAGGCTGTCTCCGGGCTCTGTTTTGTGTCAGGTGTTAAGTAATCTATGGTAATTCCTGTTTTTCCCTGCTAAGTTGCCTGGGGCCTTTTATTTTAATAACTTGAATCTTTACTACACTCTTCCTCAACAATGGAGTTGCTTATGTCTCGTTTTAACAACTGTGGTATTCAATTTTTCAAAGCACTTACCATAATCAAGTGTATTAAACATTTATTGTTAAATTATTTATATACTGAAATAAAAACATCTCTTTCAGTAGCGATAAAGTCACAACATAGAAAGGTTCGTTATCGTAGGCTTAACACCTAACAGTTTTTTCTCTTAGGGACTGTTTTAATCATCTGATGCTACTTTAACAGTGGTAGTAAGTAGATGGCTTTAACAAAAGAAGAGTTTACTCTTAGACAGTGCAGTAGGCTGTAAGTCTGAATTCAGGGTGTCTGCTCCAGGGAAAGGCCTTCCCACTGTTGGGATTGCATGGAAGGTTGTCTTGCTCAGGCCTTCCAGCCACGTGCAGGCCTTCTGGATGAGACTGATTCAGCAGGATGACACACCCAATTGTATAACCTACCTGGCCTTGAGAGCTCATGGATTTGGCTGCTAGCCACCTTTGTGTGAATCTATCTGTAAGGCCATGATGCCATGAGGTGGCAGGGTCACTGAATGCTGTACACACCCACTGCCACTACGCTAAGAAAGTTAGTATGACTTCCCCTACTGCACCTCTGTTGCTGAGTCTGCCCAAATCACGTACCAGAATTCCAGACCTTGAACAACTTTGGGACAACACCTTCTTTGTTGGCTCTGGAGGAAGATCTTTTTGTTGCATCCATCTTTGGTCAGCAAGCATCTCAGAGCAGAAACCTCAGGTCTGAAGGATGTGCTCTGCTACCTGTGCTGCTTTCTAGATGGTGTGAAGTGCCCAATTCTCTGCTTGCTTTCTGCTCCTTTTATCTCCTGTAGGATGAAAGAATAAAAGGCAATGCAAGCCACGCTCTAAGGAAACTCCCCTCACAGTGGAACTGGGAAGGTACCCTAGGAAGGATTTTCAGTCCCACCCTAATCCTCTCCAACATGACCCACTCTATTAACCACAGGCAGAGATTGGGATTTACAGCATCAGGAAAGTACAAAATAGAGGGCAATCATACCAGCCCTGGGAATCATTGTCCAGTCAAATTGCTATGTACATTTTTGGGGAGGACCCAGTTTAACCCATGACAGGAACCAAGCCCACTATATGATTTCCCTATATGTTGTAAATCCTATCACAATACTGTAATGAGATGGATTAGTGGCAACTATATTGGTGAGATCCACAATATTAGTCTCAGGTCCATCTCTTTCGAGATATAAAGGAGAGAATCAACTGAAATTCAGTTGTTTCTTTTGAAGATTTGTTTCCTTTTTTGTACAGAATGAACTGTATAACTTTTCTGGTACTCAATTAGTATAGAGATTATTGCTTCTATTTAGACATTTGTTTTTGTTAGAGAATTTTTGGGTGCAGTGAGTTTCGCTTAATGGAAAGTATGTAGAAGAAAAACCAGAGAGAGGAGGAGAAAGAAAAGGGAAAGTTTATTTGCATCCTGGGTGGCTTTACAGAGCTCCCGGAAGACAGCCTGCAAAATCGCGCGCTGGCTCAGGGGTTGGGGGTTTATGAAGGGGGCTGGCGGACCTTACTGAAGACAGCACTGGAAACAGTGCCTGTGACGATGAGAACGATGTCCGTGGCAAGTAGCCTATGGTTTTGTGGACAATTAAAGTTACTTAATTAACGTAAGGGGGTCTCATTTCAGTGGAGTTGAGCCTATGGGAAAGGAGTGATAGCTAGTCTGCCCGGCAGCTCGTCTTATTTGAATGGAATTTCAGGAATAGCTGGCAGATAAAGCGTTTTGACTCAGGCCGTGCCACTCCGTTAATGGTAGGGGAGGGAGCTTGGGTTTCAGCCTAACAGTTTTTCCAATGAGTATGCTTTTTTTTTTTTCCTGTGCAAATATGGGCTTTCTTATGATGAGTCTGGCATTTACTAGAGATTTTGAAATGAATTTGGACTGCATGTTAATCATCTAGTACTGTTATAATAGAAATACCACAAGTGGATGACTTAAACATAGAAAAGTTTGTTTTCTCACAGTCCAATAGACTTAAAAGTCCAAATTCAGGGTATCGGCTCCAGGAGAATGCTTTCTGTCTCTGTCGGTTCTGGTGAAAGTTCTTTGTGATGCATCAGTCTTCCCTTTGTCTGGGAGCATCTCAGATCAGAAACTTCAAGTCCAAACGTGTGCTCTGTTCCCAGCACTGCTTCCATGGTGGTAAGAGGTTCCTCTGTCTCTCTGCTCACTTCTTTCTTCTATATCTCGAAAGAGATGGACCCAAGACTTTATCTGATCTTGTGAATCTCATCAGTATAGCTGCCACTAATCCATCTCTACATTATAGTGATAGGATTTACAACACATAGGGAAATCACCATCAGATGACAAAATGGTAGATAATCAAACATTATTGGGACTCATGATCTAGTCAAGTCGACAGATATTTTGAGGGGCGCAGTTCAGTCTACGATAAACTGATCCAGGCATCTTGAGATTTCTGTATATATATGAGATTTTCTAATGGCTACACTTCCCAAATTCATCTTATTTTTGCGAAATTTTTATTGGCCTCTAAGATGTTATGTTTGCAGTATTCTGATGCATCCTGAACCTCATCCAGAAGTGGCTCTTTGACAATCGAATTTTAGATTCTCACTAAAACTCCAATGTCAGAATTGAGTGTATTAAAAGCAGCAGCAGCAGTACTTCTATCTTTATATTAGTACCTGTGGTACTGGGTGTTTTTAACACAACTGATTCAGACAGACTTGGTACATTGCCACTGGCTCCCCAGAGTTTGATACTGTCCTGGAGGATTTACTCAAGAGTAAAGAATGAATGCTCAGTTTTATCATGCATACACCTTTTTTAGTTTTAGCAAGATAATCAAGGTAAGGCATGAAAGTGATGCCACAAGACATTTGATTAGCATTGAAGGATCAGAAATAACAATGACTAATGCTAGTTTTATTGTTAGAATCCCAGTCCTCGGGCTCCAGACTTTTACCTTTAATGAATGGCCTCTGGATGAGACTTGACCAGTCATAAGCCCAGAGAAAGTCCCCCATAGCTAGAATCTGAGACATTTCATGGCAAACAGTATCTCAGTAGACTTCTCAGTCTTCAGAGTGCAAGACACCTTTTGCTTCTGTCTTCTTAAAAAAATGAACAGAAGCCCATAGGTTTATATCCCTTTGTGCTGTCATGTTCAACTATAATTGGCATGTTTTATTGTCCATTAAAGAATTATTGTATGACATATTTATGGTTTTGTTTACTACATGTTTCAAAGCCAAGTGAATTAATTAAAATTCATGGGAATTGTTTAGTTATATGCATGTATATTTTCTTCATTTATAGAGATTTGATTAATGTTACATTCCGTTATCACAGAGTGCAGGTGCATGGCCCAATTTAGGCAGTTATTTAAAACTCGCTTCTCATACATGTAGTGAGCCTGACTTGTGCAGTGGTTAAAGCACTGAGCTGCTAACCAAATAGTCAGTGGTTGGAACTCAGCAGCCACACAATGGGAAAAAGTTGTGGCAGTCTGCTTCCACAAAGACTTATAGTCTTGGAAACTGTGTAGGGAAAGTTCTGCTATGTCCTGTAGCTTTGCTATGAGTTGTAATCAACTCAATAGCAGTGGGTTTGTTTCTTTGGTCATGTAATTCTATTATCTATTTTCAAGGTTAGAACAACTTTATAGCATCTTATAACCCTGGTGGTTTAGTGGGTTAAGTGCTACATCTGCTAACCAAAAGGCTGACAGTTCAAATCAGCCAGGTGCTCCTTGGAAACCCTATGGGGGAGTTCTACTGTGATCTATAGGGTTGCTATGAGTTGGACCCAACTAGATAGCAGTGGGTTTGGTTTTGATTTTTTTGTAGGTAGTAGTTAAAGAGCATTTAGAAACATGTGTGTGTGCTTCTTTTGTATTGTACTTTAGCTGAAAATTTACAGCTCAGATTAGTCTCTCATACAAAAACTTATGCACGCATTGATAACAACCCTAGTTGTTATCCCTATAATGTGATAGCACACTCTCCTTTTTCACCCCAAATTTCCTGTGTCCATTCAGTCAGCACCTATTCTTTTCTGCCTTCTCATCTCACCTCTTGACAGGGGCTGCACATTTAATCTCACGTATTTACGTGAACTACGAAGTATGCTCTTCATGAGTATCATTTACGTCTCACAGTCCAGCCTGATCTTTGAAGAGCTGACTTTGGGAATGGTTTCAGTTCTGGGCTAACAGAGCCTAGGGCCATGTTTTCTGGGGTTCCTCTAGACTCAGTCCAACTATTAAGTTTTGTCTTACTAGAATTACTTCCTACAATTCATATTCTGCACTCCACTTTTTCTTCTGCTCTTTTGGAGACTCTCTGCTGTGTTCCCCGTCCAGATGGTTTTTGGAGGTAGCCAGGTGTCATCTAGTTCTTCTGGTTGAAGGCTGATGGAGCCTCTGGTTTATGTGGCCCTTTTTGTCTCTGAGGCTAGTATTTTCCTTGTGTCTTTCATGTCCTTCATTCTCCTTTGCTCCAGGTGGGTTGGGACCAATCGATGCATCCCAGATGACTGCTCCCTAGCTTTTGAGATGCCAGACACTACTCACTAGAAATATATATAAGCATATGTATTTCTAATTATAAGTTTGTAAATTCACTATTTAGAACTTCACATTATACATGATGTATACATAGGTGTTCAAAAACATTATGAAAACATCATAGCTATGTAAAAAGTGTTATTGAAGCATACACTAGTGACTTCCACATATGTGTTTTAAGAACATGACAGACTCAGAAGTAATGTGAAAACATACAGAAGGCATACACAAAAATCCACACCATGATCTCAAAGTTTTATCCAAAATATTCCAAGGGTAACAGGTATAACAAAACCGACGTTTTATTTTATTTTATTTATGTTTTCATTGTGTTCTAAGTGCAAGTTTACAGTTCAAGTTAGTTTCTTATACAAAAACTTAGACATACTCTGTATGTGACCATAAATGCTCTCCCAACACTGAGCTGGAGCACTCCTATTCTCCCCATGTCCTTTCAATCAATTCCTGTTCCTTCTGCCTTCTCATTTCACCCCTGGAAAGGAGCTGCACAATTAGTCTTCTGTGTCTGCTTACACCAAGAAGCACACTCTTCACCAGTGTTGTTTTATGCTTTATATGCCAGTTCAGTCTTTGTCTGAGGAGTTACTTCAGGACAGTTTCAATTCTGAGCTAACAGAGAATCCAGGGACCGTGTCTTCTGGGGCCCCTCTAGTCTGTCAGACCATCAGTTCTGGTCTTTTTACTCGAATTTGAGTTCTGAACTTGACAGTACTCCTACTTCTTCAAGGACTCTTTGTTGAGTTCGCTGTAAGCCATGATCTTTACCGTTTTAGATGGTTTTTGATCCGTTTTGAGTTGTTTTATGTGAAGTCATTGTAGCCAGGCACCATCTAGTTCTTCTGATCTCATGCTGGTGTAGTCTTTGGTTGACAAGGCCCCTTTCTGTCTCTTGGGCTCATGTTTTCCTTATTTCTGATGCTCTTCATTTTCTTTACTCCAAGATTTAGACCAATTGATGCTTCTTAAATGGCTGCTTGCTAGCTTTTAAGTCCCTAGACACCACTCAACAAAGTGAGATGCTGAACATTTTATTAATAAAATTTGTTATGCCAGTTGACCTAGATGTCCCCTGAAACTATGGTCCCTAGACCCCTGCCTCTGCTACTCTTACCCTCAAAGTGACAAGTCGTATTCAGGAAACTTCTTAACTTCTGGTTTAGTGCATTTGTGCTGATTTCTCCTCTACTGTGTGTTGTCCCTCCCTTTTGAAATGCTCAAATAGCCTGGTCATGTGAGCTAGTTTTTGGCACCTTTGAAACTCTAATGTGCTGTCACCAGGTGATTAGAGCAGTTACTAGGCATGTGAGCTCAGGACTTTGTTTACTTTACTCATATGTATTTAGCTCAAGTATCCAAGTAGTTGGTCACCAAGTACACAGTGTAGGCTCTCCCCTACAGTCTTAGATAGACAGGGTGATCAGCACAGACACTGGTATCTGGCTGAGAAAGGCAGGAGGCTAGCAGCTGTCTATGAATGTCTGAGAGGAGAGCATGTCCCTGTTTCCTAAGGTGTGTGGGTGGATAGGTTTTGCAGCAAAACTATGGGTGCTCCATGTTGTATGCAGAAGTGAGAGACATTCAAGTTCTGTGCCTGCCTTTTGCCTGCACCTAGGTATAGGAACTGTTTCTCCTTAAGTTCCCAGATCAAGGGAGCTGGCAGATAATTATTACATTTTTTTCTCTGTTTATTAAATTTTTCCTTCTTCAGTACTTGGTGAAGAGCTCAGGACAAGCACAAGCTACCCTGCTTCTGACCCACAGAATGCTTCAATCTGTGGGGCAGGCTGTTTGTAGAAAAGGGAGGAGTAAGCACTGGTAAAAAGGGCCAGAGGCTTATTTGTAAGGAAATTTTTAGATCTTCATGACGCAGGTTAGATGCAAGCTATTTGGCATTGACAATCAAATGACATTTTTCTTTGATTCTGGATGCATGACTGGGGTTCTCTGCCACTGGGTCTTCCCTGCTGTGAAAGACACTTTTCCGGCACCACTGCTCCCCTCGCCATGCTCACTGCTGCTTGTTGGCCTGCAGAGTGGTGATTCCTTCCAGGCCAGGGCTAGCTGTCCTAGGTACTAACTCTGCCTTTCCTACCACTCAGTCCTATTTCTAAACTTTACCTTTGATGTTCATGGCTCCTAGAATGTCATACGTAACAGGTTTGTTTTGGGGGGGGGTCTTTGTTGTTAGAGGAATCACAAGAAGCATTTGACTATTCCACCTTCTTAGCCTTGACTCACAACATTTTTTTATATGGGTTAAAACTAATTTCCAGTATTTACTAAAGCTTACCTTATTTAACCATCTAAATGTACTTTGTTGACACTTTTTCATCCATGCAAAAATCATTTTTTTCACATTTATGAGTATAAAAATGCATTTTCATTTATGGACAGGTGCCATAAATGTTTAAGGTACTCACTGTTTTTGGAAACTTGTACTATTTATCTTTGGGATTATGGATTATACATACTTCATTTCCTACTTCAAATAGTTGCTCACCTGGTCATGTTCACTAACTGGAGAAATATTAAGTTTGGTTAGATGATATATTTTGTGAGTGAATTATTATTTTTGTTCTATATTTACCGGGAACAGTATGTTTTATCTCTAGCAGTAATATTTTATCTCTATGTTTATGTTTTACCTCTAACAGTACAATTTATTAATATTCATTACCTTAATATTAATTTGATACAAACTTGAAAGGGATTTTCTTCATTATTGTCATCTGTTTAATAAGGTAAAATTATTAACATTTTGGAACATACTGCTATTTCCCAAATTATAGACAACTAATTGTTCATGTGCTAAGATAAAATAATTTGAAGATCTGGATTATTAATATTGTCAGAAGTCAACTATATATAATTGTTCCATTCTGATAATTGAGCAGATACAACATGTATGCTTTCTGTGTATAAAGGCGATTTCAGCTCTAGGCATCTATTGTACTTTTTGAAACTGAGTATCACCCTAGTGGTATTGTTCTTCAGATTTAGAATTTTGATTTGACATTAATTTAGACTTAGTGAGATTGTCTGCTATAGAAGTATTCCAATATAAACTTGTTACTATTGGTAAATATGTGAAACCGTTCATCTTAAAGTACTATATATTGCAATCAACTTAGGCTATCACATTGTTTCTTAATTTCTAGATTTTTAAGTTGGTGTATTATTATTTGTTTGGCATTATATCTACGGAAATAAATCAAACCCACTTCATAGTGTCAATTCCAACTCACACCTAACATCTTAGGCTGGGTTCTCTAAAGAAGCAAAACTAGTAAAGCATAAAAAGGGAGATTCATATCAAGGAAACAGCTCTTGCAGCTGTAAAGATTGGAATGTTCCAAATTTGTGGGTCATGATAGAGACTTCTCCTGATACATGTAGCTGCAGGGGCTGATGAACCCAAGACGAGCGGATTGAAGATCAGGGCTCTTGATCACAGGTTGTGAAGACTGATAAATCCCAACTTCAGCATGTAAGCTGCTAGCTCAAGTCCCAAGAACTGGAGGTCAGATGAACAGGTGCCTGCTCTAGGATCTAGAAGAGGAAAAGTTAGAATATTTGCTTACACTTGGATACAGGCGGCAGACCCAGGAAACTTCCTTTCAATTGGTCAGCTGTGTATGGTAGATACCATCACGGGAATGATCACACATAAATACTGAGAGCCATGGCACACCCAAATTGACACACAGTCTTAACCATCTTGGTGACCCTAGGCAACAGAGTAGCTTTCTATCATGGCAAGCCAGCATAAATATTTAAAATGTCCTCTTGGGTTCCTTTGACTATGGATATACTTGTTTAGAATTAGAGGCACATTAATTACAAACTTTGAAACGTTGCCCTTGACTTTTGGAGATTCTCTAAGCCGAAAGGTCTCCAGTGTAGTCCAGAGCCTTTTAGAAAATCTAAAAGAGACAAATTATTTTCATAATAATATTAGGATGTTACTCATCATTTTAAGCTGTGTTGACATTTGAACTGATGGTACAAAATCAATGGAGAATGAAAACGTCTGGCACCAAACTGTTCTAGTGGTTTTGTTGTTTACTGCCAGTTTATAAAAAGATGCTGTTTTCACTAAGAATGTTCATATTCAGTTAAAATTACTAGTTTTAGTAAACATTAATTCATAAATATTAATCTCTGCAATATTGTGTGTTGCAAAATAAGAAGCACGTGTAAAAAAATTTCTATTGCATGTCAGAGTATGATAGCAGTGTCAAGGAAAACTGGTTGGTAAGCTGAATTATCTCCTTTTTTCACTTTTATTCTTTTTCTTCACTTTCCATTTTTACTTGAGAGAACAACTTAAGACTATTCAGACTTGGGCAGACAGCAGACACTTCTTTGAAAGTGAATGAAGACTCTTACTTTAAGGTAAACTTCTGACAGCATTTGTTGCCAATAATAAAATTGGAAGTAAAACTTAGAATTTTAGAAAACATGTATCTGCTACTGGAAGCTTGACAGTTTCATAATACTTTTCTGATGAAATTGGTCACCACATTGATAAAAACGACTTTTTTGGTTGTAATTTTGTAATAAAATTTGTCAACATTTTAGAGCTCTGGTGACACCATAGTTTAGCATTCAGCTCATAACCAAAAGATCATCAGATCAAATCCACCAACTACTCCTTGGAAACACTGTTGGGCAGTTCTGCTCTGTCTTAAAGGGTAGCTGTGAGTTGGAATCAACTAGATAGCATTGGTTCTGGTTTTCGTTTTTTTGTTATAACTCAGTGAATTAATATTTTCCAAATGACCAATGCACAATATTAGAAAATCATGAAAGGTACATTCTATGACATATGGCATCAAGAGTTCACATGGCAACTAATCTTTTAAAAGCTATCACTCATTACATTTTTGTGTTAGAGAAGAATGTTGACAATTACCTGCAATACCATTAAAAACTCCTCCTTTTCAAACTATGTATCTGTGTGAGGTCAAATTTTCTCATTACTTAGGTCTTAATGTATTGCTATAGATTAGATGTAGAAGCAAGTATGAGAATATAGCTGTCTTCTGTTAAATCATGCATGAAAGAGTTTTTCAGTAAAGTAAAACAATATGTCTTACTAGATTTTTTGGGGGGACAGAGAATTTTAGTTCCTTTTAGTAAAAACATTCTACCGTATTAGCATGAAATAGTTTTATTGTCACAAATGAATAAACATTTCAAAATTTTCTGAATTTTCATTTTGAGGTGCTAATAATCAGTGACCATAATCCTCAAAAAAAGAAAAAAAAAACTTGCTTGAGGTCATCAAAGAGTGCAAAAGAATCTCGAAATCTGAAGTTAGTAAATGGGTAGCTGTGTATCTAGAAGGTTCTTAAAGAGTCTCATTGACCACAACACTGATTCCTATAAGCAGCCTCTTAAGTAAACAGGTAGATGTATAGTGGAACCTGAGCCAAATTTAATATTCTAGCCAAAAGGTAGACACAGGTATGTTTGAATAAATAACCCCGCAGGCAGAAGACAATACCACCATGAAATCCTCAAACACCCATTGACCAGAAAGTTAAGTTGGCATATCTACTTTCCCTTCCTGGGGGCCTCTAAAATCCTCTACTTTTCTAATCACTTCTGGAGATCACTTGGGAGGTCACTGATAAGACCCAAACATAGACTCAAGCCAGCTCTTCAAGGTCTTACTTTGGATGGCAGGATGTCTCCGAAGTGAATTAGACAATCATCTTTTAAAATGGCTGGATAACATCCCCCCATTCAGCAAAGATGCACGAAGTCTAACCTCTGGACCTGTGAATAGGTTAGTATACGTTACAGGGCAAGCAGGACTTCGCAGATAAGAGGTTACAGACCTTACCACGGGAGATTGTCTGGGTGGTCTAATAACATGAACCCTTAAAAGCAGAAACCATTCTTAGGCAGGCATTCAGAAGAATCGGAAAGATTTGAAGTGTGGGAAGGATTCGAAGTACTATTGCTGATTTGAAGATGGAAGGGACAATGCAGGCAGCGAAAAAACTGTGAACTCAGTCTCATCACCACAATGAACTGAATTCATACGACAACTTGAATAAATTTAGGAGTGAATTCATTCCCAGGACTTTCAGGAAGGAACTCGAGCAATTGCGTTGACAACTTGATTTCAGCTTTATGAGACTCCGGGCCGAGTTCTTAGCTGAGCCCCGTGCATTTGGATTTCTGATGTAAAAAACTACTGTAAGAGAGTAAATTTGTATTGCTTTAAGCTACTATATTCGTGGTAATTCCTTAAGGCAGCGATAGAAAAGTAATGCAATGGCCACTGGACTTTGACATGTGAACACCCTGAAACTGAGCCCGATTGTCATCTCAGGAAAAACTTCCAGTTGAGGAAGTGGTCAGACACGGAGTGATCAAAGCAAGGCCAAGGATCTCAACAGCGTGCGCTCGCTCTGTTCCTTAATCCCCGCCCCCCTCCCCCAGGGCCTTATGGGGAGGCTAACTTTGATGGATCTGCAAAACTGCTGTGAGAACTCTTCTGATAAAAATTACGAGTTTGTATCAGTATTTGGTTACAACCTTGCTGAAACCCAAAAGGAGGCAATTCAGTGATTTCTTCTGATAGTGATGTTTATAGGAAATGGGGGTTCAATAATCCAGAGTACACAAGACAGAAAAAGAAAAGAATATCTGGTTAAAGGTCACTTGGGTTACTAGTTTCCCACAAAGACTTCAAACCAGTTATAACCAGAATATTGCATCAACAGTTGATCAGGATTGTTAATTGTTTTCCAAACACAAATTGTGAATTCTATTATACTAAAAGTTCCATCCAAACCAAGTCAAGCATGGGCTAGTTTTTCTTTGCAAAGCTCTTCCTTCTTCTCACTTAACCCCAACTCATACAGCACATCACAACTCATGCTTTATTTCCTCAGCAACGTCCACTGTGAACTTTATGATTAATTTCTATTTCTCTGTTGTCCACTCATGAAGTGTCTCACCCTTTCCTAACTCTCATTACAGTGGCAATATTACATTTGATAAGACTTATGTGTATTTATGTTTAACTCATATAACTAGACCTTAAGGTCCCCGTGGGTAAGGTTCATGACTGTTTTGTTCATTAATAAATGCTAGAGCTTAGAAGTGCTTCCCACATAGTAAATGCACAGTAAGTTGTTTTTAATGAATATATTACTAATATGGCACTTAAATGTGGTGAGATACAAACATCATTAAGGTGGTGAGACAAATAAATTTGGCTGCTTCTTTCTCTCATGGTGGTTTACCAACACCTGGGAAGATTGGTGAGATATACAGTATAGAATGAATGTTTGAAAATAACTTGTTGCTTACAGTCTTTTTAAAATTTGGTTTGATTTGCAGAAACCACGTTTTGGTAAGAAATAGATACGGCCATTTATGGTGTTGAGTTGGTTCTGACTTGCAGCTACCCTGCGTACAACAGAATGAGACACTGCCCAGTTCTGTGTCAGCCTCACAATCTTTGCTATGCTTGACCCACGGTTGCAGCCACTGTGTCAGTCCACCTCGTTGAGGGCCTTCCCGATTTCCACTGACCCTCTGTTTTACCAAGCATGATGTCTTTCTCCAGGGACTGATTCTTCTTGATAGCATGTCCAAAGTATGTGAGATGTACTCTCACTATCCTTGCTTCTCTGAGTATTCTGGCTCTACCTTTTCTAAGACAGATTTGTACATTTGTTCTTTTAGTAGTCCACGGTGTATTGAATATTCTTCACTGACACTGTAATTCAAAGTTGTGAAGTCTTCTTTGGTCTACCTTATTCATTGTCCAGTTTCCCCACGTGTACAAAGCAGTTGAAACCACCATGGCTTGGCTCAGGCGTACCTTGTTCTTCCAGATGAAATTCTTGCTTTTTAACACCTTAAAGGTCTTTTGTAGCAGATGGATCTGATGCAACGCAAGGTCTCAGCCTCTCTTTCCATGGGAGTTGATTGTAGATGCAAGTAAAGCGTAATCTTTGACAACTTCAATCATTTCTCCATTTATCATGATGTTGCTTCTTGGTCCACATGTGAGAAATTTTTTTTTTCTGATCTTGAGATTTATTTTATAAAACAAAAAAATCCCAAACGTGTTGCTATCAAGTTGATTCTGACTTACTGTGGAAGAAAATTTGTCCTTTAGCAAGTATCCTGAAATAAATAGAAAATCAGAGATGAGAGTCTATTCTTAGGCTTCCCATCTAGTATTTCAATAAATAGAAAAGCACTTTCTAAAACCAACTAGCAACTGCAGGAGTGTAGTAAGGATGGCAATATGTCTGTAAAATGAAAATGTAGGTTTCATGATTACAAATAGAATAGCACAAACAGCCATTCTACGAAACTTATATAGGCAGGGAGAATATCCTGAAGCTCTTTGTTTTCACAGTTTTCTATTCAGGACGTGAAACATTCACCGAGTCCATCGTGCCTCCTTGCTTTCTTCTCCACACACCATTCTTTTGGACACCTACTTATTCTTTTAGTGAATAGCTGTAAAATATCATGAGACTTAGAAAAATCTCTTTGTAAATGTTTTCCTTTGTTTCTTTAGCCAGGAGCCAAAAACATCATGTGTTTCCGTTTTGGGCATGTAACAAAAAGAGCCTTTGAAAAAACACGGATGGTATAGCTGAGACAGGATGGTGGTATTTTTTAGAAACACATTTTTGTAGTACCAGATGGCCTGGTATATTCTCAAACAAATGTGTCACCTATAATTTGAGGAATACCTTCCAAAGTAAAATACTTTTTTCGGTAGATAACAGATGGTATCAGTCAAAAGCATATTGAGACACTTTAAGAAAAACTTGATGGCTCAGGTGATTTAACCAACTAGATTTGCTCCAATGTACGGGCATGTTTTAGGGGCAAAAATTTGTCATCTGCAATAATTTAGCTTCACTTCCAAACTTCACTCCGTGGAGAGTTGGGTGCAACATATTCCATATACTACCTATAAAAATGATGAAAATTCCAAAGTTGTTTTCTAACTCTGTTTTTGTATCTATAATATTAAGGGAAAAACAGCACGTATTTAAATGTCTGAAAATCATAAACAGTTTATGATCAAATGTTTATTGAATATTTGAAATATTAAGTGTTTAATATTAACACTTTATTGTTAATATTATTTTATTAAAATATCAAATATTTTAATAGGACTCAACCAACTTTTACTCACAGGGTGTAAGGTTGTATTAAAAGTGAACTTTTGTGAGTCCCTCTCTGAAAGCTACAGTTGCATGAACTCAAATAGAAGAGAAAGATTTCTGAAGTGACAGGTCAGGATTATTAAACAATTTTTAGAATGTAAACCCTAAACAAAACCCACTGCCATTGAGTCGGTTCCAACTGATAGTGACCCTAATTTATTTTGCTCTGATTTTTTTGGAGGGGCAAATTATACTTGAATACAATCATTGTTCAGAAACACCAGGAAACTGGCATGTTGATAGTTACGTCTAATGATGTACACTAGCAATGAGGGAGGGGAATTAAAACAAGAATGTTGTCTTTTTGTACCTCTCACATCCATATATAAACTGAGGTGTGACAATTAAGTTCATGAACTCATCCTAGAAAAAGTACTACATACCTCACTGCTATGTATCACTATGGTCATCTTTGAAGTACTCTCCTTGGGAAGCTGTGTACCAGCGCCAGTGCCTAGTCTACCCTTCAGAGCAATTTCAGAACTCTTTTTCTAGAATGTCCATCACAGGTATCTGTTGGGCAAGGTCTAACAATTAGGTTTGTGAACTCAACTTAGAAAAAGTGCTTTGAAGGGTGGATTAGGAACTGATGTCAGTGCATAGCATCCGAAGGGTTGTACTTCATAGGTGACCATAGTGAAATTCAGCAGTGAGGTATGTAACACTTTTTCTAGGATGAGTTCCCATACTTAATTGCCCAAGGTTGGATAGTTGAATACCATTTATCATCTAATCTAGAATACGTTTGTGAATGAAAGGGACCACTCCTTACAGTTACAAGAGGACTATGAATATAAACTGGGACAGCCCGGAGAGTATTGGGATATACATTCACTCCAGGTATTCCCAACTAGCGCCATGGTGAGTGTGTCAACTAATTTCTGAGTTGTAAGTTTTGGAAAATGGCCACATCTTGGCCACTTTAGACATGGGTAGATGGATAATGTCAATTTTTGTTGCTGTTGTTATTTTTTTAAGCACATTTGTAGTTCTATTTCTTAACATGGGCCTGAAGTAGTTAATCATATGTTTATTAGTTTAAATAGAATGGCTTGAAATTCTGCTCACAGGTATGGTGCAATAAACAGACTATGGGAAGGCCACAATCCCTCTGTAGCATATTCAAAAAAGTGAGATGAATTGTAAAATTATGTTTTTAAGGATTTTGCACAGTTATGTAATTGAGAGGGAAACCTTGGTGGTGTAGTGGGTTAAGTGCTACCACTGCTAACCACAAGGTCTGCAGTTCAAATCCACCAGATGCTCCTTGAATACTCAAAAGGGCAGTTCTACTCTGGCCTCTAGGGTCACCGTGAATCAGATCTGACTGGACAGCACTTGGCTGGCTTATGTAATTGAGAGCTATATAACTAAAAATTAAAAAAGAAAAAAGCCAACTCATTGAGTTGAATCCAACTCACAGTGACCCTATAGGACAGAGCAGAACTGCCTCATAGAGTCACCAGGGAGCACCTGGTAGATTTGAACCGCTGACCTGCTTGGTAGCAGTCATAGCACTTAGCCGTCATTCCACTAGGGTTTTCATAACTAAGAATAAAAAAATTAAAGAGGAAAGAATGTTTCCTATACAAGTTCATGAGTGTTAGTCATTTTCTTCTCTGGGCATATTACTTGCTCTGCACAGTAAGAAGATCAACTTTATTTTAAGAAAGGTATCTTGCTGGGGGTATGGAGATTATTGGATCTTTTAATAATTATAAAAACTGAAAAAACAAGACTCATTGATGGTCAAGTGCATTCCTACTCATAACAATCCTATAGGAAAGAGTAGAATGGCCCCATAGGGTTTCTAAGGAGAACCTGGTAGATTTGAACTGCTGACTTTTTGGTTGGCAGCAGTAGTTCTTAATTGCTGTGCCACCAGGGTTTCCTGATAGTTATTTAGGCTACTGCACTTGTTTGAATCCAGAGAAGACTGAAAAATACATTTCCTTTTTCCGTGGGACAATTGTTGACATGAGTGGCATGGTAAGATCGGGGGCAAGGTCAAGAACTTCTAAAAGGCAAGACGAAATTTCTTGCAGTTTCTTAATAACTAGAGATAAAGTCCTGTTAGAGGGAGGAAGTGTCTTAGTCACTAGTGCTGCTAGAAGAGAAATACCTCAGGAGGACGGTTTTACCAAAGAGAAGTTTATTCTCTCCCATAGGCTACTATTGTTGTTAGGTGCCATCGAGCTGATTCCAACTCTTAGTGACACTATGTGCAACAGAATGAAAATGTGACTGGTCTTGTGCCATGTCCACAAATGTTTTTATGCTTAAGCCCATCATTGCGGCCACTGTGTCAATCCATCTCGTGGAGGGCCTTCCTCTTTTTCACTGACCCTCCACTCTACCAAGCAGGATGTCCTTCTCCAGGGCCTGGTAACTTCCTGACAATGTCTCCAAAGTAATATAAGGCTCGGTGTTGCCATCTTTGCTTCCAAGGAGCACACTGATTGTACTTCTTCCAAAACAAATCTGTTTGTTTTTTTGCTAGTTCATGGCATGTTCAATATTCTTCTCCAACATCACAATTCAAAGGTATGAATCCTTCTGTCTTCCTTATTCACTGTCTAGCTTTCACATGCATATATGCAATGGTTTCAGTCAGATGCGCATTACTCTTCAAGGTGACATCTTTACTTTTCAGTACTTTGAAGAGGTCCTTTGCAGTAGATTTTCCCAACGAATACATCTTTTGATTTCTTGACTGCTACTTTCACGGGCATTGATTGTGGAACCAAGTAAAATAAAATCCTTGACAACCTCAATGCTTTCTCCTTTTATCATGATGTTACCTACTGGTCCAGTTGTGAGGATTTTATTTCCTTGATGTTGATGTGCAAACCCTACTGAAGGTTGTGGTCTTTGATCTTCATCAGTAAGTGTTTCAAATCTTCTCCACTTTCAGCAAGTAAGGTAGTGTGGTCTGCATAACACAGGTTGTTAATGAATCATAATCCAGTCCTGATGCCTCATTCTTCTTCATGTAGTCCAGCTTCTGGGATTATTTTCTCAGCATGCAGATTTAAAAGGTATGGTGAAGAGATACAACCCTGATGCAAACCTTACCTGCTTTAAACCATGCAGTGTCCTCTTGTTCTATTTGTACGACTGCTTCTTGATCCATCTACAGATTCCTTAAGAGCACAATTAAGTGTTCTGGGATTCCCATTTAATGCAATGTTAGCCATAATTTGTTATGATCTGCACACTTGAATGCCTTTGCATAGTCAATGAAACACAAGTAAACATCTTTATCGTAGTCTCTGCTTTCCGCCAAGATCTGTCTGACATCAGCAATGATATCCCTGCTTCCATGTCCTCTTCTGAATTCAGGTTGAATTTCTGGCAGTTCCTTGCTAATATGCTATTGCAGTTGGATTTTAACAATCTTGAGCAAAATTTTACTTGTGCGTGCTATTACTGATATTATTCTGTAATTTCCTCCTTTGATTGGATCACCTTTCTTTGGAAGGGGCATAAATACAAATTTCTTTCAGGCAACTGGCCAGGTAGCTGTCCTTCAAGTTTCTTGGCATAGATAAGTCAGTACGTCCAGCACTGCATCTGTTTGTTAAAATATCTCAACTGGTATTCCATCAGTTCTAAGAGCTTTATTTTTTGCCAGTGCCTGCAAATGCAACTTTGACTTCTGTCTTTGGTACCATCAGTTCCTGATACATATTACCTTTTCAAATGGCTGAACATTGACCAATTCTTCCTGGTATAATGACTTCTTATATTCTTTGCATCTTCTTTAATGTTTGCTGAGTCATTAATATTTCTCTGTAGAATCCTTCACTAGTTCTACTTGAGGCTTGAATTTTTTTTTCTTCAGTTCTTTCAGCTTGAGAAATGCAGAATGTATTGTTATCTTTTTTTTCCCCAGGGCTTTCCAGATGTCATTATAATACTTTATTTTGTCTTCTTGAGCTGTCCTTTGAAATCTTCAGTTCAGTTCTTTTACTTCATCATTCCTTCCTCTTGCTTTAGCTGTTCAAAAGCAACTTTCAGAGTCTCTTCTGACATACAATTTTGTCTTTTCTTCTTTTGCTGTCTCTTTAGTCACCTCTTGCTTTCTTCTTGGATGATGTCTTTGATGTCATTCCACAATTCATCGGGTCTTCAGTCATCAGTGGTTAACACATCAAACTGTTCTTGAGATGATCTCTAAATGCAGGTGAGATATACTCAAGGTCATGCTTAGGTTCTTGCAGACTTGTTCTAATTTACTTCAGTTTCAATTTGAATTTGTATATTAACAATCAATGATTTGTGCTGCAGTCAGCATCGGGTCTTGTCCTGACTGTTGATACAGAGCTTTTCCATTGTCTTTCTCCACAAATGTAGTCAGTTTCATTCTTGTGTATTCCATCTTGTGAGGTCCATGTGTACAGTCACCATTTGTGTTGGTGAAAAAAGTATTTCCAATGAAGAAGTCATTAGTCTTGCAAAATTCTATCATGCCATCTGTCATGGATTGAATTGCGTCTCCCCAAAAATATGTGTAGCCATGTGGCTGGGCCGTGATTCCCAATTATTTTGTGATTGTTCTCCATTTTCTGATTTTCCCGTGCTGTATGTTAAAGGATTAGGGCGGGACTCTAAATCCATTCATAGGATCACCTCCCTGCTCCACTGTAGAGGGAGTTTTCCTGCAGTATGGCTTGCCTCACCCTTAATCCTTTCATCCTACAAGAGATAAAAGGAAAGAGAAGCAAGCAGAGAATTGGGAACCTCACACCAACAAGAAAGAAGCACTGGAAAAGAGTCCTTCAGACCTAAGGTTCTTGTGCCAGGATTCTCCCTGAGCAAAGACTGATATAATATTGGACCTTCCTCCAGAGCCGACAAAGGGAAAACCTTCCCCTGGAGCAGACACCCTGAATTTGGACTTGTAACTTGCTGGACTACGTAAGAATAAACTTTCCTTTGTTAAAGCCATCCACTCTGTGGTATTTCGGTTAGAGCTGCCTTAGCTGACTGAAACACCATCTCCGACATTGTTTCTATCACCAAGGTGATATTTTCCAACTACTGATCTTTCATTTTTTGCTTCCAATTTTTGCATTCCAATCACCAGTAATTATCCATGCATCCTGATTGCATGTTCAGTCAATTTCAGACTGCAGATGGTGGCAAAAATCTTCAGTCTTTTCATCTCTAGCCTTAGTGGTTATTTTGTAAATTTGAATAGTAGTATTAACTGGCCTTCATCTCAGACCATATGGTTATCAGATACAAAATGGCCAATACCAGTCCACTTCAGCTCACTAATGCCCAAGATATTGATGTTTATGGGTTCCATTTAATTTCTGATGATTTTCAATTTCACACATTATACATTCACACATTATACATTCTGTGTTCTGATTATTAATGGATGTTTGCAGCTGTTTCTTCGCATTTTCCATAGTGCTACATCAGCAAATGAAGATCCTGAAGGCTTTACTCCACTCCCATCATTAAGGTCGACTCTACTTTGAGGAGGCAGCTCTTCCTCAGTCATCTGAGTGCCTCCCAACCAGGGGAACTCATTTTCTAGCATTGTATCTAATAGTGTTATCCTGCTATTCATAAGGTTTTCCCTGGTTAATTCTTTTCAGAAATAGGCTGCCAGGTCCTTCTTCCTACCTTGTCTTAGTCTGGAGGCTCAGCTGAAACCTGCCCCCCATGGGTGACTCTCCTGGTACCTAAATATCAGTGGCATAGCTTCCAGCATCACAGCAACAAGCAAGCTTCTGCTGACAGACAAGTGAGGGCTGCTCATTCTACCTTTATTCGATCTTCCTTGTCTGCCTGCTCTCCCTTAACTCAGTCTTCCCAGTCTGCCCATTTATTCAATTTTCCTAGCCTGCTTGCCCTCCCTTTACACAATCTTCCTAGGCTAGAAGCCAAAATTCAGGGCACTGGCTCCAGGGGAAGCCTTTCTCTTTCTCTGTCTGCAGGAAGGTCCTTACGATGCATCAGTCTTCCTTTGGTCTGGGAGTTTCTCAGCTCAGGAAACTCTGTTCTCAGCCCTTCTTTAGTGATATGAAGTCTGTCTGTTTCTCTGCTCACCTTTCTCTTTTATGTCTTAAAACAGATTGGCTTAAGACACTATCCAATCTTGTAGACCTCATCAATATAACAGCTGCTAACCCTTCTTGTTAAATCATAGTGACAGAATTTACAATACTTAGGAAAATCCCATCATAATGGTATATAATCACACAATACTAGCCAAATTGATACAAGTATTTTTTGGTGGGAGACATAAGTCAATCCATGACAGGAGCCCTGATGTGTCCATTCTCCAAATGAATATCTGAAGCAGCCTGCATCACAAAACTACAGAAATAAGTTCAAAATGTGTAACATGCAGAACTAAATCTCTCATTACTGTTAAGGACTAAGGAATCAGTCATTCCAGTGTTTAAAGAAGAAATTTGCAAGGCTCCTGCCAAAGGAAAAATTTTGAACAAATGGCGGACTGTTTTTACTTAGACTGAAATCCACAGCTGTCTTAGCTAAATTCTTAATTGGATTTAGGTAGTCAACTTTTCAAGTTATGGACTGCAAATAGGGATAGGAATAACTATCTCAAGGGAGAATAATATTAATATTAGGTTTCATCATTATTTTATTTTTACAAGGTCAAACACATAATAAAAATTAGGAGATTATGAAAATGTAAGATAATATGACCAATAAACAAATGTAAAAATGGACACTTGAAGCTGACTCTAAGATGATCCATGTACTACTGGACCCTTCTAAAAAGACTTTATAATAAATATTATGAATGCTTAAAAATACAGGAATAGATGAGCAAAAACGCATGAGAAGATTGAGAATTTTAACTGAGAACTATAATCTATAAAGGAGAATTAAATTGACATTTAGAAAGACAAACATAATATTTGACATTAATAGCATTCTGGGTAAGCGTAACAGCAAACTGAATATGGCAGAAGACACTATTAGTAAACTTGAATACAGTTCAGTAATAACTATCCAGACTGAAATACACAATGAAAATTGTGAAAAGAACAAATTAGAATACAAAGTCTAAAATGGGAAGAATAGCTGATTACAGTTATCGCACTGAGAGAAAAAACTTAGATATCCGTGTAGACATTGTATATGTTTCATATGCTATATATCAATAAAAAAGTTGGCCAATGAGCTGCCCAAATACGTTTTCAGGAATAAAGAATTTATTTCTGCAACTACAGGGTGTGATGCTAATAGACAATTCTCAGCTACAAACTCCCTTTGGAATCATCTCAGTTGAAGAGTTATCAAGTTCTAGGTCAGCCGTCTTATAGGGAATTTTATGTCCAATGACTAGCTGATGATAGACTAGAGAGGTTTGGTGCCCTTAAACTGACTCTCAACAAATCTGAAGGGTCCTCCCAGCTCCAGAGCACTCCATGGACTTGATTAAGCCTTTTGTTGAGAATGCATGGATGCCCAACATCTCCTCTTCTCCAATCCTTCTTTCTTTCCCTTTCCCTGAAAATGTTGCTTGCAAAAGCAAAGCTAATTACTGTCTCAGTTTTACCTGAGTATATTTTTTTTAACCAATTTGCAACCTGTTTTTTCTTTTTAACTAGTGTCGGGGAGAATTAGGAGAAGGTTATTCACTGGTTGGAACAAAGTAGAAAAATAGAGAAACATATCTCTAACTTGAGGTGAGAGTAACTGTCTCTGGCGGCTGTTGGAAGATGTTCACATGCATTAGAAGCCATTAGCAAAAGAGCAGAAGGTGTTAAAGCTTAACAAGAAGACCAGGGGAAAAAAGGATGAAAAAGGTGCTCCAGACGTGTGACAGTGCACTTGGAATTCTTGGAGGAGACTGCTAGGTGATTTTAGGGCACACAAGTCCCTTCAGGAGTCGATGGACATTGGTAAATATAACCTTAGTTGGTCTCACATTAGTGAGGCTTGGGATTCACAGCAAATGGAAGTTCTTGGTAGAAATGCAAGTTTCGAAGAGGAAGTAGAAGAATGACAAATGTTACATCAGAAGTTTCATGAAATATTTGAAAAAAGACCTACGTTTCAGTGACCAGACATAAACCACTATAGCTAAGTAGAATGACTATAGAAAGGAATTACAGTAATTAGAGGTAGGAAATGTCTTGACAAGTTAAAAGGAGAATGTTGAAAATCTTAGTGTTACCCACATTGTTTTTATTACAGATTAATTGTGACTTTGTTAACAACAACAAAAAAATCCACTACTCCAACACAAAATGGAAAATATTGGAAACAGAAACAAAAATTCTTTGATAAGAATCTACTGGGTTCCAGGACTGGAAGAAGCATATGGTGCCCAGCCACCACCAGTGATAGCCACGATGGAGCTCACAGAGAGGAGTCTCACTGGCAACACAAGAATAAAAAGGGGTGCATCCTGAGATCTCCACTAAAAGACCTCAATTGGTAGTCCAGCGGTTTCGGGGTTCCTCCGAGAGCATGGCTCCCAGCCCTGATGCTGCCCTTGCCCATAAGTTATAACAAAGGTCCACTCTTTGGACAGGAATGAATTGGATTTGGAAATGCAGAGTGACCATATATGGGAAGCACTTTATGGTTCTATACATCTATAGGATATCATCTTGCTGACCTCTAGCTGGAGGAAGGGGAGTGGACAGAGAGGAGGGGAAAGGAGGCTGTTGGGAGAATGAGACATGTGTGGAGCAGAGAGGAATAGTGTGCTGTCACTGGACAGGGAGAGCGGTGGAAGCTGCATATAGGTGGGCACGTAAATTTATATGTGAATGTACATTTTCACTCAGTTATGTTAAATAAAAATAAAAATTAAAAAAAAGTGGACAGGGAGAGCAGTGGAAGCTGCATAGAGGTGGGCATGTAAATTTATATGGGAATGTCCATTTTCACTCAGTCCTATTAAAAAAAATTAAAAAAAAAAAAAAAAGAATCTACTGGGTTCCTAAAATTGTGTTTGGTATACAGAGGAAGTGAAAGTTGAATTGTATAAGGAAATAAGTTTCTGTATGTGCCACTGTGTTTTATATATTGGGCACTATGTCAAAAGTCTAGACTACTACATTTCCATGGCTCAAGATACTTCCCTAGGGTTTGAATATAACCTAATATTGTTATCTAGATGTCTCCCAAGTTTGATGTCCTGTGGGCTTGCCAGCTACCACCAAATAGTCTTCAAATGAATACTCATTCATTACAGAAGTACATGAGTACAGAACTACAGCTGAGCTATTCTCTCTCTCTTCATGACATACATATAATCCTGAATTACCAGATAAAAAGAAAATCAAACTTATATTGACTTTAATAAGAATAACTTAAAAGAGCTCCAAATAAATTAGTAAAGCCTGTTTTCTTTTTAGTACTGCATAATATAGTATCTTTTTAAAAAATCTATTTTCTTGATCACAGTTCTTAGTGTATAATCATTTCCCCACTAGTCAGAAACGTTCACATTGCTCTGAGGGAAATTAAGACGGTTACAATAGTAAGACAAAGAGAAAGAATCAATAATTGTTAAGTTTTTGACTTCCAAAATAGGCTTTTAAAATCCACATCAAAATCAATATTTTCAAAAGCCAGAGATTCAGCTTCTATGAACTGAGATTTATTAAAATAAAAATAGTCTTTTGAGAAGAAAAAAGAAGATGCTGAAAGAAGCAAGCACAAATTTTAATTCCATGATAGCAGATGAAAAGAAAAACAGAGGAGACTTATTTTCTAACAAGTTAGGTGATTGAGAAATGGTCTATCAATTAGGAATCGTGTCTTGGTTGTATGTGACAAGAAACCAGACAAAGGTGATGTAATCAAGCACAGATTTATTTAAAAAGCAAAGCAAAAAACAAAACAAAACAAAAAACCCGAGAGGTCCTAACAGAAGCATTCTAGGCTCACACAGTAGTTCCAGGATACTAGTATTTGAGGCTACCTATATCTTTCTACTGTATTATCCACAGTTTTTGGCTCTTATTCACGCGGTGTTTTCGTGGCCATGAGATGACTGATCCCCTCTTGCACCTGTGTACTAGGCAGACAGAATAAGTGAAGGAGGGAAGATATTAGGAGGATGTGGGAAGTAAAACTCTCTCAGAAATATGCTGAGAGTTTTTAGGCCAGAGTTAGTTTTGCCACCACTTAGTTGCAGAGAAGTCTGGGCAATGTCAACATTTTTTTTTTTTTTTAAGTGGGGCTTCCCCTAGGAAAGGAGCCCCTAGGTGGTTCAAACAAATCAGTACTTGGCTACCAGCTGAAAGATTGATGGTTCAAACCCACCCAGAGATACCTTGGAAGAAAAGCCTGTGGAGTGGGCTTTTATTCTGAAATACATTGGGTTGCCATTTGTTGGTACAGAATCCACCGCAACTGGGTTGGTTTGACTGGTTTTCCCCTAAGAAAGATACTCTTTGGGTTAGGGTTCTGGAGATGGAGAGTTGGACAGGAAATAAATCAAGGGAGACTGGTGAGACATAAACAGACCAAAGACTTAAGTCCTCCCTTAGGGTATCACTTTGAGAAAACCTGAGTGAATACGCCGTGACGAAGACATACGAGCTTTCTATAGTCTGTGTAAAGGAGCCACAATATTCGTTCTTTTGGGTGCCTAGTGAGAATACTCCATGGACACCGACTTGAGGCTTTTATAACACTTGAATTTCCCACTTTGGAAATGGCCCTTTCAATGGCCAGAAACTCAAACCCTAGAAATACAGGTTGGGATTAAAAATTCTCCGAGGAGAAGAGAGAATAGAAAGGAAAATTATTAACCCTTGCTCTTGAGCAGGGGTGTGTAACAGTGAAATGTGCTAAGAGTGTGCTGTCATGCACACCTCTGCTAATTAGTTATACACAGATGCTTCACAACATCTCTTCTGTGATTTAACATAAAGTCTTAATTGCAATTTCAAGAAAATTTCATAGATGAAAGAGTTTGGAGAAGGATGGGGAAATACACAAAAGGAATTTTCAAATAAAGCTGTGCTTATGCTTAGTACTGCAGTAAACTAAGGAGACTTTCAGTAACTGTTTTCAAAATAAAAGTGCTTAGAAATATTCTTAGACAACTTTTGGGAATAACTTTCATCATTACTTTTAACCTTTCTGGTAGTATGTACTTTTCCCATTACCTTTGATTTATGTTGGTATCAAAGTTGTTGTGCTTCTATTTTGGAGGCTTGCAGTAACAGATATTTATGTGCCCACTACTCTTTTGAGAATCTTGAGCAAACAAGATGTTGTCTTTCACAGGCTGTTCTAGGAAGACCGTGTTGAAATAAATAATTCCCCCTAAAAAGAAAAGGAAGAAAAAGAATGTGCTGATTTGGATAAATTTAAATCTTTTTATTTTATTTTATTATTTCCATAGTTTCAGAGTTGTCAGACTAGACAACCTTTTTCCCTCCAAATAGAAGTAGATAGATACATCCAGAGATGTATATTTTTGCTATGCTATTTATGTGATTCATGATTCATAAACACCTTTGAAGGAAAGCTGACCGATGTGTAAGCCAATACATTAGGATATACTTTGGCCATAATTCTCCATGTTCTGACTAGACTAGCAGGCAACAACCATAGAATTTAAACTCATTATATTTCAGAGTAAAATTTGGTAAAGAGAGATATATCTAAAATATTGTTCGTAAACACACAGGAAGGACAGTGACTCAAAAAAAAAAAACAAACAAAAATGTTCTCTTTTAAAATTGTATTGAGAGAAAAACTGTTAATCTCATTTACATTACTCAAGTATTCTTTTCTCTTCCTTCTGAAAAAATATAGCACTCTTACTGTGAATACGATACTCAGACGTTGCTTTATTTTTAACTGGAACCAGAATACTATGATGCTGATTAAGTACTGCAAGTTTCACAATCTGAGAAATTCATTCCAGTGAGGGATACATATGGGCTTTTGATAGAGGGGAGTTTGCCTGTTTATATACTTCTTGACACAATTTCAAGAATACTGGATTCCAACAGTCACAGACAACTCTGCTATCCACTTGTTTTCATGCATAAAGCAGTTTATACAATATCGATAAATTGTATAAGTGGTTTTCCCTGTGTAATGGACTTTAACTCTCTCTTGATGACATAGAGAGATGAACAATAGCAGCTAAAACAGAACGAAGCTGTGTAGCCAAGAGATCAATCTACCCTTACTCTTAATATTCTATCCCATTAGAGTTAAAAGCTTTAAAATAAATATTTATAGAAATTATTAACAATTCTTTTGGTAACAAGAAATATGTTTTGGGAGATAAATTCTATGTTAAGCATATATTCAAAAGCTTTAAATATATTGAGTATTGAACAGGATAGGGGACATTTTGTGCTCAATACAAGAAAAATTCTCATCTCTGGAGTCTTGTTTGGCAAGACTAATTACAGTACCAGTTAGTAACATTATTGGTGATGGGTAAGAACTAAAACAAACAAACAAAATTGAACTGGTTGCTATCTAGTCAATTCCTAATCATAGCGACCCTACAGGAAATTAGAATTTCATGAATTCTGCTCTATTTTGCTAGAGCCTGTTAGGAAACACCATCTGAGAGTTTTCTCTCCATGACTCACTACCAAACTCATTGTTCCTGAGTTGATTACAACTCATGGCAATACCATGTTTTTCAAAGTGGGGTTTCCTTGGTTGTAAGCTTGGTGGAAGCAGATTACCGGCTTTTCCTTCTATGTCATCAGTGGGTGGTTTCAACTGTCAACTTATAGGTTAGTACCCAAAACCAAACCAACTACCGACAAGTTGATTCTAATGCCTAGTGACCCTACAGACAGGAAAAAAAAAAAAAAATAACCTCATAGCGTTTCTAGTGAGCTTGCGGCAGATTTGAACTGCTGATCTTCTGATAGCAGCCGTAGCACTTAACCACTATACCACCAGGGCTTCCATGAACCAAACCAAATCCACTGCTGCTAAGTCTATTTCAACTCTTTATATCCATGCCAAGCCAAGTGCCGTCGAGTCAGATCCAACTCATGGCGACCCTAGGGGCCAGGGTATTCAAGGAGCGCCTGGTGGATTTGAACTGCCGACCATAGTTGAGTGTAAATCACTTGCACCATCAGATGTCTGGCTCTCCCACATTAGCAATGGGAATAACCCTTTTCTTCACTCATTTTTTTCCCCAAAACTAATAACCACTTTTGAATACGTAATGCTTTGTCTTTTAATTCTCACAACAATGCCTTATGGTAATTAAAGTGTGTGATATCATTGTCTTTTTCTCATATATGTATGAGATCTTAAGATTTCAAGAAGTTAGTTAGGTGATTTACCTGGAATCCTAGAACCTTCTAGATTCAAGATTAGAAACTGTGTTTCTGGAGTCTTGATACAATCTCTCTTTTTGTTTTGACCTTTGCAATCGTGATCCAGAACTTTGCATGCTTTAGCAATCAATTTGGTTGTTACCCTCCATCCACCCCGCTTCTGCGTGCTCAAATATGTATCTGATGCTGCTGTGGTATGGTATGAGGACTTCTCCTTCTCTTCTTCAAGTGTATGGACTCATCTTGCTGCTGATGTTGTAGAGCTTTCTATACTAGCTAGATTAGATAGCTTCCAGAAATTAAGCAGGGCCAATGCCCGAGATGCCAGGCCAATTGGCAAGGTTTTCAGTGTCGTCTGAGCGCAATTGTCCATTCACTGACATGGAGGAAAGGAAGAAATCACTGAAAGAGAAACATCTGGCGTCTTTCCTTTTTTTCCTGTAGCATTCCCCATGTAAGAGTAGAGATACCGTCTTTTGTGGTAGTTTTGCATCTGGCATAGAATTGTGGGAATTGTTCCTTTTGCAATACGTAAGAAAAAAGAGCAAAAACAATTTATATATCTCTGTGGTGCTCAAATCATTCAGCTGTGAATAAGCAATGCCTAACTGCATGAAGATGATTATGAAAAATAACTAAATCACATTCACTTGATGCCACAGAGCAAAGACAACAGATAACAACTATATAATATCCAATTAAATGTACCATTCAATGCTTTTGCTTTCCAAACCTCTGAAATTGATGCGCTGATGTGAATGACTTTCAAAATAGTCCAACATTAGATATTTATTTAAGAAAGAAATATACTACTAGAAAAGTAATTTCCATTTGGTTAATGAAATGCTGTTATGCATAAAACACACTAAGAAAATGTCACCAAGCAATCCCTAGAGTAATATTTTGCAAATAGTAATACCACAAAATAGAATCATATTTGAAGGATGTTTGGATGAGTACCATGCTCTATCCTGTTTGCAAATTCCTTTTAAAACACCCTGATTGCATTTATCTATAGCCTTTATTCAAGTACCAATATGAACAAAAATATTGTATTACAGCAGCCTGTTAGAGTGTTGTTGATCAACTTTAATTGTTACCCTTCTTTCTGATATTGAATTGAAATGCTAGTAATTTTTTTTTCTTGGAATAAAACTGTTCTAAATTTGCTGGACTGGCATACATTGTTACACTGAAAAATTAATGAATGGTATAAGGTATGTTGTTGTGAGGCTCCATTGAGTCTTCTGAATCATAGTAACCCTATCTACAACAAAATAGAGCATGACCTGTTTCTATGTCATTCTGACAATTCTTATGCTTCAGCCCATTGTTGCAGCCATTGATGATCTTCTACTTAATCAAGCATAATGTCTTTCCCCGGGGACTGGCCCCTTCTGAAAATATGTCCAAAGTACGTATGATGATGAGCGCAGTTGCCCGCTCACTGACATGGAGCAAAGGAGGAAATTACTCCTTGCTTCGAGGAGCATTCTGATTTTACTTCTATCAAGATAGACTTGTTTGTTCTTCTCGCTGTCCAAGTTATAGTCAGTATTCTTCGCCAATGCCATAACTCAAAGGCATAAGTTTTTCTTTGGTCTTCTTATTCACTGTCCAGCTTATGCATGCATTTAAGGTGACTGAAAATACCATGACTTGGGTCAGGTGCTCCTCAGTTCTCAAAGTGACACACACACACACACACACACACACACACATTAACATTTTAAAGAAGTTTTTTGAAGCAAATTTGCCCACTGCTGTATATTGCAGTTGTTAGTGAGTCTTCCTCCAATACTGATGCCTTGTTCTTCATGTAGTCCAGCTTCTCAGATTGCAACCCTGATGCACACCTTTCCTGTCTTTAAATCACATCTTATCCCTGTTCTGTTTGAATGAGTGCCTCTTGGTCTGTGTACAAGTTCTTCCGGAGCACAATTAAATGTTCTGGAATTTCCATTCTTCTCAATGTTATACACAATTTGTCATGATCCACACAGTCAAATGCCTTTGCATAGTCAATGAAACACAGGTAAACATCTTTTTGATACTCCCCGCCTCCAGCCAAGATCCATCTGATGTCAGCGATGATATTGCTCTTTCCACAACCATCAGACAATATTCTGCTGCTATTCATAAGGTTTTCACTAGCCAATTTCTTCAGAAGTAGACTGTTAAGTCCTTTTAGTTTGGAAGCTCCACTGAAATCTGTCCGGTAGGGGTGACCGTGCTGATATTTCAAATACCAGTGACATAGCTTTCAGCACCACAGTAACCTGTACTACAAAGTGACAGATGCCTGGGGAGTGTAGGAGATATGAATACTTAAACATACTCTCCGAATGGTGGTTTGAGCTAGATCTTTTAAAAAGCCAAAAAAGGCACAGAAAAAATATTTTCTCTCCTTATGTATTCTATTTTCAAGCACCCTACCACACTAGGTCACTCACTTATGTGAAATAGGGGTCTGGGTTTGGAACTAAGTTGAAATTTAAATGTGTGTGGGTAAGTCTGTCATTTTGGTTGGTGGGTTCCCGAGCAGTTAGTTTGAATTTTCATAACCTTTTCTTTTGGCTTACAGAGGTAGTGGTAGCTTGAAAAGCTGAAAGGGAATTGAGATGAGGAGGGCTACATGGTGCCTGCCTGTCATACCGTCCTTGCCTGAGCCCTAGCACGGAAAACTGTTATGTCTATTCCTACCCAGGTAGACTTTGTGTGCTACAGAGGACACCTGCTGCCTAAAGTTTTCTTGGCTGTAATCCAAATGGAAACACATCACTAGATCTATCTTCTGAACCTCCATGTTGGGTTCAGATGCATTGACCTACCTGCAACTTCAGAGTCCAGCACAAACGTTTTGCACCACCTGGGAATCTTAGTGGACCCCAGGGGCACATTGATTAAAGTGCTTAGCTGCTAACCAAAGTTAGGCGGTTTGAAATCACCATCCACTTCACAGCTTTGGTAAAGATTTACAGCCTTGGAAGCCATAATGAGCCTTTCTACTCTGTCCTACAGGACTGCTATGAGAATGATTCTACTGGGTAACAGTGGATTTGCTTTTTGGTTAGGCACCTTAGCCAGAAATCAGAGAATGTTTTTCATGAATGACTCTGAGATACGGAGAGAGACATATTGCTTTGGCTTCACTACAAGTAACAAAGTGTGACTTGAATCATGAAGAGAGACTTGTCTGTGTCTCTTTAAGTCCTTGAGTATTTACAGCTCTGGGCGTTTTTTTGGCAGTGGCTCTTAGGGCAAAATCACAGTATTCTCATGAAGTATACTTATATCAGTGACACTGAGAGGCACTATTTTCATGTGGTTCCACAGCCAGAGGGGCACCAATGAAGAGGCAAGACGGGAAGACAGAAGAAGGCAGCCCGTGAGAACTCATGAGACTCCCCCACTCCTAATCTAGGACTCTAGAATCACATGGACAAGTTTGCAAAGAGTAGGGGTAGGGCATGAAAGGTGGGGCTGGACGCATGCAATATAGGTAGGGCAACATGAGTGAAATCTGAGTCATTACTATTACCGTCATTCCATAGGTGGCCAATGGCCGCTAAGGTACAGGGAACTGGAGATTGCCCAAATGAAACATTTCAGCTTGTTTTTGAACTTGTTCCGTCCTTCATTCCTTGTGTGTACTTACTATAGATCCTACGGCGTTGTCTGTACTCAAAACGTTGTTGTAGAAGAGGAGAAAAAGTACTTGAAAGACAGCAAAAAGCTAGAACAGAATGGAACTACCCCATAGGGTTTTCAAGACTGTAGTCTTTGTAGAGGCAGACTGCCACATCTTTCTCCCACAGAACAACTGGTGGGTTCAAACTCCCTGTTTTAGTCAGCTAGTGCTGCTCTAACCGGAATACCATAGAGGGATGGCCTTAACAAAGGAAAGTTTATTCTTACACAGTCTGGTAGGCTGCAAGTCCAAATTCAGGATGTCCACCCCAAGGGAAGTCCTTGTGTTGTAACAGTCTTTCTTCAGGGAGCATCTTGGCGCAGGAGCCTCAGGTCTGAAGGACACACTCAACTCCCAGTGCTGCTTTCTTGATGGTGTGAGGTTCCCAGTTCTCCGCTTGCTGCCTTTTCCTTTTACCTCTTGTAGGATGAAAGAATCAAGGGTGGTGCACAAGCCATAGTCCAGGGCAACTCCCTTTACAGTTGAGCAGGGAGGTGATCCTGTGAAACGATTTACAGTCCCACCCTAATCCCTTAACATACAGCATAGGAAAATCAGAAAATGGAGGACAATCATAAAATACTGGGAATCATGGCCCAGCCACATGGCTACACATATTTTGTGGGGGACACAATTCAATCACTGACACCGGCCACCTTTCAGTTACCAGCCTGTGCTTACTAAAACAATGCATACACGTATGGTGATGTCATTAACAAAACACTGTCTGAGTGACAGATGTGATGTTTTTCTTTTGATTCCTAATGTCTTATTTGGCAGTTAACTGCATCCTTCACATGATCTCAATCAGTTTGGGACTATTGAAACTTTTCATATTCATATTTATTTATGAGTTAGAATTGACTAGATGACAAAAGTGTTTGCTTTGGTTTTTGGTATGCTCTGCTTATGAAAATATACTCTCATTAGCTTAATTAAATTGTCATTGATTTAAAAAGCAAATACATGTTTTGAATTAGAACTTGCCTCTCGTCTCATCAGTTATGCTTTACCTGTCTGATCCCCCAGTGCTCTGAGCCTCAGACTTAAACTTCCTTCTTTTCCACAGTCCTCTGTCTCAGGAAGTCAGTGGGAATCTTTCTCCCTCTCTCGCCACCTGAATACATTTATTACTTCTGCCCTTTGTTCATCACCACCAAAATGGCTCGATGTTTGGTGAGTGGTTTTTATGTTCTTTGTGCATCTGTTCAAAGCTGTCTAAATTTTACTGTCTAGCCATAAACTGCTGGATGCCAACATCTATATGTGATAGTGATTCCATTTATAGAATGTCTTTTAAAGAAGATGCCAGAGATTAAATCAAGACTCTCCAATAGACAATTTAAGTGTTGATAAGGAAAAAGAAAAATCTACATAATTTGATGGAAGAACTAAACTTTCACTCATCAGATAAAAATAAATTCCTAGCTTTAAAGGAATTACGTATTTTTTTTTTCCACCTAATCTTCAGGGCAAAGAAAATAAAGCAACAATTTTGATAAATAGAGGACTATCTGAAGATGCAGATGAGAATACTTTGGTACTTGGCTCTTGTTTTATAGTAATTTAGTCTGGACAAGACCAGAGTGTGTGCTAGTCTTTGGTCTTATAGTTCACTAACCATAGGCCCTGATGGCATTCATGATTATGGATTAAATAGGGCCAACTTTTATCAGTAATTTGTTAGAAAATTCCCACAGAGATATCTGTGGTGCTGTTGAACACAGATGTTGGTAGTGTGTTATTTTGCTTTAGGAAAAGCTACAACATTCCAACATGGAGACCAGTGGCTGGTACTGGATGCCTCTTCTTTTCTATTTGATGCAAATTAAACCCTGCATACACTCTGCCTCGTGTTGCAATTAGCTCCTGGGTCCTGACCAAATTCTAATTTGTGCAACTGTAGCTTACTTACCACTGGATAAGAAATACTCTCCATCATATCCTAGCTTTGTTATGTAATCCTGCCTGGGGTTGTTAAATCACTTCTGCGTTTTGCCACTGTGTGTAGCCAGTATGCTTTTAGAAATTTCAGCATGAAAGGCTCTCAAGAAAGCATAAAAAATCTTTTGACATAAGGTTATCTCCAGGAGACTACTTTTTGGTTTAGTTATGTGATTATATTGGAAGAAATATATTTTTCTTTAGTTTTCTTTAGTTGAGTTTTTACTATCTTTTTTTTTCAAAATTGGTGGACTTTCATTATGGTTTTTCAGGTCTTATGCTTTCAACTTCATTTTTGGTGTGGAAATTCCTGAGTGACACAGGAAGTGTTCTGTGGGATGAATGAATTAAAATATCAACCATACAGTATTTGACTGATAAAAAATACTTCCCAGAAATATAACTATTAGATAACTATAGTACTATTAAATGCAAATAAAAGTAAGAAGGTAAAATTATTTTGGACACAGTCTTTGGGTAGTTCAGTAGTTTATTTACTGAAGAAATCTTTCAAATTTTGAAGTATTAACGGAGGTAAAATTGAGTTGATTCTGATAACACATCAAAGAGCTGCTTAGTTTACACTAAGGTCAGTAAACCACAGCCTGAAGGCCAGATACTTCTACCACCTGTTTGGTAGATAAAGTTCTATTGGAACACAGCCATGCACCTTTGTTGTTGTGTTTTCTAAGACTGCTTTTGTAGAGACATAAAGCATAAAATACTAAACTAGCTGGACTTCTCTAGAAAAAGTTTGCTGAGCTCTAGTTCACATCATTACCTTTCTCTTGTGGAATCAGAGCTGAGTGTGCACATCTAAACTCTAAGAGAACAAAACCACATATTTCAGAAACAATGTAAGTCCTGGATTTACATACCTCTTGGGCTTTTGTTAGGCACTAGTAGGAACTATAGTCTTTACTTTCTCCTTCCTCCCTTTCTGTGGTTACTGGGCCCTAGCTCACATCTGTGACCGTGGCATCAGAGATGTATGGGTTGACAAACTATTGTTGGAGTGAGTGATGGTGTGTATTTTTACCAATCCTTTAGATTTATGTTTTGAACACAAAAGAAATGTTATGTGTTATTCTACAGCTTCATATTTTAATCTGTCTGTTTAGAACTATCCTGTGTTATGGCTTATTCTTGCACTATAATATGTTAACAAAGTACTGTTCCTCTCTTATCATTGGCCAAAATAGTCATGTGTCTATTTCTAAACCATAACCGTAGACCCATCAGAATCTACACCTGGATTTGGAAATGAGGTTACTTTGCCCTGTGTCAAATGGGAGAACAGTCAATGGCTAAGTTGATTATTTTCCTTTTTGCTTCTCCAGAGTTACCAATTCTTTGCCTTTCTTATTATGTACCACTTCTAAAATTAAAGACTGATAGAGAGAATACGTGCAGGCAATTTGTTCTGGGAAGTGATTCTAGAGAATAAGAGTCAAGGAACTTGGAGTAGTGAAACAGAAATCTAACACAAGACAGGAGTTATTAAACTTGCTATGGGCAATTGCTATGGGCAACTGAGGAAATGGTGGTGTAGTGATTGAGTGCTACAGCGACTAACAAAAAGTCAGTAGTTCAAACTCATCAGGTGCTCCTTGGAAAGCTTATGGGGCAATTCTTTTCTGTAGGGGTTCTATGAGTTGGAGTACATTTTACTCCAACAGATTAGTTTTTTTGATTATGGGTGACTGGGAGCCCTGATGGTGTGATGGTTAAGAGTTATGGCTGCTGACTAAAAGACTGGCAGTTCAAATTTACCAGCTTCTCCTTAGAAATCCTATGGAACAATTCTACTCTGTCTTACAGGGTCACTATGAATTGAAATCAACTCAACAGCAACTTTTTATTTATTTATTTATTTATTTTGTGGTTATGGGAAACTGGGCCTCAATCTTCTTCAGAACCCTCTGAAGAACTGTGTAGAAACCACCTCAAAATTGCTTGTTGAGGAGATGGAAGATACAATTTACATACTAACCCCTGTCCCTTATTGGTCGAGAGTAGCCCTGATGGCTGGTAGCTTCTTTGCCTGCACATTTTAAAGAGTACTGGAGAATGGGTAAGCGCACTGCTGTAGACATCTCCTGCAGGTGGAGGCAAAGAATCGCTGAGGCCTAACAGACTTGCTGTGAGGCTGAGTCAAGGTGCTATTACCACAGCTGGTTGCTGCAATCATGGCCAGATTTTTAAAAAGTGATGGTCCAAGACGATGTGAGATATAGCATAAAAGATGTGCATAAAAGATGTATATCACACTACTCTTTTAACCTCTAGACCACAAGCAGCTGATCTCTGTGGCTGAGATCACCTGAGCTCCACTGACACCTGGTTTCTCACTGAGTCTTGAGAGCCGGAAGCATGATACCTCAAAAAACCGAACTCCCTGCCATTGAGCCAGGTATGACTCATAGTGACACTGTAGATCCGAGGGGAATTTCCCAAAAGTGCCTGGCTGATTTGAACTTCTGACCTTCTGGGAGCAGCCATAGTACTTAACCACTATACCACCAGGGATTCTAGGAAGAATGATAGGAAATCTAAAGGTGGTGGAAAGGTTAGGCTATTTCTGCAAGCTCTTCCTTTCTGCAAATTCATCCAAAAGAACAAAATGCTTCTTGTCCCTTTGACTCTGACTTCACTTGGGTGGCACTACTCCTGTGACTCCAGCTGTCTTTGAGTTTCGGCAATACCGTTCCCTCCATACCAAAATTAACTCAAAATGAATTATGAATTTAGATGTAAAGCATAAAGGTATAAAACTTTTAGGAAAAAAACACATGAGAAAACCTTTGAAATTTAGAGCTATATTTGACACCAAAAGTACAATTCATAAAAGTAAAAACTGAAATCAAGCTTCCTTAAAATTATTATTTTTTTCTCTGTGAAAGGCCTTCCAAGTAAATGAAAAGATGAACCACAGACCAGGAGGAAATATTTGCAAACCTTATATCTGTTATACGACTAGTACCTATAATAAAAATTCCTGCAATTCAACAGTAAAAATAGAAACAATACAATTAAGAAATGTGCAAAAGACATAAAGAGACAGTTCACCAAAGAGGACACGCGACTGATGAATAGCATGAAAATACATTAAACATCATTAACCACGAACACCAAAAAAAAAAAAAATACTGTCAAATTGATTCTCACTCATAATGATTAGAGAATTTCAGAGTAAAATATTGCTATATAACGATCACTATATATTTATCTGAAACAAGAAGTACCACAGTCACCAAATGCTGGTGAAAATGCACAAAACCGGATTATACATCACTGGTGAAGATGTGCAATCACACAACCAGTCTGGAAAGTAGTTTGTTCAGCCCTTAAAAAAAAAAACAAACAAAGCTCAACATGTTGCTGTTGTGCGCTGTTGAGTCAATTGTGACTCACAGAAACACTGGAAGACAGGGTAGAACTGCTCCATCGTGCTTCCTTGGTTGAAATCTTTATGGAAACAGATGGCCAGATTTTTTCTCCTCTGGAGCTGCTGGGGGGTTTCAATTCCTGATCTTTCAGTGAACAGCTGTGTGCTTAACTATTGTGTCACCAGGGGATGCTATGAGTCGGAATTGACTCAATGGCAGTGGACTGGCAACTACGCTGCACTCCTGGACATTAAACCCAGAGAAAGAAAAAGTCTGCGTTCACACAAAAACCCGTACATAAATGTGTATAGCGTATTTGTTCATAATAACCCTGAACTAAAAACAACCCAGATGTCCTTCAGTAGGTGAATGTTTAAATAAACTGGAGTCTGTCCATTTCATAGACCACTACTCAACGATGAAAGGAAATGAACACAGGTAAACACTGTGACTTGGATGAGCTCCAGAGAAATATGCTGAGTGTAAAAAGCCAACTCGAATGATTACCTTCTATATGATTCCATTTACAAAATGTTTTTGCAATAACTGACTATAGAAATGGTTAACAGATGAGTGGTTGCCAGGGGTTAAGGAGAAGTGGAGGCAGGAAGGCAGAAGGCATGACTATAAAATAGCAACCTGAGTTTTCTTTGTGGTATGGGATATGTTCTAAATCTTAATTATACCCATGCCAATAGTCCGGCTGTGATATTTTGCGGTGGTTTTGAAAGATGTTTTCATTGGAGAAAACTGAATAAAAGGTATAGAGGATCTCTATGTATTATTTCTTAACAACTGCATGCTGTTCTACCATTACCACAAAATTCAAAGTTTAAACTAAAGGAAAAAAGATAGAATAAAAATTCCTGTGGTAGATGCTAACGAAAATTAAACATACAAATTATTTTTTTTTTGTAATTTTTATTTCCAGACAAAACACATATTCCTTGGAAGAATACATATTGTGAAAAAATATGTAAAAAATGGTAGTAATAATTGGGCACCCAAAATTGAGAAAATACAAATCTGTTGATATCAAGTCGATTCTGATTCACAGTGACCGTATAGTATCCCATATACTATTCAATAAAATTAAAAATGGAGAATTAGGTGTATGGTGGGGGAGTGAAACAACGTGTACTATTTTTCTTAAATAGCAGGCTGTCAATGAATACTGTTTCATTCTTAATGCTGACAACTAGAGATATACATCGTTAGAAAACCAAAGGAAATCTAGCAGTCTAAAAAAAAAAGTCTGCTACATATGAGGGGGGGGGAAGAGTAAGAAGCAATAGTAGATCTAAAACATAAGAAACAGGAACCAAAATCAAGTAAATGAGTTATGATAATAACTTAAATAGGCTGTACTTCTCACTAAAAAGATAAAAATGTTCTAGTATGCTTAACAAATGCATATAAAACAAAAATATAGAATAAATTCTAGAAAGTTAAAGTAAATGTTCTATATAAAAGACACACTGAAAAGGAAAATTCCAAAATCAAAGCTTGGAGCAAGATACATTAGGTAAACACAAAAAGAAAAAGGCATGAATAGTAATATTAGTATCAAAGAAAATAGATCTGTGGCAAAAACAATTATATGGGATAACAAGAATGTTTCAATCTAATAATTAATTTTTATGTACTAAATAAAATGATGTCAAAGTACATAAAGACAAAAGGTAGGCGGATCTTTGAACACATCACTCTTTTTTTAACAAATCCGTCAAATACAAAAAAGGAACAACTATATAAAACAGTTTGCTAGCATCTAATAATAATATAATATTATAAATAATGACCTATAAAATGATACCACCCAAATAAAATAATTTATAATTTCATTGACATATTTTAAACTGTTTATTACTAACTGAATACACACTTTTGTCAGTTGTTAGTAGAACATTTACAAAAATGGAAAATTTACTAGGCCACAAAGAAATCATAACAAATTCTATACATCATAATTATAATGGGAGCATTCTCTGGCCCTAATCAAAACAAACCAGAAAGTAATAAAATATTTTCAACCATTTGGAATTAAACAAATATATACGCAAACCAGACGTTCTTAAACTCTTAAGGTCAAAGAAAATTGAAATCAACAATTACAAAACAAGAGCCAAGGAGAACATTAAGCACAATTAAAGGCATAACATCTGTTTTAGTCAGCTAGGGCTGCTCCACAGAGTAGTTGGCTTTAACAAAGGAAAGTTTATTCTTACACAGTCCAGTAGGCTACAAATCCACATTCAGGGTGTCCACTCCAGGGGAAAGCTTTCCCCTTGTTGGCTCTGGAGGAAAGGCCGGTATTGTATCAGTCTTTGTCCAGGGAGCATCTCGGTGCAGGCACCTCAGGTCTGAAGGACGTGCTCTTCTCCCAGTGCTGCTTTCTCAAGGGTACAAGGTTTCCAGTTCTCAGCCTGCTTCCCTTTCCTTTTATCTCTTGTAGGATGAAAGGATTAAGGGTGGGGCAGGCCATACTCCAGGGAAACTCCCTTTACAGTGGAGCAGGGAGGTGATCTTGTGAAGAGATTTACAGTCCCACCCTAATCCTTTAACATACAGCATAGGAAAACCACAAACTGGAGGACAGTCACAAGATACTGGGAATCATGGCCCAGCCACATGGCTACACATATTTTTGGGGAGACAGAATGCGATCCATGACATCAAAGCTGCAATCAAAGGCAGATTCATAGTAATTATTAAATAGGAAACAATTAAACTAATAAAATAAGCTAAAAATTATAAATGACAAAACCAAATACCAAGAAGTTAAGCAGTTAAAAAAAAAATTATAGGAGCCTCATGAAGACCTGGACCTTATTAGATCAGAGCTGTGAGTCCAGGACTTGTCCTTAACATAGTACTGGTAATGAATAGACGTTTGTTCAATTTTTATAAGAATGAATAATTAAATAACTGAATAAATGAAGATGAAATTTGTGGAATAAAAAGTATTAAAAGAACTGAAAACTCTACAGTCTCTTACAGAGATTCAAGGCTGTGTTCTTGAAGATGCTTTTACTCTTATGTTCCTAAACAAACAAAGAAGCACAAACCAAACCAGTTGCCATGGAATCAAATTCGACTCACAGTGACCCTATAGGATGGTATAGAACTGCCCCATAGAGTTTTCAAGAAGCGTCTGGTGGATTTGAACTGCCAACCCTTGCTTAGCAGGTGCAGCACTTAACCACTGTGCCACAGGGCTTTCTTAGGTCCCTGGAGGTATGAAAATTGTTTCTCTGTTTACAGAAGAAAATGTGAACTGTATGTACCAAGTATCATCTCAGAACACAGTGAGGGAGAGCCAGAGGCCCAAAATGTTCGTTTTTGGAATAGTTGGCAGCTTCTGGGGTGTAATTTTCCACAGACTGCAAACCTGCCTCTCTGTACGTTTACACTATGGCCATCTAGTGGGATTGAAAAACTATTTTCCATTTCTTATTATTTATCCTCAGAATTCTTTTAACAGATGCCAAAGCCTTTAATTTCAACTGTAAAATAAAATCTTGGTGGTAGCTAAGTGATTTAGATTTGTTACCAATAGTACTCCTTTCTTGAGTGCATATTTTTGAATAGAAGAAGGTTACCGTATAGGTGGGAGCTGAGAAACTGAAGGAGACAGAGCAGTTTCATTGCTGCAGGAAAGAATGTTGGATCATTAAAGACAAGCTGTGGTCTCTGTACACATTGTCAGTATGAATTCAGAGCAACAAACAGAGTAGACAAAACAACAGACAGAATCTCAAATTAATGACTCATTGCTAGATCATTGTTGGTAGTTGTGTTTGAGTCAATTCCTACTCATGGTGACTCCATGTGTGTAGAGTAGAACAGCTCCTTAGGGGTTTCAAGGCTATGAACTGTCAGAAGCAGATCACCAGGCCTGTCTTGCGCAGCACCTCTGTGTCAGTTCAACTGCCCGTCTTTCAGCTAGCAGTGGAGCACTTACCATCAACACCACCCAGGGGCTCCTGCATTGTTGGGTATGTTATTTAGGGAATGCCTCCTTTGAAATTTCCTGCTTTAGGTCACCCTGACCCACTGCCTTCACTTACATGTTCAATGTTCCCAAGTCTTCTGGTATTGAAATAAAATAAAATGGATTATCTTTTTCCATGATCAATTGTTAGTACCTCTCCAAAATTCCCACTTTATGACCTGTAAAAAGATCAATCAAATTAAAATGAAAGCCATCAGGTTTCAAAATTTGAATAACACATTGAACTAAATTTCTTGGTTTGACTCAGACTCAAGTCCCCATCACTCTGGCTTTTCTCTTAAAAAACCCTACATGCTCCTTTTTAGTCAGACAGTGTTTTCCAAAATTCTGTCTGGAATCCTAGCAAAGCTTTTCAGGCTCTCAGGTACCCCACACAAAAGACTGTTTGCCTTTTGCCTTTGGGGGTCACCTTTATCAAGGCTGTAATTAATTCTTGCCAAGCTAATAGTGTTCCCTGTGAATCACACATGTCTTCAGAGGAGAAAATTGATAATCTAATAACCATGGCAAAGTGAGACATCTTCACCTTCCAGACCTGGAATCTGGCTCACTCTTACTTGGCTGACAGAACTTGGTCTGTAGCTAGACTGCTGCTAGCCATGGAGGGGAGGGCTAGAATGGGGGGAAGAGAGTTCTTTTGGCTTTCTTCAGTTAAGCAGCATCTTCTGTTCCTATTTCCAAGTACGAAGGCAGATTCCAAGTCAGCTCAGCCACTCACCTGGAAGCAAAGGATTTTCATGCAGTAGGATATAGCTGCTTATCTTGCATGAGGTTTTGGGGAAAAGGCCAAATATTCAAGGAACCATCTGCTTGCACTGCTCATAAATCGTAGAAATGATTGCCCTTGGTCTGCAGCCATTTCCCATTATAGACGATAGTGGTTTCCAAAAGATGTCACAGTACATTGAAGTGAGGTAGTTCTTTCCAAGGAGAAAATTCTTCTTGACCATTCCATTAGTGTAGTTAAGTAACATTATGCCATGTTAGTCCTCAAAGACAGAGCCCAAAGAAGATGCAGGGGAATGGATGATTGTAAATTTTACAAGTTGTATAAAAGACAAGCAGCTGAATTTCTTTATGCTTTGCTCCAGTCAAATACTGTAAGAAATTGCAATGATTGGGAACAAGGAGTTCTATTTCTGAAGAGATGTCTTGTCCATCTTGTCACCTGTGACACTGTTTCTCACCAATGGCAGTTAATAGAATGAGTGAAAAAATGACAGTACTTCAAAGAGCCAACGAAAGCTAGACACTGTTATTACTTAGCCCTGGGGGAGCCATCTGAAGTATACTTGACCTTGTACAAAGTACAGGGGATGACAGGACTTCTGGCCAGTGGCTATGCTGAACTAAGTGTGAGACACAGTCTTCCAAGGAGCTGCAGTAACACATTCATGCTTGTTCATTTATCCTCTGTTATTCGAACCAGTGAAGTGCCAGCATCTAAAATCCTTGAAGCTTCTGGATATTCATGGCACATTTGTTGACACCCACGACACGTTTCCGCTGGTTTATCTGACAGCAGGTTCTCCGTGAACTACAGGGAACTGACTGCTGTTACAGGCTCACACATTGCATCTCTGTTTAGAATATGGTTGCAATGAGGGCTCTAGCATTCTGAGATTATTTTACCATCACTTGTGTACTGTGAGCTTTATCTTGACAGAAAGTGTTATCATTAATAAGCCCTACTCTATACCTTAGGTATTTGTTCATGTCGTCTTCTGTAAACATTAAGTATTCTAAATGTAGCCAACCTGGAGTATTATTTTTAGTTTAAATTTGTTTTACATAATTAACTACTTGCTGTCAAGTGGATTTCAACTCATAGTAGTTCCATGTTGTCATGGATTGAATTGTGTCCCCCCCAAAATATGTGTAGCCATGTGGCTGGGCCATGACTCCCAGTATCTTATAACTGTCTTCTGTTTTGTGGTTTTCCTATAGATTAGGGTGGGACTATAAATCCCCTTATAAGATCACCTCCCTGCTCCACTGTAAAGGGAGTTTCCTTGGAGTATGGCTTGCCTCACCCTTAATCCTTTCATCCTGCAAGACACAAAAGGAAAGGGAAGCCGGCAGAGAACTGGGAACCTCACACCATCAAGCAAACAGCACAGGGAGAAGAGCACGTCTTTCAGACCTGAGGTTCCTGGGCCAAGATGCTCCATGGACAAAGACTGATGCAATACCAGACTTACCTCCAGAGCTGACAATGGGGAAAGCCTTCCCCTGGAGCAGACACCATGAATACGGACTTGTAGCCTACTAGACTGTGTAGGAATAAACTTTCCTTTATTAAAGCCATCCACTCTGGTATTTCTGTTAGATCAGCCCTAGCTGACTAAAATACATCATGTTTACAGAGTAGAATTTGTGTCATGGGGTTTCCAGGGGCTGTTTTTTTTGAAAGTAGATTATCAGCCCTTACATCTGAGATACCTCCTGGTGAATTTACACCTCCAGTCTGTCATTGGTAGCCATGACATTAACCATATGCCATGTCCAGAGATCTCACTAGCCTCTTTTTCACGCTTCAGGACATTGGGGTAGGGTATTTTAAGGCTTGTGCTTGAGATATAGAAATAAAAAAGTAGGGCAACTGCTTAAAGTGGAGTACATGTGTTGGGTGTTGTGTATGTGACTGTGTGTGTGTTTTAAAGGAGGGGGAGGAGTTCCAGGAAACAGACATTTTTCCAGAGTTAACCCACTAAGACATTGCTCTTGAGTCAATTCTGACTGGTAGTGATCCTTCAGGACAGAGTAGAACTGCTGTAAAGAGTTTCCAACGAGTGCCTGGCAAATTCAATCTGCTGAACTTTTGGTTAGCAGCCATAGCTGTTAACCACTATGCTACCAGTGTTCCAGAGTTGGTAGAAAGACATTTGCCAGTCAAGTCAAAATGAGACAGTAGATAGACCCATCAGTTTGGAATGGGGAAAGGGGTGAGAAAAATATAATGCTGATTTTCCACCTTCTCAAATTTCATTTCTACATTTATTTATCATCATTTATTATTAATTAATTAATTTAAAACATATTTATTCTTTTTCCATCCCGGGTTGTAGGTTTAGTCACTTGTCTCAAAACAATCGAGAAGAGAAATGTTGGTTGGGGGGCTAGTTATTTTCCAGTGGTGTAATTAAACAGGGGAGTAATCAAGGTTGGCAAGCACTACCTTGACCAGGTGATTAGGTCAACACAATCAGTAATAAGTCATGTTGAAAGCCTCTGATGTGGCATGATGAGAAGAGTCACTTCTATTATATTCTTCTCTCAAAGTTCATAACACCAGAGAAAATTAGACAAAGACAAAATGAGGGAAATTCTACAGGATACCTAACCAGCACCGGTAAAACTGACAAGGTCATAAAACAAACTAAACAAAAAGAAAACAATAAGAATCTGACACAGACCAGAGGAGACTAAGGAGATATGACAATTAACTGCTCCGTGGGGTCTTGGGTGGAATTCTGGAACATGAAAAGGACATTCATGGAAAGCTTAGTGAAATCTGACTGAAGTCTGAAGTTTAGTTAATAGTATAGTACCAGTATTGGTTTCTGAAATTGACAAATGTACCATAACAAATGTAAGATGTTAACAACAGAGGAAACTGGGTAAGTGGTATAAGTAAAGTGGAATATTCTTACTCAAGAAAGTAAGAATTCTAGAACAGATTATTATAGAGCAAAGAAGAAAGTGGTGGCTGAAACAGAAGATGTCAACTAAAGTAAAAGTGAGACCAGAAAGACAAACGCAGGATCATTTTCCTTAGCCCCAACTGGTTGTGTTTCAACATGAAACGAAGTGACATGATATGACACAATACAACACAATTTTGACTGGTTTTAACAGTTTCTACCATGGACAGATTGAAAGTACAAACTGAAGCAACACTGAGCAATCTGTGTGTGTGAGTGTATGTGCATGTGTACACATGTGTGCACCTGTATGTATGAGTAAGTATTGCAGTTTGCAAGGAAAAGAAATAGGCTTAGTAATCTTAGGGCTAAGAATTTATTGCAAGTACACACAGGAGGAAATTCAGGAAACACTCTGTAGGTGTCTTGAGTTTTGAGTACTTGGGTCAAGGTTAATGGCTGTTTGGGTCCAGCAGCAGCATCAGCTCCTGCTATGTATATGGTGAGTCAATCATCTTGTCTTCCTCAGAAAGAGATGCCTATTACCCACCATTACCCCTGCTCTAGTGAGCATGATTCTCTTGGATAACCTTGAATCTTTTCCAGCTTCCCTCCAGTTGCTATTCTTTCCCTTCTTCTACTCTTTCTCTTCAAAGGCTGAGGGCTGGATCTCCTAAGATCATGGATGATTATAAGGTCTTTCTCCCTATTCTCTGGCATAGCTGATTGATCTAGGGGTAGAAACTCTAAGCTTGGACAACATTATTCTTTCTCATAGAAATTACAAAATAGGAACACATAGCCAGGGTAAAGCAGATAGTGTAATGGATTGAATTGTGTCTCTACCTCCAAATATGTATTGAAATGCTAAACCTGACATTTCTAAATATGCCCTGGTTGGAGATATCTTTTCTTATGATGCTGAGGCCATACCAGAATAGAGGGATCCTAAATCTAATCACTATTAGGATAGCACAATGTGCACAGAGACACACACAGGGTAAGAAAACGACAAATAAGCATCTATGAATGCAGGCCTCGGCACATCAAAGATTGCTGGAGGCTACTAGAAGCTGTTAGAGACCAGGAAGGACCTCCCTCTAAAATCATGCTCCGAATTCAGACTTCCAGCCTTCTGAACTGTGAAAAAATAAATTTCTGTTCTCTAAAGCCACCAATTTATATTTTCATTCCTGCAGTACTATGTAACTAGATAGCAAGGGAGAAGCAGCTATATCTTTTTCCTATCAGAAGACTTTCACAGTAGAGGAGACTCTTAGCAGCCAAACAGATAGGCTGGCCTATGATGTCAATTCTTTTCCTTTGTTAACTAGTGTAGCACTGAATCAGTGAGTTTGTGAACAAGGCAGGCATAGTAGCAGAGATAAGATACTATATATAGCTTGGGCTCAACTGTGTGAATTTCCACTCACTAGGTCTGACTTACCTAATATCATTGCTGAGCGCCAAACTAAGTGGCAGCACCTACACCCAATCCTGAAGTCCAATCTAGCACCAAATCTCAAAGATGCCTTCTGTGTACCTGTTACCTAAGCCAATTGAGTCAGGACTCTCCCAACAGTGGAAAAGTCAGAAATCTTCCCCTACCATGAACTGCATAGTTTAGATTTGGATTTTCTTTTTATTCCTGTGTACCACTATCTATGATCTTACAGTAGGTCAGTATATACTGTCATAGTAAATATATTGCCTTCAAATTTCCTTCACAGCAAGAGCGGCAAGGCAATGGGGGTGAGATTAATGGTCAGTACTACAGGGTTACTATGGGTTGGAATCAACTCAACGGCTGCATTTGTTTTTGTTTTTTTTTAATACATCCTATCTTCTCTTAAAAGTTAGCCTTATAGAAAGAGTCAATGACCTAATAAGAACCCAGGTGTGACATGAGTTGGCAGTTATCACCTTGCAAATTTAGGGTGCTGTTTTGAAAGATATACTTCATGGTCTGTTCCTGTTGTTGGCAGCTCTGTAAAGAAAAAAAATCCAAGATCCTTTTTTTACCTAAGAATGGGTTATTCAAACTTTTCTTCCCTTTTAAGAAACAACTCAGGGGTGGAGTCAAGATGGCGGACTAAATACACATCTCCCTAAGTCCCTCTGGAAACCAAGACCTGAATTGAAAGTTAAATGGAGCCTGCTGGACACCTAGGGAGCTCTAGTATGCAGCACAGAGTTGTTAATTTGGACTTCATACCACTGAACACAAAACCTCCTCTCTTTCACTGACCACACTGTTGGCAAGTGCTGGCTTGCACAGACCAAAGGTAACTCACCATTTTAACTTCTTTTTAATCTGTCTAAGCTGGCGGGTGGAGCTGGGATTGACTAGCAACTAATCTCAGATGCAGTGCTGGTGGGATTGCCAGGTGAAATTGCTGTATTTTGAGAGCCCAGGTTTGGACTCTGTGCATCTTGGCACCTTTGGCCTCTCTTTCCACCTCTGCCATACAGTAGTGAGTACGGAGGCAAGTGGTAAGCTTGTGCAGGACGCCATTTTGATCCATTGGGATGCGGAAATACCCATACAGAGGCCCCAGTTGGACTTAGTTCCTAGGCTAGGAGGCAGCACCTCCCTGGAGGAAAGTACTTTTCTGGCAGAAAAACAGTATTTTACAGTGTTGCTTATGGCTGGGTCCAGACAACAGAGGCTGTGGACTTTATGCATCTCGGCACCTTTGTCCTCCTTTTTGCCTCTGCCATACAATAGCTTGTACCCAGGCAGGCAGTGAGCTTGTGTGGGATGCTATCTTGATCCACTGGGAGGTGGATTACTCATATGGAGGCCCAAGCTGGACTTAGCTCCTAGGCTGGGAGGCAGCGCCCAGCTGGAGGAGAGCACTTTTCTGGCAGACAAGCAGTATTTTACAGTGTCACCTATGGCTGAGGCCAGGCAACAGAGGCTGTGGACTCTGCGCATCTTGGCACCTTTGGCCATTCATTCTGCCTCCACCATAGAGTAGTAGCCTGGACCCAGGCAGGCAGCAAGCTTGTGCGGGACACCATCTTGTTCCACTGGGAGGCAGATATACCCATATGGAAGCCTCAGCTGTACCTAATTCCTGGACTGGGAGGCAGCACTAGCCCAGAGGAGAACATATTTCCAGCACAAAAACAGTATTCTGCACAGTGTCGCCTACAGCTGGGGCCCAACAACAGAGGCCAGCAGGGCAGTAGCCATTCTGTACTTTGAGCCAGTTTATAACATCTGTGGTTCAACATAGAGGTGCTTACTTTGCCAGCTGGGAAGAGAGACCTAGACACTTGAAAACCTGATCGACTTTGGAAGTTGTCAGATACTTTTTACCTTTCATTTTAAGAAGGCCCAGAGAAACAACTGTGGTCCATGCTCACAGCATCTTTCCCAATCTCTATTGACTCACATGATGTCTGAAAAGCAACAAACTCTGGAGAAAAGCATAACCAGGAAATCACCCATGGCTTCAGAAGGTCCCCAGAAGAAACCAACTCACAACTTCCCAGACAAAGAAGCTGTTCTGAAACTATCAGAAGGTGAATACAAAAGGATTATACAGAGAGCTCTCATAGACCTTATACAAAATACAGCAGAACAAAATGAAAAATTAAGCAAGCTGCTCCATCTTATGGAACACCAGTACTCTGAAATCCAGCAGATCAAGAACAAAAGCAAAGACATAGAAACTTCAATTCAAAGCCAAGAAAACAGAATGGAATAAATGGAAAATAGACTTTCTGATTCAGAAGACAGAGCTACTAACTCCAGCATCTATGGGGAGAAATCAGAAAAAAGAAACAAGAAAAATGAAGAAGCATTAAGAAGCATGTGGGATTCTATTAAGAAGAACAATGTATGATTAACTGGAGTTCCTGAACAGGGAGAGACACCTGAGAACAGAGAGAGATATCTGAGAACAGAGAGAGCATTGTTGCTGAGCTGCTGACAGAAAACTTCGAGAAATTATGAAAGAAGAAAATATAGGTATCCAAGACACATACTGAATGCCAATCAATATAGATCTCAAAAGAAAGACTCCAAGGCATACTATAATCAAGCTTAACAAAATGAAACATAAGCAGCAACTCTTAAAGGCAGCAAGACTCAAAGCAAAGCTGATATTCAGAGGGAAACCCTGTAGGCTCTCGTCAGATTTCTCAACAGAAACCATGCTGACATGGAGACAGTGGCATGACACATTCAAAGCCTTGAAGGAGAAGAACTTCCAACCAAGAATTATATATTCTGCAAAACTATCTTTCAAATATTAAAATGAAATTAAGACATTCCCAGATAAACAGAAACTCAGAGACTTTGTAAAAACCAAACCAAAGCTACAAGAAATACTGAAAAAAATCTCTTGGCTTAGAAGAACAAAACCACTAACTTTATGTTTTAGAAGCAGTTACAGAACACATCACCCAGAAACCCACTCAGTTAGGGAAGGCTCCAAACTCAATCAAAGCTATAATAATGAAAGAAATGATCCAATGATCATATCATGAAAAATATGATGTCATTGTATTAAAAAGATGTACTACAGTCATTACAATCCTTACAGATGGAAAGGAAGTTGATAAGAATGGTAGTAACTGAAACTGGATTTATACATAGTTTCTTAAGGGGGATCATAGGAATGGCCATAAAGCACAATAAGATGCAACATATTAAATCAAGAAACATAATCCAGGAGTCTCAGCAACCACAAAGCCAACCCTGAAAAAGGTGAAAACTCAAAATCAACTCACAAAGAAGAATGTCCCAGAACAGACTAATAAGAACAACAGGGAAAACATCAACACAAAAATAAACATATCACAATGGCAGCACTAAACACATACCTATCAATAATCACACTGAATGTGAATGGACTGAACACTCAAGTAAAGAGACATTGAGTGTATCTTGGATCAGATGACATGGTCCATCCATACATTGCCTAAAAGAAACTCACCTTAGACTCAAAGATAGAAACAAACTGAAAATTAAAGGATAGAAGAATATATATCCAGCTAAAAATGAACAAAGAAGAGCAGGTATGGCAATTCTAACCTCTGATAAAATTGATTTTAATGTAAAATCTACCATTGTGGACAATTATGGACACTATTTATTGCTGAAATGTTCAATACACAATCAGGACTTAACAATATTAGATATTTATCCACTTAAAATTACAGAACATAAATACATCAAAGAAACACTGACTACACTCAAAAAGGAGATAGATCACTCCACAAGAACAGTGGGAGACTTCAACACTCCACTCTCAATGTCAGATGGATCATCTAGAAAAAAGCTCAATAAAGACACAGAAGACCTTATTGCCACAATTAAACAACTAGGCCTTATGGACATATACAGAACTTTCTTTCCATAAGTGGACAACTACACCTTCTTTTCCAGTGCCCATGGAACATTCTCCAGAATAGACCATGTGTTAGGACATAAAACAATTCTCAACAAAATCCATACTGTTGAATTAATGCATCTTCTCAGATCATAAAGCCATAAAGGTTGAAATCAATAGCAGAAAAACAATAGAAAGTGGTACTCATGTAAACTGAACAACACCTGGCTCAAAAAAAAAAAAAAAATGGGTTATAGAAGAAATCAAGGATGAAATAAAGAAATTGATGCATTCCAATGAGAATGAAAACACTTCCTATCAGAGCCTGTGGGATACAGCCAAAGCAGTGCTGAGAGGTCAGTTTGTCTCTGTAAATGCACACATCTGGAAGGAAGAAAGAAATCAAATCAAAGAACTGACCCTACAGCTTGAACAACTAGAGAGAGAACAATAGAAGAACCCCTCAGACACCAGAAGAAAACAGATCATGAAGATTAGAGCAGAACTAAACAAATTAGAGAATAGAAGAACAACTGAAAAAAATTGAAAAGACCAAAAGCTGTTTTTGTTGAAAAGATCAATAAAATTGACAAACCATTGGATAACTTACTAAAGAAAAATAGGAAAGGTAACAAATAACCCAATTAAGAAATGAGAGGGGAGTTGTCATAACAGATCCAACAGAAATAAAAATTTCATAACAGAATACTATGAAAGACTGTACTCTAACAAATTTGAAAACCTACAGGAAATGGACAAATTCCTTGATTCATATCACCTACCCAAATTATCACAAGGTGAAGCAGAACAACTTAGTAAACCATCACAAAGGAACAGATTGAAAATGTCATCCCAAAACTACCAACAAACAAAAGCCCTGGCCAAGATGGCTTCACCACAGAATACTATCAAGCTTTTACGGAAGAGTTATCTCCAGTACTACTGAGACTATTTCACAGTATAGAAAGAGATAGAATACTCCCAAATTCATTCTATGTAGCCAGCATAACCTTCATACAAAAGCCAGGGAAAGACCCAACCAAAAGGGGGAACTACAGATTGATATCATTTGTGAATCTAGATGCAAAAATCTTCAACAAAATTCTTGCCAACAGAATACAACAGCATACCCAAAAAATAATCCACTATGACCAAGTTGGATTCATACCAGGGATGCAAGTATAGTTCAACATCGGAAAAACAACTAATGTGATCAACCACATAAATAACACAAAGACAAGAATCACCTGATTTTGTCTATTGATGCAGAAAAGGCATTTAATAAAGTCCAACACTGGTTCACGCTAAAAACTCTCAGCAAAATGGGAATAGATGGCAAATTCCTCAGTGCAATAAGGGCTGTTTAGACAAAGCCAACTGCCTACATCATCCTGAATGGAGAGAGACTGAAACAGTTTCCCTTGAGAACAGGAATTAGACAAGGATGTCCACTCTCACCTCCTCTATTCAACATTGTACTAGAAGTTCTAGCCAGAACAATTAGACAAGACCAATAAAGGGCATCTGCATTGGCAAAGAAGAAGTAAAAATCTCCCTATTTGCAGATGATATGATTGCATACGCAAAGAATCCTAAAGAATCCATAAGTAACTACTCAAACTGATAGAACAGTTCAACAAAGTTTCAGGATACAAGATAAACATAAGTAAATCAGTAGGATTCCTTTATACCAACAATGAGATTATTAAGGAAGAAATCACCAAGTCAATATCATTTACTATAGCCACTGAGAAGATAAAATACCTAGGAATAAATCTAACCAGAGAAATAATAGGACTTTACAAACAGAACTACAAGCCCTTACTACAAGAAACTAAGAGAGAAGTACATAAATGGAAAAACTTACCCTGCTCATGGATAGAGAGACTTAACATTGTGAAAATGTCTGTTTTCCCTAAAGCAATCTACTTATGTAATACAATCCCAATACAAATTCCAGTGACATTTTTTAATGAGATGAAGAAACAAACTACCAACTTTGTTTGGATGGGGAAGAAGCCCCAGATAAATAAAACACTACTAAAGAAGAAGAGCACACTGGGAGGCCTCTCACTACCCAACTTTAGAACCTATTACACTGCCACAGTAGTCAAAACAGCTTGGTACTGGTACAAAAAAGAGACAGATAGATCAATGGAACAGAATTGTGACCCCATAGGTGACACCATCTTCCTATGAACAGTTGATATTTGACAAAGGCCCTAACACATTAATCTGTGGTAAAAACAATCTCTTCAACAAATGGTGCCAGCAAAATTGGATATCCATTTGCAATAAATGGAAACAAGACCCATATCTTACACCTGATACAAAAACCAACTCAAATTGGATAAAAGACCTGAATATCACATCTAAAATGATAAAGCTCATCCAAGACAAAGTAGGAACAGCAGTGGAAGTTTTAATACACAACGCAGACTTCAAAATCTGTCAAAAAGAATCAAACACTTTTGCTTTAACAAAGACTTTATTAATAGAATTAAAAGGCCACCTACAGAATGGAAAAAAACATATTTGGCAACTCTATGTCAAACCAATGCCTGATCTCCATAATCTATAAGGTACTGCAAAATATCAATAGCCAAGCCAAGCCAAGTGCCGTCAAGTCGGATCCAAAATATCAATAAGAAAAAGATAAATCATCCAATTAAGCAATGGCAAAGGAGATAGACAGATACTTCTTTAGGGAGGAGATCTAGGCAGCCAAAAAAACACATGCAGCCTTGCTCATGATCATTAGCTATTAAAGAAAGTCAAATCAAAACTACAATGAGATACCCTCTAACCCCAACAAGGTTGGCCATGATCCCAAAACACAAAACAACAAATGTTGGAGAGGCTGTGGAGAAATTGGAACTCTCCTACACTGTTGGTCAGATTGCAAAATGGTATAACCCCTTTGGAAAGCAATTTGGTGCTTCCTTAAAAAGCTAGATCTAAATATATCATTTGACCCAGTAATTCCACTGTTTAGAATATATCCTACAGATCAAGGCCATTCACACCAACTGATACATGCACACGAATGTTTATCGCAGCACAGTCCACGATAGCAAAAAGATAAAATCAACCTAGATGCCCACAACAGAGGAATGGATAGGTAAACTATGGTACATATACTCAGTGGAACACTATACAATAATAAAGAACAACGATGATTTTAGGAAACATCTCATAACCTGGTTTCAATTGGAGGACATTACATTGAATGAAAGTAGTCAGCAACAAAAGGACAAATATTGTATGAAACCTCTGTGATAGAAACTTAAAAACAGACTCGTGCATAGATGAAAAGACTCTGATTGCTGCAAGGGTTGGGAGGAAGGGAGGTGAGGGTGAGAGTTTAGATTAGATAGTTGATAGTAATTTGGAAGGGTGAAATCATTGATAGCACACATTAGAAACAAGAACAATATTAAGTGGACTTCAATGTAACTTGAGTACTCCTTGCATCTTAACCCAATATTGCAAGGACAGAGTAGCTGGGGCAGGGGGCCAGAGACTACGCTATGAGGAGAAATAGAGGCCAATTGGCACAACTAGCATTTTGCTAAGAGGGCTCTCTGCAACCCACATTTGTGAGTGGCGTTTGGAGTCTTAAAAGCTGCCGTGCTGCCATCTGAGGGTACACTAAAGGGTCCCAACTCAGCAGGAACAGATGATCACTGAGGACCAAAACCATACGGGGGAAAGAAAACCCAGAAGACAGAGAGACCCATGTGAGTGGGTGACTACATTGACTTGTGATTGGAAGAACCAGGTGATGCCTGGCCACCACCAGTGATATCCTTGATGGAGCTCACAAAGTTGAGTCTCAATGGCAACACAAGAATAAAAAGGGGTGCACCCTGAGATCTCCACTAAAAGAATGCAATTGATGGTCCAGGGGCCTCAGAGTTCCCCTGGGAGCATGGCCCCTGGCCCTGGTGCTACCCCTGTCTATAAATCATAATGGAGATACACTCTTCGGACAGGAATGGATTGGACTTGGCGACATAGAATGACCATTTAATGTTTTCACTGTATGGTTCTATGCATCTAGAGGATGTCATCCTGCTGACCTCTTACTGGAGGAAAGGGAGTGGGTGGAGAGGAGGAGATAAGAATTTGGTGGGAGGATAAGACATGTATGGAGCAGAGAGTAAGAGTGAACTGTCACTGGGCAGGGAGAGCAGTGGGAGTTGCATATAGGTGGGCATGCAAATTTATATGGGAATGCATATTTTCATTCAATCATAGTAAGATAAAAAGAAACAACCCAATATATTTTCGAATCTTCACCATCTCCACAACTACCACCAACATTTCTTTTTTTTTTTTTTGCCTAAGCTTGTCAGTTGGTCTAATTTTCTCAGAAAGATTCTTAGTTAGTACTGTCTGCCATTTAGAGCATTAAGAGAAATATTGGAGATCATCTTCACTCAGCCAAGTAAACTGTTGACAATTTTTCACAAGTATGACAGGCATTTGAGTTGGCTACTCAGTATCCAGTCTCCTCTACTTTCTGATGTTCTGAACACAGAAACATATCCAACTTGGGGGAAAAAAATCACTTTACCCAGTCTGTTTTGCAATTGGGAGTGGCTAGAAAGGGTCCTAGGTCTGGTGATGTAATATAAGTAGATGTTATTTACAGGAAAGCTTTTCAAAGAGAGCGATAAAACTTGAACCATTTTTTCTTTTGCATTTGGTTCTTTTTCTTGCCTAAAAGGCAGAGTGAGTTGAAGCTGGTGCAGCTATCCTGTGCCTATGGGTCAACAATGTAAATGACAGTCATCTGCTAAGGATGACAGAGCAGAAGGTTAAGAGTTCGGACACTGATGCCATTGTGGAATCCCTGGATCAGCCTTGAGCTGCCTACATGTGGACTTAATCTAATGAAGGTTCACTGTTATTTGGTTAAACCCCTTTAGTTTGGGTTCTTTTACCTTCAGCTGGATGCAAACCTGAACTGACATACACAATTGCTCACTCTCTCTTTATTACAGTTTCAGGGCAGAACAAAAATCTGTTTCCAAATGGATGATAGAACTACGAGATGATTTGAGGCTATTGAAAGCATGGTTATGACTACATTTTTGTTATAAGGGTTGAAATAACTCACAACTTTTGTTAGGATTGCTATGATTTTAGCCAACTAAAGGAACACAGGTGAGGAATTTAAGACAAAGAAGTTTCAATGTGCCAATTCCAGGCATACTTGTTTATTTTCAATTTATTTCCATAAATGTAGAAATTATCTTTTTTTTGGTAATATGTTGACTTTTCTATTACCAGTAAGTTCTACTATCTCTAGGGAATGTACTTTTCCCCAAAGACATGCTGATGGCTTTGTGTTGGACTTCCTCTCTGCAGCAGTATCTCCAGGTTTCCTTGAGGAATAGTCACAGATGCTTCTGTAAGCTGGTGTTAGTCCATTGTGAAGATTTCTTCCAGGGTTGACTCAAGGATTTTGTCTTTGGCTTTCCTTGTTCTTTTTACTAAATAGTCTTTGAGATTACAAACATGGCTATTTGGGGGTTTTCCATATTAGTTTTACAGGATTTGGGGTCAATATAGCTACCACGCTGAAGCAGAGGAATTGATACTGCAAAATCTATGACAAAATCTAGGCAGGAGGTTGAGGATCACAGAATCACAGAGCTGGAGAAGACCATTTGGGATGATGTCACCTAAACCCTCGTGTAAAGACCTTAGACAAAGACTAAGGATGTCAGAAGACCTACCCTACACTGTAACTAGAGCTGGGGATCTGGAAACAGAGCCCTATTTCCAGTTAAGTGATCTTTGTAGTACCTTACACTTCTCTTTTCAAGTCTTTTTTCCTTTATATGTGATTTCTCTTTAAGCTTCTTCTCTTATGACCATTAATAGCCAATCCTACTTTTGAGCTTTTCCCACATAAATGAGAGAATTTCGCATCTAATTGTTCAATCGTGATGTATTTTCTTTGCATGTATCCAAATCAAAGGATTAAAGCCAGTCATACAAAAATTTCCTCCCTACGTTTAAAACAACAACAACAAAATTTTTCTCCTAGTTCATTCCAATTCATGGCAGCCCAATGTGTGTTCAAGGGTTTTAATGGGTGATATTTCAGAAATAGTTTGCCAGGGCCTTCTTGCAAGACACTGCTGGGTGATCTCAAACTTCCAACCTTTCAGTTAGCAGCTGAGCACATTAACCATCTGTAGCACCCAGTGACTCCCCTTGCATTGAAAAACTACCATATGAGCTCCCTATAACTACTATGCTAAATTACCACAAACTTACTGTCTTAAAATAATACAAATTCATTCTCTTACAGGTCTAGAGTCTAGAAGTCTGAAACGAGTTTCATTGGGCTAAAATTAGTGTCAGCAGGCTACGTTCACTCCAGAGGCTCTAAGGGAGAATCTATTTTATTGCCTTTTTCACCAGCACAGTAGCTGCCTGGATTCCTCGGCTGGGGGCCCCTTCCTTCATCTGCAAAGTATATCATTCCCATCTCTGCTTTTGTCTTCACAGATCTTTTCTGTAAAGTCTAATTTATTATAAGGACACTTGTGATTGCATTTAGGGCTCCTTTGGGTAATCTAGGATGATCTTTCTATCTCGAGATTGGTAATTTAAGCACATCCAAAAATTCATTTTTGCAACCTAAAAGTAGCATTCACATTCTGGGGATTAAGGCCTAGATATTTTTTAGGGCCATTATTCAGCTGACTACAACTACCTTTACCATTTCTGAAATCTATCTGGATAACCTGAGCAGTGATCTGTGAGTGTACATCCTCAACAGAAATTAAGGCCTAAGATTAAGTACCTACCCATCTTAGGATGGTTTTTCTAGGGAATCAAAACTAGTAACACATAAACATATAAAGAAAGATTTATGTAAAGGAAACAGCTCATGCAATTGTAGAAGCTGAAATTCCCCCAAGTCCTGGCACAAGCCTCATGTGGCCATGGGAGCTGGTTGAACCCAAGGCTGACAGGTCAGAGACCAGAATTCTAGATCATAGTCTACATAGGTCCACAGACCCAGGCTGGCAGGTGAGACTGCAAGGTCTCTGCTGATTCATGGAGCTGTAGGGGCTGGCAAACCCATGAGTAGCAGATCAGGGAACAGGACTCTTACTCCCCAGCTGTAAGGGTTGATGAATCCAACAGCTGCTAGTTCAGGTCCAGGAACTAAAGACAGCAGGAGCTGCTGGCCATGTGAGCAGAAAGAAAGTGGGTAGTAGAAGGCAGACAGATGAGAGCTGAGGGGCAGGAAGCCACCAGAGGCCCCACTCTACCAGTTGATACAGCAGCCAAACGTGGAGTTGCCAAGTTGACACAGTCTTAACCACCACAATATCCTACATGTTCGCTCACTGGCATCAAGTCGTGCCTGACTCATAGTGACCCTATAGGTCCGGGTAGAACTGCCCCATAGAGTGTCCAAGAAGCACCTGGCAGATCTGAACTGCCGACCTTTTGGTTAGCAGATGTAGCACTTAAGCCACTATGCCACCAGGGTTTCCCACTACCCTATGTAGGCCGGAGAAAATCTTTGCTTGAATTTGAAAGTTTGTTCTAAGAAAGATGATTTCATCTTTGCCCAGATGGCAGAAGTGAACTTATTTAAAACCACTCTGCAGTTGTGGTTTTGGACCTTAAGGAGCGGAGATGATGCCTGTTGAGACAGAACTAGTGCTAGAAGAGACTGACGGAAGAACACACAGCAGAGATGGAGTGACGAACTTGACTACACTCCTGGTTCCATTCTATCTGACTGATTCTCTGACTTTACCTTCATCTGCCTGTCACCTCTTTCTTTGTTTCTGAGATTTAAAAAAAAAAAAACCAAAAACAAAAACTTGTTGCTATTGAGTCAATTCCCACTCATACTGACTGTATAAGACAGAGTAGAATTTCCACATGGTGTTTACAAAGAGAGGCTGGTGGATTGCGAGATGTTCCTGTGTTTTAATAACAAATTTCTTGTTTTCCCTCTGAATCTAGTTTTCTGTCTCAACTGAGAGTTTTAAGAAATGCAGAATATGGAAATAGTAAAAAATATGGCTATCACCAAGGTAAACAGAATAAGCCCTGTTGTTGATGAATCAAGAATCTGACTTTGGTTCCATTGGTATTGGGAAAGCTACAGAGCTAACTGCTGGGGCATGAGACAGAGCTATTAGGATGCTTAGCCAATGTAATATTCTGTCTCTAGTAATTGGTTTTCAAATGTGTAGGTGTTATACAGCTAAAGCAGGGGAATATATGTGCCAAAAGTGTAGGGAGGGAATACTTATGGCATTAAAGGAACCGTTCTTTCTATTCACTGAAGCACGATTATTTCTATTACTTCAGCTCTTGAGGAATCTACAGAGTAAGACATTTTAGCAAAGGGACAGGCATTTCATTAGAAAAGGCTACTACAGCAACGGGAGGAGAGGGTGCTCAAGAGGCCTTAGCCCTCTTGAACATCCTGAAGTCTGGACATCAAAAGGGACACTTTGGGGATTTTATTTAGAATATAGATAAGCAGGCTTCCAAAGTTGATGTACATAAAGTCACATATAGAACTTCCTTGGTGTTCTTGTTAGGTCTTGACAGTCACCTGCAAACCTCCTTAGTTTAAACCGGCATAAATGATTCAGAGATGCAAATGGTTAAATGCCAGGCTACTGACCATAAGGTTGGCAGGTATACTCACCCGGGGGCTCCTCAGAGGAAAGGCCTGGAAATCTGTCTCGGAAAGCTCACAGCTATGAATACCCAGTAGATCACAGTTCCACTCTAACACACATGAAATCACTCTTTGAGTCAAAATTGTCTGGGCAGTAACTGGTTTGGTGTTTTTGTTTTTCAGCAGGCAATAGATAGCCAATCAAAAGTAAAAAAGGGCACTTGAGAAGGGTGGGCTGAGACAGTGAGGGAGGGTATGGGCAATGTCAGGATTCATTTTCCCCTGGTTTTGCCTTGGGTTTGCCACACCACTTGCAGCCATTTCCTTTGACTGTAGCACAAAGCTTTTGTTAGAACTAAATGATTAGAAATTAAGTTTTATTTAGAATATGAGCAGTCCAGAGATTTAGTGATATTCAAAACCCTGGTGGTGTAGTTCTGTGCTATGACTGCTAACCAAAAGGTCAGCAGTTCAAATAGGTGCTCCTTGGAAACTCTATGGAGCAGTCCTCCTCTCTCCCATAGGGTTGCTATGAGATAGAATCGACTCTACAGCAGTGGGTTTGGTTTTTTTTTTCTTTTCTTTTGGAGAGACTTCTAAATTAAGGAGAAAAACCTAAGTGGGATATCCACCACTGGCAGGAGAGGTATCCTCCCCTGTTGCTATGATGCTCCGTTTAGCTCGAGAACTACATGACTTATCAACTGCCTTAGTCTTTAGCACTGCTCTAACAGAAATGCCACAAAGCGGGTGGCTTTGACAAAAGAAAGTTTATTCTTACACAGTCCAGTAGGACATAAGAGGCTACAAGTCCAAATTCAGGATGTTGGCTCCAGGGGAAGAATTTTCCTCTGTTGGCTCTGGAGGAAAGTCTTTGTGTTGTATCAGTCTTTGGTCAGGGAGCATCTTGGCACAGGAACCTCAGGTCTGAAGCATGCACTCGACTCCCAGTGCTACTTTCTTGATGGTATGACATCTCAAATCTCTTTTTGCTTCCTTTTCCTTTTATTTCTTGTAGGGTAAAAGGATAAAAACAACGCAACCCACCCTCCAGGGAAATTCCCCTTATGATGGAGCAGGGAGGTGACTTTAGGAAAGAATTTACAGTCCCACCCTAATCTTCTTCAATATAGAACATAGGAAAATCACAGAATGGAGGCCAATCATAAAGTATTGGGAATTATGATCCAATCAAATTTCTAAATGCTTCTAACTTCCTAGGTTTCTCAGAAGGATGTCAAAAATTTCCACCTAATATGGAATTGCATCAAAAAAAACAACTCACTACCATATAGTTGATTCCAACTCATAGTAACCCTATAGGACAGAAAAGAACTGCTCCATAGCATTTCCAAGGAGCACCTGGTGGATTCAAACTGCAAATCTTTTGGTTAATAGCTATAGTGCTTAACCTCTCTAGCATCAGGATTGCTGAGGGCACTGGAAAATAGGCAAGATTGCTCCCTCCTGTGACCCAAAGAGGTTGGAAAAGATCGCTAAGGACAGAAAGAGAATGAGAACGAACATCTGTGTGCCATGGGAACGGCGGTATGGCTGGGGTGAGGGAAGACGCTACCACAGGGACCTGGCTAGTGAGAGCAGTGACAAGCCTCTGCAGGAAGACGACTGACAGCGCAACAGACGTCCCCAGAGGCGGGCTAATTCTCACAGCAGAGTGTGCTACGAGTTTGCTCTTCGCTAGAGCCACATTAAAAATGTTAGTTCAAGTGACAAGGGTTCTGTTAATAAGGGGTGAGTCCTTCATGTGCTTTTGATATAGGACCACGACATAATCTCTCTCGGTTTAGCAGAAAAATATTTCAAGTGTAAATAGTTGATGACGCCATCAGTGTACAAAGTCGGCTTCAGAGACTAAGGGGGCAGCAGCCATGGTCAGGCCCTGACGTGGCTTCAGGCACTTAAAAAAAATGCAACCAAATTAAAGTCACACGGAGGAGGAGATGCGATCTTTCTGCCCCAGCAGGGAGATACCTTTGATTAAAGCTTAGTCTGACCTTCGTGCTTCATCTCCGCAGAAATGGAGACACATTTCCTAAATGGCAGGACTTTACAGAATCACAATGAGCAAAAACCAGGATGCCTGGCGTTACATTTCCGTCTTCCCTCCAGGAGCAGGCAAAGGAAAAAATAGGGGAGGGTCTCTGTTATTTGTAATCAAAAGAACCACCCAGCCTTCCTTTTTCCTGTTCTTTCCTTCAGTGGCAGAATTACCTGTCTAACAAGGAATTCATTCTTTGACACTTTAGATTGCCTTTCTACACAGCGAAATTCTTAGATTATTAGCAGTTAGGTGATGCCAATAATTTGATGAGAAATCTTCTATTTGGGGGGTGATACGTGTTAGTAGGAAACCTAGGTGGAATAATGGTTAAGCGCTGCAGCTGCTATCCCAAAGGCTGGCAGTACGAATCCTCCAGACGCTCCTTGGAAACTCGAGCAGTTCTATCCTCTCCTATAGGTTGCTATGAGTTGGGATCAACTCAACAGCACTGAGGTTTTGGTTTTTTTTAATGTGTTAGTAAATAATTTAGGAAAACAACCCAAGCTTGAGGTGATTTAAAACAAAACCGAAACAAATTTGTTTCACAGTTAATGAGGGTAATATAACCAGAGGCTTCTACTTTTAACATTTCTAGATGTTTCATTAAGTTACAATTACTTGAATTACAGAATGTCCAAGTAGTCTATGCAACCAAAAAGACTTTCCTGTTTTTATCACATTGATTTTGTGAGATTAAAACAATTTCCACCAATTTGGGAAATATACCCACTGCAATATTGTTACTCCTTTTTTGTGTTAAAAATTAATAAAGTTAAGTTCTTTATATTATTAATCCTCTCCATTTAGCTTCAGTTTTCATATGAACCCTAGGACCTAGCACCTTTTCAGTCCCTAGTAAAGATTAAAGCGTTTTAATATGGTATTAGAAGCAAGGTCCCAAGGGAATTATATAAATATTTTTTACGCTTGCAAACAGTACCCTGATCCACATTATTTTACATAAGTAGAACATGTTGCTGTAAGATTTTGATTAATATATACTTACCAAGAGAAGAGGATATCCGCCCCCAAAAACCCACAAACCAAGCCCACCAGCGTGAGTCAATTTTGACTCATAGGGACTCTATAGGACAGAGTAGAACTGCCCCATAGAGTTTCCAAGGAGCACATAGTAGATCAGAACTGCTGAAGCTTTGATTAGCAGATGTAGCACTTAACCACTACATCACCAGAGTTTCCAGAGAACAGGGTAGATTTTTTTTTCTTAAAGGAAAACAGCTCTTATTTAAAAAATTCTATCAGGTTATGTGGGATAAAAACATATAAACTCGTGTTTCCAATGTCATCTTTACGCTGTGTGAGGCTTGTTCCCGCCAATGGCGAGCAGATGTCACAGTCAGCCTCGCTCGTGCCTGCATAACGGAGGAACGTCATATGCGCGCACCGACGTCCCAGAGGAAACCAAACGTGTACGTGTTTTGTAACGGTTTTGACGAAAAGGAAAGAAATCTCGAGCGGAGAATGAGCAAACCCGCCGGTGCTCTTTCCAAAACTGAGGACGTGGTGCACTCTAGTGGACACCAGTAGTACTGACACGTGCTGATTGGATGGAGTTGCTTTTTTATTTTCCAAAGGCAACACCCAAGACAGACTTGGCCATCTGCTTCCAAAAGTTCATAGCCTTGAAAACCTTAAGGACTAGTTCTAGTCTGCACTCATAGGGTCACCATAAGTCACCATAAGTTAGAATCCACTCGATGACAACAAACAATTGCAACAACAGGGCCGACCTGGCTTTAAGTGTTTCACTCTATTAGGATCTCGGGACAATACTTGAAAATTTTAGTGGCAACTGAATGCTAATTTTATCCTTTCACCACCCTCTTGATGCAGAGGGTCAAATCTACACCCAAGGCTAGGCTTTCTTACTTTTTTTTTTTTAAATCTCGGGTACATCTTTCCCTGAAAGAGAATGGCCATTCCTTTCCTCCAAAATCTTTCTTCAAAATTCTCTTCTGTATGACTCGCCTGTCTTTGAGATGATGTTGTAACTTTCTTCGTAAAAATAGAGAAATCTAGAGATTTCGACTTTTTTTTTCTCCTCAGCAAAAAGTAAATTACTTACAAAACTTGGAGTAAATGATAAACAAGCGCAAGATAAGAAAAGATTCCGCGCCAACAGAAAAACAAATACAAGAATCAGGAAACATACGGCGAAGCATCGTGTCCTTGCACCCTGCCACTGCTCATTTCAACTCTTCCCTTCTCTTGGTTAACCTTTAGCACTTGTAGAAGGTAATCTTTCCCTTCACTAATAGAAGATTGTCTTCATTGTTGTTAGTTGCCTTCGAGTAGATTCTGACTCACAGCGACCCCGTGTGTGCAGAGTATAATTGCGCCACAGGATTTGCAAGGCTGTGACTTTTTTGGAAGCTGATCACCAGACCTGACTTCCAAGGAGCTTCAGGGTTGGTTTCAATGGCTAACCTTTCAGCTAGTACTGGGGCGCATAATGATCTGTGCCACTCAGGGGCCCCCGAGGTAATTTTACCTCCTAGTTAATCAAAAAGGTAGACAGCAGCCCCTTAATCTGCCTTAGAGGTACTACCTCGACCTTCGCTAACCAATTATTCAGGGTCCACATTCCGAATATCCGCTAACTGCAACTTGCCCCTCTTCCTGGCAAAGTTAAACTTTAACTGTCTCAGGAACATACTTTCTTTCATTTTCCCCTCTGGGTTGTCTGTTTTTTTTTTTTTTTTTTTTTTTTTTGGAATTCTTCCCCTCCGTTGACTCATTCCCAATTTCTTACAAACATGTCTCTTCTATATTACAAACAAAAAGAGAAACGGAACAACCCATACACGAAGCAACACAAGACAAAAACTCCTGTTCTAAACCTGCATTGTTCTCTACTTTAAATCCTATCTCTCAAAACTTTGTTAGAAGACTACATGTTATTTTTTCACTGCTCACATTCCCTGCCCACTAAATTCTGAGTCTACTGTGTCCCTGACGTTCCTGCGGAAAGAGGGCCATTCCTAGCGGTGTTTTCATTACTCAAGTAGCACAGCTTCTCCACAGAGTGCATTCCAGAAATCGCTAGTTGCCTATGTCCAGGAAAGAAGTTTAAGTCTGAGGAGTCCTGCCCAATAGAGGCCTTCAGAGCCTCAGAAGGCAGAGAAACATATTGAAAGCTCTGAGAAATGAGAAATCCCATGGTAAAGAAGTCGGATCAATTTCGTTTAATTTAGAGCTTCTTCAACCTTACTTGACCCAGAAACATTGTTCTGCTTAATAACCTATTAAGCTCCGAGAGAAACAGTGTTTTACTGAATAAATTTCTTTTTGCCATACAGGCAATTCTTGACCTACTGTCTTTGAAGAGACTTCCTTGAGGATGCGTGGAAGTGTTTTTCTGGGATAGATACAAAAGAGAGATTTACTGCATCTTAGGCAAATCTGGACAAATTGCCCTTTAGTGTGATTGTCTCAGTTTATAATGCCGACAACAAACATAATTGTATCTGATTTCCCACACCATTATCACATCTTGATATAAAAAAAATTTAGGCTGAAATGGGTAAAAAATGAAATCTTACTGAACTTTAATTTCTAATGCTTTGATTTTTAATGAGGTGGGGACACATTCATAAATGTCTTCGTACCTGAGAGTTGCTTATATATATATTATTCACTCATTTTTATTGGGTATTTTGAACTCTTTATGTATATGCTGACTTTCTATAATTTGTTTTTTTGTGTCTCATGGAAATATTTTCATTGGGTCAGTTACTTATATTTAAATTTGTTATGTTGCATTTTAAAGCATTGAAATTCTTTTCCATTTACAAATATTTTAATTTTGACATTATGGAAGTTATAAGTATCTTCCTCTACGGCATTCAAGAAGGTCTTTTCTGTCCTAAGAAAGTATATGTTACTGTCTTACGTTTTCTGTAACAAACTTCTTAATTCAACATTGTCATTCAATTCACTGATATTATCCCAATGTTTGCTTGTATTAGCACATCTGTTCAAGCATATAAGAATTTCATGTAGAGCTTTTTACAGGGTATTTATTTTAGAATAAATTTTAAAGAAGTGACATGTGGAGATTCTTCAAGGGGAAACTTTCAGCTACACATTTGAGTGCAATATGGAAAGACAGTTTGGATGATAAAAAATACTTGTTTTCCTTTGAAATGAATAAGAATTTTGGTTAGACAAAAAGATATTCAGTCACTAAATTTTTGTATCACCCTAGGTATTAATACTTATATTATTCTATTTGACATTATTAGTAAAGTTGTGCTACTCAATGGTATTTTTGCACTTTGCCAGTTAAGGTTTATCTAATGTTTTATTTTTCTGCTCACTATTTGCTACTATTAAAAACTCACCTACTAAAATTCTGTCTGATGTCCATGATGATGCAACTAGCAGCTGCATGGCCCATCTTTTTCTGTGTCCATAGCATCTCCTTATTTTGCTAATAAGAATTACAGACAAATCTTGCTATCGCTGACTCTGGAACAGGCTGGCTGAAGAATTACAGCTTTGTAGGCAGGTGAAATGGAGTTGGTATTCTTGACCCAGCAAATGAATCCTATTAGGTAATTTCTACTGAGTCTTTGCAGAGGCAATTCAGGCCAATTAGTAATGATTTTAGTGGAAGGGCAAGGACCAATTATCAGAGGCTTCGACATACTTCTTTGTCCTTGGGTGCTCAGGTGATTTTGCACTGCTGCTGAGTTCGTTCTGATGAGTTCGTTTCTGAAACTGCTTGAGACTGAATTCCCTTCCAAAGCAGCCCTGTAAAGAGTAGGGGCCAGAGAACAGTAACCTGCAATTCAAGGCCTGCTGCCAACATGTTTTTGTTTTCAAGGTCTTGAAGGAGTTACACTTTGTCTCTAGTTTTTACTGCAGCTGAAAAGAATCAGTCAAGTGACCTCATGCTTGGTAAAGTCAGCAAAAAAGAGGAAGACCCTTAACAAGACAGATTGACACAGTGGCTCCAGCAATAGGCTAAAGCTCGACAACTCTCCAGAGGCTGGTGCAGGACCGGGCAGTGTTTTGCTCTGTCACCCATAGGGTCACTGTGAGTTGGAACAGCAACAACAAAATAATCTAAATGGGCGAGTTTCAGAAGAGGTACAATTTTAATTCGGTGTAATTTTCTTTGGTGTGAAGAAAATTATGCTGAATTAAATTAGCAAAAAATTAGAATAGCCTTTTGGGAGGGAGAGGTGAGACGAATGTACACGATCAGTCTGCCATCTTAAATGGCCAGTTTATGTCTTTGTTTATCCTTCCTACTTTCTCTCACTTCAGCCGAGAAAACAAGTTACGTGTTGACTGAGTCCTGCTTTGGCTTGTTGTGTGTGTGAATCATCAGCAAGCAAAGATGATTTGGAATCCAGCAAAGATGACCACCCCAAAGCCACACTGAGGCTGGTCAACTCCAGGATGTAGACTGCTGCAGTGAGGGCCCAATGATGATGAGATGAATTACATGCATGGGACATTGATGGCGCCATTCACATGTGACACAGTGTGACTAAACATGGCATTTTTCACATCAGCAGGGGCAGACTGCTGAGATGTGGAAGCAAACCAGGGAGTCATCACTGTTGACTATAATCAGATGCCTAAATTGTCACCAAGCACAGTGATGGGAGATTTCTAGACATTTCCCTTACTGTCTGGCTGGAAAGTTACGGTCACTACTGCACCTATGAATCACCCATATTTGCATGTTATCAGATTTAGCCATCCTTCCAGAGAATCTATGCAAGAGTTAAATTGCTTCCCTGTCCTAGATTGGAGAACACTGGTACAGAAAAACCTTAGGAGGAGAATTGCCTTGTGAGAAAACAGAATATACACAATGAGGATGGCACTTGGCTGGCTTGGCAGTCTCTTTTCCAAGTAGACTCCTGAGTCCAAAACCCTCAAGGAGGTATGGTTCCCAGATGCCATAGTTGAATCTAGGAAGTGTCAGCAGCTGCCTCAGAAAATCACGATCAATGTCAATATGATGGCCTTCTTTGTTATGTTCCAATATCTTTCTGACTTTATTTCCTCTGGTTTTTCTCGGTGAGTTCTTGTCTTTTCCACTTGCTCTTCTCTCTGCCAAAAGGCTCTTCTTACTCCTCCTCCTCATTCAGGTATCTGGCTACCCCTGCCGTGTGTCTCCTTCTCTGGGTTGGCTTTCTTTATATATTTACAACCACCTGATGTGTCATCAGTTTTATTATCGTATGTCACAAGAATTTTGTTTTTAATTTTATTGTGGTAAAAAGCTGTCTAGTACACATTTACCAGTTCAACATTTGTTATGTGTACAATCCAGTGACATTGGTTACATTAATCATGTGCAACCGTCACCAGTGCCTGTTACCAAATTTTCCATCATCTTGAACTTCAGATGCTCTAGAACCAAGAGTATCTAAACATTACTACATTACTTTCCCACTGCTGAATCCCTAGAAACTAAAAGAGTACCAGGAGTAGACTACTCAATAACAATTTTTAGAAAATTAATACACAAATGTTCATACTAATCGCTGTGGCCTACTCACTGATCTCTCTGTCTAGTCTGTGATTTCCTGGCCACTATATTTGCCCATTGTCATAAGTCCAGATCGTCTCTACCTTGTGAGGACTGCTCAGTTGTCAGCTCATGCATAGACTCTCTCTGATTCTTCCCAGCTACAAACGATGCAACCTCTTAGGAGTTCCTTTCAATGTTTACCAATAGCACTTTCTTAAAGATACTACCAATTTTTTTTTTTTTTTTTTAAATATGCTTTCTCTTCACTGGAGCCCTGGTGGCGCAGTGGTTAAGAGCTACAGCTGCTAACCAAAAGGTTGGCCATTTGAATTCACCAGCTGCAACTCGGAAACTCTGTGGGGCAGTTCTTCTCTGTCCTATAGGGTCACTGTTACAGTCAGCTGGTGCTGCTTTAACAGAGATACCACCCTAACGTAATCCACTCTGTTAACCACAGATAGAAATAAGAATTTAAGGGAGGACAGTCATAAAATATTGGGAATCATGGCCCAGCGAAATGGCTACACACTTTCAGGGGGGAAGTTTAGGGAAGGAGTTCTCACCTAGTTACTGACTCACTGGGGAACCTGATAAGCTAAGTTGTCTTTGGAGCTGCGCTTAACCACAGGCAGAACAGGATGGTAGAATGCATAAGTTTTGAGTGTATTTAAAATCTTTGTTCCGGAACACCCACCTGAAGAGGGCTATTAAATGAAAGAAAAATGAATGGATCATTATTAGTAGGAACAAATAATCATTGCTATCGAGAAAAAAAATTCAAACTGACATGTCTATGGTTCATACTCTAAGACTCTTCACCACTGTATTTCAAGATTGGCTACCTCTCTTTTTCATTAATTATGTATTTTTGTATTCTTAATCAAACGAAGCAAAGTAAGAAAAAGAGTGATCTATATAACTGAAAATGCATGCTTAATAATAATAGAAGGAATCCATCAGTTTTACTTATCTAGCATCCCAGCTATGAAAATCCTGTCGAGCACAGCCCTACTCTGAGGCGCTACACGTTGGAATCAACCCAATGGCAACTGTTTTGGGGGGGTATTATCAGTCTCAGTGTGAGTCTTAACATTTCCTCTTTGCTTGGTTGTATCATAGCATTTTTAAACATTATTTTACCTTCTCGTGGCCTTGTTTTTGCTATCTTTTGGTTAATATTTATAAATTGCTAAAGTTCTGCTACACGTAAAAGAATTCAAAAGAGAGCTGTTAAAAACCAACCCAAGTCTGCCATCTAGTGAAATAAATTGATCAGAACAACTTTTTTGTGTGATAATTCCAAAAGCCTAAATCCGGCAGTGTTGTTTGGAACAGGAATTACTCCTTTCATCAGAGTTCAAAGCAGTGCCCGGGCTCCAATTTTTGAAAGTTATTCTGTGAAACTGAAAATTTCATTTAATTGTCTAAAATGGCTTCTGGGTCTATAACTATGTTTTTTACTTTATTAAATTTTGCAGAGCTTCTGAAGAGTAACCAAAAGTAGCTCTGTTACATTCACTGTGAAAGGATGAAGAGTGAAAGCAGTGACAGAAGTGATTTCAGAAAAGGGACTGAAATTAAGAACAAGCACTCTTTCTGAGGACCATCAAACACTACGCATCAAAACATCCATTTTTAACAACAAAAAAATAATAAAAAATTACAAAAATATGTCACTGATCTCCTCATTAACTGAATATGGTAGAAGCCCTTTGAAAGACAAAATGAAGATATTAACTGTTAACATGGTATAACAGAGTATCAAAGTTTCTATTCATATCAATCACTGGTGTTTTTCTGCACATATGAGTGAAGAATATAGCATTTATTTTGTGATTTTTGCTTATAAATGTATCACCAATATATGATAGACAATATGGAAAATTAAAAAAAAATACATAAAGAAAAAAGACAGCAGAAATTTTGCTCTTGAGAAATAATTACTTTTGCATTTATTTCCATTTGTCCTTTTACCTCTTCATAGATGTAACACATTTATATTTTTTGACAAAATTATAATCAATTTGGTCCCACTTCTTGTTAATTAACATTACAAGATGAACATTTCTGTTAATGAGATTCAAGAACACAACTTTTAATGACTTTATTCTTCATAATTATATACAAATATTTGTAGCTAATCCTAATTAGTAAAAATATGTCTTTTCTAAAGATTTTGCTTTTAGAAATACTGCTACCCTAAACTCGTGACATGCACTCACTGGTGGTCATTTATTTCCTCAGGACAAAAATTCCTTCAGGTTTATTCTGTCAGAATTATTATTTTTTTTTAATTAAAGTTTTGACTTAAACGACAAAGTTACTTTTTGCAAAGCTGGAATAATTTTCATTCAGGTTAACCTTGTATAAAAGGATTCCATTCATCTTACCAACATTAATATTCTCGTTCAATTAAATAAAAGTATAAATGATCTCGTTTAATAACAATTGGCATTTCTTTGATTACAAAAGAGACTGAATTGTTTAGAGTTTATCAGAAATTGTGTATTTTGCAAAGTATTTGTAGTTAATTTTCTTCTCTTTTGCTTTCATCTTTTTCTCATTGATTTGTTAGAGAAATTGATAAGAATATTAATCATTTTTATGACAGATATTGTCAGTGATATTATTTTCCAGCTTATTGTGTGTGTTTCATTTGGTCTGTGATGTTGTCACTTTTCTGTAATAAAATTCAACAATCTTTTCCTATACAGTCCAGTTTCAGTTTTTGTGTCCAAAAATGTCTTCTTCATTTTCTGCCTTCATCACTGTTATTTACGCACACTTTTCTGTTCCTGTTCCATAGAAGGTATACATTTTTATACCTTTTTGAACACGTCTTTTGGAAATAAAAATCATTTTCTTTTGACTATTATATTAAATTGTTTCTTGTATACTAGTGTTTTCCTCAGCCTATGAGAAATGAAATGGTATCTTCTATAGGTCATAATTTGTGAAAATTTATCTCTGGTCATAGGACAGTTTTTTATTATCAGATTTATCTCCAGCATTCTTATGAGATTTTTATTTCTTAGGTTTTTAAGCAATAACAACCAAAAAAACCAAACACATTGTCATTGAGTCAATTTCGGACTCATAGCAGCCTTATATAGGAAAGAGTAGAACTGTCCCCTAGAGTTTCCTGAGTGTCTAGTGGATTCAAGCTGCCAAACTTCTGGTGGGCAGCTCTAGCACTTAACCAGTATTCCACCAGGGTTTTCTTCTGGTCTTCAAAAAAGAAAAGCAAACCTGTTGTTATCAAGTCTCTTCTGACACATAGAGAACATATAGGACAGAGTAGCATTGTCCCGCAGAATTTCCAAGGAACACCTAGTAGACTTGAACTGCTGATCTTATCATTAGCAGCTGTCATGGTTGGAATTGTGTCCCCCCAAAAATGTGTACAGCCACGTGGCTGCGATATGGTTCCCAGTATCTTGGGACTGTCCTCCATTGTGTGGTTTTGCTAACCTGTATGTTAAAGGATTAGGGTGGGGCTGTGAATTCCTGCTGTGGGGGGAGTTTCCCTGGAGTATGGCTTGCCCCACCCTTAATGCTTTTAGCTTGCAAGGAATAAAAGGAAAAAGAAACAAAGGACAATTTGAGAACCTCGCTACCATCAAGCAAGCAGCACTGGGAGCAGAGCGCGTCCTTCAGACCAGAGGTTCTTGGGTGAGGACGCTCCCTGGACAAAGACTGATGCAACACCGGACTTTCCTCCAGAGCTGACAAGGGGAAAGTCTTTCCCTGGAGCGGACACCCTGAATATGGACTTGCAACCTACCGGACTGTGTAAGAATAAATCTTTCTTTGTTAAAGCCATCCACTCTGTGGTATTTCTGTTAGAGCAGCCTAGCTGACTAAAACAGCAGCCATAGCACTTAACCACTACACCACCAGCGTTCTGGTCTTCAGCAGAATTTTACTGATACGCTGGGGATATAAATTTCTAGCGAGATAGCATCTTCTACCACACATCTGTTTTGTGTCTTTAATGTGAGCTTTTATTCAGTAAGAATTAGGACATAGCAAGAAATGAGTGAAGGCTGTGACTTATGAAAATTAAGAAAAATGCAAATTAATGACTAATACTGACAACATTTGTTTACGTCTTTGCTGGGATGGTGGGATTGATAACACAAATACGGAGTTCAGAGGAAATTTAGAGAGTTAGGGCAGCTGGGGTTTTTGATCCTTTAAATATTTCCCTTACTAATAACTTTTGCAGCAATATCCTGAAGCATATGTCTTATTTTTCCTCAATTTCTATTCAGTAAAGTGACAGATAAATGAAATGGAATAATGTGACATTTCAAGCCATGGTGTGTCCTTTTCCTGTTGCCCATCTTATAACAAACTTTTTGCACTTTTGGAGAGGTATCTTGAAAGCAATGGCATTGCTGCATTACACAGTTGTATGAAGCTTTTTAGTTCTAATGTAAAATTGAAGGCAAATAAAGGTAACATCCATTGGTTATGCTCTGTTTTCTCAGCTGCCTTCTACAACAACACAAACTAAAATTCAAAAGCATGTGGAGCAACACAAGAGCATGGTGGTTGAGGTCAGACTACCTGGTTGAACGCCTCCCCCACCATGACTGCTTGTCTGACTGTGGTAGCCGCTAAATGTTTCTGTGTCTCGCTTTTCTCATTTGTAAGTATGGACTATAATTGTAACTACTCATTTGTTAGTTGTGAGAGTTAACTAATGTTTAGGCAGGAACCAGTAACTGGAAATTTGTCTTTGAAAACAGAGGGTGCTGAGAGACTGAAAAAAGAGACAGAAACTCCAACATGACAATGAAGGAGTTGATTTGGGTGACTTACATACGAGGTCTGACAATTAAGTCTAAGAACTTGCCACCATGTGCTTACTTTAGCAGCACTGTACAAACAACTCGGTAAGATTTCACAACCTTGGTATATCAGTGTCCCACAGTTGGGTTCATGTAGATGTGTGGCGGTGTCTTGCTGAGTGGCATTCATTATTGTTATGTATTTTTGTGTGCTCTAGCAAGAATGCCAGAGCTTGAATTGAGATGAACAAATGTTAAATTTCTTGTAAAACTTGGCGAGAGTGGAAGTGAAATCAGGTACATGTTAGACCAAGTTTATGGGGATAATGCCGGGAAGAAAACAGCAGTGTGTGAACTGATTAAATGTTTTTCTGAGGGGAAAGAAAGTGTAACTGATGAAGAGAGGCCAGGTTGACCAGTAGCAAGCCGAAGTGATGAAAACGTTGCAAGATATTTATCAAATTGTGTGTCAAAATTGTGGACTGACTGCAAGAAGCATAGCAGAGCAAACTGACAGAAAAACAGGAAAATATTAACCGAAAATCTTGGCATGAGAAAGATGTGTACAGAAATGATGCTGAAGGAGCTCATTGACGAACAGAAGTGAAGGAGAGCAGAAGTTTGCTGAAGGCCTGTTTTGGGTATTGTTAACCCTGGTGATAAAATATGGGTGCACAAATATGACCCTGAAACAAAGCATCAAAATACACAATGGAAGTCAGCTGATTCTCGATGACCAAAAAAGTTCCATTAGTTTGAGAAAAGAGTCAAAACCATGTTGCTAGCTTTTTTGATATCAATTCATTCTGAATTTGTACCATCTGGACAAACAGTGAATTAAGTTTACTACTTGGAAGTGCTGCAAAGGCTGTGTGAAAAAGTTAGACGAAAATGACCCGAACTTTTCGTCAACAACTCATGGCTCTTGTATCACGACAATGTCCCACCTCACATGGCACTGTCTGTGAGAGAGTTTTTAGCCAGTAAACAAATAACTGCATTGGAACACTCTCCCTTCTGGCCCACAATACATTTATCTTTACCCTAAAATAAAGGAAATACTAAAAGGAATTTCAGTGACAGTCAGGACATCAAGAGAATACCACCACAGCTCTGATGGCTGACAGCTCTGAAAAAGTTCCAAAATTGTTTTGAAGGGTGGACTAGGTGCAGGTGGCAGTGCAGAGCTTCCAAAGGGGAGTACTTCAAAGGTGACCGTAGTGATATTCAGCAAAGAGGTATGTGGCCCTTTTTTTGTAACTTAATTGTCAGCCCTAGTACTCAGGGAAGTGCTGGGCAGCTGCAAAACCAAAACACTTATCTATCTGTGTGCCGTAGCTGGAGGGCAGAGGTTTTATAGCAGTGGTGGACAATAGTGGCTACATTACACAAGGATGACTTAGCAAACTGTGGTGAGATAGCAGACCACACGAGAGTACTCATGTTTGGTATCAAAAAAGCCTGTTTCCCCTTAAGCTCACCCCTCCGAGGCCAGCTCTTAGAATCTGTTGCATTCCCTTTCTTGTGTTGCAGTGTTAGAGGCTCTGTTCCCCTCCACGGGAAACAGAGATAGAAATGGGATCGGCTACATTCTGGATGGTACTTGCACATTTTCAAGAGACAGAGAAAGGTAGCATATGCCTAGAACGGGGGTAGACTTTCTGATAAGGAGAAGGAACTGGGAGAGATAAGGTGATCCAGTTTCCAGCCTCTTTATCAGAGAATACTCTATGCCCAAGACCTTCACTTATGCAGCTTCGATGGAGGCACTGAGGCAGATCACCATCCCAACAATTAAGACAACACGTCTAAAGTATAAAAGGACCAGACACATAGTAAAAGCTTCAGAATATCAACTACCACTAGATGTATCACAAATGTCATCTAATTTTAACAAAAGAGCTCAACATGTCTAAGTGATGGATTTATTATACCAAGGATAATCTATCAAATGTTGAGTCTATTCCAACTCACAGCTACCTTATAGACCAGAGTAGAACTGCCCCCACACAGT